>CM065461.1:46548527-47812772 GCA_032872475.1 Leptopilina myrica (nomen nudum) | reverse complement strand
TATGTGTGTGTTATGTATTTATGTGTAAATATATACATGTGTATGTAAATAATAATTTATTTTTTTTAATTATTTATGTTTGATTTGAAATATTTGTTATTCGACATTTATTTTTTCATAAATTTAGATTAAATTGTTTTAAATATTGATATTTTATTTTTACCTACTTGTAGTTAATTTTAAAGTACTAATTTTCTAATCATAAAATAAAAATATTTTTACTTACATATATAAATATTGCCTATATTTTGTAAGTCTGAAGATATTGAGTTTAGGAAAAAGTTGGCAATAAATGAAAGTTTTATTTTTATTTTGACTTTTAAGTAATGTAAAATAAAATTTTAGAATAAACAAATTAATTTCTTTCAACTGTCGGTTATATTATATTAATATAAACTGATTTAGAACATGTGCAGCACCAGAATCTAAAAATAAACGTTTATTTTAAAAGGAAAACTTAAGAGATTAAGAGATTATATATTGAAATCAAACATAAATTGTGATTGATTTTAAATTATATGTAGTTAACTTTTAAGTTTGATTCAAACATAAAATTTTTAAACATAATTTTTGTTTAAACCGTAACAGAAAATATGTTTGAATTAAATATAATTATTCAAACAAATAATACTTTTGAATCAATGCAGTAGATATTTTCTATATATTGAGATTAAACTTACAAATTAATTTCATTTAAACAAAATCGTCTAACATTATTTTTGTGTTTCATTTAAGTATAATGTTTTCTCAGTGTTCCAATTTAAGAACCAGTCGGATGTTAAAATTAAATGTTAAATTAAAATTTTGTTAATCAAATTAATAAATGTTATTAAAAGTCGAGTAATATTTAAAATGTCTCGAGCAATTAATATTTTGAGCGAAGCAACTTTTATTATATATCAGAGCAACTATTACTACTTTGTATAGATTTTTAGTTTTTACTAAAAAAAATATTTTTTTATAAAAGTTATGTCAAATTGAATTTTTTGCAAGTTTTTAAACAAAATTTTATTTTTCCTAAATGAATGAATCGATTTAAATGAATCAAGTGGGGATATAATAAAGGAGATAAAATAATTATACTTTTTTTAGAATTAGAGACTTCTTAAAAAATTTATTTTTGAATAATTATGTATTTAATTTTATGAAAAAATAATTTTTTTAATGTTCTGCCTCTTTAAAATTTTTTTTTAAATTTCAACATAAAATTAAAACTATAAGAAATCAAAATTCGTTGAAATGATTTATGAGCAACAATTTTTAAAAAGTTACAATCAAAATTATATTGCAACAAACATGAAAGTTTGATGTTTTTCTGAATTAAAACATTGTTTGCATCTATGAAATAAACAAAATACTGTCGAGTTAACATTTATATAACCATAATATTGATTAAAAACTAAGTATAGTCATGTTGCACTATACAATTTGATTTCTTATAGTTTTAATTATGTTAATATTTTTATCAAATTTTTAAAAGACGCAGAAAATTAAAAAAAAATTTGTTTATAACAAATTTGTTAAATAATTATTCAAAAATAAACTCTTTAAAAAGTCTCTAATTCTAAATGAAAGTATATCTTATCCCCTTAATATTCAAGCTTCATTTATTTCAATCGGTTTATTCATTTAGAAAGAAATAAAATTTTGTTTAAAAAGTTGTAAAAAAATTCATTTAGCAATAACTATTATAAAAAAACTAACATTTTTACTGAGAAAACAATATATTTAAATCAAACATAATTATCTTAGTCATACAGTAAACCAAAAATTATGTTTGATTTAAACGTAATAATTTTGATTCAATGCATAGTAATTTTCGTTCGGTAGAAATTAAAATTAATTCAATAACAAAATATGTTTAAATTAAACATATATTTTTAGCTCAAAAAAATTTTTGATTTTTTTCTCAGTATTTAAACGGAGTCAGATATATAAATTTATTTATTTAGTTAAATAATTAAACAAACAATATATATAATTATGTATGTAGAAAGGTCAATACCAGGTCCGAAAAATATACGTAGACGTCATTACCGGGTCATTTTTGACTTTTCGGGTCCGACCCGATAGTGCCACTATAAGATAGTAATAAATAAATTTTTTAATAAAAAAATATCCTTCCTCCATAATACTTTATTAAAAAAATTTATTAATTTATTAATTTTTTTTGTTGGACGGGGGTTGGTTTTGGGTTCGATACCTTCCAGTACCAAATATAATGTCAATTGACTTTATGTTTGGTATTGGAAGGTATCGAACCCAAAACCGACCCCCGTCCAACAAAAAAAATTAATAAATTTTTTAATAAAGTATTATTGAAAAATCATGCATTATAATAAATTCAAGGTGATGCATCCTTCCTCAAAAATACTGTTTATGTATTTTAGAAGGACCTGGTATTGACCTTTTTACATACATACACAGAGAAAAATGGATTATAAGTGATATAATTCAGATTATACTTTTTATGATATTTTAAATTGTATATAGGATAGTTAACCAGAATTATAAAATTAAATATCTAAGTATTACCATTTTCAAATTATTGATCATATTAATTTAGATTATAAAACTTGCATCAATATAATTGGTCTTTACGTTATTTTAAATAAATAAAATTTTGACAAATTAGAACTAACCCTTAAATTAAAAAATTAATTTACTATTTAATTGCCTAATAATAAAATTTAAAAAAATAAAAATTTGAATTTGTTGTTGCTAATAATTAATTAATTAAATAAATTGATCAATCACTAAATTTATTTATTCATAAATTTCTGGTAATTTCATTTTTTTAAATCAACAAAATTATTAAAATTATTTAAAAAATTATTATTAATATTGTTACCAATTCAATAATAATTGATGAATTAATCATAAATAAATTTACAAAGAAATAAATTCTTACTAATCACAAAATTTACACTTTGTAAGTAAATAAAAATACTTTGAAGAAATGGTTAAAAATAATCTTCTCTTATAATATTTAAACTAAAAATGGTTATAATCAATATAAAAATGCAATTATTAGAAATTTACAAACCTGGAAAATTAAAATAGCAGCACATATGTAAAAAAGTTCGATCACAACAAATTTTTAAAACGACTTTAACCTCATAATATGACAATTTGAAAAAACATGTTGCTATAGTAATAATCTAAAATTATAATTTGATTCGATTTTGGAGTATAAAATGTATATGTGAATACCAGAAATAATTCTAAAACATTGAAAGGTTGTAAATAGATTATAGAGGGTATTAATCAGATTATATTCAGTATGATCTTTTTTTCTATATTCCTAATTGTATAACCCATTTTTCTCCGTGTACATATTATATAAGAATTTTGTATATATTATATATTGTGTACTTTACAAACATATATATATATATATATATATATATATATATATATATATACACACTACCGGCCGAAACTGTCAGCACAAACGACCGGCGAGCTACGAAAAGTTGCTGCCGAAATTAAATTAACATATTTTATTATGGAAAAATGATAGAAACTTGGACATTTTTTAAGATATTTCAAAAAACTACTGAACGGATTTTCCATTTTCAAGGCTCAAATAAAAGCTGAGACTTTAAAGATTATGTTGCGAAATTTAAAATTTTTCTAGCATGTGCAGCCACACAAACATGGTGCAGAAAAATAGAAAAATTAATCAATTTTTTTCAAAATCTCTTAGGTGATAAAATCTCTAAAAATATAAAATAATTTTTATTTATATATCAAACGACGGAGAATTTAATTGGCTTTCGAACAATCCAAGAACCAAGTTTCTATCATTCTTCAATAATAAAATATGGTTATTTAATTTCAGCAGCAACTTTTCGTAGCTCGCTTGTAGTTCGTACCGACAATTACAATATACAAAATTCTTTTTATTACATTTTCGAAAAAGCCAAAACAATATTTTTTGGGTACATTATATATGCGAGTATACATGTGTATGTATTGTGTGCATATGTGTGAGTATACATGTGTATGTATTGTGTGTATATGTGTGAGTATACATGTGTATGTATTGTGTGCATATGTGTGAGTATACATGTGTATGTATTGTGTGTATACGTGTGAGTATACATGTGTATGTGTTGTGTGTATATGTGTGAGTATACATGCATATGTGTTGTGTGCATATGTGTGAGTATACATGTGTATGTGTTGTGTGTATACGTGTGAGTATACATGTGTATGTGTTGTGTGTATATGTGTGAGTATACATGCATATGTGTTGTGTGCATATGTGTGAGTATACATGTGTATGTGTTGTGTGTATATGTGTGAGTATACATGTGTATGTATTGTGTGCATATGTGTGAGTATACATGTGTATGTATTGTGTGTATACGTGTGAGTATACATGTGTATGTGTTGTGTGTATATGTGTGAGTATACATGCATATGTGTTGTGTGCATATGTGTGAGTATACATGTGTATGTGTTGTGTGTATATGTGTGAGTATACATGCATATGTGTTGTGTGCATATGTGTGAGTATACATGTGTATGTGTTGTGTGTATATGTGTGAGTATACATGTGTATGTATTGTGTGCATATGTGTGAGTATACATGTGTATGTATTGTGTTCATATGTGTGAGTATACATGCATATGTTATGTGTGTATATGTGTGAGTATACATGTGTATGTATTGTGTTCATATGTGTGAGTATACATGTGTATGTGTTGCGTGTATATGTGTGAGTATACATGCATATGTTATGTGTGTATATGTGTGAGTATACATGTGTATGTATTGTGTTCATATGTGTGAGTATACATGTGTATGTATTGTGTGTATATGTATGAGTATACATGTGTATGTATTGTGTGCATATGTGTGAGTATACATGTGTATGTGTTGTGTGCATATGTGTGAGTATACATGTGTATGTATTGTGTGTATATGTGTGAGTATACATGTGTATGTGTTGTGTGTATATGTGTGAGTATACATGTGTATGTATTGTGTGCATATGTGTGAGTATACATGTGTATGTATTGTGTTCATATGTGTGAGTATACATGCATATGTTATGTGTGTATATGTGTGAGTATACATGTGTATGTATTGTGTGCATATGTGTGAGTATACATGTGTATGTATTGTGTGTATACGTGTGAGTATACATGTGTATGTGTTGTGTGTATATGTGTGAGTATACATGTGTATGTGTTGCGTGTATATGTGTGAGTATACATGTGTATGTATTGTGTGTATATGTGTGAGTATACATGTGTATGTATTGTGTGTATACGTGTGAGTATACATGTGTATGTATTGTGTGTATATGTGTGAGTATACATGTGTATGTATTGTGTGCATATGTGTGAGCATACATGTGTATGTATTGTGTGCATATATGTGTTTATGTACATTTGTATATATGTTGCCGATGGATGAACCGATGTATATCTATATATGTTGCTGGCCGACGAATCCGACGAAACGACGAAACGACGAAACGACGAAACGACTAGGAAACATTTTAATATTATAGAAGATTGACAAATTACAGTTTGGTAAGAAGAAAATTTCACTTGACGTATAATAATATGTTGCAAATAGAAGCTTTTAGCAGTTTTGTGCTTAGAGAATTATGCCCGCTATACATATATAGAATTTATGTATATAGGGTATTCTCAGACAAACTATGTACATATGTTAAAACTTTCCATTCGACTAGAAGTTAAACTTGACGAAAATGAACGTTTTCGCACTTGCTTGACCACTGTCGAATATCCTGAATTTTCAGGAGTGACCACTCAACTTTGGAAATGCTCCTTACGAAAGCAATAACATTCATTCTGGTGCCTTGTGCTCACATTCCCACACATGTTTACTTTCAGTTTCATACATATTGGAATGTTTACACACTCAAGTGTACTTGAAAACGATACGCAATTTACATTGTGTTCAAAATTTTATTTAACATAACCGATTATGCATTCTGGAAATTTGTATTATGCATGGGTATATAATCGGCAATTTTTATGCTACATATGGCTTTACAGGGTTGCCACGCAACCTAGAAACCTGGAAAACCTGCTGGAAATGTCAGGGAATTTTATAAAAATTGACAAAGACCTAGAAAAGTTGGAGAATTTTGATCCAAATCCTGAAAAATCGTTGTTTTAATCTAATTGTATTTATTCTTGAAATCTACTTTTATTTAAGTATTTGAAAATTAATTCAGTTTTAAAATAGTTGTGTTTACGATTTTTATAATTAAATGAAATTTTGAAAAGAGTTTCGATTGAAATTTTGTGAAATTTCAATAATTTTTTATGAATTCAATGAATGAATGAATGAATTGAATCAGAAATTTTAAAGAACCTAGTTTTTCAAAAAAATGTTAATTACCAAAAGTGTTCTGAAATTAGTTAAAATTTTTAATATATATATTTAATTGATTTTTTAAAATCATGGATTTATATAAGAATTTTAATTTCAAACACTAAAACAATTTCAATTTCTGTCGTAATTATAAATATTACAGCCAAAATTCAATTATTTTTAAAACTAGTAAAATTCTTCTCACAAATTCAATTATTTTATTTTTTTATTTATTCTTCAAAGAATTAAATTATTTTCAAAAATTTTAATAAAATTCTTTTCTAAGAATTTAATTTTAAAATAATTTTTTAAATAAAATTCTTCGTAAAAAATTAATTAATAAGAAAAATTTGTCAAAATTCAATTATTTTCACTGTTTACTATTTCAATAAAATTTCACAAAAGAATTCAATTATTTAAAACGAATTTTAATAAAATTAGTTTCAAGAATTCAATCATTTTTCAAAAGTAATAAATTCTTCGCAAAAATCAAATTATGTTCAAAAATTTACAAAAATTTTTAGGTATAATTTTAATTATCTTTATAAATAATACAATTTTAAGGTATAATTTCAATTATCTTTATAAATAATACAATTTTTCTCCGAAATTCAATTATTTAGAAAATTTTTAATAAAATTCTTGACAAAATTTCATTTATTTTTAGTATATTGTATAAAATTCGTTTCATCTTTCTAGAAGACTGAAATTATTCTTCAAAATTTTATTAAAATTTGTTAAGTGAATTTAATTATTATTTAAATTTTTAGAAATAATGAAATTTTCAAAGAGTTTTAAATTAAAATGTTTGAAAATTTGTAATTTTTATACATTTAAGGAATAGTTCTAAAGAATTCATTTTTTTTAATCGTTTACTTGATACTTTTTTTTACTGTAAGTTCTTCAAAAATTGTTTTCATCATTACGATTATTATGTTTAGAATTTTTAACTAAAATTCTTCTTTAAATCAATTATCAATTAATTTTAAAAACTTTCGAAAAAGTTCTTTGACAATTTTCAAATCCATTTGTTTACAATATTCAATTTTACGAATTTTTAATTTTTGCTAACTTCTTCAAATTTTTTTAATTTTATATAAAATTAATTTTAAAAATCAATTGTTATAAGAAAATTCTACGAGAATTGAATTATTAAAATACAGAAAAAGAAAATTTATTGAATAATAGAATTTTTTAAATAATAGAATTCTTTCGACGAATTTTAATAAAATTCTACAGAATAATTACATTTTATGAGAAATTGAATTAAAATTGTATACAAAATAATTGAAATTCTGGATTGAATGAATGTTGTTTAAGAATTAAATTTTTTATTAAATGTAAAAATAAATATTTTATTAACTACTTGAATGTTTCTTAAAATTGAATTTTCATAAAGAATTTTATCAACAAATTTTCAAATAATTGAATTCTCTTGACAAATTTTAATAAATTTTTTAGAAATAATTTAAGTTTTCGAAAAGATTGATAAAAATTGCTGATATATTAAAAATAATTGAAATTCTGCCAACAATTTTATGAAAATTTTTCAGAAATGTTTGAATGTCGGGGAAAAATTTTATTATTTTTAAAAGTAATTGAAAATTGACGAGAATTTTTGTTAATTTTTGAATATATTTGGATTTTTGCAAAGAATAATTCTATTACTTTTGAAAATAATTGAATTCTTATGGCGAATTTGTCTAAATTTTTTTTTAATTAATTGAATTCGTTTGTTAGATTTTTGTACATAGTAGACATTGAAAATAATTGAATTTTGACAAATTATTTTGAAAAAAATTGTTTTTAATTTTAATTTTTTGAAAAAATAGTTTTAAAAAATTGTTGTTTCGAAAATCCTAGTTTCTATATAAAAAATAATAATGATAAAATATTTATTTAAAAATGAAGTTATTGATGTTTTCGAATAAGTTTTCTAATTAATAATAAATGTAGTTTGAAAAATCTGGAAAAATTCCATTTTTAACCTGGATAACCCTGGAAAAGTCAGGGAATTGAAAAAGAGCAATAGCGCGTCAACCCTGTTTTACCAATAAGCTTGTGTTAATTACTTAAATTTAATTAAATTTTTTCAATTTGTTCTATACAGTTCGCTTTACCAAATTAGTTAATCAAAACCAAGTAAAGAGTATAAATTCTTAATTCCTATTTTAAAAAGACGTAGTTAATACAGGAAAGAATACCTTAACAAAAAATGGTTAATTCTGTAACATTGTGCAGATTTTATCATACATTTTGGAACAATGGATAAGAATTGTTAATTTCTATAATTGTGGTAAATTTGGGATATAGTGATTCAATTTGAATAAGAGAATATTTTGGTAATGCTGATGAATATTATATGATTAGTATGCAAAAATATTCGGTGATATTATTCAGAAGAGTATTTATATGAATTCTTGAACCAGAAGTTTCACAAATGGTAATTTAGTCTTTCTTCACACAATTGTATCAAGAAAGTCTTGAGAGAGAGAGAAAGAGAGAGAGGGTGTGGTGCTGCTATTCGGAAGTTTAGTATAGGCAAGCGGGTGGAGACATTTCCGCGGGCGATAAATTTTTCATGTAAATCTTCTTTTGCAGATACAATGCTGCAACGACAGTGCGGTTTCTGTGGTAGCGTGTAGGTACACACATTTTTTATTATTTTATTTTTTTTTCAAGGATGTGTACTCATGTACGTATCCGCATTTACAAGGGACTCGGCACGCCGGAAACTCGTGAATGTGGTTTTGAGTCTAGCGTGCGTCCGGGACCAAGTGTCTTTTCGATATGGAATTCGCAGCATAGCAGCGCATCTGCCTTCTCTCACAGTAAACGCGAGAGTAACGGAGAGAGGCGAATAAAAGAGTTAAAGGTTAAACAAAATCCTTTGCGTGGGTAATCTCACTAACCTGCGAAATTTGCTTAGAGTCTTTCTGGAGATGAATTATACTTTCAATGTACTGGGGAAAAATGTGAATATCATTTTTATTTTATATCATCTACTTGTTTAACGTGGAGACTTTTTGGTTCTATTTGTAGCACTTAACTTTTTTAATTTATTAATTTTTTAAATTTTTTTAGCATTGATTTTATAGCATTGGGTTCAACATATCAAAATTGTAGCTTTTCTAGAAAAAAACTTTTAAAAAATAAACACATTTTTGCTCTTTATTTTGCTCATATAATTTGACACAGGGCTCGAAGCAGTAAAAGTATTTAAAAATACGGACTTTACGGACCAAAAATTAACAATTACGGACCAACTGACAAAAATAGAATCAGGCCGAATCAAATATAAGAGAAAATTCTACTTAAAACTAGAAATTCAATTTTTCATAACTATAAAACATGAAGAAATAATTATATTAATTATTAATAAAAATAATTTATAATAATTAAAATCATTATCAATTAAATTATTATTTTACAGAATTTTTATCTAAAATTCTTCTTTATATCGATTATATTTAATAATTTTCAAAAAAGTTCTTTGACATTTTTCAAATTAATTTCATTATACCTACGATATTTAATTTTACGATATTTCAATTATTAGTTGAATTCTTTTATTAAATAAATATTAGAAAATAGAAAATGAAAATAGTATGAAAAAAACCAAATTAAACTTTTTCAAAGAAATTAATTACAAAATTCAATTATTTTTTAAAATTCACGCTATATTGCTTTTAATATTCAATAATTATCTAAAATTTTAACTGACATTCATTTTCATGAAATAAAATTCAATTTTTAATAGAATATTTTACAAGAATTTAATTATTTAAATAAAAATAAAACCCAATTAAATAATTTATTGAAGAATTGAATGTTTCTTAAAATTCAATTCCCATAAAAAATTGTTATCAACAAATTATCAAATACTTGAATTCTATTAACGAATTTTAATAAAATTTTTAAGAATAATTACAATTTTTAGAGAAATTCGATTAAAATTGTATTAAAAATAATTTAAATTCTGCATTGAATTTTATTATTTAAGAAAAAAATTGAATTCTTGCGAAAAATTTTATTAAAATTTTCAAAAATAATTAAATTCTTGTAAAAAATTAACAGGAATTCAATTATTTAAAAAAATTTTAATAAAATTCTTCGCAAAAATTAAAAATAACAAAATTTTTAGTAGATCTTTAATTACTTTCAGAAATTTTAATAAAATTTTTCGCAAGAATTTAAATATTTTCGTAAAATAATAAAAATCTTTGCAGGGAATCAATTATTTTCAATGTAATCTTAATAAAATTCATCGCAAGAATTCAATTATTTTAAAAAATATAGGAATTTTAGCAGAAATTCAAACATTTTAAAAACTTTTGATAAAACTTTTTTTTCAGGACTTGTTTAATTTCAGACAGTATTTAAAATAAGATTTACTGTTTACTGTGAATTTTTAAACAATTAAATTCTTTGGACGAATTTTAATAAAATTTTTAAAAAATTTTTTCGATGAATTTAAATTAAAAATAATTGAATTCTTAAAAAGAATTTTATTATTTACGAAAATAATTGAATCCCGGTAAATTTTTATTAATTATGAAAATAGTTGAATGATTGCGAAAAAATTTATAAAAAAAAATTTGTTATTAATTAAATTCTTGTAAAATTTTTATTATTTTTTGAAAAAAAATAAAATTTTTTGTAGAATTTTATTAAATTGTTTTTTTTTTAAATAATTAAATTCTTTTGGTAAATTTTATAAAAATAGTAGATATTGAACAATATTTAATTTTTGCGAAAAATACTATTACTTTAGAAAATAATTCAAATTTTGCAATGGATTTTATTACAAATTTTGAAAATAATTGAATTTCTGCAATCATTTGTAATTTCTCTAAAATTCTCCAAATTATATCGTACAATTTACGAAGTTTTCATCCTTTTTGAATGGAATTACAGACTTCACGGACCTTTTTTTAAAAAAACGAATAATAATTATTTTCAATTAAGTTTTACATAATTTTAACTATTCGAAAACAATTTTTGAAATATTTGTTCATATTTATTTTTCGCATTTTAAAAATCAAAATATGTTTCAAGTATAGATATAATCAGTGGCGAAAAATTTTTAATAACCTAATTACATTATTTTACAAATCTTCTTCAGACTTTATTTTTATCATTGATAATAAAGTATTCATTAATTTTCATTGAAATTCTTGTCAAGAAATCAATTATTTTATAATATATATTTATATTTTAAAAATTATTTTTATAAATAACGAAATTCTTCGCTAATATTCAATTCTCAAAAACATTAAAAATTTTAAATTCTTTATAATTATTTTTACATTTTATAAAATTGTTTTTAGCAATTCAATTAGTCTCATAAATAATAAAACTTATCAGAGAAATTCAATTGTTCATAAAAATTTTATCAATATTCGCCTAAAAAATTTAATTATTAAAAAAAAATTCGATAAAACGCTTTATAACAATTCATTTTTAAAAAATATTCAATCATTCAACACATTGTTTATTTTTGTTTTTAAATAATTGAATTCTCGTAGAATTTTTTAATAAAAATTAATTTGAAAACGAATTTCAGTTAATGTTTTAGATAATAATTGAATATTTGATTTAATTAATCTCAAAACTAATTTCAGTAAGAGCTGTAGATAATATTTGAATATTCTGTTGGAATTAGTTTAATTGTTCTGAGTGTTTAATAATTTTTAGGGAAATTTTCAATTTCTAGAAATATTCAATTCATTAATAAGTTATTTAGTATTGTATACTTAAATAATTGAATTCTCGTAGAACTTTCTAATAAAAATGACAGTTCTGATATATATTTGGAAATTTTGAAATCCAACCAGAATTTTCTTCTTTCTTTATTCTTACTAAAATCGACAATAGTTTAATTTGATTTTCATTTAATAGCCGACTTTAAAAAGACGTTAGAGAATTTTTTTGCACTATTTATCGTTAAAATAGGAACAAAGTTTTTTTTTATGTCCACAACTTTACTTTAAGAAAGAACTAAAGTACAAAATAACTTTCTGAAACTGATTTCTTTCAAGAGCATATAAAGAAAATAAAATTTGTTTTTTTATTCCAATAGTAGTTTATTTGCGCTAAAAGGATATAGAAAAGTTGTAATTTTTATTATATTGATCAGTATAGTTTACGCAAAAGTTAAATAATTTTTTTAAACCAAAAACAAAACAAAAAGAATTGTGCAGATTTTGATAACGTGATTGTAAAACAGTGGAAATGTGTAAAAAGACAAAAATGTCCTCCACTTTATAGGGCTTTGAAAAAAAAAAGATTATTTTGTGGCTTTCTATATTTCACACGTTTCTACTGTATGGAATAAAATAACTGGAGTACACTTTTGAAAATCTCTTTTAGGATTAGCGATGCATAAATCGTGAGTGTGAGTGTGTGAATATAGAAACGGTGAACTTTAGTGACACTCTTGAGAAATTCCTTCTGGTTCATCGTTTGTGCGAAACGTTATTGCATGCGTTCCAAACGTACCACTGTCATTGCATATATAATGTTCTCGACGTGATCCTGAAAGCAGATTTTATTGAAATTCATTGACTGTAATGTCTCTGGAACTTTAATGAATCTTCCATTAATAATCGTATATAAGGGTCTATAATTCATATTTCACCCTAATTTCACAGCATTCTTGACACAAATATATTTGATTATTATATTCGATTCTAAAGCCAATTTAAATAATTATTTCAGGCTTGTCACGCAACCTGGAAACCTGGAAAATTCTGAAAATGTCAGTGAATTCTAAAAACATTAAAAAAAACCTGGAAAAGTCAGGGAATTTTTATCGAAATCCTGGAAAATTGTTTTCTAATTGTATTTATTCTTGAAATCTAATTAAATATTTCAAAATTTATTCAACTTTTTAAAAGAGTTGCTTTTACGATTTTCATAATTAAATGAACTTGAAAAGATTTTAAATTTAAATGAATTTGATTAGAGATTGTAAAAAATCTAGATTTAAAACAAAAATGTATTAAATAAAATTGTTCTAAAATTAGTCAAATTTTTTAATATACATTGAATTAATTTTTAAAAATAATGGATTTATAGACGAATTTTAGTTCAAGACATTAAAACAAATTGAATTCAATTATTTTTAAAAGTAGTAAAATTCTTCTCAGAAATTCAATTATTTTTTTTTAATTTATTCTTCAAAGAATTAAATTATTTTTAAAAATATTAATGAAATTCTTTTCTAAGATTTCAATGTTTTAAAAAATAATTTAAAAAAATTCTTCGTTGAAATTTAATTAATCCAAAAATTTGTCAAAATTCAATTATTTTCAAATGTTTACTATTTTAATAATATTTCACAAAAGAATTCAATTATTTAAAACGAATTTTAATAAAATTGAATGTTAGTGTAGAATATTATAAAAATTCATTTTTTTATAATGTTCAATTTTACGAAATTTTAATTATTCGTAAGTTTTTCAATTAAATGTATGTAAGGGAATAAAAACTTCCATTTTTATCTAAAATTTTAACTGAAATTCATTTTTAAAATCAATTATTGTCAGAAAATTCTATGAAAATTAAATTATTTAAATACAAACAAAGATAATTTATTGAATAATTCAATTTTTCTTAAAATTCATGTCTGGTTTTATTTTTTGGAAATATAATTGAATGTTTGTGTAGAATATTATAACAATTTTGTTTATTAATTGAGTTTTTTTGACTATAAAAATAAATATTTTATTAAATAATTAAATGTTTTTGAAAATTGAATTTTTATAAAGAATTTTATTAACAAATTTTTAAATAATTAACTTTTCTTGGCAAATTTTAATAAAATTTTTATTAATTATTTTGTTAAAATTTTTTGAAACAGTAGATATTTGAAAAAATTTAAAATTTTAACAAATTATTTTAAAAAAAAACGAAAAAACTTAAAAATTGTTGAAAATATTTTTATTTTTTGAAGAATAAATAATAAAATTGCATTTTTGAAAATCCTAATTTCTATATGAAAAAATAATAATGGCTAAATATTTATTTAAAAATGAAGTTAGTGATGTTTTCGAATAAGTTTTTAATTAATGATAAATGTAGTTTCAACCATTACAAAATTAGTATAATGTAAAACTTGAATAAATTTTAATAGATTTTCATTCAACTTGGTAAGAAAAAGTTTTTAAGGTTGCTGAATAAGAATCTAAAATCGAATTTCAGAATTCCCTAAAGAGGATCCTGAAATAAACAATAGAAACATTAAATTAAAGTAAGCATATTGTAGAATAAAATCTCTACTCTCTAAATTTGAATTAGTTAAAAATAACTAATTTGATAGCAAAAAGTCAGACACTGATTCAAATAGTAATATTTTACTAACGAAATATAGTTAATAATGACCAATTATTAATTGAATTCACTTTTAGGTTATGTAAAAATGACTGAAATTTGCAGTAACTAATTCAATTAGTAAAATTTGACTATTTTTTTAGTTATTTATTTACTTATAATTAGTTACTAACTACTAACAATTAGTAATTTTTTACTAATTGCTGAAGCAAAAAGTCAGCCACGATTTTACTAATAATTAGTCATTTTTAACTAATTCAGATTCAGAGAGTACACTGAGAAAACGATTTATTTGATTCAAACATATTTTGTTTAAATCAAACTTAAAATATCTTTGCTATACAGTCAAACAAATTTAAGTTTAATTCAAACATATTTTTTAATTCATTCATAGAAATAATATATTTAATTCAAACATAATTTATAGTTGATTTTAAATTATTTATTATCAGCATTTAAGTTTGAATCAAACATAAAATTTTTAAACATATTTTTTGTTTAAATCAAAACAGAAAATATGTTTGAATTAAACAAAAAATATTTTCGAATCAAAGCTGTAAATGTTTTCTATATATTGGGATTAAGCTTACAAACTTATTTTAGTTAAACAAAATCATTTAAAATTATTTTTCTATTTGATTTAAGAATATTCTTTTCTCAGTGTAGTCTGTAAATAAAATATGCTGATTTTACTATAGTTACTACTATAGTTCCATGGGAGTAAATAGATGAAAATTTGTAGAAAGCATGAAATGTATATAATAATTAGTCGAGTGGCGATTAGAAATGCGCCATATCGCAACAAATACAATATACAGTATCATTCGTGACTTGTATATAATCGTTGGATGCAGGATTATCGGGCGATATCGTGAATTGAAGGCATATATATATATATATATATATCGAAGAGTGTATCGTTAATATCGCTAGTATCGAGTCGATAGCGTTACCACATGACGCTTCTATTGGACGATGCCATGGTTATATGGGTTTACATGTATGCAGAGGTTTTCGTCGATCATTTATCAAGCCAGCTGTGCGCGCGGCCCCGCATCAACCATTAGAGGACCAAAATGCCTCTGTTGCACTGTCGGATCCATTATTTTTTTAACAAACACAACATTTCACTGCGGAAAAAATCAACATTGCAATAGAAAACTTTCCGTAATTTTCCTATATAAAGGGACTTTTATGACTTGGCGAATTTCACACCCTACACGCTGAGTGCAAAAAAAAACTATTGACCCAATAGTGACAATGCTATTAAATTCTTTTTTTTTTTTTTTTTTTGAAGCAATGATTTCTGTACTCTCTAAATCTGAATTAGTAGTTTTCTACTAATGAAATAGTGCGGATTCGTTTGCCAATTGAATTAGTAACTGTTTTTACTAATTTTTAGTAGTTTTTTTTACTAATTATTAGTAGAAAATTTACTAATTGGAAGTAGTAAAAAATACGTTCTACTAATTAAATTAGTAATTTTCTACTAGCAATTAGTAAAAAAACTACTAAAAATTAGTAAAAAATGTTACTAATTCAAATTAGTAAACGAATCCGCACTAATTCAGATTTAGAGAGTAATGAATCAAGAAAATGACTTATTGATGAATTCAATATTTCTATAAATTGAATTCTGATAGACAATTTTAATGAATCATTTTTAGAAAATTGAATTCTTGTTTTTTTTTAATTTAAAATTGTTCTGATTTTACTACTTTTTTTAAAGTTACGATACTATTTGGGTACTATTTTTAGATTTTGTCCACTAAAATTTGCTATTTCTGTTTTTTTAGTATTTTACATATATTACAATTTACATGCAGGAAGTTCATAGTTAATAGTAGGTACTAATTATGATTCATCCTCTGTTTCAGGTAAGCAACCAAAACGAAATTTATATACAGATGCTCGCAAACTACGTAAGTTAGCAAAATTTTCACAAAACTCAATATTCTTTTCAAATACTTTAATAAAATTTTTCAGAATAGTTCAATTATTTTCATAAATAGTATAAATTCTTCTTTACAGTTCAATTTTTTAAAAAAATAATTATCAATAAAATTCGTGATAAAATTTTAATTCTATTAAAAAATTAAGTATTCTTAATTCAATAATTTTCAATATTCCACTATTTTAATAAAATTTTCCTAAAGAATTCAATTATTTAAAAAAAATTATTTAAAAAAAAATCAAATATTTTAAAATTCGTCATTAAATCCTTAGCAGTAATTCTATTATTTTTATCAATTTAAAAATTCTTTTCAAGGATTTAATTATTTTTGTAAATAAAATCATTGTCATAATTCTTCGTAGAAATTCAATTATTTTCAAAAAATCTAAAAAGAATTGTAAACATTTCAATTATCTTTATGAATGCAAGTTCTTCGACAAAATTTAATTACATTCAGAATTACATTATTTTTAAATATTTTAAGAAAATTGTTTCAAAGAAATCACTTATTTTCAACACAATTTCAATTTACTTTTTTGTGAAATAATTCAATTATTCTTTTAGATTTTAATAAAATCCTTTCCAGGAATTCAATTACTTATGAATAAATAATTCTTCGAAACAATTTAATTGTTAAAATTAAATCGTTTATCCTCAATAACAAAATTATTCCCGAAAATTCAATTATTTTCGTAAATAACAATATTCATGACAAGTATTCATTTATTTTAAAAATTATTGAATTTCTTCTTGTTAATTCAATTATTTTTAAAAAATTCTAATAAAACCTTCCACAAGAATTCAAGTATTTTTGTAAATAATAAAAAGCTTTTTTGGAATTGAATTTATTTTTTATTAAATTTTAATAAAATATACCACACAAAAATTCAATTACAGTGAAATATTTTAATAGAATTCTTTGTAAACTTTAATTATTTTTAAAAACTTTTCTAAATTAAATGATTTTCAATATTTTAAAAAAATTTGCAAACAGAATTCAATTATTTAAAAATTTTTTTGTATAAAACTTCGTAAGAATTTAATTTTTTTTCATGAAAAATAACAATTTCTCAAGAATTTAATTATTTAAATTAATTAATTCTTCGCAAAAATTAAATGATTTTTATGAATATTGAAATTCTTTTATAAATAATAAAATTCGTTGGAAGAATTCAATTTATTAGCATTTGGATAAGAAGGAAGTAAATATTTTTTCTAAAAATTAGAAAAAAGTCAGAAAAATGAAATATAGAATGGAATTTTCGTCAGCTTTATAAAGTTTCTAAAACGAGTTTTTTTGGTCGTCAAGTTTAATTTTTCTAAAGCTACTTTTTTACTACTTTTTTTAGTCTGAAAGCTATTTTTTGCTACTTTTTTAAAATTAATTATCGAGTGCGAAGTCTGCTAATGAAATATGTATAATTATAATGATTGATATGTAGGCTCGACGCAATTTTATTAAGAAAATATTAATTACTTTCAAATAAGTGTTGTCAAAAAATAAAATTTTGTTAAATTAATAAATGGATTCTAAATGTACTGGCTATTTGTATCACAAGAGGCCATTTAAACAAAGAGAAGAGAAGAAATTAATAAATAATGGTATGCAAGCGGGAATTGAAATCAACATTATTTAAATCAATTATGATTGTTTATAGTGTCGAGTCTATTGCGACAAACAAATATGTCATTGATTCCATAGCATTTTTCCTCCAGTACACACTTTTAATTATTAAAAGCACACAATTTGTATTACTCTAAAAAGAAGTAATCATTATTAAAACTTCTTTTTTTTACGATGTAATATTCTTCACCGGTGGAATTGCTTATTTCGAGAAATAGTGTATGATAAAAATAAAACTGGACTCAAGTGGACGATAGTCTTTAAAGGAAGTAGGATGTAGGTATATATATACGCTTATCACGTGATCTGAACATCTCAGTACTAACCTCTGAATGATCCTTGAAACCTAGAAACGTGCTGTCAAACGCAAAAGACCTTCAGAGTATCTCGTAAATCCGTCTTCGACCTTCTTCCGCTACCACTGAGGAATCCCTAACCCCTTTATTCAGAGATTTCTCTGTCAACTTCTCACGCCAAAGTCAGAAAAAGAATCTTTCTCGAGTGTCACGTTCGACAAGGGACATTTTTTTACTCAAGCATCAACTCTCTGAATTTATATTAAAATGCCTATACTAGTGCCGCTTTTGTAACTCGAGAAAGAAAGTTCGAACCAAAAATGTTGAAAATCATGATGATCGATTGTCGAAAGAAAATGTTAATAAATTTTGTTTACAAGAAATCAATTTATAGCGAAATAAACCCTGAATACTTATTCTTTGACAAACAATAATTATACAAAAGTTCATAAAAAACGATCTTGAATGGAAACGATATCATGAATTTTCAATTTGAAAAATTGAGAATATTTTTGGATTTCTTCTCGCAGTATATAGTAAGTGTAACCAATCACTAAATGGTCCTGTCTCTCTCTCTATATATATATATTTTCATCAGCTGATGTTGAAATGTCTTCTGAATTTGAAATATTCATTCAAATTATAAATGTGCCTTTATACTAAGTAATTAATGAAATTATTGTTTGCATAATATAAATTTTATATTGATTCGCGAGAATAGAAACTTTTTGTTGATCTTCCATTGCGGATTGTTCGTGAATTTCTATTCGGTGAGATATTTGAAAATTCGTTGAAACTCCTGAAAATCTCTCGATTATAGAGGAAGCGACTTCGATTGGTCTTGATCGACCCTTTTTCATGAAAAGGAAGTCGCGTCTCCTCCAAATGATTATCTCGATTGCCTCCCATTACAATCTGACGCTTTGTTACTTCTCCCTTTCCAATAAAGTGTAGAGAGAAAAAGAGAGAGAGAGAATCTGCTGAAATGAGGGGACTTTCACAATTTTCCAACCTATCAGAATTAAAGTAATTTTTTATTCCTAATTTTCCTATGTATGCACTATATTCAGACTACTTTTTTCTTTCTTTTTTTCAATGAAAATTTGCACTACTTTAAAATAATTAGTAATTTCATTCAAAAAGGATGAAAAATTCCTAAATTGTACGATATAATTTGGAGAATTTTAGAGAAATTAGAAATGATTGCAGAAATTCAATTATTTTTTAGAAGTAATAAAATTCTTCTCCGTTTATATATTTTCAAAAAAACTAAAAAACATTGTCAACATTTCAATTATCTGTATAAATAAATATCAAACATCAATTATTTTCAAAAATTTTATTAAAATTCATTAAAAAATTCAATTATTTTCATAATTAACAATATTTATCACACGTAGAACATAATTGAATTCGTTTTTTTTAAAGTGATTTCAAATATTCTTTAGAGTAATGTCAACCGATATAAATTTTTTTCAGTGCATGTTTAAATAATTTGATACAGAATCAAGTGTAAGTACATAAATTGCTGTTACATCAATAAAAGCAAATTTCGTTTAATATTACAAACGCAACTGTATTATTAATTGAAATTAGAATTTGGTCAATCATTTCAAAATTGCTTCAAAGAGTTATTAAATTTCCAATAATTAAAAATCATTAAATCAATATCCGTTACATTTATCGTTATACACTTGAAATTGAAGCTTGAAAGTAGTTTCTCTTGTTTTTTTTTACCAAAAGTAGAATATTATTAATCGGAAAAATTACAAAAATAAAAAAAATAAATAAATTTCATAAAATGTATTTTTCAAAAATTTTCTATTTTATTGATAATTTATTTATTTATTTATTTTTACAATTTTTTTTCGATTCTATTCGTTAGAGAAAATTTGTGGCATTCCCAATGTAAATGTATATAACAAGCAGTGGTAAAAGCTTTAGAGAAAATCAATTACCAAAGCGCAACCAATGATACTTGTACAACAATTGAAAATTCCAGTGATTCAAAGTACATTGCAAATATTTGTTTATTTGATTTTATACACGAATTTTCTGTTATTTTCCCCGCGTGTTATATTGACTTCGAAATTTTTCTTCAATTTCATTTTAAATTAGATTTTACAACCATTATGCTTCTATTTGAAGAAAATTTGTTTCTTTTTGATTTTTAACTGGTTTTTTTCTTTTTAATTTTTTTTTTTATTGAATGAAAAAAATGTTGAAAATTCAATTAAACGTTAATTATTGAATTGATGGGGAAAAAATTAACAGTAAACAAATAATTTTTGCTTTATTCGGGGAAAAGTAATCCTATTACTCTTATTGTAGTACGAAATGGAATAACAGTTTTTAAAGCTTTCTTTCTTAAACTTGTTTTTAGTTTTCAATGGACCATTTGTTTGAATTTCAGCAGACCATAAATGTCTCTCTCTCTCTCTTTTTCTCTAGGTAAGCTAATTAACGAAAGTTACAAAGCAGACGAAAGGGCTTTTACAAATCTACCATTCAACTTTCTAGATCGTTGTGAATATAAATTTAATTAAAAGTGGTAAAAAAATAAACTATTCCATCGATGTATAAATAATAGAATACTTTTAACGTTGAAATAGTTCGCACTCAATAAATAATCAGAGGAAAAGTAGCAAAAAGTATCTTTAAAAGTGAAAACCAGTAATAAAAAAGTAGTTATCAAAAAATAATTGTTTCAAAAAATATTAAGAAGTATACAGGGCTCGAAGCAGGAAAAATATTTAAAAATACGGACTTTACGGACCAAAAAATAAAAATTACGGACCATTTAAGGAACAACTGACAAAAATAGAATCAGGCCGAATCAAATATAAGAGAATATTTTACTTAAAACTAGAAATTCAATTTTTCCTAACTTTAAAATTTGAAGAAATAATTAATATTGATTATTAATAAAAATATTTTATAATAATTAAAATCATTATCAATTAAATTATTATTTTACAGAATTTTTATCTAAAATTCTTCTTTATATCGATTATTATTTTTAATAATTTTCAAAAAGGTTCTTTGACAATTTTCAAATTAATTTTATTACAATAGTTAATTTTTCGATATTTCAATTATTAGTTGAATTCTTTTAATAAATAAATACTATAAAATAGAAACTAAAAATAGTATTAAAAAAAACTTAATTAAACTTTTTCAAAGAAATTAATTACAAAATTCAATTATTTTTTAAAATTCACGCTTTATTGCCTTTAATATTCAATAATTAACTAAAATTTTAACTGACATTCATTTTCATGAAAAAAAATTCAATTTTTAATAGAATATTCTACTAGAATTCAATTATTTAAATAAAAATAAAACGCAATTAAATAATTTATTGAATAATTGAACATTTCTTAAAATTCAATTCCCATAAAAAATTGTTATCAACAAATTATCAAATACTTGAATTCTATTAACGAATTTTAATAAAACTTTTAAGAATAATTACACTTTTTAGAAAAATTCGATTAAAAATGTATTAAAAATAATTGAATTTCTAAAAAGAATTTTATTATTTATGAAAATAATTGAATTCAAAATTAGTAAAATTTCTAAAAATAATTGAATTTTTGGTAGAATTCTGTTTTTTATTAAGATAATTCAATTCTTTAGACGAATTTTAATAAAATTTTTAAGAATAATTGAATTTTTCTAAAAATTTTGATTAAAATTGTATTAAAAATAATTGAAATGAAGTTTTATTGTTTATGAAAGTAATTGAATCCTTAAAAAAATTTCATAATTTTTCAAAATATTTGAATGCCTGTAAACTATTTTAAAACTTTCAAAAAAATTGAATTCCACAAAAGAATGTTAATTATTATGAAAATAATTGAAGTTTGCGAAATTAGTAAAATTTCTCAAAATAGTTGAATTTCTGGAAGAATTCCTTTTATTTTAAAAGGACAATTGTATTCTTTCGAGAAGTTGCGTTAAACATTGGAAATAGTTAAAAATATATTTTTTAAAAATTCAACTAATTTTAACAGAATTGAAAGTAATAAATTTCGAAAAAATTATTTCTATACAATTGTTGATTAAAAGCAAACAAATTTTTCTGTTTTGAGAAACTAATGATTTGTATTTTGCATTATTGTAATTTAAAAAATGACAAAAAAGTGAGTTTACTTTTTGTTAATTAAAATTTTAAATTCATATTTTGCCAAAATCTTGTACATTAAGTT
Organism: Leptopilina myrica (nomen nudum); assembly: GCA_032872475.1. Taxonomy (NCBI): domain Eukaryota; kingdom Metazoa; phylum Arthropoda; class Insecta; order Hymenoptera; family Figitidae; genus Leptopilina; species Leptopilina myrica (nomen nudum). The sequence continues at coordinate 47,789,989 of CM065461.1, read as the reverse complement.
CGACTCATGTAAAAAAAATTATAATTTATTAAATAGTAAAACAATCCGTTAATTATTAAAAATTCTAAAAAAAAATAAAAATTGACCAAGAAAATAATGGAATTATATTTTTCCAGTATTGATTGATAAAGTTAGAACGATATTTAAGAAATATTTCGATTTAAGGAAATCTTTTACTACATTTGCGACTGAAATAATGCAAGAAAGAATATTCCTCTAATTTTCAGAAATGATGCAAAGATTTATTACAATATGTATGTTTTTCTTAATTAGTATAGCACAATACGAGCAGGACTTTCACTTTTCTACGAGAGATGCTCCTATATATGTATAATAATATAATCATATTTCTCGTTCTCTTATTTGCAATATTATATCAAACAATTTTACGGCTAATTTGCTAATTATTTTCATTAGCCTTCACGAAACAAGCAATGCACTTCTAAGAAAAATTAATAACGACACGCAACTCTTGCTGATTAAAATTGTATGAGAAATATACAAGTCAAAGGAAAAATGACAGAATAGATTTCCAACATCTTTATAAAGGTAGTCGTAACTTGAATAAATAATAATAATAATAATAATAATAACAATAACAATAGTAATAATAAAAAAAAAATTGAAATGAGGGATGGCTTCTTTGAGAGCAAAAGGGACTTGCAAAACCAAGACATAAAAGCGGTTCGCATTGCGGGAGGCCGCCCGACCGTCGCGACGCCGCGAGTGCGAACTTTTCATTCCCTGTAAAGAGGAATGTCGGCCTCAGGTAATAAACCTCTGACTCTACTATGTGTACCTTCTTTTTTTTCCTCTCCTTCTTTCTCTTTCGTAAAATAAAAAAAAAAAAAAAAAAAAAAAACGCCACCACTTTTTGCCGGTCCTTCTATTCAATTCTATTTAGAGAAAAAATCTCTTTACCATACAACAAAAGACGGATTTTGTTAATGTGAAAATTATTCCTTGATGATATCTAAATTTAATGATAATTCCTTTGTGTTATTTATACATACAGTATAATTAATTACACTCTTTTTTTATTTCCATTTTTTTTTTATTTACATTTTCATTTGTTTTCTATCATGCCATTTAGAATATTGGTAGTGAAAAGTTTGTCGTTTGGTTTTCGATATTGTTCATTATCCTCAAGTTTTGAACGTTCAAATAAACGAAATATTTTTTATTGAAGAAATTTTAATAAATTTCTAATCATAAAAAAATTTAAAAACTGAAATTTTACTTTCAGAAAAAGTAATCAATAATTAATTTAAAAACAAAAAGTAATAAATAAAATTACTTTTAAAAAAGTAATCAGTAATTAATTTTTTAGATAGTGACACAAAATAGTTGCAATAAAAATTTTATTTTTAGAAGAAATAAATAAATTTCGTTCATTTGAACGTTCAGTAGGCTCTCTATTGTTCGAGAAAAGAAAGAGATTAATTTAGTTATAAATTCTAAAAATAATAATTTTAATGATGAAAATAATTTTTGAAGAATTGATAGCTTCCTTCATATTTAATATGTGACGCGATCTGAAGAAATGAACCTTAGAAGCAAAACATTGTAGGTTATGTTGGCAATTTTTTTAATGAAAATACAAAAAAGGATCAACTTTCAAGTGGATTTATTAATGTTTAAGTATTCAGTACAACTAAAATATTTAATGGAAACTGATTTTAATTTGCAATAAGTGAAAAGAAACTTTTAAACAAGAGAAAAGTAACGCGAGCATAACCTTAAAATGATTTGCTTCTAAGATTTCTTTCTTCAGATCGCGTCACATATTTAAATTTTTCAAGAAGTTACAGTTAGAAAGTAGCAAGTAAACTTAAAAAAAATTAATTCTACAGAATTGTTCGTTTGTAGTATAAAAAATAAAAATTTTCCAACATTTTAATTTAAAACTCTTTGAAAATTTAATTATTTCTAAAAATTTGAATAATAATATTGAATTCGTTTAACAAATTTTAATAAAATTTTGAAGAATAATTTCAGTTTTCGAGAAAGATGAAACGAATTTTATACAATATATTAAAAATATAAAAATAATTGAAATTCTGTCAAGAATGTTATTAAAATTTTTCTAATAATTGAATTTCGGGGAAAAATTGTATTACTAATAAATATAATTACTTTTATATATAATACAAGTTTTCCTCCAACATTCAAACATTTCTGAAAAATTTAAATAAAATTCTTGATAGGCATCTTGAGATTCACCTGCGAACGCCAAGGCCACCGCCAGATGGCACTTCAGTTGACAAAACCAGATTACATGCCATCTGGTGGTGACCTTGACGTTCTCAAGTGGAGACTTTAGATCCACTTTTTTTGTAATTAAATTCTGATTCGAGAATTAGAACTAAAAAAAAACTCAAGTTCAGTACGGTAAAAGCTTTTAAAATTTTGTAACAATCAGGAGATTGGCATAAAAGAACAATCGAAGAATATTGTTTTTATCAAATTCGATTTCTTCTAATTAGAAAAGTGAGAGAATTAACGTAAAAAAACAGAAAGTTTTGATTCTATGCTTATAGAAAATTGTTCTTTTTCTACGTGAAAAAAAAATATCATTTACAGTAAATTTTTAAGTAAAATCTTCTCTTCTTCGACTCGGTTACATATTTACATTTTTGTCAGTAATTGGTCTATAATTTTTAAATTTTTGGTCATATGTTTAAAAATACTTTCACTGTTTCGAGCCCTGTAATATATAGATTTTGTCGCTTATCTTTCGGTTCTCGCAGTGAGAAATGTGTTCGATATGCGTTGCCAAATAATTGAGAATGAATAAAGAAAGTTAAAAATGAATTCCATCTGCGTATCAAAGTAATTTTCTTAATGGTCCATTAGTGAAAATTTGCGGAGCTTTGGGAATCCTCGTAAAAACCTTCGGTATATAAAGTATATAATCGTTTCGTATATATCAGATGCCATCTTTGTGTTTATTTGCGCAAATTGTAAGGGACGCGTGTATATATACATAAAGATTTAATACTGAAAATTAATTTTCTTCTGCTTAGCACATTCTCTCATAGAGTGAAATTTCATTCAGGATGGCTTTTAGCATGAAACATTAATTAATATTTTTATCAATACACGTCGTATCTTATAATTGTCCACTTTCTTTTCACCTATCGTCTAATTGCTTTATTTTATAAATCTTCTTTAGACTTTGCCTTTATCATTGTTAAATAAAGTATTAATGAAATTTTTTGGAATTTTTTTCAAGAATTCAATTATTTTCATAATTTGTAAAATTATTTTTAGGACTTCAATTAATTTTATAAATAATTCAATTATTATGAAATTATGTTTAAGTATTAAATCGTAAATAATAAATAAAACCTACCGCAGACTTTCAATTATAATTATAAACAATTTTTAATAAATTCCGCAAGCAATTCAATTACTGTTAAAAATTTTATTCCTATTGAATTATTAAAAATTTTCTAATAAAATGCTTTATAATAATTTATTTTTCAAAACTATTTAATTTACTTATTCAATGAATTGTTTATTTTTGTTTTAATTTTTAAATAATTGAATTTGTGTAGAATTTTCTAATGAAAATTCATTTCAAAACTAATTTCTAATTAATGTTTTAGATAATAATTGAATATTAGAAAGTTTATAGGATAAAATTTTAGAAATAATTTAATTTTCAAAAAATATCAAATTAATTTTCTTACAATCGGAATTTTTCATACTTTTAATTAAGTCTGAAAAAATAAAACTTTTTAATTCCAATTCTGTTGAAATTTGTTCAATTTTTTTGAGTGTTTAATAATTTTTAGAGTGAATCAGAAATTCAGAATATTCTTTAGGGTCAGGAAAAGTCAGATGTTTGGAAAAATTCTGAGAAAGGTAAAATTATATTTTTGAGATATAATTTTTAGCGCAGAATTTTTTACACAAATTTCAAAGAATTTAGTATAAAATATATATCTCTCTTTCTCTCGTCAAACTATTACAAAAATAATTGGTTTAAATTTGAATTTTTAAGTTGAATTATGGTAATTTTAGTTTTACAAGTATATAGAAATTTTTTTTCTATAAACCCACCCCAGTGGTATACTTAGTGGCACACATAACTCTAACTTTTCTCACGCGAACTAGAAATACATGTAAGTTTCCTATAATTATTATTATATATTAGTTTTCAACATGAATTTTTTATTCAAAAAGAGAAAAGAAATTCTTGATTTTATTTCAATAATATATTTACGATTTTCTTTCTTCTTTTATATATTTTTCTTTCTTTTTTTTTTATTTCTTTCGAACTCTTAATAGCAGGAAAATCAAATAAAAACATGAATTAAAAAAAAAAGTTTAATACAAAAATAATAATAATAATAATAATGAACCACAGTCCTTTCTTTAGCAGGAATTGTTGGAATGATAAAAAAGGAAGAATAGAAACAGCGAACGCACGCCTCGATATTTCACCCTCTGAACACAATGCGTTCATTTGCATTTTCGATGAAAATGGGGTGCAGAGGATCTTCTGTAAAGAGGGTATCAATACGCGATTTTGCGGTCGAATCAAAAAGAATATTTCTTTTTATCGCAAACTTAAAACTTTTTCAAAAGCATTCTTATTAAAGCAGAAGAATTACTATATTTTATACAATTATTTTTTTCTACTATATACATGGTTGACGACATTTTATAAATGATCAATATTTAGGGTAATTCTGGGTAGAGAGGCTTGTTGTAAAAATTATTTTTTTCTATAAACTTTGAGTGATTTTTCTCTTCCTTTTGTAGCTATTTTTTTTTGTTATTCTTACAATATGGAGAAAATGGTAAAACAATAAATACTTGTACCAACGAAAAATGGTTACTTTTGTATTGGAATTTTTTTAGTGTGTGCCCTACAGGAAACTAATAACAGAGTTGCCACGCAAACTGGAAACCAGAAAAACCTGGAAATGACAGGGAATTTTATAAAAATTGAAAAAAACCTGGAAAAGTCAGGGAATTCTGATTTAAATCCTGGAAAATTGTTATTTCCTAAATGTATTTATCCTTGAAATTTCATTATACTTAAATATTTCAAAATTAATTCATATTTGAATGAGTTGCTTTTGCAATTTTTATAAGTAGATAAAGTTGAAAAGATTTTCATTTAAAATTTTGTAAAATTTCAATTTTAAATGAATTTTATTAAAAATTTTAAAAACCTAGATTTTGAAAAAAAAACCTTAATAACTAAAATTCTTCTAATATTATTTAACATTTTTTTAATATGTATTTAAATGATTATTAAAAACAACAGATTTATAGAAGGAATTTTAGTTAAAAACACTAAAACAAATTGAATTGTTACAAAAGAATTTGATTAAAATTTTTGAAAATAATTGAATTCTTTGAAGAATAAATAATTAAAAATAAAAAAAAGAATTGAATTTTGATTAGAATTCCAGTTGTTTTAAAAATAATTGCATTTTTCCAAAAATATGTATTTTCTCCAAAACTCAATTTGTTTTACTGTTTAATTTTGATAAAATACTTTATGAAAATTCAATTAAAAAAAAAATTCAATTATTTAATAATTTGTTTATTTTTGTGGTTAAATAATTGATTTCTTGTAAAATTTCCTAATAAATATTGTTTTAAAAATAAAATTCAGTAAAAATTTTGGATTATAATTGAATAAAAAAAAAAATAATTTACCTTCTTTTAAAATTAAATTTTCATGAAGAACTTTATCAACAAAAATTTTTAATAATAATTGAATTCTTTTAAGAAATTGTAATAATTTTTTTTTTGAATAATTGCATTTTTCGAGAAATATAATGAAAATTTTGAATATTAAAAATAATTGAAATTCTGACAAGAATTTTATTGAAATTTTACAAAATAATTGAATTCCAGAGAAAATTTTTTTTATTTTTAAAGATTATTTAAATTTTGACGAGAATTTTTGGCAATTTTGTAACATAATTAGATTTTTGCTATGAATTATGATAATTTTGAAAAATAATTGAATTCTTGAGACTAATTTTATTAAAATGTTCTTTTTAATAATATTATTGAAATGTTTTGTTGATTTTTAAAATTAACTAAATTTCAACGAAGAATTTATAAAAATTATTATTGAAAAATCGAATTCTCACATAAAAATTTCATTGAAATTTTTGAATAATAATTTAATTCTTTGAAGAATGAATAAATAAAATAATTAAATTTTTGAAAATCTTAATTTCTGTATGAAAAAATAATAACTAATAATGATAAAATATTTATTGAAAAAAATGAAGATTCTTGATATTTTCCAATAATTTTCTAATTATAAATATTATAATAATAAATGTAGTTCTAAAAAGTCTGGAAAAATTTCGTTTTTTAACCTGGAAATTTCAGGTAATTCGATAAGAGTAAAAGCGTGACAATCCTGTAATATTTTTCTATACAAGTTGTTGTAAACATTTATTTAAAATTTTTTTTTCAGTATTCATTCATCAACTGTTTTTCAATGAATATTTGAAAAAATATTCTCTTTTATTTTCTGCTTTTGAAAAGTAAAAGACTGAATTGAAAATAAAAATAAAATAACAATTAATTTTCTAGAAAGAATATAAAATCACTGGCAAAATAAAAGAAGAAGAAGAAGAAGAAGAGGAAGAAAATCTTTTCTTTTTTTTTTCTTCAAATCGTATTCCTGAGTTTCTTAATTAGAGAATTGTTTACTCTCTTTCGTAACATTGCTCTCTCCTTCGTCCTGTCTTCGACAATTTTCCGTTAATCCGACTGGAAGTCGACATAACACACAAGTAGGAAAAGCTCTCAGTGATAGGTTAAAAAGGAAAGGTCTTTCTTTCACGTTCTAAAGCAATGGCACGTAAAACGTATACAGATACGTACGTACTTTTTCGTTGAATATGCAATGAGAAAGAGAGTAAGGTTGAATCTTGAGTTTTTCTTTCGCACCGACTCGTAAGATTCATTCCTTCTCTTTTTTTCTTTATTTTTTCCTGTCTTCCAATCTTGCATTGCCTCATCCTATCGCGCTCTTTTTTTTTTTTTTTTTTTTTTTCTTTTTTTGCCTCCACGACGCTACCTATCGAAATTCTATAGCCTTTCCTTGGGATGTAATTTTGCTTGATCTCATCGCTACGCAACTTCTTCGGTGACAGGAAAGAAACGAGTCAAAGCCACCGAGTAAGGTATTCAGAAGTCAATCCATACCCTTACCTCTTTTATTTAAATAGACTTTCAAGTAATGTCGGGGATTCTATTTTAATGTCTTTTTATTAGACCAATGCCGCACTTAAACCTTCTCCAACTATTTACTATGTGGAAATCTAAAATTAAAAAATTTTAAATCATCCCAAGGAGAAGTTTCAAAAGTATCTACTCCAGTTCTTGTTTCTTGATTGACACTATGTGATCTTAGGTTCTTAATGGTATTTTTTCGATCACTTATTTCACTTCAAACCAATTACAAAAAATTGAGCTGAAAGTTTGAACAAAAGTCTAAAAGACAATAAAGAACTTAAAAGTCTTTTATTACAATTTATTTTTGAATTATTAAAACTTTCAAACTTCTTTATTACATTTTAGACGGTTTTAAAAAATTTCAGCTCCATTTATTAAATATTTAAAGACAAAAATTGTCGAAAAATTTACAATTGAATGTCTAACAGTCACATTCTGTTAAAACAAAATAACGAGAGATTATTTGCAATTTTTTTTCCTATATTCTTAAATTTTTAACAAAATAAGAAAATTCTTATAAAATAAAGAATAAGAAAATTCTGAATTTTGGTGTCGTTTTTGTTTGCCTCATAAACTATTAGTATTAATGGTATGGCAAAAGTTGCGAACATTCAAATGAATGAAATTTTTTGTCCTACCTTAAGTGATTAAAAAAAATTATTAATAAAAATGGAAAAAAAATTAATTAAACAATATTTAGTTGAAAATTCATTTGTTTTAATCTAAAAAATATTTTTTTTGTAAATAAATACAATTTGGAAGAAGTAAAAAAAATATTGTCGTTCGTTTGAACGTTCGAAACATTAGGAACATTGATAATTAAATTTTAAAAGAGTTGTATATTTATAATATTCATAAATAAACTTAAATTAAATTATTGGAAAAATTTACATTATTCTTATTTTAAATAAAATATAATTCGAATTCCATGAAAAATGTAAATTTTAAGCAATATACATAAGTTTTGTCAAGAATTCAGTTATTTTGACAAATAATATAATTTTTCACCAAAATTCAATGATTTAAAGACAGTTTTATAAAGTTATTCCTAAAAATTTAATTATTTTCTAAAAAAAATTTTATTTTTCACGGAATTTAATTGAAATTGAATTGAAAATTATTAAATTTTTAGGAATAATTGAATCAAACTTCTTTAGAATAATTGAATTTGCATTAAAATTTTTAAAATAATTGAATCTTATTCAGAAGTTTTTTTTTAAAATTGTATTAAAATTAAAACAAAAGTGATTGATGTTGTACGAAAAAGTTTTATCAAAATTTTGAAAAATATTTGAATTTTTGTGAAAATTTTCATTATTTAACCAAAAATATTTAAATTTTTGCTTTATTTTCCACTTATACCAAGAATTTTATTAAAGCTTTTGTAAATAATTGAAATTCTGCAAATTTTTTAGAGGAAATTAATTATTTTAGGTTCCTGAAGTTGGCATCGACGCTCAGGATAAAAAAGTATTTTTCCTTAATTTTAGTAAACATAAATTTTTACTAATTTTACTTCTTTTAGCCATCTAAGAAGTAAAAAACTATTAATTTATTTTTTTACCTTAAAACTTTGGAAAAAATTACGACGTTGAAATTATCAACGAAAAAAATTATTCACTTAATAAATTTTAAAAAATTAAAGCAGCAATATTGTCATAAAAATATATTTACCAAAAATAGATTGCTGTTTATGATATGATATTAATTGTCATATGAATAAATATTAAGTGAAAAAGAATTTTGGAATAAATTAAACAAATTTTCTTCGTTGATCAACGTTGTGGACTTCAACTTCGTAAAAAATTGAGTAATTTTTATTTTGGTTTTGTAAAAAAAATATTTTTCAACGCTGAGTATCGATGGCAACTTCAATTTTTTTAAAAAAATTATATTAAATTTTTAGTATGATATCAATTTTTTTTAAAACCCATTTATTTAACTCTAAAAATAAATATTTTATTAAATAATTGAACTTTTTTTGAAATTGAATTTTCATTCTCTAAATAAGAATCTATAAGATTCTTTCTTATTGTTCTGAAATTAATAATTATGGATTATAATTCAAGAATAAAGAAGTAAATAATATAATTATGTTTTTTTATTAAAAATAACTATTCTTGCTGTTAATTAAATTATTTTAACGTTGTAGACTGACAATTCAAATAAAGTAGTAAAAAGTGTTTATATAATTTATTTTTTCTAACTGTTGTAACAGTTTTAATTTTTTCAATCGTAACTTTTTTTTTAAAAGTTCGTACTTTCAAACGATCAAAAACTTTTGTCTCATCTTTTTTTTATTGCTTCCGAAAAGAGAAGGAGGAGGAGGAGGTAATGAAAAAAAATTCGTTTTAATTTAGTTACAAATTACTCTCGGACATATCTACACGTGTAACACATTTTTTTGTTCGGGAAATTAACAATTCTCGTTAGCTGATTCACAGAGAGGACAATTAATTAGAGAATGAATTTTGCTAATTTTAGTTTTAGAAATTATCTACGAGGAACGTTCTGCCGGTGCAGCTTTGCCACAAATCATGTCTCCCTAGAGAGAGAGAGAGAGAGAAAGAGAGTGAAGGTGCATCGCTCCTGAACTTTAAAGTGGAAAGAGATATTGTGTGCTATGATGTAAAAAGGTGAGAGAGGGGCGAGAGAGAGAGAGAGATAGAAATATATTGTGTGTGTGTCGAGAAATGGGGGGGTTTGGCAACAATTGTGAAAAAGCTCAACGAGCTCGTTCGTTCGTCGACTGCACCCGGAAATTGCGGCGGTTGAATTATTGCAGGTGCTTAAAAAATGCTCTATGAAAAGAGGAGGGGTGTTAAATAGAGGGACGGTAAATTTTACATTTACAGAAAGTGCGCGACGTATATTTCAAAATTGTGGTTTAAAGTGTTTCACTTATGGCATATATTTACAGAATAGAATTTCAAAGAGTCACACTTATCATGCATACCCACGGAAAAATAGAAACACAAAATTTCCATATAAATATATTTTTATTCAAATTCCGGTTCCTTTGAAAAGGAAAAAATAAAACATTGCCGAATTTGTTCCTTCTCTTTTATTAAGACGCTTGTAGAATATTCTCTCCATTAAGAATTGTTCTCATTACTCAAATGTAAAATCTTGTATGTTTGCAAATTTAAAAAAAAAATTGCAATTTCATTATTTTAATCGAAAAACATATATTTATTTTATTAAAAGGAAAAAACATTCGAAAAATACGTGAAAATTAATACTAACATTTGTTTAATACTTGAACATTAAAAAATATATTTAATTAATTTTCTGATATTTTGTTAAAAATCATGACAATATATACTCGACACAAAATCACAGATTTTTCTCTCATTTTTTCATCCTTTTCTTAAGATTTATCTAAACTCCCATGCGAGGCCGCATGTTAAATTACAAATTTATTCTATTTTTTTAAAGAAAAAAATATGTAAAAAATTCTGAAAAAAGCATATGTTTCTAAAATAATCTAAAGAAGAAACTGTCAAATTTTTATAAGTTTTTCTCATTTCCTTAATTTACAGGTGACAATCCTTAATTTACAACATATACTGGAAACGAAATTAAATTTTTTTTTTGACTTTTCATCCTTTTGTTGGAAAGAAAATTGTTTATAATGCAGAATCAGAAATAGGCAGCAGTGAATACTTGTCTTTCCTCTAATTTCCATTTTCCATTTCCCAAGTCACTTTATCTTCCATTTTGCACTTCCATCATCAACTATCATATCCGTCTCATTATCCGCTTTCGTGACAGTTATCAATTCCCGACCTCTTTCCTTCACTGTCTGTAAGATTATAGCGCTCATGACAAACCTATTACGTGGTTTATGTTCGAGACGGTCCAGTTCCAACAGAAACTTGATGAAAGTGTATAATCACAAACTGGTCCCTGAATTTGACGAGCTCTATAATGACACTAATTTCTGTGAATAGTTGATTGTCATTAACTGAAGAATGAACTCATTTAATCAGAATATTTATGACCGTGTCAAAGTTTATGGCCATTTTGCATACAACTGAATCTTGTGATAATAAATCGCGGAGAAAGTCCACTTTAAAACCAAGATTTTATCTCAATTGTTATGAATGTGTATATATTTATTTCCGATAAGAACCTCTAGTGTTATATAATTTAGATTTAACAATTCACAATCAGCGTCTTTTAAATATGAAACTAAAGTTACCAGTTACCAACGTTGGATTCAAGGAAAAAATTAAGAAAAAAATGTTCTCTAAAAAGTTTAGGATACAAATTTTTCTTATTTATTTTTAACCCAAGTAAACCCTTCAAACTCTAAAACAAAAAATGGTGGAGAAACAGAAGCCTTCTGTTTTTATTATTTATTATTTTTATTTAGGGTCACCAAGCAACCTAGAAACCTAAAAATCCTGGAAATGACAGGAACTTTTATAAAAAATTGAAAAAACCTGGATAAGTTAGGGAATTATTTTCGAAATCCTGAAAAACTAAAATTCTTCTAAAATTATTGAAATATTTTTTACATATTAATTCCATTAGTTATTAAAAATAACGGATTTATAAAAGAATTTCAGTTGAAAACACTAAAACAAATTGAATTTTGAAGCAAATATATATTATTGGAGAAATTCAATTATTTTTAACAGAAGTGAAATTCTAATAAGAAATTCAATTGTTTTTTTTATCTTTTATTTTTTATTCTGCAAAGAATTAGATTATTTTCCAAAAATTTTAAACAAATTCTTTTCTAACAAATCAATTTTTTTAAAACTGTCTTAGTAAAATTCTTCGTTGAAATTTAATTGATTTCAAAAAATTTTTTTAAAATTCAATTATTTTCAATGTTTGCTACTTTTATAAAATTTCACAAATAAATTCAATTATTTAAACGGAAATTTAAATAAAATTAGTCTGAAGAATTCAATTATTTTCAAACGTAATATAATTCTTTGCAAAAATCCAATCATGTTTGAAAAATTACAAAAATTCTTGCAAAAATTTTTATTTTCTTTATAAATATTAAAAATAAATTTTGAAAAATTTTTTAAATCCAATAAATTTCTACGAATAATTTTATTAAAATTAAAAAAATTCAAAAATTCTTGTCAAAATTTAAATTGTCTTTATAAATAATAAATTTTTTGCCCCGAAATTCAATTTTAAGAAACATTCAATTATTTAATAAATTGTTTATTTTAATATTAGACTCAATTTAAAAAAGAATTCCAATTGATTCCAAGTCGTGAAAAGCAGTAATTTTGAATTTTTTTTTTTTGTTATATTTCAAAACATTAATACTGAAAAACTTATTTAAAATGTTTTTTAAAAGTTACGATTATGCCACTATATCCGTACTTTACTGAAAAATTCGGTAAAATATAAGGAACAAATTTTCTCCATGTAGAAGCATTTCTATTTTTTAATAAATTTTTTAAACTTATCTCTGCTTCTAAATGAAGACGATTTTTTTCAAGAAGAAAATAAATTTCTTTCCTCATTTCTTTTTTACCAATTCGTTGAAAATTCTTAAAAGGATGAAAATGTATGTACATAATTTTTAATGAAATTATTGGTTAAAGAGAAATATCGAAGAGATATGTCTTAATTTAAAGATGATCCCTGAAATAATTTCAAACTTGTAGGAAATTCGAATCGTATTGCCTTTACCCTCAAGTTTTTAACTTTCTGACATTTCTCTCGCAGTGCGCTCATTTCACTATTTCCCGTTCCACTATATATATGTGTATATGAAAGCTTATCAAATCTACAAGGAAAAAAGATAATTTCATGAAGACTCGATATAAAGTAAAAACTATATATATATTTTTTAATATTCGTATTATTTCTCTATTGAAACATTTATAATTGTAAAGAAATTTAAAATGACGTTAAGTTTAATTTATATTAATTTCAAAAATTAAAAAGAAATGAGTATATATTTAACTAAAATTAATAACATGATGAATTTTTATAAAAAATAAAAATGAACTATTCTTTAGTTGAAAGTATATAAAGGAGTATAAAATTCTTTCATTTTTTCTTTGAAAGAAAAATAAATAAACAGAAAATAAACTGCACGAGATACGCGTATATAAAAACTAAAGCATATTATCCTGTATATATTTTTTTTCAACTATTTTAGTCTAACCTTAATGCGATGAATGAAACTCACTCCACTTAAAAATGTAGTATGTATACTCTTCACATGACTCGTTACTAAAAGAAAAATGTTCATTACTTATATACAAGGATTTTATTTTCATTTTTTTTTATTCCGTTTCGCTACAAGATTAAATTTCAGGAAACGAGTTTATAATTTTTTGTAATTCGCCTCTAAAAATTTGTTTCTCAGTTTTCTGATTTACAATATTATTTACAAGCATTGCAGTTAGTTTCCCTTTACACTTTTTTCCCGGTTTTTTAATTTTGACATGTTTTTAATTTTTGGAAGGAATTTTATTAATTTTGAAAATAATTGAATTCTTACGAAAAACTTTATTAGAATTTAAAAAATCATTTAATCTTATCAAAGAATTTTTTTAAAAATATATAATTTTTTTGCAAAAAATGATAATATTTATGAAACTAATTGAATACTTACCAGCAATTTTATTAAATTTTTTTTAAATAATTGAATTTTTTCAAAGATTTTTATTATTTAACCAAAATACTTCAATTTTTCATTTTATCAAAAACTTTTGAAAAAAAATTGAAATCCTACTATTTTTTCACAGAAAATTAATTATTTTTGAAAATTTAGATAACATTCTTTACAAGAATTCAATTATTTTTATAAATAATGAAATTCATCTCCAAATTTCAATTATTTTCAAAAATTTGTAATTCTTTCATGGAATTCAATTAGAATTGTATTAAAAATTATTTAATATTTCTAAAGAATTAAATCTTCTTAATAATAATTGAATTCTTTTGTGACATTTTATTCAAATTGTAGATTATATTAAAAATTATTGAATTAAAAAAAGTTTTTTTACAGAATTGAAATTTTTACAATAATTTTTATATATTTTCTGACGATAATTAAATTTTGACAAACATTTTTAATATTTAATTTTTCCATCTATGCCAAAAATTGTATCATAAGCTTTTGAAAAAATTTGAAATTCTTCTAATTTTTCACAGAAAATTAATTATTATTTTTGAAAATTTAAATAATATTCTTTGCAATAATTCAATTGTTTTTATAAAGAATAAATCTTACAGTTTAGAATTTCAATTATTTGTAATACAATTTTAATTCAATTTCTCGAAATATGCAAATATTCTTAAAAATTTTGTTAAAATTCGTCAAAATAATTTAATTATTTAAATATATGTTGATAAAATTCTTTATGAGAATTCAATTTTGAGAAATATTCAGTTATTCAAAAATTATTTATTTTTGTATTCAAATAATTGAATTCTCGTTGAATTTTCTAAGAAACATTCATTTTAAAAATGATTTCTAGTTAAAATCTAAGATAATTAAATATATAGCATGAATTTCTTGAAATAATTGAATTTTGAAATGGTTTCAAATCAAAATATGTAAAATTAATTTTTTTTTCACTTATAACTGTAAATTTTGTAGAATTATTTTTTTAATGTTTATTACATTTTTTAAAAATGTTTTGAAGTTAACTAATTAATTAATTGTTATTTTTTTGAAATTGAAATTTCAAATAAAATGTTTGGATACGTTTTGAAGTTTTAAACGTTCATAATTTAATTAAATGGCGAATAAAATTCAAGTAGATAATAAATAAATATTTTTGTTCTTTTTTTAAAGTCAAAAGTCAATTATAACCTGAACTTTGTGGATATTTTTGATAAAAATAATTATTGCAATTTTAGTGGCGGAAAGTAATATAAATGTTAATTTATTTTCGAACGTTCAATAAATGTAGAGAGAGCGAAAGGAAAGGCAGTAAATAATTATTTGCAAATTAAACAAAGAATAAGAAAATTTATTAAAAATTAACTCAATAATTACCGTAAATTCCCAAATAAATGCAAAATTTTGTTTTACATTTTACAAAATGTTATTTAAATTTTTGATCATTAATATCTTTCGGTATTATATTTTTAATTCATGGGGTGAATTTACAGCGCGTTGAATTGATAATAATTGCAATTTGCAAATTTAATGGAACAAATGTTGTGGAAGTAGACTATATATACATATACACAAGTATAATTAGTATATTAATTGTCAACTCTCATTAAATACTTATTTATAAAATAAAAAATTGAAATCGTACACTAGAAATATTTTTTTCGCACGATTATTACAAATTTCAAAATGAAAAATTTATTACAAAATGTCGACAACTAATGAGGTTAAAAATTTCAATGGCACGAAATTCAATCCTAATTTAATTTTAAGGATAATGGCAACTGTGATAATCAGTAGACTGCTCTTTGAGAAATTTCCTACACTTTAAATTGAAACTAATAGCAGGCATAATAAATAGAAGACGCAGTCTTTGTAAGTTATCTTGCAAAATTTTCACCTTTTAATGTTAACGCTATAAGATTGATCATTTATTCGCGTGAACTTTGCACCCAGAAAATGCTCAAGATTAAGGAAATTTTCTTTTCATTATTTTAAAGAGGATGGGTTCCTCTTTGTTAACGCAGATTTACATAAAATGGAAATTTCTAATTTAATTAAAAATTTACATATACGTATATTTTCATCGTAAATTAAAATATTTATCGATTTTAATATTATTAGTAAATAAGCTGTATAATTAAATGTAATGTTACTCGTTCTGTTTTTCGATAAATAACATTTGACTCGTTTATTGACAGACTACAAGATTTATAAATAGTTATTTACTCATTTCATGTCCATTCGTAAACAAAATTCGTTTTTGATGACAGGAAATAACAAATTCTATCAAATCAACTCAATCCTTTTATTTACATTTACATTTTTGTGTTCAAGTTTTGTTTCAGGTTTATGAGACAAAACTTTTCTGTTTTTAATATTATAATTAAAATAAGTAAAATTTTACAAAAAAGTTAAGTACAGAAAGATCAATAATAAATTAAGATTAAAAAATAGCAAACATAATTTGTGTCGTTTATCTTTTCCTAAGTAATTGAAAACATAAAATTTCTATGAACATTAAAGTGTCAGTTTTATAAAGTCCTTTTTTTTGGGATTATTAAAGCTATGGTCGTGAATATTACACCTGTGTACTTTACTCTCATTTATGAATCGTTAAGCTAATTTTTTAGAGTACTTTAATTTAAAATTGCTAGGAAAAATTCCATTTTGTTTGGCCTATAAAAATAACAAGGCGCAACAGAATTAAAAAAAAATAGAATTAATTAACATAGTTGGGAGGGAAAAAATTTGGCGCTACAAAAATGTAAATGTAAACATTCCAACTGAGAATTAAATTATTTTTTCATAAATAATAAAGCTCATCGACAAAATTTCAAGTTTAATGAAATTTTTAGAAATTATTCAAATACTTTTATAAATAATAAAATTCATTGCTGGATTTCAATATTTTTTTAAACACTTTTACAGAAATTGATAAAAAAAAAAAGGTCTGGAAAATTTAATTTCAATTCCCCCACAAAAATGCAATTATTAAACAAAATATTTTTTTAAAAATTCATTTGAAGAATTTTGTTTTTTTATACAATTTCAAAGAAGAGGTAAATTATTTTTTTCATAAATATTAAAACTCATCGAAGAATTTCAATTATTTTTAACAATATTTTCGGGGTGAAAAATAAAAAAAAAAATACAAATAATAAAATTGTCAATAGCCGGATAGTCGCGACTGTGAGGCCATTGTAAAAAAAGAAGTTGTTAGCTTTAAGTCGACATTTAAAAAATTAACGACTCACCAACGGGCTTTTCTCTCTGAAATCGACGAGCACTTTCCACCTGCAGCCGGAAGCTTGTCGATGTCTCTAACAATTTCGAGCTTGCTAAACTATACTTTCAACCCGTTCTACTCTCAATTCTCGTCGACCCTCTGTCCTGAGTGTCGTAAATCTTGCAGGAAACGTCCCTTTGCGTCCATAGCAGGTCGTGCATGATCTAAAACCTCCAAGAAATTCTATATGTAGTTTGTGTATCGCTCTATTAGTCCCACATAATGTTCCTGCTCATAGTCTCTTTATTACACAATATTTTATACCTCAATTTCAAAACCCTAATTAATTCATTTATAACTTTATCAACTTTTATCAGGAAAAAAAAATTTCCTCGTTTTCAGACTCGACAATATTAATTTAATATATATATATATATATACACATTTTTGCAAAATTTATTTCATGTTTTTGAAATACACACACTTTCTCTCTAATTGTAGATTTTAATTTGAAAACTCATTAAAAGGATTTTCTTTCAAAAGCAATTTTTTTCTCAAGTCCGAAACTTATTTTTATAAACGAAAAATGAGACAATTTTTATTCTTTTGGTTTCAAATTTAAATTATACTTGTGAGCAATTGTCCGTTAAATTAATTATTTATTAAATTGATTAATTCAATAAATGTGTCACGCTCCGAAGAAAGATACCTAAGAAGCAAAAAATTTGAGGTTATGTTTTTAATTTTTCAAGTAAAAGTACAGATAGAGAATTAATTATTAATTAAAAATTATTGATCATCAAGTCTTCATTAACTTCAAAAGATTCAATGAAAATTAGTTTCAAATTCAAATAATTAAAAATTAACTTTTAATTAAGATAAATCTAACAAGAACCTAACCTATAATTCATTTGCTCCTTAGGTACCTTTCTTGGGAGCACGTCACAAATTAATTTTAATTTTTTTAAATTGATTAATTCAATAAATTAATTTTAATTTTTTAAATTGATTAATTTAGTAAATTAATTTAAATTTTCTAAATTTAGACACAAATTACCCGTGTAGAAATTGCCATTATAGTCCCTGACAATAGTAGGGCTCTTTTGTGGCCCGTAACAGTTTTCCCCAACAAAAAATTATACCGTTTTCCCTATCAGGTCCTAATACGGCCCGATTGATGAGACCGAATTACAGATTTTCGTATATAATGTGGCACGCGAAGTAATTCCCTTATAAGGGTCCCAAACAGAGCAAATACGGTCCCTAATACTAGAAGTTTAATTAATTATTTTTTATTATTTTGCGTGTAGTATTATAGAATCAAATTATTAGTCTCATTTTATTAAACTATTATATTATTAGAACATTATATTATTTTATAATTTTCAATTAGTTATTTATTATTATAAATTTATATCTAAAAAATTTTAAAAACAGCTCCTTGCAAAATTTTAGTTTATTTAAATAATTTCTTTATTAATGTGACACGCGAAGTAAATCCCTCACAACCGTTCCAGTCAGAGGAATAAGGATGGCTGATTACGAATCTGAAGTTATTTTTAAACATTTCAAAATGGCGGATCCAATATGGCGATCAAAATTTAAAATTTGATCAGATTCGAAAGAAACTTGTTAGCCGGGGGTTTTTGGGGTCACTGATTACGAAGCTGATGTCACTTTTTAAAAATTCAAAATGCCGAATCCAATATGGCGGAGAAATTTTTAATTTGGTGCAATTTTTAGTCAAAAATTTGTTACTCACGAGTTACATTATAGATTAGTGTAAAGCAAGAATTTCTTAAAAGTGACTTCAGATTCGTAATCAGCAACCCCAAAAACCCCCGAGTAACAAGTTTTAATAACCGATAGAGACATTATTTATTGTAAATTAATAATTAATGTGAACATAAATGTCCTCAAGTATTAAGGAAGTCATTGTAGCGTGTGAGCGTGGTAGGGTGGTTAGGTTATCGGTTTGCGAATTTTAGGGTCGTGGGTTCAATTCCCGGCGTTTAGGAATTTTTTCTCTGTTAGGTGTATTTATATTAAATATATGAGGTAAAATAAACAAAAGTAGGTAGGGAAAAAGATTAAAAAACGAAATTAAACAATTATTAAACATAAATAAATAAGTTCAGTTTTAATACTTTATATAATTAATTTAATTGTTTTTTTATAGTTTTTTCAACTACGTTTTTTTATTGGGGCCTCCAGGAACTATAATAATTAATGTTAGAATTATGATATTTATTTCTGATAATTTTTTACTAATCTTTCTAATTATTTACGCCTCCTGAAACTATAAGAAATAGTAAAAAATTAATAAAAAGCAGGTTTTTTTTAATGTAGGCGGTCATTTGTAATTAGAAGGGCTTTGATAGGGGACCTGTTAGGCCCTTGTTTGGGGCCACATTAATTTTCCACTGACGGGCCCCATTACATTTTGCGTAACGAAACTAGTAAGGACCCTAGCAATTTGCCCTATTGGGCCCCTAATATTAAAAGGGAAAACTATTACGGTCCCTAACAGTGCCACATTGCAATTTCTACACGGGAGAGGAATTATTTTTTAATTATTCGTTTTTAAGAAAGTTTCAATTGTTAGTCTCATTTTTTTCTTACAATTTTGGCATTAAAAAAAATTTAATTGTACAACTTTATTGAAAAAAAACCTTTAAAACATTATGTTGAAAAAGTGTTAAAAAAGAATTTTGTTAACCTGAACAGTGGAGTAATAATTTCTGAATGAACTCTCGCATTGTCGCGAGATAAAGGAATATTACTATAACATTTTACTGAAATTTATTCTGTCGCTTTTGGCGTTGTCGGAAAATGTTATCCTAAAATCGGGTTAAATATTATTTCATTTCAACTTTTTTTTGTATATTTGATATGTGAGAATTTTTAAAATTTACCAGTAGAAAAAATATTTGATATTTCGTGTCGAGATATTAAATATCAATTTAACTATTTTCAATGTCAATTTTTTTTAATAGAAATTATTCAAAACAATTGGTTATTAAATATTGTTATTTTTAGAGTAAATTTCAACTATTTTTAAATTCAATTTTTCTAATTTCTATTAAAGAAAAAATTGTCTTTAGAAATATTTTAAAAATTTACTTCGATTGTCTGAAAACTCATGTAATTTGATGAGGAATTCCATGGTCATTAATTATTTTGACCCTTTTTGAATTTTTTTTTTAAATTGATAAATTTTGAAATCCATACGTAATTTTGTAGAACATAGGTTTTTGTAACAATAAAAAAATTGCCGAATGAAAAAATTAATATTTACAAAAGTTTTAACATTTTTAAAAAATAGTTTTCAGGTCAAGAATTAAAAAACTATGATTTATTATTAAATTTTATTATACGAAAACTCATTTGTTTGTCTTCAAACTAATTTTAGAACATGAACTTTATCAAAAAAAATGTTTTGCCTAATTTTGTTTTTATCACTAAAGCAATTTTTTTTTGACAAAGTTTACGTTCTGAAATTAGTTAGAAAAAACAAATAAATTTTCGTATACTAGAATTTAATAATATTCATATTTTTAGAAAAAAAATTCAGAAATTAGAATCATTATTACTTAAAAAATAATTAATTTAAATTTAAAAATTATTAAAAGTTACGATTATGACATTATATTCCCAAATTTATTGAAAAAAATCATTGAAATATAAGAAAGAAATTTTCTTTGCGTGGTTAAATTAATTTATTGAATAAGTTTAGTAATTCAATTAGTTTGAATATGAATTATACAAAGGTTAATACAAAAGTTTAGTCGTAAAAAATTTAATTGTAATAAATATTCCTTTTTTTTGTTACAGGTGAGTAGCTCATATTTTACCCGTTCACATTAATCCTAAGGTAGGAAAACGATTTTTCTATTCTTTCTCTCTTTTTAAATCTCCTGAAATGCTCAACGTATATATAATTATATGACAAGTGTCTACTTTATCAAATCCTGTAATTTTATTTTTTTTTGCCCAAAAAAAATGAATTTTCCGTTTTTCCACATCTATAAATAATGTTTCTATGTTATCGGAAATAGTTAAAATGTGGCTCGCCTATTGTGTATTTGATAAAGTACTTGCATATCGATGTCATAAAGCTTTTTCAGAAATACTCCAATAGATTTTAAAATTGAAATAAAATAAAGCGAAAGCAAAAAAAAAAAATCTTGAAAAAGATTGAAAGTTCTGAATGTACTTTGAAATACCATATTCTTCATTGAGATGAATAGAATATATGATATATGTATGCTTTACAATATTGAACTTAAAGGAAATTTTTTTTTTTTTGATTTAAAACTTTTTTTTGTTTTCTTTAGATTGAAAATATTCGTCTATTATTGAGAGGAATTTGCAATAATAAATATTTTCATTTTAATGTATTATCGATTCAAGGGACTTTAATTCTACTTAGTATTCTCAGTATTCTATTCAGATATGATATTAAAAAATGTATTTTAAGTTAAGGATGTTTTTTAATTTTTGTTTTTTGTAGTGTTACGTCCGTAACTTATTTCTAATATACTACATTTAATTATAATAATTACGTGTTTATTCTCTTTTTAAATATTGAATCTTACCTATATATTGTAAGATATTATTATTGTCATTAAAATGCTTGTTATTGAACCCGTGTAGAAATTGCAATGTGGCACTGTTAGGGACCGTAATAGTTTTCCCTTTTAATATTAGGGGCCCAATAGGGCAAATTGCTAGGGTCCTTACTAGTTTCGTTACGCAAAATGTAATGGGGCCCGTCAGTGGAAAATTAATGTGGCCCCAAACAAGGGCCTAACAGGTCCCCTATCAAAGCCCTTCTAATTACAAATGACCGCCTACATTAAAAAAAACCTGCTTTTTATTAATTTTTTACTATTTCTTATAGTTTCAGGAGGCGTAAATAATTAGAAAGATTAGTAAAAAATTATCAGAAATAAATATCATAATTCTAACATTAATTATTATAGTTCCTGGAGGCCCCAATAAAAAAACGTAGTTGAAAAAACTATAAAAAAACAATTAAATTAATTATATAAAGTATTAAAACTGAACTTATTTATTTATGTTTAATAATTGTTTAATTTCGTTTTTTAATCTTTTTCCCTACCTACTTTTGTTTATTTTACCTCATATATTTAATATAAATACACCTAACAGAGAAAAAATTCCTAAACGCCGAGAATTGAACCCACGACCCTAAAATTCGCAAACCGATAACCTAACCACCCTACCACGCTCACACGCTACAATGACTTCCTTAATACTTGAGGACATTTATGTTCACATTAATTATTAATTTACAATAAATAATGTCTCTATCGGTTATTAAAACTTGTTACTCGGGGGTTTTTGGGGTTGCTGATTACGAATCTGAAGTCACTTTTAAGAAATTCTTGCTTTACACTAATCTATAATGTAACTCGTGAGTAACAAATTTTTGACTAAAAATTGCACCAAATTAAAAATTTCTCCGCCATATTGGATTCGGCATTTTGAATTTTTAAAAAGTGACATCAGCTTCGTAATCAGTGACCCCAAAAACCCCCGGCTAACAAGTTTCTTTCGAATCTGATCAAATTTTAAATTTTGATCGCCATATTGGATCCGCCATTTTGAAATGTTTAAAAATAACTTCAGATTCGTAATCAGCCATCCTTATTCCTCTGACTGGAACGGTTGTGAGGGATTTACTTCGCGTGTCACATTAATAAAGAAATTATTTAAATAAACTAAAATTTTGCAAGGAGCTGTTTTTAAAATTTTTTAGATATAAATTTATAATAATAAATAACTAATTGAAAATTATAAAATAATATAATGTTCTAATAATATAATAGTTTAATAAAATGAGACTAATAATTTGATTCTATAATACTACACGCAAAATAATAAAAAATAATTAATTAAACTTCTAGTATTAGGGACCGTATTTGCTCTGTTTGGGACCCTTATAAGGGAATTACTTCGCGTGCCACATTATATACGAAAATCTGTAATTCGGTCTCATCAATCGGGCCGTATTAGGACCTGATAGGGAAAACGGTATAATTTTTTGTTGGGGAAAACTGTTACGGGCCACAAAAGAGCCCTACTATTGTCAGGGACTATAATGGCAATTTCTACACGGGAATTAATACATTCTCTACATACTATTGCATTATATTCAGTATTTTTATGGCAATTGTTATCATATATATATGTCTTACAACAAATTTATAAATTGTAACATAAGTCATCCAACCAGAGAGTTAAACACATCGTCTACAAGTGAACTAAAAGAACATAGTTTAAAGTGAACTCCCAAGTATTAAAAACCAACCCAAGTCTATCAACAAGTATTAATTTCCAAACAAACATAATTTGAAGTGAACCCAAGTATATTTCCAAGTGTTAAAATTAAAACGAACTTCGTTTTTAGACTTTTTTCTCGGTTCTCAAAATAGAACTTTAAATGATTCTCCAAAAATTATTATTTGGGAAATAGTTTCAAGTTTCGATAAAATCTATATTGAAACAAGGCATTCCAATTTTCGAACCATCAAAATTTTCTCAACTGCCGACAACCGTCTGGAAGAAAAGTAAATATTTTCAAAATACAATACACTAGCTCATTAGTTTAAACAACAGTGATAATATCCTACCACTAAGGACAACTGTCGGAGGCCCACTTTGTGAAGGCCCCTCTCAACATGTTTAAAGATTGGATTAACAGATTATTATCACCAGCTCATTCACCACCAGTAATCGTTATTCTTAAAGTAAGATTTGTAAATTATCATTATACTTATTGTATTTTTGTCTATACTTTTCTTTCTTGTTGGTTTTTAAATCAATTATTCTCGCACAACATTTAGTAGGCTCATTGACTTATCCTCATTCCAAATTAGATTCAATTTATTTGAAATTAATTTAAAACAATGAATGTTAGGTATATTATATAAAGGTTTCTCGTTTTGACGTCACACTAGCACACACAAGGAGAACTTTTTTTTAAAAAAATTGAAAAATCAGAAATAAAAATTTTGCGCTAGGATGGAGTTTTTACATGCTCCATATATCTGACTAAATCTTTTGTTTTTTCTATTCTGCTTATGTAGACGTATTTTTTCAAACTTTTTGCATATTTTTTTAGCTTTTAATCGCATAGAGTTTGCATTTCTTGTTGAACTGAAATAAAAAATATTTTTTTTCAAATCGTTCCTGCAAATCTTTTGTTTTTTCAACTATGAACCACGGTTCGTATGTTTCATTCCTCGAAACTTGAAAAATCCCCCTTAGAAAAAGGATTGAAAAAACAACAATAATTACAACAAAAGGAAGAAGTGCGTAGAATTTTATTTTTACGCTGTAAAAATTTTTTTTTCTCGAGATTGACTATAAATTATTGAATGTAATTGTAGTTGTATTGTAATTTCTCGTCAACACCACTCAACACTTGTTCCGTCTATTGTTGTTTCTATTTGTTTGAATCGATATGGTGTACTTTGTGGAATTGGTCGTTGGTTGATCGTAGTCGAGTATACTGGTCAATAACCACCCTTTTCCTGTATTCCAAACACCCGCTCCATTCACAATTGCGTGGACCACAAACTGTATTTTGCGATTTGCAGTATTCGACCGGTATTCACTTGCGAAGGGATTCCCTGGATGACTGAGCAGGTTGCCAGGGACTTCCCCGATATATATGTATATACATATATATCTATAGCGAGTTTCTATGCATCCCTTTTGTTTGGTGCGTCCCATATTTCAACAAGGTCGTTCAAGCGACTCCCATAGCATTCACGTGAGTATACACACAGTATAACTATTCACTCCACAACAAATTTTCGTTTCAAATGTATCCCCGATACTCCATATATGGCTATTGATTCGCATACATTTATCACATCATTTACATTTCACAAAGGAAAGTCAAAAATTATGAGCATTTTGTATTTATTGTGATAAATATTTTGAAAATCTTCATTCTCAATTTATCACTCGATTGTCTTACAATTAGTTCAAATATAGAACATTGTGTTGAACGATCACTCCGAATTGAATCGAAAATAAAACTATTTCTTTACTTTTCGATAACGGAGTTCTAACTTTTTTTTGCTTAAAGTACACTTTAGGGTCCTAAAAACATTATTCGATTGATAAAATGGTGAAAAAATAATTTTGGTACTTGAAAACTATTTTAACTGTAGCTTCACAGTAATATAATCTAGAAAAGTACGTACGATTTTTTTACCATTGAAACTTTTTTATAAACAATTTAATGCTAAATTTTTGGTTAAAGATTCAAAAATCGTACGTACTTTACTAGCTAATCCTATGTAGATTATGACCCCGTTATTGATTTTGTTTGAGATATCACGAGTTCCACGAATTGCGGTCGCCCGCAGAGGCCCTCTTAAAAAAGGTGATTCCAAAAATTGCCTTAAAAGCCGCCATTTTTTATCTACATTTGAAAATAAATTTTTTTTTATATACTTGAATATATGTTTAATAAAGCCCAAAAGAGAGAAAATTCAATTATTTTCTCCATACTCCTATAAAAAATTGTCAAAGTTAGGCCTTTTTCACGGCTCTAGATATATTTTACTTATTCTTCAAAGAAATAAATTATTTTTAAAAATTTTAGTAAAATTCTTTGGTAAGAATTCAATTATTTTTAAAATAATTTTAATAAAATTCTTCGTCGAAATTAAATTAATTTCAAAAATTTGTCAAAATTTAATTATTTTCAATGTTTACTATTTTAAAAAAATTTTACAAAGAATTCAATTATTTAAAATGAATTTACACAAATTTTAGTCAAAATTTTAATTATCTTCATAAATAATACAATTATTTTTCTCCGAAATTCAATTATTTAAAACAATTTTAATAAAATTCTTGCAGCATTTCAATGCAATTTTTTTTTTAAATTACTTTTCAATAATTGAATTCTTTTGTTAAGATTTTTTGAAATAGTAGACATTGAATAATTATTCTTTTCGAATAAGTTTCTTCGAATTTTAATCAAATTTTTAAGAATAATTACATTGTTCCAGAATTCGATTAAAATCGTAATAAAAATAATTAAAATTCTGCGATGAGCTTTATTATTTATGAAAATATTTTAATTCCAAAATGAAATTTTTATTTATATATATTGAATTAAAAAAAATTGTTTTTTATAAAATTTGTGTAATTATTGCGAAGAAATTTATAAAGAAAATTTTAACAATTTAATTTCTGTGTAATTTTTATTATTTATGAAAATAATGAAATGTTTGAGTAGAATTTTATTAAAGTTTATTTAAAATAATTGAATTTTCTTGGGAAATTTAATAAAAATTTAATAATTAAACTTTTGTATGAAAAATTTTATTACTTTTGAAAATAAATGCATTTCTGCAAATCATTTGTAATTTCTTCAAAAATCAATTTTTTAAAATGGTTTTAACTAAAATTTTTCTATTAATCCATTATTAATAATAATCAAATAATTGTAACTTGGCAAATTTAGCTAATTTCAGGAAGAATTTTAATTATTAACATTTTGCAAAAATCTAAGTTTTCACAAATTTTTTAATTACATTCATTAAAAATTGAAATTTTACAAAATTTTTAATTAAATTCTTTAAAAATTGAAATTTTCTAAAATTTCTAATTAAATTAATTACAAATTAAAATTTTATAAATTTTCATATGAAAATTTTTTGAATTTAATTTATTTGTAAATATTTTTATTATTATTATTATTATTCCGGCAAATTATAATATTGAGAAATATACTTTCTTGAGATTGAAATAATTCATTTTCTCGTTTGTGAAAATCGCATTACATGGAATAAAACGTAGATTTATTCAGAAATTTGCAAAATGCATTCAAACGGAGATTTCTTCGACACAGTACTTGAGTTGAAGGTGCTATTATGGACCGCAGCGTACAATTCCCTATGGAACGAGACTTTTAGATCATGAAAGCCCAGGAACTTCGCATTATTCACCGTCCAATATTAATTTGAATCGAGTGTCGGAAAGTTATTCACGAAAATTGATTATAACTCTCTCTCTCTCTCCTTCTTTTAGTTTATTTATTTCTTACCATGAAATATAAAGGTAGCTTTAAACTTGAATTTCAGTTTTGTGTATAAATTTTCCAAGAATGTTTCAAGAACCTCAGTTTCTTTTAAAGCAACTTCTATTCATCACAAATTCAACTCTACAGCTAAAAGTTTCAAATTTTAATGCCTTTAGATATTTAACAGTAAAGATTATATTTTTTTTAAACTTTTAACAAACTAATGCTTATTAATACTTAATTACTTACTAATACTTTTAGTATTACTCATTTCTAATCTTCTTATAAAGTAATTCACAAAATTTATAATTTCTTTTTATTTATTAAAAAACAGAAAGATGCTCAGGTATTCTTTGAACATATTCAAATTAGTATAGTAACTTAATTAATAATTAATTAATCTTATTATCATCATTTAGAGATATTATTCAAAATAGTAATAAATAAAATAATATAAAAATATTAAATATGAACTCCTTTAATTTTAATTAAATAAAATAATAATGAAACAAAGATGAGAGTTTTTGAAAAAACATTTTTTAATCATGTTTGCTAGTGAATGTGAATTATGAAAATTATTATAATAATTGTTTATGGTGAAATAACTTTTTCACTGTGGTTATAACTTTTAATTAGTTTTATCCTGAGGAATTTATTTCTTTTTTCGTTAGAGAGTTAAAAAATTATTTGAACTGAAATAACTCGAGTAAATAACATAATTAAAGTCCTCGTAATTATTTCTGCACATTAAATAAAATATAATGTTCCTCATTAAAATTCACTTTTGAATGGGACGAATGGAAATGATTGTTTTTGTAAAACTCAACTTTTTAAAATGTATAAAGCAAAAAATTATTTAATTTTAATAATGCACTTTCATTTTTCATTTTTTTTATTTCGAAAAGCACTATTGTGGCTAGCTTCTGGATCAGAGTGGATAAAATAAAGGATTCATCTACAATATATGATTTCTCTTTTATTAAAGGAATTTTTACAAAAGTATTTTTATAAAAGTATTTGTACAAAAGCATTTTTACAAAAGTATTCTTTTTTTTATGAAAGAAAATATTTTCTTTGACAATTGAAGAAAATTTTAAATACTGAATGGAAAAGGCAGTTTTTTATTTCACAATGCAATCGCAGATAACTTGCTCAATCTTCTTTGCAATGTCAGATGATAAAAGGCTGACTTGATACTTTTTGCAACTTAATTCAAATCTTTCTTTTTAATTCGCTATGTAAGCTTACTAATTGAAATTCAAAGAGATTAAAAAAAAGAGAGTTTATAATTTCACAATCTTTACTGTAACAGAAAAAAAGTAAATTTAAATATATTTCTTTGAGGAAACATTTTTCTCCTTATACACCTTGTGGTGAAATATATTTAAACGGAAATTGAAGTTTCGAGTGTTTTTGAAATGCCTGAAATACCAGAAGCTTTTTATTTATAAGAATAAAGAGAAAAGGTCAGGGAGAGAGAGAGAGAGAGAGGGGAAATAGAGCCGATTGCGTGTCACCCAAAGTCACGAAGGGAAAGAGAAAAAAAAAGAAAGAAAGAAAAAAAAACATGATATCGTAGTCACGTAGACCATACTTCTATGGACCAAAAGCATCGAATAGGATTAGTCTTGGGCAACTTTTGGAATTTTATAACTAGAAAACTTTTTACTGAAAACTCACCCACAAAAACCTTCTCATAAATTGAAAACTTTTTAACTTTTACGAAGTGATATACCTAAAGAAAGGATCACTTTGTATAACTTTCTAACTCAATTGCACTGAAATCAACTTTTACTCAAATAATTAGTTATATTTTATCATTATGAAGAGAAATATTAATAAAAAAATATTTCTATATTAAAGAAAGAAATATATCTATATTTATATATTGTTCATCTACTCTTTTTGTCTAGTTTTAGATTAATAATAAAACATTTAATTTATTGACTAGACTTATAAATTATTTGTCACGGGAATAAATGTCAAAATTCATTTTTACGTGAACTCTCTACGTAATGACCTTTTCCATTTTATTCTTTATTCATTCCAATATTGACGTCATATGCAAACTTTAATTAATATGTAATTAAAATTATTACCGTTCGAGTCACAAAATATGGATCAGAATATAATGTAATAACACATATATTTTCATTTATAATATTATAGCTTCGATGACATTATCATTTATTATTAAAGTGGTTTTGAATATATTTTTGGATTGCCATTTTACAAATATTTCTGTCCTCATACCATTTTCTGATTAAAATTTTTAAGAATATGTAATAATATAATATACCATAATATAAAAATATAATAATATAATTTAATATATTAAATGTCAGAAAGCATATTTTTGACCTAAATGACCTCAACGAGTTATTAAAAATTAAAATTATTTTCAGCAAGCTTGCTGCAATCTTTGCTGCACAACACAATGCAATATTTTTTGAATAATTTTTTTAAAAATCCGATTTTTTCGAGTTTTTTTTCTAAAATATTGCAAATTACAATAAAATGACACATTTTTTTAATAAAAAGAAGAGTTTTCGATTTTTATAATTTTGAAAAATTAAATTAAATAATTATTTAAAAATATTATTTTTTTTAACTCCATTTCAAATATTAACAAAAAGTCAAAAAGTAGTTCAATTAAGACTTATTTTTAATTCCAATCTTTTACAATTATTTATCTTGGGGAAATCAATAATTTTTAATAAACTAATTGAAAATTTTTTTTATTGTATTTTTTTCAAAAATAAATTATGTTCGATATTTTTAATCAAATATTTCTGAAAGTATAAAACGCAATAAGTAATTGCACTTTATAGGAGTAGCGGTTTAGAATTTTCATAAAGAAATGAATCTCATGATAGGTTTTAAATTAAAATTATTAGAAAATCAGAATTTTTCATATAACTTAATTAACAATTCTGTAGAGGTAATTTTTTTTAATTATTTCAATTCAGTTGAAAGTAGTTAAATTTTTTATTTTATTTAATTATTTGCAATGATTTTCAAAAATTTTAATAAAATTTTTGTCATTATTTTCCAAAGTTTTACTAAAATTCTTGTCAAAGATTCAAGTAATTTCAAAAAATTTACTTAATTCAATGATTTTTATTATAATCTACAATTTGAATAAAATTTTCTAGAAGGAATTCAATTATTAAGAAAACTTTAAAATTTAATTCTTCACAAACATTCAATTATTATTATTTCTTAAATAATAAAATTTCCCCAAGATTTCGATTTTTTAAAATCAAATTCGCTTCAAGAGATTTCAATTTTAAGAAATAATTAATTATTTAGATAATTTTTTATTCTTTTATTCAAATTAATGAAGTCTTGTACTATTTCAGCAATAAAAAATAATTTTGAAAATAAATTTCAGCTAATATTCAATTTCAAGAAATCGTAAAAAAAATTCTGATGTTATTCTTCAGCATTGAAAAGATTTTATTTATTTCAAACTAAAAATAAAAATTATGCCTTTTTTTCGTTTAGTGGGCAAAATGAATTTCGTTAAAAATTGGAAATCTCAAAATTTTTACTATTTTGCTAACTGTGCACGAAAATTCATTTTTATGCCTCCCAATAATAAATTGAATTTTCGAAAAATTATAACTGCATAAATTCAATTATGTTCAGGAATTTTTTGAATATTCTCCTAAAAATTTCAATTATTTTCAAAAATTTTCCTTAATTTTGTATAAAATCTATTAATTAGAAATTTTTTTTTAAATTTCTTCGCTCTGATTTAATTATTTTCATAAGTAATAAATTTTTTTTTTAGAATTCAATTATTTTTATAAATAATACTCATCGCAGAGTTTCAATTATTTTTAGTACAATTTCAATCGAATTCATCGAAAATTTTTTTGAAAAATCGTTAAAAGAAATCATTTATTTAAAAATGTTTTGATAAAATTCTTTATGATAATTCAATTTTAAGAATTGTAATTATTCAAATAATTATTTATTTTTAAAAATTAAATTATTGAAGTCTTTAATAAAAATTGATTTAAAAATTAATTTTAATTAAACTTTTAGATTTTTCAAAGAATTCTTCTATAATGTTTGAAAATAATTGAATTCCAAAAAGAAATTTATTACTTTTCAAAAATAATTGAATTCTTGTGATAAATATTATTAGTTTATGTAAAAATAATTTAATTTTGCAAAGCATTTTATTGAAATGACTCAAATTAATTGAATTTTCGTAAATTAAAATTAAATTTTTATTAAAAATTACATTTTTTTTTGAGAAATTTCTGTAAAATTGTATTAAAAATAATTGAAGTCCTGCGATGAATATTATTATTTTACGAAAATAATTGAATAGTTTCTAAGAAATTTATAAACATTGTTTGAAATAATTAATTTTTTCCAAATTTTACAAATATTATGAAAATTTTATTTTAAATAATTGAATTCTAGTGAGAAATTTTATATGTGAAAATATTTGAATTTTTTTTATTAATTAATTGAAAACCTTCGATGACTTTTATTATTTATGAAAATAATTGAATTCGTGCATTAGAATTTTTTCAAACGCTGTAAAGAAGTTTATTATAATTTTTTTTTTTATTTTTAATAATTGAATTCTAGTGAGAAATTTTGTATGTGAAAATATTTGAATTTTTCTATTAATTAATTGAAAATCTTCGATGACTTTTATTATTTATGAAAATAATTGAATTCGTGCATTGGAATTTTTTCAAACGCTGTAAAGAATTTTATTATAATTTTTTTGAGTAGTTCTTTGATCTCTAATAATTAAAGGATTCTTTCTCTCTCCTCGAAAAAAAAACAGAAATAGCTTTTAGTTGCTGAAATCTTAAAATAGTACCTAAATAGTAGCATAAAGTAAAAAAAAAATATTAAATAGTATAGGTTTTAGTAAATGAGTGCGAAGCCTGGTATATTTTGAAATTTTACCATAAAAATTTGAGAATATTGAAAATTTGAATAAATTATTGTTTATAAACTTGAATCTTTCTCGCAAGCGGTGAAATAAAATTCAGATTAATATCCGGTTTTTAAAACATAACTGTTTTGAGTTTTGACAGTTTTTATCCCAGTTTTATCGAATTAAATTCAGAATAGAATTGTAGAAATAAATTTTGTTCGTGTAAAGGTTTAGCGAAAAAGTAAAATTTTCTCTGTAAATCAGGGAAAAGTTGGAGAAAGACAAAATTAATTTTTTGTTGCTGTACAAATTTGAGAATCAATTTTTTTCCATGCTTATGCACTTCTTGTTGTTAAATTCTTTATATTGAACTTAAAACTTAGAAATGTGGTAATAATGCAATATAATTGAGTAGTTGGAAAAGTTTGCCGAAAGTATGAGTAGCATTTCGAACATTGCTGTGGATTGACATCGAGTTATCTCGAAGTTTCCACTCGCATTCTCGAGGAATACAAGATTTACCGCGGAAACTATGTTTCGAAGCAGTCCCAGCTGGGTATCTACTTCCGTTGCATCCAGTCGATTCTTCTCTCGCGCTATACTGCCGCTACTGCAGAATCCATTCGGCTCTTCGAGTTTCAACTCTAGACTAAGAAACTTTCAGCATGTGTTATATATGTTCACAGTTTATTTATTTATGTTCGCACTATATCTTTTCCCACAACCAGTAAAAGTCTTGAAATCGCGTTCCCAAGTCAAGACTTTGGTTTTGCTAACTTAATCTTATCAATCTCTAATTTAAACTGGGCGAAACTTTCCACTAAAGTGCACTAGATTCTTAAAATCCATAAATTAATAAACAATAAGTCTCAAAAGTAAAGAGAGCGAGAGAGGGAGACTATTTTTTAAAGAAAAACTTCTTTCGTTTGTGAAAAATTGTACGATCCATTAAAGAAAAGTTACTTTTCGCAAATTTTTATATAATTCAGTTTGCAACATTGTTTTCACAAAAATTTCCACTATTCTATCGAACAGTGTGTTCACCAGTGTCGATAATTTTATTTTCCTAAATATTAAATGAAATGAAATTTTTATCGCTCATTTTATGGCACCTTGGAAATGGCTCGAAATATCGCTCGAAACATTTTATTGAGAGCAACATGTATTTCGTCAATATAAATTGAGAGGCAAAATGTAAATGTAAAATAGAAAATAAACGAGACAATAAACTAAAAAAAAGGAAATAAATTCTAATTCCAAGGGATATTTATCAGGGTTGCCACAAGTCAGGAAATTCAGGGAAATGTCAGGGATTTTCAGTATAAAAGTAATGAAAAAAATCGAATTTCGAAAATTCATGAAAAAACTCTAAATTTTAATGTTTTTTTTTTGTTTGCCTCGTGAAGTATAAAAATAACCACGAATTTTAATACAAAACCTTGAATTTTTTCTATTTCAGACAATAATTTCTTTTTAAATAACTTAATTTTTAAAGAACTGTGTAATAAAATTATGACTTATAAATTACGTAATGAATAATGTCTCCAATTTTCATAAATACTAGATTGATAAAAGAATTTTAGTTAAAAATACTAAAAAAATTGAATTTTGGAAAAGTTACAAATAATTAGAAAAATTCAATTATTTTCAAAAGTAATAAAATTTTTCGCAGAAATTCAATTATATTCAAAAATTTAAAAAAATTCTGGTCATTTCAATTATATGTTTAAAAATAAAAAAATTCTTCTCCAAAATTCAATTATGTTCAACATTTTTTTAAAAATTCTCGTCAAAATTTTAATTATCTTTACAAATAATACAATTATTCTTCAAAATTCAAATATTTTTAAAAACTTTAATAAAATTCTTGAAAAAATTTCACAGGAATTTAATGATTTACAAAATTTTTGATGAGTGTTTTCTAAATAAACCAATTATTTTCATAAATAATAAAATTTTCAGAGGAATTCAATTATTTAAAATAAAAAATTTCAAATAATTTTTCGAAAAATATCAATTACTTAAAAAGAATTTTATAAAATTCGTCGCAAGAGTTCAGTTATTGAAAAAAATTAAACATAGTTCTATTTTATAAACTTGAATAAAATTCGTTAGAAGAATTAAATTATTTTCAAAAGTAATAAAATTCTTCGCAGAAATTCAATTGTGTTTTAAAAATTTTTGTCAAAATTGCAATTATCTTTATAAATAATAAAATTCCTCAATATTCATTTATTTAAAAAAAAATTTTTAATTCTCGTCAAAATTTAAATGTAGGTATTTAAAAACTTAAATAAAATTCTTGTTAAAATTTTACAGAAATTAAATAATTTATGAAATTTTTAATAAATTTCTTTGAAATAATTCAATTATTTTTATAAATAATAAAATTTTCACGTAAGTTCAATTATTTAATATACAAAATTTTAGAAAATTTGTTGAAAAATATTAATTATTTAAAAAGATTTTTATAAAATTCATCGCATGAATCAATTATTTAAAAAAAAATTAACAAAGTTCTATTCAAGAATTCAATTATTTTTAGAAATAGTAAAATTCTACACCAAAATTCAATTATTTTAGAAAAATTTAAATAACATTTTTGGAAATTCTTTAAAAATTATTTTCATAAATAATAAAACTCATCGCAGAATTTTAATTAATTTTGGATACAATATTTTAATCAAATTCCTCGAAAAATGTAATTATTCTTAAAAATTTTATTAAAATTTGTCAGAAGAACTGAATTATTTAAAAATTTATTGATAAAATTCTTTATGAGAATTCAATTTTAACGAATATTTAATTATTCAATAAATTATTTATTTTTCAACTTAAATAATTGAATTTTTCTAGAATTTTCTAATATAAATTGATTAAAAAATGAAATGACCAAATAATCAATTAATTTATGAAAATAATTGAATTATTGGAACGAATTTTATTACAATTTTTTCAAATAATTGATTTTTTTGAGAAAATTTACTACTTTTAAAAATAATTGAATTCTTGCGAAGAATTTTTGTGAATAATTAAATTTTTGTTGAACAATTTCATGGTTATTTTAAAAATTAATCAAATTAATGAAGTCTTGTACTATTTCAGCAATAAAAAATAATTTTAAAAATAAATTTCAGCTAATTTTCAATTTCAAGAAATCGTAAAAAAAAATTCTGATGTTATTCTTCATCATTAAAAAGATTTTATTTATTTCAAACTAAAAATAAAAATTATGCCTTTTTTGTTTAGTGGGCAAAA
Organism: Leptopilina myrica (nomen nudum); assembly: GCA_032872475.1. Taxonomy (NCBI): domain Eukaryota; kingdom Metazoa; phylum Arthropoda; class Insecta; order Hymenoptera; family Figitidae; genus Leptopilina; species Leptopilina myrica (nomen nudum). Next base: position 47,754,675 of record CM065461.1, on the reverse strand, counting down.
TGAATTTCGTTAAAAAATTGGAAATCACAAAATTTTTACTGTTTTGCTAACTGTGCACGAAATTTCATTTTTAAGACTCCCAATGATAAATTGAATTTTCGAAAAATTATAACTGCATAAATTCAATTATGTTCAGGAAGTTTTTTAGTATTCTCTTGAAAATTTCAATTATTTTCCAAAATTTTACTTAATTTTGTATAAAATCTATTATTTAGAAAATTATTTATTTATTTATTTAAAAATTTATTTAATGATGTTTTTGAATAATTTTACAATTAATGAAATTTGTAAATAAATTTAATAGAACATTTTTTTGAGTATCTAATCAGAATATTTTTCATGGTCAGGGAAAAAATGAGAATTTTGTCTGGTAATGAGGTAAAAGTCAGGGGAAAATAAAATTAAATATTTGTGGCAACCCTGTTTATGTTTTTTAATACGTTGGTGAAGTTCACAACGTTTATAATCAACGATTTCTGAAGAAAAATATTTTTTTAAGCAAATTTTTATAAATTTTTCTATAGAAAATAGTAGGTTTAATTTTTTGAAAGATGATTTACAAAAAAAATATTTGTGAAGAAAAATTTTTATTCTTTTTGGTACAAAAATATATTTTTTTCTTTTAATCGTTGATCATAAACGTTGCAAACTTCACCAACGTTTTTTAATTATAAGAAAGTATTGTAAAAAAAAGATTCTTTTTTCAGAAATGTTATAGGAGATAAATCTTTTGAAAAGAATCTTTTTACTCGTCGACTTGACATTGTGGCGGAAAAGAGTTACAAAAATTTGTAAGTTATTTTCGTGATCGGTGGGGTAATTTCTCCGCAGAGTTCCAGATTCGCATTGTCACCAATGCGATACCGATTTTGAAAGTCACCAGTCCGGAAAATGAGTTTCCGTCGGTTGGCGTAGTGTGCTGATCGACGTTAAAGAAGAAGGAAAAGGACCAAGATGGAACGGAAATAGGTGAAAAGCTTGAACCATAGCAACTTTGTATTACAGACTTTGCTACCTATATATATATATATATTTGTTAGACGAATAAAACTATTCGCCTGAGAATTCGTTGCATGAAAAACAGGAACAAAAGGCATTGCCCTTCTTTTTTCAACTAGCACACATTCACATATATATCACCGTCTTTTATTACCTCTCTCAACGTTTTCGTATTTCATTTTAAAGCTTTCGATTGCTTCCACTCAACTCTTTTGCGTACGCTTGGAAAATTATTTCTAATGCTTCGTTTTCTATACGTATAGAAATATATGAAAATTGAAAAACTTGCAAAATTTGTAATAGTGAAGTTGAAATTTGAAATTAACTATTACAATTTTTTTTTATTCTTTTGATTCCTGCAGAATCTATATAAGAAGGCTTTGCACTTATCTGTACTAAAACCTACTATTTACTATTTTTTTCAAGTCACACTACTATTTGGATACTATTTTTAGATTTCGGCCACAAAAAGCTACTATTTCTGCGTCTTTTTAGTATTTTCCCTATACTTAAAAATTTAAATTCGCAAATACTAGGAAACAAAAAACTATTCTCAAAAATTCTAATCAAATTCTTTGAAACGATTCCATTATTAAAAATTAAAAAATTTCTCCAACAGTTAACTTGATGAATTTTTAGTAATTCAAAAGACATGACTTGGGATTTAGTATATATATAATATAATATATCTCGGCGGTTGTATTGTCGTAATTTATAATAGAGGAAAACAATTCCCAAGACTCGATATTGTGAAGTCTAGGTGGATGACGATGTCAACGACTTTGTCCGGATTCCTTGATCCTCGTAACGTGATACGAGTGTAGGATTACTAGTAAAGGGTAAAGCATGGCATTCGGCTCAAGAGTGGGATATAGGAATAGGACGATAGGAAGGCGGGTTTGAAAATGGTTCAACGGTCTATATACGCGATTGAGGAGATCAGCCGACCTGAGGTACCCTTCGGAAAATGGAAAATCGTCGAACCGCAACAGAATCGCCAGCCACAGAGAAACCATAATTGAAAGTGCAGAGCACATTCCCTGATATATAATTCGCTAAAATGAAATAGAGCCTTGCCGAATTTTCCTTTTAACAAAACGTATAATGCAATGTATATATCGTGAGTAATCTTTTCTCTCAATGGATTTATGGTTTTTGGGGGGAGGGCGATTGATATGGTCAAGTAGGCAGTACATCATCCCACACTGAGAAAACATTATACTTAATTTAAAGAAAAAAATAATTTTAAGGGATTTTGTTTAATTGAAATTAGTTTGTAAGTTTAATCTGAATATATAGAAAATATCTATTGCATTGATTCAAATGTATTATTTGTTTCTATAATTATATTTAATTCAAATATAATTTCTGTTACTGTTTAAACAAAATTTATGTTTAAAATTTTTATGTTTGAATCGAACTTAAAAGTTAACTACAGATAATTTAACATCAATCACAATTTATGTTTGATTTCAATAAATAATCTTTTAAACTGAACCAGAAAATATGTTTGAATTAAACTTAAATATGTTTGACTGTATAGCAAAGATATTTTCAGTTTGATTTAAACAAAATTTGATTGAATCAAATAATTTTTTTTCTCAGTGCACATGTCTCCAATCATAGTGAGCCTATTTTAAAAATATGGACTTTACTGACGAAAATAATTAATAACAACCAATCAATTAGATAATTACGGACAAAACTATATAAGCAGTTCAAGTCGAGTAATCTAAAGAATCTTTTTATGACTTCGCGAATTATTCTTCTCATTATTGAATAGTTTGTTTGGTTAGAAAAAGAATAATGAAGAATCCGTTAATTCAGACTTCGCACTCGATAATTAATTTTTAAAAAGTAGCTTTCAGACTAAAAAAGTAGTAAAAAAGTAGCTATAGAAAAATTAAACTTGACGACCAAAAAAACTCATTTTAGAAACTTTATAAAGCTGACGAAACATCCATTACTCTATATTTTATTTTTATGACTTTTTTCTAATTTTTAGAAAAAATATTTACTTCCTTCTTATCCAATTGCTAATAAATTGAATTCCTCCAACGAATTTTATTATTCATGAAATAATTTTAATATCTATAAAAATCATTCAATTCTTGAGAAGAAATAGTTTATTTAAATAATTAAATTCCTGAGAAATTGTTATTTCTCGAGAAAAAGAAATTAAATTCTTACGAAGATTTTTACATTACAAATTTCTAATTATTGAATTGTTTGCAAATTTTTTTAAAATATTGAAAATCATTGAATTTAGAAAAGTTTTGAAAAATAATTAAATCATACAAAGAATTCTATTAAAATATTTCACTACAATTGACTTTTTGTGTTGTATTTTAATAAAATTTAATTTAAAAAATTCAATTCCTAAAAAGCTTTTTATTATTTACAAAAATATTTGAATTCTTGCAGAAAGTTTTATTAAAATTAAAAAAAAAATAAATTAACAACCAGAAATTCAATACTTTTAAAAATAATTGAATTCTTGTGATGAATATTGTTATTTACTAAAATAATTGAATTTTGCAAAAAATTTTACTAAAATGACTCAAAATAATTAAACTTTCGGGAATAATTTTGTTTTTTAGGTTAAATAATTGAATTGTTTCGAAAAATTATTTATATAAATAATTAAATTTTCTGGGAAGAATTTTATTAAAATCTAAAAGAATAATTGAATTATTTCATAAAAATTTAATTGAAATTATATTTAAATTAAGTGATTTCTTACGAACAATTTTCTAAAAACAAAATTTGTAAATAATGTAATTCTGAATGTAATTAAATTTTGTCGAAGAATTTTGCATTCGTAAAGATAATTGAAATGTTTACAATTCTTTTTATATATTTTTTTAATCTTTGAATTTCTACAAAGAATTCTAACAATGATTTTATTTATAAAAATAATTAAATCCTTGAAAAGAATTTCAAAATTTATAAAAATAATCGAATCACTGCAAATTCTTGCAAAATAATTGAATGCTCGTGTAAAATATTATCAAAAATTATTCTTTAATAATTGAATTCCTTTTGGAAGAATATTTTAAATTATTCAATGAAGAATAATTTTTTAATACAATAGAAAATTTTACTATGAATTTTAAGAATAATTTTATTAAAGTATTTTTAAAAGATTGAATTGCTCTACAAATTTTTGTTGTTTTTGAAAATAATTGAATTTTTTATAAGAATAAATTTTATTTTATAAACATTGTTTTAAATAATTAAAATTTTTTTTTATAATTCATTTCTTTCGATTAATTTTTTGCAAATTTTTGTCTAAATATTTAAATTCCTGAAAAATAGTTATTATTTATGAAAAAATAAAATTCTTATGAAGATTTTTACAACAAAATTTTTAAATAATTGAATTCTGCTTGCAAATTTGTTTAAAATATTGAAAAACATTGAATTTAGAAAAGTTCTTTAAAAATAATTAAATTAACACAAATAAATTTAATACTTCTCAAAAATAATTGAATTTTTGTAATTTTTTTTGCAAAATTAAGAATTAAGAATAATTTTGTAATACAACTGAAATTTTACCGCGAATGTTATTGATATTTTTGTAAATAATTGAACTCCGAAGAAGAATTTTATTATTTATGAAAATAAATGAACTGTTGTGGAAAATTTTATTAAAGTATTTAAAAAGAATTGAATTTCTGAGAAAATTTTTATTATTTTATGGAAGATAATTGGATTTTTGATGAAAGTTTTTTAAACATTGTTTTAAACAATTAATTTAATATTGTGAAAAATTTTATTTTAAATAATTGATTTTTTCGAAAATACTGTTCTAAATTTATTAAATTCTTGTGAAATTTTTATTATTTATAAAATTAATACAATTTTGAATGAGTATTATCAATTTTCTGTTAAATAATTTAATTTTAAATTATGCGAAATTTGTTGAAAATACTACATATTGAAAATAATTGAGTTTCGAATATTTTTTGAAAATAATTGAATCGTTTCAAAAAAATTTGATTATAATTTTTGAGAATAGTTGTTTGTTTTCTAGTATTACCGAATTTAAAGTAGTGAAAATAATAAAAAAAACCGAAATAGTAGCTTTTTGTGGACGAAATCTAAAAATAGTACCCAAATAGTAGTGTAACTTGAAAAAAGTAGTAGACAGTAGGTTTTAGTAGATAAGTGCGAGGCCTGCTAATTTAAAATTAGAGGAATATAAACATAAAGCATCGCAGAGTGCGGACATTCGTGAACTAAAATAATAATTATGCAGATAACAATACATTTAAGGCAATTATTTTTGGTCATATCGGCAAGTAAGGGACATATTTCATTTAACGAACGACAACAAAGGATTAAGCTCTGATTATGGCGGCCATTAAAAGCAGGTCGTGTTTGTCACGAGGGCGTTTTGCCCGTAGCTTTCAATTTTTTGGAGGGGTATTAGTGTGCTTTGTCTCGTTAGAAGGGTTGAGGGTTACGGCGTTTACAAGTAGTTAGGGGGTTCAGGTTTAATGCCGTTTACCCATGAAGGGTGTTCTTTTAATGATTTTCAAGTTTCACCTCCTCTTAAAGAATATATAAGTGACGAAAATACAGAGTGACGACTTTCGATGAAAATCACAAGCGCAGATTGTAGATTGCACCTTTTTGCCTCGCACGAGTATATAATTTGTGCTTTGAAAATTATATATAAATGTGCTGCTTTTTGTGAATCAGTGGTGGTCGATTATAAGTGAGCGCGCGTGTGTATGTGTGTGTGTGTGTGGGAGGAAAAAAGTAAATAACTCTCGGGCGTGGTAAAATTACGTGCGCGACACAATTTCCACAGTTCCGTGCAAACGAACACCCAATGTGTCAAAGCTTTGCGGTTCTCTAAAGGTGAATGAAAATTTATCATTAAAACCTCTCGCAGAAGCAACGAAATGTACAGGCTGCTAACTGCCACTAGATACTCTTGAGAAGTTAATATATACATTCAGAGTAGAGTGTATCTTTGTCGTCGTTGCCTACAATCTTCTATGTCCTAAAACATTATTTTTTTTCAAACACAATTAAACAAGTGACCCAATATATAGAAAATATCTACTGCATTGATTCAAAAGTATTATTTGTTTGTATAATTATATATTTAATTCAAATATATTTTCTGTTACTGTCTAAACAAAATTTATGTTTAAAATTTTTATGCTTGAATCAAACTTAAAAGTTAACTACAGATAATTTAACATCAATCACAATTTATGTTTGATTTCAATAAATAATCTTTTAAACTGAACCAGAAAATATGTTTGAATTAAACTTAAAAATATGTTTGACTGTATAGCAAAGTTATTTTATGTTTGATTTAAACAAAATTTGTTTAAATCAAATAATTTTTATTCTCAGTGCACATGTCTCCCATCATAGTGAGCCTATTTTAAAAATATGGACTTTACTGACGAAAATAATTAATAACAACCAATCAATTAGATAATTACGGACAAAACTATAAGCAGTTCAAGTCGAGTAATCTAAAGAATCTTTTTATGACTTCGCGAATTATTCTTCTCATTATTGAATAGTTTGTTTGGTCAGAAAAAGAATAATGAAGAATCCGTTAATTCAGACTTCGCACTCGATAATTAATTTTTTAAAAGTAGCTTTCAGACTAAAAAAGTGTATAAAAAATCATTTAATTCTTGAGAAGAATTAATTACTTTAAATAATTTTATTCAATTTTTAACATAAATTGATTATTATTATTAATATTAATTGTTATTTTTCGTGAAAAAAAATTAAATTCTTACGAAGATTTTTACAACAAAATTTTAAAATAATTGAATTATGTTTTGCAATTTTTTTTTAAATATTGAAAATCATTGAATTTAGAAAAGTTTTGAAAAATAATTAAACTTTACAAACAATTCTATTAAAATATTTCACTATAATTGAATTTTTGTGTGGTATTTTATTAAAATTTAATAAAAAAAATTCAATTCCTAAAAAGGTTTTTATTATTTACAAAAATACTTGAATTCTTGCTGAAGGTTTTATTAAAATTAAAAAAAAATGAATTAACAACTAGAAATTCAATACTTTTAAAATAATTGAATTCTTGTGATGAATATTGTTATTTATGAAAATAATTGAATTTTGCAAAAAAATTTACTAAACTGACTCAAAATAATCGAATTTTCGGGAATAATTTTGTGATTTATGTTTAATAATTAAATCGTTTGGAATAATTATTTATTTATAAATAATTGAATTCCTGGGAAGAATTTCATTAAAATCTAAAATAATAATTGAATTATTTTATAAAAATTGAATTTAAATTGTGTTTAAAATGAAAGTGATTTATTTCGAACAATTTTTTTAAAATATTTGAAAATAATGCACTGAAAAAAAATTTATTTGATTCAAACAACCGATTATTTGACTATCATCAAACAAATATTTACCTGAATGAAATAATTATTATTTGAATCAATCAAATCGTATTTGCTTCAAATACTGAAATATTTTATTCAAATACAATTTATTTGATTAAAATTAAAATTATTTGATTCAAGTAATTATTTATTTGATAATAGTCAAATAATCGGTTATTTGAATTAAATAAATTTTTTTTTCAGTGTGTAATTCTGAATGTAATTAAATTTCATCGAAGAATTTTTGCATTCATAAAGATACTTGAAATGTTTACAATTCTTATAAGATTTTTTTTTTTGAAAATAATTCAATTTCTACAAAGAATTCTGACAATGATTTTATTTACAAAAATAATTAACTCCTTGAAAAGAATTTTTAATGTTATAAAAATAATCGAATTACAGCCAAAGATTTAATGACAAAGTTTAAAACATTTGATTTTTTCAAACAAAATGTATGCAAATTCTATTTTAAATAATTTAATTCCTGTGAAGTTTTTCTTTTTTTAATTATTCAACTATTTCCGACTTGATTTGATAAAGTGGTCTCGCTAACTTCATATACATGGAAAATAATTGAATGCTCGTGTAAAATATTATCAAAAATTTTTCTTTAATAATTGAATTCTTTTGGAAAATTTTATCAAAATAGTAGAATATTGAAAATTATTAAATAAAGAATAATTTTTTAATACAATAGAAATTTTACCACGAATTTTAACAATATTTTTTTTTAATAATTGAACTCCTAAGAATAATTTTATTAAAGTATTTTTAAAAAATTGAATTGCTCTACAAATTTTTGTTGTTTTTGAAAATAATTGAATTTTTTATAAGAATAATTTTTTTTTTAATTGTTTTAAACAATTAATTTAATATTATGAAAATTTTATTTTAAATAATTGATTTTTTCGAAAATACTATTCTAAATTTATTAAATCCTTGTGAAATTTTTATTATTTATAAATTTAATAGAATTTTGAATGAATTTTATCAATTTTTTGTTAAATAATTGAATTTTAAAGTATGCGAAATTTGATGAAAATACTAGATATTGAAAATAATTGAATTTCGAATATTTTTTGAAAATAATTGAATCGTTTCAAAAAATTTGATTATAATTTTTGAGAATGGTTGTTTGTTTTCTAGTATTACCGAATTTGAAGTAGTAAAAATGCTTTAAAAAATCAGAAATAGTAGCTTTTAGTGGACGAAATCTAAAAATAGTAACCAAATAGTAGTGTAACTTAAAAAAAGGAGTAAATTGTAGGTTTTAGTAGAGAAGTGCGAAGCCTGCCTTACTAAGAGATAGTCACATGTGGAAAAAGAATCTTTTTAGATTTACTAAAAAAAAATTCCCCTATTCAATTAAATCAAAGAATTTAATTAAACATTTCTGAGATGTAGTGTCACGAGTGTAGTTGTTGCAAAAGAGTAACCCCATATTGAAAAAATCGAAGGAACAGGAATTGATGCACATTAAGCGCTCTCCTGCATTCCGCAATTCACTCTCTCTCTCTCTCTTTCTCTCTCTGACATTTCGTCCTTGCAGGAATTGAACGCGAAACGAGTCGACGATTTATCCATTGAGAAGGATTTTTAACGTTCCTCTTTTTTTCCTCAACCATCTCTTTTTGACTCTTTTCCATTTTCCCGCGCTCTTTTGTTATACACTGGCCAGTAGCCGAGCAATTTCGCAGAGAATAAGAAAAGGACCATTATTAAAATCGCTCATTTGACAATAATTTTTCAACTCTTCTTTTTTATGGGCAAATTTCACGTCAGGGCAAATTAATCGTGAAACTTTCATGAAAGCCCAAAGCGACCTCTACTTATACGTAAGTTGAATACCTTTTTTCCTATCCACTTTGCCGTTAATATAAAATTTATAATTTCAAAAACAGTAATTTTTTCTCTTATGTAGTATATTTAAAGAGAGTGTTTCATGCATTATTTAAAATTTTCGTCTTTTTTAATTACAGAAAGTGAAATGGATTTTGAAAAATCGAAAATATTTCCTTTTTTTTGGACTACAAATCCGATTATCATCATTACAGAATCTTTATCTTGAAATACTTCCCTTCGAGAATATATAAGGGTCTTTGAACCCGAAATCACCGGAAGATTTTTCTTGGTCAGAAAATTTTTTTTTATCATCAAAATAAAGTGTGTGTAAAAAATTATCTGGACTTTACAGGAAGGAGCTTTATATATATAGAGAGAGAGAGATTAGTTGAAATAATAAACATGTTTCTAAAATAGTCTCTCTGTAATTGTTATGATGTGTTTGAAAAGGGTTCTTTACATTTGTCGCGTTACCCTTGAGGGTGACATTTCTAGGATCCTCGGGGAATTTTCTGGATTTTTATTAGGTTCTTTTCCAAGTAGATCCCTCGTTTGAAAAGCACTGACGCAAACGTGAAGGGTGGCACACGATGTCGACCCTTTATTTTTTTGTTTCATCTAGTCATTCTCTCTCTGTCTCTGTCTCTCTTGCTCTTCTTCGTCTCTTTGCTCTCCGGCATTGTATCCCATTGTCATTATCTGAAGAGGGCTTTCGAATCTCCACCAAGTCGACCCACACGTGTTTTGCACGTGTGTGCAAGATGAATCGTACCGGCGGCACTGTCTTAAGGGACATTCACACTCTCCCATTCAATGAATTCCTCCACAATATTATATATATGTGAATATCATGAAATTGGTTTTGTAATGAAATAATAATTTCAGTGGGAATTTTTTTTTCTTGTCATTATCTTTTACTATTATTATTAAGTTGCATTTTCGTTCGTCATTCAACGTTCAATATACGAACACATGTGCACTAGCACATGTGAAAATAATTGAATTTTGCAAAAAATTTTACTAAAATGACTCAAAATAATTTAATTTTCGACAAGAAATTTCTTATTTATGTTTAATAATAATTGAATTGCTTTAAAGAATTATTTATATAAATAATTAAAATTCCTGAGGAGAATGTTATTAAACTCTAAAAGAATAATTGAATTCCTGAGAAGAATTTTATTAAACTCTAAAAGAATAATTGAATTCTTTCATAAAAATTCAATTGAAATTATATTTAAAATAAAAGTGATTTATTTCGAAAAATTTTTTTAAAATATTGAAAATCATTGAATTTAGAAAAGTTTTGAAAAATAATTAAATCATACAAAGAATTCTATTAAAATATTTCACTACAATTGACTTTTTGTGTTGTATTTTATTAAAATTTAATTTTAAAAATTCAATTCCTAAAAAGCTTTTTATTATTTACAAAAATATTTGAATTCTTCCAGAAAGTTTTATTAAAATTAAAAAAAAAAATTAACAACCAGAAATTCAATACTTTTAAAATAATTGAATTCTTGTGATGAATATTGTTATTTACGAAAATAATTGAATTTTGCAAAAAATTTTACTAAAATGACTCAAAATATTTTAATTTTCGACAAGAAATTTGTTATTTATGTTTAATAATTGAATTGCTTTAAAGAATTATTTATATAAATAATTGAATTCCTGAGGAGAATGTTATTAAACTCTAAAAGAATAATTGAATTCCTGAGAAGAATTTTATTAAACTCGCTAAAAGAATAATTGAATTCTTCCATAAAAATTCAATTGAAATTATGTTTAAAATAAAAGTGATTTATTTCGAACATTTTTATTAAAATATTTGAAAATAACGGAATTATGAAAGTAATTAAATTTTATTGAAGAATTTTTGCATTCATAAAGATAATTGAAATGTTTACAATACTTTTTAGATTTTTTTGAAAGTAATTTAATTTCTACGAAGAAATTCTGACAATGATTTTATTTACAAAAATAATTAAATCCTAGAAAATAAATTCAAAATTTATAAAAATAATCGAATTACTGCTAAGAATTTAATGCCAAATTGATTTTTTGAAAAAAAATGTTTTCAAATTTTCTTTTAAATAATTCAATTTCTGTGAAATTTTTATTTTTTGCGGGAAAATAATTGAATGTTCATGTCGAATATTATCAAATTTTGTCTTTAATAATTGAATTTTTTTGAAAAAGTTTATTAAAATAGAAAAATATTGAAAATTATTGAATTACGAATAATTTTTTAATACAATTGAAATTTTAACACGAATTTTATTGATATTTTTCTAAATAATTGAACTCCTAAGAAGAATTTTATTATTTATGAAAATAATACTAATTACTAATTCAAACTTTAGAGAGTTCGCATAAATAATAAAACGTATCGCAAAATTTGAATTCTACTTAGAATGTAAAATTTTAAATGATTCCTCAAACAATTCAATTATTCTGGAAAATTTTATTTTAATTCATCTAGAACAATGAATTATTTTTTTTAATTTTTACAAATTGCTTTATATAATAATTCATTTTTCAGAAATATTCAATTATTCAATAAATTGTTCATTTTTGTTTTTTAATAATTGAATTTTCGTACAATTTTCTAATACAAATTCATTTCAAAACTAATTTTAGTTAAAGTTTTTGGGTAATAATTGAATATAAGAAGTATTACAGCATGAATTTTTAGAAATAATTAAATTAAATTAGATTTAATTTATTCCAAAACTAATTTACATTTTTAGATAATAAATGAATATTAGAAAGATTATTCGATGAATTTTTAGAAATAATTAAATTTTTGAAAGGTTTCAAATTAAACTCTAACAACCTTAATTTCTTACGAAGTTGAAGTCCGCAACGTTTTTTAAAACGAAAAATCTAAAAAAAGTTTTTTTCAAATAAAATTTATCTTTAATTTTTAAGAAATCAGTTGTTACTATAGATTCAATTTTCAAAAAATAACATTATTTACAATCAAAAATAAAAGTCCCGTCTCATTATTTTTTTGTTTTCGTTTTTAAAAACGTTGTAGTCTTTTTCATACTTTCAATTTAGACTGAAATAATAAAAATAACATTTTAATTCTAATTCTGTTGAAATTAGTTTAATTTTTATCAGTATTTAATAACATAGGCAAAATTAAAAATAATAAAATAAAATATTTATTAAATAAAATTATAACCCACAAATTTATTTTCATAAATAATAAAAAATTTCTCTGAATTTCAATTATTTAACAATGAAAAAAACTACTGAAACTTTTTTCTGCGCCTTAAAATAAGATTCTATTCCATGTTTAAAATATTCGGTACAATATTGTTTTTTTAATGATTTTTTCACGGCTATTTGTAATATTTGAAAAGACCGATAATTTTTTAATCCCCTATTTCAATTTTCCGCAAACATGCGCCTTCATTTTCCAATGCATTCGCCTGTGGAAAATCAGTATTCAGCATTTCATAATAAATTATTTTCAAACGAGAAAATTTAACAATCGCAAATGTGATTGTATCCATAGTTGAATATTTAATTATCGTTTGGTTGCTACTGCGTTTCTCACTCATTGTTATTTCACTAGATAATTCCCCGCATAGATTAAAAGTGTATTAAAAAAATTTTTCACCATCTCTCAATTTAAAATTCTCCATTAAATGATAATTTTTACTCGCATTCGTTTGTTAATGTGTATATTGAGAAAATGAAAATTGTGGAAAACTAAAGAGGGAATGGAAACTTTCATCTAAACTGAAGCGTTATCACTTTTTAAATAATTCTCCGTTTAAGTGTCAGATCGATTTTAAATTATTTAGAAAAATTTTTAATTAATTGAGAAATTTAATTATATATTTAAAGAGTAGCATTTGAAAAAGTTTGAAAATTTTGAATAATTTTCACCGCTTGTGAGAAAAGTTCGAATTAATATAAATTGATGTGTGAAATAAAAAATTATCTATATTTAAATAGTTACAAAATTTAAAAAAATTACGATTATGACACTATAGTAATATTAGTAAAAAATGTTAGTAATAAATAATTATTTTTTCTGTTACAGGTGAGTAATCGCACATTTTTCCCGTACTTATTAATCCTAAGGTAGGAAAATGATTTTTCTGTTTTTTCTCTCTTTTTTTAAATTTAAAAAATTTTTTATATATAAATTTAATATTTTTATTATTTAATAAATATTTTTTATATATAAATCAGAAAAACAAACTTGTCATCTTTATTATTATTTCCAATCTAAAGTAAGTCATTGCAAATAAATAATTTATGACATTAAACCTGCTTTTGTGATTTTATCTTTATTTACTTAATTTTTTTTAAAGGAAAAGAATTCGCTCTATTTCCTCAAATATATAGAATACTTGGAGTTTATTCTCGTACACTTTTAGCCGACAAATAGAAATGTTTTCTTTTTGATGCTTTTTTTACATCGTTTTACATTTTTATTGTTTTCAGATTTGTTGGCTGGCGCGTACTTTTCTTGTTGTATTTATTTCTTTCGTAAATCTCCATTTTCCATTTCATGCTGCAAAATCCTACTATATTTCTATCACGTTTTCTTATACCTTGTCTCTCCTTCCTTATATTTTCTATATATTCGAATTTTTTGAATAAATACCATATATTGGTGCTCATGAATATTAATTAAATGTGTCACTTTATGTTTTGAAAGAATCAAATTTTCATATTTTCCAATTCTTTTTAAATTTAAAAAAGAGATAATTTTAGCCTTTTATGGATCGCAAGAGAAATATAAGAGAGATTGTTTTTTTTTAAAGAGAATTTTATATTTTTTTATTTTTTTAAATTAAGCTTATTATAACTACATTTGAAGTTAACTTTTTAATATTTTAATACTATCATTATCGAGAATATGTCAAGAATTTTTGAAAATGAAAAGCTTTTTGTTAAAGAGTGTTTTAAATTTTGCATAAAGCAAAAAGCAATTAATACTAATTAACGATTTTCATATTTTGTAAAGTTAGCATAAAATTATTGATGATTCTGACAGAAAATAATGATTTCTCCTCTAATAAAGCAACAATATACATTAATAATGGTTTTTCATTATAATCATTTTTCATCATGAAAATAAATTTCAATTCTCTTGTTGTGAGTATATACGAGGAGAAAATTTATTCCTGAAATTTTACTAAATTTATTTTGGTTTAAACTGGGATGAACTGTCAAGATAATAATTTTTCAAAAATAATGAAAAATAATGAAAATTATATTGCAGTATCATTTTGATGTTATGATTATATTGCAATGTAATTTTCATTATAACTTTTAAAAGTGTCAAAAACAAATTCATTTTGGAATAACTTTTATAAAAAAATATTTTTGTATTTTTTTTATTTTCTTAATGTTTAAATAATTTTCGCTCAATTTTCTCAACGGATTTTGATTTTTTATATAGTTTTAATTCAATGTTGAATTTTTTCAAATTTTTAAAAGGTGCAAAACATTGAAAAAAATGATTTGTTTATAAAATTTATAAAATAATTTACTGAATAGTTCGGTAAAACGTAAGATAAGTGTTCCTTATACTTATTTTTACTAAATCGCAAAATGTTTCCAACAGCAACTTGAATTAAAATTCAAAATTTGTTTCAATAAAAGTTGGCGAAATTTTCAAAAAGTTTCAATTTTTTAAAAATATTTTCGGAAATAGAAGTATTTTTTTTTTAAATTTAGTTTCATTTTTTCAAGAAACAATTTTACGAAATTTATGAATTAAATTTTTCAAAACTTTAACATTTTTTGTTAAACAAAAATTTAAAAACTTATTCATATTTATTTTTTCTGTGGAATTAAAGTTTCAAATAATTTCAATGAAAAACCTCATGAAATATAATTATTTCTAAAATTTGCAACTGTAATTCATCCAAAGTTCAATCATTTTTTTTTTAGAATTTTTGAATAAAATTATTGAAAAACTAATAATTCTTAAAGAAAAATAATGTTATTAATAACTTTTTTTAAAATAAAATTTAAAGCTTTTTAAACTTTTGCTTCCCTAAAATTTTCATAACGGTAAAAATATTTAATTATTTATTAAAATATTATCTGAAATTTTTGTTAAATCAATTCCTATCAGAATTCAACTACGAGAATTGAATTATTTAAAAATAATAATTTATAGACAATTTTTAAAGAGGAAATAATAAAATTCTTTAAAATATAAAATTTTACAGAATATCCAATTGTTTCAATTTGTTAAAATTATAATTGTGAATTTAAGTACCTTTTTCTTTAAAAAATTTTAATTAGTATTTTTCTAAAACCTAATTTTAAAAAAAATTTCCAAATTAATTTTTTCAAATTTTAATAACTTTTGTAAAATAAATATTTAACTAATTAATGTTTGTTTATTTGCTTAAAATTTCGAAATATATAAAAATTTTAACTGCAAGTCTCCCAAAATTCAATTAATTTTCTACAATTTTTAAATAATAATAATTTAAAAATTTTTAATTCAAATTTTTGTTGAAAACACTAAAATATTTCAATTTTGGAAAAATTGAAAATAATTTTTGCAGAAATTTAATTACTTTCAAAAGTAATAAAATTTTACCTCAAAGTTCAATTGTTTTAAAAAATGACAATAAAATTATTGTCGTAATTTCAATTATTTTCTATATCTACTATTTTAATAAAATTTCCGAGAAAAATTCACCGATTTAAAAAAAAATGTAATAAAATCGTACAAAAACATGTAATAATTGTCAAGAATATTAAAAATTTCACATTAATTCAATTATTTTCAATTTTTTTATAAATTTCTTCGCATTAATTCAATTATTTTCATAAATTTTAAATTATTATAAATTATTATAAAACATGAAGAAATCGATAATCTTAATCTTAATTTCTGCGGAAAAATAATATTTAATTTAAACATATTTTCTGTTTTGATTTAAACAAAAAATATGTTTAATTCAAACTTAAAAGTTGATTATAAATAATTAAAAATCAATCACAACTTATATCTAAATTAAATATATTATTATTTTAAATGAACCAAAAAATAGGTTTTGAATTAAATTTAAATATTTTTGACTGTATAGCAAAGATATTTTAAGTTCGATTCAAAACAAAATATATTTGAATCAAGTAAATCGTTTTCTCAGTGTAGTTAATAATTAATAAATTAATAAATTACTGAAAAATAATGTAAAAATTTTTTTTGAAGTTACGATTATGCTACTGTATTTCAACTTTACTGAAAAATTCCGGTAGTAAATTTTCTCCCCGCAATTGTTGAATAATTTTGAACACAATTATAAAATATTGTGATGAAAATTTGTATTTATTATAAAGTGTGCGACATTCTGTGTGATTGCATGTATATATATATAGGGTCGCCCCGTTAGTACATTTCAGTTAGTTAAACATTGTTCGTAAGTGTAATCGTGCTAATTAATTAAGGTGAAAGTTTAACAGTAGAGTCAGGTCGACAAATGGTGGGAAGGTCAGAGATGCCGGTTTGAACATGAAGTAGGGAAGGGTGCTATTTGGATAAAGCAGATTAGTCCAGTGGGATCTCGAGTCCAGGGAGAGGAGAAAAGCAAAAGGTTAACCATTTAGGTCTTTTCTCCAATTTACAGTGAAATTTAAATTCGCTATCGTTCGCTCGTTAAAGCCAAGAGTTCCCTCTCTATATACCAATCCAAATGCCCATAAACCGGAAATGTCTTTTACTGATCAAAGTATAGTACACGCGATGCAACTTTAATCATGACAAATCTACGTGATTCGAATGAGTCTCTTTTTTGTGATTCATTTCTTAAATGTACTTTACAAACAAAATTTCTTTACTTTGCAAAAAAAAAATTGCACTTAACAATGCAATTATCTTTATAATAAATTTTTTCTCCATACTTCAATTATTTTCAAGTTTTCATAAATATCATAAACATTTTTCGTAAGTAAAATTCTTGATTCATTGCAAAATTTTGAATATTTAACACGCAATTCTTTAGGTTTAATGTTTAATGTTTAATGTTTAATGTTTAATGTTTAATGTTTAATGTTTAATGTTTAATGTTTAATGTTTAATGTTTAATGTTTAATGTTTAATGTTTAATGTTTAATGTTTAATGTTTAATGTTTAATGTTTAATGTTTAATGTTTAATGTTTAATTATCACTAAAAGTTTAAAGAATCCTTTTTTATGATTTTTACCATCCTCTAATAACTACGACCATCTTCTTTCTAATTTTGATGAAAAAATTTGCGAACCTTCACATTCCATTTTCCTGAAACTAAATTGAGTTTTCGCATTAAAAAAAAATTGAAACTTCTGGTTTATCGAGTAGCTTATAAATGAAAATCAGTTTCCATGCTTGTCAGAGAAACATTATCTATCCTAGTTTGACTCAATAGTGCCTTTACGACAATGACCACACTTCATTAAAGACAGGTTGTTCCGATTCAGCACAATCCTGTGATATCGCCACCTCAGACCTTTTCTCTAATAATAAAATGGTTTCTCGGTTCTCATCCTTTACTTCACTTTCAATCACTTACTGGCGAGATAAATCGATCCTATTCTGTTTTGATCACAGGCTCCTACATCAAATTGTAGAGGCAAGTTGAATGATTCTGACAAACATTTTTCTATAATTGTCACCATCTGGATTAAAAAAAAAAGTATTGGTCCAATAGAGCAATGGAGCTGTTGCTATTAATTAATTAAATTAAATTAAAAATGTCCTGTTAAGTTTACTTAAAGACTACTTTCAAATTTTTCAAAAAAACATCAATAACTTCTTTTTTAAATAAATATTTAATTATTATTTTTCCATAAGAATTAATATTCTTCAAAAGATTCAAATTCAAACCTTTTTGAAATGAAACTACTTATAAAAAATGGTTTTTGCAAAGAATTTTATCAGGACTTTTGAAAATAATTAAATTTCCATGATGAATTTTTTTATTTATGAAGATAATAATAATAATTTGACGACAAATTAAAAAAAAATTTTTTGAAAATAATTGAATTTCTGCGAAGAATTTTCTTGCTTTTGAAAATAAATGAATTTCTAGGGTGAATTTTATTATTTATAAAGTTAATTACTAATGTACAGAAATAAAAAAATAAATAATTGCAATTCTGACAAGAATATTATTAAAATTCTTTGAAAATAATTGAATTTTGAAGAAAAATTTTGATGTTTATAAAGATAATTTAAATTTTGAACAGATTTTAAAAAAAATTTTTGAAAGTAATTGAATTTTGAAGAAGAATTTTCAGAACTTTTGAAAATAATTAAAATGATGAATTTTTTTAGTTTATGAAGATAATAATAATTTCGGAGAAATTTAAAAAAATTTTTAAAGATAATTGAAATTATGACAGGCATTTTATTAAATTTTTTTTAAATAATTGAATTTTGGAAAAGAATTTCATTATTTATAAAAATAATTGAAATTTTGAACAGATTTAAAAAAAAAATGTTAAAAATACCTAATTAAAATTTTGCCATGCATTTTATTAAATTTTGTTTAATATTATTTCAGATTGTTTGATGTTAAAGTATTTGTTGGCGAGAAATGTGATTTTCTTACAATTTTGACAATTTCGTGTTCCTTTTCGGTGTTTTTTAAATATTTATGAAAATAATTGAATATTTTGGGGGAAAAATTTCGCAATTTAGGAAAATAATTGAATGTTTTAGGGAAAAAATTTCGCAATTTACAAAAATAATTTAAATTCTTGACAAGAATTAAAAAAAAACGTTAAGTAATACTTTATTCAATTAATATTAAACATTTTTCGCTACTGAATTTCTCTGCTTGAAAAATTAATTTTTCCTCTCACAAGCGGTATTAATTTCATCACTCTTGTGCATAAGGGAATTAAAATCAACATCATTTAAATATTTATTATCATTGTTCAAATTCTTCTTACTTTGCACGAAAAAAAATCTTCACCTGGAACAATTAAAAATTTCACTATATTAGCGAAATTTTTAGTTATTGCAACGAATACGTTCGCTATTTGAACGAATACTTTTGATATTTTAGGGAAAGTTATCGCTGTTCCAATTAAAAGTTTTTCTTTTCGTGTGAGATTTTATTTTTTCTTCATTTTTACATTGAGAAAGTTTTGTTTAGCTTTTTTAAATTTTTTTCAAACAAAATTTAATACACTATATTTCACTGTTGATAAACTGCAACGAATAATCGTAAAATCAGGTAATATTTGCAATACACTATATACTTGTGTAACGTGGTGATAATGATTATTTTTTTTCTTCTATCCAAATATAAAGAATAAAAAATTGCATACACTATTCACATTGTATTATGCTGTTGTTTATCAAAGAGTCGCATAAAAATTTTGTTACCCAAGAAGATAACGGATTTTTATGAGTTTCTGTAAACCGGAACACAGTAAAAAGAAAGTCTTAAAAATTTTTACACCTTAAATTTAACCAGTTATATATAGTATGAAACTCCTCCGTCTAACAAATGTGACGAGATAAAATTTTCTTTGAAATAAAAAATGTATTCTTTAGTTTTGCCCTGAAGACAATGATTTTAAACTTTCGAAATACAAATATATTAATATTTATGTTTCAATATCTATTATCCATGTATTCTTTTGTTTGATGACAGAATTATTCTTTTTCTTTATGTGTAAGAATTTTTTTCAAGTGAGTATTTTGTTTTCACTTGATATTCTGGAGAAATCTTCGGTTTGAAATTTTGAATGTTTTTATATTTTTTTCTCTTGTTTTTCGAAATAAAATATGATTGTTACATGAGATTTTGAAGAAAGAATATTATTCAAAAAAGTTGTTGTTTGTTCTGTTGTTTATTCATGTTGATATAATAGGATTGAATCGCATTTTTGTGCATATATGCGGTTTAACAACGCGAAAACTTTGCTCTGTGCTTTTCGCCAAAGAATCGCCAAAGAACGAAAGAGGAAGGTCGCAAGCGAACGTTGAGAGACTCAAAACTTCTATGAGGATTAAAAAGTTCTCTTTCGTTTTGGAATCGCGACCATAGCGGCGAAGATTCCGATAATGCGCACTTGTATTTTTCTCTCAAACTCTTTTCAAGAATGTTGTGTTCTTTCTTTTCTTTAGTTGCTTTCTATTCTTATATATATATGTATATACAGTTATTTATAATGACGAGGAAGTACGAGTTGGTTATTTTTATACGAAATCGAGTTTATATTGCCTTCATATATAGCGAAATCTGAAAGATAAGCAGATTTTTATTTCATCTCGAGTAGTGGATTTTTTAAAGAATATTTTTCGCTTACAATTTCGTTTAATTATTATTATTATTATTATTATTATTATCATTATTAGCTAAAAATAAAAAAATGTGCGCGCAGTTACCCTTTATTCCCTTATTTGATAAGAATTAAAAATTGTTTTGAAATCTGCTTCAAAAATTGAAGAACTGAAGAATGAAGAAAAAATGAAAAAAAAATGAAGAAATCTGCTTTAAAAATTTGTAGAATTAATCTTTCCTTTATTTTTTTACTAATAAATAATCACAAATTTTGTGCGATTAAAATGATTTAATCGAACAAAATTTTTTTATTTATTGCGGCAAAAGATGAAAAATAAACTTTTCTTGACAACTTCAATAGGTTTTAATTTGAAATTTTAGGCCGATGAATCAAAATCTTAATTACTTAAAAAAAAATTGAAGAAAATTCAAGGCGAAATTTCAATTATTTTCATAAAAAATTCACAGGATTCTCATTATTTAAAGAATTTTTTTCTCAATAATTCAATTATTTTCATAAGTAATAAAATTTTTAACAGAGATTCTTGAAAATTTTAATAAATTTCTTCGCAACAGGTCAAAGTATTTTTATCAATAATAAAATTATTTTTAGGAATTTAATTATTTTCATAAATAATAGAATTACTCTAATTTTTTTAGGAATTCGATTAGTTTGAAAAATAATAAAACTCATTTGCAGAATTTCCAATTTTTTTAAATACAATTTTAATCGATTAATCAAAATTTCAATTACTTTTAAAAATAATAAAATTCTTTCCCGAAATTCAAATGTTTTCAAAATTTTGAAGAAAATTATTCAAGGCAAAGTTTCAATTATTTTCATAGAAATTTCAGAGGAATTTAATTATTTACAAATTTTTTAAAATAAATATTTTCGCAATAATTAAATTATTTCCATAAGTAGTAAAATTTTTAATAAGGATTCAATTATTATTTGCATAAATATTAAAAATCATCTACGAACTTTAATTATTTTTAGTAAAATTTTAATTTTTTATCGAATTTCTCGAAAAGAAAAATGTAAATGTAAATTCTTAAAAATTTTGTATTAAAAATTTAAAATTCGTCAAAAAATAATAATACTGAAATATTTATTTTAAAATGAAGTTAATGATGGTTTTAAATAATTTTACAATTATTGAAATTTTTTTAGAAATAAATATATATTAATATATACGAATAGATATTAATAAATAAATTCAACATACTTTTCAACCCTAAAAACTTTGAATTATAAATATATCTTTTATACTACGAATAAACTTTGTTTTAAAAAAAAACGTGTTTTTTTTGGAGGGACCTGGCCTTAAAAACTAACTCGATTTGTCAACTTTGAAAATTCTAAATGGAAAATCGCTAAGGAAATAAGTCAGACTTATCTCATATTAAATTTTTATTCAATCGATGAATTCAAATAAGTGAAGGAACCTCCAAGAATGGGCAATATAAGTTGTGTCACTAGGGAACTTGGCTCCAAGTACCCGCCAATAATTTCTCTCTTCCAAATCTCAGGCATTTCATCTTGATAAATTGCTGTCCTTCCCTCTTTTTGAACTTGCGAAAGCCAACTTTTGGTCAGTGGTGCCAGATGGCTTCCTCAGTTGGAAAAAATGAAATATATTATTTTAATCTTCCATTGCAATAATTAATTTTCCAATTCAAAATAAGCGATTTCTCGCATTTTATTCCTTTCAAAAACCTGAAATAAATATTTGATATTGCAATTGTGTGAAATTGCGAGACCAAGCACAACATTTTTTAAATTTTTTTATTTCCATGGTTGGACAATCAAAATCTGACAATTAACAATTTTTAAAATCAATTTTTAAGAGAGTCTGAGTCAAAAAAAATTAAATCAATCAGATTTCACTATTTTGCAAGTTTTAGGATTGGACAATTAATTTCAATGATTGGACGATTAATTTCAACAGTTGGACAATCAAAAACAGATTATTAACAATTTCTAAGTTAATTTTTAAAGACAGTCTTCCTCAAGGAAATATGAAATTAAACAGATTAAACTTTTTTGATAGTTTTACGGTTGGAAAATCATCTTTAATGATTGGACAACCAATTTTAATGGTTGGACTATCGTTTTCAAGAGTTGGACATTCAAAAACTGACACTTAAAATTTTTTAAAATCAATTTTTCAACAAAGTATGAAGTCACTTAGATTCCATTTTTTTGCAAGTTTTGAGATTGGACTATTAGAATTGATTGTCCACTCATTAAAAATTATTGCCCAACTTTAAAACTATAAAAAATGTTTAATCTGTTTTATTTATTTTTTCTTGATTTAGACTCTCTTAAAAATTGATTTCAAAAATTGTTAGGAGTCAGCTTTTGATTGTCCAACCATTAAAAATGATTGTCCAATATTGAAACTTTCAAAAAAGTTTAATCTCTGTTTCATTTCTCTTTCCCTTGACTCAGATTCACTTAAAAATTGATTTCAAAAATTCTTAAGAGTCAGTTTTTGATTGTCCAACCAATGAAATTAATTATTAAACCTTGAAACTTGCAAAAAAATGTAATGTGTTTGATTTAAGTTTTTCCTTTTCACTGGCTTCCGTTAAAATTGATTTTAAAAATTGTTAAGACTTAGCTTTTGATTATCTAACTCTGGAAATTGATTATCTAACCACTGAAATAAATTGTCCAATCATCGAAACTGATTGTCCAATCTTGAAAGTTCGAAAATAGTGGAATCTGTTTGATATCATTTTTTCTTGACTCACACCATTAAAAATTGATTTTAAAAATTGTTAAGACTTAGCTTTTGATTTTTCAACTACTGAAGTTGATTGTCCAACCATTAAAATTGATTGTTCAATCATTAACAATTATTGTCCAACCTTGACGCTTGTTTTTGTTGGATTATTACCTTTAATGATTTTACCTTTAAATATAATTTAATTAGACTTCACTTATTTATTATAATTTATATAATATATATATAATCGTGAATAAATGAATTGAAAAAAATTTTGAGTTGTGTCTCGCAATTTCACACAGCTTGATATTACATTAAAGAATTTATATAAAATTTCCACTGAATAATATACGATAAATAATAATGAAAAATGATAGATTCTTTTTAGAAATGTATATATATAAGTTTCTGCTTAAGCTTCGAGACTATCTGCTCTCGCGTTTGAATTGCCCGAAGGTATCATCTCTTATCCATCTTTTTTTTCTCCTTTTTTTTCATTCTTGTGAGATGGTATATCAGAGGCCATAGGTACCTCACATATTTTGACACTGCCAAAGGCAGAATCATTTTTCTAGCACGTGCTCTCAAAAGCACGTCCACATCTATATACGTATCCACGGTGAACGAGTATTCTCACATATAAAAAAGCTGGAAGTGCGAAAAAAGAATCGAAAAGGGATTTCGACGTGTACATATTCAAGCTGTCTAACGGGCGCGCACGGGAATATTTTTCATAGAGTCTACTATACTTATTTTCGATACGCGCCAGGCACGAAACGAAGTTTTCGTTCGCATTATTGTAACAACACTGGTGTTGACTACTTTCTCTCTCTCTCTCTCTCTCTTTTTTTTTCTCTCTTTTTCTCTCTGTAAACCAATCACTGAAGCAATATAAAGAAAAACAAAATCATGCCATCCGTAATATTATTATTTTTATTTTCTTTTTTTTTTTTTTTGTAAAACAGGATGCAATAACGTCAAAGAAAAATATCCTGCAAATCAAATATGCTTTTCCAGTTTTAAAATTCTGAAAATATTTTCATAGGGGAAATATTCGTTGACAATTTTTATTTCCATCAAAAATAAAATATTTTCATAACTATATGGAAAAATAAAAGAAATAAATATATAAATTAGCAACAACTATGCAGAAATAAATATTGTAAACTAGCAACTTACTCAATTTTCCAAAAAAATAGCAATTTTTAAAAATAATAGAATTTGAAATTAAAATTCAAAGCTTTTTTTGGAAAGATAAAATATGAATTTGAATATATATATAGTTTTAATGTTGTTGTAAAAGTTGAGTTTACAATTTGTATAAATAAATGCACTTTAAACGGTTTCATTTTCAATTTATGATCCCAAAGTTTTGAACGTTCAAATGAACGAAATATTTTAATAAACTAATCATAAAAAAAATTAAAATCTAAAATTTTACTTTTACCAACTCAGTAATTAATTTTTTGTTTTGTGAAGCAAAATAATATTTACAAATTTTTTTTTGTACACTTCTTCTTAACAAATTTTTAACTAAGTAACCTTTTTTTGACGAATTCTAATGAAAATTGTATTTATTATTATGACAAATAATACTATCTTCACAGAAATTTAATTATCTAATTAATACAATTTCTTTTATTTTTAATACAACTTTAAATGAATTCTTTGAAAAACGTAATATTATTCTTGGAGATTTTATAAAAATTCTTTGAAAGAACTTTATTTAATTAAAAAAAAATGTTGTTAAAGTTTTTTGTATTTTTAAAAATATTTAATTTTTTATTCTAATATTGAATGCAATTTTTAATTAAAAATTATGAAAACATTGAGTCGCGTTGAATGAAATTTGTGGATATAATTCATTGAATTCTGATATAATATAGTAAAATTTATAAAAAAAAATATATATTGGAAACATTTTAATGTAATTATTCTATTTTCTCATTGTTAATGTAATGTAAATATTTAAAAAATTTCGTAAATTATATTAAAGTTATTTTCTATCAAAGAATTTCAAAGTGTACGAAATTTCAGTTATTAACTATTAATATTACCCTTATTTTGTTGTTTACATTATTTTTGGCCCTTTGTCAAGAAAAATGATCCTTTTCACCTTTTTTGAGATGCCTTAAATTTATTTTAGTCCAAAAATTAATTATTAGTTATAAATAAAATGAATTATTAAATTAATTTTACAATTAAATATTAATTCTAAGACTTAAAAAATTGGAGATTTATCCATCTGAAGATACTCTCCACCTGAGAACGCCAAGGTCACCACTAGATGGCACAGTCGATAACTTTAGATATTTCTCGCCATCTGGTGGCACTCTCAGCGTTCTCAAGTGGAGAATAAAACCATTTTATCCCTAAAAAACTATATTATATTTACAAAAATGTCTTTCCTGTAATTTAAATTAAATATTTTTCTGCTAAGTAACGAGATATTCTAACAATTACCAACTGTATTATTCCTTTCAGTAATACATTCATATTTTTCGGAAAAAATAAACAAAAAAAAAAAAGAAATGAAACATGTCACTGTGTGTTGCATCAAAAATGACTTGTTCCCGTGTCTGAGGAAATGTAGTGGAAAAGTCTGGGCTTAGTGTGACAACATAATATATATGCGAATTAGTATTTACCTGAGCTTTTCGTTTTGCGTAAACAGAAATTTTTTAAAATTAGCTATATACAAGAATTGTTTATTTTCTACTTTCAATTTTTTAATATATAAAATTACTGTTCTTTGGTATAAGATATATTTTGTTGAGAAATAATTGTCATCAGTAAAAGTTTTTTTCATTTGTATCAAATATTTAAAATTCATTAACTGCAATGAAGAAAGTTAATTGGATTTCTCTTAATATAAAATGCTAATTGAAAAAAAAATTTTAAATTAAATTTGAAAAAGAGAGTCTTTCGTTTGACCTTTTAGTTCGAAAATTTAATTAAATTGAATCCATAAAGTGAAATTAATAATTGTTACAAATTTATAATATTAATTTTCTAAGTAAGAGTTAAGTTGAAACTAAAAATATCGAATTATATGTTAAAACAATATTATTTTCATCTTCTTTTACGTGACATATTTAAATATATAATTAAATTATACTCAACTTATTTATTAAAATTTATGTATTTATAATTCAATCGAAAATTCTTCAGGGACTAAATTTTTAATGAATATTAACATTATTTATTCATATTGACAGTGTTACTTATAATTATTATTTTTTTAGTGTTTGGTAATTAAATTATACGTCTATTTTTTCTATTTTTTAAAATAACAAACTTAAATTTGTTTTCCATTATTTTCTTGATGGGGTCAATTGTGCAAACAGCAGCAAATTGACGTTGTGTGAGTGGGTTTTGTAAAAATTGAAATCATAAACTATTTTCTCTATCGTTAAAAATGAATAGAAAAATATTGAGAAACGAAAATATGCAAACAAATTTTGTTTCACTTAATTGAGAGATATTTTTTTGCATTTTTGATAAAAAGTTTGTTTTATTTAATTTGAGAATTTTTTTGTTCTACATATGAAAATTTGCGTTAGAGAAAAAAAATTTTCATTTTTCATCAAAATTGTAATTTATTTTTATTACGTCTTTTGAAGGATAAAAAAAATGTTTTATAAAAATATTTTGTAGGTAAAGAGAGGAAAATATCTAAAATTGTAAAATAGGAGAGAGAAAGAGAAAGAGAGAGAGAGGAATATACGGTGATTCGGTGGAAATAGATGTGAGGCTCGCAATTCAAAGGAATGTGTCGAGACGTGATTGTCATCGCATTTGTAGGCGGAATAGGGAAGATAGAAGATAGGCGAAATAGACATAAAATGGTAAAAGAGGAAAATAGAGGCGATACTGAAGACCTATTTCACGCAAGATTCATTTGCAATGTTTAGTGGCACTTAAACAAAGGACCTCATTTTCATTATGTTTGCATAACACTCTGATAATATCGAATTTTAAACAACACATACATAAACAATAAGGAACAATGTTTTATTCACAATTTCAACTATTTACTTATACATTAAAAAAGAAAAGTATTTTAAAACCTCCTGCATTCATTAATTCTTTTAATTAGTATTAAAAAATACTGTTATATGAAATCCTCATTTGCTCTGAAAGAAAATTTATAATAAATTTTGTAAATGTATTTTACAATTTGGGGAAAATTTACAACAAACCGAAATTTTTATATAA
Source organism: Leptopilina myrica (nomen nudum) (assembly GCA_032872475.1). NCBI lineage: Eukaryota > Metazoa > Arthropoda > Insecta > Hymenoptera > Figitidae > Leptopilina > Leptopilina myrica (nomen nudum). The sequence goes on along the minus strand of CM065461.1, from coordinate 47,727,200 downwards.
AAAATACTAAACTTTAAAAAAAATTATGTGCAATTTAGTAAAGTTATATTAAAATTCTTGACATTTGATATAATTATACTAAATTCCACATTTTTTTTAAGTTCAGTATTTTTTATATAAAAATTTCTGTTTGTTGCACTTTTTCCACGAAGTTGACGTTCACAACGTTTATCAACAAAAAAAATTTATTTAATGCATCCAAATATTATTTTTTAATTGTAAAATAATTATTATCAAAATAGAAACATTAATCTTTCTTTCTAAAATTTATTTGTTAATATTGTAGCGTCGTTTTTAATTAATTATTACTAAGTGAATCATTCTTTTTCGTTGATCAACGTTGTGGACTTCAACTTGGTCTTTTTCCACAAATTGTAAAATACTTTTACAAAATTTAATATACATTTTCATTCAGTGTGAAATCTACAGGATTGTCACAAAAATTTAATTAAAAAATTATTCCATAAAATGTTCTAATACATTTATTTACGAATTTTTATTAGTTATTAAAAAAAAAACAATGCACACTTCAATATTTTTAATAAAATTTAATTTTCGCAAATTTTTTTTTAAATTCTGAAAAATGAAGTTGTTCAAATTTTTCAAGTCTTTTGTTTCAAGATAATTAAATTTTTATAAACAAAAAATTTCAAAAGAATTGCAATCAAAATTAAAAAAAAATAATCCAACAAAAATGTTAGTTGAAAGTATTAAAAATTCAGATTTTCAAAGATTTTAATTTTAAACTTTTTTTGAAATTCAAATTTTTGAAAAAAAATGTACACTAATATAGGTAATTCCTTTAATATTAAATTATTTACCATTTAAAATTGTAACTCGAATTTATTTTGAAATCAATTTTTATTAAAAAATTCTGCGAAGATTCAATTATTCAAAAATGAAACTAAACAATTTATTGAATTAGTAAAAAAAATTTAATTAATATTGAAATTTCATTATAAATTTTATGAAATCTTTTGAAAATAATTGAATTTTGCAATATTAATTGCATTTGAAAAAATGTAACTAATTTCAACAGAATTGAAATTAAAAGTCTTCAATTAAAAATATTTTCAAATAATTTAATTTCAATTCTTTTCAAAATTCAACTATTTCTAAAAATTGATTCTATAATACTTCTAATATATTCCATTATTATCTAAAATTTTAACAGAAATCAATTAATTAACTATTTAAATACAAAAATAAATAATTATTTGATTTATTCAATTTTTAATATATTTTGTAAAAAAATTTAATGTTTAGGAAAATAATAAATAATAATAATAAAAAATGATAATAAATTTTATAACAATTGTTTAAAAGATTCTGTAAAGAGTTTCGATATTTCTCAAGATAATTCAATTCTTTTGAAGAAGTTCGTCAAGAATTAAAATTTTTTCATTATATTCTAAAAATTTAATTTTTTCTCCACTACATTTAATAAAATTCCCCAATTTTTTCCTGATCTAATACTTTTTACTCGATGAAAAGAACTCTATTTTTCATAGATATAAAATTGAAAAATACAGAAATAAATTAAAAATATCTTTGAAATTTGTTAAAGTTCTGGAAGCTTTCAAATTTCTTTTTTTTCATTTACTTTGTATCTGTCAAATAATGTTAATGTGAAACAGGAATATTAAACTTGTTTGATACCTACTAAGCTGAAATTATTTTCAAACTTTTAAAAGGTCGTTTCATCCTTGCAGGGAAACTTTTCTGTCCATCATATCTTACACGTGAAATGTTATACTTTCTTCTATATAGCTTTTAAACTAATTTCACAAATACTTGAAGAGAGACTTTTTTTTCTATTATTGTTTTATTCATCGGTATGAACTTAAAAGGAATTTTTGATTTAATTATCTACTTGTTTGTTAATTAAAATAATTTAGAATTTTTTTATTCACTGAAATTGAGAAGAAAATTGTTATTGCAAAATCGATTTTTGTTAAATGAAATAAAAAACTTTTCTTTTCTATTTTCTTCTCAAGTTGAGATTCAATAGGGCGATGGTATTATTCACCTGCGAACGCCAAGGTCACCGCTAGATGGCAGTCCAGTCACTTCCTGGAATTTTTACCGCCATCTGATGGTGACCTTGGCGTTCTCAAGTGGAGAATTATTACAATCACCGTTTCATTACTGAAAAACTTTTTTTAATAATCAAAAAGTGTTATTTGGAGAATAGAGTAACATTTTCGGAAGTAATTATTTTTCAATTCGGTCCGAGACTTAAGGGTAATGTAAAAAAAATGTAATATCATCAATTATTATAATTTTGAGTGTATGCAAGAAAACTATAGACAAAAAAAATGTTATTGGCATTGTTTCCGCTTTCTTGAAGTTGGAATCCAGGAGAAATAACGTAAAAAGAAATGCATAAAATTTAGTCGTCTTTTTCTCTCGATGGATTCTTGAAAAAAGAAAGGAAGAGTGGAGTACATGATGATGTCGATTCGCCGTTGAATTCGGGAAAAAAAAGAAGAAGAAGAAAAGAAAAACTTTTTCTCGCTATAGTTTTTCGTTGAATTGAAAAAATGTATATGTATATGTGAATATACATGTATTTATCCTGGGAAAAGGGACTATGGGCGATGCGATGCGGCTTACGTCCCGCGTGGTTTAAGTGACACTAATGCATTCTGGAAACGATGCGTGCTACGCCACTCGACGACAACTTCTCGATCCGAGATTCACTTCGAAGACTTCTTCTTCCTCCTCCTCCTTTCAACTCACACCCAAAATCTATACCCGGCTTTTCCTTGGCGAGCCCTCCAGATATTCCAGCAGGCTGGATATCTTACCTTATCTATATACCGTCTCTGAATTTCGCCAAGAGATATCGATAGAATTGTACGTGAATCCTGCATTGAGTATTCGGTCCAGAGAAACGAGACTCTTCTCTCTCTCTCTCTCTTCTCTCTTTTCGTACCATTCGAATGTTGTCCTCTATCAAACTCTTTCTTTCTTTCTTTCTCTATTTTTTTTTTTTTGCGATTTTTCTCTCGGAAATTTTCGCTTCCCTGCAAATATCCGCGATACACCTGCCAATGTGCAAGCAGATTCCCTTTCCCCCAACTCCGAAAAAAATGTGAAATATTTTTCGCCAGAGTGCAATAAAAGAGGATTCTCTTTACTCTTGGAAATTTTCCTCTTTTTTTCTCAAGTTAGCTTTGCCGAATGTATTTTAAATTTTACTACCACCTTTTGACGGAAAATTTACTATTATTCCATTGCTATGATAAATTATAAAGCAAATAAAAAATAAAGTTAACATTTTTCTGGGTAAAAAAAGGTAGACATATAGAAATTGCAGCTTACAACTTGATAGTTTGGTATTCTCCACCTGAGAACGCCAAGGACGCCGCTAGATGGCAGTTCAGTCGACAAAACCAAATTCCACGCCATCTGGCGATGACCTCGACGTTCTCATGTGGAGAAATTATTTCTCTTCTCTGACTTTCCGGACCTAAGAAAACGGACGTAAAAATACCAGGGCTCAAAGTAGGTCCGTAAATCCTGAAAAGGTCCGTAACTTTGCTTCAAGTCCGCGTAAAAGTCCGTAATTTTATTCAAAAAGGATGAAAAGTTTGTAAATTGTATACGATGTAATTTGGAGAATTTTTTGAGAAATTATAAATGATTGAAGACGTTAAATTATTTTTAAAAGTAAAAAAATTCAATTATGTTCAAAAAAATTTTTTTAAATTGTCGTCAAAATTTCAATTATCTTTAGAAATATTGAAATTCTTCTCCGAAATTCATATATTTAAAAAACGACTAAAAAACATTGTTAACATTTCAATTGTCTGTATAAATAAAATAGCAAAATTCTTCAACAAAATTAAATTACTTTCAAAAATTTTATTAAAATTCATTAAAAAATTTCAATTATTTTTATAATTAACAATATTTATCACACGAATTCAATTATTTTCTAAAGAAATAAAATTCAATTGATAAAATTTTTAATAGGAATTGAATTCCAAGAAACATTCAATTGTTCAATAAATTATTTATTTTTGTATTTAAATAAATGAATTCTGGTAGAATTTTCTCATAAACATTGATTTAAAAATAGATTTCAATTAAATTCTTACATTATAATAATTGATTTCTTTCGAAGAATTTCATTAAAATTTTGAAAATAATTGAATTTGGAAAATTTTTTAAAATTGTCTAAAAAATAACTGGATTTCTACCAAAAAAAGTTTTCTTACAATTTTTAAAAATAATTGAATTCCTGTTAATTTTTTACAAGAATTTAATTATTTTTGAAAATTTTAAGGAAATTCTTCGCAAGAATTCAATTATTTTCATAAATAATAAAATTCTTTGTAGAAATTCAATCATTTTTAATAGAATTTTAATCGAATTACTCGAAATTTTTTAAAAGTTTTATTAAAATTTGTCCAAAGAATTTAATTGTTTAAAAATTTGTTGATAAAATTTTTAATAGGAATTGAATTCCAAGAAACATTCAATTATTCAATAAATTATTTATTTTTGTATTTAAATAAATGAATTCTGGTAGAATTTTCTCATAAACATTGATTTAAAAATAGATTTCAGTTAAATTCTTAGATTATAATAATTGAATTCTTTTGATGAATTTCATAAAAATTTTAAAAATAATTGAATTTGGGAAATTTTAAAAAAATTTTCTTAAAAATAACTGGATTTCTACAAAAAAAAGTTTTCTTAAAATTTTTTAAAATAATTGAATTCCTGTTAATTTTTTACAAGAATTTAATTATTTTTGATAATTTTAAGGAAATTCTTCTCAAGAATTCAATTATTTTCATAAATAATAAAATTCAATGCAGAATTTTAATTATTTTTAATACAATTTTAATCGAATGTCTGTAAAAGTGTAATTATTCTTAAAAATTTGATTAAAATTCGTTAATAGAATTCAAGTATTTAATAGTTTGTTGATAACAATTTTTTATGGGAAATGAATTTTAAGAAACGTTCAATTCTTCAAAAAATTATTTAATTGCGTTTTATTTTTATTTAAATAATTGAATTCTAGTAGAATATTCTAATAAAAATTGAATTTTATTTCATAAAATTGAATTTCAGTTAAAATTTTAGATAATCATTGAATATTAAAAGCAATGTAGTGTGAATTTTAAAAAATAATTGAATTTTGTAATTAATTTCTTTGAAAAAGTTTAATTAAGTTTTTTTAATACTATTTTCAGTTGCTATTTTTTAATATTTATTTAATAAAAGAATTTAACTAATAATTGAAATTTTGCATAATGAAATATTGTAAAGAAATGAATTTGAAAAGTGTCAAAGAACTTTTGCGAAAATTCTGAAAAATAATCGATATAAAGAAGAATTTTAGACAACGTTTTTAAAAACGAAAACAAAAAAACAATGGAACGATATTATTTTTGATTCTACATCATGTTATTTATTAATAATTGTATCCTTAGTGACAATTAATTTCTTAAAAATTAAGACAAATGAAAAATAGAGATGAATTTCATTTAAAAAAAATTCGTTTTTGATTTTTTGTTTTTAAAAACATTGCGGACTTCAGCTTCGTATATTTTATCCGGCCTGATTGTATTTTTGTCAGTTGGTCCGTAAATGGTCCGTAATTTTTCATTCTTGGTCCGTAAAGTTTGTATTTTTAAATACTTTCACTGCTTTCAGCCCTGAAATACTCTCTATTCGTGAAAAAGAAATAAGTATTTTATTACAAACATTTCTTTTTTTTCAATATTTACTTGTTAACAGAGGAAATACAAGTGAGAAAAGACACAGAAGTGATGAACGGGGAATAAAAATAAGAGACGCGCACACCGCGCCTCTCGCGCTTCAAACTTTTTTGTCGCACTACTGTTTTGTGTAGCTTGATTTTTCAAGCGAATTGTGAGAAAAAGTGAAATGTTTTATATTTTGTTCGCGGATTTACCGAAATGGATTCAATGTGTAAGTTGGAATTTAATCCGTTCCAATGGGAAAATCTCGTTCATGCGAATCGATGTATAAATTCCAACTTCGACGAACTCTCCTTTCTTTTCGTTTTACGTTTCCGAGATAAAAAAAAAAAAAAAGTGTTCCCACGTTCTCTCGAATCGTGTGGATTAAAACGAACAAGCAATTTAGATTATGAGAAATTCGAGACTTGAAATTGCATTAGACTTCTATTTGAAGAAAACCAAGCATTATGAACTTTAGCAGCTTTATTAAAATTTAGATAAAAATTGTCTTCAAGTTCCTTGTGGACATAAATTAAAAATTTGTTCTTTCAGAGAAATTTCTGTCTGACGCTATTTTACTCATGTATTCGATTCGTACAGATGACAAAATTTTTACGACAACAATTTTTTTTTTTTTTTTGTGGTAAAAAATTAGTTTCAATCAGGAACATAAATTTCTAGGTGTCATAAATTATTATTTGTACATATTCTTAACTAAAATTAATTTTATTTCAATTTCCACTTTCATCATAGTTAACGCATGAATTTCTTTATCTAAGAATATTAAATCGGGACAAAAAACGAATCCAAAAGTATTACTAGTGCAAAGTTGGGTAATTTTGCTTGTACCTAAAAAGCAATATTATATCCAAACTGTTGATATAAAGCTTCTTTAGGAAATATCTCATTTAATCCATAACAATGGTACAAGATGGTAAATTTCACATTCTAAAAGATTGTTTCGTATAAAGAGAATCCATTACATGTAGTACTCTAATTAAAGCTTGAAGGCATTGTTAAAGCTAAAAATGTTTTGTACATTAATTTACGAGAAGCTCGCTTTTAAAATATAATTTCAGTGGTATATTTTTAATTTAATTGAAACTTATTTTAATACTAAAACTAAAACTAATATTTATATAATTTCAAAAATAGTTTTATCGCCCAAGGCTATAATATTTTATCGCACATACGTAAATGATTTTTCCAAAAGAAAAAGAAATTGAAATTTTTATTTCACTAGAGAGAGAGAACAATCCTTAATTTCACAAACTTATACTTTTTTCAATTAGGTTAACTTAAAATAATTTTTTTTAACGTTTAATTTAATTTAATGTTTCTTTTAACGTTTAATTTAGTTTAACATTTTTTTAACGTTTAATTTAATTTAACATTTCTTTTAACGTTTAATTTAATTTAACATTTTTTCCAACTTTTTCTTACATTTCTTTAAATCCATGTCTTCTTATCTCACTGCATACACGTATATTGTTAACAGTTTCACCAGAAATTTCTCATTTTTGTATAAAAAGGAAAAATAAAATTGGACAGTAATTTATATCAATTACTTTCTTCAACTTTCATTCTTAAAGTTTCTTTGGAGATTTTTTTTTGTGCATTATCTCTCTTTTCTGAGTATAATAACCTTTTTCAAGACTTGGGGAAAAAATTAAAAATCTTTAAAGTTTGTGACTTTTTTTAACCTAATAGATTGCAGTTACATTTAGAAAAGTGAATTTAGTCCTCGGAGTGAATTTAGAAATAAAAAATTTTGACGTTCCTAAATTTTGCTTAAAATTTAAATATAAATGAAGGTGGCATAATATTATGAAAATGCTTTAAAAATAGTTTAAAGTGTGTAAATTATATTTGCCAAAGAACGAAATAGCATCTTGTATGGTTCAAAAATTTTTTAATTTTATAAACTCGTTATGTTTTACAAGAAAAATGATGAAATTTTGAGTCATGGTTACACTTTTTTGATACACAAACATTGTACACAATAATGTTGAAGCAAGCTGTACATGACGTGTAAATGATAAGTTCAAAATATCAAATGTTGGGTATCACTTGTTCAAATATTACCATGAACACTGTTGCTTATAATAATCAAAAACGTCAGCTAATCATTTTCATAAATAGATCAACTTTAAAAATTTTTAATATTTTAATTTCAAATTCTATAAATATTTAATTATGAACAAATTTTATTAAAAATTTTACAAAACATAGATTTTTGGAAAATTTTAATAATTTAAATTTTTCTGAAATTAGATAAATCTTTTAATATATAGGATACTTAATAAATTATTTAAAAAAAAATTATAGAAGAATTTTAGTTAAAAAAACACTAATAAGAAATTGAATTTTGGAGAAGTTACAAATGTTATTGCAGAAACTTCAATTATTTTCAATTGTAATAAAATTCTTTGCAAAAAATCAATTATATTTAAAGATTTAAAAAAATCGTCAAAATTTCAATTATCTTTAAAAATAATTAAATTATTCTCCAGGATTCAATTATTTTCAAAACTTTAATTCTCTATTCAATCGTTTTTAATATCTACAATTTTAATCAATTTTTCCAAAGGATTTCAATTAATTGAAAAAAAATTATATAATTTTACGCAAACATTTAATTATTTTCATAAATAATAAAACTCATTGTCGAACTTGTAGTAATAAGTTGATTTCAAATTTTTAATTAGAATTTGAATTCTTCGAAAATACGATTATACTTCAAAAATAATTTTGAAAAGTAAACAAAAAAATTCACTAAAAATTTAAATGGAATTTTTCAAAATTATTGTCACAGAAATACAATTAATTTTTGAAAAACTGTTAATTACATTTTTTCAAGAAACTACTTTTTGAAATTTCAAAATTTAGTTTAATAACAACTTTAATATGTAAAATATTTTTTTTTAATAAAACAAAATCGTAATGCAAAAAATATGCCCCGGGTGAGGATCGAACTCACGGCCTTCAGATTATGAGACTGACGCGCTGCCATCTGCGCTACCGAGGCTGATTGCAAATTCTTTCTTCAAACTGAGGGTGGAGTATATAAATAAAAATTCAAGTTGAGCAAAATTAATTTTCAAAAATAAGCCTTCCAGCATCCAAAATTCAATTATGTTCAACATTTTTTAAAAAATTTTCGTCAAAATTTCAATTATCTTTATAAATAATACAATTCTTCTTTGAAATTCAATTATGTTTAAAAATTTTTGTCAAAATTTCAATTATCTTCAGAAATAATAAAATTCTTCAATATTCAATTATTTTAAAATAAATTTTTAAATTCTCGTCAAAATTTCAATTATTGTTATAAATAATACAATTCTTCTTTAAAATTTAAATATATTTAAAAACTTGAATAAAATTCTTGTTAAAATTTCACAGAAATTCAATAATTTATGAAATTTTTAATAAATTTCTTTGAAATAATTCAATTATTTTCATAAATAATATAATTTTTACGTGAGTTCAATTATTTAATATACAAAATTTTAGAAATTTTTTTGAAAAATATCAATTGTTTAAAAAGATTTTTATTAAATTCGGCGCATAAATCAATTATTTAAAAAAAAATTTAACAAAGTTCTTTACAAGAATTTAATTATTTTTATAAATACTAAAATTCTTCACCGAAATTCAACTATTTTAGAAAAATTTTAATAACATTTTTGGAAATTTTTTAAAATTATTTTCATGAATAACAAAACTTATCGCAGAATTTTAATTAATTTTTGATACAATATTTTAATCAAATTCCTCGAAAAATGTAATTATTCTTAAAAATTTCATTAAAATTTGTCCAAAAAATTCAATTATTTAAAAATTTGTCGATAAAATTCTTTATGAGAATTCAATTTTAACAAACATTCAATTATTTAATTTAAAAAATTGAATTTTTCTCTAATTTGCTAACAAAAAATTGATTAAAAAATGAAATTACCGAATAATCGATTGATTGTTTATGAAAATAATTGAATTACTGCAACGAATTTTATTACAATTTTTTTCAAATAATTATGAGGCTGAAGTCCGCAACGTTTTTAAAAACGAAAACAATAAAATAATGCGACCATTTTTTTCTATTTTTAATTCTAAATCATGTTATTTTAAACAATTGTCTCTTAAGTAACAATTAATTTATTAAAAATTAACCATCACAAAAAAAAAATTTTATAGGTAAGTTTGAATTGAGAAAAATTCTTTTTTGATTTTTCGTTTTTTAAAACGTTGCGAACTTCAGCTTCATAAATAATTGAATTTTTTTTGAGAAAATTTACTACTTTTAAAAATAGTTGAATTCTTGCGAAGGATTTTATTAGGATTTTTGTAAATAATTAAATTTTTGTTGAAAAATTTCATGGTTATTTAAATTATAACAAAATATGAAGAATGATCGTCTTCTTTATGTTTTGTAATAATATTCTTATAAATTGTTGAGTTTCAAAAAGGTCTGAATTTGAATGTTATGAAGAATTTTAATTCCCGTGGAAAAGTAATAATTAAATACTTATTTAAAAATGTAGTTATTGATGTTTTTGAATACTTTTACAATTAATAAAATTTGTGAATAAATTTAATATTTAATAAATTGAGCTAAAAAATATAAATGTATGTAAACAAATATTTTTTCGAGTATTAAATTACTTTTAGAGCGAATCAGAATATTCATTAGAATCAGGAAACAAGACAAAATTTCTTCTTGAAATAAGGGAAAAATTATCACAGAAAAATATTGCACTTATTTTTGTTGCAACTCATAATAAGTCTACGTTAGATGACATAGAACGTAGCGCCATCTACGAGGTTTATTTTTGTTTCAACTTATAATGAGTCACTTTTCTAACTTTTGAAGTTTAGTTTTTTTCTGCGTAGAGAATTTTTTGGGTGATAAATTCATGTTCTCGTAATCGCGTGTTCGACTTTCATCGTCGAGGTAAATAAAAATTCTGTTATGCGCGCCTAATGGGTTATATAGTCGATCGAGATTGCAACTCACAGGCCTTACAGTGGACACAAACAGACTTTAAGGTTTCGTGTAAAGTTTCTATACCGAAGGTCACGTAGTCGAATGGCGAGGGGATGCATACGAACCAGAAGACGCTCCTCTCAGATAACCTTTGACCCTTTCCACAGACTTGGAATATTCTAACTCTTGTGCTTAAAGCTCCAGCGGCGCAACGTACACGTCCGCACTGCGGAAGAGCATAAGGGCGGTTAATCACACTTAGCCCCTTTATACCCTTTCCACCCCAAAACCATCTAACACTTCCCCCGGCCGCGCCACTGAATTCAGGAGAGAGAGAGAGAGAGAGTAGCATAGATTGTGCATGCCAATGTTCAAGCCGAGGCCTTGGACGCTCGAGTCCAGTGGCCTTTAACCCGGAACCGGATATCTCGTGGGCGTAACGAGGGTTGCTAGCTCGCTGCCCGACCAGTTGATTGTACCTTGTGCGGAGTCACGATCGGGACAGAGAATGAATAACCCTAATAGATATTCTTCAGGGCTCTATGGAAATGTCCTGGATTAAGGTCTTTGGTTTAGAAGACATTGGCTAAATTTAAGGGTTTGTCATTCCTTTATTTTTTAACTCTCTTCTTTTCTCCCTTTTATAGTGGTCAGATATTTATCAGGACAGATATTTATCCAAGAAAAAGGTAGTCCTTGAGGAGAAGAAATGTTATCTCAATTCTTTAAAGCACTTTTTGCTGGCTTGGAATTAAGAACCTAAATGGGGAGGTTTTTGTGTCTGAAAGCTCCTTTAAATTTTCTTCTGACATTTAGTTTGTTACACATCGTTGTAGCATTATACATTTTCTATTAATATGCTATTTCTTATTAGAATCGAATAAAGAAAATCCTGTTGAAATTGGTCCTGCGAAGCTATGTTGCACCTGCCAACACGTGAATCATCATCATCATCATCATCATCTTCTTCTATTCGTGAATCATCTAGCATTGGAAAATTTTGTTACAAAAAGACACCAGGATCGTTAGGTATATTCGAAAAGGTATCACTTTTGACGTAACAATATCGAAATAATTGTTTATGCAAATATTCCTAAATACTGTTTAAATAATTTTACGTCCGTTTATGAAATATTTTGTTAAATTAATTTTACGAGGCCATTAAACAGATTGACACAGGTGTTATTAATGCTGTTTCATAAGGACAACATGTTTCGACAGAATACTGTCCTCTTCAGGTCCATTTAGCTTTGGCTTATTTTTTGACAATAGTATAACAATAACGACAACATTTTCCACAAAAAGAGAAATGTTGTATATATTTAAAAATTACATGTTATTCATTTTATTTTTCAAAAAAGGACCGCGCTGTGGTCATAGTAGGACTATTATTTCTAATGTTCTAAAATGTTCAATTAATTGAAAATTTTTGTAAATCGAATTAAATTTTTTTTTTTAAATTCTTAAATATGCCAATAAACCTAATCGTGGTTTTGAAGAATTCTAACAAAAAGTGCAGAAAGTCGAAGACATTCTACAGATATCCTGCTTATCCGGATTCTGTATATATTTAAGGATAATTATTAAAAACTCACATTTATACGTATATTCAAGCATTGTTTTCAAATGTAAATTATTTATTATCGCAATTAAATGCAAATTTACATGTAGGAAGTTCAGAATTAATAGTAGGTACTAATTATGATTCATCCTTTGTTTCAGGTAAGCAACCAAAACGAAATTTATATACAGATGCTCGCAAACTACGTAAGTTAGCAAAGTCACGAATTTGATATCGTTTTTTTTAAATTAATATTAATAGTAAATGTAATTTATATTAATTTCACAGGCTTCGCACTTATCTACTACAACCTACTATTCACTACTTTTTTTAAGTTACGCTACTATTTGGGTACTATTTTTAGATTTCGGCCACAAATTGCTACTATTTTTGTTTTTTAGTATTTTCACTACTTTAAATTCGGTAATACTAGAAAACAAACAACTGTACTAAAAAATTATAATCAAATTTTTTGAAACGATTCAATTATTTTCAAAAAATATTCGAAATTCAATTATTTCAATATCTAGTATTTTCAAGAAATTTCGCCTTTAAAATTCAATTATTTAACAAAAAATTGATAAAATTCATTCAAAATTCTAATATTTTTATAAATAATAAAAATTTCACAAGGATTTAATAAATTTAAAATAGTATTTTCGAACAAATCAATTACTAAAAATAAAATTTTCATAATATTAAATTAATTGTTTAAAACAAGGTTTATAAAATAAAATTTATTCTTATAAAAAATTCAATTATTTAAAAAAAAAATTTTTTTTATAGAAATTCAATTATTTTAAATACTTCAATAAAAATTTTCCACAATAGTTCAATTATTCTCATAAATAATAAAGTTCTTTTTAGGAGTTCAATTATTAAACAAAATATCAATAAAATTCGTGGTAAAATTTTAATTGTATCAAAAAATTATTCTTAGTTCAATAATTTTCAATATTGTTCTATTTTAATATAATTTTCCAAAAAAATTCAATTATAAAAGAAAAATTTCTGATAATATTTTAGACAAGCAATGAATTATTTACTCGAAAAAAAAAATTTCACAGAAATTAAATTATTGAAAATAGAATTTGCTCACGATTTTTAGAAAAAATCAAATGTTTTAAACTTTGTCATTAAGTCCTTAGCAGTAATTCGATTGTTTTTATAAATTACAAAATTCTTTTCAAGGATTTAATTATTTTTGTAAATAAAATCATTGTCAGAATTCTTGGTAGAAATTTAATATTATTTTCAAATAAACTAAAAAGAATTGTAAACATTGTAATTATCTTTATGAATGCAAAATTCTTCGACAAAATTTAATTACATTCAAAATTACATTATTTACAAATTTTTTTTTTAGAAAATTGTTCGAAAGAAATCACTTAATTTAAATATAATTTCAATTAAATTTTCATAAAATAATTCAATTATTCTTTTAGATTTTAAAAAAATTCTTCCCAGGATTTCAATTATTTTCATAAATAACAATATTCATCACAAGAATTCAATTATTTTTTAAAATATTGAATTTCTTCTTGTTAATTCAATTATTTTGAAAAATTCTAATAAAACCTTCCGCAAGAATTCAAGTATTTTTTTAAATAATAAAAAGCTTTTTAGGAATGGATTTTTATTAATGGAATATTAATAAAATACCACACAAAAATCCATTTATAGTAAAATAGTTTAATAGAATTCTTTGTAAAATTTAATAATTTTTAAAAACTTTTCTAAATTCAATGATTTTCAATATTTAAAAAAAAATACAAACAGAATTCAATTTTTTAAAAATTTTGTTGTAAAAATCTTCATAAAAATTTAATTTTTTTCACGAAAAATAACAATTTCTCAGGAATTCAATTATTTAAATTAATTAATTCTTCGCAAGAATTAAATGATTTTTATAAATATTGAAATTCTTTCATGAATAATAATATTCGTTGCAAGAATTCAATTTATTAGCATTAGGATAAGAAAGAAGTAAATATTTTTTATAAAAATTAGGAAAAAGTCAAGAAAATAAACTATAGAATGGAATGTTCCTCAGCTTTATAAAGTTTCTAAAATGAGTTTTTTTGGTCGTCAAGTTTAATTTTTTTATAACTACTTTTTTACTACTTTTTTTAGTCTGAAAGCTACTTTCTTAAAATTAATTATCGAGTGCGAAATCTGATTTCAATATTTCTACACTTTCACTATGGTCAAAAACAAGGGCACTATGGCCAATGATAAAAATATTTAAATCCCAGAACATTTATATATTTTTGACGATAAACAAAATTCTATCAATCACTGTAAAAAAAAGTTATAAATTAGAGCTGATTTTGGTATTAAAATAGAATCAAATTACGATTTAGTACCAAAATTAGTACTAAATTAGTACCTTATTTATTTTTACAGTAAAGTCATGGTCAACGGTACCTAGAAATTAACCAAATTATTTTATTTTTTGTCAACTTTGCTTATTAATTATAATATAATTAAGGCAGTAACTCTGTTGAAGCAATACTCTTTGATATCACTTCTGTTGCACGTCAAATTAATTTTGTGCAACTAATAAATTATTAAAATTGTTAGGATGACGTGGAAAAAAATCTGGAATATCAACACTTGTAAAAATTAAATAGTTTTCTTTATTCACTATCATTTACATATGTTGGTAGTGATTTAAATTAATTAAAAATTTGGATTAAAATAGCATCTCAGTAATCTGAAGTATGGACTAAGAAAAGGAGTATAAACAAAAATTTTATTTCCATGGAGCAAAGAAAAAGTTTTTCCTTTTCTAAAATGTTGTCCCCGTCTTACAAAAGTGTATTTGCTTCTTATTTTAAAACGTTGCGATTTTTTTTCTCTTCCTTTTGAACTTTTCCTCTTTACAGTGTATATATACGATGTCGTCAATTTTTAACAGAACCGCACTTGGTAACTCCTTAAAATTCTCGGTTCTACTTTTCGGGGATGGCAGTACTTCAAAGGATCATCCACTATCCACCGTTTTGTTTGCACATGCGGGTGTAGCGCCTAGCATCATTCTTCATCCCGTTGGGATCTTGGGGGCAGGATTTTAACTCGTCGGGAGTTGCCGGATTTCTTGCGGAAGTAACACAGTTGCTCCCTTCTGCAAACCGAAGCGACGTCACTCTCCCTTTTTTTGGAAGTTTTCTCACAAACTCTTGGCTCTAAAATGGACGCGAGAAGAGAGTTCTGTCCTGAAGGACAGAAACAGGAAGGAACTTGATTTTTTGAAGAAAAGACATAATGCGGGTGCGAGACTTATTTTCACACCGCATGTGTGTGGAGCTCTCGATTTAAGCGCCAACCTCGATCGATGCGACGGTTAATCGTCTCGTAGACTCGATTTATCCTCAGTTGAAAAAGGAAAATGCCAAGAAAATTACTGTTCCGGGAAAGAGGAATCTTTATTAATATTTATGACTCTTCTCCAATAAAGTCATGTATGTTGAATATTTGAGAAATCCAATTTGAAAATTTATCATCACGATGAGCTCGAAAAATTGACAAAAGAAACGGAAAAAGTCCATTGCAACAAGAAAAAGTTGAATAAGAAAAGATATTTTTGCTGAAAGGGGAAAATAAATAATCATTTAACAAGAAGGGAGAATAAAAATTTTCAAATTAGACTTTTTGTGTCAACACTATATATATACGTACTTCTATAGATATTCACACTTTGTTAGCCAACGAGATAATTGTGTGGCAAACTCAGAGATGCAAATAAACTTTCTTCATAAATCTCAAAAACGAATTAAATCTCGAAACAAGTTTTTACTTCTGCCTGCAGATGTTGTAAATTCCTGTGTCCTGACACACGATCCTTATGAAGATTAGAAAACAAATTTTGAAACTAAAATTATAATCAAAATCAATATCATAATATTTATATCTTATTACAAAATTATACATAGAAATTGAAATCCTACTGGAGGAATTTACAGTTCTGCGGTTTTGATTAAAACAATGATTATGCTAATGGAGTTTGGTTCTTTGAGTGATTGATATATTACAAATCAAATTCAAACGTTGCGGGGTCACTCTAATTGAAACATAATTCATCACTCACTTCATATTTGCTCTGCCATTTTGAACGTCAAAATGAATATCCCCCAAAATATCGAATGGAAATTCTAATTCAATTCTCGCATTGGAGCGAGAAAAATAAAAATTTCAATATTACATTCAAAACACTGTAAAAATATTTCAAAATTAACAATAGAGTTTGGGATATTTTATTATTTTCTTCTCATGGCTTCATTTCCAGCAGGAAAAAAGGAATCTATATTGTTCCACTTTTTCCTCTCCCGTTTACTCTAATGGTGTATCTTCGTCTAAATCATTCGTAAATTCAATTTAGTCAGACCATAAACCTAACAAGGAAAATTGAAAATACAAACACGAGAGCACATCTCTCAACGTTGGAAAATTCACAAAGCAGAAATAATTCAAGAAGTATATATACACACTGTAGCTTTCAAAGGCTTCTGCTTTTTAAAAACCAAATAAAGCTAAACACTAATCCTCCCATTTCTTCTGTCTCTCCTTTCATTTTATGTCAATACTTATTTTTCTTCAAATGTTTCATCTCTGAAAATATTCGTCTAAAACAGAAAAGATTTCTTTGTGTTGTACATGAAGAATTCTACTGACTATTTAATTGAATTCTTTTCACTTTTAATTATAATTAATATTTAACGTGTTATCCTTTGACAAACTTAGGGTTAGATTATTCATAGGATAGAGAACTGTTCTTTGGAAATAAAACATTCACATTGTTAACTTTATTTTTTATATAAATTTGGGTGGATATTTTATAATTCTATTATTGGGTTGCTTAATAGGTTCTGTTTTTGTTATAAGAGAACAGAGAGTGCAATATATTTTCTTTGAATTGATTTCGAGACAATTTTATTAGTTTTGGGTTAATATTTTTCAATTGATTAATTTAGGTGCGTGCTCTCTTAATTTGAATCAGTTGAATATCATGGTTATAACTGACAATCAGTAAATGACTTTTTAGTTTCTGAATTAGTTAAAAGCAACTGATTTTCAGTAAAAAAAATAATTGAAAAATTAGTTAAACTTGACTAATTGAATCAGTCATAAAAAAATTATCTGAATCATCAGTTGCTTTTAGCTAATTGTCAGTAGAGAGTGTGCTTGGTCTCTGTAAAAATTAAATTAAAAAATTTAAAAACGCAGATACTTAAAAACCCTTAATAACTAAAATTCTTCCAAAATTATTAAAAAAATTTTACTACATATTTAATTGATTATTAAAAATAACGGATTTATAAAAGAATTTTAGTTAAAAACACTGAAACAAATTGAATTTTGAAGGAAATACATATTATTGGAGAAATTCAATTATTTTTAAAAGAAGTAAAATTCTTCTCAGAAATTCCTATTATTTTTTTTTATTTTTTATTATATTTATTATTAAAAGAATTAAATTATTTTCAAAAAATTTGAATGAAATTCTTTTGTAACAAATCAATTTTTTTCAAAATAATTTTAATAAAATTATTCGTAGAAGTTCAATTGATTACAAAAATTTTTCAAAATTCAATTATTATCTTTAATGTTTGCTATTTTAATAAAATTTCACAAAACAATTCAATTATTTAAACAGAAATTTTTAAAAAATTAGTCAGAAGAATTCAATTATTTTCAAACGTAATATAGTTCCCAGGAAAAATCCAATTATGTTTGAAAATTTACAAAAATTTTTGACAAATTTTAAATTGTATTTATAAATAATAAAATTATTCCCCCGAAATTCAATTATTTTCAATATTTTTACTGAAATTTTTTTATATCAATGTTTATTAGAAAATTCTACAAGAAATCAATTATTAAACTAAAAATAAACAATTTATTAAATAATTGAATGTTTCATAAAATGAATTTTCATGAAAAATTTTACCAACATTTAATTATTATGTTTATTATTATTATTATTATTATTTTATATTGTCTAAGAAACTTAAAAAAAATGTTAACAATAATTGATTTGGTGTAGAATTTTTTAATAAATGTTGATTTAAAAATAAATTTCAGTAAAAATTTTGGATTATAATTGAATATCATATTCAAAAATATTTATTTTTCCGGACGTAGCTTTGTTTTTTTTTTCATCAGTAAAAGTTTTCACATCTACCCTTAATTCTTACATAGATTCTTTATAATTTGAAATTTATTATGTGAACTTACTGTATTCTTATAATTCAGTTGTCCATAAAATGAATTGTTCATAAAAGCGAGTTGAGCCTTTTTCGAAAATCACTATTCAATTTGGGTAGAAGTACCATTTGTGGCCACTGTACCAGTTGTGGCCTTTTTTATAAAATTTCCATTTAATTCTTTACTATAATTGATATTTCTTATTATAATAATAAAGTACTACAAGATTTTAAGTATTTCCTTAAGTAAAATATGTAAATAAACTGTAATGTAAATAATTACAATAATTATTAATTAGTGGGCAAAACTGGTGTTAAAGTATAGTCAAAACTGATGCTTCTACCCTAGTGACTGACTTCTAGCTTCTAAATCAGTTATTTTCAATTGACTAAAATTTAGAGAGTGTATTTTTTTATTGGCTTTTCAATATTTCCAGTATAGTATATAGAATTTGAATATAAAAAAAAAATCAATCACTATTCAGCAACAATGTGCCGAGAGTTCACTAAATAGATGAAAATTACATGTCGGCATTTCTCCAGAGGCGACATGCCAGGAGTATTGGAGTGAATTTGTGCACAGGAAGATATTTCACTGGTAATATGAGTGTGTAATCGCTTCCCAGTTGCATTTTGATACAAAGGTATAGTGGAGTGGCTATAGAGGGACAGAATTCAGCCATTCAGGATGTATGATTCAACATTCAAGCATAGAGAGCAAGGGTAGAATGGTATTGGAGAGGTCAGCCGCCTTCGTGTGTGCTTCATGTAGACAATAATGCTAGTCACAAGGTTGGAGGTCTATTGAGAGGGAGGTAGAAGTAGGTAGGAAGGACTATCGGCTTTGTGTCAGGTTCAGACGTATGTGGAAGGTGCAAGGCCGGCCACTGGTCTTTTAGTCTACGTGCGACAAACGATAAATTCCTCCGTTTTGTATCCAGCAAGACGTAACTATTTTCTTGTCTTTCTTATTCTCTTCCAACTTTTCTATTTTCTTTTTCGTTTTTCTTTTCTTTTTTTCTTTACATTGAAACACTATTTTTTGGTAAGTGACTTTTTTTCCGCTGCAAAAAGAAGTTTCTGAATTAAGGATGTCTTGGAAGTTATTTGTCTAAGATGTCTTGGTAGACAGTTTTTAGTTAGTTGAATAGTATTCTCACGTTATCGAGACGTATTTCAGGGTTGCCACCAAAAAAATATGTTCGAATTAAACATTATTTTACAAATGAATTAAAAATTATTTTTATTCAATCAAAATTATTATGTTTATTATTTATTTCAAAGATAATTTTTGTTTGACTGTTTACACTGAGAAAACATTATACTTAAGGTCATGTTATTCAGTGTGACGTTTTTCCATAGTAAAGAATATGGGACACGTGACCACTGAATAACATAACCTTAAATGAAACACAAAAATAATGTTAGACGAATTTGTTTAATTGAAATTAGTTTGTAAGTTTAATCTATCAATATATAGAAAATATCTACTGCATTGATTCAAAAGTATTATTTGTTTGAATAATTACATTTAATTCAAACATATTTTCTGTTACGGTTTAAACAAAAATTATGTTAAAAAACTTTATGTTTGAATCAAACTTAACAGTTAACTACAGATAATTTAAAATCAATCACAATTTATGTTTGATTTCAATAAATAATCTTTTAAACTGAACCAGAAAATATGTTTGAATTAAACTTAAATATGTTTGACTGTATAGCAAAGATATTTTAAGTTTGATTTAAACAAAATTTGTTTGAATCAAATAATTTTTTTTCTCAGTGTAGGGTCATTTGGGGTAAATCGGTAAATGTAAACGGAATATCTATGTTTCACCAAAACGATAAGTTTTTTTTTGTTAAAACGTAAAAATTGTTACTTTACTTCCCTAGAAAAATTTTATGAAGTTCAAAAAAATATTGATGTACCTGAATCGCCTAAAGCGGACTGTTTACATTTACCCCGAGATTTTTAAAAGAATTCAATTATTTATTTAAAAATTTGTTGATTTTTTATGAAAAATTGTTGAATTTCTTCATGAAAATTCAATTAAAAAGAAAGTTCAATTATTTAATAAAATGTTTATTTTTAGAGTTGAATAAATGAATTCTCGTACAATTTTCCAGTAAATAAATATTTTTAAATATAATATTCAATTATAATCCATATTTTTTACTGAAATTTATTTTTAAATCAATATTTATTAGAAAATTCTACAAGAAATCAATTATTGAACTAAATAAATAAACAACGTATTAAATAATTAAATGTCTCATAAAACATTTTATTATAATTTAATTATTATTATTATTATTATTATTTTTATTGTCAAGAGACTTTAAACAAAATTTTAACAATAATTTCAACTAAAAATCTTCTTTAAATCCATAATTTTGAATAATTAATTGAATATATTGACAAATTTAACTAATTTTAGAAGATTTT
Organism: Leptopilina myrica (nomen nudum); assembly: GCA_032872475.1. Lineage (NCBI taxonomy): Eukaryota > Metazoa > Arthropoda > Insecta > Hymenoptera > Figitidae > Leptopilina > Leptopilina myrica (nomen nudum). Next base: position 47,706,271 of record CM065461.1, on the reverse strand, counting down.
GAATTTGTGAAATTTTTCAAATCTCTAAGTCCATAAAAATTTCTAACAAAATTGATTCATAATTAAAGTTTTATAAAATTTTAAATTGAAACCCTTCGAAGTTGATATACTTATGAAAATTGTAAATGCAACTCTTTTAAAATTTAATTATTATTGGATTTTCTTATGTAAAAGAATCATTCCTTAAATAATTTTTAGGTATAATACTAATTTTATAATTTTTCTTCGAGAATTTTGTTAGAAAAGAAATTATCTTTAAAAATAGTAAATTTTTTTGATTTTCTGTATAAAAGAAATATTCCTTACATAGTTTTTAAGTAATAATAATTTTAATTCTTAAGTAATAATAATTTTCTTCGAGAATTAAGTGAAAAAAGAAATTATTGTCAAAAATAGATGAGGCTGAAGTCCGCAACGTTTTTAAAAAACGAAAACAAAAGAAAATAATGACACGGTATTTCTATTTTTGATTCTAAATCATGTTGTTACTTTTTAATTATTGTATCCTTAGTGACAATTAATTTCTTAAAAATTAAGGCACATGAAAATTCGAGATGAATTTAATTTTTAAAAAATTCTTTCCTGATTTTTCGTTTTTAAAAACGTTGTGGACTTCAGTTTCGTAAAATAGTAAACCTTGAAGGTTTTAATATTAGAATTCATAATAATTTCACAGTATATTAAAAAAAAATTAAAATTCAGAAATTTCTCACGAATACATAAAAATATATTTTTTTTTTAATACTTTCGAATAAAAATCGCTGACTTTTCCCTGACCAATGGCAGTCCTAGTCTCAATCTCTTATTTGTTCGTTATTCAAAACTTTCTCAGTTTGATTTGAAGATCAATGATTATCAGACTTTATTCGTCATGAAAGAAAAAGTTGTAAAAATAAAAAGGAGAAAAAGATGGAATTTAGAACTGAAGCTGAAAGTAAAGTCGAAGAAAATGTATAAATGTAAATTGTAAGGAGAGAGGACTCAACGTTGAGAACGTCGACCAAGTTGCTGAATCCGCGGGTGCCAGAAAATCGTCGAGTAAAAAAAGCAGACGATTCGATGAATAATACATTTTACGGTCGCCATGCGATACATTATGTCAAAGCAGTGCCTGTGTCATGGTAAATGATAATGTCGTATTTAGAATGAGAGAAGGAAGAAATCGTGCACTTGGAAACACAAACTGTGACCCCGAATCGTTCGCGTTCCTATACTTGCTGAATTGCATATTTCTATTCATCTTCATGATTCTTCAATTTTCTCTTATTCTCCATCAAAAAAAAAAAGAAAAGAAAAGAAAAAAAAATCCCTTTAAATCAATAGAAAAACATTCAACTTTTTAGATTGACATTCATTTCCATTACATTTCAAATTACTTTAGTTTTTGAAAATCTCATTTTCATGCAAATTCACCTTGTTCACCTTCTACAAACCTTGGTAAAAGTTAATGAGACTGAAAATTAAATGCTTTTAGAGAAAATAATATTTTTCTAGAAAATAAATTATTATTAGAAAAGTTTTTTTTACTCAAAGAAGAACTTAAAAGATGAAGTTTCTTTTTCAAGTTTCCTTTTAATTATAATTGCGTGGAAATTATAAAAATAAATGTATTACGTTTGTTTCAAGTGTAAACGTTAAAATTCTATAATCAATGAATTTAGATTGTTATGCGTGTGTAGTTATGGCGAAAACGAAAGCCAACTATAAAGTTAAATATGTATTAAAATTTAAGTATTCATTTTACGCGCACTTGAGATTCTCCCTTGGAAGACATTAACAATTATTAAGTGCAAATGAAAATTCTTTAAAATTATAATTTAAAGACAATATCAAAATTATTATTAAAGGAGGTAAAATTGAAAATTAATTCAAATTAAAGTTAATTCTATTGTTTAAAAAAATAATTCAGTTATTTATATCAGAATTTTTGAAAATAATTGAATTTTTAATACAAGTTTCTTTCAATTTTTTCAAATATTCGATTCTGTTAAAAATTAAAATTAAATACATTATTATTGAAGTTTTTTAAAATTGTTTTTAATATAATGGAATTACTATTTTACAATTTTTAAAAATAATTGAATTTTGAATTACTCTAAAAAATTTTATTATTTACAGAAACAATTTTATTTTTTCCTAGAATTTTACAATTTTTAAAAATAAAAAATGTTATTATGTATGTAAATAATTGAAATCTCGCAGAGTTTTTAAAAAAAATTTTGAAAATATAAACAATAATTAAATATTTACTTAATAAGTGAATTTTTCAAATTTTGATTATAAATTTATCAAAAAATTTTAATTTGATAATACAAAATTTTGTATCTTTGTATTTTTACATTTCAATTTTACGAAATTTCGATTATTAGGAAATTTTTCAATTAAATAGTATATATATATATATTAAGGGAATTTGAACCTTTATGGCGTCACAGCATTAAAATATATGCTTTGCATCAATTGTGACGTCATAATGGTTTAAATGCCCTTAAAAAAAGAACTTTAAATAATATCAAAAAGTATTCAATTAAACTTTAAAAAAAATTAATCCTACTAAAATTCTAGTTAAAAATATTAAAAATTCAAAATTTTAATGATTTTAATTCGAAACCGTATGAAAATTCAATTATTTCAAAAAATTCACGACAAAAAGCTTTTAATATTTAATTATTATCTATATTTTTAACTGAAATTCATTTTTAAAGCAATTTTTGTTAGAAAATTCTACGATAATTCAAATGTTTAAATAAAAAAATAAAAAATGTTTTGAATAATTGAATGTTTCTTGAAATTTAATTTGGTAAAGAATTTCATCAGTAAGAATTTATCAACAAATTTTTTAATAATTACTTTGTATTAAAATAATTAAAATTTTGCGATGAAGTTTACTATTTATGAAAATAATTAAATTCTTGTGAAGACTTATTTTTAAAAATGTTGAAAATATAAACAAAAATAATTAAATATTTACTTGATAAGTGAATTTTTAAAAAAAATTTTATTATGAATTTAAATTTATCAAAAAAATTTAATTTGAAAATAACAAATTTTGTAAGTTTATATTATAATGAATGAATTATCACGTTCCATGCACTAGCGCGCGTTACATTAGCTAATTATTTAATATTTCAGAAAGATTAATTTTTCATTAATTGTTTTAATAATTTCAAACCTGCACTTTTATTCAAAATGTGTATATTTAAAAATTTTAACTTATTAATTTGAGAATATTAAGATTTTGAATAAATTATTTTAAACTATTAAATACAAATTTAAACATTTTTGGTAATAATATTAAAATTATAATTCAAAACTATTTTATAAACTGACCTTTAATATAGTTACACTGAAAAAAATTTAATTGATTCAAATAACCGTATCAATTAAATATTTAATTGAATCAAATAATATTTATTAGAGTCAATTAAAGATTGTCACCTATAAATTATAAGGAAATGAAAGAAACTTATAAAAATTTGTCAGCCTTTTCTTTAGATTATTTTAGAAACATATGATTTTTTTCAAAATTTTTTACCAAATATTTTTTTCTTAAAAAAAATAAAATAAATTTGCAATTTAACATGCGGGCTTTTATGGGAGCTTAGATAAATCTTTAAAAAAGGATGAAAAAATAAGAGAAAAATCTGTGATTTTGTGAACAGATAGACAATATCAAAAAATTAAAACTAGAAAAGTTTGGAGAAAATTTACCACAGATTTAATGAATAAATAATTATTTTAATTTTAGTTTTTATTAAAATTATGAAATTGAAAAATTTTTTTAAGGTTGCAAAACATGCAAGATTTTACATATTGGAGTAACGGGCCCCTCACCACTCCTTGGAAAATCCTTAATCGGTTATTTGAATCAATTGAATTTGTTTTTCAGTGCAGAAATGATTCGTAGATAATTTTTTTATTTGATACGAAAATAATTTTTGAATTTGAATCTTTCTCACGAGAATTCAGAAATAACGAGAATATAAGAAGAACTAGTATTTGAAAAAAATAAGTAGGTAGTCGGGAAATTTTCTTCTTCCTCAATTTTGAAAAAAACGAATGATTGAATTTATCGGCAGAACGCGAAGGGAGAAGCGACGGATTATGGGTACCATGATTTGAAGTCTGAGTCTAGACCACTCGAAGCAACCCTCTGGGGGTTGTTTACCCTTAGAATAAGGGTGCCTGAGCGATGGTGGTCTGGATAAAATATAACAAGTGTCCACACAATGTTCTCGCATATGTATGGCACTTTTTTTCTTGCACGTCCAACATTTCTTTACACGTCTCGCTACAGATGAAACTTCTTTTGACTAATCTCGCCCTTCGAAACTCTAACCTTTTTTTTCTCTAAAGGAAAAATCAATCTCGACTTAAAAAATTGTAATAAAAAGAAAACTTCGCAGGAATTCAATTATTTATTTACCGTCAGGGTAAAAGTCAAAATTTTTATCTGAAAATCAGAAAAAAAATTAATTTTCATACGTCATCCCTCTGTAGACATTCAATAACCTGTTAATTTTTAATTGAAACAAAAAAGTGCTTGTTTTTAAAATGAATGTAGTGAAAAAGTTTACAATTTTTACTTTGTCTAATAAAAAGCTTTTTCAAGTTTACTGCACACAAAAATGTAAACTCTGACTTCCAATCCTTTGTTCTCTTTTGTGGATCTTTAAATATATATATATGAAGATAACGTTTTAACTTGTTGAAAGATAAAAAAAACAAGATTTCAACTTTTAGAATCTGAATAGAAATATAATTTTCATTTTAAATGAGAAGCGAAAAATTCGTTTTTTTTGCACATAACATTGTTCTTAATTAAATGCTTTTCTACATGGAAATGTTCATATAAATTTAATTAAAGAAAATTTAATTACATTACTCTAAATTAATATTTTATATAATGTACCTACATCAAAGAAATTTTGTTTATTTTCTTCATGTATATTATGACATAAAGTTTCAACCAGTTAAGAAAGAAAATTATATTATTTTAAATATTAACGAAAAACTATAATTAAATTATTTAATTTCAAATTTTTATTTAATTTAAAAAAAATAATATTGTAATACACCATTTTCATATTTAGAGTGTCTGTTCAGTACATAATGAATTTCATTTAAAAAGAAAAATTAGAAAAATCCATCACCATCTTCATAGAAAAATTGGCATTACAAAATTATTGTTCAAGCAAATTAATAAAAAAATTAAGTTTTGTCAGTTTTGAAAATAATAATATAATTAATATTCAATCTTTTCTTTATAATTTTTCATTTAAACGGATTCATGGAACGCCCTATATTTAAAATAATTGCACTATAAATAAAACAAAAGAAATTAGGAAATTTAAAACGCTTTTATTATAAATAGGTCGACATTTAATTGCCACAACAATTCGAAAGCAATGGAAGTCTAATTGCTTTGAAATTGGTAAAATGTCAATGTTTGAATGCATTTAAAATAGAAACTCTCAAACGAGAAACATATATCGATTCCAAAACGCTTTTCAATTAAAGTCATCAAATTATATGTGACAAAATCCAGCTAATTAATGCCGCTTCCTCTTATATTATTGTATTCTAAAAATATTTTTTTGTATCGATAATAATATTAAACAATACATTAAAATATCTATCAATTAATATATTTAAAAAAAGGAAAAATACTACTACTACTATTTACTACTTTTTTTAAGTCACGCTACTATTTGGGTACTATTTTTAAATTTCGTCCGCTAAAAGATACTATTTCTTTTTTTTTAGTATTTTCACTACTCCAAATTTGGTAATACTAGAAAACAAACAACCATTCTCAAAAATTATAATCAAATTTTTTGAAACGATTCAATTATTTTCAAAAAATATTCGAAATTCTATTATTTTCAATATAGAGTATTTTCAATAAATTTCGCCTTTGAAATTCAATTATTTAACAAAAAATTGATAAAATTCATTCAAAATTCTATTATTTTTATAAATAATAAAAATTTCAGAAGGATTTAATAAATTTAGAATAGTATTTCGAAAAAATCAATTACTTAAAATAAAATTTTCATAAAATTAAATTAATTGTTTAAAACAAGATTTATAAAATAAAATTTATTCTTACAAAAAATTCAATTATTTAAAAAGAAAATTTTTTTTACAGAAATTCAATTAATTTTAAATACTTCAATAAAATTTTTCACAATAGTTCAATTATTTTCACAAATAATAAAATTCTTCTTAGGAGTTCAATTATTTAAAAATATATCAAGGAAATTCGTGGTAAAATTTCAATTGTATTATAAAATTATTTTGAATTCAATAATTTTCAATATTCTACTATTTTAATAAAATTTTCCAAAAAAATTAGAAAACATCAATTACTTAAAATTGAATTTTTATAATATCTATCATATTTCGAAAAAATTCATAATATTAAATTAATTGTTTAAAACAATGTTTATAAAATTCTTATCAAAAATTCAATAATTTACTAAAATAACAAATTTTTTTACAGAAATTCAATTCTTTTTAAATACTTTAATAAAATTTTTCACAATAGCTCAATTATTTTTATAAATAATAAAATTCTTCCCAGGAATTCAATTATTTATAAATAAATAATTCTTCGAAACAATTCAATTATTAAACATAAATAATTCTTCGAAACAATTCAATTATTAAACATAAATAACAAAATTATTTCCGAAAATTCAATTATTTTGAGTCAGTTTAGTAAAATTTGTTGCAAAATTCAATTATTTTAATTAATAACAATATTCATCACAAAAAATAAATTATTTTTAAATGTATTAAAATTCTTCTTGTTAATTCAATTATTTTTAAAAATTCTAATTAAACCTTCCGCCAAAATTCAAGTATTCTGTAAATAATAAAAAGCTTTTTAGAAATAGATTTTTTTTTTATTAAATTCTAATAAAATACCACACAAAAATTCAATTGTATTAAAATTTTTAAATAGAATTCTTTGTAAAATTTAATTATTTTTAAAAACTTTTCTAAGTTCAATGATTTTTAATATTTAAAAAAAAATTTCAAACAGAATACAATTATTTAAAAATATTATCGTAAAAATCTTTGTAAGAATTTAATTTTTCACATGAAAAATAATAATTTCTCAGGAATTTAATTATTTAAATAAATCAATTCTTTGCAAGAATTAAATGATTTTTATAAATATTGAAATTCTTTCATGAATAATAAAATTCGTTGCATGAATTCAATTTATTAGCATTATTAGGATAAGAAAGAAATAAATACTTTTTATAAAAATTAGAAAAATGTCAAGAAAGTAAACTGTAGAATAGAATTTTCGTCAGCTTTATAAAGTTTCTAAAATGAATTTTTTTTTCGTCATGTTTAATTTTTGTATAGCTATTTTTTTACTACTTTTTTTTTCGTCTGTAAGCTACTTTTTGCTACTTTTTTAAAAATTAATTATCGAGTGCAAAGTCTGGAATTGAAAACAATGACTGACTAAAAACTATCTCTACTACTGAATCAGCCTTTCACTATCCACAGTACTCACTCGATAGCTGTTACAAAAATTCATGTTTAGCCAGAGTTAATCTCTAAATAAAAAAAATGTCTTGAAATAAAAATTGTCACTCGTATTAAAAATTTCGCATAAAGCAAAGAGAGAAATCTCGTCTCATATAAATGAGTTAAGTGAAGTGAAATTTAAAATTCACACTTAATTAATCAACGACAAAAATTAATAAGTGAATAGTAAATTGGCGTCTCTCTATTGATGCGGTTTTGCGAGGTTACGAGGACGAAAATTGTCGAGAGAATAAAAGCAGTATAGTATACTCGTGTGCATTGACATTGCGATCACATGAAAGGAGAGTTCTTTTTTTTTATTTTATTTTTTTTTTTTAAAGGACCGCAAGAGATGGAGGTTGGATGCAAAAGAAATAAAAAAAAAAGTGTGAAGGGGGAACACCGCACGGTTGGAAAAGGGTTGAAAAGAAGGCACACACACCGTGGAAGGAGAAATGTGTTGAGAAAAAAAAAGATGGGCTGCGAAGAGGGAGGAAGAATTAGGGGGAGGTGAGAAAATTCGTAGCACGTCGTCTTTCAAGACACGTGGCATGCTTCTGAAATGCTTTCGCATATATATCCATAGATGTAATACCAACTGCTCTGTCGCATTTTCTAGTCTCTTTCGCATACTCGACAAGCGAAAAGAAGTGTCACCAAGAATGTTCCTTTTCCTGACGTTAAACACGTGTCAAAGATACAAAAATACGCGCGCCTGTTACTTTTCCTCTATATATATACAACTCAAGCAAAAACACGTGACCGACTTTACGAGTGTTTGATGTAAAATACATATATATATATACATATATGTGTGTCATCATGTCGAACAAAGGTCTTTGAGAACAATGTCAAACACCGCCGTAAGGGAATATATTGAATTACGAAACAATTCACTTGGAAAATATTGTGTACTTCAAGAGATAACTTTGCTCTGCTTGCATAAAAATAAAAACATGAATTATTCTTGTTAAGACGGAGAACTGAAATTCTAATTGAGTAAAGCAAAATATGTGTTTGTGTCTCAGGGTGTCTACTAGCCGGAAAATAACCGGGAATTTTTTTTTCAAAAAAAAGTTTTATTATTTTTCGTTTTTATTTCAATTTTCATAGATGCTGTTCTCTATCATATTGAATTAATTTATTAGTTAAATTAAAATTCAGTTAAAAATAATTAATTTGATAGTAAAAAATCAAGGCCCTAATTCAATCATATTATGCAAATATAAATTTTTCAAAAAATTATGAAGTTAATAGAAATATTGCGAAAATCGACTGTAAATATGTCATTAAATTTGCTAAAGAATTTTATTAGAAACTATTTTAATAAATAGAATTTTTAAAATATAAAGTCCCTTTTTAAAGGTTTAAATCAATTTTTTGCTTCTAAAAATTATATTATTCTATTATTATTATTCAATAATTATAATTATTAAACTTCTCTTAAATTTTTATAATTTCAAATTTCTGAATGTTCAAATAAATGATATTTATTTGTTTCTTGAACAAAATTAATGTCTATTACTTATTGAGCAAATAATTAATTAGTACTGCTTATTATTTTCAAAAATGTTAATAAAAATTCTTCTGAAGAATTAAATTATTTTCATAAATATCCCGTGTGGAAATCTGCCCAAGTTAGCCCAGTTAAAAAGTGGGGGCTAGCTGGGCCCCATCTAGGCTTGCCACTTTTCTTAAAAATATTAATATTATAATAAACAAGTCTTAATATTAAATATAATTATTGCATAATAACATTCTTTTGAAGGATTTAATTATTTTTATAAACAGTAAAATTCTTTGCAGAAATTTAATTATCATCAATATCATTTTGAAAAATCAAATTTTCAATTACAATTATAAAGAGACAAGATTGTTATTAAAAAATTGAAAAAAATTTATTTTCTAAACTTTCAATTAAAAATAATTTTTTTGTATTATAATAATGTTGTTATTATTGTAAATTTTTAAAAATTATATTCATATTCTATTTTTATCTAGAATTTAAAATAAAATTTATTTTCAAAACAATTATTATTAGCAAATTTTACAAGAATTCGATTATTTAAATACAAAAAGTAAATTATTTATGGAAACTGAAAGATAATTTTCTTCGACAAAATTATAATTATTTTTGAAAACTTTAATAGAAGATGCCAAAATTCAATTACTTTCACATTTTTTTTTTGAATTCTAGATAACATTTTATTTATTATCTTATCATAGTTCAGTTATTTTCAAAAATCGTAATAAAATTATTCTCAAAATTTTTCTTATTTTAATGTTTTTCAGCATTTAAATTTTTAATAAAATTTCTAAAAAGAAAATTCAATTGTTTAACAACATTTTTAATAATATTGTACGTAAACATTTAATTTGTTTCATAAATAATAAAAAATTGAAAAGAATTTAATTTACTTATTTACAAATTTTTAATAAATTCCTTCGCAATAATTCAATTATTTCCATAAGCAATAGAATTCATCGCAGAATTTAAATTATTTAAATAAAAATTAATTATTTAAAAATTTGTTGATAAATTCTCACTGATGGAATTTTTACCAAATTAAATTTTAAGAAACATTCAATTATTCAACAAAATTTTTATTTTTATGCTTAAATATTATAGAATTATCGTAAAATTTTCTAAGAAAAATTGCGTTATAATGAATTTTAATTGGAATTCTAGATAAGAACTAAATATTAAAACCTTTTTGACGTGAATTTTTTGAAATAATTAAATTTCCAAATGGTTTCGAATTAAAATCTATAAAAAATTGAATTTTTAATATTTTTAGAGTTAGAAATTTTGTGGAATTAATTTTTTTTAAATTTCAATTGGATTCTTTTTGATATAACTAAAAAGTTCTTATTCTAATATATATTTAAGTGACAAATTTTCTAATAATCAAAATTTCGTGAAATTAAATTGTAAAAAATTGAATTTGAAATATTTCCAAAGAACTTTTTCCATAATTCTTAAAAAAAAAATAAAAATACTTGATTTCGAGAAGAATTTTCAGTTCAAAAATTTTAGAAAATAATAATTGAATTGAAATGATGAAAATAATTTCAAAGAAGTTACATTTACAGTATTTTCAAAATATAAAAATAATAATCACTTTTTATTTCTTATTGCAAAATATGAAGAAATCGATCACTTCGAGTGATTGGTTCAAAGTTTGAAATTTTTGTAAAAATATATTAATAATTAAATAATTCTTTAAAAAAGAATTTATTCATGTTCTTAAATAATTTGTAAATAATTGAATTTCTGTGAATTTTTTTTTTTTTTTGGGAAAGAAATTATATGTTTGTGTAGAATTGTATTGAAATTGTTTTTAAGTAATTCAATTCATTTGGGTAAATTTATTAAAATATTAGATGTTGAAAATTATTCAAGTGAGGAAAATTTTTGAAAATAATCGAAATTTTGACTATAATTTTATTAAATTTTTGGATAATAATTGAATTTTGAATAATTTTTTTGAAAACTTTGAACATAATTAAATTTTGTGATAAGAATTTTATTATTTTTGAAAATAATAATAGTAATTTATGATAATAATAATAATAATAATAATAATAATAATAATAATAATAATATAATGATAATTATAATTTAATTTCAGCAATCATTTCATGGTTTATGATGAAATAATATTTGAAATTATAAAATTTAAAAAAGTTATGATTATGAACAAATAAAAAATATTTTCTTTTTGCTTAAGTTTTTTGAAGAAAAACCAAATAGAAAATTTTTTTTTTACCAATCTTCAATTAGTACCAAAAAACGGTATTAATCGCAGGAATTTTCATGCTAGTAGTGAGGAAAAAGTTTAGTCGGACGGACGGCAAGCAAATGAGAAAACCTTATCTTCCAACTAGATGTTTAACGTGATACTTAAATAGACTCAGCGTTAGAGCGCAAGTAGAATAAATAAATTTAAAATCGGTGAGACAGGTGGGCTGACTAGACGCAGTATTTTTCACTGACAGTCGTCTGACCACACGCGGCTACTGCCACTGAAAATACGAGAATTGGATATACGTACTACTTGGCCGTAAAGCAATTTTGATTCACGTTATAAAATAAACTTCCTTCCTTTCTTTCTTTTTTATTTTTCTACATTTAGTATGAATTTTAAGATAGGAAAGACAAATTGCACATAATTCAAGGTAAGGTAGCTGCGGTTAATAAATAATTTTAGTCGTTAAATTACACTTTAAGTAGTGGTATCAAGGAATTATTGTAGTTCATGTGTTATAACACTTTTACCATTCATCAACTTATGTTCCACGATAGTGATGCGATATTTTTTCTAAGATACGCGCCATTAAAGTTTTACTGGCGCGAGAAAATTTACTGACACAAATTAATACGTTAAGAGGCGCAGATTATGTTTTTAAAATTACTAAAAGAATTTACAGAGAAAATAAATATTGTTTTAATACTTCATTACCGAATATTCTGATTCATTCTAAATATTTTTTGTAACTTAGGTAGTACTTTAAAAAAATATATATTTTCTACTTCTTTTTTCTCTAGAAAAAGCAATTTCTTTTGAAATCTGTTTTCTAAAGAAAGTTTATTTAACAAATTTTGATTTCTAAAAAGTGTTTTTCGAGTAAAAAATTTTTTTTTCTATTATAATAATATTTTTATTGTAAATTCTTAAAAATTATTTTCATATTCTATTATTATTTGGAATTCAAACTGAAATTCATTTTCAAATCAATTATTATCAGCATATTCTACAAGAATTCAATTATTTAAATACATAAAGTAAATTATTTATGGAAAAATAATTTTCTTGAAGTAAATTATAATTATTTTCAAAAATGTCAATTATTTTCCAAAATTGTCCTCATTTCAATGATTTTCAATATTTAAATTTTTAGTAAAATTTTATAAAATTCGACTGTTTGAAAATGTTTTAACAATATTGTACGTAAACGCATTTAATTAGTTTCATAAATAATAAAAAAATTGAATTATTATTATTATTATCATTATTTAAAAATTTGTTGACAAATTTTTACTTATGGAACTCTTTACCAAATTAAATTTTAAGAAACATTGAATTATTCAAAAAAAATTTTATTTTTACACTTAAATATTGGAATTATCGTATAATTTCCTAATCAAAATTGCGTTAAAAATGAATTTCACTTAAAATTTTAAATAATAATTAAATATTAACAGCTTTTTGTCGTGAATTTTTTTTAACAATTGAATCTTCAAATGGTTTCGAATTAAAATCATTGAAAATTTGAATTTTTAATATTTTTTTTTCTTTTTCTAAAAAATATTTTTTAATTCTTTTTGTCCCAAAAAAAAAACGATTTCTAATGAATTTTGCATATTTTCTGTTTTTTAATCACAATTCTTTTTTTAAACAGAAAAAAAAATTTATAAAGTTATATACTATTTTAACAAAAAATAATGATTTTGATCATTTTTAAACAAAAATTTCGCAAATTTATTTATTTATGAAACACGTTATTTTTCATTTTTAATATCCTTTGAAAAAAAACCAGTATAATTTTTATCCAGGTGCAAATATTTGATAATCGCGATTTTTAACTAGATTACTTTTAAATTTTGTTAAATGCGTTAAAAAATTTTCGTAAATGTTATTTCTTAATTTTATACCCCATTTTCATAGTCATTATAAAAATTGAATATTCTTAGAAAAAAATCTTTGATAAAGAATTCAATTATTTAAAAAGATTTCGATAACATTCTAGGCAAAGATTTCAATTATTTTCAGGAATTTTAATAAAAGTCTTTGAAAAATTCAATTATTTTCATAAATAACAATATATTCATCACGAGAATTCAATTATTTTCAAAAGCATTGAAATTATTCTTAGAAATTCAATTACTTAAAAAAATTTGTTTAATTCTCCTCAAGATTTCAATTATTTTCTTGGCAAAATTTCAATTAATTACAAAAAAAACATTTTTCAATTCAATGCATTTAAATATAACTTTATAACAAATTTATAAAATAATTAATGTTTTTTAAAATAAAAATTCTGTTTTTTGAAACAGGAAAAAAACAATTTATAAAATTATACTAACTAATATTCGTTAAAAAAATAATAATTTTCATCATTTTTAAATTAATTTAATTCTTTTCTTCTTTTCTTTTTTTTTTGATTGTAATTGAGGATAATAAAAAACTGTGAATTGAAAAAAAAGAGTTAAAGAAGAATTTCAGTTGAAATTTCTAGAAAATTATGAAAATAATGATGAAAAAGTGATATTAAGAACTTTCCTATAAATTAAAAAATTTTATCCCTCGGTCATTTTCATGTTTTTATACTATTATATAATATTAAACTATTCTTAAAAGTTATTCAATTTCAAAGGGTTTGAATTTTAGTGTTTTGAAGAATTTTAATCTCAAACTAATTTAAATTTACAAAGTTGAAGTCAACAACGTTTTTAAAAACGAAAAAAACAGAAAACAATTTTTTTTTAAATTAAATTCTTTTATAATTTTCATGTGTTTTAATTTTTAAGAAATTAATTGTCATACTAACGATACAATTATCAAAAAAGAATATGATTTAAAATCAAAAATAAAAATACCGTAATATTTCGTTTTTAAAAACGTTGTGGACTTTAGCCTCATTTAAATTTTGTGGCAAACTTGAGTATATGAAAAAAAAAATTGAAAAATCAAGGAAAATTGAGGAATGAAAAGAAAAATGTAATTTGAAAATGAAAAATTTAATATCTAGAGAAATAGGAAAAAGTACAATCAATGCCCTTTTGACGTTTTCATTACATCCTGTTGCTCACACTGTCAAGAGAGGAAATGGAAGTTGAGAAAATTTTTATTCGTAAGAGGGTGAAGAAAAATTGTCAAGTGCGAACCTGATAACCTTTTGGTCAACCTCGTCCATAACCATAAAAAAAAGAAAAAAAATTATATATATATATATATATATTTCTACGAGTGTACGTGTTGAAAATTTATTGCGACTCGGTGCCAACGGTTGGATTCCATAAGCGTCCGAGTGAGACGAAGACGTCGTGAACTGGATTCACACGAAAAAGTATATAATATATATATATAAGAGGGGGAAAAAAAACTCCGAGAAGAAAAAGATGGGCGAGAAAATCGCGCTTTTATTCGATTTTCCAACGATCTTTGTGACTTCCTTCTTTTCATTCTACTGTCTCTTTCTCAAGTGATTCACTTATCGAAGTACACAAAAGAAGAAGAAAGGCTTCGATACTGAAAACGACCATAGCGATAAAGTTTGCTATTTATTTCAACTGTTTGAACCTGCACAAAGTCCTCTCGAATTTCAAATTGTCAACATATTCCTTTTATATTCTTTATTCCAAGCGATTTCTCCGAATATATATATATAAAACAAGTTCTACAAAATTATTATTGTTAAAATTTCTAAAAACTCAAATTTTCCAGAAACATTTGCCACCCTGATAAAAAATGTTTGCATACACTGAAAAAAAATTATTTTATACGCAATTAATTCAAATTATTTGAAGAATATTTATTTGATTCGCAATAATTCAATTATTTTCATAAACAGTAGAATTCATCGTAAAATTCTTATTATTCTAATAAAAAGTAATTATTTAAAATTTTGTTGATTAATAATTCCCTCTGATTGAGTTCTTTACTAAATCAAATTTTAAGAAACATTCAATTATTCAAAAAAAAGATTTTTTTTATACTTAAATAGTATAACTTAATTCTCCTAGAATTTTCTAATAAAAATTGCGTTAAAAATGAATTTCACTTAAAATTAATTATTTATTTATTTGATTCAAATAATTTTTATTTGGATCTAATAAATATTTACTTGATTTGAATAACTTGAATTATTCGAATAACATTTATTGGAATCAGATAAATCTTAATTGCGACAATTAAATAATTAATTGACTCTAACAAATGAGTTTTTTTTTAATACAAATAATGAATTATTTATTTATTTCACTCAACTAATTGGATATTTGATATAAAGAAACATTATTTGGCACAATTGATTTATTTTATCGATTCAAGTAAAGTAAATTATTTAATTCAAGTAACGCATTATTAAATGCAAGTATGTTATTTTAGAAACAAAAAAAAATTTGGATCAAATAATTT
Source organism: Leptopilina myrica (nomen nudum) (assembly GCA_032872475.1). Classification (NCBI taxonomy): domain Eukaryota; kingdom Metazoa; phylum Arthropoda; class Insecta; order Hymenoptera; family Figitidae; genus Leptopilina; species Leptopilina myrica (nomen nudum). Next base: position 47,690,579 of record CM065461.1, on the reverse strand, counting down.
ACTTACTGAAATCAAATTAATGAGTTAATTGAAACAATTAATTTATTTTCACCACTGAATTATGCAAATCGCAGAAAATCATTAAATTCTTACGTGAAATTTCATAAAAACTGTTTTGTAAATAATTTAATTTCTGCGATGAATTTTACTATATTTATGAAAATAATTGAATTCTTCCGAAGAGTTATTTAAAATTTTTTTGAAAATATAAACAATAATTAAATATTTCCTTAATAAGTGAACTCTTCACATTTTTATTATGAATTTGTCAAAAAATTTTAATTTGAAAATCAAAAATTTTGTTACTTTGAATTTTTTACATATCAATTTGACGAAATTTCGATTATTAGGAAATTTTTCAGTTAAATATAGATTAGAAAAAGAACTTTAAATTATATTGAAAAGAATTCAATTATACTTTTTAAAAATTACTTCTACAAAAATTATAGTTAAAAATATTAAAAATTTAAATTTTCATAGATTTTAATTCGAAACCATTTGAAAATTCAATTGTTTCAAAAAATTCACGACAAAAGCTTCTAATATTTATTATCTAAAATTTTAACTGAAATTCAATTTTAAAGCAATTTTTATAAGAAAATTCTACAATAATTCAATTATTTAAATGCAAAAATAAAAAATTTAATGAATAATTGAATGTTTCTTGAAATTTAATTTGGTAAAGAATTTCATTAGTAAGAATTTATATCAATAATTTTTTAAATAATTATTTTTTATTAAAATACTTAAAATTTTGCGATGAATTTTACTATTTATAAAAATAATTTAATTCTTCCGAAGATTGTTATTATGTATGTTAAGTATTGAATTTTTGCGAAGAGTTATTTAAAAATATTTGAAAATATAAACAATAATAATTAAATATTTACTTAATAAGTGGATTTTTCAAATTTTAATTATGAATTTAAATTCATCAAAAAATTCTAATTTGAAAATAAAAAAATTTTGTAATTTTGTATTATAATAAATTAATTATCACGTTTCATGCACTAGCGCGCGTAATATTTGCTAGTTATTTAATATTTCAGAAAGATTAATTTTTTTTTAAATTGATTTAATAATTTCAAACCTTCACTTTTATTCAAATTGTGTATATATTTTTAAATTTTTACTTAAAAATTTGAGAATATTAAGGATTCGAATAAATTATTGCTTTTAATTATTAAATGCAATTAAATACAAATTGAAATTTTTTTGGTTATAATAATAAAAGCATAATTTAAAACCATTTTATAAATTGATCGTAAATATAGTTAGAAATGATTGGTAGATAATTTTTTTATTTTGGACAACAATAGTTTATTAAGAATTGTCACCTGTAAATTAAGGAAATGAGTGAAACTTTTAAAAATTTGCTAATTTGTTCTTTAGATTATTTTAGAAACATACGATTTTTTTCTGAATTTTTTAACATATATTTTTTTCTTAAAAAAATGAAATAAATTTGCAATTTAACATGCGGCCTCTCATGGGAGTTTAGATAAATCTTAAAAAAAGGATGAAAAAATGAGAGAAAAATCTGTGATTTTGTGTACAGATAGAAAATGTCAAAAAGTTAAAACTAGGAAAGTTTGGAGAAAATTTACCACAGATGTAATAAAAAAATAATTATTTTTATTTTAGTTTTCAAAGCAATAATAAAAATACATGAGAATGTGGCAACATCGCAACAACACATAACCTCGAAAAAATACAAATTTGTTCTGTACACTTGAAATTAACAATATTCCTTATTAATAAGTTAATAATTTTCATGTTTCTTTTGTATCGTAATTATATTTTACATTTTATGATAATTTTCGTGTGGCCAACACTAAAAAATTTGAGGTTAACCTCTGACAATATACTAATATACCAGTCGTACCAACCATAATTCGAGTATTTTTTCGTTTAATAAAATAAATATATAGGTTTTTTTATTAAACCCTACTGTTACTGTTGTACCTAAATTATTTGTCATCTTTGTTATTTTATTATAATATAACTTTTATTAAAACTAAAATAAAATGAAAGAAGAAGAAGAAGAAAAGTAAAATTGAAAAAATAATGCTATACGAAAGTAGTTCATTAGAGATAATAATAATAATGATATAATAATAATTATTATTATCATTACTTTAGCGGGCAGTGATTCCTGGCAAAGTTTCATAGAAACTCTTATTCATTCATTAGTAAGACCAAGTGTGGTAAATGAACGAATTCAACCGGTGCCAATTATAAGTTTCTGCATAAGTTATAGAGCGGAATTAGTCGCACGGAACTAAATGGTCTTGTACCTTATCCAACTGAAATAGATATTTATGGATTCATGTGTTTAATCCTTACAATGTATTTGCTAAACATTTCCCTTAAAACATTCGAAGCTCTCCAAATTATTTAATCAAGGGATAAACGTTTATAACACTTGATGCCATTTTATTGTACGACAAGGTGTAAAGAACATTAATACAACACACATTTCTGGCTTATTTATTATTCCATTTATTGATCATTACATTATTCAATTTATTGATCATTACATTACTCAAGTTATTGATCATTTCAATATTCAATTTATTAGAATACGAAAATTTACTTTCTTCTAAATTAATAAACAATTTTTTCTAATTAATTTTTTAAAAGCTACATATTATTTAATTTTAATTAACACACGAAGGGAACTTATTCCTGAAATTTTACGTCGATGAAGTTTGCAACATTTATCATCAACGATTTAAAGAAAAAAAATTATTTTCCTTCTAAAAAAAAAACAATATTTTTTGTTCAGAAATATTTTTTTGAAAATCATTATTAAAAAAAATACTATTTTTTGTGTACAAAAATTTATAAAAATTTCCTTCAAAAAATAGATTTTTTCTAAAATCGTTGACTATAAACGTTGTGATCTTCGCCAACGTGAAATTTTATTTAATAGTTCGGTAAAACGTAAGATAAGAGTTCGTTTGAAAAATAAATTTAAAAAATGTTTTTAATTACGATTATGACACTGAAAAATTCGGTAATTATGAGAAACAAATTTTCTCCCTGTATTATTTTTTAATTACTGAAGAAAATAATTCAATTAAAAATTACGATTCTAAATTTATATTATTATACCCTACTTTTATAGGAAAATTTCGGCTCAAAAGAAATAAATTTTCTCCGTCAATCTACGAGGATTTTTTTCATAAATCCAAAGTTGCATTTACAGTTACTATCATTATTTGGTTATGAAAATTTATGCTCGAAACAGTTTTTAAAATGTGTCATAAAATATCATCGTCACTTAGGAAAAACACATGGAAAACATTAAAAAAACAGAAAGCTCTGGGGAAATTAAGTCTAGTTAAAAGTCATATAACCTACTTTCTGACATTCCGCTTTAGTTTTTTCAATTATTTAAGCGCTCTACTTGATTTAAAAAGTGTTTCAATATAAAAAAAAATAAAAATTCCTTGGATGCGAAACGTTTGAAAACAGAGTTAATTATTACTTTTTTACAAACGAATTTTCTTTTTACATTCGCTTTTTTTTCTTTGTAATTTTTTTTTTCATTATATCTAGATATATTATAAATTTTCTGTATTTTACCCCCTTTTTTTCTTCTTTCTTTCTATATATATTTTTTCCAACAATTTTTTCTCCTCTTATTACTTTTAATTACTTTCAGTTGTTTCTCTTTTATTTCTCCCGTTGGAAATTGATTTTTTCTTCTTTGATGTGAATTTTTTACTCTTAAGTTATTTACGCGTTTTTAATTTTCTCTTTGAGTAATTTTTAATTTTTTTTTCTGAATAAATTCTTTTTTTTTGTCTCAAGTATTTTTTTGTTTTATTTTAGAATGAATTATCACATCGATAAGGTAATTTATCTTCTGAAACTTTTTTTCTGCTTCAACGATCTTCTTGTAGTTCAGAGAATTTTTGCTCTTCAATTCTTCATTCTCTAGATGAGAATTCGGAAATTATCACTATATTCAATATCGAATTCTTTTGATAAATTTGAATAAATTAAGTCTTAAGTTTTATCATTTATGAAAATAATTTCATTCCTAAAAAAAATTTTATTATTCATCTAAAAAAATAATTAAGGAGGAATCTGACGTACATTCGAGTCAAAAGTTAGTCCAATGTCATAATTTCGTAATTTAAAAGAGAAACAGAAATTAAATTTTAAGTTCGTCTTGCTGGAAAAGTGAAGAATTTAATTTTTAGTGATTTAAAGCGATTAAAAGTTGCATTTTAATAAAAAAAATATAATTTTCTGTACACAGGAAAGATTTGTTGATTTTTAGGTTATGTCACTTAAAACCGTTATTGTTAACAGAAAATTATAATTTTCATTCAAAGATAACTTTAAAATGTTCAAAATGTAGAAAATGAGATTCTTTACGCTTCTACCAAAAGGAATTTAAAATTTATCATATTATAAGTTATAATTTGACCAAAATTTAATTTTTTTACTGATTTTAACTAAAATTCTTCTAGAAAACCTTTAATTTTAAATAATTACTTAAATATTATAAATTAAAAGTAATTTTAAAAATTGATTAAATTTTTTAAAAAATTAAATTTATATGTCAAAAGATAGAAAGTTAATTTATTAGCTTCCTTAAAAATTAAACTTTGAATAATATTATTAAAAAATTCTAGAAAATTAATTGAATTTTGGAAGACTTGCAGTTCAAATTTTTCAAGTATTTCGAAATTTTAAGCTAATAAAGAACAATAAGTAGTTAAATATTTATTTTACAAAAGTTATTAAAATTTGAAAAATTTAATTTGGAATTTTTTTAAAAAATTAGGTTTTTGAAAAATACTAATTAAATTTTTTTAAAGACAAAAGTACTTGAATTCTCAATAATAATTTCAACAAATTGAAACAATTGGAAATTTTGTAAAATTTTATATTTTAAAGAATTTTATTTTTCCTCTTTAAAAATTGTCTTTAAATATAAGTATATTTTTGAAATTAAATCATTTTAGGAATTTACAAAAATTATTCTATTTAAATAATTCAGAATTCTCATAGGAATTGATTTTTTAAAAAAATTTCACTTAAAATTTATAAAAATAATTGAATATTTAAACCGTTATAAGAGGAATTTTAGGAATTAATTAAATTTTAAAGGGTTTTTTTAATTACATTCCTTGAAAATTGTAGGGAAAAAGAAAAATTATATTTTTTAAGAAATTAAGAATTTTCCTTAAATTTGAAAAAGCAAATTTCGAAAGCAACAACGGAAATGAATTTTGTTGTTTTGCTAGTTGTATAATAAAAAAGTAACTAATTTTAGAAGAATATGAAGTAGTAAAATTTTCGAAATATCTAAGTTCATTAAAATTTCTAATTAAATTATGTGCCTAAGGTTTCGAACGTTGAAACGAACGAAATTTTTGTTCACCTTAAGTCTTTTTGAAAATTATTATCTAAAAAAAAATTGAAATTAAACAATATTTAGTTTAGAATTAATTTGTTTGAATCTAAAAAATATATTTTTTTTTTTGTAAACAAAAGAAGTAAAAAAATATTGTCGTTTATTTGAACGTTCGAAAATTGAGAAACATATTAAATTCAGTGAAAATTGAATTTTTACAAAATTGCAAATTAAAAACTAAGAAGTTTATCTATTTTGTAAAAATTATAAATTAAAATTTTATAAAATTTGCAAATTAAAAACTTAGAAGTTTATTTATTTTGTGAAAATTGTAAATTCAACTTTCTTACGTTGTGTTACTTTAACGTTTTTTTTCCCCCTTTGAAATTAATTTTGTCGCAGGAAAAGAAATAATGATACTTAAAAGAAATTTGAAAAGTATCGCACGTATCGTGTTCATTATTCGTTAAAAGCTCAATTAATTGAAGGATTTAATTTGTAATGGAAAACTGAAAATTTTCCGCAAAAGAAAAAGTTGAAGCAGCGCGCAGCGTTTAGTTACACGCTGCATGCAATTTCAGTATTCCCTTCGTACCGAGTACTTAAAGAGTATTAACTTTTAACTAAAGAGAGGAACTCCCAGGGACTACTGGAACTTTATCTTTACCTCGCAATGGCTGTTCGTTCAACGAACTTAATGACACTTTACGAGAGTTCGAATCTTTTTATTCTTCAGGACCCACAGGACGTCCAAAGGATCAAGAAAGAAATGCTGTTTCACTGTTGACGCGACGCCGACGAAACATTTTCCACTGTTAAAAATTGTCCACACATTCGAAAATTCAAAAAAAAAAAAAATTCTTCAGAATTGAAAAATAATTTTGTTACTTCTTTTATCTGCGTATACTAACAATTTTCACCTGGATATAATTGTCTCGAGTAAATCTTGTGTATAATTTTTTTTCTTGAACGCGCATTCTTTATGCTGAATTTTATATATATTATACATAAAAAAGCGACAGAAGCTACTTAACGCTTTCATAGTCAAGAACTGAAATGTACCGTGAAAAATGTATTGCCTGTATTATCGGAAAATGACTTAACATACACTTGCTTCATTCAAACGATAATACTCTTTAAAGTTCTTAACGTATAATCGAACAAATTTTGATGTCCTTTTTGTCCCATTAAATTATTATAGATGACTATATGAATTTTATATATAAAAAAGTCTCTGTAAGAAAATGTACAATATTTATAGAAAGTAAACTAAAAATTTATATTCATAATGGAGAAAGCATTAGCGCGTTCATTTAATTATAAATATTTGATTTATTTGGAAATCCATTTCCATTTAATTATTAACTCTATAATAATCTGATAATTCTGTCTTTTAGTTATAATTCCATCCGCAAATAGTTTTTGTTATTCTTTTTTTTAATATTAACAAAGCGAAAAGATAATGTCTTTTTGCACAATTTAAAATAAAATAATAAATATCCTAAAGTTCTGAACGTTCAAATGAACGAAATTTATTTATTTCTTCTAAAAATTAAATGTTTATTTCAATTCTTATTTTGCGTCGCTATCGAAAAAAATTAATTATCGAATTTCTAAACGTAAAATTTCGATTTTAACTTCTTTTTTTTATTATTAGTATAATTTATTTAAATATATTCAGTAAAAAATATTTCGTTCATTTGATCGTTCAAAACTTTAGGACCATAAATAATATTAGAAATTAGAAAATTGTTGTACAATTAAACTTTTCCAAAACTTCGATTACTCGGTAATTATTAAATTTAAATTATATATTTATTTACTCTCTCTCTCTGTCTGCATAAATTTAAATTAAATATACAAATACTCGAAAATAAAAAAGTTGAAAAAATTTTAAAACACTAAATTAAATTTCTTTGGAAAAATTAATTCTGGTAAAGATCAGAAAAATTCAGATATTCTAAGATCTTAATTTCAAACCTTTTCAAAATTCAATTATTTAAAAAAATTCTCACTACAATGTTAAAAATATTTAATTATTAACTTAATATTAACAAAAAATTATTTTTTGCTTGGCTTTCTTAAATTATTAAATTTTAAATCTATGAACCGTTAACTAATTTAATAAAGCTAATTCAAAATGTGAATATTGAAAGCCATTATCCGATATTCAATGCATCTTTTTAACATTCTCTAATTGGAAACTTAAATTAAAGATTTGTTCACACAAGTCAAAAGTATTTAAACTTAATGCAAACTACTTTTAAAGACTCGGCATTCTGTCTTGATAAGTTTAATCACTTCTAACTTTTGAAGATTAAAATTTCAGAACCTTAAGTTTTGACATCTAGATTTTACTTTGAAATGCTTTTCTCTCTCTCTCGAAAAAGAAGAAAAGAGTATTAAAATACAAACAAATTTGCCATTTTTGATTTTTGATTTTAATTATTGATTTTGAAACTTAATGATTATGAAAATATGGTATTAACTAAATGGATAGCACACGCTAACAAAAGTTAGCGTGTGTAGGCTATTTAAAGCATGAAATTTAGAGCATAATAAACTATTTTGTTATCAGGGGAAGATGTTTCATAATCGAGAAAATCGATCGAACCAAAATTGAGATCATTTAGGTAATTTTCATCGCCTCCAATTTCCATACTTTGAACTTCAAAGCATTTAAACTTTGTTGTTCCAAAGTCGAAACTATTCAAACTTGGATGTTTCCAATTTAGAATCCCAATTTAGGAGATTCAAAGTAATTCATTTGAGTTTATCGAAACAGTAACTTACTTTCGAATAGGGAGAAAAAAAGTGCGAGGTGGGTGAGAAAAACAATTTTTCCATTGGATAATTAGTAAAAGTACTGGAAAAAATCGAATTTCAAAAATTCATGAAAAAACTCTAAATTTTGATATTTTTTTTTGTTTGCCTCGTAAAGTATAAAAATAACCACAAATTTTAATACACAACCTTGAATTTTTTCTATTTCAAACAATAATTTCTTCATAAATAACTTCATTTTAAAAGAACTATCATAAAATTATGACTTATAAATTGTGTAATAAATAATTTCTACGATTTTCATAAATACTAGATTGATAAAAGAATTTTAGTTAGAAATACTAAAAAAAAATTAATTTTGGAAAAATTACAAATAATTCCAGAAAAATAATTGAATTTTATTAGGATTTTTGTAAATAATTAAATTTTTCTTGAAAAATGTCATGGTTATTTAAATTATAACAAAACACGAAGAATGATCGTCTTTTTTATGTTTTGTAATAATATTCTTATAAATTGTTGAGTTTCAAAAAGGTTTGAATTTGAATGTTCTGAAGAATTTTAATTCCTGTGGAAAAGTAGGTAATAATTAAATATTTATTTAAGAATGTAGTTATTGATTTTTTTTTTGAATAATTTTACAATTAGTGAAATTTGTAAATAAATTTAATAGAACATTTTTTTGAGTATCTAATCAGAATATTTTTTATGGTCAGGGAAAAAGGGAGAATTTTGTCTGGAAATCAGGGAATAATAAAATTAAATATTTGTGGCAACCGTGATCAAGTCCATTTATTGGTAATCTGGAATTATTGAACATGTATTGTAAAATTAACCGAAAATGGAGTGTTTGAAAACCGCCTCAGAAAGTAAAGTAATTCCATCGATTCAATTGTGTGATTTTAAAACTTTTGTTAAATTCATTTCGTATATTTAGTTGAGTGCATATTTAAAAAGTTTAACGTCGCGAATAAATTAATTACTATTTCCGAATAGTTACACGAAAGGGTATGTTTAGTAAGTACACCACTTTTCATGGATTACATTATATACCTCTATACTATGGAATATATGCATATTTTTAAAGGATGGTCAGGAATAAATTTACTGAATATACATTGATATATATATATATATATAACGCTCCGTGAAATTTCATTTCACGTAAATAGAATTAAATCACAGTAAACTAAATTATTGTCTTTAAATTTGATTAGCTCGCTCTGCTTCTCTCATAAAATAAGCTTTCAGTTCAACTATTCAGGTTTGAATTGAAAATTAGAATTCTGATTATCTCTGAGAATTTGTTTACACGTGAAACATTTCCTCTCAATGCTCATAACACACAATACATTATATATTACGATAAATAGCCCCCCTTCCTCCATAAATTGAATTTCGATGAATATTATTAATGAAAACAAATTAATAAACTTTACGTATGCGAGAACTTCATTGAAATCTAATAAAACAATTGGTACTGAAATAAATACGTGTAGGCTTTGTAGTCGACGAATTCATTTTAAAAAAGTAAAAAAAGAAAACTTTAAAACTGAAGAAAGTAGTGACAAAAAGTAGCTATAGTGAAAAGTTAAAATTGACACCTAAAAAATTCATTTTTGTCGATTAAAGAAAATTAGTTCTCTATTTCCCTGATTTGCAACAAATTTTTAGATAGAGTACTTCAAACAGACGATTATGTATGTTTAAAAATAACTTTTAAAAGTAAAAAAAAATTCTTTACTATTTATTTTAATAAAATTTAAACAAATTTTCCAATTAATTAGGGCCCTGCAGTTGCAATCGATGGTCTGATAATTTAATAGCTAAATTTTTCCACCTACCCCAAGAATACATGATGAAATTGTACTGTTTGTTTTTTTTTTGCTCGTTTTTGGACCATAAGCGATTTCTAGCTAAACTGCGAAGAAATTGATAAATATTTTATAGATAAATTATCAATTTAAATATAATGTTACGTCAAGAGGAGAAACTTTTATACATATACCTAACGTTCCTCGTTTTAAATTAGTTTCAAATAAATTGAATCTAATTTGGGATGAGGATAAGTCAATGAGCCTACTAAATGTTGTGAGAGAATAATTTATTTAAAAACCAACAAGAAAGAAAAGTATATTGACAAAAATACAATGAATATAATTATAATTTACAAATCTTACTTTAAGAATAACGATTACTGGTGGTGAAGAAGCTGGTGATAATAATCTGTTAATCCAATCTTCAAACGTGTTGAGAGGGGCCTTAACAAAGTGGGCCTCCGACAGTTGTCCTTAGTGGTAGGATATTATCACTGTTGTTTAAACTAATGAGCAAGTGTATTGTATTTTGAAAATATTTGCTTTCTTCCAGACGGTTGTCGGCAGTTGAGAAAATTTTGATGGTTCGAAAATTGGAATGCCTTGTTCCAATATAGATTTTATCGAAACTTGAAACTATTTCCCAAATAATATTTTTGGAGAATTATTTGAAGTTCTATTTTGAGAACCGAGCTAAAAAGGCTGAAAACGAAGTTCGTTTTAACTTTAACTTGGAAATATACTTGGGTTCACTTCAAATTATGTTTGTTTGGAAATTAATGCTTGTTGATAGACTTGGGTTGATTTTTAATACTTGGGAGTTCACTTTTAAACTATGTTCGTTTAGTTCACTTGTAGACGATGTGTTTAACTCTCTGGTTGGATGACTTATGTTACAATTTATAAATTTGTTGTAAGACATATATATATGATAACAATTACCATAAAAATACTGAATATAATAGAATAATATGTAGAGATTGTATTAATACAAAAATAAGCATTTTAATGACAATAATATCTTCCAATATATAGGTAAGATTCAGTATTTGAAAAGAGAATAAACACGTAATTATATTATAATTAAATGTAGTATATTAGAATTAAGTTGCGGACGTAAAAATATCTACCTCTTAATTTTGAAAGCAATGTGAAGATGAATTGAAAATCAAGTGCAAAATAGATGCTTATGTCTCGAGGGCGTAAAAGGGTCATCGGCGATTTGATCTTTAATTTAAAAAATATACCGGCACTAAAAAAGAAAACTAACAGCAGCAGCAGTAGCGCTGATGGCGGTGGCAAAAAAAAAGTCAAGACCCTCGAGAAAAATGCATGCAAGGAAGATGCAAATTTTTCACGTCATTGTGAGTCGTCAAGCAGGATGCCGATATCGGCATCGTTCAAGGTGGTGGTGGCGGTACGCCTATTTAAATTCATTTCAATCCGCAATTTAAATTCATAAATTTAACAGGCGCACGCAAAATAATGTTCGTACGTGACGGCTGCCTACGCTGTCGGGTTAAGTGACCATTAGTACCCTCCCATATTCCCCACCCTTGATCTATCTTTCTCCACACTTGTATACGTGACAGAGGGTAATTTATTCAGAAGCGTCATAATTGCGATATCGCATGCATTTGCCATTGTAGGGAAAACCGTCATAGAGATCGCCACAAACAACTCTATATATATATACATATGTGTGTGTAGCCGCTGAAATTGCAAAACTGCAATTGTAGATTAATCCTCATCCCTCTACTCATTTCTCTCCCATTCACATTGGCGGGAGCTATCTACTTTTTCCTCTGAAACCATCCCTCCACGTTTACTACAGTAGTCACCCCCTCCCGTACAAATGCACCAAATGAAAGAGAGAATCACAAGCGGAAATACAAATTCACATCCGTTTCCTGAAGAGTTATTATGTTCACCGATGGTTATCATTTATCATTCGTGGACTACTTGTGAAGTGATGCATATGACCTGAACTATATATTTCTCCATGTAGAAATGCCATTATTATTGTTGATAGAGATTTACGACTGATACAGTTTAAATCGTCCTTTAATATTGCTGGCAAAAAAAAATTACTCGACAATTATTTTTGCTTTAAAAGTATAGCTTTAAGACTACTGAATATTTGTGTTCATGAAATTATACAAAATTTTGACTTTATTGAAAGAGGAAAACACCGGATAATTATATTTTAGTTAGTCTTGACGTTTCATCTTTATTTACTAATGTTAGTTCTGGATATGTTTGTGATTCTGTCATCAAACGCTATAGAACAATATCACAAACAGGCTTCGCACTTACCTACTAAAACCTACTATTTACTACTTTTTTTAAGTCACGCTACTATTTGGGTACTGTTTTTAAATTTCGTCCGCTAAAAGCTACTATTTCTGTTTTTATTTTAGTATTTTCATTACTTCAAATTTGGTAATACTAGAAAAGAAACAACCATTCTCAAAAATTAAAATTAAATTTTTTGAAACGATTCAATTATTTTCAAAAAATATTCGAAATTCTATTATTTTCAATATCTAGTATTTTCAACAAATTTCGCCTTTAAAATTTAATTATTTAACAAAAAATTGATAAAATTAATTCAAAATTCTATTATTTTTATAAATAATATAAATTTCAGAAGGATTTAAAAAATTTAGAATAGTATTTTCGAAAAAATGAATTATTTAAAATACAATTTTCACAATATTAAATTAATTGTCTATAACAATGTTTATAAAATAAAATTTCTTCTCATAAAAAATTCAATTATTATCAAAAATAACAAATTTTTTAACCGAAATTCAATTCTTTTTAAATACTTTAATAAAATGTAGGATCAGAAATTCTAAGATAATTTATATTCCTTTATAATTGTAACTGCGAATAATTTCAAATATGATTAACAGCGCCACGTGAGTTAGAAGAAGGAGTTAGTATTTTAAGATGACCTGGTTCCACAAAATTTTTTCACACTAGTTCAATTATTTTCATAAATAATAAAATTCTTCTAAGGAGTTCAATTATTTAAAAAAAAATATCAATGAAATTCGTGGTAAAATTTCAATTGTATTAAAAAATTATTCTTAATTCAATAATTTTCAATATTCTACTATTTTAATAAAATTTTCCAAAAGGAATTCAATTATTAAAGAATAATTTTTGATAATATTTTACACGAGCATTCAATTATTTTGCAGAAAAAAAAAGTTTCACAGGAATTAAATAATTAAAAATAGAATTTGCAGTGATTCGATTATTTTTATAAAATTTGAAATTCTTTTCAAGGATTTAATTATTTTTGTTAATAAAATCATTGTCAGAATTCCTCGTAGAAATTCAATGACTTTTTAAAAAAATCTAACAAGAATTGTAAACATTTCAATTTTCTTCGACAAAATTTAATTACATTCAGAATACCATTAATTTCAAATATTTTAAGAAAATCGTTTGAAAGAATTCACTTATTTTAAGCACAATTTTAATTAAATTTTTATGAAATAATTCAATTGTTCTCTTAGATTTCAATAAAATTATTCCCAGAAATTTAATTATTTATGATTAAATAATTCTTTGCAACAATTTAATTATTAAAAATAAAAAACAAAATTATTACCGAAAATTCAATTATTTTATATCAGTTTAGTAAAATTTTTTGCAAAATTCAATTATTTTCATAAATAACAATATTTATCATAAACATTCAATTATTTTTAAAAATTCTAATAAAACCTTCCGTAAGAATTCAAGTATTTTTGTAAATAATAAAAAGCTTTTTAGGAATTAAATTTTTTTTATGAATAAAATACCACACAAAAATCCAATTATAGTAAAATAGTTTAATAGAATTCTTTGTAAAATTTAATAATTTTTAAAAACTTTTCTAAATTCAATGATTTTCAATATTTCAAAAAAAAATACAAACAGAATTCAATTTTTTTTAAAATTTTGTTGTAAAAATCTTCATAAGAATTTAATTTTTTTCACGAAAAATAACAATTTCTCAGGAATTCAATTATTTAAATTAATTAATTCTTCGCAAGAATTAAATGATTTTTATAAATATTGAAATTCTTTCATGAATAATAATATTCGTTGCAAGAATTCAATTTATTAGCATTAGGATAAGAAAGAAGTAAATATTTTTTATAAAAATTAGGAAAAAGTCAAGAAAATAAACTATAGAATGGAATGTTCCTCAGCTTTATAAAGTTTCTAAAATTAGTTTTTTTGGTTGTCAAGTTTAATTTTTCTATAGCTACTTTTTTACTATTTTTTTTAGTCTGAATGCTACTTTTTGCTACTTTTTTAAAATTAATTATCGAGTGCAAAGTCTGCACAAAGCTTCAATATTAATTCAGACGATTTACCCGACTCGTGACCAAAACAATAATTGTTGAAGAACTTCCACCTGCATTATTAATGCACCGAGAAAAATTTAATCTCAAAATAAGAAGAAAAAGCTTTAAGATGAAAAAATATGCTGTAAAAGAAAAGAGAGTACATAAAATCCTTTAAAATTATGGGAACTATTTTTTTCGTTGCTCGCTTTCAAAATAACAAGCCGTCAATTAAATTTTGTTGATAAACACCCCAATGTTGATAGATGAATTCTAAACCATAGTGACAGATGTGATCAACTCATTTTTCGTCGCAACTTTGTTTTTTTAAAAACACACAACAAATGCATCCGTTTGATGTTTAAAACCAGCTCAGTTTCGCAATTCGAATTGAACTCTAGAAGAACAGTAACCAATACCCGTATATTTATTTAACCAGTCAATAAATCCCTTCGTGAAAGTTCAAAGGATTGGGGGTAACTGTTTTTTTTTCTTTTCTCTCTCGCTCTCTCTCTCTCGGTTTTACATCGACAGGTAAATCGATGAATAACACCTGCGTAATTCTCTATTTTTGTATGAAGAAGAATATGATTTATTGTAACTCTCTCTCTCGCGCAAGCCCGATTGCTATGAATGTTTACAATGAGAAATAACTGTTTGCTTGGGGTATGATGCTTTTCAATAAAAGATGTCGAGGTGGGTAAAAGGGAAATAGGAGAAGAGATTGGATTAAAGAAATAAATTATCATTGGATGGTGACACTTCTGGGAATATAGGAAGAGTGTATGCAATTTCTCTGACGCTATTGCGACGTGCAATGAAACAACACAAGATTGGTTTGGGGGGCTACTAAGTCACCAGGGTGGTTGCTGCTCCTGCTGCTACTGAAAAAGGGGTTGACGGAAAGAGGATAAATATTTTTCCAATGGATTTTAACGGGTCGATGACGATATGCCGGGCAGAATGTCCGAGGAACAAAGCTCTTAGCGCGATGAACGGAATTGAATTTTAATGGAGCGACTGCGATGCCCGTGCGGCTTATTTTAAATATATATTCTATAGAGTAACGTTGTAAAATAAACATGACTATAAGAGAAGATATAAGCAGGGAAATAATTGAATGGGAGGAAAATGTTTGTGGATCATCTCTTTTCCCATTAAAGCCCCAACAACATGCGCATATATATATATATGCATCATATTTATTTTTGTTAAGAAATGAAACACACTTGAAATCCCCATGAAAGGAAATTATTGTAGGTACATTATTATCCGGATTAGAAAAAGAGATTTAACATCACAAGGCGCTGGGATAATATTCTACTGGAAAAGAGAAATTGCTAGAATAAATTTTCTTTTTTTTAAAAGGCAATGAAAATGATCTGCTAATTATATAAATACTACCCATACACTTAGCGAAAACAAGTTGAAAATAAGAAAAAAGCATGGGGATCATAATTTTCCGTTCTCTTTTTCAGCTAAATTAGTTGTTAAAAACATTTTGTCGATCCTTAATTTTTTATGGTGTCTTTTTTGTTTGCCTGATCTACTGGAGAATCAACACGAATTCTAGAATACAAAACTATCAATTTTTTCTACTTTTAACAATATTTTCTTTTCAATTAACTTTGTATTGAAAAACTTTGATACAATTAGTACTTCTAAATTCTTGAATGAAAAATTCTACTTATTGTTTCGAAATTAATTAAATATCGATTATTTTTTGAAATAATAAATTTCTTGGCAAAGATTTAATTATTTTTTGAAATAAATAAACTTCTTGGCAAAATTTCAATTTTTTTTAGAAATAAGAAAATTATTATATTAATAATTCAATTATTATTATTTTCAGAAATAATAAACTTCTTAGCAAAAATTCAATTATTTTTACAAATAATACAATTCTTGTCAAAATTTAAATTATTTTTAAAAATAATAAAATTATTAGCAAAATTTCAATTATTTTAACAAATAATAAAATTATTAGCAAAATTTCAATTATTTTTAGAAATAATAAAATTATTAGCAAAATTTCAATTATTTTTGGAAATAAGAAAATTTTGAGTAAAATTTCAATTATTTTTAGAAATAAGAAAATTATTATATTAATAATTAAAGTATTATTAATATGAATAAATAAATAAATAAATAAATTAGCAAAATTTGAATTATTTTAACAAATAACAAACTTCTTGGCAAAATTTTAATTATTTTCAAAAAAAAAGTTGATGTACTTTTTAGTTTTATGTAATTTTATGTACATAATATTATTTGAATTTTTCAAAAAAGAAATTTAATTATCATTTAAATTTTGCACAAATTTTACGAAAAATTTCATTCATTTCCAATACCATTTTAATAAAATCACTTGACATGATTATGAAAATAATTTAATAATAAATAATTGTAGATATCTAATTATTTTTAAAAGTAATAAAATTCTTTGCAGAAATTCAATTATTATTCTTCCCCGAAATTCAATTATTTTCAATATTTTAATAAAATTTTCTAAAAAAATCAATTATTTAAAAAAAATTGTAATAAAATTGTACGCAAACAATTATTTTACATAAATTATAAAAATTTTTCATAAAGTCAATTATTTATAAATTTTTTAATAAATTTTTTTACAATAATTCAACTACGTCCAGAAATTAAAAAAAAGTTCTTCAAAATTCAATTATTTCAACAATTTGCATTAAAATTCTTTTCAAAATTTCAATTATTTACTAAAAATTTTCCTGAATTTAATGATTTTCAATATTTATTACTTTAATACATTTTTTCAAAGGAATTTAATTATTATTTTTTTAAAAGATTTTATTAAAATTCGTTGAAAGAATTTTTTTATTTACTTACACATTTGTTGATAAAATTCTTTACAAGCACAAAGTTTAAAAAAAAATTCATTATTCAATTATTTTAGTTTTTGTATTTAAATAATTAAATTCTCGTAGAATTTTCTGATGAAAAGTTATTTAAAAATAAACTTCTGTTAAAATTTAACATAAGAATTGAATATTTTAAGTATTATAACATGGATTTTTTGGCAATATTTGAAGTTTAAAAGGTTGCTAAGTAAAATTTTTGAATATTTGAATTTTTCATATTTTTAAATTTTAATTAACAATTCTGTAGAATTAATTTTTTTAAATTTAATTATATTTTAAAAAATTTAATTGATTTTATTTTTGCATTATTTTTGAAAAATCACAATTTCGTTAAATTGCATTGTTAGAAAGTGAATTTGAAAATTTTCAAAGAACTTTTTCAACACAATTGTTTAAAATATAATTGATTTGACGAAGAATTTTAGTTAAAAATTCTAGAAATTAATAATTAAATTGAAATGATGAAAATGGTTTTGAAGAAATTTATTAACAATATGCTTACAATATTATATTTGAAAATAAATATTTTTTACGTCTATTGTTGAGTTTCACGATGTTAGTGCCGAGCATAAGTATTGAAACAATGTCTTTCATTCAACATTCTTTTTTTTCCCCTCTTTTTCTAACTATAGTTGCTCTTTTGCATGGTGTAACTTTTTTTTTTTGCTTTCCTTGTTTTTCTTTTCTTTTTTTTTAAAAAGAGTAAAACCGGAAAAAAAGAGTTGGAAGAAAGACAAAAGAATACGCACCCCGCAGTCATCATTGTGCGAACATGGAGATTGCTTTTTTCCGCTGCTACAGCGATTGGAATGCATCTACTGCGACTAAAGAATGTGTTATCCTTGCGATTCAAAAAAAAAAAAGAAGGAAGTAATATTTTTGTCAATCTCCTTCTATTTATTGTACATAAACAAAGAAATTTTTTAATTGTGGAATTTTTCCAAATGTGGAGACACTTTTTAAAAATTAAAACAACTCAATTTTTATTTGATACGAACGAGTGATAAAATCATATTACCATCAATTTTTTATTGTTGATGGAGAATTTATTTATTTATTTTATTTTTTATTTTCTATTTTTTATTTTTTATTTATTTTTTTTATTTATAATTTATATTATTTTACTAATAATATACTATTTATTTTTTATTATTTTTATTTTCTACGTTTTTTTTATTTCTTTTATTTTACTTCCTTTATGATTTATTTTATTTTACCATTAATATAATTCAATTTATTTCTTTCTATATGATGGTATCGAATTTTATTTTTAAATCTCAAGTGAATAATAATTTAGAAGCGAAATACATCGAATTCCATAACCAATTGATGAGTTTATTCGATAATTGATATTGAAATTATAGGTAAGATATTTATATACAAAACGTTATAATTGAAAAATACAAAAAATTGAGAACTCATTATTATCGCGGTTTAATTAAATAGCAGAAGAAAATTTATCGAGAAACATTAAGCTGCGAAATATGAAAGGTACATTACCCACATATTAGAAATGTTACCAAATAAATATTTATTCCTCAAAGTTGAGGAATAAAAAAAATATATATTGGTATTTCATTTCCCAAAAAAATGCAATTCTTTAAAAAAATATTTTATAGAAAATTACGTGCAAACATTTAATTTTTTTTTATTATTTTCATATATAAATAAACAAATTTTTACAAAAATTTAATATTATCAGGGCTCGGATTGTGCGACTTTTTTTTTACTTTTTTCGACTTTTCTAAGGAAATGTGACTTTTTTCGCATATTTCGTGAAAAGATGCGACTAATCGACTTTTTCGAGATTTTTTTAGTAAAATGCGACTGAAATTTTTTAAATTTTTAGAAAATTAAAGTTAATGGAAAAGTTTTAGTAAAAAAAAATGTTCTGTTAAGTTTATTTGCAGATTTCTTTGAAATTTTTTAAAAAGAACATCAATAATTTCTTTTTTAAATAAATATTTAATTATTAATTTTCCATAAGAATTAAAATCCTTCAAAAGATTTAAATTCAAACCTTTTTGAAATTAAACTACTTATAAAAAATTGTTATAAAACATGACCGAGTGATGAAATAATTATTTTATATTATAAGATTTAAAAAAAAAAATTTGAAAATAATTGAATTTCTAGGATGAATTTTTTTATTTATAAAGATAATTAAAATTTTGACAATAATTTTATTAAAATTCTTTGCAAATAATTGAATTTCAGAGAAGAATTTTATTATTTATAAGGATAATTAAAATTTTGAACAGATTTTTTTTTAATGTTTAAAAGTAATTGAATTTTCATGAAGAATTTTTGATATTTTTAAAAATAGTTAAAATTGAAGGGGAGAATTTAAAAACAGTTGAAAATAATTGAATTTTGTAAAGAATTTTATCAGAACTTTTGAAAATAATTAAATTTCCATGATGAATTTTATTATTTATGATGATAATGATAATTTTGACGAGGAATTTAAAAAAAGTTTTGCAAATAATTGAATTTCTGTGAAGAATTTTATTACTTTTGAAAATAAATGGATTTCTACGATGAATTTGATTATTTATAAAGATATTTACAAATGTACAGAAATAAATGAATAAATAATTGAAATTTTGAAAGAATTTTATAAAAATTCATTGAAAATAATTGAATTAAAGAGAAGAATTTCATTATTTATAAAGACAATTCAATTTTTGAAAAGATTATTTTTTTAAATGTTTAAAAGTAATTGAATTTTGAAGAAGAATTTTGATATTTATAAAGAATTAAAGACAATTGAAATTTTGAGAATTAAAAAAATTTTTTTTTTGAAAATAATTGAATTTCTGCGAAGAATTTTCTTACTTTTGAAGATAATTGAATTTTGCCAAGAATTTTATCAGAACATTTGAAAATAATTGAATTTCCATGATGAATTTCATTATTTTTGAAATTAAATGACTTTTAGAGAAGAATTTTATTATTTATAAAGATAATTTAAATTATGACAGTCATTTTATTTTTTTAATAATCGAATTTTGGAAAAGAATTTTATTATTTATAAAAATAATCGAAATTTTTAACAGATTTTTTTAAAAAATGTTAAAAATACCTAAATAAAATTTTGCCATGCATTTTATTAAATTTTTTTTAATATTATTCCAGATTTTATGCGACTTTTGTTGTGAATTTGTGCGACTAAAACAACTTTTTTTTTAGTTTTAAAGACGATCCGAGCCCTGTATTATTATTTCAAGTACAAATGATAAGAATAGATTTTAAATTAAATAATAATAATAATTTTAATTTTATAGCATTTTTCGAAAAAATTAATTATTAATTTGTTTAAACAATTGGATGTTAAAATGAAAAAAAGGTAATTTTTCTTCAATTTGACTATTGTTACTTTTTAGAGATATAATCGCTGGTTTTTTCATGGGACTTTAATTACTTTCCACTTAACTGGACAATGGTACTTGAATTTTTCCCTATACTAAATTTTTTCCACTGTATGAAAATGAAGTTTTTAATTTATAATTTTGTCTTCACACGAGGAGAATATTAAATGTCAAGGAACAAATCAATTCTTGATTTGCCGTTAGAGCTTTTCCATTAAAGCACAGTTCGAAAACATCTGTTCTCAATGGTCTAGTGGAAGAGGGAGTTTGGAATCAGGAATGCAGAGAAGGTATATATATAAGTAATCTATATACACAGAGGAGTGAAGTTGAAGTTTAAATAGTTTATAAACATATATATATACATAGACACCCGAAGAAAAAAACGCAATAAAGCAGAAAATTTGCAATGAAACATTGAATGTTTCAACATTATTGGACGTAAAACGTGAGCAACAAATTTTTACCTCGAAAGAAAAGTGTATGCGGGAGGAATGAACATTTATAGAAAGAAAAAGACACCACGAGACAATTATCTGCTTCGAATCAAATACTCCGCGGGCGAAATGCTCGTGAGCGCGTGAAATTACCATTTTGAAGTCGACTCGCTTTGACTTGCCCTTTTTTTTCACATGTACGCAAATACAGAACGAGAAAACGAGGAGAAACAGTGTGACGACTATACTATATATATATACACCTCGTAATAGGACAGGAGTTCTCGTCTCGCAAAATGAAAAGCGAAAAGCGAAGAGAGCGATGAATTAAATACTATTAAAGTTTTGCAAAAGAGAAAATGAGAAACCAATAAAGATGTTATTTTGATCGAGAGAAAAAATTTATACACAGAACAAGAGCAATAATTACATTATCCTATAACTGCTGAAATATATTATTATCTCTAATCACTATAAAGTTTGTTGATCACTACTATACAAATTTAATTTCGAATCTCCAATTCTCTGAAATTAAATTAAAATTAAATTAAAATAATCAATTTTGGTGTTATTTTTTACAATGAATGAAATTTTGGTTTATTAAACTTTTTTATAACTATAAAACATTATTAAAGATGACCAAGTAATAAAATCATCATTTTATATTATCAAAATATTCTTCTTCAAAATTAATTTTCATTATTTCAATTCAATTATTATTTTCAAAAAATTTTAACTACAATTTTACTTTATATCTATTATATTTAATAATAATAATTCAATTTCAC
Organism: Leptopilina myrica (nomen nudum); assembly: GCA_032872475.1. Classification (NCBI taxonomy): domain Eukaryota; kingdom Metazoa; phylum Arthropoda; class Insecta; order Hymenoptera; family Figitidae; genus Leptopilina; species Leptopilina myrica (nomen nudum). Next base: position 47,668,765 of record CM065461.1, on the reverse strand, counting down.
GAAATTTCAATTATTCCTAAATTCTTTAATTAAATACATTTTAGAAAATAAAAACTTCAAATAATATTAAAAAAATTCAAAACTTTTTCAAAAATATTAATTTCAAAATTCAATTATTTCTAAAAAGTTCACCCTATATTTCTTTTAGTATTCAATTATAATTTAAATTTTTAACTGAAATTCATTTTTATGAAATGAAAATCATGTTTCTTGAAATTCAATTCTCATAAAAAATGTTATCAACAAAATTTTTAAATCATTAAATTCTTTGGACGATTTTTAATAAAATCTTCCAAATAATTTACATTTTTCCAGGAATTTTATGAAAATTGCATTAAAAATATTTTGAAATTCTGCGATGAGTAATAATTATAATCATAATCATAATTAATAATAATAATAATAATATAATTAATAATTTAATTCTCGCAGAGAATTTTTATACATTTTTTGTAAATAATAATTAAATTCCTTTGAAAAAATTTCTCAAAATAGTAAATATTGAAAAGCATTAAATGCAAGAAAATTTGTTGTAAATAATTGAAATTTTGGATAGAGTTTTAATAAAAATTGTTTAAACAATTGAAATATCAAGAATTTTTTTAAATTTCTGGACGTAATTGAATTTTTGCGAAGAAATGTATTATTTTTTTAAATAATTCATTTTCTGCAATTAAATTATATTTTTTATGAAAATAATTGAATTATTGCGAAGAAATTTATAACAAAATTTATAAATAATTCACTTTTTGGAAAATTTTTTTAATTTATGTAAAATATTTAAATGTTTACGTAGAATTTGATTACAATTTTTTTTGCAAGTAATTCAATTTTTTTGGAAAACTTTATTAAAATATTAAAAATCATTGAATTGAAGAAGATTTTTGAAAATTATTGAATTTCGGGAAAGAATAATAATTGATTTTCTGCAGGTATTTGTAATTCTTGGCAAGAATATTCTTAAATGTTTTGAAAATAATTTAATTCTTGAGAGGGAATGAATTTATTATTTATAAAAATAAAATAAAGAATAATTACATTTTTCGAGGAATTTGATTAAAATTGAATTAAAAATAATTGAAATTCTCCAATGAATTTTATTATTTATAAAAATAATTGAATCCCTGTAGAAATGTTATTATTTATGAAAATAATCGAATTATTGACAAGAAATTTATAAAAAAATTTGTAATCAATTGAATTACTGTAAAAATGTTTATTATTTATGAAAATAATTGCAAGTTTTGCGTAGAATTGTATTTAAATTCTTTTAGAAAATTTTATTGAAATAGTAGATATTAAAAATTATGGATTCTTAGAAAACTTTTGAAAATAATTGAAATTTTGACAAGAATTTTGATTACAATTTTGTAAAATAATTTAATATCAGAGAAGAATTTTATTATTTATAACGAGAATTGAAATTTTGATGAGAATTTAAAAAAATTTTTGAACACAATAATTGAATTTACTAACTATGTTACTGAGTTAGTTAGTATGTTGGTAACTAAGTTAGTAACTAACTTACTATTCTTCCTGGAGAAGCTAAATTCGTCGAATTTTTACAAATCGTTAACTTTGGTGTTTTATTTAGAATAAAATTTTATTCATAGTTAAAAATAACATCAAAATAGGTTATTTTAATCCTTTTTGGTGTTAATTTAAACCTAGAGGGTTGTAATGAAAGAATCTCGACACTACGATATTATAAATTACAATCCGCTGGATTTCATAATTTTGTCATTCACTCTAAATAAGAATCTCAGTGGTCACGAAAAAAAAACACACACATACACACAGTCCCAGTTTGTTTTAAATTCACACATTTATTTACTCCAAAAGCCAAAAGTAATTTAAACTTTAAATTAAAGCATTTACTATGTCGTGAAGAGCATACATTTTCTAATCTTGTGAAATTCTTTTCCACTTGAAAATTCATTTCACGCAGAATGCGACTTCCTTGTGTACATGAAAGTTTTCAATTCTTGGTTCCTTTGTCGTCCGGATATTTTTTTGCGCTTTGATCTTTATGGTGAAGTGCGGCAGCATAATATACATATATGTTGCGTGTGGAAGGGGAGGTGGGGGCATATTAGTGTTAGTGGCCCTTTTACAATGTAGTGTTCACATTATATGCAAAACTGGTCTCTTTCGTAAAAGCGCCACTCGAGAGTATAACCGAGAGAAGAAGTGGGTTGAAAACCGGAAAAAAGGACGACGTTCCGGAAACTCATGAAAGCGACGTTAATTAAGCGCCACCTTAAAGAATAGACGAACACCGGCATTGCACCGCCGAGAGTAGGACAAGGGTCCAAAGAACTACCGAGATTAATCCATCTACAGTCTTTTCCAGTCTCTTACTTTATCTTCCAAACTTAATGAAACTTTACCAAATTTCAAATTACGCCAGAGTCATCTTTAATTTATCACTATATTCACACTGTGAAGGAAAAGACTCTTGGGCCAGTATAGAGCCATCAGTGCTGTTGAATTCCATTTTTAAACAATAATTTCTGTACTGAATTAAGAAAATATTTATTAAAATCATAATTTAGAACTAGAAGCATAATATGTTGTCTAATAAACAATGTAAAATATGGTTGAAAAACGATTTAATTATTTTCATCAATTTTTCGTAATTCAAATGATTTTTAATAACTATTTAAAAACGTTCTTGATGCTTTTGTGTCGACAGATTTTTGATAATAATTATTTTACAGTTTGACTTTTTAGAAAGAAAACAAAATTATGACGACTAACTTCTGTTCAGATTGTTTGTCGGATTCTTCCTTAATATTTAATAAAATTTTAAATTCCGTTTAGTAAAAGCGTAAGGAATTAAATTTTGTACTTTTTAATTACCAATCATCAAAATTATTTTCAAGAATTTTAATGAAATTCCTTTCAAAATTCAATAATTTTAGAAAATTTTAACAAAATTAAATTATTTTAACAAATTTCTTTTTATTTCTTAGAGCGTAATAATTATTTTCAATTCATTTTTTTGATTACATTTCATGAATGAATTTAATAATGATCAAAAATTTTAATGCGATTCTTCATAAATAATTTAATTATTTTCAAGAATTTTTTACAAAATCTTTTGCAAAATTCAATAATCTTAAAGAATTTTAAAGAATTTCAATGAAATTCTTTTCAGAAGTTAATCATTTTAAAAAATTGTAACAAAATTCTTTCTAAAAAATCATCATTATTTTTGTATAAATAATCAAATTCTTCTCAAGATTTAGATTACTTTATAAAATTGCATTGCAAGATTTTAATTAATTTTATTATAATTTTAAATTAATTCTGCTTGAAATTCACAACAATTCTTTAAAATTTAAATTATATTTTTTGAAACTTGAAAGAATTCAAATATTTAAAAAAAAAATTAACAAAATTCTTTACAATAATCCAATTGCTTTCAATATAAGTTTAATTAAATTTTTTTTTTTAAATTCAATTTTTTCATAAAAAATACATAATGTTAAAAAAAATTCAATTATTTAAAACACATTTTTTATAAATATTTTTATAAAAAGTCATTTCTTTAAAAAATTTTATTTAAACTCTTCTGAAGAATGCAATTATTTTAAAAACTTTATTAATGTTCAGTAACAGAAAATCAATTATTTTCATAAATAACAAAACTCATCGCAGAAGTTCAATTATTTTTAATATATTTTTTAATTAATTCCACTAAAAACATAATTATTTTTAAAAATTATGGAATAACATTTTTTCAAAAAAATTAAATTATTTAAAAAAGTTTCTCTTTGCTTTTGTAAGGTGTAATAATTATTTTTAACTCATTTTTTAACTACATTTCTTGAATGAATTTAATTATTATCAAAAATTTTAATGCAATTCTTCGTCAAAATTAAATTATTTTAAATAATGTTGATAAGGCTCTTTTTAAGCATTCAAATTTAAGAATTATTCAATATATTATTTATTTTTGTATTTAAATAATATTATCCTATAGAACTCTCTAATAAGAATTCGATTTAGAATTAAATAAACTAAAATGATTAAAGTTTTGAATAATTTTATTTCTAAAGTTCAACAAAAAAGATGATTAAATTTTTTAAGAATTACTTTTCTAACTTTTAGAAATTGAATTAAATTTCCAAAATGCGATACACTGAAAACATTTACAATATTTTAATTTCTATAGGCAATAAAATAAATAAGTATTTAAATATTTATTTTTAAAAACTATCAATATTTTTGAATACAATTAAGAAATTATAAATAAATTGAGTTGTCAAGTTTAATTAATTTCCTACCAAAAAGAATAAAATTTTTTGTTCACAAATATTTTGTTTGTAAATCATTTTAAAAAAAAATAAACATACTTTAAAATATTTAAAAATATTAAAATATTTTTATTAGTAAATTTAAGAATTAATTTAAAAATTAGTTATAAAAATTTGCTTTAAAAAATATTTTTTTCAGAAATCGTTGACTATAAACGTTGTGAACCAATGTCACTTTTCTGTAGCACAAAAAACAAAAAAAGTTATGAATGATTTCCATAAAACAGACATTTATTGATTTAAAAAATTTCAAACTTTGTTATCTTTGTCAAGTTTCTAAATAAAAAATTTTTTCACTTCTTTTCTGAAAATTTGAGCAAAAAAAACAATTTTTCCTTCAGACCTTTTTTTCTCTTTAATGCTACTTTTTGCTACTTTGAAAATTAATTATCGATATGTTTATTTTTAAAACATTTTTTGATTTAAAGTGGCCCAAAAAATTGACATTGAAATTCTAAAAATTAAAGTTATACATTCTGTTAAAAACAAAAATTATCCAGTATTATTGAAACAATTTGGCAACTACATCTCTTGAATTTAGAAATAAATGAATAAAATCGAAGTAGTCGATTAATAACAATTTGAAAAGAGTGCAGTTCAATGAATAGTGAACAGCTACAAACACAGTATATGAAACTATGAATAGTGACCAAATGGAAAAATGTGCTATAAATAAATTTTTCCAACATTGAGAAAGAGGACATCAATAAAATGCACGAGCATATCTATCAATTGTGAATTCTGCGCGGTGCGCACACAAATACTTTTTTAATCGGTTTAGCTTCATAGACAAATCGTTTTACAATCGATCCATGTTCCAAAATGTCTTTTCTTGTCACCTCGTGTATCATGTTCGCTATAACACGTCTGCTATAAATCGCTTTGATCCACCAGGTGTGGTTTCTCGAGTCTTCGCCCAAACTTTAATCTTTCGACGTAAAAAACTTTTTCAACGACGACATTAAGATCACCCTGAGTGTCGTAAACTGTCAAAAAATTTTTCAAATACCCTTAACAGATCTTCATGGAGTATACAATATATTTTTAAACTGAAAAACTTTCAATGAGATAAAAAATATTACAGAGTTTTTTTTTTTGGTAACGAAAACTTTTTTTTATTTAATTTACATATATATATAGTTATACACCTGTTATTTTTGAAATGATTAAAAATTCAGTTCATTTTCAAACAATGTATTTCTACACGATGAAAATATATTTCCATCGTGTTCATATTTGATATTTTCACTAAATTTAAACATCAACGGAATAAAGTCAAAAACGGTTATATATTAATTTAATTATTTTACTTCCAGAAAGAAAAAATAAAATTCAATTATTATTATAAATAATCATTTTCACTATGCAGGAATTCAATTACCTTAAAATTAATAAACATCATTAAAGAAATTCACTTATTTTCAAAAGTAGTGAAACTATTCTTAGGAATTCAATTATTTTCAGGAATTTTAATAATATTCTTTGGCAAAATTCCAATTATTTTCAAGAATTTTAATGACATTTTTTAGAAAATTAAATTATTATTTCGAAGAATTTTAATGAAATTCTTTGAAAAATTCAATTATTTTTATAAATAACAATATTGATTACAAGGAATTCAAATATCTTCAAAAGTGATATAAATCTTTACAGAGATTAAATTATTTTCAAAAGTAATGAAATTATTCTCAGAAATTTCATTATTTTCAGAAATAATTATCAAATTCTTGGAAAAATTTCAATTTTTTCAGGAATATTAATAAAATTCAATTATTTTTATAAATAATAATTTTTACCACAGGAATTTAAATTATCTTGAAAATTAATAACAATTATTACAAAAATTCAATTATTTTCAAAAGTAATTAAATTCTACTCGAAAATTCAAATTTTTTTAAGGAATATTAATAAAATTCAATTATTTTTATAAATAATAATTTTCACCTCAGCAATTCAATTATCTTGAAAATCAATAAAAATCATTACAGAAATTAAATTATTTTCAAAAGTAATTAAATTCTTACCGGAAATTCAATTATTTTTAGGAAATTTTCAAATAACAAAATTCATTGAAAAATTTCAATTATTTTCAAAAAATTTTCATAAATTTAATAAATTTTAATATTCAACTATGTTAATAGAATTTCTCAAAAGCTTTCAATTATCGAACAAAACATTTAATAATATATTCTACACAAACATTCAATTATTTTTTTTTTAAGTAAAAATTTTACTGGAATTCAATTATCTTCAAAGTAAAAACAATTTCCAAAAAATTCAATTATTTCTAGGAATTTTAATAAAATTATCTGTAAAATTTCAATTATTATCAAAAATTGTAATATTTTTTTTTAAGTTTAAATTCTTTTAAAAAATTGTATTAGATTCTTTGGAAATCTTGGGTTATTTTTGTAAATAATAAAAACTTCAAATGAATTCAATTATTTCACAAACAATTGTGATCGATTGTTTATTTGAAAATCAATTATTAAAAAAAAATTCTTTATGAGAATTCAATTTTGAGAAAAATTCCATTATTTGATGAATTTTTTATTTTTTCCATTTAAATAATTCAATTCCTTGTACAATTTTCTAATAAAATTTGATTTAAAAATCAGTTTCAGTTATTAAAAGTTAATATATCGTTATTTTTCTAATTTTCAGAAATAATTGAATTTTGAAAGTGTTTCAAATTAAAAACTTTGAAAATCTGAATTTTTCATACTTTTAATTAACAATTCTGTAAAATTAACTTTTTTGAAAAAGTTTAAATAATTTTTTTTTTCAATTTTTTAAAGTTTTTATTTTGTAATAATAATAATATATGTTTAATATAAAATTTTCCGAATATTCGAAATTTTCTAAAATTGAATTATAAACAAATGGATTAAAAAATTGTAAAGAACTTTTTGAAAAATTATTCAAAACAATTGATACCTATTTAGAAGGGAATTAATTTCAGTTGAAAAATTCTTGAAAATAATAATTGAATTGAAATGATAAAAATAATTTTAAACAACTTGCAGTAAAAATATTTTTTTACAATAGAAAATAACGATGTTATCACTCGATCATTTTTTTGTTTTTAGTTTCAAACTCTAAAATTTCAATTAGTCAAATCGATGGTAAATTTTTGTGTTTACTTTTACAATAAAAATACCGTAAAGAACAAATAAAAAATTGATTTTTCAAGAAGATAATTTGAATAACAGATTTCCAATCAGTCCCTTTATACACGCAGACAGTCACAATAATATGCATATGGAGAGTTTAATTATTCTCTCGTCGTATGCTTTTCCCCCATTAAATAAAGGCATATTTACACAAATTTTTCAGAATTCTGCGTATTTTTCTGTTTTGTTTTTCATATTTTATATCTTGAAAATATGTACATATATGTATGAACATTATAGAGAAAATGAAATATAAATAATTAATTTTTTCTTTTCTTTTGCTTTCGGTTGGGGAGAATGTGAAATATATTGTAAGCTCTCAAAAGAAAAATGGTTAGTGCATAAGACACTTAAGCGCTGTAATTTCTTCTGAATATGAAAAGTGTGAATATGAATGAGGACAACTTATATTCTCACTGAGTCAACAATGTTGTCTAACGAGATGCCACCAGAAAAAAATGTGTACTCTTTAAACATTCACCCTTACTCGACGTTAGTTTTTCTTTTTAGACAATATTTAGCAAAAATAACCGTTTATAATGGGAAAGAGACGAAGAAATCTTTTGACGGCATTATGAGGATAATTTTTTTTTTTCACCAAAGATAAAGTTACGATGTGAGGAGATGAAAAAATTTTAATAAAAAATTTGTTATTAACGAAGAGTTTTTCTATCGAAATGAGACGAAAAACGTATCAAAACATTTTTTTTTATCAAAACGAATTTGATACATTTTTTGTCTCAAATTTATATTTTTAGAAAAAATAACTTTTGAGTTAAAATTAATTAACTAATTAAGTCAAAATTAATTAATTAATTAATTAAGTTAAAATTAATTAAGTCGAAATTAATTAATTAATTAAGTACAAATTAATTAATTAATTAAGTACAAATTAATTAATTAATTAAGTACAAATTAATTAATTAATTATGTCGAAATTAATTAATTAATTTTGAGTCAATTAATTAATTTGAAAACCGAATGACAGAATCATTATTATTATTAAAATTAATTTTTGTTGGAAAACAGAAGTTACCATTTTCCAGAAAGTAAAAAAAAAATTCAAGATAAGTGTGCAATTAAGAAACAATTTTTTTATTTGGACTTATAATTTTCTATCAGTGAAAAATCATTAATTTCACACAAAGTGTAATAAAATCAAAAATAATAATAATAATAATAATAATGTAATTCAATTGTAATACTCACTGACTTATTTTGTGTTAATTATGTCAGGAAATATAACGAAAAATCTGTCGTATAATACCTGCGAATGTAGAGTTTTATACACACTTTTTGTTTTATTCTTTTTCCCAGAGTTCCTATATCAAATAAACTTGTATTAAGTACTTAGAACAGAATGCTGCTTTTAAAGCAGAAGAAATTTTATTTTCCAAGTTTTTATCACTATAAAGGCGTTCCACTTATTTATGAATGATTCTTTTTTTTCTTTATAAACAGAAGAATAGATTGTAAAATTAGTTGAAATAATGTTAACGAACTCATATATATAGTTTTTTTTGTGTTCTAAGTTTTGAAATAATTTTTCAATTCTAAACTATTTCAATTTTGGAATAATTTTCCTTTCGAAATTTTTTCAATTTTGAAATAATTTTCCTTTCGAAATTTTTTCAATTTTAAAATAATTTTCCTTTTTCTAAATTTTTTCAATTTTGAAATAACTTTCCTTCCTAAATTTTCTAAATTTTGAATTAGTTTTCCTTTTTCTAAATTTTTTAATTTTGAAATAATTTTCCTTTCTAAATTTTTCCAATTTTAAAATAAATTTACATAAAAATTATTGAACTTTCTCAGAGTGATTAAGAAAAAATTTGGAAATAATTGAATTCATTTAGAGAATTTTTTTAAAACAAATTTTTTTCTTTGGAAAATTCAAAGGAAAAAATTATTTGGAGAAAATGTGATTAAAATATTGTATTGAATTAATAATTTAATTTTTGGCAAGATTTTTTATAAAATTTCTTTAGAATATTTACATTGTTTTAAAGAATTTCTATCAATTTTCTTGAAAATATTGGAGTTTTTTTTATAAATAATTAATTTTTACAGAAAATTTTGAAATTAATTGAATTTCATGAGGATTTTCTTTTACGTTTTGAAAATAATCGTGTTAATCATTAATTGTAATTAATAATAAATTTTTTTAATAATAAATTTTGTTTCGAAGCATTTTATCAGAACTATTGAAAATAATTGGATTTTTAAATAATATTTTTAAAAATAATCATATTTATTCATGAAATTTTATTGAAATTCTTTTGTAAATAATCTAATATTCCTCCGACACATTTTATTATTTATTTGAATTTCTATGAAAATTTGTATTATTTATAAAAATATTTTAATTTTGCAAAGTATTTTTTTTTATTTATTAAAATATTATTAAATTCTCGCAGTGAATTTTGCAATTTGTAAAAATAATGTTATAAAATAAATGGAATTATTTTTTTTATATCAAACTCACAGAAGGTTGAAGAATAATTTTATTAAATAAATGAAAATATTTTTCCCTTTCAATTTTTTTTGTGATATCAAAGTTACAAAAGGTTGAAAATAACACAAAAAAATAATATTTTTTAATATATTATAAGCAAATTGTAGGTAAATAATAAATATAAATGTTTTTTCTAAAATTTTTTTCGAAATAGTTTTTTTATCAAATACTACATACATGGAGAAAAAATCAAATTTCTTGATTAAAAGCATTTATTTATAGAGTGTGCTATATATATACGTTTATATAAATTTTATAAATAAATATAAAAAATTTGCCTAAGGTCATTTATTTTGTTGTTTTTTCCCCTCCTACGGGATGAAACATGTTTTTTTGCACAATTCAGTTTATATAGGTGCACGCAGGCATTTCAAATGTATACGTAGCATTGGGAAATATAAATTCGTATACTGGAGATTTGATTAAAACACGTGATATGTTATGTGTTAAATGATATTTTTTATAGTGCCAGTAATAAAAACAGAAACTGAAAAAATGTTTTGCCTTTTCTCTCTCTATATATATATATCTGTAATAAATCTTTTCTACTTAAAATTTACCAAAATATTTACTTTTGTTGAATCCAATTTTTATATATGTGTTAAATAGAATTTTCTTTACTTTGCCTTCTATTCAGAATAAAAGAAATAATTTTCAGAAAATTCCATTATAACGATTGTCACCTGTAAATTAAGGAAAAATGAGAGAAACTTATAAAAATTTGCTAATTTGTTCTTTAGATTATTTTAGAAACATATGATTTTTTCAGAATTTTTTACCACATATTTTTTTCTTTAAAAAAATAGAATAAATTTGCAATTTAACATGGACTCTTTATGGGAGCTGAAAATCATAAATTGACCTTCAATATGGTTAGAAATGATTAATTAATGTCGATAATTATTTATAGTACAACAAAAGTGTATTTACTTGAACTTTCTCACAAGTGGTGAATTAAAATTTAAATTAATATATAAGGACAATATAAAAGACTGTAATAGACTATAATTAACTGGTATTAATTGAATTCAACATTTTTGACAATGAAAATTAAGAGAATATTAAATGTAACGGATTTGCTCTCTTCTTGAAACAATACACAGAAGCTTTCACACAGTCACATGTGTTTAATCGTAACCATCAATATATCGACATTAATGTTTAGGTATGTACTTGTTAACCGTGATTAGTTAAACTCGATTCAACCGCACTTTGGCAAGAGCTTGAATATATTATAGACACAAGTGAAATGCTCCATAAATTAATTACTGTTTGCCAGCTTGGTTAATGAAAAGTGTTTCGTAACTGAGAAAAGCAATAACTATATTTGCCTCAATAATATTCATAAACAAATGAAATTAATTACTATAGGGGAAATTAAATTGAAATTTAATAAGGATTTCAATTTCCCGCATAAATTTCAAATTTGAACATAAATTTAAATATTTAAACATAAATTCAAATATTTAAAAATATTAACAATTTCTTATTTATTTATTTATTTATTTATTTTTTTTGCTTTTTCTACTTAACGAAAAGTTTTCCTTCCTCGAATAATTTTCGCTGCGAACTTCCCATTGAAGGGAAATAACGCTTGACAAACTCAAGTCAAAAGCATTGATTTCTATCTCACGGCTTCTTAATAATTGAAATCAAGATTAGATTCCTTCTCATTTAGTTAACATTGATCTTTCGATTAAACTTTAAACTATTCAACTCAAATTGAGTTTGACTAGAGTTGGATTTAATCTCATGACTAAATTGAATTGTGGCTTCATCTAATTAACTTTCAAATTAGAAAACAAAATAAATTAGTTTAATAAATGAAGAACAGTGCTGAAGGGATGTTTTTTGCACACTATAGGTGAGGCATGTTTTAATTTTTTACCATTAATTTTATGGTATTTTTTAATTTAAATTTTTACATGCCTTGAAATATATCGGAAATTATTTACACTTTTCGCATAGACATTGCGAAAAGTCTTTCTAATTAAAAACCTTTAAGTGGATTATTGACTGAAGAGGATGAATCTTTTCATGAAGATTCGTAGCAATTAATTAGCAACTTTTCAAGAGAGAAAGAGGGAGGGAGGGAGAAATTGGTAATCATTTTTTATCCCTTAGTTTCATCGTAATTTATAATTGAGTAGCAATATTGAATATTTTTTTAAATCCCGTTAATTTTAATAACTTTCTTTACAAGTTTTAGTTTTTTCTGTCATTATTATTAGGATCTTTTCTGTAAACGCAGGCAGATGATAAGAATTACAAAAAAAGTCGAAATAGTCGCGTGCGTATTTTATTTATTGTTGTCACAAAAATTTAATTCTGTATTTCTGTGGAAGAAAATTTAAAAAAAAGTTTTTTTCCTTGTAGCAAATTTTTGCCATTGTGCGTGAAAATAACGTTGATTGGTGAAAATTGGATGAGTAATTTACTGTCAGTGTTTATAAAAAATTTTACTACAGAGCATTTCATAGTAGAAGTGATTCAATAGCCTGCAATAACCAATCAGACTTCGGACTGAGTTTTAATTTTATTTATTTTTTTATTTAATTTTGTTTATTTTTTTATTTACTTTTAATTTATTTTTTTTTAATTTTCTTTTATTTTTCAATGAATTCAAGACAAAATTTTGACTTTTTTCCACGAACCCTAAAGAATCTTCTAATTCACTCTAAAAATTATTAAATACTCAAAAAAATGTTCTAAAACATTTATTTACGAATTTCCTCAATTTTTCCATTAAGAACTAAGATTTAAAAAATTTCTCATTCAAACCTTTGGAAATACAAAATTTTAAAAGGATATTATTATAAAACATAAATTAAAGTTAATTAAAAATAATCAAAAACTTTAAACAATTTAAAAAATTTTCGATTAAAAGCTTTTTGAAAAAAATTAGTTCTATACAAAATTTTAATTAGGTATATGAAAAATTCAGATTTTCAAAGATTTTAATTTAAAAACCTCTACGAAATTCAATTATTAAAAAAAAATTGCTAAAATTAGTAACTTTTCCATAATTTATTATCTAAACTTTTAACTGAAATTAATTTTTAAATCAATTTTTATCAGAAAATTTTACGAGAATTCAGTTATTTTAATATACAATCGAATTTAGTCAAAATTGTTTTTAAATAATTGAATATTTTTGAGAAATTGTATTGAAATAATAAATGTACAAAAATTATTTAATTCAGAAAAATTTTAGAAAACAATTAAAATGTTGCAGTGAATTTTATTAAAATTTTTAAATGTACAGTTGATACTCAAAAATTAAATATTCGATTAATTGAATCTCTTGATAAATCAAAGCGATGTTCGAGTCCCTTCAAAAAGTTTTGATGAATTAAAACTTTCGATAAATAAAAATCTCAATAAATTGAACATTTTTTGAATCCCCTTGAGATTCAATTTATCAAGTGTCGACTGTAATTGCATTTTATTGCTTTTGAAACTAATTGAATTCTTGTAATGAATATTGGCTACATTAATATTCTTGAAAAAATTGAAATTTTGCCAAGAATTTTATTATTATTCCTGAAAATAATTGAATTTCTGAGAATAATTTAATTACTTTTAAAAATAATTAAATTTTTGTAAAGCTTTTTATTAATTTTCAAGATAATTGAACTCCTGTGATGAAAATTTTTATTTATAAAAATAATTGAGTTTTTTTAATATTCTTAAATAAATTGAAATATTGACAAAAATTTTATAAATATTCCTAAAAATAATTAAATCTTCGGGTAAAATTTAATTATTTTTGAAAATAATTGAATTTCTGTAATGATTTTTATTAATTTTCAAGATAATTGAATTCCTGTGGTGAATATTATTATTTATAAAAATAATTGAATTTTATTAATTCTTCTGAAAAAAATGGAAATTTCGACAAGAATTTAATTATTCCTGAAAATAATTAAATTTTGGAGAATAATTTCATCAGTTTTGAAAATAATTGAAATTTTGCAAAAATTTTGCTATTAATATTCCTGAAAATTATTAATTTCAAGATAATTTAATTTTTTTTTAATATTTAAAAATAATTGAATTTCTAGAAGGAATTTTAATATTTATTAAATAGTTGCATTCTTTTAAAGAATTGCAGTAAATTTTTTTAAAATTGAAACAAATTTCAACAGAATTCAAATTAAAAATTTACCAAAAAAAAAAATCTTCTTTATTTAATGATTTATAAGTGATAACTTTATATCAGTTCATCAATAGAATTAAGTTATTTAAAATAAATTATTGTCGCAGGAATTCGCAGGTTTATACGGCAAACAAAAAGATACAAAAATTTAGAATTTATAAAAAAAATTCTAAACAATTTTTTCTCATTACTTTTAATAGAAATAATCAAATAACTAAATTTTCCTGTTTGCCCTGACTTGTGATAGTCCTGATAATATTAAAAGTGTTATTAAATGTTCGTACTGGTTACAAAAATATAGTTGGAAAAATTTTTTGAGGAAAAGAATTTTGGTGGATTTATATACTCCACTTGAGAACGCCAAGGTCATCACCAGATGGCGTTGAATTGGATTTTTTTTCAATTAAGCTGCCACCTTGCGGTGTCTTTGGCGTTCTTAGGTGGAGAGCAGCATCGCCATATTGACAATTCTTAATTTAATTTCCCTTTAGTATTTCTATCCGCAAAGATAATATAAATAATTATTTTTTTCTCTTTTAGTTTTTGTAGTTGGTGTTTTGACCACAAGTGAGAAGAATGGCTCGAATATCATTGTTGCTCATCGGAGTTGGTATGATGAGCATTTTTAAAATTGGAAGTGGCGAACTTTACACGGCATTGGCTGATATGGAGGAATTATTGGAGACTGAAGCCGTTTTGATCGACACACTTCATGGCTACATTCAAGCTCAGGAGCAACGATTGGCGATTCTTCGAAGGTGAGTTATTTATAATATAACTATGAAATTATTTTCAATCCTTTATTCATGAAAATCATGCATGCACTTTTTGTCGAAATGTATTCCTCACCTTCTTCACTTATACAACGTGTATTAACTTACCAACAATAAAAGAGAAAGGAGAGCTTTAAAAGCGTTTCTTACCTTCGATCCAAAGAGGGTCATTGAGAGTTGAAAAACTTTTATTTTTATGAGCTTCCCATTGACTCTGATTCAAGGGAAGTTACCACTCAACTTTTACGGTAAAAGAAGTTTTAAGTTAAACGCACAAAAATTACAAATAGGAGTTTTTGTAAATTGAGTGGAAGCTTTTTTTAAAACTTTTGAATTTCTTACTCTTCTTTTTTTTTGCTCATTGAGGTAAAAACTCTTTTCAAATGAGAAATGAAAAGAGTTTACGCAGTTTCTTTTAAGAAGGCTTTAAAAATTATCACAGTTGTCACACTCTGTACTTTTTATTACAGCATCATTTATTTATGAATAGAATGATGAAAATTGAAGAAAAAAGAAATATTTATTTAATCTTATTCATAAAATTTTTTAATATGGATTTAAAATTATTACTTTGAAATTATTTAATGAACAATTTTTATAAAATGTTTCAATTATTACAAATGATTGCAGAAATTCAAGTATTTTCAAAAGTATTAAAATTCTCCTCCAAAATTCAATTATTTTCAAGAATTGTAATAAAGTTCCTGGCAAAATTTCAATTGCTTTCAAAATTTTTTTTTTAAATTCTCATCAAGATTTTAATTATTTCAAGAAAAGTCAAAACCCTTCCCAAATTTCAATTATTTTCATAAAAAAAGACAATAATTATCCTAGGAATTCGCTTATTATTAAAATTAATAAAAATCTTCTCCGAAATTCAATTATTTCCGAAAGTAATAAAATTTTTCAAAGAAATTCAATTAATTAAATTAAATTCAATTATCTGAATATATATCAAAATTCTTCACAGAAATTCAATTATTTTCTGTAATTTTAATAAAATTCTTCGCAAAATTAAATTATTTTCATAACTAAAAATATTCAACACAGAAATTAAATTATTTTCATAAATAACAATAATCATCATATCATCTAAGAAATTCGATATTAATTTGAAAATATTTTTTAAATTGACGTGAGCATTCCAATTATTTTGATAAATATCATAATTATTGTTCTTAGAAATCCAACTATTTTTAAGAAATTAAATAAAATTATTTATGAAAGTTAATAATTTCTAAGAATTTTTATTTAAACAAATTTTATATTTATTGAGATAATTGAAATTTTTATCAAAATAATGAAATTTTTCTTAGAAAGTCAATTACTTTGAAAAAATTTTTTTTAATTCTGATAAAAATTTCAATTATCTCAATAAATATCAAATTTTTTCCCGAAATTCAATAATTTTTAGCAAAATTTCATTTCCTTTCTTAAATAACAATATTCATTGGAAAAATTCAATTATCTTCGAAATAAATAATGATTTCAATTTTCAACAAAAATTTAATTATTTTCAAAAGTAATTAAATTCTTGATAAAGTTTCCAAAAATTTTAAAAATTCGTTGATAACATTTCTTTATAAGAATTCAATTTTAGAAAAGATTAAATTATTCAAAGGAATTATTTACTTTTATTTTTAAAGAATTGAATTTTCGTAAAATTTTCTATTTAAAATTTGTTTAAATATGAATTTCAGTTTAAATTTTAGATAATAATTGAATATTAAAGGAATTCATAAAAAAGTAACAAATTTTACTTTTTTTGAAAATTTGAAAATTTTTAAAGAACATTTTCAAAAATTGTTAAAAATAATTAATTCAGAGAATAATTTTATTTACAAATTTTAGAAAATATAATAGTTGTGAAATAAGAAAAATGATTTTTGAAATACGTTGTTGAATTTCATTTTGAATTGGAATTTTTTAAAAATCTTTATTTCTATGGGTAATTAATAATGATTAGATATATTTATTCAAAAAGGAAGTTGCTTATGGTTTTGAATAAATTTACAATTAAAGAAATTCATGAATAAAAATAATAGAACAAATTTTTTTGAGTGCCTTTAATAAATTTTAGAATGAATCTGAATATTCTTTAGCTTTAGGGCAAAAGTGTAAATTTTTTCTCGAAATCCCTCATTTCATTTCTATGAAAAAATAATAATGATTAAATATTTATTTAGAAAAGAAGTTATTGATGTTTTCGAATATTTTTACATTTAACGAAATTCGTGAATATAAATAATAGAACATATTTTTTTGAGTAATAATTAGAGTAAACCAGAATATTTTTTAGCCTTGGGGCAAAAGTGAAATTTTTTGTCTGAAAATCAGGGAAAAAAGTCGAGAACATTTAAAGAAATTCGTGAATAAAAATAATAGAACACATTTTTTTTTGAGTAATATTTTTTTTTGAGTAAATCAGAATATTCTTTAGCTTTAGGGCAAAAGTGAAAATCAGGAAAAAAAGAAAAACCTAATTTTTGTGGCAACCGTAAATTGCGAGGTCGAAAGGTCAGATATTTGTGCGGTTTTTGACGTGAAAATCCCTCTTTGCCCACTAAAGAAATACATTTGATGTGTATTTATTTTATTTACTCGTTAAGGAAAGCTTATAAACGATCTTGGAAGAAAGCTCGAGTACTCAACCCTTGGTTTTTAGTCTTTTGCTTTTGCCACCATTTTCCAACGCTTCCTGGTGTTTTTCTCTTTCCCAGAGGTGCGATTTGGCAAAATGCCCAGACTCTTTTGCTACTGCTTCTCTCTTTCCCATTCTCTGAGAAAACGTTAAGATTTCGTGTTGTACGACATTGCTCCTACCTATACACACCTTGTTAGTCGAAATTTTTTTCCATCTAAAATCAATTCCTCTCTATATTTACCAAAAATCTTAATTTTAAATAAAATTCATTTTCCTCTAAACAATATAATAAAAAATCATATATCAGTATTAAAAAAAAAAATTTTTTAAAACCTCAATATTCATTCACAATGGAAATAGTGTATATAATGTAGAATTTAAAACAAAAAAAAAAAGATTCCCTACAACTGCAAATAAAAATAAAAATAAAAATCTGATAAATCCGACAAACATTTCATATCGAAGGCAATTTTACCAGAATTCGCGTGAAAAATAAATATTAAAGCAGAGAGAAAATAAAAATGATAAAAAATGTTTATGTATGTGTCACACAATTTATAATATCTTTTGAATCAATGTGGTAAATAATAATACTGTAATTATAATTCGACAAATCTTCTTTATACAAACTGTATTATTCGCAAAATGAAATAAATTTAATCTTCATTAACGTTCATTGAACTTGTGTTTTAAAAGCAAATATAGCGAAATTTCATTTACCCTCAATCAATCATGATATTTTCTATTAATTTTATAATTCACTGTCGATGATATAAGAACTTTTTTCAATTCTTTTCATTGAATATAAAATCTAAACGAAAGTTTAGAAATTATATAAAAATAAAAATCGATTAAAATAAATGAAATAAATTATTATCAATCAGTTTAGTTCTGTAAATTAAAAACTTATAATTCCACATACATTCAATTAATTCATGAAATTTATTTTTTAAATATTTACATATTAACTGAAATTTATTTTAAAAAATTTTTTCCTATAATAAAAATCCAATTGTGCTGCGTCCAGATTGGTCTTTGAAAATTTCCCTATCGGGACATTTTTCGAATATTAATAATTAACTAAATTTTCATTTCCTTATATTTATTTGATACATTTTTTCAAATATTATTTTATACATTTTTTACAAATATTATTTTATGTATTTTTTCAAATTTTATTTCAGTTTCATTTCAACGTGAATATCACGTTTTAAATAGTCAAATACCAACGTGTATCGATAAATAATTTTCATTTTCCCTCTGCTATTAAAATATTCCCACATTCTCTCTCGTCTCTCCAAACACCGATGCATTAATTTTTAATTCAAAAAATCTGCAAAAAAAATCTATAATAATAATTAACGAAATATTCAGTTGAATGAAATTTTAATGCAATTTTGAAGAAAATTTTTTAAATATATAATTCTTTATCGACGCTATATAATATTGGAGAAAAAAATTTTCCGATTTAAAAAATAATATTTGTAAATAAATAAATTGTTTGTGAATTATTTTATGTAGAAATGGAAAGAAAGTTAAAAATTTTTCACATCAAAGAAAAAATGGTTTGATTTAAAAATTCAGAATCATAAAATCACGTATACGATTTTGTATATATATATATATGGCAATACTTTCGCAAATTTATCGACACACCAGTGTTTACAGATTTCTGTGTACAGGCATTTACTCATGTGGTTATTTCGTATTTCTTCATTACAATCTAGTCACGTTCTTTCGAATATAGGAATCATCTATACATATATATATATAGTATATGGTGATATTCAGCATCATATTCGCTTTCATTCAACTTCCAATTCTGCATCGATTTCTCCAACGTTTTAGAAAAAATATAAAACTTTATAAAATAAAATCAAACAGGCAAACGACGCTAAAGGGCAAATGTTTGTATTTTATGTAAAAAAAAATTGAAATTTCATTTTTGTAAAATTGAAAATCAAGCATCGAGCACTAAATTTAGAAATTTAAATAAATTCCAGGTTTAATTATCATTTATCACTAAAAGTTTCATAATGTTTTTTTCACTTACTTACATTTTTAATATTAAAAAATTTTATTAATTGTAACTATTAAACACTAAAGATATATAAATAAATTTTTAGTTAAAACCTTAAAACTACTAAAACGAATTGAATTTTAGAGAAGTTACAAATAAATGCAGAAATTCAATTATTTTCAAAACAAATGCAAGTCTCTTATAAATTCAATTCCACTAAAAAAAATTGTTAATTCAAGTCAATATTTCAATTATCCTAATAAACGCATAAAATTTTTTTTTAGAAATTCAATTATTTTGAAGGATTTTAATAAAATTCTTAACAAAATTCAATTTAATTAACTTAAGAATTTATTTTTTTTTATAAATAATAAAACTCTTTGCAGAAATTAAATTATTTATAAAAGTTTAAATAAAATACTTTGCGAAATTAAATTATTTTCATATGTAAACAATATTTATTACAAGAAAAAAATTATTTTTAAGAGTAACAAATTTTTTTCCCGGAAATTCAATTATTTTCCCAAAATTGAAAAACAATTCTAGTCACGACTTCAATTATCTTTATAAAAATCAAAACTCTTTGATGAAATTCCATTATTTAAAAAAAATCCTAATAAAATTCTACGTAAAATCACAACTAACTTTATAAATAACGAAATTCTTCTCCAAAATTCAATTATTGTCAAAAAATTTCCTCATTTCATTTTCAATATTTACTATTTTGATAAATTTCCTAAAAGTATTCGATTATTTAAAAAAAAATTATTAAATTTTAATTATTTTTATAAATAAAATAAAAATTGCAGGGGAATTCAATAAATAAAATTTTTTTTTATAAATTTCATGGCAATAATTTAATTAATTTCATAAGTAATGCATTTTTTTATGAATTCAGTTATTTTTGTAAATAACAAATTTGTCTTAGGAAATCAAATATTTTCATAAATTGTAAAGCTCATCGCAGAATTTTTATTATTTTTTGTGTAGTTTGAATGTAATTCTTGGAAAAATGTAATTATTCTCAAAAATTTGATTAAAATTCATCAGAAGAAATCAATTATTGAAAAATTTGTTGATAAAAGTTCATTACAAGAATTAAATACTAAAAATCATTCCATTTTATAAATTATTATTTTTTTGTATTTAAATGATACAATTTTATACAAATTTCTTGAAAAAGTGTAATGCTTTTTAAAAATTTGATTAAAATTTGTCAAAAGAATGAAATGATTTAATGAAAATTTTGTTTGTAAATTTTTTTTATGAGAATTCAGTTTTAAGAAACATTCAATTCTTCAGTAAATTATTTACTGTTGTATTGAAATAATAAAACTTTCATTTTACTTATTGCAAATTAAAATCAGCATCCATCAAATATTTTAGTTGTAATGAAGACTGAAAAATGAATATTTCACATTGACAGTTAATCCTTTTCTTGTATTTGCATTTAAAAAATTGTAAACATAACCTAAAATTTTTTGCTTCCAAGGTCCCTTTTTCAGATCGCGTCACAAATTAAAATATTTGAAAATTTGTATTTTCTATTAAATTTATTTTGTATTTTTTTCTTGGATATTTTGAATTTGACTTTTTGTCCTATACACTGAGAAAACGATTTATTTGATTCAAACATATTTTGTTTAAATGAAACTTAAAATATCTTTGCTATACAGTCAAATAAATTTAAGTTTAACTCAAACATATTTTTTGATTCATTCATAGAAATAATATATTTAATTTAAACATAATTTATAGTTAATTTTTAATTATTTATTATCAACATTTAAGTTTGAATGAAACATAAAATTTTTTAATATATTTTTTGTTTAAATCAAAACAGAATAAATGTTTAAATTAATTATAATTATTCAAACAAATAATACTTTTTAATCAATGCAGTAGATATTTTCTATATATTAGGATTAAGCTTACAAACTAATTTCAATTAAACAAAATCACTGGAAATTATTATTTTACTTGAAACGAGTATAATAATGTTTTCTCAGTGTATTCTTTTATAAGTTGTTTAATTTTAATGATTGGTTTTAATTTCAATGTTTTGAAGAATCCTAATTCTTATGGAAAAATAATAATTAAAGATTTATTTAATTATTAATTAAATAATATAAAAATAATATTCGAACTTAATACTGAAAAATTCGGTGAAATATGAGGAAGAAATTTTCTTCGTGTAGAACTTGAGCTGAAAATAATCTCTCTCTCTCTCTTGGATATGGAACTTTGTCAATATAATCTCATCTACGATTATTATCAGAATTCGAAGGTGAACTCGCAATTATCATTGTCGAGTGTTAGTGGGGATGAGATTGCCACCCTGTGGCGTGGGTCCGATGATGGAAGGTATGGAGTTAGTTCATCGAGTTTACCGAGATGGTATTACGTCTTGTATGTTGGTAGGTGGAAGCGATTGGGGAAGTTCGACTGGTTTGCAGTCACGCGCTCAAAACTTTATATACCGAATTCAAAACGAGGGATTCGATATTAAAGGAAGATTCAAGGATGTTGGACGCGACCCGCGCCGCCCACAACGTCGTATTGCTCAGCGTTCAATATTTCACTGCATCCACGGAGATAAAAATTTACTGCCAAACAAGTAATATCCCCCGCGGAAAATTGTGTATACTTTTTGAATCAGAATTTCATGTTCAACTTTAGTCAAAAGTTTTTAAGAACCCGGCAGTATGGAAATACGAAGAGTTATATAGTGTATTCGAAATATTCCCATTAGTTTATTGCCTTATATTTCATTCAGCAAAATAGATATATATAAATATTTTTCGAACTATTAAAGAATTATAAATTTAGGACTATGAAAATTAGAGATGAATTCAAACAAACAAAAATTCATACTTTATTTTTTAAATAAATTTACAATTATTATTATTTCTTCATACAGAAATTAGGATTTTTGAAAAAATCAATTATTTTTTTTTACTTATTCTTCAAAGAATACAATTATTTTAAATAATTTAATGTAATTTAATTTCTCAATAATTGAAATTGTGTCAAGAATTTTATGAAAATTTTTCAGAAATGTTTGAATGTGGGAGAAATATTTTATTATTTATAAAAGTAAACTCTATGAAAAATAAATAATTTAAAATTTTAAAATTTTAAATTATTTATTTTTCATAGATTTTACTTTTATATTTTTATTTATTTTTATGAAATATATTAATTTTAATCAAATTTGTCTCAATAAATCAATTATTTTCAAAAGTAATATAATTCATTGCAAAAATCCAATTATGTTTAAAAAAAAATTCCAAAAATTCTCGCCAATTTTCAATTAAATTAAATTTTTTTCGTTTTTTTTCCAAATAATTTGTCAAAATTCAATTATTTTCAATGTCTACTATTTCAAAAAATGTTTAAACAAAAGAATTCAATTATTTAAAAAACTCTTTTAATAAAATTTTTATCAAGAATTCAATTATTTACAAAAGTAATATAATTCCTTGCAAAAATCCAATTATTTTAAAAAATTTACAAAAATTCTCGCCAACTTTCAATTATTTTTATAAATAATAAAATTTTTCTCCGACATTCAAACATTTCCGACAAATTTTCCATAAAATTCTTGCAGAATTTCAATTATTGTTAATATATAAGCAATTTTTATCAATCTTTTCGAAAACTGAAATTATTTCTAAAAAAATTTATTAAAATTTGTCAAAAGAATTCAATTATTTAAAAGTTTCTTATTAAAATTCTTTATGAAAATTCAATTTTAAGAAACATTCAATTATTTAATAAAATATTTATTTTTATAGTCAAAAAATCCAATTATAATAATTTTTATAATATTATACACGAACATTTAATTATTTGTTCAAAAAATTTTAAATTTCAAAAATTCATTGCAAAATTTCAATTATTTTTACTAAAATTTTTGCTCGAATTTCTCAAAAAATGTAATTATTCCTTAGAATTTTATTAAAATTCGTCGAAAGAATTCTACTTTTTAAAAAATTCGATGATAAAATTCTTTATCAGAATTGAATTTTAAGAAAAATTGAAATATTCAATAAATTATCTTTGTTTCTATTTAAATAGTTGAATTCTCGTAAAATTTTCTGATAATAAATAATTTTTAAAATGAATTTCAATTCAAATTTTAGATAAAATTTGAAGTTTTTATTTCCTTACACATATTTAATTGAAGAATTTTACGAATAATTGAAATTTCCTAAAATTGAATATTGTAAACAAATGGATTTGAAAATTGTCAAAGAACTTTTTCGAAAATTAATAAAATTAATTGATTTAAACTTTAAAGAAGAATTTTAGTTAAAAATTCTAAAAATAATAATCCTAATGATGAAAATAATTTTTGAAGAAGTTACAGTAAAAAAGTGTCAAGTAAACTTTTTAAAAAGAATTAATTCTACAGAATTGTTCGTTAAAAGTGTAAAAAATTTAAATTTTTAAAGTTTTAATTTTAAAACCTATTGAAAATTTAATTACTTCTTAAAATTTAAATAATATTTCAATTCTTTTAACAAATTTTAATTATATTTTTAAGAATAATTTCAGTTTTCGAAAAATTTGATAAATAGAATTGGATAAAATGTATTTTTTAAAAATTGAAATTCTGCTAAGAATTATATCAATATTTTTCTAAATAATGGAATTTCGGAGAAAAATTGTATTATTTATAAAGCTGAAACTTTGAACGAAAGTCTAAAATACAATAAAGAAGGGCAGTGATTTGCAAAAGTTTTAATATTTTAAAAATTGATTATTACAAATTACTTTTAAATTATCGGTTGTTTTATTAAAATTTATTTTTGATTTATTAAAACTTTTGCATATCACTGCCCTACTTTATTATATTTTAGACATTCTGACAAAATTTGAGCTCAGTTTGTTAAATATTTAAAGAGATAAATGGCCGAAAAAATATTCTTTGAATTTCTAACAATCACATGCTGTTAATTGGGTAAAAAAGGGAACTACGTAAGAAAAAGGTACTAAATGTGATTTATGTAATAATATAAACCAGTGTTTACTGTTTAAAAATTTAAACCAATTTTTGAAACTAAAAATTGGTAACGTAGTTTATGAACGAAACAAGTTTATCCCACATTAAATTTGAACTATTATCAGTGAAGGAAATAATTAAAAAATTATTAAAAATAAAATTAGAAAAAAATAGATTGATGCCAAAATATATTGGGCGGGAATATACAGTGCATTATATATGTCAAGCTGTTACTGGCAGGTACATTACGGATAGACGTACACAATTTACCAGCTAAGTAATACATATCTGCCTCAAGTGTGATACAGTTTTACGCTAACAAAACCTGCACACAATCATTTTCCCATTAAAGATTAAAATCACTTTTTTCCGAAGTCTAAACAAAATTATACGATATTTAACTTATACAATAGCAAACAGTGCAACTCCAATATGAGCCCGCTTCTTTGAAACACTGTAAAGCCTTGAGAGTCGTAACTTTTTTAACGGTTTCAAATTAGAATATATCCTTCTGTATAGTGTTGAACAAGCAAGTTCCTAATGTACTTAAAAATTTTCCCTATTCTTCAAACTGAAATAAAGATAAACGCTTAAATAGATTTGATTTCAATTTTTCAATTTACAAATGGGTCAGAATTCATAAAATTTTTACGAAAAATAAAAAATATATATTTTTTTTTAATCGAAATGTTGATTGTTTTTCAAATTTTTAAGGTTTTAGTTTTAGTCACATGTAAATTAAGGAAATGAGTGAAACTTATAAAAATTTGCTAATTTGTTCTTCTCAATTTCAGAAAATTAATTAAATATATTTTTTAATATTTAAGTATTAAACAAATTTTAGCATTAATTTTCACATCTTTTTCGAATGTTTTTTTTTCTTTTAATAAAATAAATATAGTTTTTTTTATTAAAATTATGAAATTGAAATTTTTTTTAGAAGTAAAATTTTGTTGAAAAAGTTACAAAAAAATTCATTTTTCAATAACTTTAAAAAAAAAAAACTTTTTTTATTTCTGTTTTTTTGTAAACACATTCCTTAGGCCAAATGAAAAAGGTTTTTTCAACATTTGGTTTTAAAGAAAATACTTTTTATTTTTCGTGAAAATTTCCCAATTTCTGACCCATTTTATTTTCATCTTTTTAATTTAAAAATTTAATTTTTCAAGAATGTGGAAATTTCAATATTATAACATGAAAAAGTAAAAAATATTATATTAAATTGAAAATTTTTAAAACTTATTTAGGAAAATGTTGATAAAAAAAAGTAATTTAAATTTTGATTAGCGAAGACTATTCACCACTCGTCGTATTCGAATGTTGCATTTCAAGTTGGTTTCAATTAGAAGTTTTAATTCCTTACCGCCTCTCCTGCGGTTACTAAATGACGAGCGTGGAATTTCTATTAAAGTCGACAATACACTGCCATTATCTTTCAAGAGACAAGACGAGACGAAATTTATTTTAAATATTTCCCAGGCAAAACGGTCGTTTTCAAAATGAATTCGGTTTATTTAGGACAAAATTTTCAACTCAATTTCTGAATTCAGTTACATCAGAGACTACAATAATTTGTTTTACGTATAATGTTAGGTGGGAAAAGAGAATTTTAATTTTTTTAAAAGGGGATTCAGTTTAGTTTTTTAAAAAGGTATTATAACAAAGGTAATTTTTTTTTAAAAAGAATATGTTTTTTTAAAATAATTTTAATTCAAAATTTTGAAAGTATAATTTATTTATTTATTTATTTAAAGTTTGTAAACAGTATAATGTTTACGAACAATTTATATCAAATTTTAACTATTAATCTTGCTTGTTAATAAATTGTACCTAATTAAACATTTATTTATTGAATTTTTTAACAACTTTTTTACATAATTAAATTTACTCTTCTCAGCATTTTATAAACGATTTTTAAAAATAATTAAATTCTTTCAAAAATGGGAAACAAATTGAATTCTCTTCAAAAATTTTAATATGAAACAAAATAATTGAATTTTATTATTAAAAAAATTAAATTTTTGTGACGAATTCAAAAAAAACATTTTTTGAAAGTAGTTTAATTTTTTTGAAAACCTTATTTCAATTTTCTTTTTCAAATATCTATAAATTGAATATTTTAAAAATAATTGAATTTCATCCAGAATTTATTTTCAATTTTAAAAATAATTGAATTTTTCGAAAAATTGAAATAATTGAATGTTATGCAGGATTCATTTTTAAATTTTAAAAATATTTGCATTTTTTTGAAAAATTGAAATAATTGAATTGTATGCAGAATTTATTTTTCATTTTAAAACTATATTCAAAATTATTTTGAAAAATTGGAATAATTGAATTGTATGCAGAAGTTATTTTCAATTTTAAAAATAATTGAATTTTAGCTGAACTAATTTTTAATTTTAAGAATATTTAAAATGTTTCGAAAAATTGAAATAACTGAATTTTATGCAGAATTTATTTTCAATTTTAAAAATAATTGAATTTTTTCGAAAAATTGAAAGAATTTAATTTTCTCAAAGGATTTTATTATGAAAATAGTTGAATGTTATTATGAAACTAATTGATTTTTCGAAACATGTAAAAAAACCTACTTGAATTTTATGCGGAATTTATTTTTAATTTTAAAAATATTTAAATTATTTCGAATAATTTTAATTGAAAATTTTTAAAAGTATAACTGAATGTGTTATGTTATGTGTTTGTTAATAATTTTTTTTAAATAATTGAATTCTTTTAAAAATAGGATATAATTGAATTATCGTAAAGAATTTTATTATGAAAAAATAATAGAATTTTATTATGAAAAGAATTTATTTTTTGTGGCGGGAATTTAAAGAAGAATTTGAATACAGTTTCTTTCTGTTGGAAACATTATTTCAATTTTTTCAAAAGAATGGAGTTTTTTTTTAATAATTTTAACTAAATATTTTGAAAATTACAAAATTAGGTAAAACAATTTTTTTTCAAATTTTTAAAATATACATAGATATTTATTAACAATTGTAATTAAATATTTGATTACTGGATTTTATTAAACTTTTATATTGAAAATGTGTAATTACACATTGCTTTTAGATTTTGATTTATTTACTAATTTTTATTTACTTTATCAATATTTTTGAAAATAACTGAATTAATTCAACATAAATTTTACAATAGTTGCACTTAAAATAATTAATGTTTTAAAATGTGAATTTGTTTAAAAAAATTTTTGTTTCAGTCAATATTTTCTTTGACTAATTATTATTATAATAAATAGTAAAAAAAATATTAGTTAAAATTATTTATTTATTAAAATTTAAATTATTTATTATTATCAGTTAAAATTTTACTTAAAATAAATTATAATTTATTATTCACCATATTTAACTTTATACGACAAAATTTTTAAAAATCAAAAGGTTGTACAAGACAAAACAATATTCATAATTCGTAGTTAAATTTCCTTTACTCTTTCCCTAATTAAATTGAACGAAGACGATATTTATTTCACTGGCAAGTGAAATAATTCTAATTTTCTAAAACTAACCCGCAAAGGACATAGTGATGAATGCAAATGCTCTTGAATAAGTAATTTTTTTCTGAGTGAAGCTGTATTTTTTATCAGAGTGTTTGCGGTGAATTTTCTTTTTTTTTGCGCCCACCACACGCATAAACACAAATTCTGAAAACTAGTTCAATATATAATTCCGACAGTGATGGCTTTTTGCCACATATATTTTCTGAATAAAACAAAACTTTAACTGCATAAAATATAGTGCGTTGTTGGTTTGTAAAAAAAAAAAAAAGAAAAAAAATTGTAAACAACCGCAGGTTTGGACGAAATTTCTACAAGAAATAAAGGGACGAAACTATATATATATACGGTACAGATATATAGATGCATTTATATAGGCAAACAACAAAGGGAAATGGTGAAATTTGAATTGCACTTTGGACTAACAAACCCGCATAAACTAGTCATTCGTAGTATCGAAATGCGACCATGCACACTCGAATGGTTACGCAGAATTTTGCATCCCAAGGGTAAAGAGAAATAGAGAAAGCGAGAAGGAGAGAGAGATAGAGACAGAGTATGTTTCGTAAATAAAAAAAAAGTGATGCAACGTGAATTGAGGAGAAACATAGGGAAAAAAAAATTATTTCAGTTACTACTCAGGCGCGTGTATTCAAGCGATATTTTCGGCTCTACAAAGCGTTAACGGTCGCGTCCAATAATTTCAACGTGCTTCGTTAATTCCGTAAAACGGAAAGCCTGACATGGCAGGAGATGTCGTTCCGGTTTCCGGAGCGATAGGTACCTCCCTGCTTCTGTCTCTCCTCCCGGGAATCAATGGTAATTGCCGACCTATCGTTCGTCCTGCCAATCTAACATTTGCTCTCTTCTCGGTGAACAAAAAAAAAAAAAACACAAGATTTATACGATTCCTAGCTCCGATTAACGACCTCGATTTTTGGTCTTGATTCAACACATTTTTCCAATTTAATCTGATTTTCCAAAGCGAAAAATGTCAGTGGAAATGTTTCAACAATTTTATCACACCTCGAGAGTCAATTTTTTTTTTCCTTCTATTTTGTTGATAAAATTTTTTATTATATTCTTGATTTCATACATGCAGTCAAAAAAAAAAGTATGAACGCGACAAAACTTTATCTTTAGACACATTCTATTATTTTAAGCAATATACTGAATTGAATATATAGAAAATCCCTCACACACGTGCCATCTAAATCGACAGTTTACAATTTAAAATGTCCGAAAGTGCTAGTGCTCCATTTAAATTTAAAAGCCATAAAATCGATTGTGCTCAATTGACGTGAATGATAGAAACGCGTCCGACTCGTTTTTTTTTCTCCTCTTTTTTTTAAACACTTGCGAAGCGCAAAATTCCTCTCTCTGAAAAATGAACTATTTTAAAGTGATTCAAATAGATTTGATTAAAATTTTAAACAGTATTACTAAAAAAAAAAATTATTTCTTAAATTACAATTATACCACTATATCGCAACTTTAGTGAACGAAAATAAGGAGAGAATATGATAGAAATTTAAAGTTTCTTGTTTTGTTCAGAATCTTTTACAATAAGTCGAGTATTTGAAACATTTGAATAATATTTTTAAGTATTAAATTATATACACCCAAAAATATTATGTAATTTATTAATTTTTAAATTATCCAAAGGAAATTAAAGAAAAGAAACAAAAATTTTATTTATTTCAACCGAAAGCTCGAAATTTGAAATCAAAAAGTTCTAGAATGTCGAAACTTGAAAACTTGAAATTTTTACGATTCAAATCCAAAAAAATTTGACTATTTAGAACGAGACTCAAGATGTAAAGTATTATTTCCCCTACAGAGTGCAACACAATCCACAATCCACCAAAAAATATGCCTCCAGAATAATGAGATGTAGAAACAAATTTTTTTTTTTTGTATAAAACCCACAAAAATATTTCCATTACAACAAAAAAAACAACATTCAATCGTACAATTTTATTGCAAACCACTAAATCGATTTCCTCAGTAAACTTTTTGCCATAACTTTCCTTTTTTTTTTAATTCCCTCGAAAGCATGCTAGAAAAAAACTAACAATATTGTTGAATGTAATTCCCGGTAGCGAAGTTCCGATTAAAACATTTTACGGTTGAATCTCCAACACAGAAAGCATCAGAATGGCGATGCACGTACGTATAGGAAAATTACCATTCCCTCTACCCTCGTTAACGACTCACCCGTCGAGAGCATAGGCTCTCTTCTGAAAATCGAGTTTAGGGAAGTTCACGTTTCATGATCGAAATTTCCAAATGCTTTTCAGTAACCCCTTGGCCATTTTCACCCTGAAAGCGACGACAATCGGGCGATTAGCCGTGAAACGGCTTTACGGCTGAATTTGCATACGGCTTGGCGATTAAACGACACACGATCGAGACCAAAGCGAGAAGCGCAGAAAACAGCAGAGGTCGATTAAAACAAGTAAAAAAGAAAAGCCAGAGAGGCGAGCAAACGAAATTTCCAAAAGAAACGAGAAAACTTTATATATTTACAATAGAAAAACGAACCAAAAAAAAGAAACAGAAAAACGAAAAAGGTGACGGCAAACTACCATTTGTATTTTACAAACCCAAAAGAAATTACACTCTGCGACATTAATTATCCGAATAATGAGCTCAATGTTCTTGCCGCGTATCTCCCAGTGTACCTGCAGGACTCGTTGAGAACTCTTTCTTTTGCCCACCGTTACCATTTTCCTTAACGACGAGGATTGAATCGAGTGGTTGGGATTTGAAAACGACTACTACAAGAGACATGTTTTCACTCTCCTAATGTGGCATGTACAATGTATTTCGATGTATTTACACATATAACACAATATGATATCATCATACGTACTTTTCATTTCAATTTTTTTGTTTCCATTTTGAAAATTTTCTAAATGTTTTCTTTTTCTTTTTTCCTTTTATTTTACTACAAATAGAAATATAAATCACTCTTCTTGCACTAAATTTCTAAATACTTCGTTTCACGTTCAAGCATTTGTTTAAAATTAGAAGAAGAAAAAAAAATATCTAGCATTTACAATCTGCTGAGGGGAAAAAAAAATTCTATAAAAAAAAAAGAAAACAAAAAACATCGTGCGCGATTAAATAGAAAAAAAAGATTATTTGAAAAAAATGTCATCACAATAATTTATGAAAAAATTAATTAATTAATTTAAGACATTATTTTCGCTGGTTTTTGACAAAAAAAGTGAAAATACATACAACTAAATTATGAAAAGATTTACATTACAATAAATTCAGGAAGCTGTATAATTTTTATGTGAGAGTTCTTCTCTCGGACCAATCGACCGCACACTGTATTACCGGATAACTCACTGGCATTGACACATATTCGACAAATAGTGGTTGCGGTGGATTCCTTGGTACAAATTCCTCGGCCAATGGATTCAATGCCTTCTCCTCCTTAACTTGGGAAATTGACATTAAATGATGATTGAGTCGATCCTCATCGACGCCGTGTATGGTGGCCGATTTGAAGAATTGTTGCCACAGTGTGCGACAGCATCCAACTGTTAATAGTGCCACTGGATCGCCGACAATTGCCACAAGACATTTGGCACGTGTCACTGCTGTATTGAGGAGTCGTGGATTTGTCAGGAATCCATAGTCAGTTATATTCACTTCCGCCGTATGTCGACTGCAATGACGTGTGCGAACGGTGCTTATAAAAACTGCCGTGAACTGCTTCCCTTGAACATTGAGTACACGCTCGACATTCACCTCCTGTAGACGATGCTTTCGAAGTTCATTTCGTATTCTGTACACCTGCTCCATGTAATGGGCCAACACTCCAATTGAACCTTCGCCATAGGGTCCCCATCTTTGCTTCGGCCAATTGCGCTTTAGATCGTCGACGCGCGCCACCAATTCTGCCACCTCTTCGTTGTTGAAAAAGCCAGTGGAATTGTTCCCCTGTAAGGAGCAAATGCAACCTTGGTCAGTAGGGGAATGGTGGACTTTTTTACGAAGAGCCTGAAGGCGAAATTTGTCCGTGCTAGCAGTGGATCCTTAAGAACAGATACCACTGCTAGTCCGGACTAAGACACAAAATTTCCCCTAGACTTAAGGTCCGGGGAATTGTCCAAAAGTTCAGTCCCCTTTAGGACCGAACCTAAAGGAAAGTAAAGGACTAAAGTCCGAACCTAAAGTAGAGTAGGCTAAGATCCGCTGCTAGCCTGGGCCGTTGGTCCAACCTAGCAGCGGATCTTAAAAGCCTGGCTCATCAAAATTTTCCACTTTAGGACCGAACCTAAAGAAGAGTACCCAGACCTAAAGTCTCATCCAAAGTTTCTACTTTAGCTCCGAACCTAAAGCAGACTAGGCTTTAAGATCCGTAGCTAGCCTGGAGCTTAGCCCAACCTAGTAGCGGATCTGCAGTATCACCAAAATCCGAACCTAAAGCAGAGATCCGCTGCTAGGTTGGACCATAGGCCCAGGCTAGCATCGGATCTTAAAAACCTACCTCATTAAATTTTTCCACTTTAGGACCGAACCTAGAGAAGAGTACCCAGACCTAAAGTCTCATCCAAAGTTTCTTCTTTAGCTCCGAACCTAAAGCAGACTAGGCTTTAAGATCCACTGCTAGTGTGGACCAAAGGCCCAACCTACCAGCGGATCTGCAACCTCACCAAAATCCGAACCCTAATTAAAGATCCGCTGCCAGCCTGGGCATGTGGTCCAACCTAGCACCGGATCTTAAAACATGAAATAATTTTTAAAAAACTACGAATTCAATAAAAAAATAGAAGTTCCAACAAACCTTAACTTCCTGCCCCTCGACTGCATAGAACATGAGTGGAGTCTGCAGGGGATGTTTATGCAGAACAGCGCCAGCCTCGACTTGCCCTCCGTAAAACAGTTGCGATGTCAATTTCACAATATCGGCATGAGCACGATAATTCTTACAAAGTTGAATTCTACAAGGATGATTTGGTTTGTAGGTGAGATGAAGTCTCTCGAGAAGACTCGTACCAAGTCCACGCTCTCTAGCAAGATCGCTGTAAACCTCGGGTGCCAATTGCATTTGATCACCGGCAAGTACAATGCGAGTTCTCTCATTTGCTAAAGCCAGTGCTGTTAAGGCTTCACATTCAAGAGCTTGTGCCGCTTCATCAATGACGATGTGGGAAGGCTCCAAATCAAGGGGTGTCAAACAACTCGATGTTGCAAGGGTTGTAATGATCAAACCACATTCAGCAATGTCCTCTTTTGTCGGTTCACGGAATCGACCACTTTGATCAGTCAAAGTGTAATCACGCACCACTGCATGTACCTAATAATAATAATACCATTTCAATAAACCACCTTAAACGTTGCGACCCAAAAGAAACAATAAAAAAAAACCAAAGAACAATAGAAAATCCCTTTCAAAATTAGAATTTTCAAAGTAAAAAAAAAATACTAACCGTATTTCTTCCTCGACCCTTGTAATAAATCCTAACGGGCTTCAATCGTGGATTCTGGGACTGAGTGTACCAGTTGTGAAAGAAATCCTTGACGTACAAATCAGCGGCACTGTTACTTTGGGTGCAGAGAATTATTTTACTTGTCGGATCATCGAGTAGGAGAATTCTCAATGTTTCAGCAATTGTTGACGTTTTCCCAGTGCCAAATGGTCCTAATAATAGAATCGGAGGTAAAATGTCGTCCTTCGGTGCCATTATCACAGCTACGGCTTTTTTCTGTTTATCATTGAGTACATAAGTCTGCACCATTTTGTCCCATCTCTTGTTCCAAATATAATGCTCCTCACCGTATTTGTGACTTGAACTTGGAAATACAATTTTTGTATCCGGTAGACAGTCTATCGCTCTATGCCATTCACAGAATGGCAAACGATTCAGTAGAAATTGTACCTGAACCTTGAGATCGGTGTCTGCTTTAAATCCGAGTTTTTCCACGCATTCTTTCGATAAACGGGCATAAATTGTGTGAGTACATTTGTCCTCGACATGTGCCTCAAATACCATATCGTTCTCAGTGAATTTCGGCGGATTCTCTCCAACTGGCCTAATCACAATACTATTGCAGCCACGTAGAAATAAACGACCGCATTTTGTATCTTCCGTTAATTCTCTTCCCAAAGGAAGCTACATGGAACATTAACAAAAAAGAAAAATACTTCCTGTTTATGTGATACAGAGAGAATGTGAATATATAGATATATCTGAGAAGCGGACTCGAATGCATTTCAACGTGTTGATTATATATTTTCTTTGTTCCTTCTCTTTTGTATCTTTATTTTATGCTTATTTTGCATAAGACAAGGATGGAAAAGAGTAAAGATGAGTATAATAAACAGATCGAAATACGTGAAAGATAATAAACGGTACAAAATAAAGTTAAAAGTTTGTAATATTTTTAAATATAGAGAAAATTATGAAATAAAGCATATTATTTTTTTGCAAATGGAGTGGTGGGGAAAAAAATATAATTCACACCTGTGCAAAAAGTTCGCTGGGCGGTGCATATTTGGCAAGGCTAGATCCATCGGTGTCAGAATGGAGAATGTAATTATTGGACAATCTCAATTGTGCAGCTTCATTGTACCTGGCAACTTGTTCATGTCTCGCTAATTCCTCAACGGTAACCAATTCATGCAGTCGTCCTTTGTAATTACTTGGCGTTAATGTTCTTTCCGTGAGAGTTGAATGTGTTAAAAAGAAATGCTCCGTTTCAGGATAAGGATAGGCTCTATCTAAGTACTCTTCACGTGGATCCTTGGCAGTTACAAATGGCGAACTGAATGGTACAAAATTCTTATGGGTCTTACTCAATAAACGTTGATTTAAATTCAAAACATATTGACTTGCATCATTTAGCCTCTGTAGATCTTCAATTGGCACGCAATCGATACAAATTTTTCTCAATATCACCGGACGCTCTTTGCCAAATGAAAAGAATATATTCTGCCGATAAGTCCCATAATCATTTGATTTGAAATTAACTTCAATTTGATAATCACTGTCGAAATTTGAAACACGACTTGAACCATGATCGGGACATTTCAATTGCCATTCTTTTCCATTACAAACGCCCTGCAATTTTTGTCCAGTTTTCTCATTAATTATTGCTTTGAGGATGAAATTTTTCTGATGACTGTCCATTGAGAGTGCAACATTTTGAAGTGGTTTGTCTATGAATCAACATTTGAGTCAAAAATTTTATTTAAATTTGTCTCGCTCGATATTGTTCATGGAGAATTAATAGATTTTAATGGATGTATAGGGAAATTGATTAAATTTTCATGAGATGTTAATGAATGTTTTAATAATGTATTAAAGCGGTAATTAGTGATAAACATTCAAAATTCATTAAAATTTATTACAATAGTAGTGCACATATGGAGTATTCAATTAGCTAGGTATAGTAAATTTACATATATAGAATTATATATGGATAAGTTTAATTGAAAAAAATGATTATACACGTTACATTATTACAATTAAGTAAATAGAGAAACACACATGTATTTTCTTTTTGATAAGAGAAAATCCTGATAAAATTATTATTTCTAACACTTGATAAGCTTGAGGCGGAAATAAAGTTTTATTAAATTTAAATAGTCTAATTAGATTGATCATTAAATACTAATTTCTATTATAGTAAGAACTAAATGTCAGGTTAGTTTTTAAAAATGATTTTACAAGCCACTATACAAATTATTCAGGGAACGTAATTATAAAATTATGTACAATATATGCATAAAATATATTTTTTTGACCCGAACATTCAATTTCAGGAGCTTTTCTTATTCTTCAAATTAAATGTTTATTACAATAATTTTGCGTCAAGAAAGATGTTTTTGTTAAGAAAAATTAATTATTAAGATTCTTTAAAACATAAAGCTGGAAAAAATTCTTTTTTATTTTTTTTCAAGTCAAATTCTCTCTAACCTTTATTTACCTTAATTTTTACACTTAAAATACAATTACAAAGAATAATATCAGGAATCACATTGAAAATAATTAATTTTGCTATTTACCTTCTTATATTTGGAGTAAATTTTATAATATTCATTGAAAATTGTTTGTCACTTTTTATGAGAAAATTTCAAAGTTTAAAGACTGAGAAACAATATAAAAAAATTTAAAGTCTCTTAATACTGCAATTTTTTCAAAGTTTGCAAAAAGTAAAAAATTTTCCTCTAGCAGAAAAAAATAATATTTGGATGCATTAAATAAATTTTTTTCGTTGATAAACTTCATCTTCGTATTTTCTATTGTTCGCTGCATTAGATATGCACAAAAATATTGAACTTTTTGGAGCATCATTCTAGTCTATTCATTTGAAATAAATAAAAAAAAATTCGTTCCCAAATATATTTAACAAATACAAGAAAAGAATTTAAAAAAAAATAAGAAACATGTCTTATAATTTCTATTATAAGATAAAATTAAAAAGCGATAAAAAATTACAATAAACAATTGTTGAATAATTAACATAATTCATCGTTTGTTACAATTAAATAAATATTTCGTCACTATACATATTTACCAGACGGAAAAAGAAATGCAAATTCTTATCTCATAATCGCCAAAAGTGATATTGATTTACTTGTTTACCTTTCGATGTTATGAGTGAATGACACTGTTCTTTATTGAAGGGGAACAATTTACATTAAAAAAAAAAGAAAAAAAAATTACTTCCAAATGAATTTAAATAAAAAAAATGAGTAACTATACGTTTATAGAATAGTAAAAATAGAAATAAAAAAATTCAGTGTCAACGTAATTATATCCGTTTTTCCTCAATGCTCAACAAAATATGTTTCACGCATATTTGAACTTTTTTTTTTTGCAAGGAAAAGAAATATTCTCTCCGAAATTAATTTATTTCAATTAAAATTCGAATTTCTCATTAATTTCTCAGTTTGGAAAAAAAATAATATTCAATAATATTTTTCATTTATCCTGGAAAATAACTAACTGACCCAAAAGAGTGATTGTTATCTATAAATTATTGAAAAACAAAGGCATTGTTTATCTGTGAGAAGAGGCAATAATGTTAGAAAAAAAAAGAAGAAGTAGAGTTAAATTTCATGATTAAATAGTGAAACAATGATATGTATATGAAACTCTCTCACCGTGCGCACGTATTTTTATTTTCAAACTTCTGTCGTTGATTTTCTCAGTGATCCGAAAATTTAATTTACTATCAGGTTCTTCAACAACAACATCACTAGGATTATTTGCTCTCATCCATTTTCTCTGCAGGGATTTGCCGAAATTTGGAAATGACATAATTTCGTTTGGAATACAATTATCGGCCATGGTAGCCATAAGTATAAGGTTGATGATCTGTGTGTGGATATATACGAGAGTGATGGGGAGAGAGAGAGAGAGAGAGAGAGAGAGAGAGAGAGGGGGGGATTTGATGAAAATAACTAACTTCTTTGATCGCGTGTGTCCGTTAAAACACAAAAAAAAGTCTAAATGCGTTTGGAATTGGCAGAAAATCACATTTTCTAATGCTAGAAACGCGTTTTAGTGAATTAATTTGCGGAACGGCGACATTTTAAAACAACGCGATACACCTTCTTTCAGAACACTGCGCCGCTGCACGATTGTTAAAGATGGCACTCGGCGACTCTTTGTTGTGCGCATGCCTTGGAATGGAGAACGATGCGATCTATCAGCGGGGAATTGAAGTGAAGTGTCTCGTAACGATCCCTACTGTACCGAGTATGGAAACAAGTGTGTGTGTGGTGGCACTCGTGCTCTGCCGTATTGACAGATTTTCATTCTCGAATTGCAGTCCAGTGTTGCCAGACGTCTGACAAACTGTAACGTCTCACATTATTTCATGAGTTTGTCCTGCTTTAGTGTATATGTGTTACTTAGAAGGTTTTAATTATGTTGATCAAATTCAGTTATTAAAGAAATAAAAATAGAAAAGAAAAATTAAAGAAATCAGTGCAACGAACAAAGCAATATTGATCTTGGTTTTTGTTCTAATGTCGGGCAAAATTAACCGTCAATAAGAACACTTCAGAAAAATTTGTTTTTTTTCATATCTGAGCTAATCTCCCCCCACCCCAAGTCCACTGGAATTTTAAAATTCAGCTTCAATGGGAAATTGAACTATTTTTAAAAACTACAACTGTAATTCATTCAAAATTCAATCATTTTTTTCGAAATTTTTATAGTAAATTATTTCCAAACTTTAACCCTCAGTCACACACCTTGGAAAAAATTACGACTTTACACACGTTTAGAGGGAATCCCTCACCACATTGTAAAATAAGCGACATTACAAGATAAACAAAGGAATCAACAAAAATTTAATTTTAACACAAACTTACAAATATGTAGTAAATTATTCTAAATTATAAAATTAATAATATTAATTATGTTTAAACTAAATGTTTTTTTTAGAAATGTGTTAAGGTGTAAATTGTCGAAAGGTATAGCAACTGATTTTATTTTGCAATGAGGAAAACAAAAGTTATTTAAAAAATACTGAAACCGTAGAGGGAATCCCTCCCTAGGTGTGTGACGGAGGGTTAATAATTTTATTTTAAGATAAAAATTTTTGAATTATTGCAATTTTACAAAAATAAAAAATTTGTTGTAACAATTTAATATTTATTGAAATTTGATTTGCATACAGAACTTTAACAAAAAAATTGGATAAAGTTAAAAAAAATACATAATTTTTTTAAATAATTGAAAAATTCCATTATTTTATAGAATTTTATTAAAGTTCCATATAAAAATTCAATTTTAAAAAATATTCAATTGTTCAATAAATAAATTTAAATTGGATATTTTTAAAAACTTAATTTTTCTAAAGAACTCTTGAACATTTTTTTAATTAATTGAATATTTCAATTATTTTAAAGAATTTTATTAAAGTTCTTTAGAAAAATTAAATTTTGAAAAACATTTAATTGTTCAACAGTTTATTTATTTTTGTACTAAAATAATTGAATTCTCGAAAAATTTGCTGATTAGAATTGATTTAAAATCGAATTTCAGTGAAAATTTAAGATAATAATAATTGAATATTAGAAGACTTATATAGTGTAAATTTTCAGAAATAATTAAATTTTTAAAGATTTTTAATGAAATTGAATTGTTATAAAGAATTGCATTAGAATTTTTTGTGATGAATAAAATTCTTTCAAGAAATTTAATTAAAAATGCAATGAAAATAATTATTAAATTCTAATAAAGAAATTGTATCAAAATTTTTTTTAAATAATGGAATTCTTTTGAAGAAATTCAATAAAATTTTTAAGAATAATTGCATTTTTCGAGAAATCTATTTTGAATTGTACTAAAAATGTAATTAATATCGTGCGAAGAATTTTAATATTTACGAAAATAATTATAAATTCCTGCAACGAATTTTATTAAAATTTTTAGAAATAATAGAATTTATGAGAAGAATTTAATTAATTATAAAAATAATGATTGCATTTCTGCGAATTCTTTTTAATTTTTTAAAAAAATAATTGAATTTTTGTGAAGAATTTTATTATTAATTTTTTTAAACAAAAGAATTCTACTAAAATATTTTATTAAAATTGTATAAAGATTAAAAAAAATTAAATTTTTACGAAGAATTTAATTACAATTTTTGAGAGGAATGAAACTGTTTCAAGAAAATTTATTAAAAATACATTGACATGAACTATTAAATTCTAATTAACAAATTACATCAAAAATTTTTTTAATAATTGAATTTTTTGGTGAAATTTTAGAATATTTCATTTTTAAATACACTTTTTTTAAAATAATTGAGTTTCTGTAAAGAATTTTATTATTTATAAGTCTTGAAATAGAACTTCTTTTTATTTTTTTTTAATAATAAAGTACCTGTGACGAATTTTATTAAATTTCTCAAAAATAATTTAATTCCTGCGAATAACTTTTTAATTTAAAAAAAAAATAATTGAATTTTTGCGAAGAATGTTATCATTAATTATTTTTAAACTAATGAATTTTTCCAAAAGATTTTATTAAAATTTTATAAATA
The DNA here is from genome assembly GCA_032872475.1 of Leptopilina myrica (nomen nudum). Classification (NCBI taxonomy): domain Eukaryota; kingdom Metazoa; phylum Arthropoda; class Insecta; order Hymenoptera; family Figitidae; genus Leptopilina; species Leptopilina myrica (nomen nudum). Next base: position 47,628,604 of record CM065461.1, on the reverse strand, counting down.
TTAAAAATAATTGAATCGTTACGAAGAATTTCATTATAATTTTTGAGATGAATAAAATTCTTTCAAGAAAATTCATTAAAGATACATTGACATTAATTATGAAAATCACTAATAAATTAAAAGTATCAAATGACAACGAATTGATACCAAAAATTCGTATCAAATAAAAAATTGATCCAGATTTTAGGCATCAATTTGATCCACTTTAGTATAAATTTGATACTTTCAAGAAAACTGTGATCTAATAAACAAAATAATTTAATTTCTGTGAGAATTTTATATAAAATTTGTTTTAAATAAATAAATTCTTTTGAAAAAATTTTGTTTTCAATAGTAGATATTAAAAATAAGTGAATTTTGACAAATTACTGAAAATATTAAATTGAATCGTTTTTCAACTATTTAATTTTTTAACTATTTAGTGTTAATTCTATTTAAAAAAGAGAAAGAAAAAACAAAAAAAAGTAGCTTTTAGTGTCATAAATTTAGAAATAGTATCAAAAATGGTTGGAAATCGTAAAAAAGTATAGTAAGTAGTAAGTTTTAATGGACTTCTTAAATATCTTTAAAATTTATTACTCGAGGGTTTACGGTAACGCTGATTATTACGAATTCAACAGCAGCGTTTTAAAATAAAAAATGGCGGATTCAATATGGCTGTACATTTAAATAACCGGATTGACTTGAAACTAGTCCTTATAGTGCAGTAGCTTTCGAGGTTCCTGATTACGAATCTAACTCCTGATTTAAAAAAATCAAAATTCTGGAATCAATAATTTTTTAAAAAATCAAGTTTATTTAAATATTCTTTTAACATTAGTTGGGGTTAAAATTTAAATAGTTAGCCACTGGAATTTAATTTCGCGTCTATTTATCTTAAACTTTTGATCTTAAAAATTTTAGTATTATCGCCCTCATGGATTTCTGACAATGACATTTGTTGGTTCGTTGCTCGGTAGAATTTCTGTGACCGCTCGTAACCTGTCAGAATAGTAACATACTCGTAAATATCCTACTTCTACATGCCCGCATGTAAGTACATAAACAAACCACATACAGTCGTAGAAGACATTTGAAGGCTAGTAACTTGCGCGTTTTAGCCATGTTGCTGAACCTGCAAATGACAAAACTAATTCTATCAGAGAGAAAATTTTTATAAAACATTTAAGTTTATACACCAAATTTTTTTTACTGTTTACATAAGCATTCCGTATTCACTGATGCAAGAGATTTTTTCTTTTGCTCTAAAATCACTAATTTGTAACAAAAAAAAAAAAATGTTTCTAAAGAAAGGTACCTAAGAAGCAAACGAATTATAGGTTAGGGTCGTGTAAGATTTCTCTTGATTAAAAGTTTATTTTTAATTATCTGAATTTGAATCCAATTTTTATTCAATATTTTGGATATAACGAAGAATTGAAGATGAATAATTTTTAATTAATAATTGATTTTCTTTCTGTAGTTTCACTTGAAAAATTAAAAACATAACCTCAAATTTTTTGCTTCTTACCATTCTTTCTTCGCAGCGTGACACATTTCTTTACAAAAAAATTATTTTCTTGATTAAATGAAATTAATTCTAAACTAAATATTGTTTAATTTTAATTATTTTTCCTTTTTTGGATAGTAATTTTCAAAAACACTTGAGGTGAAAAAAAATTTCGTTCATTTGAACGTTTAAAACTTCAGCCACATACAAAAAAATAGTTTTCTTAGTAGTGAAATAAGAAATGCGACATGAAATTTATGATTGTTAATTTTAAACAATTAAACTAAAAACAATGGTTAAATAAAAAATATTTAACACACTAATAATTGAAAGCATCGAAAAACTTATATAACAACATGAAATTTTACAGTGACCGAAACAATGTTTTGAAGTGATTTTCTCTCCTTACGAGTGCACTTTGCACGTGCAATTCGTGTGGTGCAAGAGTGAAAAAAAAAAAAAAATTGAAAAAAATCTCGTAAGAGGAAGTTTGTGAAGAGCTAAATTACGGACATCTTCCGTATATTCGCACGCAAAGTGGAAATGGCAATTGTTACGATCTTCTTATGGCACAGGTGTAACAATTTAAAAGGAAATGGCTTATTTTAGGAAACAGCTTTTCTTTAGCGGAAACAATTGTTATTTTCCAAAGAGCTTCCTATTAAAAACAGCACATATAATAACGACGCAATTATTAACTATAATCGTTTGCACTTGAAACTTCAGATTATTTTCAAAAGCGTTTCTTTTTCTTTGTCGATTATTTCGCACGTGAATCTAAATTTTAAAAATAATGAATAGTTTTAAATCAGTGTTGACACAAAAATTTAATTTTTTTTCCCTGATTTGAAGACAATGATTCAACTTTTTTTCTGACCTTTATAAAGAATATTTCGAATCACTTTAAAAATTTAGATACTCTCTAAATCTGAATTAGTAGTTTTTTTATACTTATAATATATCTTCTCAGAAAGTCAATTATTTTTCCAAAAGAATTTAATTATTAAAAAAAAACTTTGTATAAAATTCTCTAAAAACATTTAATTATTTCCATAATTAATAAAATTCTCACAGAAATTAAATTATTTTTGAGAACTTTAATAAAATTCGTCGCAGGAACTCGAATTATTAAAAAAATATTATATAGAAAGTTCTTTTTCAAGAATACAATTATTTTTATAAATAATAAAATTCTTTTCTAAAAAGAAAAGTATTTTTGTAAATATGAAAATTCTTCTCAGGTTGTTAATTACATTTTTAGTAAAATTTTAAATGGATTTCTCGATAAATGCAATTATTAATGATAAAATTCTTATTAAATTTCTTCAAAAGAATTCAATTATTTAAAAAAATTTTATTACAATTTGATGTTTCTAAAGTTTCAAACATTGAAACGAATTTTTAATAAATTTTCTTGAAACAATTTAATTCTTCTCAAAAATTGTAATTAAATTCTTCGTAACAATTTAATTATTTTCAATCTTTATACAATTTTAATAAAATATTTTAGAAGAATTCTTTTGTTTAAAAAAATTAATAAAAAAATTCTTCACAAAAATTCAATTATTTTTTTAAAAAATTAAAAAGAATTCGCAGAAATGCAATCTTTATTTTTATAATTAATTAATTTCTTCTCAGAAATTCTATTATTTTTAAAAATTTTAATAAAATTCGTTGCAGGAATTTATAATTATTTTCGTAAATATTAAAATTCTTCGCACGATATTAATTACATTTTTAGTACAATTCGAAATAGATTTCTCGAAAAATGCAATTATTCTTAAAAATTTTATTGAATTTCTTCAAAAGAATCCCATTATTTGAAAAAAATTCGGATACAATTTCTTTATTAGAATTTAATAATTATTTTCATTGCATTTTTAATTAAATTTCTTGAAAGAATTTTATTCATCACAAAAAATTCTAATGAAATTTTTTATAACAATTCAATTTGATTAAAAATCTTTAAAAATTTAATTATTTCTGAAAATTTACACTACATAAGTCTTCTAATATTCAATTATTATTATCTTAAATTTTCACTGAAATTCGATTTTAAATCAATTCTAATCAGCAAGTTTTTCGTGAATTCAATTATTTTAGTACAAAAAAAAAATGTTGAACAATTAAATGTTTTTCAAAATTTAATTTTTCTAAAGAACTTTAATAAAATTCTTTAAAATAATTGAAATATTCAATTAATTAAAAAAATGTTTAAAAGTTCTTTAGAAAAATTAAGTTTTTAAAAATATCCAATTTAAATTTATTTATTGAACAATTGAATATTTTTTAAAATTTAATTTTTATAAGGAACTTTAATAAAATTCTATAAAATAATGGAATTTTTCAATTATTTAAAAAAATTATGTATTTTTTTAACTTTATCCAAATTTTTTGTTAAAGTTCTGTATGAAAATCAAATTTCAATAAAATTCTTTAAAATAATTGAAATATTCAATTAATTAAAAAAATGTTCAAAAGTTCTTTAGAAAAATTAAGTTTTTAAAAATATCTAATTTAAATTTATTATCTTTCTTCTTCGCTGAAATTCGATTTCAAATCAATTCTAAATAGAAAGTTCTACGAGAATTCAATTATTTTATAGTACAAAAACAAATAAAATTAAACGATTAAGCCACTATATTTTCTTAATTAATTGCAGAAATTATTGTTTCAAAAAAATTGAATTGAATAGCATCGGCGCTATTGGACGAATAGTTTTTTTCTATCTCAGTGTACAGAAAAAAAGTTTTCTATAATAAATGACAAATAGTTTGAAAGTCCTCCCTGAAGCCAGTGACCTTTCTTAATTGTTTTCCAATATTTGTGTACTTATATTTATCTCCGTCATATAAAGCGACAAACTTTTGAGTATATATACATACACTGTATGCAAGAGCACTACTCGCGTCCAATTTCCTCTAAAAAATTTATAGAAACACCTTTGGAATACTGGAACTATAAAATGTCCCTTATCAACCCTCTGTATTCCCTGGGATTATCTAACTGTCAACCCTATATATCCAGAAGACCAAGTTTTCACGTACATCTATACACTTTCTTCTCCATACAATGCATGTATATATGTAATTGTATATCTAGATTGAAAAAAGGAATATTAAAAATTTAAATAGAGAAAAGAAAAGAGAATACTGCTTATCAATATATATATATATATATATATTCATTCGTAGCGAGAAGGACTCGATTAAAATTGACCGAGGCACGTACAACGAAGCGAGAGGAACGTGATAACGCTAGACTTTTTCCAATAACGAATCCTTGTTAGTGCGATTTCTCCCATTTTCAAACTTCTTCACCGTCATACTCATTTTTCACACACCATTCACTTTTTTGGTTCTTATCCGCGTTCGCGCTTTTTTAATTAGCGGCATTCAGCTGTCAATGTGAGAGGCAAAAATTTCAATAAGCTCCCTCACCAATAATCCAGGATATACACATATATATATTGGAAATTGAAAAGAAACTTTTAAAATAAGTCGATTCACATTTTTGCCAACTAGAGGGAAATATTTTTTCCTTTTTTCAAAAACTGTACTAAATGAGTCGATAAATAAACTAATGACAAAAGTCTACAACGCAAAAAATATTATATGTATATAATTATTATAATAATTTTATATTATTTCTTAAAATTTACACTAATACGCGTCTAATTTTCAATTAATATCCCCAATTTAAAATCAATTCTCATTAGAAAGTTATCAAATTATTTAAATAGAAAAATAATTCATCGCATTGAACGCAATTAAATATTTCTTAAAATTGAATTCTTAGAAAAAAACCGGGGTTGGTTTCGAAATTAAATAATTTAGTTTTTGTTCTGGAATGAAAACGAAAACGTCCTTAAATTATGTTGCGCTATTATTAAAACAAAAACAAAACTATGAAGTTTCGAAAAAATTAAATAAAATTTTCAAGCATAATTTCATTTTTTCCAAGAATTTATTTTAAAACACTTCAAAATTTAATTCTCCTAAAAAGCTTTATTCAAAAATTAATTTTCTTTTTAAAATTTGAATAAAGTTTAAAAAAATACCTGTAATTTTGAAAATAATTAAAATATTGAATTTTTCAATTATTTTAAAGAATTTTGTTTCTAAACCCCAGCAAAGTTAGTCCCCCATTTTTTCATGGCTTTAAATTTGTTTTTCAAAATAAAAATTAAATGTTTTCAATAAACAGGGTTGCGACGCTCTTATAACCTTTTCGAATTCCCCGACTTTTACGCGTTTTCCAGAATAAAAGACCGAATTTTTTCAGATTTTTAAAATAAAATTTATCATTAATTAGAAAATTATTGGAAAACTCAAGAATTCAATTATTTTCAAAAGTAAAAATAATTCTTCGCAAAAATCCAATTATGTTCTAAATTTGCCAAAAATTCCCGTCTTTAAAAATAATAAAATTTTTCTCCTAAATTCGAATATTTTCAAAACCTGATTTTAACAAAAATTCTTGTCAGAATTTCAATTATTTTTAATATAAAAAATTTTCATCAAATCCATTTTTTTTTTGAAAATCAATATTTATTAGAAAATTCTACGAAAATTCAATCACTTGGATATTAAAATAAACACAATTTTACTAAATAATTGAATGTTTCTTCAAAATTGAATTTTCATAAAATATTTATAAACTTCTCTACCATTTCCAGGTTTTTTTTTAGGTTTCTAGGTTGCGTGGCAACTCTGATAAGTTATTTTTTTTTTGTACTAATCTTATTTCAAAATAAAAATTTTTAAATTATTTCAATTTTATAAGAAATAAAATTTTTAAAGATATTCATTTAAAAATATTTTGAAATTTAATTATATTTAGAAGAAAAAAAAGTATAAATTTTAACCTGATTGGAATTAATTATTATATATTATAAAAATTATAAATATTTCTTTAAAATATAAAAAAAGTCAAATTTAAATTTGACTTTGCAGTTTGCAATACAATTTATTTTATTATTTTGTGATTTTTTTTTATTTGTGATTTATTATTATTTATTTATTTATTATTATTTATGTGTTTCTAAGACGGATTATTTATTTATTATGACTTTACTCCATCGTCAGGGTTTAAATTTTAAGTCTTTGTTTATTTAATTATTATTTTTTTGACTCCCTGAAGAGGAAATCGATTTGATTTCGAAACGTTGGAGTAAATAAAATTGTTACTTTGTCGAATGTTTTCGTTTTCATTAATTTGACTTATTTAAAATTATTATTGTGAATTCAAGTATCTTTTTCTTTAAGAAATTTTTATTACCATTTTTCAAAAATCTATTTTTTTTTTAAATTTCCATTTTTCCTACTTTTTTTTCTCGTTGGGAATAAAGATGTAAAAAATTTTTTCCTGCTTTTAGAAAAAGTCTCCTTAAAATTGTAATTTCTCTCGCTTTGAGGCGTCGCCATTACATGAGTTAGTTTGCTACACGCATATTTGTATAATATCACGGAAGCCATTATATTCGAGGCATTATATATGAAGCCGCATATATAGTCTATTCATTCAATGATGTAACCACGATTTCTTTCCTTTACCCTCCGTTATAATATCATCGTTATTCGCCCGCAATTGTAGTTTCACCCCCTTTCTATAGCTCGCGTTCCAATAACGCCGAGATAATGCCCTCATCATTATCACCGTTCAGCTTCTATATCATATTCAATTGATTTTCCAATTTGTAGTAAAATAATACTATCTTAAGAACATTTTTTCGATTTACATAAAAAATAAAATGGTATCAATTTTCTTCATTGGGAAAACTAAGTTTTAAAGTATTTAACACTCCAACGTTTTTTTTTCTTTAAATTCAACTCATTTTTAAAATTAAAAGTTAAGTTTTGAGGTCATAAGGATTGTCTAAGAAGTGCTGAGAGACAAGGGGATTGTTCCCATTACTCCAATGTAGAATCTTGCATGTTTGCCAGCACAAAAAAAAATTCCATTTTTATAATTTTAATTAAAAAAAACATATTTATTTTATTAAAAGGAAAAAAACATTCAAAAAAGATGGGAAAATTAATGCTCAAATTTAATACTTAAACATTAAAAAATATATATAATTAATTTTTTTGAAATTGGGTTAAAAATCATGACAATACTCGACTTATGGTTGGTACGACTGGTATATTAGTACATTGTCAGACGTTAACCTCAAATTTTTTAGTGTTGGCCACAGGAAAATTATCATAAAATGTAAAATATAATTACGATACAAAAGAAACATGAAAATTATTAACTTATTAATAAAGAATATTGTTAATTTCAAGTGTAGAGATGAAATTTTTATTTTTTTGAGGTTATGTGTTGTTGCGATGTTGCCACATTTTCATCCGTTTTTATTATTGCTCTGAAAACTAAAATTAAAATAATTATTTATTCATTAAATCTGTGGTAAACTTTCTCTAAACTTTCCTATTTTTAACTTTTTGTCATTGTCTATCTGTATACAAAAAATCACAGATTTTTCTTTCATTTTTTCATCCTTTTTTTAAAGATGTATCTAAGCTCCCATAAGAGCCCGTATGTTAAATTACAAAATTCTACTTTTTTAAAGAAAAAAATATGTGGTAAAAAATTATCAAAAAAATCATGTTTCTAAAATAATCTAAAGAACAAATTGGCAAATTTCTATAAGATTCTCTCATTTCCTTAATTTACAGATGACAATCCTTAAAAACTTAAAATCAGTTTTCTAGAGAAATTTATAGTCACCTATTTTTATGGAAAATAATTTACCCTTTCATCTATTTTAAAGAAGAAAAGATTCAACGTGATCAGAATGTATATTCAGAAAAGTAAAGAAAATTCTCGAATCAATTTTTCAAATAAGGCGAACAGTTTGCAATTGACATCTATTTAGGTGACATTTGTCTGACATTTCGCGCAGAGGGAGTTCTCGGAAGGGGGGGGGGGGTGGGTTCACTTAGTCCGCATAAACCACAAGAAAGTCGAATGCTTGTTAATCCCAAACAAAGTAATGATCGTTCGGTTGTCAATTCGAATTCTGTATCGTTAAAAAAAAAAAAGGTAGACAGCATTTCACTATCGGAATATTATACAATTTCTCGTAAATTGAAATGATTTAAATATACGTTGCTATTTTTTTTCAACTCATTTTGTGTTATTTTCTATAAATAATAATAAATAATAATTAGGGTAAACTTCGGAGTTAAATATTTTACAGAATTTGTTAAAAAAAATAATTCGTAGAATTTTTTAATAAAAATTTATTTAAAATTAAATTTTCGACTAATCGACTTATTATTAAGGGCATTTGAACCATTATGACGTCACAGCATTAAAATATATGCTTTGCATCAATTGTGACGTCATATTGGTTCAAATGCCCATAATAATTGGATTCTCGTGAAGAATTTTATTAAAATTTTTCAAAAATCCTAATTAAATTCTTTTGAATAATTTCTTTGAATTTTTTTTTAAAACTAATTGAGTTACTTCAAAAATTTTAATTGAAAATTTTGAAAGCAATTTGGATTTTATGAAGAAATTTTTTATTAAAATTGCATTAAAAATCATTGAATTCTTGCGAAGAATTTTACTGTTTATAAAAGTAATTGAATTATTTTGAAAAATTTATTAAAATTTTAAAAGATAAATTAATTTTATGAAGATTTGAATCCTTCCGAGGAATTCTATTGAAATTGTTTTGAAGAAAATTGAATTTTTGCCAAGGATTTTACTGTTCATAAATATAAATGAATTATTGCGAAGAATTTTACTGTTTATGAAAATTATTGAAATGTTTCGAAGAATTTATTGAAGTTTCAAGAATTATCTAATTCAATTGTTATGAAAAATTTTATAGAAATATTTGACAGTTATGAAATTTTTTCGAGAAATTCAATAAATGTTGTTTTAAAGAGTATGAATTTTGTTTAAAGAATTTTATTAAAATTAAGTACATTGAAAATAATTGAATTCATCACAATTCGTAATTATTTTTTGAAAATAATTGAATTCATCACAATTCGTCATTATGTTTTGAAAATAAGTGAATTTTTTCAATCTTTTTGACGAGTATATTTAAAAATTGCATTGAAAATAATTTAATTCTTATATAGAATTTTTAAAAATATATTTTGACAAAAATTGAATTATTTTTGAAGAATTTAAAATTCTTCTTGAAATTGAAGTTTAGGAAAACTTTTAAAAGTAATTGAATTCTCTCGCGTAATTTTTTATTCAAATTGGATGAAAAATAATTTATTTCCTTCAAAATTTTAGAAAATAAATGAAATTTATGGAAATATTTAGAAATATTAGAATTTATCTGAGGAATTCAATTAAAATTGTTTTGAAAATAATTCATTTAAGAAGAAGGAGAAGAAGAAGAAGAAGTTTTGAAAATAATTGAATTCCTACAAAGAATTTGACTATTTATAAAGTTAATTGAGTTCTTGAGAAGAATTTTTACTATATTTATAAAGATAATTGAATTAATTCGAGGGATTTATTAAAATTTTAGAAAAAAATTGAATTTTTTCAAAATGTGTTAACAATAATTTAAAAAAAAAATTGTTGTGTAATGTTTGCTACTTTGTAATATAATAAAAAATATTTTTGAGTATCTAGTAATTTTTAGTGTGAATCAGAATATTCTTGAAGAGTCAGGGAAGGAGTATTTTATTTGTAGGATAATTCATTTTTTGTAAGTATTTTATTATTTATTTTTTTATAGTTATTTTTTTATTTATTTTTTTATAATTATTCTATTTATTATTTATTTTTTTATAGTTATTCTTTTATTATTTATTTTTTTAATAATTATTTTATTTATTATTATTTATTTTCGTTATAAATAAATGTCTGTTTATTGTATCGACGTGACTGACCTTTCCCCAGTATCGTGATGTTAAGAACTGGCCGCGAGTTAAATCAAGATTTAATCGAATAATTCAGTTAGAGTCTAATGGCGTGGAATAATTTATTACGCTGAATTCAAGGGTGGGAGGAAATTTGAGGGGTGATTGAGAATGGCCTGAACTTTCGTGGACTATTAAGCCGACCTGTACATTCGTTGACTCTGTGGTTACTGTTATATTCCATATACCCTACAACCTATCTATGAAATCGAGTAAGAGTAGATATTTGCGAAAGCTTCTCTCTCTCTCTTACTGTGCTGGTTGTTGGATCGTTTCGCAACCCATGAAGATCCTCAAAACCATTAAGATCGTAAAGGCGAGTTATGATCAACCAGCTTACAACGAATATCAAATCGGAGTCACAAAGCATATCCAGAAATTTATTAGTCTTTACAAGGAACATGAATCTTAAATTAATTAAATGTTGTACCCTTGCCTCGCATATTGTGTATCACACCTATAACAGTTACTTTTCCATTTTAATATTATATGAAATAATTAATTAACTGTAATAATCTTCGTATTTTATTCTTTCATGTTGTCTGTCCACACTTAGAAGTTAGTTTTTGTTTCTTTTTCCTTTAGAAAATATTACTTGACAAATTGAAAATATGCAGGTATTTTTCATGATTTATACACTGGAAAAAAAAATTGATTTGATTCAATTAACCGATTATTTGACTATTATCATATAAATATTTGCTTAAATCAAATAATTTTTATTAGTGCCATTTAGATGATATTTGCTTCAAATACTGAAATATTTGATTCAAATACAATTTATTTGATTCAAATAAAAATTATTTGTTTCAAGTAAATATTTATTTGATAAGAGCAAAATAATCGGTTATTTGAATCAAATAGATTTTTTTTTCAGTGCAGGAAAATAATATTTAGAAAAAAATTGTGATTAAGAAACAAATTTTGTTTTTTATGTTTTTTCTTTTTTACAACAAATTTCCTTATGAAACAATTGGAAAATTTCTGAGAATTTGGAAAAATTCCCATATTCGGAAAAAATTGATAATACAACTTCAAATTATTTAAAAAAAATTAAATTAAACTTTTTCCAAATAAATTATTCAATTATTTCAATACAATAGTAAATAATTTACTGAAGAATTGAATGTTTCTAAAATGTGAAGTCTCATGATGAATTTCCTAAACAAAATTTGTATTAAATAATTGCATTCTTTTGACGAATTTTAATCAAATTTCTAAGAATCATTCAATTTTTCGGCAAAATTTGTATAAAATTGTATCATTTAAATAGAAAAGTTAATAACTTATTAAATAATTAAATGATTTTTAAAATTTAATTTTTGTCAGGAATTTTGTCAATAAATTTTTAAATAGGTAATTGAAGTCTTTTGTTAAATTTTACTGAAAATTTTTAAGAGTAATTACATTTTATCAAGAATCTCATTAAAACTGTATTAACGATAATTAAAATTCTGCTGTGAACTTTATAATTTATGGAAATAATTAAATTCCTGAAACAAATTTATTATTTTTTTTTAAATAATTGAATTCTTTTGGGAATTTATTAAAATATTAAGAATCATTGAATTAAAGAAGATTTTACCAAGTTGAAGTCCACAACGTTGATCAACGAAAAAGAATGATTCTCTTAGTAATAATTAATTAAAAACGACGCTACAATATTAACAAAAAAATTTTAGAAAGAAAGATTAATGTTTATATTTTGATAATAATTATTTTACAATTTAAGATTAAACGTTGATAAACGTTGTGAACTTCAACTTCGTAGATTTTTGAAAATTATTAAATTTCGAGGAAGAATAATACATAATTGCATTTCTGCAATTATTTCTCATTCTTGGCAAGAATATTATTAAAAGTTTTTAAAATAATTAAATTATTAAGACTATTTATCAAATTAACTGATTGCGAAGAATTTTTACTTTTTTAAAAATAATTGAATTATTTCGAAAGATTGACTAAAGTTTTAGAAAAAAATTGAATTATTTCGAAGGATTTATTAAAATTTTAGAAAAAAATTGAATTATTTCGAAGGATTTATTACAATTTTAGAAAAAAATTGAATTTTTTCGAAATGTGTTAACAATTTTAGAAAAAAATTGTTCCGTAGCATTTACTTTAAATTCCCTATTACAATAGAATTTAATTACAAACATAGCATTTTAAATGGAAAAAATATTAAAAAATGAATAATTTATTAAATTTTTTCTACATTAAAGATAATTTTAATGTTTATTTGAAAATTGTCATTTGTTTAAATTTCTCGAAATGACAAAATTTGGATTTATCAGTTTTTGAAAACTTACTCCTCAATTATTGTCAGAAAGAGAAGAAATTGATGGTTTTTTTTATTAGAATTCGTAGTGATTTCATAGCTTGGTGATGAAAACAATAGAAATACGAAAAATCATAATTTTTTTATCAATTCTAAATATTTAATTTTTTCAGTATTTTTTCTGATTTCTCCTTGAATTCCTTGTTTCAGAATACATTATGTTATTGTGGTTATAATAGTAACAATCTACATTCCAATTTATATTGTATTTTTATGAAAGAAGAATTGAATTGAAAATTTATAAATTCTATTTTTTTTAATTGGTAACTCGATTTGAAAACTATGTAAGAAGTTATTAGCACCCGAATTGTTGCTAGTTTTGTTAATAAACGAAGTGTTGGAAAATTTAAATAGAACTTAATACGTAGGTATCTATAATTGTAAAGCAGATTATTATTCCCTTTAAAGATTGTAATTACATTTCCTTTTCTCCAGTTTACATTACAGTTCTTATGTTATTAGCGAGGAAATATCGGATCCAATTATATCTGGTAATTCAGGCTCGTTTACTTTCATTCTGTAGAGCAAATCCCACAATAGTCAGTGCGGATTGTAAAGGACTACTGGTTTAATCCCCTTAAATTTTCTTCATGCGATAAAAAGTGTATTTTCACTTTTGGTAAATCGGACAAAAGTGATAAAAAGATTTTTTTTTATTTTCTTCTCTCTTGCGGTTGACGGGGAGAGAACTATATTTTATTTGAAAGCAAAGTACAAGTGAATACTATAAATATTGTGTAAACTGTAAACGTATATATATGTATACATAGAGAATGAGAAATTGAATAGAAACACAAATAGAAATACAAATAACTGAATTCATGGTACCAATATCCACTAGGCACTGTGTCCTTATCAGTTTGTGTCTGACGAATGCTTGATGCACTCTCTCGACGGCGCGGCGCTTAATGTAAAACGAATATCAGCGAATAGTAGGAAATATACGAATGGAGTGTTACTTGTGGACAAAAGGCACGATTTACAGAACTGATAAGGTATCCCACCGATGGTACCCATTGTTGATGGAGAGGACAATAGTGCCTGGCGAATGAACTCTATAGACACCTTTACCTCCGGGTCCAATCGCAAAATATAATTGGAAACTGAGAACACGAAATTCGGACTGGAGAAATTCCCTTCTATTTCCTATACGTACATGATTAAATTACGATCCATTTAGACTGTTTTGTGTACAGAGAAAATGGTTTGATTTTCGTAAAACAATTTAAGTGCGAATGAATCCTATAATATGTACAGAGTAAAACTCGAGGAGTTAAAATAACATCAGAATAGATGAAAATAATCTGCAACAGTTTAATAAATTAACACTGAAAAAGAATTAAAATAATCTATTCTCGTGTTATTTTTAACTATATATATGAATGAAATTTTACATTAAATAAAATACCAGAGTCGACGATTTGGAAAAAATTCAACGAATTCAGCTTCTCCAGGGAGAATAGTAAGTTTGCAGCGTTTCAATTATTTTTCATACAATTATAATTGAATTCCTTGAAAAAAGTAATTATGTTCATGCAAGTTTTAATGAAATTTGACAAAAGAATTGAATTATTAAAAAATTTTGTCACTAAAATTCTTTATGAGAATTGAATTTTCAGAAACATTCAATTATTACTTTTGCATTTAAATATTAAAAAAATTATTATCATTATTATTCCCTGAAGTTCAATAATTTTCAAATATCTTCAATGATTTTTAATATTTTAATAAAGTTTGCCAAAAATATAATATGAATTCTTCTATTCTCCCTGAAGAAGCTAAATTCGTTGACTAACTAACTAACAAACTTAGTTTTCTAAATTTAATTGCGTGTTCAAGAATTAAAAATAAATTCTCGTCAAAATTGCAATTCTCTTTATAAATAATAAAATTCTTCTCTGATATTCAAATATTTTACAAAATTTTCATTTAAAAGTCTTGTCAAAATTTCAATTATTTTCAAAAGTTTTCTATAAAATTTCCCAATTTTCGATATTTACTATTTCAATAAAATTTTCCAAAAGAATTCCATTATTAAAAAAAATTTTGAATACAATTCTACGCAAACATTCAATTATTTTCATAAATAATAGACATTTTTACAGTAATTCAATTATTAACAAATTTTTTTTTTATAAATTCCCTCTCAAGAATTCAATTATTTTCAAAACTTTTAATAATATTCTTGCCAAGAATGAGAAATAATTGCAGAAATTCAATTACTATTCTTTCTCGAAATTCAATAATTTTCCAAAATCTTCATGAATTCAATGATTTCTCATATTTTAATAAAGTTTTCCAAAAAAATCGAATTATTTAAAAAAAAATTGTAATAAAATTCTACGCAAACATTTAAATATTTTACGTAAACTTAAAGAATTTTCTAGAAAGTGAATTATTTCGAAATTTTTAAACAAATTTCTTCACAATAATGTAATTATTTACATAAATAATATAATTTAATTGCAGAAAATGAATTATTTACGGAAGTAATAAAATTCTTCGAAAAAATTCAATTACGTCCAGAAATTTAAACAAATTCTTCAACATTCAATTATTTAAACAATTTTTATTTAAATTCTTTTCAAAATTTCATTTATTAACAAACAATTTTCCTGAATTTAATGATTTTCATAATTTATTATTTTATGACATTTTTTTAAAGGAATAACATTCGACAAAAGAATTGAAT
The DNA here is from genome assembly GCA_032872475.1 of Leptopilina myrica (nomen nudum). Classification (NCBI taxonomy): domain Eukaryota; kingdom Metazoa; phylum Arthropoda; class Insecta; order Hymenoptera; family Figitidae; genus Leptopilina; species Leptopilina myrica (nomen nudum). The sequence goes on along the minus strand of CM065461.1, from coordinate 47,613,182 downwards.
AATTAAAAAATTTGTTACTAAAATTCTTTATGAGAATTGAATTTTTAGAAATATTCAATTATTCAATAAACTGTTACTTTTGCATTTAAATAATTAAATCCTTGAAGAATTTTTCAATAAAAATTGATTTTCATTTCATAAAAATGAATTTCAGTTAAAATTTTAGATTATAGTTGAATACTAAAAGAAATATAGAGTGAACTTTTTGCAAATAATTGAATTTTGAAATTAATTTTTTTTAAAGTTTAATTGAATTTTTTAAATATTATTTGAAGTTTTTATTTTCTAATATGCATTTAATTAATGAATTTTAGGAATAATTAGGATTTTGTGAAATTGATAAATTAATTATTATTGAAAATAATAGTCTGACGTAAATTGAATTTTCCTACTTATTTTTCAAAAAATACTGAAAATATACTATTCGGTCTGACTAAAAATGACTATCAAAATTGACTTTTACTACTTATTTAAAAATACTGAAAATAAACTATTCTGTGTGACTAGACATGACTATTACTACTTATGATACTTTTTGTCTGACGCAAATTGACTTTTACTACTTATTTAAAAAATACTGAAAATATACTATTCGGTCTAACTGAAAATGACTATTACTACTTATAATACTTTTCGCCTGACGCAAATTGACTTTTACTACTTATTTTTAATAATACTGAAAATAAACTATTCTGTCTGACTAGAAATGACTATTACTACTTGTAGTGTTTTTTGTCTGACGTAAATTGACTTGTACTACTTATTTTTTATAATACTAGAAATAAAATGTTCTGTCTAACTGAAAATGACTATTACTACTTATAATACTTTTCGTCTGACGCAAATTGACTTTTACTACTTTTTTTAAAAAAAATACTGAAAATAAACTATTATGTCTGACTAGAAATCACTATTACTACTTACAATACTTTTTGTCTGACGCAAATTGACTTTTACTACTTATTTAAAAAATACTGAAAATATACTATTCGGTCTGACTAAAAATGACTATCACTACTTATAATACTTTTTGTCTGACGTAAATTGACTTGTACTACTTATTTTTTATAATACTAGAAATAAAATGTTCTGTCTAAGTGAAAATGACTATTACTACTTATAATACTTTTCGTCTGACGCAAATTGACTTTTACTACTTTTTTAAAAAAAAATACTGAAAATAAACTATTATGTCTGACTAGAAATCACTATTACTACTTACAATACTTTTTGTCTGACGCAAATGGACTTTTACTACTTATTTAAAAAATACTGAAAATAAACTATTCTGTGTGACTAGACATGACTATTACTACTTATAATACTTTTTGTCTGACGTAAATTGATTTCTACTACTTGATTTTTAAAATACTAGAAATAAAATGTTCTGTCTGACTATAAATGACTATTACTACTTATAATACTTTTTGCCTGACGTAAATTGATTTCTACTACTTATTTTTTAAATTCTAGAAATAAAATGTTTCGTCTAACTGAAAATGACTATTACTACTTATAATACTTTTCGTCCGACGCAAATTGACTTTTACTACTTATTTAAAAAATACTGAAAATAAACTATTCTGTCTGACTAGAAATGACTATTACTACTTATAATACTTTTTGTCTGACGTAAATTGATTTGCACTACTTATTTTTTAAAATACTAGAAATAAACTATTCTGTCTGACTAGAAATGACTACTACTACTTATAATACTTTTTGTCTGACGTAAATTGATTTCTACTACTTATTTTTTAAAATACTAGAAATAAAATGTTTTGTCTAACTGAAAATGACTATTACTACTTATAATACTTTTCGTCTGACGCAAATGGACTTTTACTACTCATTTTGAAGAGTACTCAATTTTAAACATAGTTGTAAGATAAAGAAGAAACATTTTCATTTCTTGAGTAGTAAAACATAGATAAAAAGTTTCTTGATGTTTTCGATATCGCTAATTACGTATTTTATGTCAAAATGATAATTTAATGGATGACAGTTAGTTTGACAAGTGGTTTAACAGCTGTCAGCGTTAAAGCGTTAAAATCTCCTACCTGACTAGAAGGAAATATATTATCACTACACATGATACTTGATGTCCGACATAAATCGACCATAACTCCTTATTTTTCCACAGTGAGACTTTCTATTAAAGTATTTACACACATACACGATATATATATGTATTATGCAATAATAAAAAAAATAAGATAAACAATAAAATAGTGCTCGTATATGACAGTAAGGTGGTGTTAGCAATTCTAATTAAGATAATACTTGAACCGATTTTCCACAGGAGCGTCATATATAAAAGTCAGGGTCGAGAGTATTGCGGTGGTAACTCGCCCTTTCGTTCACGACTTCGTATAATAATGTCTCCCTTGAGTTTCCGTGACTCGTGGAGTTTCTCTCGACTGGGGTCGTTTCGTTGATGGAAGTAATTAAAATAATGGACGCGACACTCGGCTGTATCGTTTAAGAAAATGTGAGAAAAACTGCACGCACGCCGATATTGCAATCTGGTCATTAACGAAACACTTTAACTCTGTGAGCGTATATATATATATATGTACACAAATTTACGCCATTTTGTTTTGCATTTACTTTTTTTCACTTTTAAATTACTTTGCCACGTTAATTTATCACATCTCACTTGCACTTTCATCCTGTATTTGACTAATGATGTTAGAAAATGTGAATTTATGGATTTAGAATTCAAAATTCTTCTCAAATATAAGTTGAATTTTTTCATTTATTTAAAATAATTTCTTAAAAACAAATATAAATTTATTAAAATAAAAAAAAATGAATGAAAAAGAATTCGATTTTTAAAAAAGTATCTTCAAAAACTTTAATTCTTGTCTGATTTTAACACCTCAAAAAACTATAATCAAATTCTTTCAAACGATTTAATTATTTTCAAAAAAGTATTCGAAATTCAATTATTTTCATTATCTGCCATAATTTCATAAAAATTCGCAAAAGAATTCCAGTATTTAAAAATAATTGGTAAAATACATAAAAATTTTCAATTATTTTCATAAATAATAAAATCCATCAAAGGAATTCGATTAACTTAGAATATGAAAATAAAAAAAAACATTGCGATAAAATCAATTATTTAATAAAATTTCTATTCAATTCTTCACAATAATTTAAATACTATTTCACTAATAGGAAAATTTTTCATGGAAATTTAATTTTAAAGAAAAATTTTTGAAAATATTCTTAGCATGAATTTAGTTATTTTCAGAAATAATAAAATTTATCGAAGAATTTTAATTATTTTTAATACTATTTTGAATTAATTAATTCGAAAATTCAATTATTTTGACAAATAAAGTTTTAATGAAATTCTTCCTAGAAATGCAATTATTGAAATAAATAATTCTTCAAAAGAATTTCATTCAGTCGATAAATAACAAAAATTATTCCTGAAAATTCAATTATTTTCAGGCATTTTAATAAAATTCTTTGCAAAATAAATAAAATTCAATTTTTTTCATAAATAACAATATTCATCAGAAGAATTCAATTATTTGGAAAACTAATCAATTTCTTCTTGGAAAATGCAATTATTTTAAAACATTGTAATAAAATCATTCTTAAGAATTCAATTATTTTCAAAAAGAACAAATTTTTTTACAGAAATTCAATTCTTTTAAAACATTTAAATAAAATTTTTCTTAATAATTGAATTATTTTTATAAATAAAAAAATTCTTCTCAGGAATTCAATTATTTTTGACAATTTAAATAAAATTCTCAGCAACTATTCTACTATTTTCATAAATAATAAAATTCATGGAAGGATTGCAAATACATTTAATACGATTTTACAAGAATTAGTCTAAAAATGTAATTCTTCTGAAAAATTTAATTTCCATTTCTCGAAAAAGTTAAATATTTAAAAAAATGTTTGTTTTTAAATTCTTTGAAAAAATTAAATTATTTATAAAAATACTAGAATTTTCCACACGAATTAAATTAATGTCAAATGTTCTAATGAAACTTTTCGAAAGAAACCAATTATTTTAAATACAATTTTAATTAAATTTTTTTGAAATAATTCAATTATTCTTTTAGATTTTAATAAAACTCTTCCAAGGAATTCAATTATTTATAAATAAATAATTCTTCGAAACAATTCAATTATTAAACATAAAAAACAAATTATTCCCAAAAAACGTTAATTATTCCCAGACGTTAATTTACGTCTGACTAAAATGGTTTCTACTACTTATAATGTTTGAAATGCTATTTGTACAAATTATAAGTTATAATTTATGATTTATAATTTTATTTATATAGATTTTATTATTTATTTAATTTGTTACTACATATACTATCTGTTCCATCGAAGTTTATTTACTCAGAAAACCAAAATTTTTCAAAAATACTTCTATTTTCAAAAATAGTTGTAAAAAATTGAAACAATGGGTAATTTTGCCAACTTTTATTGAAATAAATTTTGAATTTTATTTCAAGTTGCTGTTAAAAATATTTTTGCATTTATACGAGTTGTTCAAATAATTGCATTTAATGGAAAACCGTAAGAAACTTTTTTTTTAACCTAGTAAATTTGATTCAATAAAAAATATGTTCAATTCAGTTATAAAATATGTTGAATTCAAACATATTTTTTGTAGTTGAATTTTTGAATTAAATAAAATTTTTTCTCACTGAAAGGATTTTAATAAAATTCATTGTAAAATTCAATAATTTTCATATAAAGTTTTTTTTTCATATGAGTTCATAAGAAAACTCTAGAAAATTAAAGAGAAACATTTATTTGTGTCCTAACCTTTTTCTTTTAAGTTGTGGGCAAAGAACAATTTTTTTTTCAAAATAAAAAATGAAAAAAATAGTTGAACTTTAACTTCTTAGTAGATAAGTTTATTTACTCAGAAATTCCTTGTTTAAGGAATTAAAAATAATTTCTAACATTTTTCTGTCAAATTTGAAGAAAAAAAACGTTTTGTCACTGTTAATGAAGGTTTTAAAATTGTTTCAAGTCTTCTATAAAGATTTTAACGAAAAGTTTTAGGAGAAAATAAATGTGTTGGTGTTTGTGGTATACAAAACTTTGCCATTTCCGGAATCTCTGTTATATTTGTGTTGAAAGTCGTATCGTTGCGTTGGCGGAAATTGTGGAAAAGACACGACACTGCGGACAGTTTTAAGGAACGTCAACTTCCGCTTTCTCTGACATTTGCATCACCTAAATTACGATACACCTTACTGCATGTTGAATATCTTAAATACGTTGCACTGCTTGGCATTCGAAAATAAGTGAATCAAAAATTAATTTCTTTTAAAACATTAGTTAAAGTTTTGAAAGAAATTAATTTTCTTTTTAAGAAAAAGGTTCAAAATCTTTTTTTTTTTTACTAAAAAACCCCTAAAATGTAGAAAAATATTTTCTATTAACATTAGTTAATGTTTTAAAAGAAATTAATTTTCTTTTTTAAAAAAAAAAGGTTCAAACATTTTTTTTTAGATAAAAAAAACCCTAAAAAGTAGAAAAATATTTTCTATTCGCAATGTTTGATTAAATTATTTGAATAAAGTCAATTTTCTACGCGGTATATGAATGAGTTTTATGATTCTTTAGAAAAATTTTTTCCATCACACCTATATATGTAAATTTTACATCCACTAGCGCACAGCGTGTTGGTTCTCGTTTTGGAAAAAAACATTCCACTCACGTTTTTATTGTAACACATTCACGAAATTCAGGAACAATTGATACAAATTTCGCTTCTATTACTTTCAATATATATATGTAAGAAATTTTCAATTTACTTCTTTTAATATATTGGAACCTTGTTTTTTTAAAAATAAAGCAATTATTTTATTTAAAAATATACGCTTTCAAAAAAATATGAATCGAAATCATGATAGTGATTTTAAAAAAAACTTATATGAGAAAAATATCAAGTGAAATCAAATGATAATTTTATTTTACATTTCCATTATTTTTTTTCCATCTTATCGAAATTTCTTTTACCCACTCGAAAAGACACTGAGCGGATTTCGCAAATGGATTCTCCTTCCGCCTCGTTTCGATGCGAATCGGAAAGCATAAAAATGAAAACGAGAAGAAATGCTGCGACAGAGGGCTTATAGTTGGATTTTTTTTTTAAATTCCATGTATACTCATTGTCATTTTCCTCTCGAGTTTATATTGTTTTTTTAAATTTAAATTGTCCTTATCAATTGACATGTAAAGTGTCTGTAAAAATGGAGCATTCTCAAAAAAGGTGAAACTTCAGAATGTTATTTTTATTAATAGATTATGACTATTAAAAAAAACTGGTTATAGAAACTTCACAAAATTGACAAAAACTTCATTCTCTATTTTATTTTCCAGACTTTTTTCTAAAATTTCATTAAAAAAAATATTTACTTCTTTCTCATTCTGCTAATAAATTGAAGTCCCGCAATTAATTTTTAAATAATTGATTTCATTCGACTAATTTTATTCTATTCATGCAAAGAATTAAAATTTTTTAATAAATTAATTCTACATTTCTACATTTTTCGATTGGTTATAAAAGGAAAAAAATGAGAATAAAAATAAATAAAAATTTTAGAATATAAAAAAAATTCAAATAAAATTGTTTAGAATTTGGAAAATTAAGAATAAAAGAATTAAATTTTTGAAAAATTAAGAACAAAATTATTTAAATATGGAAAAAATGATATTAATTAAAATTTGCAAACAAAAAATAAAATAAATAATTATTCAAAAAAAAAAATTCACCAATTTTACCTCCGATTGATTATAAAAGAAAATAAAAGGAGAATAAAATTAAGAAATGTAGAATGTAAAGAAAATTAAAATAAAATTATTTAGAATTTGGAAAATTAAGGATAAAATTATTTAATATTTGAAAAATTAAAAATAAAATTATTTAGAATTAGAAAAATTAAAAATGAAATTATTTAATATTTTAAAAATTAGAAATAAAATTATTGTAATATTTGAAAAATTGAAAGTAAAATTATTATTATTATCAAATTTTGAATAATATTATTTAAAAACTCTAGAAAATTAACTGAATTTAGGAAGACTTGCAGTTCAAAATTTTAAGTATTTTTAAATTTGAAGCAAATAAAGAAGAATAATTACTTAAATATTTATTTTACAAATATTGTTAAAACTTGAAAAATGTAATTTGAAAATTTTGAAAAAATTAGGTTTTTGAAAAATAATAATTAAAATTTGTTAAAGAAAAAGGTTCTTGAATTCACAATGATAATTTTAACAAATTAAAACAATTGGAAATTTTGTAAAATTTTATATTTTAAAGAATTTTATTTTTTCCTCATTAAAAATTGTTTTTAAATATAATTATATTTTTCAAATTATATCATTTTATAAATTTACAAAAATTATTCTATTTAAATAATTCAATTCTCGTAGTTGAATTCTCGTAGAAATTGATTTGGTTTTCAAATTAAATTCCTTGAAAATTTTAGGGAAGCAAAAGTTTAAAAATATTAGAATTTTTATTTTAAAAAATTATTAATAACATTATTTTTCTTTAAAAATTATTAAAGTTTTTCAATAATTTTATTTCAAAATTCTAAAGAAATAATTCGAATTTCGGATGAATTGCAGTTGCATAATTTAGAAATAATTATATTTCATGAGGTTTTTCGCATTGAAATTATTTGAAATTTGTATTCCTCGGGAAAAATAAATATGAATAAGTTTCTAAATTTTTGTTTAACAAAAAGTATTAAATATTTAATATTTAATATTAAATAATTGTTTCTTGAAAAAATGAAACTAAAATTTTTAAAAAATACTTCGATTTCCGAAAATAGTTGTCAAAAGTTGAAACAATTGAAAATTTTGTCAACTTTTATTGATATAAATTTTGAATTTTATTTCAAGTTGCTGTTAGAAATATTTTGGCATTTACTATGCGAGTTGTTCAAATAATTGCATTTAATGAAAAACCGTAAGAAAAATTTTTTTTTAACCTAATAACTTTGATTCAATAAAATATATGTTTAATTCAAACATATTTTTTTGGTTGACTACTTTAATTCAATTATAAAATATGTTGAATTCCAACATATTTTTTTTATTAACTACTTATTTTTTAACTGAATACAATTTTTTCTCATTGAAGGGATTTTTAATAAAATTCTTTGTAAAATTCAATAGTTTTCATATAAAGTTTTTCTTTCATATGAGTTCATAAAAAAACTCTAGAAAATTAAAGAAAAACATTTATTTGTGTCCTAAGATTTTTTTTTGTGTTGTGGGCAAAGAACAATTTTTTTCAAAATTGGAAATAAAAAACATAGTTGAACGTGTGCAGAGTGCATATACATATATATTTATTTTTATATAATAGTAAATTTTTTTCTTTCTTCATTTCTGATATGGATCAAGTTATAGAGATTATGTTTCGCATCTCCAATTATTTCCCTAGAGAAAACGATTCTGTGGGGTGAAGGCGAAATTGTGAAAATTTAATTAAGGTCTCGGATCGATGGAATGCACAATACAAAAAGTTTTAAATACAAGCAGTTGATATTTTAATTGCCAACATTATTAATTTTTATAATAACATTTTTTTAATTCTATTCACTTTGGGAACAAAAATCCAAATAAACAAAATTTCATTATTTTATTCATATTTTGACATTCGGTAACTTTTTTTTCAAAGAAATTAATTTTTTTTCAACTTGCTTTTTCTATTCCAGAAAAAATTCATTTTTTTCTTGATAATAAATTAAACTCGATTTTACACTTTCCAACTGTCTATTCATATATGAGAACTTATTTATTTTTCCAAGGATATTATTATTTTCTTTGAAAATTTTTTCTACGCCTGCAAGTTTGTAAAAAGTGAAAATAACTGTACTTTATGTACTGATTTTGTTCCTTTCCGGGCTCACGTATTCATTAAACTTTTTACATGGTTTCATTTTCAGACCACCCTAACTTCTTTTTTTGCACTAAACATGGCGCAATATAACTCTCACAAGAGGAAATGAGGAAGTTGTGTATATGTAGACGAAACTTATTAATCATTGACGGAGAAAAAAAAACAATTCCCTTTCCCAATAACAGATTTATTTAATCTTATCAGTAGATGGAAATTTTAGTTTATTGAATAAGGAAACAATTTCTGGGAAATTAATTTATAAATCTTTTAAAGGGAATAAATTATTCTCAATATATATATAAAGGGTACTAATTAATAATTCGTTATTCTATTTTATTTATTAATTATCAGTGGAATTATATAATAGCTTTGAATTGATTTTAATTGCTTTAGGAGAATGATTATTTAATATCCAATAATGTCAATTATATATGTGAACTGTGAATGTTTCGCCTCTTGCATAATAAACCATCCGATATTAAATTGTAACATCAAATTGATTTCCTTTATAAACATTAATTTTAAATTGTTCCTTCATTTGCCGCATGTTCGTTACTTTTCTTCTCTCTTAATTCACTGAAAAATTTATAAACTTGTAAAATTGGCAAAAAATATTCTCTAAAAAGAATATTGAACTAAAAAGGAAATTATTTATTTTACATAAATTTTTTTCTAAATTGAAATAAATAATTTCTGCAAGTAAACTGAGAGAGAATTTATTAAAATTATAATTTAAAGTATTTGAATGAAGATACCATTTGATTGAATTTAAAAGTTTTAAAGTTATAAAATACGAGATGTAAGTAAATGTTTATTTGATAATAGACAAATAATCGTTTATTTGAAAAATAAGATATTTTTTCTTTTATAATAATTAATATATAATAATTTATTATAACCAAATAATTTATTATTAACCAAGTAATAAAATCATTATTTTTTATTTTAACAATATTATACTTCTTCAAAATTATTTTCACTATTTCAAATTCAATTATTATTTTCAAAAAATTTTAACCACAATTTTAACCACTATTATTATTATTCTGCAAGAATTTAATTATTTAAAATGCAAAAGTAAATAATTTATTGAATAATTGAATGTTTCTTAAAATTCAATTCTCATAAAAAATTTTAGTAACAAATTTTTTAGTAATTCAATTCTTTTGTTGAATTTTATTAAAACTTGCATGAACGAGAATTCAATAATTTAAGTACAAAAATAAATAATTTGTTAATTTCACGTTTCTTGAAATTCAATTCTCATAAAAAATGTTATCAACAAATTTGTTAAATCATTATAAATTCTTTGGACGAATTTTCATAAAATCTTCCAAATTAATTAGTACATTTTTCGAGGAATTTTATGAAAATTGCATTAAAAATACTTTAAAATTCTGTGATGAGTTTTATTGTTTGTAAAAAAAAAATTAATTGTCGCAAAGAATTTTATAGCATTTTTTGTCAATAATAATTAAATTCCTTTGAAGAAATTTCTGAAAATAATAAATATTGAAAATCATTAAATTCAAGAAAATTTTTTGTTAATAATTGAAACTTTTGATAGAATTTTAATAAAAATTGTTTAAATAATTGAATTTTGGAGAATTTTCTTAAACTTCTGAACATAATTCAATTTTTGCGAAGAATTTTATTACATTTTAAAATAATTCATTTTCTTCAATTAAATTATATTATTTATGAAAATAATTGAATTATTCCGAAGAAATTTCGAAAAAAATTTATAAATAATTGCTTTCTGCAAAATTTTTTAAATTTATATAAAATGATTAAATGTTTGCGTGCAATTTTATTCCATTATTTTTAAGTAATTCGGTTTTTTTGGAATTTTTTTTATCATTGAATTGAAGAAGATTTTTGAAAATTATTGAATTTCGAGGAAGAATAATAATTGAATTTCTGCAATTATTTTTAATTTTTGGCACGAATATAATTGAATTCCTGAGAGGGAATTTATTATTAATAAAAATAAATAAAAAATAATTACATTTTTCGAGGAATTTGATTAAAATTGCATTAAAAATAATTGAAATTCTCCAATAAATTTTTTTATTTATGAAAATAATTGAATTACCAAAAATTATTTTATTATTTATAAAAATAATCGAATTCCTGTAGAAATGTTATTATTTATGAAAATAATTGTATTATTGCGAAGAAATTTATAAAAAAAATTTGTAAATAATTGAATTTCGGTAAAAAATTTTATTATTTATGAAAATAATTGAATGTTTGCGTAGAATTGTATTAAAATTTTTTCATTAATTTTTGGAAATTTTTTTTTGAAATAGTAGATATTTAAAATTATGGAATTTTATAGAAAACTTTTGAAAATAATTGAAATTTTGACAAGACTTTTAATTAAAATTTTGTAAAATATTTGAATAGTAGAGAAGAATTTTAAAATTTATAAAGAGAATAACATTTTGACGAGAATTTTATTATTTATAAGGAGAATTAAAATTTTGACCCGAATTTTTTTTTAATTTTTTAACACAATTGCATTTTTTTGTTAAAAAGGAAAAATATTCAGAACAAAAATTCTCATATGAAATCATTCTTTTAGTGCGAATGTGACCGCAAAAATTTTGCAGACATAGTCTTGTTCTTGGTAGAATTTTTTTTCCCCTCGCAACATTCCCTAAATAATTGTTTCTTTCCGTTTAAAAAGGAACATTGTTTCTTTCAGTGGTAAATGTTCATTTTCTATCTTAGTCTTTTATATGATTAAAATTTTTTTTTAATTAAATTAGTTGAAAATTAAGAACTCATTTTTATTTAAAAAAATTAACTTACAATTAATTTTTTTTTTAATTTTGAAAATTTGTTTAAAGTTAAAAATTAATTTCAATTGTAAAAATTATTTTTATAGTTGTAAACATGCATTTTTACTCTAAATATTTATTTTAACGTTGAAAAATTTTATTAAATTCTAAAAATTAATTTCAACGTTAAAAATGAAATTGAAATATTCTAAAAATTAATATCATGTTAAGAGTCTAATTTAGAAGTTTTATTGATTAAAAAGAGGAATTTTTTTTTAATTTTCCCTACTAATTGCTTTGTGTTTTATTTTCAACAGGAATGTTGAGGATTATTCGCGGGAACATGAGGACGCGTCGCGCAATATTCAACAGTACCTGTCAAATCCAATAAATGCCTATTTATTGGTAAAAAGATTAACCACAGATTGGAAAAGAGTGGAAGAATTATTAACGCAAGACGTTGTAAATGCTTTTGTTGCAAACATTACCAGTTCACGAAGCGACTTGAAATTTCCGACAGACGAGGATCTTAATGGTGCTGCAGTCGCTTTAATGAGGTTACAAGACACTTACAAGCTAGAAACAGCTCAAGTTGCAAAGGGCGTTCTCAATGGGGTTCAATATAGTACCGGATTATCAGGTAAATTGTTTTTTACGTTAAATACAATTTTCAATTACAGTTAATTTCCCATTTTGTCATGAATAAAAAATTTACACATTATTTTTTTTTCAAATATCGATTTTTTAATAATAATAATAATCTATGCAATTTTTATTAAATTATTATTTTCTATTTTTTTTTAATTTTACTCTATTTTTATTGTTATGAAAGAAATTGTTAAAGTGGAAATTTATTTTTTAGCAAATTATCTATGTTCTTTGTTGTTAAATATTGACTTTTGTGTTATTTTTATCTCAATCAGTAGGAAAAATAACTTTTAGTCAGACAACTTCTAATTTTTGTTTTGCGCCCGCTCTTTCTAAATGAGTGTATGAAAATGTTGTTAATAGTCAGACTTTTTCTCGTAAATATTTAAAGAGAAAAAAATTTTTTTTTACCTCTACCCTTTCGCGTTAATGTGAATTTCAACGATAATGAAGCTTAAATTATGCTTGGAATCGAGAGCGCATTTTTTAAGCATTGATATTATAGGTTCATGGGAATTTTACACACATCCGGGAAGTTGTTGCTGCGGAGCAGTGAAAATTTAATGAATTTTAAAATTTCAATACTAATTCAGTTTTTTTTAATTTCAAATAACAGCGAGCATTATATTCTATCTGGAGAAATTAATATCCAAGAGGTGAAAAATATTTGTAGTGCTTTTATTTTTAGCTTTTCAGTTTATAACTTTATAATATAGAGAAAAATGAATAAAACGTGTGTTGAAACAAAGGCATTGACTATAACACAAAATCAAAATCTATTAAATAATATACAAAAGTCGGAAAAAAAATTTTAAATTAAAAAAAAAGTTTTTGTTTAATAAAAAAATTGTTTTTTGTAATATTTTGTAGAGAAAAATTTTTCTTTTGAAATTTTATTCGAATTAAATAATATACACTTTTCTAAATAGTAAATTTTATGAAAATTGCATTAAAAATACTTCAAAATTCTGTGATGAGTTTTATTGTTTGTAAAAAAAAAATTAATTGTCGCAAAGAATTTTATAGGATTTTTTGTAAATAATAATTAAATTCCTTTGAAAAAATTTCTCAAAATAATAAATATTGAAAATCATTAAATTCAGGAAAATTTTTTTGTTAATAATTGAAATTTTTGATAGGATTTTAATAAAAATTGTTTAAATAATTGAATTTTGGAGAATTTTCCTAAACTTCTGAACGTAATTGAATTTTTGCAAAGAATTTTATTACTTTTTAAAATAATTCATTTTCTTCAATTAAATTATATTATTTATGAAAATAATTGAATTATTCCGAAAAAATTTCGAAAAAAATTTATAAATAATTGCTTTCTGCAACATTTTTTTAATTTATATAAAATGATTAAATGTTTGCGTGAAAATCATTAAATTCATGAAAATTTTTTGTTAATAATTGAAATTTTGGATAGAGTTTTAATGAAAATTGTTTAAACAATTGAATTATGAAGAATTTTTTGTAATTTCTGGACGTAATTGAATTTTTGCAAAGAAATGTATTACTTTTTAAAATAATTCATTTTCTTCAATTAAATTATATTATTTATGAAAATAATTGAATTATTCCGAAGAAATTTATAAATAATTGCTTTCTGTAAAATTTTTTTAATTTTTATAAAATGATTAAATGTTTGCGTGAAATTTTATTCTTTTTTTTTAAGTAATTCGATTTTTTTGGAATTTTTTTTTATCATTGAATTGAAGAAGATTTTTGAAAATTATTGAATTTCGAGGAAGAATAATAATTGAATTTCTGCAATTATTTTTAATTTTTGGCACGAATATTAATTAAAAGTTTTGAAAATAATTGAATTCTTGAGAGGGAATTTATTATTAATAAAAATAAATAAAAAAATAATTACATTCTTCGAGGAATTTGATTAAAATTGCATTAAAAATATTTGAAATTCTCCAATGAATTTTTTTATTTATGAAAATAATTGAATTACCAAAAATTATTTTATTATTTATAAAAATAATCGAATCCCTGTAGAAATGTTATTATTTATGAAAATAATTGAATTTTTTTGTTTAATAAAAAAATTTTTTTTGCAATATTTTCTAGAGAAAAATTTTTCTTTTGAAATTTTATTCGAATTGAATAATATATACTTTTCTAAATAGTAAACCCCTAATGGTTTAAAGTTTAAATCTATTTAAGAATAGTATAAAAAAAATTTTTAATTAAAAAAAAATGTTTCACTTTTACATATTTTCTAGAGAAAAATTGTTCTTTTGAAATTTAATTCAAATTGAGTACAAACGTTTCTAAATAGTAAACCCCTAGAGGCATTATTATATATAAAATTGGTTTTTAAATTAAAATTGTTAATTTATGAAATCAATGATAGAAACAATTTGTTCTCTCGTTCTATATCTCTGCAATAAAATAAAATAGTGTTATTCTATTCGCGTCTGATTGAAAATAGAAGTCAAATTGGAAGTAAAAATCTATAATTGTTTTTTAAATTGAAATTTAAAGTGTTTGATTAACGACAAGCTGTCTAATGTCGAGTCGAGTTAATTGAAGGGAGATGGAGGGGAAAATTATATGAAATTGGTGTGCCTGCGCGAATCTATAGTTACCAAAGTGAAGAGAAGTAAAGCAGTTAATTAACGAACAAGCCCAACTTGTTTGTGCTGGCAAGAAAACCGACGTTGAAGCCTTTCCCATATATATATATAGGCGTAAATCGATCCTCCAATCAGGAAGTTATGCTTTTTCCAATGTCAGCCGGCCTCTGAAAAACAAGATACTGCATTTAAAAGTAATTTATTATTACCGATTTTGTATATTCACCATTTATCAACACCCGTCACGCTTCCATGCAAAAATTAACTATAAATATACACGCAAATAGACTTTTCCGTGTCGAGTGTTCGGCCTTCTTTAATTTAATTAAAAAACAACCTGTTTCCCTTTTAGAAATACGTGAATGAGTTTTCAATTATGTTCGCCGACTGATCATATTTCACAGAAGTCACGTACTTTATATAATCCTACAATTACACGAAAGCTGATCTAAGTCCGGTAAAAAAAAAATGTTTGTCCATTCTATATCAAAATTTTATTTTAAAAATATTTTCACCTATAGAAATCCTTCTTCACTAAACAAAATTTTAATCCTTTTTGTTAATAAAATTTTAATAGCAATTCTTAAAAAAAAAAAATTAAAATATTTTTAATAACATTTAAACAAAATTTTAAAATTGTCCAAGAAGTACAATATTGTAAAAAAATTTGCAAACAGAATTTAATTATTTAATAATTTTATTGTAAAAATCTTCGTTAAATTTCAATTTTTTTTCATAAAGAAATTTAATTATTTAATTTAATTTACTTAATTTATTTTATTTTATTCAATTAAAAATTTATTTATTTATTTTAATTATTTAAGGAATTCGATTAACTTAGAATATGAAAATAAAAAAAACATTGCGATAAAATCAATTATTTAATAAAATTTCTATTCAATTCTTCACAATAATTTAAATACTATTTCACTAATAGAAAAATTTGTCATTGAAACTTAATTTTAAAGAAAAATTTTTGAAAATATTCTTAGCATGAATTTAGTTATTTCGAGAAATAATAAAATTTATCGAAGAATTTTAATTATTTTTAATACTATTTTGAATTAATTAATTCGAAAATTCAATTATTTTGACAAATAAAGTTTTAATGAAATTCTTCCTAGAAATTCAATTATTGAAATAAATAATTCTTCAAAAGAATTTCATTCAGTCGATAAATAACAAAAATTATTCCTGAAAATTCCATTATTTTGAGGCATTTTAATAAAATTCTTTGCAAAATAAATAAAATTCAATTTTTTCATAAATAACAATATTCATCACAAGAATTCAATTATTTGGAAAACTAATTAATTTCTTCTTGGAAAATGCAATTATTTTAAAACATTGTAATAAAATCATTCTTAATAATTCAATTATTTTCAAGAAGAACAAATTTTTTTTACAGAAATTCATTTTTTTAAAACATTTAAATAAAATTTTTCTTAATAATTGAATTATTTTTATAAATAAAAAAATTCTTCTCAGAAATTCAATTATTTTTGAAAATTTTTATAAATTTCTTAGCAACTATATTCTATTATTTTAATAAATAAAATTCATCAAAGGGTTCCAATTACTTTTAATCCAATTTTACAGGAATTGGCCTAAAAATGTAATTATTCTTAAAAATTTAATTTCTATCCTCGAAAAAGTAAAAAATGTTTTTTTTTAAATTCTTTAAAAAATTAAATTATTTACAAAAATACTAAAGTTTTTTCAGGAATTAAATTAATTTCAAATGTTTTAATAAAACTGTTCGAAAGAAATCAATTATTATTTTAAATACAATGTTAATTAAATTTTTCTGAAATCATTAAATAAATCTTTTATAGCTTTTAAATAAAATTATTTTCAAAAATTCAATTTATTTACATAAATAATTCTTCGAATTAATTCAATTGTGGCGATAAATAATAATCCTGAAAATGCAATTATTTTGAGGCATTCTAATCAAATTCTTTGCAAAATTCAAATATTTTTATAAATAACAATATTCTTCACAAGAATTCAATTATTTTGAAAAGTAATCAATTTCTTCTTGGAAAGTGAATTATTTAAAAAAACCCTATAAAATCGCTTGTAAGAATTCGCGTCAAAAATTTTAATAGAATTCTTTGGATATTTAATTATTTTCAAAAACTTTTTGGAATTCAATGATTTTCAATATCTAAAATTTTTTTTAAATTCCCAACAGAATTCGACTACTTAAAAAATTTTATCTAAACATCTTCGTGAGAATTCAATATTCTTTACATGAATAATACAAATACTGTTTATTTTTTTGATAAAAAAAGAAATATTCTTTAGGAAAAAAAATGTTTAACCATCTTAAGATGTGAATTAAACTTCATAATTTTAATTTCAAATATACTTCATAGAACAAAAAATATTTTTTTTCAAGAAAAATTGTTAATTTTACACTGACATAATTTTTTCACATATTTAGAAAAAATTTCTTTAGAAAGTACTGAAAATCTCATATCTCATATCCGCCTTCAATTTGTGCAAAACTTTAAGGTTGAACGTCGGTCTGGAAAGCGTAGAGAGGGGGGGGGGAAGAGGCAGGATAAAAGTTCTGTTTTCATCGTCGGAAAATTAATAGTGATCGGAGGACGCGTGGGAAATCAGTCTCGATCGTCCCAAGAAGACAATCTGTCGTCTGGATTTATAAGAATAAGTTTCTTTCGGAATTGTAAGTGAAAGAGAATTTTTTTTTTGTTTCCCTGGGCTATGAATAAAATTGCAATAAAAAAAATTAATTTTTATGTCACGTCACTTACTTCATTATTTTACAGGAATAACCACCCAATTGAAATGGCATGCTATAAAAAGCTATTGTGTCTATTTATATTTAATTGACGATCGAGTGGAATTGAACGTTGTTCTATTTTCGTCCAGCGACAATATTGAATAATTGATACAACTAATCGTATTTCTATCTTCTAGTGCTAAGTTTGAAAAATGTGTCAATTATTGTAAAGTTGGATCAGATGTTTACTACTATATTTAGATCAAAATTTATTAGAAATCGATTTAAATTTTAAAAAATAACAAAAACAAATTTTAGTCCGACAGAAAATTCAATTTTTTGCACTCTTCTTTAAATCAGTAGGAAAAATCATTTTTCGTCAGACGTGGCTTTGAATTTTTTGAACTCTTTCTAAATCCAGTGGTGGAAACCAGGTTTAGTCGGACATAATAACTTTTACTACTTGTTTTGAAAAGAGCTTGAAACAAAATATTTTCTCTGACGTAAATTGACTTTTACCACTTTTTGAAAAAAAAATTGGAAATAAAATGTTCTGTCTGTCTAAAAATGACTATTACTACTTACCGTACATTTTTGTCTGACGTAAATTTATTTTTACTACTTATTTAGAAAAATGTTGAAAATAAAATGTTCTGGTTGACCGAAAATAATTATTACTACTTACAATACATTTTTGTCTGATGTATATTGACATTTACTACTTATTTTAAAAAAAAACTTCAATCAAAATATTTTGTCTGGCGTTAATTGACTTTTACTACTTTTGGAAAAAAAATTGGAAATAAAATGTTCTGTCTGTCTAAAACTGACTATTACTACTTACCGTACTTTCTTGTCTGACGTAATTTGATTTACACTACTTATTTAGAAAAATATTGAAAATAAAATGTACTGGTTGACAGAAAATAATTATTACTACTTACAATACATTTTTGTCTGACGTAAATTGATTTTTACTACTTATTTAGAAAAATATTGAAAATAAAATGTTCTGGTTGACCGAAAATAATTATTACTACTTATAATCATTTTCGTCTGACGTATATTGACATTTACTACTTATTTAGAAAAATATTGAAAATAAAATGTACTGTTTGACCGAAAATAATTATTACTACTTATAATCATTTTCGTTTAATGTATATTGACTTTAACTGCTCATTTTGAAAAGTTCATGAAACAAAAAGGTTCTGTCTGACTGGAAAGAACTATTACTACTTATAATTTAAATTTAAAAAATTGGAAATAAAATGTTTTGTCTGACTGAGAGTGAATATTACTACTTATAATTTAAATTTTTAAAGAAATTGGAAATATAATATTCTGTCTGACCGAAAAGGAATATTACTACTTAAATTCATTTTCGTCTGGTGTAAATTGACTTTTACTACTTATTTTGAAAAGTACTCGAAACAAAATGTTGTGTCTGACTAAAAATGTATATTACTACTTAAAACGATTTTTGTCTAATTTAAATTGGCTTTCACTCTACTCATTTTAAAAATTACTTTGAAAAAAATTGTCTGGCTAAAAATGACTGTTACCTGTTCGTCTGGCGTAAATTGACTTTTACTACTTCTTTTAAAAAGTATACGAATTAAAATGTTCTGTCTGACTTAAATTGACTGTTACTACTTGTAATACCTTTTCGTCTGGCCTAAATTGACTTTTACTACTTATTTTAAAAAGTACTGAAAATAAAATGTTACAGTCTGACTTAAATTACTGTTACTACTTATAATAACTTCTCGTTTAACGTAAATTGACTTTTAACACTGATTTAACAAATTTCTGCAAATACAATGTTTATTTAGACATAATATCCACTATATAAGAAACTTTTTCGAAATTAGTAGTAAAAATATGTTCTAGTCAGACAAAATTATTCATTTTTCGTCCTTTTCGTTAATCAGTGCAGTGAAAGAAATATTAGAACTTCAACATTGAATTTACAGTCCTTTCTATATCAAATTCAGTAGTAAAAACAACTTTTAGTCAGACAGAATTCGATCCAGCGATATGGTTAACATTCTTATGTTTTCCATTTACTTTTAATATTTCTGTGAAATTTATATCGTTTTCCCATTTGTTGACACGTGAAATTTCGTTTAAAATTTATCTATAGTTTACTATTTTCAAGATTAAAATTTAAGAATTTATTTGATTGCAGCCGGTGATTGTTTTGAGCTTGGCAGACAATCCTACAATAATGGTGACTATTATCACACTGTTCTTTGGATGCAGGAGGCTATGGATCGCCTCCAAGAGGAGCAAAATAGAACAACAACTTCGAAGCCAGATATCTTGGAATATTTGGCATTCTCTACTTATATGCAAGGTTTGTAAAATAAATAAATTTTTATCCCTTTTTCTTTTATTTAAAGAATACCTTGTAAAAATAACCATTTTTTGTAATAAGTTAGAAAAATTTTTAATTTATCCTTTAAAAAAATTTACACTTCAAAAAATACACTTTTAACAGAAAACAAAACAAAAAAAAAGAAAAAAAATTAATTAAATTAAATAAATTAACTCTAGAATAATTATTTAGAACATTTTTGTTATGAAAATTAATTATTTTCAACGATAATTTTTTTGTGGAAAAAGTATTCAAATTTTCCTCTTTTAACAATAGAATTATCTATATAAAAAATTATTTTTTGATTCAATTTTATAGGCACTATTTTTAAAGTAAATTAAAATTTTTTTTCTAATTTTTTATAAACAGAAATTGTTTTGGAAAATAGTAAAAGTAATTCTGAAAAAATAACAATTTTTAATATTAAATTTTGACAATTTTTGCTGGAAATATTTTCAAGATTCACATTCAGTTTACTAATTTTTTTTATCTGAAACTTACTTCGAGTATCGTAAAATTAATGAAATTTGAAAACAAAAGTTTAGCGTTGTACAAAAAATTTTGATTATAAAATTTTAACTCAATATAGGTAAATTTAATTTTAAAAGAAATTCTACACGTTGAAATTGCAATTTTAATATATTTATTGCTCCATTCGGTCGATAAGGAAAGAAATGAACAAAGAAAAAGTTTTCAAAGGAAGAGAGAAAAGGTCGATTCTATGTATCAAGTATGTGAATTATAAATTTACGATTAAATCATTCAGGGGTAGCAGTGACTCGCTTGTAAACGTCGCGCCACCCTTTTACAAAATTAATCTCTCTCTCTTCGAAACCTGATACCATAAAATATTGGATAAATTCTGCTTCTTTTGTTCCCTAACAATTGGTATTTTTTTTTCTTAATGTTTTTTCTTTTTATTCACTTTTTATTTAGAAAATTAATTTAATTTAGAAAACAAATTTAATTTACAAATTTAATTTAGAAAATTAATGTAATTTAGAAATTTAATTACAAAATTTATTGAATTTACAAACTTGATTACAAAATTAATTCAATTTACAAATTTAATTTAGAAAATTAATTTAATTTACAAATTTAATTTAGAAAATTAATCTAATTTACAAATTTAATTTAGAAAATTAATCTAATTTACAAATTTGATTACAAAATTAATTTAGTTTACAAATTTGATTACAAAATTAATTTAATTTACAAATTTAATTGCAAAATTAATTTTCTCTACAAATTTAATTAACAAACATTTTTCCGTTTTTTCGCAGGAAACGTTGCTAGAGCCTTAAGTATGACAAACGAACTTTTAGAATTGGTTCCAACGCATCAAAGAGCTTTGGGAAATCGGGCGTATTATCAAGAAGAAATTGAGAAGAAATCTAGTCAAGTTAAAAGAAAACGAGGTGAAGATGGTCAGGACGATGTTGGTCTTTCAGATCAGGTACATTTTTTTTAATAGCGTTAGAAAATAAAAAATTTTTCCCTCAATGGTAGTCATTATATAAAATTATAATTCAGGGGAAAAAATTTTTGTTTAGAATTTTTTTTCTAATAATTGTATTGTAAAAATATTTTCGAAAAAGAAATCCCGCAAAACAATTCAATATTTTACGAAAAAAAAATTTAAATATAAATTTTGACTATGGAATTATTTAAAAAATGTATATTTCAAAATAAAAAATTTTGTACTTTGCATAACAACAATTATTCTCAAATTTTTTTACTAAAATTCTTCGAGGGAATTAAATTATTTTCAAATATGTCCATCAATTTTTTTTTGCAAGAATTCAATGATTTTCAAGACATTGTTTTTCTAAATTTGAAAATAAGAAAGAAAATTTATTTAAAATTTAGGTTTATTATAATAAAATAGTTAGATTATTAATATTGTATTAGTATAGATTGTATTAAATTGAATTATTGTGTAAATAATAATTAAGTACAATTAAATAACAAAACTAATTAATTTTGATTAATTAAAAATAAAAAATTAATAAAAGAAACAAAATTTTCTTTTACAGCCCTTTACTGTAACGGAGAAGAAAGTCAAGACATTGAAGGAAATGACTGAAAGGGAGAGATACGAGATGCTCTGTCGTGGAGAAATTTCACTACCCGCAGATATCCAGAAACAATTGAAATGTCGATATGTCGACCGAGGAATTTCGTTCTTGAAAATAGCTCCTTTCAAAGAAGAAGAAGCTTATCTGAACCCGAGAATTGTGATATACCACGATGTAATTTATGACGAGGAAATAGAGACCATCAAAAGATTGGCACAACCCAGAGTTCGTTGAACCTTTCACTTCTTTCTTTCTTTTTTTTTACATTTATTTTTACACACGCTGATAGCCATTTGTCAATTTTTTTTTCTTTCTTCTTTTACTTTGACACTCCATTTATTATTATCATCGAGGAAAATTTAATTAATCTTAAAATTGAATACATGAAATTATCTCAAAAATGAATAATAAGTGAATATTATCCAAGACAAGAAGTAAATCATTAAAAATAAGATATTAATTTATAATATATATAATATAATTTCAGAATTCATAATTCAATTTGCTAAAAAAAACCCTTCTATTTTAAACAGTATGTATTCTAATTAATTAAACAGAAGTAATGCAATTTTTATGAAGTTTTAATATTACTGTAATTATAATAATCATATATTCTGACATAGGGAATTAAGGAAAATTTTAAGGAAAAAATAATTACTAAAAGTAATGGTTTTATAAAAGAATTTTACTTAAAAAGATTTAAAAAATTTAATTTTTAATAAATTACAGATTTTTGCAGAAATATTTCAAATATTTCATTATTTCAAAAATTCTTATCACAAAATTCAATTATGTACCAAATTTACAAAAAAAATCTCCACAAAATCTCAATTATTATCTTTATAAATACAAAAATTCTTCTTTAAAATTCAATTATTTATAAAAATTTTAATATAATTCTTGTCAAAATTTCAATTATTTTTACAAAAATTTGCCTCAATTCAATGATTTTCAATATCTGATATTTTAATATAATTATACCCAAAAGAATTCAATTATTTCAAGACAATTTTAATAAAATTGTAAAAAAATAATTTTATTAAAAAATGTTTATTTTCATAAATAATTAAAATTATTTATTGAATATTTTATTTATTTATTTATTAAATATAAAGTTAGATTTTTTTAAGAATTTCTTCATAATAATTCAATTATTTTAATCGAATTCATTAAAAAATTTTTGATTTTAAACTTTTGATTTATTTTTGATTCGTAAAAAATTTCATTAAAATTCTGCAAAGAATTTTAATTATTTACAAATTTATTCATAAAATTCTATATAAGAATTCGATTTTATCAAAAAGTCAATTATTCAATAAATTGCTAATTATTATTTATGAAAATAATTAAATTCTTGCAATCAATTTTATTACGATTTTTTTTTAAATAATTGAATTCTTTTGAAAAATTTTATTATACTTGAAAAATAATTTAATTCACGCATTATTTTCTAATAAAAATTGATTTGAAAATGAATTTTGGTTTCAATTTTAGATAATAGTAATTTTTTAATTTAAAATATTTAAAAGAGAAATTATTGTTTATTGAATATTTTAATGAATCTAATAAAAAATGATTTGAAAATGAATTCTGGTTTAAATTTTAGATAATAATATAATATGGAAATTTGAAATATATTTAATAAAGAAATTATTTTGGACGCACTTGTAAATTAAAAAAAAAATCTAAAGAGAAAATAATGATAAAGTGGAAAAATAATTATGGCCTTTTGTTCTTTTAGTTTAAGAGGGCTACAGTGCAGAACTATAAAACTGGTGAGTTGGAAATTGCGCACTACAGAATTAGTAAGAGTGCCTGGCTCCAGGAACACGAACACAAACACGTAAAGGATGTGAGTCGTCGTGTTGAACACATGACGAGTTTGACGGTCGACACCGCTGAAGAACTTCAAGTCGTTAATTATGGAATTGGTGGTCATTATGAGCCACACTTTGATTTCGCGAGGGTAAATCACTTTTTTATATGTACTCCGAGAAAATTATATCTAAATTTCAATTTTACACAAATATTTATTATTATTTTTTTGATTAATATTATTATTATTATTATTATTAATATTTTTATTATTATTAATATTATCATTATTATCGTTACAGAAAGAGGAAACGAATGCCTTCAAAAGTCTTGGCACTGGAAATCGTATCGCCACGGTTCTTTATTATGTAAGGAATTTTTATTATCTTCGTTTTCTTTCACTTGAAAAGAAAGAGAAACAGGAATCAAATTCTTTTAATTTTTATTTATTTCATTGAATTTTTGAAGCTTCGGATTCAAATAGAAACCTAAAGAAACGTGCTTTAAAATTTTTATTTAACACTATAGAACTCACGTGCAATCGCGCGTGAAAATTTGTAACCCGTTGATATTTACAAAAACTTTCTTTCTGAAATTTAAGAAATATTTACTCATTATTTTATAAAAAAATATAATTTCATAGGTAGTTTTTTTTGGATAAAATTTCCTTTTTTTACTTTCCTTGTGAGTTGTCATTGTAAAATTTCTAGAGGAATTAATTTCACTAAAACATGAATTATTTGATTTACGAATTAATAGCCTAACTTTTGACATGAAAATTTGAGCTGTAAAATAATTTGAAATAAAAAAAAACACTAATTTATAATTTATTTTTCAATTTTTTTTTCTATTCAAAGTAAATATAGTAGATAATGAAATAAATAAATTTTTTAGATGAGTGATGTGGAGCAAGGAGGTGGAACAGTGTTCACGAGAATAAATCTTTCCCTGTGGCCTAAAAAAGGAAGCGCAGCATTTTGGTACAATTTGAAACCAAACGGAGGTGGAGATTTCTTAACGAGGCATGCCGCTTGTCCGGTACTTACAGGATCAAAATGGGGTAAATTTTTCTTTCAGAAAGATTTATTTTCTTATTTTTAATTATATTTTTTTGTCTTTGATAGATGAAATTAAATTATTTCCCAATAAAAAGAAATTAAATATTTGAATATGTATGTTTTTAATATATTGCAATTTTTTTCCAATGTTATGGAAATATTTTCCAATTTCAAAATAATAAATTCTTATTCTAAAAATTAAAACTCTAATTTTTCCAAAATTCAATTATTTTCTGGAATTTTTAGATAAAATTCTTCTCTAATTGGATTATTTTTAGTAATTTTAGAAATTTTGATGAGAATTCTGGAATTTTTAATTAAAATTCTTTGCTAAATAAATTATTTTATGTAATTTTAAAATTTGTTTGGAAGTTTAATTATTTTTCATAACTTCATCGAATTTCTTGTCTAAATAAATTATTGTTAATTACTTTTAAGATTTGAATTATCTAAAAAAAGAAAAGTTAATTTAAATTAAAATTTTTCTTTTACAGTTGCGAATAAATGGCTACATGAATCAGGCCAAGAATTCCTGAGGCCCTGTACATTGGAAAATCAACCAGAAGACACTGAAGTTCCTTATACCTTCTAAATTTTAATAAAACAAAAAAGTCTAGAACGATGAATTTATTGAGAATTTGTCAAAAATAAACGACAATTTTTTTTACATGAAACGTATATTTCCTCTCTTGTGAATATAATTTCATTAGCGAATCAGAATCTCAATTTTTTCTTCAATCGAGTCTCACGAAAAAAAAATCTCAATAAATTCAGTCAAGTTTATTTTAAGAAATGTTAAATTTAATTTACACGAAGCTGTTACTGTAACAGCGTTTTCTTTTTTTTTACAACCAACTTCTCAACTCGTTAAAATAAGTAAATTTTCGTATCGAAATTTTTAAAATACATATCGGCATAGTCTGCGATGCAAAATGAAAAATGACTTATCAGAATTTTTTCCCTGTATTTATATCGTATCTGCAAACTTTGTTACATTTTTCAGAGGGAATTTAACGAATTTAGAGACTGACAATTGGCTTAATTATATATTTGTGTGTATAAGTATTTATCGAAGTTTAAAAGAAAATTTTGTATAAAAGAAAAAAGAACAAGACTGTTTGTGACAAATTCTAAACATTCTTTTTCCTTTAAATTTTCTTCGAAAGAAAACTTATTTTATTAGAAAACATTTCTACGTTTAAAAATTTGATATATAGTTTTAATTCTATTTAGCAATCTATTTGTAAATTACTGGCAACAATTTATTTATGCCGACGCAATATTTTCTGTGAAACAAACTTTTTTTTCCTCTAGTTATTATTTTTCATTCAGTTAAAATCAAATAGCCAATGAAAATGTGTAGTGTAAATAATTGAAACATTAAAGCATTAACTAGATACTTTATATCTGATTTAAATTTAGAGATATTTCGCGAAAGAATGATATTTTAGAAACAAAATAGTCTCAAGAGCATTGTGATACTGCAAAATTAAAACAAAAAAGTTTCAAGTTCTTCTTGAATTTTTGCAGTAATTTTGCAGTTTAGATAGGAACTTAATTTTATAATATTTCTTATCGTCAACAAAAAAAACCATCCAAAAAATTAATTCTTTAAAAACAACTAACTAATTAGAAATTGCAAGAAAAAATAATTTTAACTCAAATTTACAATTTATAATTTAGTTTGTAAAATTACAGTTTACAATTATTTTTATTAACAATTTTGTAGCTTTTTTGAAATTTTTAGAAAATATAAAAACAATCTAATTTTTTAATACGTTCATTTTCTTGATTTTTTCTTTTCACCTTTACAAAAGAAAAATTAATTTTAAAGAACAATTTTATTTTGATGATTTTGAAAAATTATTAAAAAATAAGAAAATAAAAGTAAAATTTTAATAAAAAAATCTCTTTTTTTTGTATCTGGTTGTGAACAGACGATAGAAAACAAATTGCTTTCTTTATATGGAAGAATGAATGTGAGTACGAAGACGTTTGACAGAATTGTAATTCATAAATTTGTGAATAGACGAAACTTAATGGAAATGATATGAAGGTTAAGTGTACGAATTTGTGAGTAGAAAAATATTCTTCGATAACTCGTTTCATTATAAATATTAAGGATTCCCTAAAATGTGTTTAAATATTTTTGCTCCAAATTTTATACAAAGAAAAGGAAATTTTCTTTCACACGTACTTAGAAAATACAAATTTTCGACTAAAAATTGTTCAGAAATTTTCAAATTTACAAAAATTGCAAAGAAAAAGTGAATGAGACGAATTTATTTTGAATTATAAATGTAAAATAAAAGGATTTTATTTTTTACAGAAATGAAACAATTTTTTTTCATATTTAAATAAAAACAAAATTCGTTATTTATTTTATATTTAAATATAAAAAAAATTGTTTTATTTATGTAAAAAATAAAATCAATTTATTTTACATTTGATTTCAAAAATATAATCGTTTTATTTTCTTTCGAAAATAGAATTATTTTATTTAACGTTTAAATGAGTAATGAAAATGTTTCACTTCCTATTTAAGTAGAGAAATAAAATTTTTATTTAAATTAAAAATAGAATTGTTTAATTTAATTAATGTAAAAAGTGTTGCAATGAATTTGTATTTCTCGATTTTCTTGTATTTTCTCGATGAAAGATTTGATTATTCGACACCGAATGTTTGTAATTGAAAAAACTGTTAATTTAAAGATAATTTAGTTATTAAATTAATTTCTTTCGAAAAAATAGCGAAAACCACTTTGTGGAAAAACGATAAAACTGATGAAAGCTCAATAAACGAGAAACAATTCGATTGTATATAAATATATAGACAATTAAGCTTTCGAGAAGGAAATTAGGGTCACTGCACCAGTGAACGCACAAATAGTGTTTCACTTGGACTTATTTCAAACAGACAGATCAATTGTTTAGAAAAAAATATTCAGTTTAAAATACTTTAATTTTATCAATAATCATTTTATTTTATTTCAAAAAAACGACATTTTTATATTAAAAAACGACATTTTTATATAAAAAAAACAACATTTTTATATAACAAACAACATTTTTATTATTAAAAATTATTTATTTATGTTATTATTTATGTTACCTAATTATTTTAATTATTTTAATTATTTTAATTATTTTAATTATTTTAATTATTTTAATTAATTTTACATTTAGGAAAATAGCAAAAAGTGAAATAGTGACAAAATAAAAAAAAATAGAAAAATACCAGTGAATGAAACACTGAGCCAGAATATATTTATTCTAATATCTTTCTTTGTTAATTTTTCACAAGTAAAAGAAGAAAATATATTAATTCACCGCATTTTTTGTAAATAACACTCCTTATGCTTGGTTGTAATAATTTTTTATTTAAATCGACTGTTTGTACGCATTCACTGGTACCCGTTCGTTCACTGCTGCAGTTGGCCTTTTATTTCTAACAATTAATTTTATGGGAATCGCAAAAGTCATTAATGTATGAATTAAGATACACAGTTTATACATATATTACTTAAGGTCGCTCATAAGCATCGTTACATAGCATATTATGTATATAAAAATACGACTAAAAAAATAATAAATTGACAAATAAAAGTTTTCGAATATACTAGTCAATTTCTTGTCTACATAGATTAAAAATCGTTTCGTTTTCCTCTCAACCCCAAAGCGAAACAATAATATTAAAATTTTTTTTTGTTAATTAATTATTATTACACTTTCCAGTAATCCAATAAACTGTTAATTAGAACGAAATTCAGTATCGAAATATTCGTAAAGTGTTATAAGAATTTATACCTCGTTAGATAATATTTATACAGAACAATGGTTTTGATTGGAACAATATTGTGAAATACGTGGACCATTGGGAAGACTTAATTTCCCTCGAGAAATTAATATAATGGAAAGTGAGTGATAATATTATTATGTGTATCGTTGATTCATCAATAGAATTGAAAGGGCAACAATATATAATGTCCCTGAGGGGGGAGAAAAAGCGGGTAGAGAGAAAGATGTGTTTATAAACTTTTTTTTTTGTTATAAAACGAAAGGAAAAAAAAATAAATAAATGATATATGTGGAAGGTATTTCCTGCGTGTAGGACACCGCCTACACACCTGCATCGATCCGCACCGGGTTAAACGTAAATACAACCTGCACACACCCTCTCTCTCTCCTACACTTCGATCAAAATGCACGCAGATACAGCCTCGTTGTAATTGGGACGACCTTTAGTTGCATCTGTGACCTCTGCTTCACTCTTTTTCTCTTTTTCTCTCTCTCTCTCTCTCTCTCTCTCTCTCTTAAAAGCCTATAACGCATAGTACATAAAATGCTTCGGTCAAGTTTCATTTTGTCATTTTCTTCCCTCAAAAACTATTTCTTCATGTATCGAGTCATTTCGAGTTTATATCTCACATTGACCTACTTTTCAACGCTTTCGGAGAATATACACCAGGAAAATCTTTGCCTTTATATATTTATAGAAGAAAACACTTTTTTTAATGCAAAACCAAAATTATTTTCAGAAAAAAATTTGTTTTCTTTTGTGCTCACGGTGCTTGTACAAATTGTGTAATTTGAAAAAGTCAAACTCTTTAGTTCAATTCCTGCTTTTTTATCATACTTTTCGGTTTACCTCACATTTTTTTAGAATCGACTGACAATATTCTGAGTTATAAATTAGGATTTAAAGAATAATGAATTTTTTGTTTCTGAAATATTGAAAAATATGGGGCTCAAGAATTATTCTGATGATGAATTTTCGTTTATTTATTGACGCATCGAAACGAAGTTTCAAAAATTATTCTCTTAAGCAATGAAAATAAATTTAAAAGCTTTTTTTTAAGTAATAAATTTTGTTTATTTTATTTTTTAAATAATAAATTTTATTTATTTTTTAAGCAATAAATAACAGTTTTGAATAATATTATTCAAAAACAAATTGAAAATATATTTATTATTTCTTTCCGAAGTCATAATCAAAACATTTTTTTAAATTTATTTTGAAATCCAGAAAAAAAATTTCTAAAATTACATTTTTTTGGTTCGAATATTAAATTTTAGAAAAAAATTTATCTCTGAAAATAAATTTTATGTTTCATAATACATTTCTTAAAAATTAACAGTTTTGAATAGTATTATTCAAGAACTCTAAAAAATAATTGAATTCTAAAGGACTTGCGGACTTTGCATTTGAAAGTATTTCGAAATTTGAAACAAAGAAAATATAATTTCAATATTTATTTATTTTACAAAAATTATTTAAATTTAAAAGATTTCATTTAAAATTTCTCAAAAAATAGGTTTTTGAATTTTAATTCAATTTTAATTTTCTTGTAAAATATATTTGAACTCCGCAAAACAAAAATATTTTCAGCTAAAAAAAATTGGAAATTTTCTAAAATTTTATCAAAATAAATTTTATATTTGAAAGAATTTTTAGTTTTTCATAGCTTAAAAAATTATCTAAATAAATATTATTCTATTTAAATAATTCATTTCTTATACAGTTGAAATCTGATTTTGCCAGGAATTGTTTCAAAAATATTCAATTAAAATTTCATTGTAAATAATTGAATATTTAAAAAGAATTCATAAAGAACTAATTAAATTCAAAAAGATTTTTTTAAATTATTGATGCTTTGAAAATTTTAAGCGAAGAAAAAGTATAAAAATAATATTAAATTTATATTTTTCAAAATTGTTAGTTACACTATTGTTGTTTAAAAATTCTTAAAGGTTTTTAACAATTTTTAGTCAAAAATTTGAAAAACCAAATAATTCAATTTTGAAAGAATTACAATTGCAATTTTTTAGAAATCATTAAATTTTAAAAGATTTTTTATTAAAATTATTTGAAAATTTAAATTCCCTGCTAAAAATAAATATTAGAATTAGTTTTTTAATTTTTAATCAAAACTTAAGATTAAGATTTTTAATTTTTATTTAACAAAAAAGTATTGGAATTTTGAACAAAATTTAATTTATAATTTTTTTGGGGGGGGAAATTTTGACCTCTTCTATATATTCATTATAATTTTCTTCAATAAAAACTCTCCTCAAACACTCCTCGGTTGAATGTAATATATTAATTTCAAAAAAATATTTTCTCTTTTAAGCTACTTTATTAAAACCTTCTGTTTAACGCTTTTCTGCATCTTTATTATACTTGTTTCATAAAGTTTTTTACGCTTCTCTGTAAAGAAAGAAACTAAAACTTTTTTTTCCCATCCTGCGAATTTCATTTCGTTTAACTTTGAGCGCATCTTTTTCAGTATCTTGAAAAATATTACAATTTCTTTCTAAATGAGTATTTATTGTTCTCCCATTTATTCATTACAGAGTAAATTTAAAAATTAAAATAAAGACTTTTAATATTATTATTATTCAATAAAACTTAATTGTATTTCAAGTATTTCAAGTACCAAACGATGAGAATAAATTTTCTATATTTTAATGAATTTATTATTATCTATTTAATGAATAATTTATCGTAAAATTTTGTTTAATTTTCTTTCACAATGAGAATTTATTTTATTTTGTTTTAAAGTTTTTTTGAATAATAATATTAAAAGTTTATAATAACTTAAATATAATTAAATTATATTTATTTAAAGAAATTCAGTATAATTTAATTTTTTAAATTTCTAATAATAATTGGTTATTAGTTCTAATATACGTAATAATAATTTTTTTTAATTTATAATATACAATTTATAATATTACAGATTTATAGATACGAAGATACATTTCTTGTGTGAAAAAAAAAATTCTCGTGAAAAAAATTATTTTTTCAAAGACAAGTGACTGAATTTTTTATTTTGTTTTCTTTACTGATAAAAGTAGGACATTAGGTTGCTATATTGTTTGAAAAAGAAAGAAGATAAATAGCAGCTGTTATTAAAAAGACGGATATTGAGAAATAAAGTTGATTATCTCCCCTTATCCTTTATCGAAAGAAAAAAAATGTTTCATCGTAAGATGTAGCAAATTTCTATAATTTAACTTCATTAAAAAAGTGCAAAAAATCATTTATTACATTTTTTATAGAAAATTTCATATTTTGTAAAATTGTAAGTTCTCAGTTTTCAATTTTTTATTTTTTAAAGTAATAATAATAATAGTAATAAATAATAATACACAATAATAATAATAATAAAGGACATGAGTTTAAAATCATACGAGGGTCATAAAAATGAATCACAGGTTTTTTTTTCTCTGAATTGAAAGAAGAGAAATAGAAAATCAAGTTCAATGGAGAGCTTTCAATACTTTCTATTGATCGTTATTTTTTTATTGATTCATACAATGGTTTTTTATTTGAAAAGATTTTACAAAAAAGAGGTAAATAAATGAATAAAATAATATTAATAATCAAGCAATTTGAAAATATTCACTTTTAACAAAAATTGAGCAGCTTTCATTCATAGTATATGGAGTTGAATAAATGGGGTAAAAAAGCTGAATTTTTTATACACACCAATGATCATTTTTATGTTTGATCTCATTCAACTGATTTATTGTTAGTAGAATACATAAAGCGTCATTTTACAATATTTTTTGCTTATCCATATCCAATTGAATATATGTGCGAGCCTATATTCGTATAATAATAATAATGAATTTTGGAATTTAATTTAATTTAATAATTTTAATTTTAGTCAGTAATTCAATAATTTTTAATACAATTCCAATTGAATGTCTCAAAAAATTTAATTAGCAATTCTTTATAATTTTATTAAAATTTCGTTGAAGTACTTCAGTTATTTAAAAATTTGTTGATAAATAAAAGTTACATATTTTTGTAAGGAAATAAGTTAATTTTCGTAGAATTTTTCAATAAGCATCAAGCATTGATTTAAAATTTAATTTTTTCTCAAATCTAATAATAAATATTGTACATTGAAAGAATTATAACAAGAATTTTTAGAATATTTTCAAAAATAACTCTTTGGAAAATCCTTCGAATGAATTCAATTATCTTGCTAAATATCAGAACTCTTCTCAGAAATTAATTTTAATTTTTGAATTTTAATAAAATTTTTTGCCAAATTTAATTATTTCCATGAATTAACAATATTCGTCACAATAATTCAATTATTTTCAAAAGCAATAAAGTTCTACACAGAAATTAACTTATTTCTTAAATTCTTTTCTTTGAAATTATCGTCAAGATTTTAATAAACTTTAATAAAAATTAAAAATCTTCTCTGAAATTTAATTATTTTCAACAAATCTAATAAAATTCTTGTCAAAATTTTAATTATTCAGGAGAAGTCTTTCTCAATACGATAATAAATTGTTAAAATTTTTTTTTTAATGAAATTCTCCAAAAGAATTAAATTATTATCCTAAATAATACACTTTTCACTTGAATTCAATTGCTTTTATATAAGTAATAAAATTATTTTTAGTAATTAAATTATTTTCGTAAATTCTAATAAAACTCCTAGCAGAATTTAATTTTTTAAACTACAATTTTAATCAAATTTCTCGAAAAATTTAATAATTCATAAAAATTTTTTCAAAAATCGTCGAATAAATTGAATTATGTAAAAATTTGTTGATATAATTCTTTACAAAAATTTTTTTTTTAACAAACTTTCAACTATTGAATAAATTTTTTATTTTGTCTCAATTTAAAAATCAGTAGCTAAAGTCAATGTTAGTCAGACAAAACGTTATTCACAACACGGAGAACATTTTTTTTCTTAAATTTTACCGAATTTTCATAAAATAAATAAATTATTTAATACAATTATGTAATAATATTATTATTATTATTTAATATTATTTACAATTTTAGTAAATAAACTTCAATTGATTTCAATTTGAAATTTCAGAAAATTTCACCGTTGAATGAATTCAATTAGAAATTTTAATGAATTTAAAGTTTAAAAAAATTTTAATAATTCAAAATCTTCTAAAATTAGTTAAATTTGTCAATATACATTTAATTAATTTTTAAAAATAATGGATTTATAGAAGAATTTCAGTAAAAACCACTAAAGAAATTGAATTTTGAAGACGTTACAAAATAATTCCAGAAATTCATTTTTTTTAATTTAACCTAATAACATTTTTGGCAAAATTGCAAACCTGTTAAAATGTTTTTTTTATATTTTCGTCAAAATTTGAATTATATATTTAAAAATAATAAAACTCTCCTCCAAAATTTAATTATTTTTCAAAAAAAATTTCTCAATTCAAAGACTTTGAATATCTGTTCTTAGACTTTTCCAAAAGAATTCAATTATTTAAACTCAATTTCAATTAAATTTTGACACAAATATTTAATTACTTTCATGAATAATAAAAAATTTT
The DNA here is from genome assembly GCA_032872475.1 of Leptopilina myrica (nomen nudum). Classification (NCBI taxonomy): domain Eukaryota; kingdom Metazoa; phylum Arthropoda; class Insecta; order Hymenoptera; family Figitidae; genus Leptopilina; species Leptopilina myrica (nomen nudum). Next base: position 47,578,821 of record CM065461.1, on the reverse strand, counting down.
GACAGGATTTTAAATATCGTCGTATTTATTTTTAAATTTGTAAATTTAGCTGAAACGTCTACTGTTTTACATTTACCTCAAATGACTCTATTTAAAAATTTGTTAATAAAATCCTTTATAAAAATAATTGTAAATTTTTTTCTTTTATTAGTCTATTAGCAATTTTTTTTTCCTTTTTGAAAAATTTTACCCAATAACATTTTTGGGGCATTTCTAAGGACAGAATTGGACAGAATGAATGAATGAAAATCAAGATTATAATATAGTTAATAATTAATAATTAATAATTCTTTTATTCCAATAAATACAAATTAAAAATTTTTTTTTCTTCCCAATAACAGCAGTGTTTTCTCGTACGGTTTTAAATTTGTTTTTTCTTCACTATGAACTTTTTTAGTATTTAGTTTGGAGAATAACACGAACATGGTTTCGGCTGAATAAACATTTCTTCTCATGTGCAGAGTGAATATATTGAACGAAGTTTGTGCCTCGAAGCGCAAAACAATTGCTCCAGTTATCAGTCTTGGAGCAACAGGCTGTAAGCGCGAGTTATTGATAAATTTTAATTTGAAAATTTCCTTCCATTATTGTGCGGGGAAAAAAAATTGTTCTATATATTTGTGTATACAAATGGTTTATTCAATAATTTCTCTTACACTTTAAAAAAAAAAAATTTAATCAAAAAAGAAAAAAAAGAATTGTTTCCGTGCGGTAATTTCTTATACATAGGTACAAATAATAAATTAATGCACTGAAAAAAAAAATTTATTTGATTCAAATAACCGATTATTTGACTATTATCAAATAAATATTTACTTAAATCAAATAATTTTTATTTGAATCAAATATACTGTATTTGAATCAAATATTTCAATATTTGAAGTAAATATTACTTAGTTGATTCAAATAAAAATTATTTGATTTAAGTAAATATTTATTTGATAATAGTCAAATAATAATAATATTATTATTTGAATTTATTTATATTGAATTTATTTGAATCAAATAAATTTTTTTTCAGTGTGAAAAACACTTTATCGGATAAATAAAAAAAATTAAAGAAAAATTTTAATTGCAAAGAATGAAAAATTAAAAAACGTTTTGCTTATTGTATTTTATAGTTTTTCGAAAACAACATTTATAATTTGAAAATGTCATCGACTGTGAATTAGCATTTGCAAATAATTCCTTTATTATTGTGAAAACGATTCTGTCCTTCATTGAAAACATTGTTAACAAAGTTTTCACTCGGCGGCAAATTAGGTCAAAGCAAACTCACTTCGTTAATGGAAAGGGACTTAAAGTTAAATTGAGTGGAGGCAGAAAACTAAAAAGAGACGAAAAAAAAATATATCACGAAGCGAAGGTCATAAAAAATTATACGGGGAGAAAAAAAGGGGGGGTGGAAGAGAAGATATAATAAAATTCCAAGCAAGTTACCAGTTTTACTTAAATACATTTATTGAAACGCAATTTCACAAGGTTTTCATAATCTCTGTTTTTAATATTTTTTTTTTTGTATTTTTCCATTTCTTTTTTTTTATACATATCTATATCAGCATCGATACCAATGACAATTTCTCGAAATTCTCGACCACAAATTACATTTTTCTCTCTCTCTTTCTCTCTCTCTCATGATTGACTATCAGTATGTAAACTACATCTAAAATCACTTCTTTTATTGGGTTTTTCAAAATTGGCCCATTTTCAAAATTCTTCCAAACATTATTATTTCTTTCTTTCTTTTTTTAATAAAATTTTTTATTTTTATTTTCTATCTTTTAAGAAAATAATTAAAGAACATTTTTTTCAGTCAAAAAAATAATTAAAGTATTTTTTTAGTTAAAAAAATACTTAAAGTATTCTTTTAGTTAAAAAAGTAATTAAAGAAAATATTTTGTTAGTCAAAAAAATAATTAAAGTATTCTTTTAGTCAAAAAAATAATTAAAGTATTTTCTTAGTCAAAAAAATAATTAAAGTATTTTCTTAGTCAAAAAAATAATTAAAGTTTTTTTTTAGTTATAAAACATAATTGAAGAAAGTATTTTTTTAACCAAAATAAAAAAATAAAATTTTCGCTAGTCAAAAAAAGTAGGCAACCGAAAAAATATGTTTTAATTAACCAGTAAAACATGACGAAATGCATCGACAATTTTTTAAATTTCTATTACTTAATAATTGGTTCTTAAAAAATTGTTTCCAAATTTATTTTTACTTTTCTAATATTTAGAAAATAAATAATTGAAAATAATTCTTGTTGGGCATTAAAAAAAAAAAATTTCAATCGCATTGCATTCCGACAGGTTCGACTGAAGGACAAAAAATTAATAAAAAAAATCTATTTAATTCTGAAAAACCCAATACAAGTGTCTTCATTGCTTTTTAACATACACAATTTCCGGGATATATGTAAATATTATTTGACAGAATTTGTGAAATTTCCAACATCCCCGAATGTCGATTTTAAAATTTTTTTTCTTCATTTCGGATCAGTTGAAAATAATTCTGTCATTATTTTTTTTTTCTAGAAAAGAGGTACAGGTACATAGCATACGGGTTTTTTTCGCTTAGCAAAGAAGTCACTTTGAGGGAACTTGATTTTTATATAACGTCGGTTGTTTTTTTTTTCTTGTATTTTTTTAATCTAGAACGTAAAATAGCAAAAAAAATTAATGCTAAATGGAAAATATTGCAAATTTAAAAAAAAATTTTGCCAACAGCGAGAAAAATATTTTATGATTTGCAAAAACAATTATGCGAATAATAATAATGGAAAATTTTGCTTTTAAATTAATTCATCGGCTTATACAAATCTATAATATATAGTTGTTTATAGTTAAAAATATTTTCAATCTTAATTATTATCCTATCACTAAACTATATGGAACTGCGCGCTTATATAATTTTCTGAACATTCAAATCAACGAAATTTATTTATTTTTCTTTTAAATTCAAAAATTAGAATTGTTTTGTTTTTTGCTTCTTCTTTTGGAAACATTTTTAAAAATAATTATATTCTTTTCGGAAATTTAATTTAAATTCTATTACCAGTATGATTGAATTCTTTTTGAAATTTTTTTTTTACAAAATGTAATTGAATTCTTATAAAAAATTTATCATAATTTTTAAAAATAATTCAATTCTTTTGGAAAAATTGTAAAAAAAATTGTATTTACAATTGGAAAAGTAATTGAACTCATAGGAAGAATTTTTTTTTTATTATTTGAAAATAATTGAATTTCTGTGAAGAATTTTATAATTTATGAAAATAATTGAATTTTTGCTAAGGAATTTTATTTTTTAAGAAAATAATTTAATTGATTCCAAAGAATTTTATTTTTTATGCGAATAATTTAATTGATGCTAAAGAATTTTATTTTTTATGAAATTTTACAAAATAAAAATTTTTTGTATTTATCATAAAAGTAAAAGAAAAGAAACTATAATTGAATTTTTTTGAAAAAAATGTTTTTAAATTTTGTCTTGAAAATAATTGATTCCTTATCGAAAATTTATCATAATTTTAAAAATAATTCAATTCTTTTGGAAAAGTTGTAAAAAAAAAATTGTATTTACAATTGGAAAAGTAATTGAACTCTTCCGAATAATTTTTTCTTTTTTGTAATTTTTTCATTTCTGTAAAGTTTTATAAAAATATTGAAATTGTTTCGGGGAATTTTATCAAACTTTCTGAAAATAAAAAAAATTAATTATTCAATTAGTTAGTAATCGAAGATATTTTTAAATTTTAATTCCCACTTTAGTTTTGTAATTTATAAAAATATTTTTATTTTAAAAAATCATTCGTTTATTTGAACGTTCTGAAATTTAACAACATATAAAATATAAAACTAATAATAAAATAAAAAATTTTTAATATCTGCTTTTTGGTGAAAGCATTATCTTTCTTTCCTTTATTATGAAAGGCCTACGCACGTTTTTTTTACATCTTTAATATAATTGAATTTAATTCCCAATTAATTTAATCAACTAGTCTTAAATTCAATTACAAAAAACGTAAAAAGACCTTTTTTTTAATTAAAAAAAAATTTTTTTTTGTTTCTTAACAATTAAAAATATTTCTTATTGACAACAAGGGAATAAAACATTAAGTATATATATTTATTTGTATAATATAACATTTGCACATTTGCAGTTTAGTAAACTGTCATTTTATAAAGATTCAAAAAAAAAATTCTCTTTTATGATAAAAATATTTGTTCTATTTTTATTTTTTAAGGAACCACAGCCAGTATATAAAAAGAAGTTTTAATAAAAAAGTTTCGAGAAAGTTTCCTATATAAGAATTTTCAACTGAGAAAAATTTTTCGTCTCGTCAAACTTTTTTCTATTTTTATATTTAAAGAAAAACAAACTATTTTTTTTATTCATATCACGTAAAAATTCCAGCAAAGAAACTTTTACTAAGCAAATTTTTTTAAAAATGATAAACAAAAAAGTAAATCCATTAACGAACAATTTTTTTTTTTGCGAACGAAAAATTGTCTAATTTAGAAAAAAAACTATTTTTTTCTGTATTGCGCAAAAATGCTAAAAAATTAAATTCTTTTTGAAAAATTATATGGAATGGAAAAGAAATTGTTGCCTTTTTTGTCATATATATATATGAAAATATAATGCAAAAATACTTTAATTTGAAAAAACTTATGCGCTTTGTTTAACAACTTGTTTTTCTAGTGCCACTACATACATGCGAGTCTAAAGCTGCACAAAGCTGGAAACGAAACATTTTTCGGATACAGGAAATGTGATTGTGTCATTTTAAAGCCCGTTACACAAAAGCAGGACTAAAGCTTAAGTTAATTTGCATTCTTTTTTTGCGCTAAAATTCTTTTCTTTGCTGCAATGCTAAAAAAATAATTTCCTTGATATCGCTAAAAGAAAGTATAATATAAAAAAGTTTTACTTCAGGAATTTCTTTTTTTTAATCGACAAATGAACACGAATAAATCTTTATATTTTTATTCCAGGCCTCGGGACTGAATTCGAAAATAAAAAATAGTATCAAAAGTGTCATAAAATGTTCGTAATTGTCGCAAAATAATTTATTTACACATAAAATTTTTTTAAAGAATAAAACAAAAGAGTTTTCTCCACCTGAGAACGCCAAGGTCGCCACTAGATGGCGAGAAATTTGGTTTTAGAAACTAAACTGACATCTAGCGGTGGCCTTGGCGTTCTCAGGTGGAGAGTTGGAATCTCTATTCTCAATTCTATTTATTATATAATTTTTCAATTAAATATAAAATTAATTTAATAATTTAATTAGAAAAATTTAGATAAATCGATTAAAGATAAAACCCCAAAAAAATTGAATTTCTGCAAACATCCAACTTTTCTAAAATTCAATTATTAAAAGTGTTTTCAAACCAAAATTCTCCTCTAAATTCCTTATTTTTAATGATTAATTAATAATAATGAATTAAAAATTTTAAAAACTGACAAATTTCAGAATTTGAAGTATTAAAATTAAACTATTTTTCAAATTTCTAATTTTAAAAAAAGAAATAATTGTTTGTGTAATATAAAAAAGTTGTCAATAGTCGCGTGTTGTTCGAGGCCTGTTATTGATATGATTGTGAAATTTGTTCAGCCTGCTCCTCGAATATTAAAAAAAAAAAAAATTCGAAAATGTAATATTCACGAGAAAAAAAGTGTTGTTTCTTAAAACTTTTTTTTGAAAAATTGTTATAAAAAATATTTCTTTTGACCAAGTCTTGAGTCCTCCGCCGTATAACGGGCAACACTTTTTTTTTTCTTTTTATGGAACGACAATATAGTATATCTTAACAAATATAGATTTACACTTACAATTTAAAATTTGGGCGAAAAAACGTGTAATTTGTTTAAATTCTCCTTTTATTTGTATATGACGATTCAAAGAAAAATATTCACGTTTTTTCAATAAATTGTTTTTTTCTTGTTGTGAATAAAAGAAAACTAAGTGATTTTACGCTTGCTTTTTTCGAGGAGAAAATTTTTTTGGTTTTTAAGTAAATTCGATTATTTTTCATTTATTCACATTCTTGATATATTTATATAAGAATGAGCACTGTCCAACGGTATTTTATATTTTCTCTGTTTTTTTATATAAACTATATAACAAGAAAAATAATTGTTTATATTTTTTTTTGTTCTCTTTCGAATATTGTGTACTATATAAATCTTAATTACTCACGTGCGAGTTTTCTAAGCTTCCTTGATAAATATAATCTCTTCATTTTTTTTTTCAGATTTGGAGTCATTTCTGGTCCCTTTCATATTCATACAATCGATTCCAAAATATGTTTTAATGAAAAATTCAACGAAAGGTGTAATAAAATTTATTTAAATTGTATCAATTTTTTTCAAGAAGGAAGAAAAATTAATAAAATTGTCAGTAAAAATTTTCAATATTGAATATTATTAAAAATTGAATAATAAATATACCAAAAGACTTGGGAAATTTAATTATTTTTTTCTTTTCTTAAAAGTAGTTTTATTTTTTTTTTTTTTTGGGCATACTCTGATTTTTCGAAAAGCGAATTGACGATTGGAAATTTGTTGGACAGTGGGTGGGAAAGCGATTTGAATTTATTTGATATAACACTCCTTACCCTCGATCTCTCATCGTATATTATTATATATTCGCTTGAAATTGTTTGTTTTCCATGTTATTTTTTTTATTTTTTTTTTTTTTTTGCAGTCATCGAATATAATGGGCCATTAGAAATGCAACACTCTTCAATATATATTTTCGGTTCGGTTCGTTGGGATTTTAAATTTCGTAATTGCGAAATTTATTAACAACCTCACTTGGTGGTTGTGATTCCCAATTGACATCTTTGCGTGCGCCATAGTGAATATTTGCGCCTCCTTCTGATGCTCGCCTGTGAGCGTTCATCGGTTGACTTCTCAAAAAATTTGGAGGACCACCAGCACTTGCGCCGTCCGGCAACATTCTGTCCTTCGTCTTTGGTGTGCTCCAGTGCATAGACTAAAACAAAAAAAAAATTTTTCAACAATTTACCATTCTTTTTATTTCATTTTTTTAAGTTATATTAATTTAAATTCACTAATAAGACTGAAACAAAAAGAATTGACAATTTTTAAACAAAAAAAAACAAATAAAAGTTTACAACAATTTACAATTTTTTTAAATTTTATTTTTAAATTATATTAATTTGAATTAACTAATAAACTAAAACAAAAATTTTTTTAAATTTTTAAACCAAAAAAAACAAAGAAAAATTTAAAACAATTAAGAATTAATTTTAATTTCATTTTTTAAGTTATATTTATTTAAATTAACTAATAAACCAAAACAATTTACAATTTTTTTAATTTTATTTTTTCAATTATATTAATTTAAATTTCTGCCATTTTTTGTAACATCTTCAAAATTCAATGTCTTTAGAGTTTTTAATTTAAATTCTTCTATAAATACATTATTTTTAATAATTAATTAAATGCATATTGACAAATTTTACGAATTTCAGAAGATTTTGAATTATTAAAATTTTTTTAAACTTTAAATTCATTAAAATTTCTAATTGAATTCATTCAACATTGAAATTGTCTAAAAATTTAAATTGAAGCTGTTGGAAGTTTCTTTATTTACTAAAATTGTAAACGCAAGTCTTTTAAAATTGAAATGATTTTGAAATATTAAAGTAATTCATTAAATAATTTATGTATTTTATTGATAGACTTAAGTTTTTTGAAAAGAAATTTTTGTCAAAAATTGGAAAAATGCTATTTAACAATTAACAATTATTTTAATTAAAAATAAATTATATTTGACGAATTAGAAAATTAAATTGAAAATGTACTTGAAAATCTTTGAATTTCTCGAAAATTTAGAAAATTTTAGGAAAATATTTTATTGAAAAAGTAAGAGTAATAAAATTAAACGTTTATTTATTTACAGTAATTATTTCTTCTTCAAAGTTATACATGGAGAAAAGCAACATTTTTTTAAAATCAAGCATAGTTTTTATTTAAAAGCAAAATTCACTTTTACCATTTTTAAGTTCTTCTCTTTTTTTTTAAATATGTCGCGTAATAAACATCAAGTTTTATGGAAACCAGCGTATTCACTTTTGTTTCATTACTAAAAGCTTTCTAAAGTAAATTTTTGAAAAAAGCTCATACAACACCTCCGTTTTTATGTAAATATATATACGTCTGTATATACAATTTTATTACAGTTTATAAAAATTGCAGAAATAAAATATAAAAAGTCGATTTTTATTTGCCTAAAATTATTTTTTCTCATGTATATTATATTATTTTAAATAATCTTATGAATCGTAAACTATTGAATTGTGATATTAGTAAATAATATAAAAATAACTAATTGTAAATTTAACATTTTTTTAATAATAATCTACATTACTTTTTTATGTATCTTCTTTTTTATATATAATTTGAAAGTTAATTTATCAACTTTATGAGGTTTTTATTATTATAAGCTTTTTTACGAAGGCATAACAAAACAAATCAGTTTCATTATTTATTCTCATTTGCTTTCAATAGTTTAACAAAATAGCGCGTCGAATTTTATTATTCTCACTGTATTTATCATTTTTTTACGACTAACTTAATAACTCAATGGCATTAATATTTAATATTTTATTTTTTAATCTAAAATTCTAACTGAAATTCATTTGTAAATAAATTTTCATTTTTAAATTCTGCGAGAATTCAATTATTTAAAAATTTAAATAGATAGAAAAATAAATAATTTATTAAATAATTGAACGTTTCATAAAATTTAATTCTCATGGAAAAAATTTTATTAATAAATATTTAAATAATTGAATTCTTTCGACGAATTTTAGTAAATATTTTAATAATAATTGAAATTACATTTTTCTTCGAATTTGATTAAAATAGTAATTAAATTTTTTGGAAAAATGTTGAGAATAATATTGAAATTTTGCCAAGAATTTTATTTAAATTTGGGGAAATAATTGAATTTTGAAAAAGAGTTTTATTTACATTTCGAGACAATAATTGAAATTTTGAAAAGATTTTTTTTTAATTTTAAACATAATCTAAAATTTCCACTGGAATTTATTTTTAAAATAAATTTTTTATTAGAATTCAATTATTTAAAAATACAAAAATAAATTCTTCATCGAATAATTCTAAATGCTTCTTAAAGAATTTTATCAATAAATTCAAAAAAAAGAAAATATTAAATTACATTTCTTGTAAAATTCGCGATAAAAATAAATTAACTATGTTTATATTTATTTTTGTTTTTGTATAATTAAATTTATATTTGTATTTATATTTATTTTTATATTTACATTTATATTTACATTCATTTTTATTTTTATAGAATCCTATTTATGGTGTTAAAATCCTTTTTCATGTAGAATAATTTTTAAAAAAACTTTCTACTGTATTTCTCTTCGTATTATTTTTTAATAATTAACAAGGACTCAATTAATTTTTTAAAAATGTCTCTAATCAATATTTTTTTTCAAAGAGGGAGAATATAAAAAAAATAGGAATGACGTCATTGAGTGCCACAAGCCGTAATTATGTTTTAATTTTTTTTAATTAAAATTACTTTTATTTATTATTATTATTATTATTACTATAAAAAAAAATTAAAAATTTGAAAAACTGTGTAGAAAATCTGCTGAGGATTATTACTATTACTATTACTATTCCTATTATTATTAATATTACCTACTGTTAGTATTACTATTATTATTATTATTATTATTATTATTTATTTTTTTTTATTTTTATTATTTTTGTTGTAGTATTTTTTTATTATTTATCTATTTTCAAAATTTATTTTTTATGCCTATTTTAGTACTAAATTATTTTTTAAATTATTATTACAATTATTTTTGTAGACATTGAGAATGACAATTTTTTTTACTACTTTTTTAAAGACTACTTGCATTCTCAATTGCATAATAATTATGTCCGTTTTTGAGAAATCGGTGTGAATTAATAAATTACACACTAAATATAAGACTTATATGACTGCGAGACTTATGACTATAAAGGAAATTCTAATTTATGATAATTTTTTGTTGAATTAGTGGAAAATCAACTGAAACTCAGTGAACCAGTTTACACAGGAGATTATTATTATTATTATTATTATTAAATTAAAACGTAACTCACCTGGTGAACTGACTCCTTCATTCCAAGCCATTTTTTATAAGTAATCGAGATCCCACTGTGTCGCCATTTGTCGTAATTGCTCCTTTTTTCAGGGTCACACAATATCTCCTTGGCATTCTAAAAGTGAATGGAAAGGTGGCCATTGCAGCATGAATTTTTTTTTATAGATCATTTACGTTTTAGAAAAAAAAAATAGTCTCAAAAATGTTTGCCATTGAAATTTTAATCTATTAATAAAATGAATAATATTTTACAGCACTGACTTGTTTTTTATTTTTTAGGTATTTTTTTATCATCAATAATTGTTCAATGAGGAAGCAGTTTATTTGAATCGAACATTATTGATCTTTGAAGAGTTTGTAAATTTATAAATTTACAGTTTTCTTGAAAGCATCAAATTCGTACTGAAGTGGATCAAATTGATGCCAAAAATCTGAATCAATTTTTTATTTGATCCACGTTTTTGGTATTAATTCGTTGCCATTTGATACTTTTTTAGAAATTATTAAATTATTTACTTATTACTATTATTAATAATTAATTTATTAAATTATTAAATTATTCACTTATTACTATTATTATTATTAATAATAATTAATTTATAAATTTATAAATCCTCTTTCTTTAGTCATAATTAATCTTTGTTCTGCAGTCAAGAAAAATTTATTTTTGAATTATTAAACGCAATATTTTTTAATGTTTGATTCAAAACACATTTTTATTCAATAAAAATTTTTAAAAAATCGTTTAATTAAAAAAATACACATATTTTTTTGATTAGCTACTTATTTTTGAATTAAAAAAAAAATTTTCCCAGTATAATTACAATTTCACAGTGATCTTGAAGCATATATATATAATGCTTACATTGAATGCAAGACCAATTTTGTAAAATGAGTCGTCTTCTATTAAACTTTTTTTCTCAAAGAAAAACTGGGTCATCTAAAAATTAACTTTCTTTGAAAATAAAAACAACTTTTTCTTGGGGGAATATAAAAATTGCAAGATATTTTTTTTTCAACCTTAATTTTGAAATTGAAATGGAAAAGAGTTTGAAAAATTGTGGAATATTAAAAAAAAAGAAAAAATACTTTCTTTATTCTACTCCTTATAATATTCAAGTATTAAAAAAATAAAAATAATGAAAATATAGAAATAATAAAATACAGAAAATGTAGAAATTTGAAAGGAAAAAATAAATTTTTCATGTACAACGTACTTTAAGTTGTTGAAACTTGGCCTCTGCCTCCTTGTTCCCCTCATTTTTATCGGGATGATACTGAAGAGCCAAAGCCTTGTACTCGGCAGTGATCTGCTCAACCTGAAAATTAAAATCCAATAGGTCAATAATTTATGACATCAATATAAAAATGCCGGTATATATACATACATATACCGTTAATATCTGTTTAAAATAGATTCTCAATTTTAATTTTTAATACACTTTTCAAGAAATAAGAGCTCATTGCATTTTAATTTCTAATTAAAAAGTTGCCTTAATTTCTTTCTATCCTATACAGCGCACATTAAAATGAAACTTGTTCAAAAATTAACTTTCCGCGTAAATATTTTACTTTTATGATTTATAATTGTGTTTTTTTAATTTATAAACAAGAAATCATATTTTTATAAAGTAATAAAATTTTATAAGTAATTTTAATTAATACACTGAAAAAAAAAATTTATTAAAAATTATTTAATTTAAGTAAATATTTATTTGATAATACTCAAATAATAATCAGTTATTTGAATCAAATAAATTTTTTTTTCAGTGTACAATATACTGAATTAATACTTGTAAATAATACAAATATTTTAATTATCACAGAAAATTGTATTGTATTATTTTTAACATAGAAATAATAATAATAAAAAATATGAAAAGAATAATTTAAGGATTTAAATAATTTTAAATTAGTCAAGAAATTAAAATAATCCATCGAAAGATTATGTATTAAAGATAATTTTCAAACCTTTTTCCTTTTGTGATTCAACCACATTTTTTTTCATGCGGAAAGAATTCATATACAATACTTGATTAATTTTTTTTTTGTAACAATTTTTCTATGGATATAAAATCGAGTGAAAAAAACGTATCAATACACATTCCTTATAGAATGTATATGCGTGTAGAAAACAAAAAAGATAAATTTAGAAACTAAAAACGAAAAAAGGAAACCATAAAGAAAATATAATTGACGAGCAATTTGTTCCGCGCAGAAATTCTTGCATCATAGTCACTACAATTGTCTTATTGTTAAAGTCTTACGAAAAATCTTATACGAAGGCTACGAAAAAATTGAGTCTCAAAATGAGATGAAAATTCAATTTTATTTTCAAATATCTAAAAATATTCATTAATTTTTTTAAATTTTTTTATTTTTATAAATAGTTATATTTTTATTTTCTTTATTTGGTGAAATATGTTCAGACTAATAACACAATAATATTTCTCTTACTAAAAAAAAAAAAATAAAAATCACCCTTTTTGAAACTGACTTTTCTTTTTTAAAAATTAAAATTAAACTTATTTTCGCCGTGTGTGATTATGTCTATAAATAAATGGATCAAATAAAAAGAAAGGGATAAAATAACCCTTATAATTTATTCTAATCAAGTAAACAATGTTGACATTTCTGAATTTGACGTATGAAAGAAGATGAATATCTCTTTATTTGAAATAATTCCATCTCGTAATATAAAGGAGGAAAATCCTTTCAATTAGAAATATGAATGCTTTTGTGTCTATATATTGTGTGTTAAATGGAAAAATTCTATAAAAAATTTCTCTCAAATTAATAACATTTTTTTTAGTTTTTCTTAATATATGATTTTCAAAGCAATGCAATATATTAAAAGTTAAAACTTATTCAAGGAATTGTATTTTTTCAATTTAATTAACAATTAATTTAATTATTTTATTTAATAAATCGGTTATTAACGAACTCTCTGAAATTTAATTTAATTTAATTATTTTATTTATTAAATTATTTATAACGAATTCTCTGAAATTTAATTAATGTTTACTGTACTTGAATTAGTGTCTGACTTTTTGCTTTTTAATTTGTAAATTTTATAATTTATAATTTGTAAATTTTATAATTTATAATTTGTAAATTTTATAATTTATAATTTGTAAATTTTATAATCTGTAATTTATAATTTTTATAATTTATATTTATACTAAAAAATTTAAATAGTAATTTCTACTAATTTATTTAGCAAAATTCACTAAAATGAATTAGAGTAATTAGAAACGCCTAAACACAACCAAGAATTATTTTTTCAAATTGTTTTATATAAATGAATTGGTTTTGATTTAGACAAAATTTTTTCAAGTGGAAAAAATAAAGGTAAAAAATTGATTAATTTATTCTTTTTTTTTGTGTTAATCTAAGCTGCAATACATTTTAATATTTTATAGCCTACCATGAATTCAAAAGCAAAATGTCAGCTACTAATTAAATAATTAGCAAAAACACTTTTACTATAATTTAAATTTAGAGAATTAATAACATAATTATATACATTTTTATATTTACAATTAGTAATCTGAAAATGCAAATATTCATTACTAATACTACACTTAAAAATTTTTAATGAATAATTTTTATAGTGACTAGAGAAACGAAATTTTTTTTAAAGCTGATAGATTCGTGTAAAAAATTAAAAAAAAAATTCTTGAGTATTCAGTAAGAAAAAGAAAAAATCAATTGATTAAAAAAAAATTGGTGTAAATTTTATAAGTAATGTAAATAGAAAATAGCACATAGCACTATAGGTGCTTTGTTTATTAAAGTATGAATGTGTAGCAAAATGCTTACTGAAAGCGTTCATTATATATTTTAAAGGATCGTTAAGACAACGCAGGCGAACTGAAATAGGACAAAATGGAAATTAGTTTCATGAATATTCAAGAGAAATTTTCGAACTTTGATGTTTATTATTATGTAATGTATAATTAATGGGCATATTGTGCATCAAATGCAATTTACAGATTTATTATGGGCGTTTTCATAATACAAAATTACATATACACATTGAGGCGTCATCTGCTTTCTATTTATATACTTTGACAATAATTACATAAAAATATGTGTTTTTTTTATATAATTTAAGTCATAAAAAGGGTAATACTAACAATAGTAACAATAAAAAAAAGATAATGATAATAATAATAATAATAATAATTTTTGTAAATGGATTCTCGAACCCTGTTGTGCGCAGGAAGAGTAAATAAAGTTATATAATAATAATGATAATAATAAAAATTTCCCCTAGATTTGAATTTGTATATTATGCTAATTTATTATTAATAAATAATAAACAAACATTTTAATAATCGTTTCCACTAAATTCTTAGTAAAATTAACTAATTCCAAACCAAAAATTATAAAACTAAAAATGTTTATGAATTGCAATTAGTTAATGACTCTTTGTTATTTAATTAGTATGTTTTAGTAACAAATTAGTATAATAGTGTAATAATTGGTTATTTATTAGCCAAATTTACTAATTAAAAAGCTATTTACTAATAGATAATCATTTCTACTAATTTATTAGTAAAACATACTAATTCAAAAGTAATAGAAAAATAAAAATTTTAACTAATTAGTTAATGAGTATTTGCTTTATAATAAGTAAATTTTATTTATTTAAATCAGTTCCTGATTTTTTGCTTCTGAAGTAGTAAATTTAAAGAATACATTACTAGAAAAAAATATTTAGTAGTAAATAGATTTTGAATTAGTAAATTTGACTAATAAATAATCATTTCTACTAATTTATTAGTAAATTTGAATTTCTACTAATTTATTAGTGAATTTTACTAATTCAATAACAAAAATTAAGGAGCTAATTGAAATTCATAAACATTTTTTAGTTTTCTACTTCATGCTTTTGAAATGGTCAATTTTGTAAAGAATTTATTAAAAATGATTATCATTTATTACTAAATAGAATGTGATTTAATCCATTTTACTAATATATTAGTAAAAATTACTAATAATTAGTAAATAGTTTTCGAATTAGTAAAACTTACTAATTAGTAAAAAAATAGTTTTTAAATTACTAAAATTTACTATTAAATAAGTATTTCTACTAATTTGTTGGTAGAATTTACTAATTCAAAAGCTATTTACTGATAAACAGTAATTTCAACTAATTTATTAGTAAAATTTACTAATTTACACAAAAAATCTTCACCTGGAACAACTACAAATTTCACTATATTGGCAAAATTTTTAGTTATTGCAATAAATACTTTCGCTATTTCATCGAAAAAAAATCGCTGTTCCAGTTAAAGGGTTTTTCCGTGTTTAAAAGCAATTTAATAATAAATACTTTTTACTAATTAATTCGTAAAACTTACTAATTTAAAGCAACAACTAGAAAAGTAAAAATATTTACTAAATAGTTACTGACTTTTTGCTATTTAATTATTTAATTTTAGATTTTACTGGGAAATTTGTAGAAATAATTTTTTTCTGGTAAAGTTTACTATTTAAAAGCTATTTATTAATAAATAGTAATTTTTACTATTTTATTAGTCAAATTTACTAATTCGAAAGCAATATCATTAACTAATTTAAATTAGAACACATTTTTATTAATTCAAATTTAGAGTAAAATAATTTCAATTAAAAACTGATTTTTAGTTTTTTGAATTATTGATTTTGAATAATAAATTAAGAGAAATTACTATATTTATTAGTAACATTTACTAATTTAATAGCTATTTAGTAATAAATGATTTCTACTAATTTATTAGTAAAATTTACTAAATCAAAAGCTATTTAGTAATAAATTATTTTTACTAATCAATTATTAAAACTTACTAATTCAATTGCAATAATTAGAAAATTAAAATTTTTTACTAATTAGTTTTTTGAATTATTAAATTTCAATAATAAATTAATAGAAATTACTATATTTATTAGTGAAATTTACTAATTCAAAAGCTATTTAATGATAAATAGTAATTTCTACTAATTTATTAGCAAAATTTACTAATTTTAAAGCTATTTAGGAAGCAATCATTTCTAACTAATTTATTTGAAAGTTCACTAATTTAAAAGCTATATTTGGTAATAAATAATTTCTACTAATTAATTTGTAAAACTTAATAATTTAAAGCAAAAAGTGGAAAAGTTATTTCAATAATTTTATCATCCTGATGTAGTATTTATGAACAATTATTTTATTAATCCAATATAAAAAAAAATAAATAAAATTAACAATGAAAAAATTACCATTCTTATTACAAAATAAACAAAACAATTGTAATACACTTTTGTGGAAGAAAATCAGCTCAGAGAGGAAACTTTGTACCTCGTAAATTTCCTTCATTTGTCATTCGTGGTATTCCCAGAGTGGCTCTTTGGTGCCATCAAATTATCAAATATTTACATTTTCTTTTACCCTTTTTGTCAAACTGCTTCTCATACTTAATCTCAGGATAATATCTTTTTCAACTCTTTCGAATAAATATATTATAATTACATTTTTATAATGCAAATGAGACCAGAAATTAATTTAAAAATAAATTTTAATGTTTTTTAGTTAGCAACATATTTGAATATTATTCATTATTCATTTTTACAAATTGAAAAGTGAATATACTATTTTATAGTAAAATTTATTATTTATTACTAAAAAGTCAGTAATTTACTGTAATCCAAAAATTAAAATAATAAAAGTGACTGACTGTTTCGTTTGAATTAGTAAATTTTACTAATTAAAACTAATTTTAACTATATTATAGCAAAACTTATTATTTATTACTAAAAAAATTTAGTAATTTACTAATTGAAAAGCAAAAAATAAAAGTGACTGACTGTTTGGATTGAATTAGTAAATTTTACTGATAAAAATTAATTTCAACTATTTTATAGTAAAATTTATTAATAGAAAAATTTAGTAATTTACTAATTGCAAAGCAAAAAATAAAAGTAACTGACTGTTTGGTTTGAATTAGTAAATTTTACTAATTAATACTAATTTCTTAATAAGCTTTACAAATTTAAAATAAAAAATAAAAATGTTTAGTAATTTTAACGCGTGGCTGCCATTTGTTTTTAAATTAGCAAATGTGACTAATAAATAGTAATGTCTACTAATGTAATAGTAAAACATATTATACTAATTAGGAAAATTCAAACCAATTTTTACTAATTTTATAGTAAATGTACTATTAAAACGTATTGACGTAAAAATTTTTATTAATTTTAATTAGTACCTGATTTCTTGCTTCTAAATTAATAAATTTGACTAATTAAAACTAATGTCTACTAATTTATTAGTAAATTTTACTATTCATTGAAAAAAATTGAAGAATAATTTCTACTTTTTTATTACTAACATTTTTGTTTATTAATTAAATTCAAACTAATTTTTACGTTAATTGAATTGTTATGCTAATTTATTAGTAAAATGTACTAATTTAAAAGCAAAACGTATTGACGTAAAAATTTTTATTAATTTTAATTAGTACCTGATTTCTTTGCTTCTAAATTAATAAATTTGACTAATTAAAACTAATTTCTACTACTTTATTAGAAAATTCACTAATTCAAACTAATTTCTACTAATTCATTGGTAAAATTAACTAATTCAAGAGCAAAAAGTCAGAAACTAATTGCAATTCAGAGAGTAAATTAAATTCACCTTAGGTCCTTCGGATACAGAAAATATTTTACTCCCAAGGCTAAATTTTAGTGAAAAATAATTCTAATCGTCCGTCTTGGAAACGATTTTAGTCAAAAGTGGGCTAAAAATAAATATTTATCTCTTGCCGTGTGTTAATAAATAATTCCAGATCCTTTCATTTTGAATTGACTTCGTATTCGTAAGAGTTCGCATTTTTTCTTCTTTTCCCAATGAATTTTGCTTTAAAACTGTATTTTCATTTCTTGTTATGTAAACAAAATGTTTAAATTAAAAACAATCGCAGAATTTGTAAAAATTAAATTTTTTCCTTTATTATGATTTGAAAATTATTTAATTTCCTTTACTTTGATTTGAAAATTTATTTAATTCCATTTATTTTGATTTGAAAATTATTTAATTTCATTAAATTAATTAAATTGAAATTCAATTAATTGAATTATTTAATTAAAGTATAAACATAGAAATAATAATAAAAAATTGCTCGAGACAAATATTGAAGAAAAATAATTTATAAAAAATTTAAATAAAATCATTTACCGTTGCAGATTCGTCGCATCCTAGAAGCGCGTAAAGATCTTCATTTTCATCAGGTGTATAATTAAGGATATCGTCGACACTCATTTTTTTTTATTCTCCTCTCTTCTTGTTTTTTTCTTCTTCTTCTTCTTCTTTTTCTTCTTTTGTTTTCTATATTTTAAAACAGAACTTTTCTTATTTCCTTTTCTTGAAGCACTTTTCTTTGGGATTTCAAGTTTCTTTTTTTATTTTAATATTGAAATTTCAATGAATCCTCACGCAAAAATATGTCGCAGATAAATCGCGATTATATATATATATATATATTTTTTTTTTTGCCCCAAAACAAAAAAAGAGGGGGTTTTCACTTGTTGCAGTGACAGAACGTAACTGATGCGCGCTCTCGAAAATATTGAGAATTGAGAGGAAAAGCTGATCGAGACCCGGAGAGTCCCGATTCCCCGGGAAATCAAAAGCGCCAGCGCCGTGGAAACGTCGTTAAATTTGTAACTGCGCACATCGATTCACTTTCCTCAATGTGCACTATACTAACATTCTGATGACCAATTCATATCGACAATTTCCTGTATACGTCGTAACAAATTTTTTTTCCCCTTTTTTTTTTAAAAGAAACTTTCATTCAAATCTCAATTATGTCCCTTGAATGAAAATTTTTTGTAATTTTTCTCTATTCCTTTAGATTATTGAAAAAAACATTTTTTTAAAGTACACGCAGAGAAAAATTTTATTTTAACCGCAAATATAATTGTTGAGCTAAATAAAATTATTATTTGTCCCAGAGTTTTATATTTTTTTAAATAAAAATTTTTTTACACAAAATTCATACTTTAATTTTAAAAAATAAATTTTTTAAAAATAATTTTTAAAAAAATATTTTTTAAATATAATTATTGAGCTAAATAAAGTTATTATTCGTCCCAGAGCCTTTTTTTAAATAAAAATTTTATTACACAAAATAAATACTTTAATTTTAAGAAATAAATTTTTAAAAAATAATTTTAAAAAAAATATTTTTTAACAAAATAATTTTTTTAAACAATTTAATGTTTTAAACCAAGTAAACTTTATTTGAAGCAAATAACAATTCTTGTCTATTCCCGAAAAAAATTCTTATCGTAGTACAACCATAAATTTCACTATATTAGCGAAATTTTTAGTATTTAGTATTTTTAAATAGTAAAATAGTTAATTTAAAATTCAATTATTTTTAATACAATTTTAATAAAATTTCGTGAAAGAATTAATTTCAATGAAAATTTCACGAGAGAAATCAACTATTTATAATAAAATGTTAATAAATTCATCGAAATAATTGAATTTTATTTATAAATAGTAAAAGACTTTGCAAAAATTCAATTAATTTTTCAATACAATATTCAAAAAATTTCATAAAAGAAAAAACATTTTTGTTATTTTTAATAATATTTTTCAAAAACATTCAATTATTTTCTACAATTTTAATAAATCTTTCGAAAAAATTCAATTATAATTATATAAATATTAAATGGTAAAATTCCTTCCAAAAATTCAATTAGTTTCTACAAAATTTTGCCAAAGACATAAATTTTTTAAAATATTTTTCGAAAAAAATTCAATTATTTAAAAAAGTTTAAATGAATAATTCGATTATATTCATAAATAGTAAAATTTATAAAAAATTAAATTATATTCAAAAAAATTTCACTAAAGAATTAAATTATTTTCTTAATTCATTTAATTAATTATAAAATATATCAATTACTGCAAAAAAATTCACAGTTATACTTTTTTCAAAAGATTTCGATATTATTTTTTTAAATTTGAATAAATTTGAATAACTAAATGTTTTTTAATTTTTAACAAACACAAATATTTCATAAACTTGAAAGTCATTGTTCACAAAATTTAATTTTTTTTAAAAACTCCTTTTAAAATTATTAAAGAAACTTCATTAATAAAAAAAAATCAAAGAAATTCTTCAGAAAGAATTAAATTAGAAGTTTCAAAAAATTCAAGAATTCAATTTTATTTTAATTTTTAATAATAAATTTTATTCGAAAAAATTCAAATATTTTCTACAATTTTGATAAATCCTTCAAAACAAATCAATAATGTTTTTAAGTAGTACAAATTTTTGCAAAATTTCAATTATTTTTAATAAAATGCCATGAAAGAATTCAATTTTTTAAAAATATTAATATTTTTCGAAAAGATTCAATTATTTTCTACAATTTTAATAAATCCTTCAAAACAAATCAATTATTTTTTTAAATAGTAAGAATCTTCGCAAAATTTCAATTATTTTTAATGAAATGTCATGAAAGAATTCAATTATTTTAAAATTTTTAATAAACTTTTTTTAAAATATTTAAATATATTTTTTTAAAATTTGAATATAATTTAATAACTAAGTGTTAATCTTCAATTATTAACAAACACAACTATTTCATTAAAACTATTAAAAAAATCTCCATTTAAAAAAAAATTCAAAGGAATTCTTCGAAAAGAATTTAATTAAAAGTTTCAAAAAATTTAAGAATTAAATTTTTAATAATATTTCTCAAAAACATTCAATTATTTCCTACAATTTTAATCAATTTTTCGAAACAATTCAATAATATTTATAAATAGTAAAACTTTCTGCAAAAATTCAATTATTTTCAAAACAATTTCACGAAAGTATTCAATTTTTTTCTTAATTATTTTTCTAAGTAATAATAATAAAATTCTTTGAAGGAATTCTATTATTACTGAATTTTTTAGATAAAATTCTTTTACAATTCGATAATTTTCAACACATAATTTTTCAAATTGAAAATATTTCTATAATAGAAAAATTTAAAATAAATCTCTGGAAAATATATCAATTTCTTGAAATTATATTCTAGAGCGGTCACTCTACTTTCTTTTTGTTTAGGAGAAAAGTTTAAATACGTCTCTTCAATAATCTCTCTAAATTTTTAAAAATAGCTTTCTAAAACAATTTTATAATGACACTAGACAGAAAAGAAAAATTTTACGTTATTTAAGGCACTAAACTTATTATAGTTTCGAATTACAAGCAAGAATATCGATACCAAAAAATGTGGATTAAATCAAAAATTAATCTCAAATTTTTGGAATTAATTTTATTAATTTTAGTATTTATTTGATACTATCAAGAAAATTATATAGATTCATAGTTTAATCAATGAATTGAAATAAAACGAATATATATAAACTTCGAATCTCATTCATTATTTAACTTCGAATATATACATTCATATAGAACGTATTTCTATGTACACTCAATAGATATACATAAAATAGTAAATAAAAATAAAAACAAGATATAAACGCAAAACAAAATGTAAAAAGCAAAAAATGTAAAATTATAAATAATATAAAATTGAAAATTTTTTAAAAATTAAATTTAAGTCACAAATTTGAAATTCCGCAACATTCAAACTATTCACCTGCACATCACAAATTATAAAATGCATCTAAATAAATTCACCTTCGTCATAGAGTTTAAAAACTTATTTTCAAATGTTGTTGCGCTTTTAACAAAAAATAGGTTTTAAAAATTATTTTTTTAATTCTAAATTAACGTAATTAGGGACAAAATAATTCTATTTCTATAAATAGGAATAATTTTTTCGTACTTATAAATGGAGAAGATAAATGAAAAACTGCTGATAACTGACACGGTTCATGTAAAACTCGAGAACTCATTCACATGACAGCTCATAAATGAACATATACAAGTAAACGTATTTCACATTCGGGGGAATTCTGAACAACTTTCACTCTCATCGACCTTCCACATTTATTCATGTTCTTCTTCTGCTTTGCCGCTCGAGATTTGAATTTAAAATAATTATAGTTCTCTAAACGTCAGTATTGAATTTTAATAAAACTGACAGCAAAATAAAAAAAAATCAATTTTATTTAACAAAATTTTATGCAATTTATTTTCCCCAATAATTCAGCTACTTTTAATAATTATAAAATTTTTCATGTAAATTCCATTTTTTCAAAAAAAAATTTTATTAAATTCTTTTTTTTTTTTTTATTTAAATTGAATATTGAAAAGGTTTATTTATGAAATTTATAACAGGAATAAAAATTAATTGCAAAAATTCTTCTTTTATTAATTGATTCTTCTTTCTTCTTCTAAAATTTTTCTCAATTCAATGAATTTCGATTCTTTATTTTTCTTCGTAATTTGTACTGTCATTGGTTTTTTCGTTTTCGCATTAACTCTTTCTTCTATTTAGTATAAGAGACCTCTGTCAATTCATCCAGTATAGCGGTATTTAAATTTATTTTTTTTAAAGCACAGTATTCACATTTCCTTGAAAAGCAGTTCGTTGTTTTTTTCACATAATAAACTTGCTAATAGCTTGTCTATAGTATTTTCTTGAAGAATATTTTGTGAGTGTAATGACTTTATTAGCAACGATTATCGCATTATGTGCCACAGTATTTTTTTAGCAGTAACATTATTTTTCTTTTTTTTTTGTTTATTTAATGTTTTCATTTTAAGACGCCTCCATTTTTTAAGAAATTTGATTCACTTTTTTCCTTAATTGGCTGTTTGCTGTTTTTAATTTATTATTTACTACGTAGCACTTAATTCGATTTTTCTTTTTCCTCATTTCACCTCTTGACTGTATAGTTGATGAATTTGGAGATATTTCTAAATTTTTTGACGAAGTCGTGAAGCTTTTTTCCATTCATTCTGCTTTTTCCTTCTATCACGCTTTTCTCGAGGTGTTAAATCATGAATTTTCTTACGTTTTCCTTCTGCAAATCTTCGTTTATTCCTATTTCTTTCAAGTTTACAATATTCATCATACTTTATTGGATCGTCTTTAATATTTTGTCTTCTCATTCTTTCTAACTCTCTTTTCTTTTGAAGTCTTAGTTCTCTTTGTTGTTTACTGTCCGTCTAAAATTTAAAATAAATCACATTTTCAGATTTGTTCATGTAAATTGGGATACATTAATTACTTGACAGCCATTAATTTAAAACTTTATAGAATTTATTAAAACAAATTTCATGTTTACTACAAAATTACTTACCTTTCCTGAAGATTTCAGGCTTTTCTTTTTTTCTTTTTCCTTAGAATCCGAGCAATTACTTTTAAAAATTAATTACGTTCAAGTCTTTCTTGCATCTTCAATATTCAATAAAAACTGGTTTTAATCTTATATAATCAATGAATTTGTCAATCTGTTACATCTAGTAATTGAACTTAACAAATACTCATTCTGTTAATTTTCTGTTCTTATCGTTTTTATTTTCTTTTATTTGTTTTTGTTTTTCTCTCTTTAATCAATGTTTATTGTAAGAACTCGGAGCAGAGTTTTAAATTTAACTTTGCAATTTGTAATAAGATTTATCTTCTACAATAGACTTAATTTGACATTTTGTATTTATTTATTTGACTTTTAATTTTCTCTCTTGAATTTTATAGTGAACTGCTGTTCATTTATTATTTTTCGATTTATTTATTATTGTTATTTAAAAAACGAATTATTTATTTATGGTAAATGTAAATAATTATCGAAAAACAATAGAATTTTTTACTAAATAGAAAATAAGTCATTAATAAAAGAAACAATTGAAGAACAAGAAAATAAAAATCTATCTCTACTGCTGCTTTTTAGATCAATGTAAGTAAAAATCAATTTCTTGAAGCAAATTGTTTATTAAATTACGTGTTTCACTGTGTTCGAAATATAAATAGGCTGTAAATGAACATTCCATTATCGACAGCAAAACAACAATATAGTATAAAAATATAAGTTGTTCTCTAAAACAAGAAGAATCATTAACCCTCAGAGGTACAATTTCAATATCAAAGCGAAATTTATAAATTATAAAAGTTTAATTGAGCAAACATTCACTCGTAATTTCCGGTATTTAATCACAATTATTGTCAACTATATTTCAATAAAAATAACTAAAAGACATCTCAATGTCGTCTAAAATGTCCAAACTTGTCGAAAAAAAATCAGGTAAAATTGAACCAAATAATTTTAAAATTATTCCAAATTTATTCTCGCAGCATCAGAGACAATGTTCTTTCTTTTTCATTAGAATTAGTAAATTTCCTATTTATTTTCAGCTAATTTATCACAGTAAATTATACTTCAAAAAACAAGTGTATCAAAACATGAATAAGGAAAGTATATAAAAAAAATTCCCTTTCGTTCCTGCGAGGGTTAAATAAATTTCCTAACTAATCGCGAGAAATAAATAAGAAAGACGATTCACAAATTTTGTGCGTGTTCATAATAAATATTCACATTTAAAATAAAAAAAAAACGTGAATGGTCGAAAAACTTGTATAACTTATGCATCCTAATTTGTAAATACGTATGAAAATGTTAAAAACTATTTTAATTACAATTTCGTGTAAAAACACTCACGTCGCACTTGAGAATTTTGCTAATCGTCTAATTCACAATTATCCACTTCCTTTTCTGTCAGTCCATCCAAATCGTGAGAATTCTTGACGGGTGAGAGTGACAGTGATTTATTGTGAATATCTAATCCAAGAGTTATTTTCAATAATTTTAGCACTCCTTTCTTATCTCCAGCCTCGTTTTCTGGAAATGGAAAATTTAATTAATTTTTTTTTTGAATATTTTCAAAATCAACATTTTTAAAATTCACTTATTAAGTACAAAATTAATTATTACTGTTCATATTTAAAAAATTTTAATAAAATTTCATGAAAGAATTCAATAATTTTCTAAAATTTTAATACATCCTTCTAAACAATTAAATTATTTTTTTAAGTAGTAAAATCTTTACAAAAATTCCATTATTTAAAAAAAAAAAAATATTTTTAAGACACTTCAAAAATATTCAATTTTTGTCTTAAATTTTAATAAATCCTTCAAAATAATTAAATTATTCTTTTAAATATAGTAAAATTCTTCGCAAGAATTCAATTAATTTTATAAATAGTAAAATTCTTTGCAGGAATTCAATTATTTTCAAAACAATTTTAATTGATTTCCTCGGATTAATTCAATTATTTAAAAATATTTTCATAAATTTTATTTATTTATTTATTAAAATTTTAATAGCAAATTTCTAATAGCAAAATTTACTAATTTAATATTAAATTCTACTATTTTTAGAGGAAATTTTCTAAAGACCCAAATTAATTATACTATTTTTTCCTGCAATTTACGTTCATAATATCGTAAAATTTATGTAGTTTTAAAACAAAAGTAGCGTTGTAAAACAAATGCTTAAAAAATTTTTCAAAGTTACGGATTACTGAAAGAGATGAAAAAAATATTAACATTAACAGATAAAGTTTAACAAAAAAATTTGATATAAAAAAAGCTGAAGTTAAAAGAAACAGTAAAAAAATATCTTTAAAATAAATTTTACAGAATACAATAGTTTATTTAAAAATTCAATCTTTTCAACTTGAATCCCCTTTTTGAAAAATAAAATCCCCTTATTTTAATCTAATATTAAAAAATCACTGTCATTCTTGAATTTCTATATTTTCTTTTATTTATTTCTAACCAAAAAAAAAATTCGAAAATTTAACTGAATGTAAATAATGAAAATAAATGAGAGTATAAATTCTATATTTTTAACTAACGATCAATTATATTCTCTCAATAATTGAATTCTAGTGGTAATAATAAATGAAATGTGAATGAAATCAGAACTTACCTTCATTACCAGTGATTTGTTGCTCTAAATGTAATTTTTCTTGTGCTATTTGATACATTCCTTCTTCTATTGTTCCTTCACTCAGCAGTCTTATTATTCTCACGGGTCTAAAAAATATTTACAATTTTTTTATTATATAAATAGAACGTACTAAGATCTAACAAATACAATTTTTTTTAGAGTTTAAATTAATTTACTTGGTTTGTCCGACTCGATGACTACGATCCTCCGCCTGTTTATCATTGTACGGATTAAAATCAATGTCGTGAATAATAACAGTATCAGCTGCTGTTAAATTAATTCCTAAACCTCCAGCACGCGTCGATAAAAGAAAAATGAAAATCGATTTGTCATGAGTGAACTCATCAATCATTTCCTGCCTCTCGGTTACTGGCGTTTGACCATCCAATCTAAATAACCAGAAATTTAAATATTTTTCGTCAAATTTAAAGCTTTAGGAAAAAAGACCTAATAGCGAGAAGAGGTATAAATTTAAAATATTTAAAAAGCTTTTTATCCTTTTTTATAGTAAAAAACGTTCATAAAAAAAATTAAATCTCTTTCACCGTAAAATTCTAAACAATGACAAACCTGTAATGTCTATGATTTTTGAGAGTCAAGTACTCTGTCAGAATATCCAGAACCATGGTGAATTGACTAAAAATTAAAATTCGATGTCCTTCCTCCTTCAGTTTCGGCAAAAGTTCATCGAGGGCTTTCAATTTCCCCGACTCGGGAATCAAGTCCAACGGTAGTCCAAATCCTGCAATGCTCTTGAATGTTCGAGAGAGTTGATTGATTTGATAATCAGACATCCATAATAAATCCTCGAAAACGTAATCTGGATTTTTCTGCTTGTAGCCCGATTCCATGGCAAGTCTTTTTGATATTGTCTGTAAAAAATCCATGGTTTTTGTAATCCAAAAATAAATACGACACTAAACATGGCGAAAGGAAATTTAAGAAATTTCAAGAATTTCGCCACAAGAAATTTTTACATTAAACAAACCTTCAGTTTATCCTCAGTGTAATAGGATCTAAACAAAAGTGGATGATTTGCGAGTTTTCTCAATTGCATCATCATTCCA
This sequence comes from Leptopilina myrica (nomen nudum), assembly GCA_032872475.1. Taxonomy (NCBI): domain Eukaryota; kingdom Metazoa; phylum Arthropoda; class Insecta; order Hymenoptera; family Figitidae; genus Leptopilina; species Leptopilina myrica (nomen nudum). The sequence goes on along the minus strand of CM065461.1, from coordinate 47,551,700 downwards.
ACTCCGTTAATTATATTATGCTTATTCGCCTCATCAGAGAATTCACTCAATAAATTTCTGTACATTTCCTTTTGCTTCTCAATCATAGGAACTCTAATGACTTCCTCAGACTTTTTCGGAAGATCGCGTAAAACTTCCGACTTTAGACGACGCAATACAAATGGTTTCATTATTTGCTTGGCATTCTTAACTTGCTCCTGTTCAAAGAGCGGCTTTTCTTTACTGTCCTTCGTTGCCGATACTTTCTGCAAGAAAAAAAAATCAGGTTTTCCAAGGTTAACGAGACGAAATTTTCCCCAACTTTCAAAAACTACATTTACTTTTTGCCAAATTAAATAAACTAATAAATTTTTATAATTCACAATTAATTACTTACAGGATTTTTCGAGAACAAACTTTTCAAGTCTGCTTGCTTTCCAGCGAACATTGTAGGCATGACGAATATTAAAAGTGAAATTAGTTCGAGTAAATTATTCTGCAATGGAGTTCCAGTTAGGAGAATACGATGTTTCGCCTGAAAGAAAGTGGAGATAAATTAAAATTCTTGCAATTTCGAATTAAACAGACTTTGCACTGGATAAGTAATTTTAATAAAGTAGCAAAAAATAGCTTTCAAAGTAAAAAAGTGGTAAAAAAAGTAGCTTTCGAAAAATTAAACTTGATGACCAAAAAAATTCGTACTAGGCACTTTACAAAACTGACAATACTTCCATTGTATATTTTATTTTCCTGACTTTTTCCTAAGTTTCATGAAAAAAATTTAACTTCTTTCTCATCCTGCTAAGAATTAAATTTTGTAATTCATGAAAGAATTTAAATATTAATAAAACTAATCTAATTCTTACTAAGAAATTCATAAAAAAATTTAAGTAATTGATTTCTTTCGATTAATTTCCAGCAAATTGTAATTTTAATAATTTAATTCCTGGGAAATTTTTGTTAAAATAATTGAATTCTTTTGAGAAATTCTATCTCTGAAAATAATTGAATTTTTTTAATAATTAATTTAAAATCGTATTAAAAATCATTGAAATTCTTTGATGAGTTTGAAGACTTTAATCATTTTCGAAAATTTTCCAAAAATTCTATTTCAACAAGAATTTAAATTTCTTTAAAAATAATTCAACTATTGTCAAAATTTTAATAAAATCTTCAAAATATTTCAATTATTTTAAAAAATAGTAAAATTCTTTGCAATAATTCATTTATGTTTATAAATAGTAAAATCCTTTGCAGAAATTTAATTATTTTCAAAACAATTTTAATAGAATTTCTCGAAAGAATTTTAATCTTCAAATATTAACATAAAATTCATTTATTTTCTAAAATTTTAATAAATTTTTCTGAACAATTGAATTATTTTTATAAATAGTAATAAATTTTTACGCAAGAATTCAATTATTTTTAATACAATTTTAATAAAATTCTTCTTCATAAAATCCAATTGCTTTCAAAATTTTCAATTACAATTTTTAAAGAAACTCCATTAGTTTAAAAAAAATTCAAAGGAATTCTTCAAACGAATTTAATTAGGATTTTTGAAAGTTTTAATAAAATTCTTCACCAGAATTTAATAACATTTTTGGAAGGAATTCTATTATTATCAAATTTATTTTTATAAAATTCTTTGCAATAATTCGATGATTTTCAATAAATTAATTTTAAAATTGAAAATATTTGAAAATAAATATTATAAAAAAAGTTAAGAAACAAAGAGGCAAAGAACAACTAACTTCAAACTGCGAACAGATTACGGGATCACGAACTTTATTAATATAGATAGAAGATTTAAAATAAATTGAATTTCCATGAAAAATGTTATTAGTGAAAGTAGTTAAAGTATTGTGAAAAAATGTATAAAAATTTTATTAAAAAAAAGATTTTTTCGAAATTGTTTTGCAAATACTATTCTAAATTAATTGAATTCTTGTGGAAATTTTATTATTTATGAAAATAGTGGAAGTATTGCGTTGAATTTTATCAATTTTTATTTAAATAAGTAAATTCTTTTTTGAAATTTTGTTTAAATAGTAGATATTGAAAATGATTGAAATTCGAATATTTTTTGAAAATAATAATTAAATCATTTTAAAGAATTTGATTATCATTTCTGAGGATAGTTTTTTGATTTCTACTATTAACGAATTTAAAGTAGTGGAGATTCTGTAAAAAGTAGAAATTGTAGCTTTTAGTGGCTCAAATCTAAAAAAAAAGTATTCAAATAGTAGCACAATGTAAAAAAAATAGTAAATAGTAGGTTTCAGTAGATGAGTGCGAAGTCTGAATTCAAATTTAAATTTAATTTAAATTAGTTATATACTTAATTAATTTATTAATTTATTTGTTGTATACTTACATTAATTTTGACAAGATTTTCATAGCGAATTGTGCCCATGTTTTTCAGCATGTGCGCTTCATCGAAAACAACATATTGAATAGGCATCACTCGAAACAATCGTCTTTCCTCCGGTGTACTGCTTATAAGATTGTAAGTCGTCAGAATAATATCAACATCATCTAAATCACCGCTTCGCCATCCCATTCTCATGTCCCGTCGTTCATCCTGTGAACCGTAATACTTTACAACATTCAAGTCTGGTGACCATCTCTCCAATTCATTGCACCAATTCTCTGCATAAGAAAAAATTCACAATAAATCTTACATGTCACAGAATTCATTCTTTAAAAAAAAAAGTTTATTTCCTCCACTCACCCATTGTAGAACTTGGAACGACAATCAAATGCGGTCCATCGTTTTCATCATAGAATCCAGATTCCTTGAGATAGGTGAGAAAAGCAATTACTTGAACAGTCTTACCGAGACCCATTTCATCGGCTAGAATTCCATTAACACCATGAGCATGCATCACAGCCAACCAATTCAATCCCACCATTTGATAAGAGGCTAATTTTAAATCGTCTGGAATTCCCGTTGGCTGATGAGTGATTGTCGCTGAACCTGCAGAAACGGCCTTCTCCATTGTCGTTGATAATCGCAAACATTTCTTCATGAGATTTTCCACAACGCTTCTTGTTGCCAGCAACGACTGATAATATTTATTTAAATAAATTAAAGAAACATGACAAATTTTCCCAATAATATTTAAATTACTGAATTTTAAATCACCTGCGCTGAATTTAAGAGTTCAGTGTCTAAAAATTTATTGTTTTGAAATTTCTTAACGATATCTCGCCAACTGGTGAAAGGCCTGGCTGCAACAATTGCGTCCACTTTTTTCTGCGTACACTGATGCATTAATAAAAGTTCCGACGGCATTGCAATTTGCATAAAGTCTAATACTGATTTTTTATCACTTGTCATATGGTTTGATACTTCGACGTCTGAATCATCATCGCTGAAAGATTGAAAGATTTTTTAATTGAAAGTTCACCAACTTTATGTTTAACACAATTTTAATTTGATAGATTTAAACATTGTTCAAGACAATTAGCGAATGAAAATGAAATGAATGAAATAATAAAAATATATCATTTTGTTTGTTAAAAATTGTTAAACATTTTCTTAATCATACCTATCGAATACTTTGCTGGAATAATTGGCTTCATCTGAATCAACATCACCATCCTCTTCATCGTCCCTCATTTTTCTACGCTTTTTATTACGTTTTTTACCTTTGGGTGTGTGAGATCTTTTTCTACGTCTATTGAGAGATTCCTCTGCCTCCTCAAGATTCCATTCGCATTTTGCTAATATTACCTCGAGTTGCTGAAAAATTGTTTTAAACTCAATAAATAATTAAAACAGAGTTGCAACAAAAATTAAAAAAAAAATTATTTGAGAAATTTCAAATTTAATACAACTAAACTTTTTCGAAAAAAATAAATTCACAGAATCGTTACTCAAAAAATATGAAAAATTCAAATTTTCAAAGACTTTTATTGTCCTTTCATAGATTCAATTCTTTTTAAAAATTCATGCCATTCTGTTATTAATACTCAATTATTATCTAGAATTTTAACTAAAATTGTTTTGCTTTTAAAATCAAATTTTTGTCAAAAATTCTAAGAATTAAATTATTTAATTGAAAAGAACTTTACAATTTATAATAATAATTGCAATCTTGACAAGAATTATTTTAAAAAAATTTCTGAAAATAATTGAATTTCTGTGAAGACTTTTTACTACTTTTAGAAATAATTTAATTCTAGTGAAGAATTTAAAAACAATTTTTTTAAATTGAATTTCTCTGAAAAATGTTATCCCAATTTTTTTAAATAATAGATTTTTCGGTAATTTATGAAAATAATTGAATTTTGCAAAAAATTTTACTAAACTGACTCAAAATAATTGAATTTTCGGGAATAATTTTGTTATGTTTAATAATTGAATTGTTTCAAAGAATTATTTATATAAATAATTGAATTCCTGGGAAGAATTTTATTAGAATCTAAAGGAATAACTGAATTGATTCATAGAAATTTAATTGAAATTGTGTTTAAAATAAGTGATTTCTTTCGAACAATTTTATTAAAATATTTGAAAATAATGAAATTCTGAAGGTAATTAAATTTTGTCGAAGAATTTTGCATTCATGAAGATAATTAAAAAGTTTGCAATTCTTTTTAGATTTTTTGAAAATAATTGAATTTCTACGAAGAATTCTGACAATGATTTTAGTTACAAAAATAATTAAATCCTTGAAAAGAAATATTAAATTTATAAAAACTATAAAATTTATAAAATTTTACAACTTTTGATTTTTTCGAAAAAATGTGTACAAATTCTATTTTAAATAATTTAATTCCTAGCAAATTTTCATGTTTTTCGGGAAAATATTTTAATGTTCGTGTAGAATATTATTAAAATTTTTCTTTAATAATTGATCTCTTTTGGAAAATTTTATTACAATAGTAGAATATTGAAAATTATTGAATTAAGAATAATTTTGTAATACAATTAAAATTTTACCATGAATTTTATCGATATTTTTTTAAATCATTGAACTTCTAAGAAAAAAAAGTAGTAAATAAGTAGTAGGTTTTGGTAGATGAGTACAAAGCCTGCAATTTTTTTCAATTTACTCTGAAATAACTACAAAAAAAATTTAATAAATCAGAAGCGATCGAAAAATTATTTACTCAATGTTATAAAAAAAACAAACTTCGATTTCTTTTAATGACTACAACTCAGACAAAAAATTCTCTTTCATCGACCAACTCATTGAACACAATATACATCAATAGTCGATTTCCTTTTTTCTTTGATTTCCGAATTTTAATAAATCCTTATGTCAAAAAATTTGGTGTACAATAGAAACTTTGATTTCTTTTAATGTCTACAAAAAAATTAAAAGTTAATGGACAATTTAATTTAATTTAACGAACCTCGGAATCTTTTTCCGGAAACAAGTTTATCAGGTACTTAATTTTCTCTTGTTTGTCACTAGATTCAGAACTTCGATCAGAATCTGAATTTGCAAGTTTTGTTGGACTGCCAACATCACTGTCGCTATCCTCGATACGATTCACCGCTTTTCGCCGAACTGTTATTTCGGGACTCATATTACTATCTTCGTCGGCTATAATTTCAAAAAAACATGGATTAAAAATTAGGGAATCAAATAAAATTTACAGAAACTCATTGAAATTGATTCTATTCGTTAAAACTAATTCAACTCATCGTATAACAGTTTCAAATCATTTTAGAAACAATTATAACGATTCTAACAAATCAAATAAATCGCTTTTGATAATTATTTTCAAAATGAATTTTGAAAAGTGTTGAATCAGTTTTTAGTTTTTTATCAACCTTTTCTGTCAATAATTATCAAAGTAAACGGAATAAACGTAAAAATGTTCCAGGATTTTCGATTAATAAAAATAACAGTTAAACTGACATGTAGTGAAAACAAACCTTTTTCTCCCTGCAATTTGACAAAGAAAATTATAACAAAATTAACTTACACGTGTTCATTTTCTTGACAATCTTCTTAAATCTGAATCTTCGTAAATCTGTGAGAAGGCTGGAAGTTTTATTTTTGACGTGCACTTCTGAATTTATATCAGACATTGCATCAAATCAAATAAAAAATGCATGAATATAGAAAAAAACGCATCTTTTTAAATTGAAAATGTATAACGCTAGATATAACCTTAACACTTGACAGACTTATATTTGACGCGCAATCGAAAATTGATTCAATGTTTCTAGAATTCTAAACTTTTTTTTTAATAAATAGTTAATAAATAATTGACGGTAAAAAAAATTTCCTATACCCCAACAAGGGAAATAAATTGTATATAGGAAAATCGCGTCTTTCTTTTCTCTCTGAGAAAAAGGAAAAGGTTTTAGCTCTGCCTGGCGGAAGATGCGCGAGGTTAGGATTTTTTTTTAAATCCCCAAACCAAACACTTCATTTTTCTACTTTACCGACCGTGTAAACACTCTCCTATCTATGCAACAAACGATAAGTTAGATTCCTGCGCGACAATCTAAGCAAGCAAGTGTTCAATACTTTAATTACGGTTGTCTACAGCAACGGATGTCAATGTTGTCAAGAATATTTCATTTTACTGCGCGTGAAAGAGCGTGAAACTTGGGAGAAAATCAGTCAAAATTAATCAGAGTATTATGTTAAATTGAAGAAAAATTTTACTAAACGTTTGCTATAATTTTGTTTGCAATTTCTAGTGTGTCAGTAATTCTTGACGATTTAGAAAAATAAAAGGTTTTCCATTTTAAAATGGACGAAGCCAGATATTTAAAAAGGTATATAAAAATATTATTTTTAAAACAAATGTACTTTATTGTATTTATCGTTTTTTTATTTATTTATATTTTTATTGTATTTTCTATTGTAATTTTGGTTTGATAATTATCAGAGTTGCCACAAAACGTGTAACACTGGAAAACTTCGAAATGTCAGGAAATTTTATAAACCTTGAAAAAGATTCAAAAGGTCAGGAGAAAATTGATCAAAATCCTGAAAAATTGTTGTTTTTTTTAAAGTTATTGAGTTTGTTTTTGAATTTTAATACAAAACCTTCGTGAACAAAATTTTTTATTCTTTTTGGTAGGAAAATAATTTTTTTGCTTTCAATCGTTGATCATAAACGTTGCAAACTTCACCGACGTTAATTGAAGAAAATTATTATTAAAAATAATTGATTATTTAAAGCAGAATTTTATTTAAAACTTCTAGAAAATAAAAATTGATTATTGAAATGATAAAAAAATGTGGAAGAAGTTACAGCAATTAGAAAATAATGATTTTTTTCTATACTCATTTTTTAATTTATAGAAAAATTAGATCTGGAACTCTTGACGTTCATCCGACAGAAAAGGCTTTAGTGGTGAATTATGACGTTGAGGCACTTATTTTGGGCGAATTAGGAGATCCTATGCTTGGAGACAGAAAGGTAATGAAAAGTTTTTATTTTTTTTAGAAGTCGTCATCCTAAAAGGGCCAAATTTTTTTTTTATTTTTCTGGTAAATTATTTCTTATTGTTAAATTAATAATAAAATTGCTTTATAATTATTACTTTTATTTCACGCAGGAATGTCAAAAAATTATCCGATTGAAAAGTTTAAATACAGACACAAATGTAGCTTTATTAGCGAAAGAAGTGATTGAAAAATGTTCCTTAATTCATGAATCGAAATTACATGAAGTAGAGCAGCTTATCTATTATCTCCAAAATCGACGTTCGAACAACGATGGTATGTTTTATTTTTCAGAAAAAATTAAATCGTTTAGATTTTTTAATTATTAGATTTTTTTTCATTAAAGGTTACGAAGTTAATGCACAACCACCGAGACCAACGTCGACAAATTCGATGAACAATGAAAACAGCAGTTCGGAACGCGCTGTCATCAGTAATATTGACAGTTACATTGAATTACTCTACGAAGAAATTCCTGACAAAGTCAAGGGTTCTTCGCTTATTTTGCAATTGGCGAGAATACCGGATAACTTATTAGAACTCGCAAAAAATGGTAATTCACACAAGAGAAATATAATTAGTAAAATACAAATTTTTAACAAATATAAGCTTGCGATGTTTAATTAAAATTATCTCGTTTTAGAATCGTTATTAAGCGCTTTGGCGAGAGTTCTGAGGGAAGACTGGAGGCGTAGTATTGAACTCTCCACGAATATTATTTATATATTTTTCTGCTTTTCTACCTACACACGTTTTCATAATATTGTCTTGGAATACAGAGTAAGTGACAATATTCATTTGAATGGAAAATAATTTTTCAATGTTGTGTCAGGTCAGGAAATTTAGGAAAAAGTTAGGGAATTTAATTAAAAGTGAAGTAAAAAATTAAGTTTCAAATTAAATTGAATTTTAAAACAATTCAAAGTTCAGCCTTCATAAATAGATCAACTGCAGAAGGTTTTAATTTAAAATTTTATAAAACTTCAACTATGAATGAATTTTATTAGAAATTTTTAAGAACTTAAAATTTTGAAATTTTTAATTAAAATTCTTCTAAAATTAGTTAAACATTTTAATATATGTTTAATTCATTATTAGGAAAAATAATAGATTTAAAGTAGAAATTTGGTTAAAAACAAAAAAAAATTGAATTTTAGGAAACTTCTTTGTAGAAATTCAATTATTTTCAAAATTAATAAATGTCTTCGCAAAACTTCAATTATGTTGGAAAATTAAAAGACATTCTAGTCAAAATTTCAATTATACATAAGCTTTATAAATAATAAAATTCTAGTCCTACATTAAATTATTTTCAAATATTTTAACAATATTGTAGGAAAAATTTCAACTATTTTTAAAAATTAGCCTCAATTCAATGATTTTTCATATCTATTAGAAAATTTTCCAAAATAATTCACTTATTTTCAAAAAAGAATTTAATAAAATTCTTTGCAAACATTTAATTATTTTCATAAATAATTTCACGAAAATTCTATTATTTACCAATTTTTTTTAGCAAAAATTCCGTTAGCTTAATAAATAAAATTCTTTACAGAGATTCAATTATTTTCTTGAATAATGAAAGTCATCTCAGAAGTTCAATTATTTTTAATACCATTTTAATCAAACTTAGCAAGATTATTCACTTTTTGAATAATTGAATTTAGAAATCAGTGAAAATTGAAAATCAGGGAAATACAAAATATAGTTTTTGTGACAACACTAAATTAAATAAATGACTTCTTCTATTTTTAATCGTCTAAAGCGACTTGGTTTTTGCGCCTCAAAGTCGATTCGAGCCTTTATTTCAATTTTAAAGAAAAATTACAAATTTCTCAGATTGGTTCCCTCTGCATGGACATAATTGATTTCGAATTGCAACGATACGATCAGTGGCGTGACGACATGGAGAAACATAAACGTCACTTTGAATCAAATACAGGTCTTTTACTATTTCCCACGAATAACGGCAGTGACATTGGCGATAAGAAAATAAAATTTTTCGACGACATTTGGAATGCCGACGGTCCATTGGAATTCGAAGTGAACAGCAATAGTAAAAAATTCAAAGAAGTCGATATGTCCTCGCTAAAAATTCCCGAATGTGAAGTGAAACGTCTGAAAGATGAACTTGAAAAGAATCGAAAGAAATTTAAGAGTCTTACCAAAAAACAGGAACAATTACTCCGAGGTAAATATTTTACGAATTTTCCCCTTTACATAAAATAATCAAATTTAACATATTTTTTCACATTTCATAAAAATTGTTTCAGTTGCTTTCTATTTACTGTTGAATATCGCCGAGAATACGGAAGTCGAGAGGAAAATGCGTAAGAAAAACGTTATTGGAATGCTGATAAAAACTCTGGACAGATTTAACAGTGATTTACTGATTTTGGTGGTGACATTTCTTAAAAAATTGTCCATTTTCCGGGAGAATAAAGATCTCATGGTAATGAATTGACTTATTCGAATTAATGAAAGAATTTATTTTTTTTTCTAATTTAAATGTCTAACAATTCTATTGTCTAATTTTAAATGTACCTTATTTTTGCCATTGACAGGCTGAGGAAAATGTCATCGAGAAAGTGCCAAAATTGTTGCAGACAAATAATTCCGATCTACTTTTGTGCACATTGAAACTCTTGTTCAATCTTTCGTTTGACACGAAAATGAGAGGGAAAATGATTCGCGTGGGATTATTACCAAAATTAATAAAATTCTTGACAAACGGCGAAATTAAGAATAAGTCAACAATTCTTGGATTATTGTATCATGCGAGTATGGATGATAAAGTTAAGGCAATGTTTCCGAATACTGATTGCGTTCCAATGGTACAGTATAATTTATGTTTAATATATAAATTTTATTTAAATTATGAAAATAATTAAAATCTTGCTAAGAATTGAATTATTTTTAAAGAATTTATCATTCTTGTTGGAATAGAATTTTATGGAAATTTTTTAAAATAATTTAATTCTATTGTGTAATTTTATTAAAATTTTTAAAATATGAACAGTAATAATTAATTTTGTACGTAATAAGTGAATTTTTTCAATCTTGACTATGAAATTATTTAAAAAATTTCTATTTTAAAATAAAAAATTTTGTAATTTGCATAACAACAAATCGGTTAAATGACATGTAGAAAATATTATCATACGCCTCATTTTTATTAATGAATTACTAAATTTAAGAATTTAACAACCATTAAAGGAGTTTCTCAATTTTTGAATAATTTAAAGTTTATTAATTTTTGCCTAATTTCTAGTTAACAGACATGTTATTAACTGATTCCGGTGACGAGCGCCATAAACCAGAATTACTTGCGTTATGCATTAACTTGGCGTTGAATAATAAAAATGCCCAGTTGATGGTTGAAAATAATCGATTGCAAAAATTGATTAAAAAAGCTTTTAGAAATCAGGACGCATTAATTATGAAAATGATTAGAAACATATCGCAGCATGATTCGACTAAAGAAAATTTCGTTGTAAGTTGACGAAGAGAAAATTGAAACTACATTTTCCTTTTTATATTATATAACTGTACGAAAGTAATGTGAAAACATTCATATCCACAGGATTTTGTTGGAGATTTTGCAATGGCGGTTAATCAATCGGACTCTCAGGATTTTGTTCTTGAAATCGTTGGAATAATGGGAAATTTAACATTAGATTTGGCATACTCGCAAATTCTTCAAACATGCAAACTCGTTCCTTGGATACGTAATAATCTCGTACCCGGTAAATTATATTCCATTTTTTTTACTTTTCATCTTTCTATTGATCGAACTTATTTCTTAACAATTCATTTTCTCGAAATTGAAATTCTATTTTTTCTAAGGATAATAATAAGATAACGAAAAATATTCATCTTTCTATTGATCAAACTTATTTCTTGACAATTCATTTTCTTGAAATTGAAAATTTTTTTTTTCTAAGAATAAAAATAGAATTTTAACGAAAAATTCAATGTTCGATTCAAAACAATATTTTATGTATTGATTGAACACTGAAAAATTGAAGGGTTGAACTTTGAACCGAATTTTTGGAAAAAATCAACAATATTAATAATTTGGTTAAATTTTCTATTTTCAGGAAAGGCAAAAGATGATTTAGTTTTAGAAATTGTGATATTTTTGGGCACTTCCGCTACTGATGAGGATTGTGCGCAATTAATGTGCAAAGCGGATATTCTCCTGTCGCTTATTGAATTGCTAAAAGGTTTGTGAAATTTATTGATTACATGCTAGAAAAAGTAAACTAAATTTTTAGACATAAGATAATAGAAATTAAACTATTAACTAACGAATGAAATTTGACAGCGAAACAAGAGGATGATGAAATAGTTCTACAGATCATTTACGTTTTTTACCAAATCTCGAAACACGATTTAACCAGAGACTATCTAATTCGTGAAACAGGTAATGCATAATTTTCTACCATTATCATCAATATTAAATTTCAATTTTCGTCTACTAAAAAACTGTTTAACCCTTTTTTTGCAGAAGCCCCAGGATATTTAATAGACTTAATGCACGACAAAAATTCTGCGATAAGAAAAGTTTGTGAAGTTTGTCTAGATGTGATAGCAGTAAGTATTTTACATATACATTAACAATTTTACAAAAAGTCAATGAAGAAGTAAAAAATAATTCCATTAAATTTTAGATGTACGATAAAGATTGGGCGTCACGTATTAAAGTGGAAAAATTCCGATCTCACAATCAACAATGGATTGAAATGGTTGAATCAATTGTGATTGATCCGGCAAATCATATATTATCGGGAGATGATGAAGATGATAATTTACCACCATTTCTAAGTGGTGATCTTCTTAAACACACAATGTTGTTCCCTTCTGGTAAATATTTACTTTTGTATTTTTTTTCTTGTTCTCAAAAAAAAACTACTACTCAAGTTGATAACATTTTAAAAACGAACATTATTTTATAGGAATTTCAGCAAACTTCAATATGACAGACGACGGTGAATCGGTGACAAAAGCTTCATCCGAGTCTTCAGAAAATCCTAGTCGTCCAATCAGTCGGTAAGAATAAAATCATTTTTATTAAAACACTGGACAATTATTTAATGTTCCTTGTGTTAAGAATAATATTTTCTCTTTCAAATACAGGGTTGCAATAAAAATTCATTTTTCCCCCCTAATTTTACTTCTTCAAAATTATTTTTATTTGAATTTATTTATCGTTTTCTAGAATTTTTAACTAAAATTCTTATATTTTTAATAATTTTTGAAAAATAGTTCTTTAAGAATTTTTAAAAACCATATTTGTTTAATTCAATTTTACGAAATTTGGATTATTTAAATATTTTTTAATTAGATAATGTTAGAAAATAAAAACTTGAAATAATTTCAAAGGAAGTGGAATTAAAATTTTTCTGGCCTGTGGCAGCCCTGTATAATAAATTCGAAACAATTTTTTATATTCCTCACTCTTTGATGATTAATTATTCTACAGATACAGCAGAGAGATTGACGATTTGAACGAATTAATGGCACGATCCAAGTCACGAATTTCGATTGGTTCAGTCAGTATCGATGACTTTTATCCTCAGCAAAATTCCAAGTCGAAGTTTACCGAATCGGAAAGTACACACGTTTTGATATAAGAAAAAGTAATTTTGTCCATTTCACTTAATTTCATGTTATTCATTTGTGTTATGCTTTCATTAAGCACTGTGCCATTATTTTTAATATTCAAATTTTTATAAAAAAAAAAACATAATATAACGAATCGAAAGCTCTTACGTGACGAGAAAAGCGAGAATGTAAAACGACAAAAATTTAATAATTTTTCCTAATATGCGAGACTTGTTAATTAATATTTAACGATTCGATTGTTATTGAAAAAAGCAATAACATAAGCGAAACTAAATCTAGTCAAAACAGCAATGCATTTTTCTCAGTATTTATTTTTGCAATTTAGTCATTATTTTTTTTAAATGAATTTTTTTTTCTGAAAAAAAAATGTTTTCAACATGAAAAAAAACTATATATGTATTTTAAAATAATATTTTGATTCTAGACTGTAAAATAAAATAAACTAGAATTATCGTATTTATTGGTACAATAAAGTTAGATTATTTACTATAGAAAATTGGTGTTTTACTATTTTTTTATTTATTTATTTATTTATAAAACAATTGTAAAATTGTATGAATTTTTTTTTGTGTTTTTTGTTGTGTGAAATGGTAAAATTTAAAATATCACATTATTTACAGAAATGGTGAATGTAAAAGAAAAAGAAAAAGAAAATTTACAGAGTTTCTTTTTTTTTAATGTTATTGAAATATCCTTGGTTTGTTATTTGAGCTAAGGCTTTTTTGTGTAATACACTTTCCACCAGGACGAAAAACAATTGTATAACTATTGTCGCCGTCCGTATAAAAATGATGTTCCTTTAATCCCCAACTAATGGGACTATCGGCAAAACCTTGTACATCCATACTACACCATTGAATATCATTCTTTTCTGACATATACTTTTTTATGGCACTGTGAACATTGTTGACCATTCTGCGTGTGAAGAATCCTGTACTCTCGATATATTGAATTTGACTCGATGCAAAAACTGATGATGAGGAAAGAATTTCACTTGTTTTGGAATCTCTAGTCTTTTTTCTGGAAAAACAAAGAAATTTGTTTGAATAGAATATTCAATATGGTAAAGAATTATTAATGTATTTAATAATACGTATTATTTATTTCATCGATAATTTGAAATAGAATTATTTTAAATAAAAACAAAGAAAATAAAATAAAAAAATATTAATAAAAAAGAATAGAAAATATTAAATAAAAATAAATACAAAATATTAAAATATGAAATAAAGTATATGTAAACTTACAAATTTCCATCGACACTGAAAAGTCCAAGCCATTCGAAAAATTGATGATAATCACAGGAATCGTCAACAACTGGCACATCAATCGAATATCGCGTTCGATTAACGACTTTTTGGTGACAAAGAGAAATTTTATAGCCACGCTTATGAAACCACGCAGCTATCGACGAAGGACATATTTTATCTTCTAAAAAAAAGCGGTAATATGTACATTTTTTTATAATATTTTCAAGCATAAATCTGCCACGCTTCAAAGAATTTTGTGTAAACCTTTAAAAAACAACTTGGAAAAATCTAGAAATTTTTATCAAAATCCTGGAAAAGTATTGTTTTCTAAAGTTATCAAGTTGTAATAATTTCTATAAAAATTAAAAATCTGTGAAATTCAATAATTTTCAACAAATTTAATAAAATTCTTGGCAAAATTTTGATTATTTAAAAAAAAGTTTTTCTCAATTCGATAATGAATTATTTAAATATTTTTTTTATAAAATTCTCCAAAAGAATTCAATTACTATCACAAATAATAAAATTTTTCACTTGAATTCAATTATTTTTATAAGTAATAAAATTATATTTAGTAATTCAATTTTACGAATTTTGATTATTTGAAAATTTTTCGATTAAATATATGTTAGAAATTAAAAACTTGAAATAATTTCAAAGGAATTGGAATTAAAATTTTTTAAAAAGAAAATTCTACCAGAACTCAATTATTTTAATAAAAAAATAAACAATTTATTCAATAGTTGAATTTTTCTTAAAATAGAATTCTATACAAAAATTATTATATATTCTTTACAAGATAGAATTTTTGTAAAGAATTCTATTTTAAGAAACAATTAAAGAAAATCGTAAATGAATGTAATAGAACATTTTTTCGAGTATCTAATAATTTTCAGAGTGAATCAGGATATTCTTAAAAACCAAGGAAAAAGTAAAAATTTTGCCTGAAAATCAGTGAAAAACAAAATTAAATTTTTCTTACAACCCTATGCTGTTATTTTTAATTAAAAATTTCAAATTGATAGATAATTAATCTCCTTCGCGAATTTTCATTTCAAAAATTAAAAATAGAACCAAAAAATTATTCCTTCAATAAGTTTCTTTTTTTTTGGAGCGCGTCAGAAATATTTTATTAAATAGAATCACAAATTGATTAGAAATTCTCAAAAGACTAAATAAATGAACAAGTGGTAAAAAGTGAATTTGTGATTCTTTTTTTTTATTTACAGATTATTAAAAGAGATGATATTTACCAGGTGGGTCCCAAGCGACGATGACATCAAACGTATCCTTGAAATAATTCTGTAAGCAATTCCTAACGCGTTCATAATTCTTCTTTCCCGGTGCGAAACAATCCTTTTTCAAATCAAGTGTCACGACTTTACACCGGTAAAATAAAGCAACAAAAAAATTTAATTTAAGAAAAAAAATTGCGGCAAAGACAAAATGTATTAGAAAAATTATATTTGTTTCTTTTCTTTTTTTTTAAAGTGAAAAATAGAAAATCTCTCCTTCTACATTTTGCAAAATATACAAAAAAGTGTAAAAAAATATTTAGTTATCACTGTTTTTCTTCTATCTATTATTTATAAATATCCCTGACCAGTTTCATTAATATTAAAAATTTTCATTGTATACTTAAAAAAAAGGTTGCTTTCTTGGAAAAGAAAAAAAATTAACATAAAAGAAAATGTTCTCATGCCAATGATAATGTGGGACTCGTGTCTAACTCAATATTATTAAATTTAATTTCACGTCGAAAAACATCTAATTCTCCGGAAGTAATTCCTTGCCAACTTTCCAATTCGGAAATACGTCTCAAATTATGACAATTTTCCATGAGCAATTTCACCGTACTCATTGATAAATCGGCGCTATAGAGTATTTTCAATTCCTCCAGTTGGCTCATTGGATTCCTCAATAAAATTCTTCTCATTGTCGTGTCGTCAATGCCCGTCGACGATCCCAATTGAATGAATTTCACATTAACGCAATATGACAATAAATATTCCAAATGCATATTCGAGCACTCCGAAGCGCATTTAATTCTCTCTAAATATTGAAATGGCGTCACTGCCAATTTTCGTTCACTCAATTGCTGACTCATCAATTCCAAAAATTCACAATTATAAAACATGAGACTCCTGATCATTGGACACGATTGACTGATACAAACAAGTGCCGACATATCAATTTCATCGACATGCTCCAAATGTAAACTGACAATATTATTCCCCTTCAAATTCAATAAATTATTTAGTCCGTTCCGATAGAAACTACAGGAGAGAATTTTCAATTCCTTCAATTGATTCAATGGGGCTAAAATGCAACTTAAATCTTCAATTTTCTCGTCGCGAAGAATTGAGAAATTCGTGATGAACGGACACATTTCAACGAGTAAATAGAGATGATCGGTCCTCACATTACGACTCTCGAAAACACGCAATGAAAATGATTCCTTAAAATTGTCAATATTATTGCGAATGTATTCGAGCACGTAGCCAAGTTCATCGTACCGGCCAATATTCTCCAATTGACGATGGCCCAACAATAGATTCGCATAGCCGGCAATACTCACCGATGTGCGAAAAAGTTTAATATCCCGCAAGCGATGACACTTGATTAAAAATGGAATACTTCGGTCTGTCACACATCCCGAGGCGGTGACATCGACTTTTTGCAATTTTCGACAATTTTCACTCAGGGCAAATACAATATTGTCCGTGCAATCGAAGCAGAGCGTGAAGGCAATTAAATTCTTCATGAATCCAACAGCGGCAATGATTATTTTCTCAATGTCCGACGTGCGCCATCCAACTGAACCCGAACCAAGATCGAGTACCTCCAAACCGCTCATCTCATGCAATTTATCGTACAACACGTGACGCATTATCTTCGGCCACGCTGTGAATTCAATTGTTCGCAAATTCTCGTGAATCACAATTTCAGTGAGACGTGTGATGACAATTTGTATCTCGGCGAGAATTGTCGTTGAATAATCCAAATTATTGGAGAAATTGTTCATTTCATTGACAAGATTTTCAATGGCACGAAGAACGTGTATTGAGAGTTTATCATAGAGATGCCAGGGTACACTCGAACTCAAATGATATTTCATTCCCTGAACAAGTTTCGTCTCGAGTGCTAAGAGATTGATTTCCGATTTACTTTGTGATATGATGCGACACACTGATGGTCGAATGATGTTTTTACCGAAATCAGTGACATACTCGCCGATTGAATGTAGAGCCAAATCTTGGAGCATTCGAACTTGACGTTTCTTGGGCATTTCGAGAATATTTCTTTTTAATATTGCTTCCTCTTTGGGGGGAACTTACCGTGTCTTGATGAATCGTCTTGATTGCGATTAAAGAATGATGACTTGCCCTCGAGACCGAGAGTTTGAAAACTAGCACGTGTCAATGAGAGCACCAATACTCCAGTTGGAATAATTGCCAGGGTATCGTGAACGTCTATTTTCTTGTCAACAGCCAATAGCGACAATTCACCTTTAAATGGAAAAAAGGTCCTTGTATAATTGCAAAATAAAAAACGAACATTTAAAAAAAAATACTAATCTTTCTTCTTCTTCTTCTATTTGACAAACATATTCTGTAAATCAAATTAAAAAAATAAAACAGTAAAAAAATCCTAAATAAAAAAATATAAAGGCTTCGTATTCGGTAATTAATTTTTTAAAAAGTAGCTATCAAAAAATTTAACAGAGTTGCCACAAAAAGTTGATTTAAAAAAAAAAATTTAAACTCATTTGTTATGTACAAAATTGATTATTACTGTTCATATTTTAAAAATTTTAATAAAATATTAAAATTATTCAAATTCAATTATTTTTAAAATAATTTTAATTGAATTCCACGGAAGAGATCTATTTTTAGAAATATTTTTAACACACTTCGAAAAAATTCAATTATTTTTATAAATACTACAATTTTTTGAAGGAATTAAATTATTTTTAATCCAATTTAAATAAAATTACACGAAAGAATTTAATTATTTTCAGAAATTTCCATAAAATTCTATTTCAACAAGAGTTTTTAATTCTTTAAAAGTAATTCAATTATTGTTAAAATATTTATAAAAAAGAAAAAAAAATTTCATTATTTTCAATTATTTCTATAAAATTCTTCATAACAATTCAATTATTTTCGAAAATTTTAATAAATTCTTCAAAACATTTCAATCATTTTTAAAAATAGTAAAATTCTATGCAATAATTCAGTTATGTTTATAAATAGTAAAATCCTTTGCAGAAATTTAATTATTTTGAAAACAATTTTAATTGACTCGAAAGAATTTAAATCTTTAAATATTAACATAAAATTCATTTATTTTCTAAAATATTAATAAATTCTTCGAAACAATTCAATTATTTTTATAAACAGTAATAAAATTCTTCGCAAGAATTCAATTACTTTTAATACAATTTTAATAAAATTCTTCTTCATAAAGTCCAATTGCTTTCCAAATTTTCAATTAAAATTTTTAAAGAAACTCCATTAGTTTCAAAAAAATTCAAGGAATTCTTCAAAAGAATTTAATTAGAGTTTTTAAAAAATTTTATAAAATTCTTTACGAGAATTTAATTACATTTTTAAACGGAATTATATTATTATCAAATTTTTTGATAAAATTCTTTGCAATTTTTTCTATAATTTTCAACTAAACTAAACATTGTAATAAAAAACTACTTACAATTAATTTTTCAAAATTATTTTAAAATAATTTTTGAACAATAATAGTTTTTTAATATTAATATTTTACTGAAAATATTAAATTTGAAAAAATAGAAACTAATTTTCAATTTGAAATTTACATTTAAAGACTTTTCATTATAATTTTTGATAATTCAATTATTTTCAAAATCTAACAATTCTAATTATTAGTTTTTAAAAATATTTTAATATAATTTTTTGAAAATAATTGCATTTGTTTAAACAAATTTTATATAATTAAAAAAAAGTAATTAATTAAATAAAAAGTCACTTTTCATGAATTATCATTTAAAATTTTGAGCATTATTTTTTTCATCAAAATGTTAAAAATAATTTTAAATTGTAATTATTTTTTGAAAACATTTGAATTTTTCCAGGAAATTGTTTATTAAAATTGTAAATATTGAAAATAATTGAAACATTTGAAAGAATTTGAAAGATTTTATTGAAATTTATTTAATTATTTAAAAAAAATTTATTAACATTTTTTAGAATAATCGTTTTATTCTAATTGATAGCGGATTTAAAGTAAAGAAAATTTTCAATAAAAAAGAAAAAAGTACCTTTTAGAGTCGCAAATCGCAAAAATTATCCAAAATAGTAATAAATCGTAAAAAAAGTAGTAAATATTAGGTTTCAGTAGATGAATACGAAGCCTGAAGGTTTTTAATTCAAAAGTAAATAAAAAAAAATTATTAATTCCATACTAAATATATAAAAGAAAAAAAACACAAAATAGTTATAACAAAGAAAATCTAACCTTTCTTAACAAAGGCCTCTATGAATTCCTTGCTGACAAGTTCGTGCGGGTACAAAGCATGGATTTTGTAATACTCCTTATCACGTACAAGGCTACTTTTAATTTCCTCTGGTACGTCGATCGTCTCAGGAAATACGACGGACACCTGGCATTTATCCAAAAAGTCATTTTCACAAAATTACGTAAAAATTTATAACCTCGAAATTAATGTGCGATTATGTGATCTATATAGGCAGATATGATAAATGCGCATTATTATAGAAGACAAAAAAGGAAAAGCCACTTACAGAATGATTGAAATAATGAGTCTTGATGATTGAAGGATAATCCTTTCGTTGATTTGATTGCTCTATCAACAATGAATGCTGCGGAGCTTTAAAATTCCATATTTCCGGACACAGCATTTCATCTGCATAAACTTTCGTTTATACAGACGCAATTTCTTAATTACTCTTTTTTTTCCCTTCCTTTTGTTTACTTGAATGCGCGCAATTTTTCTTTCTTCATAAATATACGCCGAGAGTTGGAAAAAAATGAGACCAAAACATGGTACCAACGTGGTGATCGAATAACAGAAGAGAAGGGATATCAGCTGATCTCTCTGTAATTGAAAATTGACACTGTGACGTCGTTATCGTCAGAGATGGGCAGGTAGAAGCGATTTTCTGGAGGTTTGCTACGTGTAATACGATAAATTACGTATTATACGTATCAAACCAAGTCAGTGTTGCCAGTATTGGCGATTTTTTTTTTTTAAATGGCGACTGATTTTTCGGCTTGGCGCGTGGCGCTTTTTTTTTGGCGGTTTTCGCATTCCAGTTGGCTATTTTGGCGAATATTGTACAGAAATATTCAAAACTTTTAATAATTATGTTAAATTTTCGCGCCTTGTCAATTTGTCCATTCTCCATTGATTCGCAGTATTTTGTGATTGGCTCATGCATGAACATGTAAGGCCTGCGCCTGCCTGCAGGTTGTCATGGTAACGTACAAGAGTAAGAGAGTCAGTGACTTGAAACTTCTCCCTTACTCTCGTTGCTCCTGCCTGCAGAGGTGTAGCTTGCTGGCAACACTGCTTTCTTGTTCAGTTTGGCGTCGTCTGCCTGCTAGTCATTACACTATTTAATTTAGTGTAGAGAAGAGAAAGAGAGAAAGAAAAAGAGAGAGAGAGGGAGGAATTTCCGGTGTGTGTGCGATCATTTTCAGAGAGAACTACGTGTAATTGTAGCGTCTCTTCCATAATATCAATGTAAGTAAAAATCCACTTTTATCCATCGTATATTATTACCATCCTTTAAGTTTAAACGGATAGAAAAAATATAAATGCATACAAAAATAGACGATGCACTTTAGTTTTTTTCCATTCTGTTAATTTACCTCTCTTGTTGTTTAAATAAAGAAATCACTCCTTTTTTCATATTTACCTTCTCGGTTTTTCAATAATAAATCAATATATTTAGGTTAGAATATTTGTTTCTATAACGAAAATGTTTTTCTCTAATAATTCTTTCTTTATCGATTATTATAATTTATAAATGGAGTAATGGCGTCTTTAGCATCACGCTTGCATTTCGCCGGATGTTTTCATTTTACATTTTATTGCTTGTTTTTCTATTTCTGTACTTTATTCTTTTTCAATTCTTTTCAATTTTGAGTCAATTTTTTTTGTTATTTCAAAATAGCATTAAAATGCGTTACAAAAAAAAAGAGGGGCAAAAAAAACCGTTTTTGTGTAAAATGGCGGATTTTTCCTTGAATTTCGTGATCGGAGGGATTTTATTTCGTACGTGGCATTAAATGATAATTATGTAATATTATTTGCTTATCAAATTTTTCGGTGAATTCGTCGATAAAAAGTGTGTAAACGAGAGAAGATAATTTTTTTTCTCTATTGTAGATAATTTGAAGGTTATAGGGAAGATTTGAATAATTTTGATTGGTTGGAAACTTTCCATAAAATTGGGAAATTTTCTTTTCAATGGTCGAATTTGTTCAGTTGTAAATTATAAATTCAGAGTTTATTCAATGTAAATGAAAATTTTTCTTTTTTGAACTTATTAAAATTTCGGAGAAATCATGGTTATGGTTATAATTAACATTCTTCAAAAATTTTATTATTTATATTTTTATGAAAATTCAATTACTCTTAAAAGATTTGAGCAAATTTTAATTATTTTTAAAAAATTTTGACCTTGTTTCAATTATTTTTAAAAGATTTTATCAAATTTCAATTATATTTTAAAGATGTTATCAAACATCAATTTTTTTAAAGATTATATGAAATTTTAATTAATTTAAAAAGATTTAACCAAATTTTAAATATTTATAAAAATTGTTATTAAATTTGAATTATTTTATTAAATTCCAATTATTTTAAAAAGATTTAACCAAATTTTCATTACTACTTATAAAAATTGTTATTAAATTTCAATTATTTTTCAAAGATTTTATCAAATATTAATTATTTTTTTAAATTTATGTTTTATAATTGAATAATTGAATTCTGCTGGAACTTTCAGAAAATCATTTTAAATAATTAATTTAGAGATAAAGTTTATTTGAAAATTGTGAAAGATAATTAAATTTCGTAAACTTTTGTATTTTTTCGAATGAAAGGAATTTTATCGGGGAAATTCATAAACTAAAACTTGAAAATTAATTTCAGTTTTAATATTGTAGGAGATAGTTTTTTTTGCCATGACTTGAAAAACGGATATTTTTTTTAAACATAAAAAAAAATTGGAAAGTGATTTTTTCTTTTTTTGAAAATTGCAAGAATTTTTAGAACAAAAATGATGAGTCTAACAGATAGGGACATCAGATTTTTCTGTGAATGAATTATATCTGTTCTGAATGTATAATTTAATTTTATTTTTATTTTTGTCATTGGAATTTCTTTATGGTGATTAATGATTTGTTTTCATTTGCAGAAATTAGAAACTAAAGGAGAAAAAATGGCCGATAACGACGATCTTTTGGATTACGAGGATGAGGAACAAACCGAGCAGGTTGTCGATGGAAGTGGTGATGCTCCTGCAAAGAAGGAAGTTAAAGGTACATATGTGTCAATCCATAGCAGTGGATTCAGAGACTTCCTTCTTAAGCCGGAAATCCTGCGAGCCATCGTCGATTGCGGTTTTGAACATCCTTCTGAAGGTATATACATTCATTTAATTGTATAAATTATTATTAACTTTTATTTCGAAACAAATTGTTTTATTTTTTGTTATAAATTTTTATTTCCAAATAAATTGCTTTTTTTACATATATTTATAAATAGTAATTGGAGATTCGAATGATGAATTTACAGATAGGGACAACTGATTTTTTGTCATGATCGAATTATATCTGTTCTGATTTTTATTCACGTTGAAAATAATACACTTTCGTTTCGTTTAAAATTAGAGGAGCTTATGGTTCTTTTTTTTGTCATTTCCAGTTCAACACGAATGCATTCCACAGGCAGTTCTTGGCATGGATATTCTTTGCCAAGCGAAATCCGGTATGGGAAAAACTGCCGTGTTTGTTCTCGCGACACTTCAACAACTTGAACTCACAGAAAATCAAGTCTATGTACTTGTAATGTGCCACACGCGAGAACTTGCATTCCAAATTAGCAAAGAGTACGAGAGGTTCAGTAAATACATGCCCCAAGTTAAGGTGAGAAATATTTACTTTTGTTATTTTATTTTTTTCTTTTGAGGATTTCAAATGATGTAAAACTTCTCTTAGCCAAAGAATGATGACAACCTTTTTACCACTACCCACTACTGATGAATCCTTGAAATAATTTATAATTTTCTTTATTTTAATTTTTTTTCGAGCGAGATTTTAATGTTCTTCGTCTTTTTCAAGGTGGCTGTATTCTTTGGTGGCTTGCCCATTCAGAAGGATGAGGAGGTTTTGAAAAGTTCTTGTCCTCACATCGTAGTCGGAACACCAGGTCGTATTTTGGCGCTAGTCCGGAGCAAGAAACTCAATTTGAAGCATTTGAAACATTTTATTCTGGACGAATGTGACAAAATGCTCGAACTATTAGGTGGGTTTTAGTTTCCTTTCGTTTCGCCTTTGCTTCTTGAGATCCAAATGATGTAAAATTTCTCTTAGCCAAAAAATGATGACAACCTTTTTACCACTACCCACTACTGATGGATCTTTTGAAAATCAAAAAAAGGAATAAACTATTTGTCCTTCTTTTCTAAATCTTTTTTTTCTTCTTCTTTGCAGATATGAGAAGAGACGTACAAGAAATATTCCGAAGTACACCACATGGCAAACAAGTGATGATGTTCAGCGCCACTTTATCAAAGGACATACGACCAGTCTGCAAGAAATTCATGCAAGATGTAATTAGTCAAAAATCTTCCCGTTCTCTTCGATCTCCGTTCGTCCTCACTTGGTCCCAGGACAAAGCTCATAAATCTCGATCGAGGCGCACCCGCGGTTTAGGATAGTTTCCGCTTTCAAGAACGCTATTCTTTGAACAAAAAAACTAGTTTTCTGGGGAAATAGTGCCTAAAAAAAAACAATTCCCAAACTTCCTCGATTTGAACAAAAATTTCCAAACGAAACAATTCCTACGAAAAATGCCTTCCTTTGAGATAAAACTATCCCCCTGCAGAAATCCATCAATACTGCATCCATCCATCCTCATCAATACACGTCTTATCAAAATCCGATATCCATCAAATATCTCCATATCGACAAAAAATCCCATTTTTTTCCTACCGAAAAAAAACCTTCCAAGTAGGAAACAATTCCTTGTTTATAAAATCAAAAAAAAAAACCTTCAATGATAGAAAAAAAGTACGAGAAGCCAAGAAAAAAAATATGGGTTACAAAATTAGAATTTATCAGAAAAAAAAAATTAGTCGAGCATGTTCGATACAAGTTAAACAAGACTTGGATGTGAGAGAGAGAAAGAGAGGAATATATCGAGAAGTCTGGAGTGGCTGTTCAATTTCTGGGGTGCGCCGAGTTTATTCTCTGTCAGGGTGACTGCAGACCGTTTACATTGAGTGTTGGCACTACCGAGAGGTGGAATTCGCCGAACCGTATGTAACAAACAGTTAGACAAAAAAAAAATAACCCAATCAACGATTGAACATACCTCCTGAAAAAAAAAATAATAATAGAGAAGTGGTGTGGCACGCCTTTAGATTATAAAAGAGATCGATTCCTGGGTTCCTAGTGTCATTGAGACGGTTTTTTTTTATTTCTTTTTTCTTTTTAAATTAAATTAACGGAAATTAATTAAATTAACTAAATAACTAAAAACAAAAACTTAATTTCCTTTTGAAGAATTAAAAACTTTTTTTATTCTAATTTTGTATTTCGATTTTTTTTTAAATGAAATTTTCCTGTTTTTTTATTTGATTCTGAATTTTTTTTATGTTTGTTTTTTAAAAAGTGAAAAAAATGGAGGAATTGTCGAGGTAAAGTTATTTTTTTTTCCCTTTAAAAACAACAATCTATTTGTCTACAGCCCATGGAAGTCTACGTGGATGATGAAGCGAAACTCACATTGCATGGTTTGCAGCAGCATTACGTGAAATTGAAAGAAAACGAGAAGAACAAAAAATTATTTGAACTTCTTGATGTTCTTGAATTCAATCAGGTTGTGATTTTTGTTAAGTCCGTACAAAGGTGTATGGCATTGGCGACGCTATTGACCGATCAAAATTTCCCGGCTATTGGAATTCATCGTGGAATGACGCAAGAAGAGAGACTATCGCGTTATCAACAATTCAAGGATTTTCAGAAGGTATTTTTCTTTTTTTCCCCTTAATATTCTTGATTTTTTTTTTATTTTTACTTTTAAAGTTATTTTTAGAAAGTTTGTTTATTTTTACATTTTTTGAGACGTTTTTCAAAATTTGAAAAGTTTGGCTGTTTGTATTTTGACAAATTTACGGATATTTGGAATTTATTATCACAGGGATCACAGTTAGTCCCCTTTTTTACTTTTTCATCCCCTTAGAATATTAAAATTCCCTAAAACACCTGGATTTATAAATTTTCTCCCCTTTTTCCCTTGTTTAAAAAAAAACTCGAGAAAAATTGTAATTTTTTGTAAGGTAGAAGAATTTTTAGTTAAATGCTTAGAAAAAAAAATTGCTACCTTTCGCAAAATTAAGAAAAATTTTAGTTTTTTGAAACTTAACAATTCAAAGACCTAAAACTTCTTTATATTATTTCTCAGCGTCTTTAAACTTTGAAATTATTTTTAGAGTAAATTTTATTAATTTTGATCAATTTTCATCAATTTATCATATAAAAAATAATTTTCTTCGAAAATAGTAAAAGTAATTCTGGAAAATAATAATTTTTTATAATATAAAATTTTACTACTTTTTAAAAGAAATTTTTCCATGCTCCGAATTAATTTTCCTTGTTTTTCTACATATTTTACTTCAAATGTAATAAAATTTACAGAGTTCTAGAACCAAAGGAGCGTTGTAATAAAAAAGACATTGCAAAAGAAAATTACAGCCTGCGGAAAAAGAAAAAAATATCAGCAATTTACAGATAAAGTTTGACATAAAAAAAAGAAAAATAATTTGATTTGAAAAAGGAGCGTTTAGTTTCGTTTCGTTTCGAATTTGTTTCTTGAGATCCAAATGATGTAAAATTTCTCTTAGCCAAAGAATGATGACAACATTTTTACCACTACCCACTACTGATGGATCTTTTGAAAATCAAAATAAATGAAAAGTCAGCTATTTGTCCTTTTCTTGTTAAATTTTTTCTTTTGAAAAATAAATTCCCTCTTTTCTGTCGAAAAATTCACTGTGATCCCTTTTATTATTATATCGACTTTGAAAGTACGATTTTTATTTTACTATTTAAATTGGAAATGTTGGCGATTTTGAAGTATTTTTTTAATTTTGAGATTGATTTGTGTAGTGATTTTTGAATACAAATGTCCGACCTCTCGGATATTATCATTTTTTTCTACTATTTTCAAAAAAGGCAATTTTTTCGAGTTTCAAAAATTGTGACTTCGATTTTGTTTTTAAATATTGCAAAAATATACCACATTTTTCGTATAATATGCAACTTTTTTCGATATTTATCCAGCGTGAAGAATAACTATAATATAGAATATTTTCAATCGCATATTTGAACTTAATTTTTTTAATTTGAAGTCTTTGATTTGAATGCGTAGAAAAAAATTGTTTGTGAAAATGGGACCTTTATGAATGAGTGTGCGTAAGTATTATGAAATTTGGCTTTTTAAATTTGTGTGAGTATAATTTTTGACTGATGATGTATGTGAATCTGAAAGTAGACGAGACAATTTTTTGTTCTCATTTCTTTAAATTTATAAATTTTTCCTTCCGAATTGCAGAGAATTTTAGTGGCTACAAATTTATTCGGCAGAGGAATGGATATTGAACGAGTAAATATTGTCTTCAATTACGACATGCCTGAAGATTCAGACACTTATTTACACAGAGTAGCAAGAGCTGGACGTTTCGGCACAAAGGTATTTATTTTATTTGAAAAGTAATAATTTTAATGTGACGATTTTTTTTATTATCAATTATTTTTATATAATTTATTACATATAATATTTTAAAATAATTTCTTTAATTTTTAAATAATTTATTTTGCATTTTTGATTTATTCATTTTCGTGTTTTATTCTATTTTTTATTAATTTCTTTTTATTTATTTTTTATTAATTTTGCTTCCTCATATGAACTTTCATAGTTTATTGTTTGTTTGTTTTGTTTATAGTTTTTTGTTCTTTTATTGTTTTTTATCTTTAACTTTAATAATAAAAAAATGAAACAAAAAATATAAATTTTCCATTTTAGTTTATTGCTTTTTTTAAATTTATCTTCAACTTTAATAATAATAAAAAATGTAACAAAAATATAAATTTTCTATTTTAGGGTTTAGCCATTACTTTCGTGAGTGACGAGAGTGACGCCAAAATTTTGAACGATGTTCAAGAACGATTTGACGTGAATATTACGGAATTACCTGATGAAATCGATCTCGCCTCTTATAGTAAGTTTTTAAAAATTATTATTTTTTACCAAATACTTCTGTTAGGTTTTTTATTTCTCTTAATTTCTGAACATTTAATTACTTTTCCCCCTATTATTTCTGTTATTTATTATTTATATTTAGCAAATATTAATGTAATTGAAATTATTATTAACTATTAATTTATAAGATAAATAATACATTTACATATTTATTACTTTAAATTTACTTTAACGTTTTATCTTTTTTCGGACATTTCTTTCCTATTCTAAATATTTCATTAAAAATGTTTGAAATCCGATTTAAAACTTATTAAAACAAATTTTTTTTTGCAGTTGAGGGACGGTAGATTTTAAGCACCTTGAAATTACAATTAATCAAGAAGAATATTCCATTGAATGTTGAAATTGGAACTTGAGAATTCTCGTCGTATGTAAAGGACTAAAATGGAAAACTCATCATTTTTTATATTCTGCAATCGACTCTCGTTTATGAAGTAATATTTTTTAAGAGTGACTTGTGAAGTTTAATTACAATAATTAAGGAAAAGCAGAAAATTCAATTCCTTTTTTTTATCATTATTATTGTATTAACGGCAAAAAAGAAAACATTTAAATTCAATTAAATGAGAATATTGTTCCTTTAGTATTAAAAAAAAAATAACACACACACAAACACAAAACTAAATAAACGGTAAATTCTAAAATCTAGAAGTTACCGCATGAATTTTGAAACTTTGTAGTACGAAAAAATTGTAGTACTATGTAATATCTACAATACAGTACAAAAAAAAATGTGGTGAAAAGAAACAAGGAAAAAAAACTCGTATTTTGATAACAATTTTTCATTGTCCATTCTGTTGCATTTTTTGTCCAATATTATTTATAATTGGTATCAATTATTTTATAATTGATAAGTAATTTAGGATAAATTTGTAAATGTTAAGTACTTACTATTGTATTTAGTTTTTCTTTTTCGAAAATCATTGGAAAATCATTCATTCAACTTTCTCTTTTTTTTACTCTAAAAAAAAAACAATTTCATAGAGTATGTAAATAAGTATTTTTTCAGTAGTTTAATAAAATAATGTCTACCCACACATTTTTTGGTTATTTATTTATTTTTGCCAAAAAAAACATCTTTTTTGTACAAACGTTGAAAATTTTTAAAAAATTTTTTAACCCTGTTTTATAAAAGTTCTTTAAGTGAAACTTTAAGGAACATTCTTTTTTTTACAATTCATCTATACTCTTAGAAGTATTATATTTTTATACTCATTTAATGTACATTTTTTTTATAAAAAAATAAATTTCAAAAACTTGTCACTAAAATATAGTTTGTTTTTATTCTACTTTTTGGAATTTGAATGTAAACTGTCATAGCTTAATTGAAAATAAAATCATATAGATAAAAATTCAATAACTTATCACTAAAATAGAATTTGTTTTTACTCAACAAAAGTAAAAATTCAAAAACTTATCGCTAAAAAATAATTTGCTTAATTCTACTTTTTGGAATTTGAATATAAACTGTAGAATAATAGAAAAAAATTGTCTTAAAATAAAAAATTTGCCACTAAAATATAATTTGTTTTAATTCTACTTTTTGGAATTTGAATATAAACTGTAGAATAATAGAAAAAAATTGTCTTAAAATAAAAAATTTTAAAAATTTGCCACTAAAATATAATTTGTTTTAATTCTACTTTTTGGAATTTGAATATAAACTGTAGCATAATAAAAAAAAATTGTATTAAAATGTAATTGCTTTGTAAGAGCTAAAATTCAGGCCTCGGATAATAAATTTTCCAATTTGTTTCAATTTTAAAAATATTTTATCAAATATTAATTATTTAAAATTTTTGTTACCAATTTTCAATTATTTTTTTAAGATTCAACCAAATTTCAATTATTTAAAAAAATCTATCAAATTTCAATTGTTTTGAAAAGATTTCATCAAATTTCATTTATTGAATTTAAAAATCAGTGAAACGTCAGGTACAAAATATAATTTTTGTAAAAATAACTGTATTTTGTATTCGACTTTTTTCACATTTTTTTGTATTTTAAAATCGATCCGAGGCCTGAAAATATTTTACGAATACTTTTGAAGATTCAATCTTCAAGTTCAATTTTAACATCTTCTATTTCAATATCGTAACTTTCGAACATTTCGCTATATTCCTCTTTGACGACAACATCAACAAAATTCTTATTCATTAAATTTGCATCAAAATTATTTTTTGGTTCAATTGTAAAAATTTGCGAACCTTCACAAACTTTCACCTTATCTTTGTCTCGACGAATACTATCATTATTGCACAATAAATTTTTATTTTCAATCAAATTATTGATTTCTTTGACATTAGCTTTTTCGATTTTCGAGCTTTTGCGCTCCGCTTTTTTCGAATTATGCTCGCGTATTTTATGCAGGAGCATTGAATGTTTATGTTTATATTTCTTAAGACAAATATCACATTCAAATGGCTTTTCATTAGAATGACTATCCAAGTGAACAATAAGATCGGATTTGGCGTAAAATTTCTTTCCACACGCATTACATTCGTAGAATTTCTTCAACGAATGCACAAGATTCTCGTGTTTTATTAAATGTGATATTTTTACAAATTGTTTATGACAAATTTTACACGCTAAATGTTTCTTCAATTCATGAACATCTCTGATGTGTATCATTAGATAACTTTTTTGTAAATAACTCTTATTACAAATATCGCAGACAAATGGTTTTGCGCCAACGTGCGTTAAAATGTGTGCATTCATTTGACGTTGACGCGAAAAGCTTTTCTCACAAATTGGACAATCGTAAACGTCGAAACATTTCATGTGCATTTTAATATGACGTTCGATATTACGATATGTTGAATAGCAATTTTTACAAATATCACATTCGTAGGTATTTGGTTGAATATTATTTTTGTTATTGTCATTTTGATAATGAATTCTCATGTGATTGTTGAGATAGACTTTTCTCTTGAATTTCTCCTTGCATTGTTTGCATTTGAATATGCGTTTTGAATTATTGTGAAATTTCTCTTCATGTAAGAGGACGTCGGTTATTTTTGCAAAACTTTGCGAACAAATTTTACAGATTAGCGAATTTTTATGCACGTGCAAATGTGATTCGAGATCGTTGAAATTATCGTAAGCACGTTTACAAAATTGACAGCGGAATAATTGTTTTTTCGAATGTGTTTGCATATGAAGTGCAAGACGATCGGCGCGACGAAATGTTTTTGGACAAATTTTACATTTATGTGGTTTACAATCGTCTTTCAAGTGTATCATTTTATGTGCTTTCATATTGGTGAGACGATTGAAGCTCTTCTTGCAGATATTACATTGAAATGGTTTTTTATTTGTGTGACAAATTTTGTGCATTTTTAAATGATAATTTGTACGAAATCTTTTATCGCATTTGTCGCAGGGAAATGAGCGTTCGGATTGATGATAGCGCTCGTGATTTATTAAATCCGATTTCCAAACGAATACTTTTGAACATGTTTTACAAACAAGTGGTTTTAAATCATCGCGATGTGTCCAAAGATGTGCTGATAAATCGCGTTTTGTTGAACAATTCTTTTTGCAAATGTGACATTGTGTTAATTTCCGTTTTTGAGAGTTACATTTGTGACGTTTCAAACCTGATGATCTTAAAAATGTTCTCGAACAATTTTCACATTTGAATTCATCTTGATCGTCTGCATTTTCATTTTTAATTAATTTCCCTGACCTCGTTCTACTTATTTTCTGAAATTGATTTTTAAAAAAAGTTCAGATCAGAAAGAGCGTTTTTGAAGAAAAATGAAGACTTTTAGGTTATGTTTATAATCATTTATATAAAAATACGAAAAAAGAGGGGTCACTTTTTATATAAATTAGCGAAGATCAAGTCTTCATTGCATTTAAAATTATGAATAAGAACTTATTTTAGTTTTAAATCAAGCAAAAAAATTTTTAATTAACGTAAAATAAAACAAATATAACCTAAAAATGATTTGCGTCTAAACTTTCCTTTGGAGCGCGTCACATTTTTTGTTATTTTTTTTATTAAAAACAAGATTTACATTTATCAAAATTTATACAACTTTTCTCCTTTTTTACAAAAAGAAAAAATTCCCCCTACAATCGCTTAGAAAAATTCGTAACATTCCATTCGTATCAGGTTCAACCCATATCAAATTTCAAATTTATCTCATTTTATAAAATGTAGATTATTTTTTGCAACTTTGTCAAATTGTCAAATGATTACTAATTACATTACGATATTTTTTATTCTTACTGATATTTTTAATAATATAAGTACTTATTTATAATAATAATAATTATATATTTACAGAAAAAATATATTGCTGAAAGAACTCACCTTTTTAGCATTGTCTTCCATCTTTATTTGCAATTACAGTAATTATTTTGTTTACGTGTGATTTGATTATCGAATATAAAGGAAAATAACAAATTATTTATTTAATTGATTCGAAATTAAGAAACAGTTGTAAATATTTCATTTTCTTCTAAGCCACTTTTTGTTTAAGTAATTATTAAAGAAAAACAATACATTTTCTTTATATTGTCAGCTGAGTAATCGGCACAGTGTCGGTAAAAGAAATTCCTAAGTTTTCATATTTTATACGCTTGCGTAGAAGAGTAAAATTGAAAGTTTAGTATTTTTGAATTCAAACAATATTCCCGCTTAAATGCACCAACCAATCAATGATCTATATTATTTGGCTGTATTCGACGTTCGTCCGGTGTTAACACCAAGTTAAGGAACGTCCAATCGTTATTAATTTTCATTAACATTCCTTTAGATCTATTCAATCACGATTAACTCGGTGTTAACCGCCAAAAGCCGCCTCTGTCTGCTTGTAACGGATATTAGAGGTTATGTTTATTGTTGTAAAACGTGAAACAGGATTATTTTCCAAAATGTCATTTTACCAAACTGCATTTATCCAAATTGTTATTTTAACGAAATGTCACTTTTGCGA
The DNA here is from genome assembly GCA_032872475.1 of Leptopilina myrica (nomen nudum). NCBI lineage: Eukaryota > Metazoa > Arthropoda > Insecta > Hymenoptera > Figitidae > Leptopilina > Leptopilina myrica (nomen nudum). The sequence goes on along the minus strand of CM065461.1, from coordinate 47,518,918 downwards.
ATCGCCATACTTACGAATTGTCACTTTTGCGAAAAGTCATTTACGCCAAATGTTATTTTTGCGAATTGTCATTTTACCAAACTGCATTTATCTGAACTGTTATTTTAACGAAATTTCACTTTTGTGAATCGACATACTTACGAATTACCATTTTACCAAACTGCATTTATCTGAACTGTTATTTTAACGAAATGTTACTTTTGCCAATCGCCATACTTACGAATTGTCACTTTTGTGAAAAGTCATTTACGCGAAATATCATTTTTACCAATCGTTATTTTTTCGAATTGTCATTTTTACGAAATGTCACATTTGCAAATTACCATTTTTACGAATCACCAATTTTGCCAAAAATTAGTCAATATCTATACTATAATTTAAATTTAGAGAGTAGGTGCGTGCTTACGTGTTAAGTACTAAAATTTATTCCTGGCTTTTACTTAGAATTAGAATTCCTCCAAGCGTTTGGCAAATTTCTTAAGTGTTTTCTGAATACACAAACGTGTAGTTAATATATTTTTTTTGTACTTACTTATTGGGCTTAAAAACACCTACGTGGACTATATATGTATAAACGATTTACTTTTACGCCTAATGCGCAGACTTCTATACATAATATTTATTTCAAATAGAAATAAAAATAAATTACGTATATATTTTTACATTATTAATTTATCGAATTTTAAGTATAATTGTTGGGAATTAGTATTAAGTGTTTCATTGAATAATTTTTAACACTAAATTACTAAAAATTAGTCCATGTTACTAATTTAATAAATAGTATTCCTTTAAACTATATATAGAAGAAGATACTAATTAATATTTTAAAAATTAGAGAATTTCAAAAATATTAAATATATTATTATTAATATTTATACTAATATTATTAGTATAAAATTCAAAAATGTGTTATATAACGTTTGTTATTTGCAGAAATATTGTTTGCACACTGTGAGAAAATAATTTTCACTATTATAACATTTTCTGTAAAGAGAAGCGGGTATATTATAAAAATGTAAATGCATAATGTGCACGTGCCTTAGAATTACAAGCAAAATTATATGCCCCCGGGTGATAATAAAATGAGCGTATTTGCGTTTTGCCATGCAAAATTTAAATTTCTATTCACTCATAGGAAGGTTATTTGTTGTTTGGAAAAATATCAGGCAAGCTTATATTTCTAAGTTTTCCTATACCTCTCTAATGTTTATATAAAGATTGTTTATATGTTAAATTTAAAATTCTTCCGGGAATTTTCATCTTAGGGAAAAATTAGAAATAGTACCTTCAATCTACTCTCTCATTAGTAGAAAACTACTAATTCAGATTTAGAGAGTAAAAGTATTTACTAATTTGAATTAGTGACTAACTTTTTGCTTTTGAATTAGTAAATTTTGCTAATAAATAGTCAGTTCTACTAATTTATTAGTAATGTTTACTAATTCAAAAGCAAAAAGTCAGTCACTAATTCAAATTAGTAAACACTTTTATACTAATTCAAATTGTGACACAACATAATTATTTTACGACTCTATATTTGATATCTTAGGGAATAATAATGAATGTCAAAGTCACTTCTCAAGTGTTTTGAAAGTTTCTCGGAAGTGTGGGTAAAGTTTGTAAGATTTTGATAGCGTTCGCGCGGGATTTAGCGCGCATGCTTCTTTACTATCTCGTGTCTGCGGGCAACCTTCTACCTCTTCTCACCCTTCTCTTGTGTGTCTCTCAACCATTTATTTGTGTGCGTAAGCCATTCCTCCTCGTGAAATATATATCCCAATGTATTTGAAATGAGAAAAAGTGAGAAGGGAAGAAAATCGAAAAGAGAGATGGTGGACCAGTAGACGAGGCCAGTTCTGGTCAGGCAGCCTCACACGACCTCTCGTACGGTGACTGACTCCTGTCCACCGATCATTCAAGATCGATTCCCTCGATAGATAGCAATATCAATTTTTGTATTTTGAGATTCTCTGTGCACAAGAATTTTTATTCTCGCGAAAATTACTTTTTCGAATATTTAAAAAAAAAAAAAATCAATTTTTCTCAGTGCGGTTGTATCAAATTTTTTTGGATTATACCCATTCTCGCGGTAAGTATTTAAAAAAATTTGTTTTTTAATTTCTTCGAAGCTTTTGTTTAATTTCTCTCAAATAGGAAACTTTGTTTGTGATAAAAATGTGAACTACTACTAGTTAAAAAATGTATTTATCAAAAAGGCCAAAAATTAATCTTCATTAATTAAGATTAATCTTTGGCCCCGAAACTTGCACCAATATTTATTAATTTTTAGTTTCCTATTTCTTAGTTTATTTATCGAAAAGGACAAAAATCAATCTTCATTAATTAATTTTTGGCCTTTTTGATAAATAAACTAAGAAATAGGAAGTTAAAAATTAATAAATGTTGCTAGTCTCGGGGGTAGTAAAGAAAAATCTATGTTCGCAGTCAAACTGATATCAAAGATCAAAATTCAAAAAAAAGTATCAAAGTGACAAAAATTAGGATCCATTTTTTAAAACCACATTTTTGGTATCAATTTGTTAAACATTGATACTTTTAAGCTAACATTGAATTTTACAATAAATTTGGAGTACAGTTTGTTAATACAACATAATATTTTGAGAAAAATTGAAAGTACGAATAGAATTTATTAGAAAATTTTCTCCTTTTGAAGAAGAAATGTAAATTTTCGAGATGAAGAGATTTTCGTCATGGTTGAATAGTTTCTATTGTGTATAAACATTTCCTCCTTTCGAGTTTTGACATTTACCCCAGACTGACATTATAGTCTCGGACAAATCAAATCCAGTGAAACATGAGTGGGAAAAACTTATTCATAATTCCGATCGTAACAGCTGTAATATCCATTTATTAAAATGACATGCAAACTTTATAATTCCTGTCTGACATATTCGATAATGATATAGATTTTCAAGCGCACTTATCAATAGATTAATTTCTAAATTACACTTTCCCTCACAGCCTTTCGGTTTCTTTTTGAACCCAAATATTATTTAAAAAAAAAATTGTCTCCATAAAGATATTTTTCGAATTCGGAACTGTTTTTTTAGTTCATTGCTAAAGAACAGTAGTAGTAGCAGAAGAATTAATGAATCAATTAAAATTACAAATATTTCGTAAAAATTTCAATGAAATCATTTTGAAACAGAGTTGACTCTTTAAATTCAAAGTGGGCAATGTGCCAAAGACACCGACTCTCGAGAAAATTGTGGCGCTGACGCCTCCACCCAAGTCCAACACGGCCGAAAATATCTTTTTAGATTAACAACACAATATTTATCTATAGAGAGGATTTTTTACAGGCATTTCTTTTCTTTCTCTCTCTTTTTTTTTGTTTTACGACCGACACTCTATTGACAAATTCTCCGTAAAAACCATTTTTACAATTCTTGAGGCCAAAATTAAGAATCTTACTCATCAGTTCTTAATTTATTTGAGCCATTATACTATTTATACTTAAATATTATATGTTTGCATATTGACGCATTTGCGAGGATCGAAAAGAAAGAATATGTTATACCGAATGTTTGATATTTTTTAACCTTTTTTTATTAGTTTTTATTTTCATATAAATATTTCTTCAGAAATCATTAGAGTATAAAAAGAGACTGTTAATTAGCCTTTGTTATTTTGTTTATCGAATTTCCTTTCAAAACAAGTTCTTTGAACGATTCACTGTTACCTAAAAAGTATCAAATTGCAACAAATTGATCTCAAAAAGTGTATCAAAACATCATTTGATCTCAATTTTTGAATCAATTTAATCCATTTGGGGATTAGTTTGACATTTTTAGAAAAACGGTGTTAAAAAAATTTGTTTTATTGTAAAAGGAATCTTTTAAATTGAACAAAATTTGTTTATCAAATTTATTAATGACAGAAGAATAAAAATATCAAACAAGTAAAGATCTCATTCGTGCGGGTAAAATGTCCAATTCCAAAAATCAATTCTTTATTTTGAAATGAAGAATGAAAATGATCGCTTCCATTTTTGGTGAGCTCGCCAGTTTTTATATTATGACAGGATCGCCTAATTTGTTAAATTTGATATGCCCACTTGACGTCGAGAATATTCTGTCAAACCTACATACATAGGTCTTCAATATATTCCAAAAGGAATAATCAGTACCATGAAAAGTTGATTTCACGCACTTATTATTTCATTTCCTCTTTATAACTTTCTGTAATTATTCATTTTCATATTTCTGTTTTCGTTAGTCAAAAAAAAAAAAAATGGAGAATAAAATTCTTATATAGGCATTATTAATATTTCAGGTTTCTTACATCACGACGTGAGCAGTGAAATAATAATAGAAAAATGTAAAATGCTTAAAGAAAATATATAAAAATAGCTAATTCGTTGTCATTGCGTGGGATTTAAATATTTTGTAAGCGATTACCATATATGAAGTAAGCGTTTAGAAAATCGTTTATGAAGATTTAGGAATTTAGTTTCATTTAAAAGTGATTTGTCTAAAGTTTGTTGTAAGTTAAATTCTCATTATACATAGTTGCGGAAAACAAATGATCTTCAAATATAACTTTGCAAAAAGGCTCCTTATGTTTATTCCGGTAATATAACATTGCGTCTAGTAGCGATTGGTGCCAAGAGGCCAAGGAGAATGTATTCCAAGAAACACCATGGGTTATATAGAGCTAAAATCTTTTTTCTTTCTGCAAATACAAATAACGTATTTTTAGTTTCAAAATTTAAATTTCGTTTTTTGCCTCGTTGTTAACTGAAATGTATCGAATTGCAACGAATTGATAACAAAAATTTGGGATCAAATTGTAACGAATTGATAACAAAAATTTGGGATCAAATTGCAACAAATTGTGACCAAAAATTTGGATCAAATTGCAACGAATCGGTATTAAAAATTTGTATCAAATTGCAACGAATTGGTACCAAATATTTGATCCTAATTTTTGGACTATGCATTTAAAAATCTGCCAACTGTAGTGTTTTTGATTTCAAACAAAAAAATTTTTCCTACGGATATCAAATTAAAACAAAAAAACTTGTATCAAAAATTCGAAACCACGATTTAGATAAATTTTTTCGTCTCAATTTGATATCCGTAGGAAAAATAAATTAGTATCTAGTATTAAAAAAAAGTACCTTTCTTCATTAATCCCAACAAAGTTATTGCGTATTTCCAAAAAAAACAATTTTATTCCACCGATCAAGAATATTTATAAAAAAATCTTTTTAATACCATAGGAAATGTATTCATATAATGAAGTCGTATTTTGCAATCGACTTAATTGAAAACACTTGACTTACGAGAACATGCACGTTAATTTTTTTTGTTAGTTTTTCATCGCTTACAATAACTCGTTTCAGGAAACGAACAGTAGTGTGCTTTATTCATATATATAAACGATACGAGAGTGAGTGTAGCAAAAAAAAAAAAAGTGGAGTACCATATACTTATAAGAAATCCTAAACGATTTATAAATTTGCATACATAAAAGGATGTGTATAATTTTCCTTAATTATATAATCATAGAAATCATAAATAATAATTAAATTGTTAGTTTGTCAATATTAAATTTTAGATTCACGAAAAACATACATGCCATTTATAGTGTCCTTGATCTACATTTTTATGGCAAGGTTATACGTGCTGACGAATTTTTTTATTATGAACTCCCATATTAGGTTTGGATTCGAAGAAGATGAAAATAAAAGTAAAATAAATTGAGAAGAGTTGTGGATCCTTGCAAAGTAAAAGGTTTTTTTTTTCAGCAAACAATACGTGACATTGACATCGAATTTTCAAATATATGCGCGACTATTGTTTATGACGAAAGGGGAATTTAAAATTTTAATTTTTGCGAAGTAGAAAGAAAAACAAAAAACTTTGTAATGAATAGTGGTTGTTATTTAATTTGGATCAAAAACCAAGGGGGCGAATTTAATAATTGGAGCAACATTATTAACTAGAGTTATTGCTCTTTCTATTAAATTTAAACCCTTCGATATTTCTTAAAATACGTATTTTGGGGCAAATTGTTTGAAACAGAAGTTGTTGGGCTTAAAAAAATGGAATTTTAATAAATTTTCTACGGAGCTTTCGAAAAATTTGCCCCACAATTAATTCGAATAAATTTTCCATGTATGTTGTGTTATCTAAATTTTTTCAAATTTTCTTTAAGAATTGGTGCGAGAGGGTTGCAAAGTGGTCGCAATGCCATCGACAACGAGGGAAAGCTCACACATGAGTAAAAAGATCGTGACTCACAGTGGTCCTATATCGGGACAGAGCCACTCAGCAGCCACGGCCAGCAACCTCGAGAGCAACTTAGGTAAACTTCATATATTATCGATGTGGCAACAGGCCTAATTTTATTTTTCCTTTTCAATTTAATCGCCATTCTCGCAGTTCGAATTGAGGAGAAAAAAAACCCCATAAATTGCGAGCAAAAATCTTCAATCTTCTTTAGTGATTTAAAATTAAATATTAACTATTCGTCATTTTTATTGGGTACCCGTATGGTTATAGTTCCAAAAACGTTTTTATACAACGTTTTTTAGGAAAAGTTTTCTAAAAAGTATCAAATTGATAAACTAAAGTCGATCATTACAGTAAAAATTAGGTATGTTTTCAAAGTGACTACAAGTTACTTAAAATATCTTATATAGATGTTTGGACTAAAATCTTAACATAAAATGTTTTAAGTAACTTTGTAATAACACGAAAATGAATTATTTTAATCCCTTTTGATGTTAATATAATATGCAACGCTTTTTTAATAGAAACCAAATGTTTATTCTTAAAAAAATCGCAAAGAAAGTCCAAAAAATCGGTAATCAGATTATTGTTGCTGCCAAAAAAAAAATTAATGCTTCTATCCTACAGTAAAATTAAGTGATATTGAAAATTCTTTATCGATGATTTCAAGGCCATGTTTTTGATTTAAGAATCCGCCTGTATGCATTTAAATGATAAATTAAAAATGCCGTGTGGGAGTGCGCACGTTACGTCAGTAAAAATGTACTGCCTACGTATCCGAACTATACGTATGTATGCATGATATACATATGTTACGACACGATATACATATACACAAACACGAAATAAAAAATTCAAAAAATTGTCGATTATAGATCACAACTTTCATATTTTTTTAATTGTGTTGTGTTTTTGAAATGATTCCTTCTGGTAATTTTCAATCAGTAAAAGGTTCAAAAAGAGACTTCTTTGGCTTAAATCTTTTTCAAGTTCTTTAGGTCCCTTTAAGTTCTTTGTAAAAAGAAAGATACGAATTTAGTACCAGTTTCGGTACTAAATCGTAATTTTATTCTATTTTAATACTGAAGCAGGGTTTAAAAAATTGCAGATTAGGAACCTACGAAGATAGTATACAGACCCATTATAAAACCGTTTATTTTCCAAGTTGACAATTTAATTTGAAAGAAGTCGAATTGGAAAAAGCAGACGCTCCCTTAATTTCCGGCATACTAACACATAGATTCAAGATAAATATATATAGCATATCCTATATAATATGTATATTAGTATATCCTTGTTTGTAACAAGATGTACATCATCAGAATCTCGATGCGATCTGTGCAATTTGCAAAGACTTTATTTATGGGATGACGCTACCATTGCCTGCTATTGTTGTACATCTATTTAAAATTTCCAGGTCGATTTCATACACTTGATAATTGTTTTCAAACACGCAGACATGTTTATTTAAAATTACAACGAAATGTTAATTTTAGAAACAAAATTTAATTATCGTAGCAATTTTTGAAGTATGGAAATGCTTCAAAAATACCGAACTAGAACTCTGATTACAAGAACTAAATTAAACTTTGGAAATAATAAATAAATGGGCAAAATTTAAGAAACTGGATTTCTAAAGAAAAAATTTATTTATAATATTGAAGAGAGAGAGAGAGAGAGAGAGAAAGACATAAAAATAATCGAGTTTCGTGTATCAAGAGCGGTTGTTTGGATTTCTGTGAATGACGTTCCTTTCATGCACCCACGCTTCTTTTTTTTTAATGGCGTGTCCTTGTAACATATTTTTCTTCTATAGCTTCATTAATAACAAAAAAGAAGAAGGAGGGCGGAAAAAAATTCTCAAATTAAAACGAAACTCTAAGCAACTCTTAAGGAATTGTTAAAAAACTGTTAAGGAACTTTAAGGAACTCTAGGTTATTCCTCTTTTTTCTCACATTTACAGCCTTATTCCTCTAATATTTAATTTCCCGTATTCTGCAAATATTGCTGAGAGAAGAAACCTTTCCAAAGAAAAAATTTTCAAAAAAAAAAGGTGTTAATTAATTTTTGACACGGTCAAATGTAAACTTTATGTGAAAAGTACACACATATCCTCTAACTCAATGTCTGACTAAACTGGAAATTATAAATTTCACAGTAGTAAGAGTGCGTTTGAATCAGACTGAAACATAAAAGTGTCAGTGATATTGTATTTCAACAGGAAGACTATATTATTTCTTGGCAGCCTAATTCTAATTTTACGCACGCGTAAAGAATGAACAATTTATGACATATTGTGCAATTCATTTTTTTTTCAACTAAGATTTAATCATTTTGAAGCTTGGTGTATTTTTAATGATGAAAGATTTATAGAACTTGTAAAAGGATTTAATAATAAGGAAGTAGTGGTATGAAAATTGCAAGAATAATAACTATCTTAATTGGGAGCAGGGATATGTAACAAATCACATAAACATTCAGATTTCCTTATCTAAGACTTCAGTTTTCTCGAAAGTATCAAGTTGAGACTAAAGTGGATATTAATGGCAAAAGTTAGGATCAATTTTTGTTTTCATCCAGATTTTTTGTTTCAATCCGTTGCAGTTTGATAACAAAAAACTTAAACGTTACCTTTTAAGTTTTTGTTTTCATTCTTGAGTTTGGACGTATTTGGGCAAAATTTTTGTTTTCATCCAGATTTTTGATGTCAATCCGTTGCAATTTGATACTTTTGCGTTAACTTTTAAATTTTTGTTTTAATTCTTGAGTTTCGGCGTATTCGGTAAATTTTTGTTGCCAATCGAAATGCTGTTCAAGTAACTCCTAAACATGCAGATTGGGGTACATCTGGAGATGAAGTTACTTGACAGGAGATAAGATTTAAAATAAAAGTTTAAGTGACTACATCTGTGCAACAGTTCTTGAAAGTCGACCTGGTATTGCAATTATTCAAATTCCGCGAATAATTTCTAGATTGTGATAATGGTACCAATCTGGTACCTAATGCTAATATGATTATCAGATAAAGATCAAAGTTTTCTGAGTAGTTTCTTAGGTTACTAAAATTTCAAGAACCAAGAAGTGCAGATTAATCTCAACATAAAGGAGATATTTTAGTTACACATTGTTCTAGAGTTATTGTACTCAGTAAATAATTGTAAAATTTTTAAATTTCTCAAAGAGACAACAAATCAAAAATATCTTCCACTATATTCATCAAATGAAACTTTCTTTAGATGCACTATTAGAGGATCTTCAAACGACCGTTTCAAAACCAGAAACGAAGACAACGACAATCAATCGAACTATTCGTTCAAGTTCGCCATTGGTGGAATACCGGTCAGCTGCCAATTCAAGCAAAACAGTTTCTGAAAGTACAAGGTAATGGTTGTCTTAAATTCATTTATTTAAAGGATTTCGTTCCTTTCTTTTCGAGAAAATTTATTCGCCTTTCATTAAGTACTCCATTTTTGAATACACGCATTTCATACGCACTTTAAACTCATTTTTGTCAAGGTATATAAAAATCTACCGGTAAATAATAATTAAAAAAAAACAACTGATTTTAAATAGTGGGTTAAGTTTTTTCAAACTAAAATAAAATAAATTTTGTTTTTAGAACTGTTTCGCCCACGCGGGGCACGACTACGACAACTGAAAAATATATTACGACAGGTCCTGCTGGCGCGCCGTCCGGTATTCCAGGTTTAGAATTGCTAGATAAGGAACTTCAAGATGTAAGTAGAAAAAAATTTTTATTAATTGTTGAATTTATTGTAATTTAAAATGAAATTCTTAAGCTAAGGATTGCTTTCTTTTCAAAATTTGAAAAAGTACTTTTCAAGCTTTAAAGAATGAATTTCATTTATTTAACTTCTTCAAAATTGTTTCCACCATTTTAATTCAATTATTATTTTCTAAAATTTTTAACAAACATTTTTTCTTAAATCAATTAATATTTTCTAGAATTTTTAACAAAAATTTTTCCTTAAATCAATTATTTTTAATAATTTTTGTTTAATTTATCTTAGAGACTTTTTCAGTCCATTTGATTATAATTCAATTGTACTATAAACTTTCAATTATTCGGAAATTCTTCAATTAAATTTATGTTAGAAAATAAGAACATGAAATAATTTCAAAAAAAAAATCAATAAAACTTTTTGAAAGAAGCAATTGAACAGAATTTGTTGATTAAAAGTATATGAAAAATTTAGACATTCAATAATTTTAATTTAAAACCTTTTCAAAATTCAATTTTTTTTATCCATGTCATAATGCTATCAAATTTTAATATTCAATTATCTTAAATTTTAACTAAAATTCAATTTTTAATCAATTTTTCAATAGAAAATTCCATGAGAATTCAATTATTTAAATACAAAAATAAATAATTTTTTAAAAATATTTTTTTCAGTTTCTTGCAACAAATTTTGTCTAAATTTAAAAAATAATTGAAAACTTTTGAAAAGAACATTATTCAATTCTTTTAAATAATTAAATTCTTTTTAAAAATTTTATCTAAAAATGTTAAATAATTGAATTGTCACAAAAAATTTCATTCAAATTTTTGAAAATGAAATTCATTTAAGTAATTTAATTAAAAATGTACTAAAAAAATAAAATAATGTATATTGAACAATTGAATGTTTCTTAAAATTGAATTTTCAAAAAGAATTTTATTAACAAACATTTAAAATTTAAATAATTGAATTTTTTCGACGAATTTTGATAAAACTTTTAAGATCTAAATTATTAAATTCTAATAAACAAATTATATAAGATTGTTTTATAATAATTAATTGTCACAGTTTAAATGATTTATTTAATGATTTTTTAATTTTTAATAAAATTTCCAAGAATAACTGCATTTTTCGACTAATTTATTAAACATTGTACTGATAATTAAAATCCTTCGATAAATTTATTAGTTATGAAAAAAATTGAGTTCTTGCAAAGAATTTGATTATTTATAGAAACAATTAAATTTTTGAGAAGAAATTAATTAAAAATTTTGTTAATAATTGAATTTCTATGAAATTTTTATTATTTATATGAAAATAATTGAATCCCTTAAAAAAATGTTTTTATTTAGGTATGTGAATAATTGAATTAATTCAAAATTCTTTTCCAATATGCAAATAATTAAATTTCTATGAAAATTATATTATTTATGTATGAAAACAATTGAATTCCTGTGAAATTTTCATTATTTATCAAAATAATTCAATTATTAGAAAGAAATTTATTTAAAAAAATTGTAAATAATTGAATCTTTTTGAAACTTTTATTTAATTGTATATTTATAATTTTTATAATTATAATTATAATTTTTATAAAAATAATTAATTGTTTGTCTAAAAGTATTTTTTTTAAATAATGCAATTCTTCTGGAAATTTTTAATAAAATAGAAGATATAAAAAATTATTTGAATTAAGAAAATGTTTTTGTAAATAATAGAAATTTTGACAAGAAGTTTATTAATATTTTTGAAAATAATTGAATTTCGATGAAACATTGTATTATTTATAAAGGGAATTGAAATTTTGACTAAAATTTATTTAAACTTCTGAATATAATTGGATTTTTGCGAAAAATTTTATTACTTTGTAGAATAAATGAATTTGTGTAATTATTTATTTGCGGATTCGGAATTTTAAAGATTTTGATTTGAAACATTTTCAAAATTCAATTATTTCTAAACTTTCACGCTATAATACTTTTAATACTCAATTGTTATCTTAAATTTAAACTGAAATTCATTTTTTAGCTTTATACTCTTGAGACTTTTAGCTTTACGGATAATGAATACGCTGTTAGTGTTTAGTTTCTCAAAATTCAAAATGGCGCGAGATTTTTGAAAAACTGATCCGATTCCCTCGAATTTTTATATATTTGGATGTTTTTAGAATCGCTGTTTACGAAAACGTTGTTAGTTTTTTAAAATTCAAAATGGCGGATCCAATATGGACCCAGATTTTTGAAAAACTACTCCGACTCCCTCGAATCTTGACACTCGGCAAAAATACCATAAGAATCACAATCCTTTTCTCTTGTAGAAAAAAGAAACTTTTGTCGATCAGTATTATAAATTCTGTTCTTGTTTCATCACTAAAATGCGAGTTAGAGAACTATTATCAGACATAATCTATACAACACGTTGTTTATCAGCAATCTCAACAGTATAAAGCAGTTAGTTTTAACCGGAAATAAAGACCTATTATGGGGGGAGGTTTAGAGAGAAAAAAGAGAGTCGAATAACTGCGTTACGCGAGAAATTCGTCGAAATGAGCGAAACTCGTTAACGACAATATTTCCAATGTCGGCGAAACTGTTAAAGAGTCACAATAGCCATACTATACACATAGACGGAGTGATTGTGAGCAACATAACAGTTGATCCGAGTCTTATATGGTAAGCTGGGTGGCGATTGAGATTACCATGGTCCCATGAAAGAAAAGCGTGGGATAGATCGACCGCAACACATTGGACAGCTGTTATGTGTCACGTCATGCTCTGGCTCCAGCCGATTGTTTGTCAATTAATAAAACCTGCTATAGAATTGCAGATCTTATATTTTGTCTCAGTCACATTATTCTCATTCACCTGTTGAGTTCTTAAACGATCTCCCCATTTTTATCGCTTGCAATCTCGATCATAACTCTCTTTCTCTCACTGCGTATGTACCAATAATAATTCTTATCTCTCCTGGTGATAGTGATAAATTCATAAATAGTGATTAAATATTAATAGTGAACAAAATTTAGAACCAAAAATCGCACAAAGTTCATAAAAAAATATTTGTTTTTATAAAGTTTTATTTTTACTGCTTTCTTACTCTTCTTTTAATTAGTTAAAATTTCATTTAGGTGCAACCTGGTCAAAGCAAAACAGTTGCTTACAAGCAGGTTTCTTATCATTATAACAAGGACTTGGATGGAAAACCAATGGGTAGGTGTAATTCATTATTAATTTTGAACCAAACAATCGCTAACGATATTCTGAAGGATTTTCAAAACTGTAATTGTAATTTACAAAAATTACAATCGTACAAAATTCTGAACCCTACAAAAATTCGAGTAAAGAAGGGGAAAATTCTTAATATAGAATATTTTGCAAAAATGCATTAAGTTGAAACTGGCATCAACTTAATTTTAATAATTTAAACTTCCTTAAGAAGCTGTAACTACATAATTTTTAAAAATTTCATGTTTGTATTGCACCAGAAAAATATTAAAGATCAAAATTCAATTTCCAAAATTGACTTGGGTGTTTCATTTCATCAGCATAAAAAAAGACAAAAAAAAAGAAGGGTAAAAATTTAAATAATAAAGGAATAAAAATACATTTACAAAATGGGCACAAACGAGTCATTTTCTCGACAACTTGAAGAATATCGATGGACCTTGCATTGAGACAGTAATTCCTTATTTGGATTACAACGGCCTTGCTTGCAAGAACGGTTAATTGACGTGCCTTGAAAACCATACAACCAAAATGAAACAAACATATAATTGACATTAAAAATACATTTTGTGGCTCAAAAAATGTTGCATTAATCAAATATTCATCGATATCGTAATTTAATAATAATAACAAATGAAAAACTGATAACATTTATTTATTATTAGCTATTCAACAGATTTTATTTATTACGCTTCTCCTTATTTTCTATAAATAAAAAAAAACTTAAAAGATCGAACCTACGTAATTAGAAAGAAATTTGCAGAAAGAAAAATGCTGTTAAAAGGAAATAAATCATTTTCATTTGTATTTCCTGAAAATCAAGATTTTATGGATTTAGTCCAATTGTTACGATATTATTTTTGCTTGCTCAACAAAATGATTCTATCAACAGAAATTAATTTCATTTCTCAAGCCAAGTTTATATTGTAAATGACAAAAAGAGTCATTAATTTTTCTTTCTCTCACTTATGATTTGAAATGCCTTATTAATTTCATTCTATATTTTGGAATTTTATTTTTAAATAATAGTGATTATAATAATAATAATAATAGTAATAATAATAATAATAATAATAATTTAGAAAAATTCACGAAACTTTAAGAAAACGAAACGATTGCACATTTTAAAAAAATTAATTTTTCATTTTTCCCATTATTTCAGATTCGTGGGATAATTTAACCAGTCCAGCCTTGATGTGAGTGTAAAGTTTTTAACTAAAAATACAAAAATACTGTCTGAAACATTGCCAAAAGGGAAAAACGCTCATAACTTTTGTTATATTTCGAGTGTCCAAAGGAAGTTGGAAATTTTAGTTGGAAAATATATTTAAAAATATTAAAACAAATTCTCATCATTTAAAAAAAACGATAAATTCTTGAAAGAAAAAAAAATTATTTCTTCTATTTGTTTATTAAATGTGACGCGATCTGAAGAAAGGGACCTTAGAAGCAAGTCACTTTAAGGCTATGTTATAGTGTTACTATTTCTTGTTGATTAAAAGTTTCTTTCAACTTATTGCAAATTAAAATCAGTGTTTATTAAATATTTTAGTTGTAATGAAGACTAAAACATTAATGATTCACATTAACAGTTGATCATTTTTTTGTATTTTCATTTATAAAATTGCAAACATAACCTATATTTTTTGCTTCTAAGGTCCCTTTCTTCAGATCGTGTTCCAAATATTTCAATCATCAATTTTTTTTTCCAAAATTCGAGACGAAAGTTCGATGGGAAATGGGAAATTTATCTACCTTTATTTTACAAAAAAAATTGAGCTAAACCGTTAAAAACTATAGTAGGCGAATCAATTTGTTTGTCTCATTAACTGATGAATTAATTTTTTATAGCGATTCAATTCGTGATCGTAGTTATGAAGATTCACGTACGAGACGCCGAAGTCCAGAACCAACTAAATCGGTTACTAGAGAATTGGTCAGTATTTTGGAGCTAAAACTCTTAATATTCTTAGGACCAGTTTCACCAATGATGATTAGAAGTCAATCAATGATTTAATCCTCAATTAACCAATCACAATCCGTTAAACTGGCTTTAATCACTGATTAACTTTTTATCGAGTTTAGCCTAAAGCTTTATGATTTAGGCTTTACTATTTTTAATAGTTTAGGATTACTATTCTTTTTCTTCTGTTGTATTTTTATGACTCGAATCTGTGAACCATGTACTGTTCCTTGCAGGGTTCCTTGAACCTCCTTGGAGTTTCTTGAAGTTTCTTGAATGTAACAACCGCTTTTATTACTTTTCAGACCTCCTATAGTGACAGCAGTCTTAGGACTCGACAACCGTCTCCTATTCGATCGACCCAGAAGGACGTGTTCTATCAAGAAAGCAAAGAGAGTAAGTGATGGCAAATCTAACAAATCACTAGGACTAACATTGTTCATCTTTGGGGGAAAAGGAAACGAATTCAAAAATTGTAAATACTTTAGGTTACCGATCGAATCCAAGAACATTGACGAGCACGTCACATGAAGTGCTTGAGGATGTGACACCCGCGGTGCCAGTGAACTTAGCACCCGGACCGAACACTAAGGTCACAACCACTGTCAAGACCTACACCTACGAACTTCCTGGAGCACCAGACACATACGTGAACAGTTCCTTGTCGAAGAATCTCGATAAATCCGTGACCTATTCGAAGGATCCAGGGGTTCAAAAAACCATCACCTATGAGGTAAGAAAAACGAGTCTATAAACGATAACCTAAAGGCTATAAATAACCTAGAACCCACAAATAAGTACAGATCTAACATCTAAAACATACAAGAATTCAAACGAGAACCTAAAACCTATGAATCCACAAATAAGTATAGATCTAACATCTAAAAGACGTTTTAGGTTTGAAAATTAATAAAACAAAGGAAGAAACAACGTTTTTAATGTTCTTCCAGGTGGATCAACGAGGATACCGTTCGGGAAGTCCAGTGAGATATTCGCCAATCGAAGTTCCAGTGAAATCAAAAACCGTTCACGCTGAGGAAAAGTATTTCCGTGAAGAACGACACGGTTATAGGCCAACGAGTCCAACTTATCACACTGCGAGTAATGCGACAACAATCTATCATGGCTCACCGTCTCCAACTGGAACGTCAAGTTTGACGAGGAGAGAGAAATTCTCCGACATCAATGGCTATGGACCACGAGGACCTGGCGATTTTACCGATCACGCGGAAATCAAGAGTACAACCTATTATCAAAGTCCAGTAGCACCAGTGAGTGAAACGCGAACCGAATTAATTGAGGAGCATTACAGTAGTAGATCACGAAGTCCGCCCAGAACATATTATCCTCCAGTGCAAACGACAAGTGCAAAGGAGACAATTTACAAGTTTGAAAAGTCAAGCAAGAGTTGCGATGGACCGAAACCATTTCCCTCCGGTGGCGTTAAAGTTTATCCGACGAAACCGCCGATTTCCGAGGGACCACCTGCTAAACTGGAGGATCTGATGGCTTCTTTTTCAGATACCGAGGTAAGATTCCTTACGCTTGGATTTGTATAGAACTAGGAATCGAAACTCTTGCTCTGTTAAATTTTAGAAGGTTGACAATCCATTAATATCTCTATTCAATAAGAGCCCCCCCCCAAAATTTTTAAAAAACTGGATCACTATTAGGGCAAAAAGTATAATCAGTTGGGTTTCAAAGCTTATATCTCTCAAAAAATACAAAAAGCAAAACAAAAATCGCACAATATTGAAACAACTTTCAATCACTAGGTACAACATTGCTACGTTACAATAAAGGAAAACAATTTTCTATTTCCAAAATTAACGCCCGAAATAATTAGAAAAAGTTTCTTTTATTTACTCCCATCAGTTCCATATAAAAACCCCTAAGGCCACTTGTGCATATTTCTTATAATCATAAACATGTGGATTTAAACCAACAATACTTAAATCGTAACCAAAAATTAGCGATATTAATTTTTTTAGATCTAGAAAACTTGTATCAATAGTAACGAACAATTCAAAGAATTCTTATAGCAACTCGAAGAAACTATTTAATTTTCTACACCATCAAAAGTCTTTCTTGTAATTTATTCGTTTTCACTATTAAGCTCCGACGCAACTTGAGTGAAGAGTGACTCCCAAGTCCAAACTTCATCGGCCTCCTTGACCGATTTCTCAGAGAATAATCTCTTGGTGAACATTGTCAAATTAACACCATCCATTGTTGCAAATTTCACATTTTTCACCAATTCCGTGTCGAGTTCCTTATAAGCTGCGACACGATTCACTCCCTCTCTATAAAAATCAAAGGAAATTAGCATTATCTGCTCCCTATCAAATTCTCAACGTTCAAATGAAGGAAAAGTTACATTTTTTTTTAAAAAGGAAACAATTTTTAATTTTTTGTTTTTAAATAGAAGGTAATTTTTATAAATATTTACATTAAATATTTATTTCCTCCATTTGAACGTACGGAATGATTTTTAAGAATTACTAAACAAAGCGTTTAGAAATTTTAATCATATAGTGAAAAAAATAGTGCATTAGACGAAAGGAAAAAACTAATAAAGATAATAGTTGGAAATTATAAGAGATAAAGAAAAGAAGATGAAGCAGTGTTGACACAAAAATTTAATTTTGTTTTCCCAGAGTTCCAGACAAAATATTCTGATTCATAGTATAAAAATTATTCGATACTCATCAAAATGTTTTATTCAAAATTCAATTTTTTCTTTAATTCTAATTTAAAATTTCATTAAATTCTAATGTTCATAATATATTCAATTATTATGTAAATTTGTAACTAAAATGCATTTTTAAATCAATTTATATTTTTAAAAAACTCTGCGAGAATTCAATTTTAAATGAATTCTTCGAAAAATTCTAAAAAAAATAAATAAAAAAATTCTTAAAAATGTTATTAAAATTCTGCAAAAGCAATTTTTTAAAAATTTCATATTTTGGTTTTTAGAATTAGGAATTATTTAAATAAATTTAAATAGAAAAATTAATAGTTTGTAGAATAAATGAATATTTTTTACAATAAAAATATTTATTATTAATAAATAAATAAATATTAATTTATTTATTGTTTATATATAAAAATATTTTTTTACAATAAATTTTTCTCATAGAGAATTTTATTAAAGAATGTTTAAACAATTGAATTCTTTCGATGAATTTTGGTAAAAAATTTTAAAACTAGCTTATTAAATTCTAAAAAACAAATATGACATTTTTTAAAAAGAATTAAATGATTTCGAAGAATTTTAATCAATTTTTTAAGAATAATTTCATTTTTCGAGGAATTCGTTTAAAATTGTAGTAAAAATAATTGAAACTGTCCGATAAATTTATTAGTTATGAAAATAATTAAATTATTGTGAAGAAGAATGTAAAAAATTTGTAAAAAATTGAACTCCTGAGAAGAACATTTCTAATTTTTTTTGAATAATTGAATTCTTTTGGTAAATTTATATTAAAATAGTGGATAATTATTAAAAATAATTGAATTGTTGCAAAAAATTTCATTCGAATTCTTGAAAATAAAATCCACTCAAGTAATTTTGTTTAAAAATGTAGATATTGAAAAGAATTATTAAATTCTAAAAAACGAATTATGTTCAAATTTTGTTGACTAATTGAATTTTTTTGAAAGAATTTCAATAAAATATTAAAGAATAATCGCTTTTTTCGAATTTTTTAAAATTGTATTAAAATTAAGTGGAATTCTGTCATGAGTTTTAATTATTTATGAAAATAATTGAATCCCCGTAAAGAATTTTATTATTTATGTAAATAATTGAAATGTTGCGAAGAAATATTTCGAAGAAATAATTAAATCTCTGTAAAGAATTTTATTATTTTCGTAAATAATTGAAATATTGCGAAGAAATTTATTCAAAAATTTTGTAAATAATTGAATTCCTTGTGAAATTTTTATTATTTATATAAAAAATTTGAATTTCTGTAAAACGTTTTATTATTTACGAAAATAATATTATTACACAATATTATTTTACAATTATTTTACAATTTTACAAAAATTTGGCTATACAGAGAAAAAAATATTTTTTAGAAAGAAGTTTTGGACGAGATTGACCGAAAGGAGCGGGTTCAACGAAGAACCAAGGAAATAATTAAAAAGGAAGTGGAATTCACGAATTCTCCACCAAGAAGCAAGGGAGCTTCTCCTGTTTATTATCCCCCAGGTTCTGAATTAGCGAAACGTGAAGGAAGTGGATCAATGGCACACTCTAGCGTAAGTTTTAATTTTATTTTCAAAACATTTTTCCAAATTATTATCTAATTTTCTTCTTCAAAAAACAATGTTCTTTTTTGTTATTTTAGAGTGCCTACATGTCGGATAAGGGCGAATGGAAACGGGGGATGTACGAAAAAGAATCGAAATCAGAAACAAAATGGAAGACAAAGAAAGGAAAAGTAGCGATACCTCTTTGTTTGCCTCTGTGTTGCGCTGCACCATGTGTCATTATGTGAAAAAGAAAATATCAAGCTCTATTTTAAACAAAAAATCGCGAAAACTAAACAAAATTAACGATGATAATAATATAGCATTCAATGACTCAATTTTGACTTCAGATACTTAAAAATATTGAATATATTCTTTAATTGCAAGGAATATTTTCTTTTCTCTCGAAGGAAAAATTCTGAATTCTCAAAAAAACAGAAATTATAATTTTGTAGCGGCAAAAAATCAGTAGATCTTTAATGTTAGAATAATTACTATCAATTAAATATTAATATCAATGATATTGTCTCTAACAAGAAAAACGTAGTTTAACTCAAATATTCTATTTATATTTATTGTATGTCAAAAAAAACCCGAGTTTCAGATTTTTTCTAAAAAAAAACATTAATATTTTTACACCGTTTTTCTAATTTTTGAATTTTGGTTTTTAAAAAATTCATTTTTTCCTAAAGTAGTTGCGAAATTTAATGAAATCCGTAAAATAGAAATATTCTATCGCTAAAAGAATTTAATTTCATTAATTCTAGTAGAAAATTTATTAATTTTTTTTCGGGAAAATATTTTTCTTCTGAAAATTAAAAAAAACTTATGTTAAAAATAGAAAAAATCTTTATAATATTAAAAATTCTCCGCCTCCTCGTGTTTAAATACTGAATTAATTATGAGAAACAAAAAATACTGTAACTTATTGAAAATCGACTAATTTTTTTATTCTTAATTCTTAATCATCAATAGTTTCGTAGACCTGAGACCGTGAATTATGGTGCTATAATAATATTATAAATACGTATTAATAATAATCATATATAATTAATAATGAAAAAAACGAGCATTAAACACACATACAATAAGAAAAAAACGAGTGCGTTTTACAAGACGAACGCAAAAATATCAATCAAGTCTCATTATTATAATTATCATACAAATAATAATAGAAATTGGCGAAAAAAAGAAGTTTTTTTTGTGATTTCGAATTTTCGCAGTGAACAAAAATTTCCAAAACTGACGAAACAAAAGAAAAATCATCATTCTCTGAATTAAAAACAAAACAAAAACGGCACAATATTGTAGTTCCTTTCGTGAAATAAAAAGAATGTTGTCTTCCAGTTAAATAAATGTCCTGATTAATTTTCTTTTCGTTAACTAAGAGAGCTTCTTGTCATTCTTAATAATAATGTACAGCGTAAACTGTGGCAACGCAAAATAACGAGTCCTAAAAGAAAACACGATATCAATTAAAATTATTCGACAGTAAAATGATTCTCTCGATTCATGGAATAATAATAATAATTGAAAAAGATTATTAAATTAATCTTATTAATTTAATAGTCAAACTAATTATTATCAAATAATAAATTATTATCAATTCAATTATTTATTAATTACTATTGACTGAATAAATTAATTATTAATTCATTTGGATCATTAACTAAAGAAATTAATGATTGATTCGTTTAGGTGATTGACTAAATTAATTAATTACTAAATTCATTTAGGCAATTGACTAAAATAATTAATTCATTTAATCAGTAATCTAATTGATTTAGTAATTAATTTATTCAGTTATTATATTTTATTATAAAATAATTCAATTAATTGAATAATTTATTTCCTTAAATCAATCATTACGAGAAATAAAATTTGTGGAAAAAAAATTCACCCACTGGAAAAATGGAAGAAAAAAAAATTTTCTTTGTAAAGAAAAATTCTTTTTTCTATGTGAGAGAAAAATTTTCTTACATTCACAAACTTATCAAAAGCGTAACTATCAGCTTCGGCATCCCAAAAACATCTCGCGCCCATTTTTACACCTGCGCCACGTTGTTCGCCCATAACAACGTTTACAATGTATTTGTACTCTTTGGATTTAAATTCTGAAAATATATTTTTCTTTAATAAGAATTAATTTTTGTGTTTCTTTGTGGGGAATTTCTTATATTAAATGCTTGCTTTTATTTTTTTCCTACTTTGAAAATTCGATGAAAATGAAATTAAAAAATTGCTGTATAATTAAAAAATTAAAACAACTTTTTAATTTGATTTTTGTGGAATTTTTTTTTGGAAATATTTATGAAAATATAAATATTTGGCAAATTTTGTTACCCCTCATTTTATATTTTATAATATCCGCTATTTCCTTGCTCCATTGATACGCTTCCGCCTCATTGAATGTTTTTGTTGATAGTTGATCGTACAATACGTTGTGTATTATTTCCCTTGCATTTAACGTTTTAAACCTGCGTATTTGAATATTTTTTTTTCTCTTTTGAATATATTCAGTTTTTAACGATACTCCTAATTTATTTCTTTTTCTTAAATTTCGTTCAATTTTTATCAAAGAAATTCTTTTTCGTTTCTATCTATAGAGACGCACGCAATAAAGTTTTTATTTTTTAAATCTAGGTTTTTATCGCATAATAAAAGAAAAATTATCAACATTCTACTGAATATGATTTAAATTATAATTTTATTATAATTAATCGACAATCGACAGTGAATAATATTATAAATAATAAAACTAAAAATTGTAATTAAAAATAATAGTGAAGAATATAAATAAAATGGGAAAATAATTAGAAAACTAATGTAATGGAAAAAGAAATTAAGAAATAGAAAAGTTATTCGTGTGCAATAAATAATTCATAAGGAATAAACTTTGGAAAATTTTTAAACGCTCAAATAATAATTTTCTTTTTAAATATTTTTAATAGATAATAATTCTTAATATAACGATCCGAAGCAGAGATTTTTTTTGAGTAGTTTTATTGCTTCAGGAAAATAATTTAATTCTTGCGAAGAATTTTATTGAAATTTTTGAAATTATGCAGAAATTGATAATTGAAAATTAAAAAGGTTTGTAATTTGCAAAAATAATAAATTCAATATCACGTTAAATATATTAGTTAAATAATAAAAATAATACTAATAAATAATAAAATAAATGCAAAAATTGATAATTGAAAATTAAAAGGTTTGTAATTTACAAAATAATAAATTGAATATCAAGTTAAATATACTAGTTCAATAATAAAAATAATACTAATAATTAATAAAATAAATAGTAAAATTAAAAAATAAATAGAAATAGTAAATAATATTAGTAATAACAATAACTGTAATAATAATAATAACAATAATAATAATAGAAAAGAATAGCAAAGTATTAAAGAGAAAAATAAAAGAAACTGTTTACATTTGAACGTTTAGAGATTTCCTTGACAATTAACCTTAAAAATAATATTTATATATGTAAATAATATATATAAGAATAGAGCTTACTTTTCTGAAAGTTTCGGACGAATTTGATACGTTGCTTGTTGAGATTCAGCATCACCGTCCTCATCTTCGAGAATTTCAAAATTTGCATCTAATTTTGGCTCCTCAACAACAGGCACTTGTTTAGACAATTTTTGCCATGCTTGACCCTTCATTTCCGATTGTCGAGGTAAAATATCATTAGATTCATCCATTTTTCTTGACCGTTTTTCTCTCTATATAAATCTTATTGTATTTCTCTTTTTTTCTTCTAATTAAAAAATTCAATTAGAAACTAAAAACAGTTAGCGTTATAATGAACAACAACAAGCCGATAAAACAAAAATAACCCATCACACATTTAAAGAGAAAACAAAAAATCGATGTTCACACTGTGTTTTGATTACCGTTACTGTGACAACTATACGAGAATATTGTACTAAAGAAAATATCGACAAATTTTAAATTTATTTGACAATTTTTTGAGAATTGTTTATATTAATTATATAATTGTTAGAGAAACGTTTCTTTTGATTTTGTTTGTAACTGTTTTTTGTTTACACCGTTCACCACGCAGACCACGCATGAATTTTTGAGGTTATGGACGGTAAATTATTTTAAAAAACAGAAGCGGTAAGTTTAAAATTAATTCGGTGCTAAATTTAATAACTTTTCCCAAGTAGCAATGTTTAAATAGTTATTTAAACGTTAATATTATTACCTTTTTATCCTTTTTACTAAAAAATTTGTTAATTGTTTATTAATAGTCAATAATAATTATGTCTTTTAAATATTTACGATTTTAAATTTCGTTCCCGCGTGCTAAATATCGACTTTTCGATCTTTCGAGATGACTCGCGGTCAACTTCGTTGTCCTTCACTTTCCGTCGTGACCACGGACCTGAGAAACACAGTCTGCAATTATTGTGCAGAGAATTGTTGAAATAATTAAGAAACACTTGTTTTATGAGTGATGAATAAAATGAATAATTGACATAAAATGTTAAGGAGAATATAATTGTGAACAAAATGCAAGAGGACGTATTTCCGGCAGCGGAAAAAATCTTGGCTGACATTGAAAATGTTTTGGAGAAGGATCATAATCTGTAAGTACAATAGCAGATATAGCTATATATATTAGAGAAATAATCATGGGCGGAGTATTTTAACAAAAACTTTTGCTATTTTTCTACTCAAAGAATCGTCTTTTTCTTGTAATTTATGTGTATTTTTACATTTTTGTTCTTGTTGAATTTTACACGAATCTTTTAAATTTTTAGGTTATGTTATGACACTTGGTATAAAAGTTTCAGTTATCATTAAGTAATTAATAACAGTTATTATTAACATTGTTAATTTATTTCCGCTTGGAACTTTAATTTTGTGTTAAAAAACAATGGAAAATAAAAATATGTAAAATAATTTATGAAATTATAAAAAAAACTATATGAAAATATTTATTATTTTCCTCGGATATTAATTTACAATATTCGTCTTTAAATTGGCTGATATTTTTCGATTTTTTAGTATTGGTTTTGAAATTATTCCGGCCGAGGACAATGAGAATAAATCACCGGTTTTCCATGCTGAAAATTATTTAGGTCTTGCATCATGGAGTGTACAGCCATTATTTTGTTACGTTTACAATCGTCTCTTGGATCTGCGGCAAAATAAATATAGACGTGAGGATCCAGTGAAAATATCACGATGGCTCCTCGGTGCTGTTCTCTTAAATCCCGACATATCAACATTTTGGAATATGAAACGTGAACTAGTGAAAAATCGCCGTCTAGATCCAATGCAAGAATTGCGTTTTTCAAGCATTGTTCTCTACTATAAATCAAAATGTTTCGAGGCATTTGTCTATCGTCGTTGGCTCATTAAATTTTTACTAACGAACACAAGTCAATTGTCATTAGAAATTGAGACACTCGTGAGAAATGAGATAAAAGTTGCAACAATGACTGCAAATAGATATTGTAGCAATAATCATGCATGGTGTCATCGACAATATGCCGTTGGTCTCTTCGAGACATTGGCTAAGGAGAATTTTTATTCATTTCTACAAACCGAATGGGAGACGACGAGCAATTGGTGTAGTCGTAATGTTTCCGATTACAGTGGTTTCGCTTATCGACAATTTTTATTGAAAAAATTACTCTTTATCTACCCGCGAAACGATGAAATGAAAATATCATTGGACAAAATTGCCAGGCATCGAACAATTGTTTTAGAATACGTGAAAAATGATAAGAGAGGTAAAATTTATATGTATCGAAAAAAATCTCTGAAATTCTCTTCTGTAATTAATTCTCTTTTTTTGTTTCAGACTGTAAAAACGAAACAGTGAACAGTGAATTCTTGTGTCTTCTACACGGTGTGAGTGGTGAAAAAGCCGAAGACTGTGATCAGACAGTTATAAATCTCTCATATTGGATTGAAGAATGTGTCTTGAATGAGGATTTAATAAAAACATTTCCTGGTCACGAGGCTCTATGGTGTCATAGAAGATTTTTGGCCTACTCTCTTCTAGCCTTAATAAACTCTTATAAAAAGTATTTTCAATATAAAAGTGAAATTTTCGATAACAATCAAACTCAAAGGCATTTGAATAGAGAAAATAAACTTGATTCAGCAATATCACGGGGACATCTTGAGGAGGCATTTCATATACACAACCAGGATCTAATTGCTCAAGCCAAAAGTTCTGGTCCTCATCAAAATTTCCTAGCCGAAAAGTTCATTAAATATCTAGTGAATAACGATTTGGAACAATAAACATTTTTTCCTAAAGTCGCTTCTTTGAGAGAAAAGGTAGATCGAAATTTTTGTCTGCTACGACTATAATTATATATAAATATTCAAGCAATTATATTTTGTAGATAGTCTAAATAATCCTCTCCGCCCAATTAATCGACTAGTTCGATTTAAGTAAAATGTTTGTCAATGATTTTTAGATGACTTGAAAAAAATAGTCAATAAAGCGAAACTTTTCATAAGAAAGTTGCCTTTTTTTTGGAAAGAAAGAGAATACAAAAGTGACCAAGGAAAGTATTTTATACAGTGGAAAGGGCTTTTTTTAACCACTTCCAAAGGTAAATCACCTTCAAAATCCTATTTCAAGGTTCCAAATAATAATTTTTTGGTACATAATTTGAATAAATACCTGAAAAAATGAATTTTAACTGATCAGAACAAAAATCATAACATCTGTGTATGAGCAATCCATCAAAATTTCGAATTAAAACTCTAAAAATAAACACATAATACAAAATGCGTTTTAATTGATCACAACAGAAATCTTAACATCTGTGTTTGTGAAATCCATAAAAATTTGAAATTAATGTTGAAAAAATCAAGCACCTGTTCCAAAAATGCATTTTAACTGATTACAACTGAAATCATAACATCTGTGTTTGTAAAATCCATCAAAATTTTAAATTAACGTTTAATGAAAATCTAAAAAACGTATTTTAACTGATCACAACTGAAATCATAACATCTGTGTCTAAAATCCATAAAAAATTTTTAATTAACGTTTAATGAAAATCTGAAACGTATTTTAATTGATCACAACTAAAATCATAACATCTGTGTTTGTGAAATCCATCAAAATTTTAAAAGACGTTTAATGAAAATCGAAAACGTATTTCAACTGATCACAACTGAAATCATAACATCTGTGTTTGTGAAATCCATCAAAATTTTAAATTAAATGCAATAAATATTACATTTTTTTAAAAATTAGTTATTCTCTAGGATTAATATTTTCAAAATAATTTTATTTTATGAAAGACAGTTTATGAAAAATGCAGTTATTCCCCCGTTGAGATCGATTGCCGTTTTTCTTTATAAAATAGAGTGTGGGTATTTTTAGCTAGAACAATAAAATTGTATTCTATCGCGAGAAAACAACTGACCGTTATAATGTAACCCACACTTTCTCGAATCCCGCGACGTTCTGATTCAGCGTTTGATTTAAAAATAAATTTGCACTTTTCGTCAGTTGTCAGTCTTGATCAAATTCTCCAACGATAGTTTCAATATTTCGGGAATTATAATTTTTGTTTCCTTTTCTTTAAAATTGTGAATCAATGTAACAAAATTTTATCACTTGAATCTTGTTTTAAGAAATGAATGATTAATATTTAAATAAATAGTAGCTATGAGGATAATAAATGCATTTTTAAAAACTTTCTTTTCGAGATTAAAATTATAATTAAATGCTCTTTTATTTTTCAAGAAGCTTTTTAGATTTTACAATTTTAAAGTTAAATATTTTTCTGTCATTAAAACAGGAAATTTTCATTAAAAACAATCTGAGAAATAAGAGCATTTAAAATTACGATTCTCAACATGAAATAATATTATCGCGAGAAAGAATTTAAGTTCAACGATCGTTGAAGCGAGAAATTGATTGTCGCTAATAATTTTATCGCGCGTAGACTGTGTTATATTTTTTCTTGTAATTTTTTTTAATGCTTGTTTTGAAAGATATATATTTGATAAATAATATTTTGAATAGAAGTAAATAAATATATTTTTTTTCTAATATATAGAAAACAAAAAGCGGGAATATAATACCTAATAAAAATAGTTGAATGAGGATAAAATTGCAATTGAAAATTTTGATGTTGACATTGATTTGAAATCGTTAATAGCTATATCGATAGCATGTCTATGAAGCCAAAGCACGTGACTATTTTCTTTTGTTTTCATTGGCTTTTAACAGTAAAGACTCTTAAAGAGAGTTACGTGGTCTCTTCGCCGGTCGCATCCACAGTAGTGTTTTTCAAGATTTATTATATGCATGTTTGCGAATTAACTCACGGAAACGTTCCTTTTCATAATTTTCAATAATATATTTTGTGTGAGAGAAATAATTATTCATGGATCGTGAGGAGGAAGAGGAGAAATTTACATTTACATTGAGACGTGCAAGTAGTTTACGTTTATCATCTCGTCGTGCATTTAAAGGTGAGAGACTTATTTAGTTTTTTTTTCGTTTGTTTTTATCTGTAAAATGAAAAAAAAGTAGGTCAGTCGCGGATTATATTTCATTGAATTTTATTTCTTTATTAGAATTTTCTTCTGTTAATGTCTATTAAATTTTTTTTAAACTCATGAATTTTTTCTCTCAAGAATGTTAATATTAGTTATTAAATTTGGAATTCATTTTTTATTCTCTTTTTCGTTTAATAAATATGGAGACAAATTGGAATTTTTAAAACAAATTTTTTTTTTAATTTGTTTGAATTATTTGGTAAACAAAAGGAACAAAATTATCAGGTTTTGTAAATTTAATCTTTTTATTGAATTATACGTAATTAATAGACTTATGTAATTTTTAACCTTTAGCATTTTGCAATTTTTGAAATAACAAATGACTCTGAAATCATACTATCGTAAGTTTGAATTTTTATTAAGGAGATTTTCTTGTTTTTAACTTGGAAAATTTCTATTTAATCGATTTTTTGTCACAATTTATCCTTTTTAGGATTTAAAAGAAGAATTTAAATTTACCGCGTATCTACTGTACCGACAGAACATAGACTTGAAACTCATAGGGAAAATAAGCGAATTTTATTTTATGTCGAAAATAAAAAATGTCAATTTTTGGTCAATGCGTAATTATGATAAACAATATTCAATTGAATTTAGAAAAATAGTTGTCCATCTTTCTACATTTCGGAAAATTAAGTAAAGTAAATTTTGAATATAATTTTTAGAATTCTATTAAAATAAAAAGGTTTTGAGACATTTTGCGCACAAGACGTTACTGAGAGCTAGGTGACATTTTGCCAAATGATTCAGGTAACAGACTAATTCTGTATAGGGCAAGTATAATTATTGAAGGAAGGCCAACTTGGGTCAAGTGTAAATGTCATTTGCAATATAGTCAAGATAGATAGTCTTACCTAAAATTTAATTACTTTTGATAAATCCCATTTTTATTTTTAATTTAGAAACAAATTCTAATAAACAGTTGATATCATTATTCGACAGAAAACTTAAAAAATCAAAGATACAAAGTAATTTTAGGAATCTTGCTTTTAATCTTATGATTAAGAAATCGGATAAAGTGTAATTCGTTATATAGCATATACACATGTTGGACACTTTTATCTAATTAGAATTTCCTGGATTAGAGTAAAGATTTTTCTTGAAGATGAAAAATGGGTACAAGGACAGGCGCGTAATCGGAGTTGGATGAATAAATCAGGTCACGAGGCCTATTTTTTATAATACCTAATAAATTTTTTTGCAAATAAACATATTAAAATTTGAATTTTTGTTCCGTTGTCGAATAAATACGTTACTAGAATTTTGAATCGAACCGTTTATCTATTCAGTTCGGATAAATTATGAAAATATTTTTACGAAATTTAATTTTTTTTTTTGATAATTCTCTGTATCAATAAAATGTCACCAATTTCCAAACTGAGTGCGCGGCAAATTGCCAAAATCTATGACATTATTAATTCTGTTTGCAAGTCTTCAATCAGTATATAAAAGGAAAATCTTCAAGGTACATGAAAGCCTTTGAAAATTTTTTTTTAATCTTCTTTAATTTCCATTTAAGTGAAATAATTCTTAATGTTATAATGATTGGCTTATAAATTGAATTAATTTTTTCTTCGAAGAAATCAGTGTACTTTAATTAGAAAACTGACGGTTTAAAGTTATATGCAGCATTGTAAGAGTTTCAAGTCCAAGGTAATGCCACCTGTAAACATGTGCGTCGAGTTACTTTATTCGTCTATATAGCGTTAGTAATCCTCTCTTGACAGTTTACTTGACGTAATGACATTCATATAAATTAATCATTCTATATCCTTTTTCTTCAATATTTTACCACTTTAGTTTCAAATGACTTTTTATTGAATTTTAAATGTTAATAATATGAACAATGTTCTTAAAATTTATCATGGAAACAAAAGAATTTTAATATTTAAAACACGATAAAATTAATTTTAAATCAATGAGTTTAAATGATTATAAGATTTTTGAATACAAACTTTACATTTAGACAAATGAACAATATTATGATGATTTAATTTATGTGAAATGTAATCGTTCAAAAAGATACATTTTTAACTGCGATCACAAGAAAAATCTTAACATTTGTGTTTGTAAAATCCATCAAAATTTCAAATTAGTTTTTAAAAAATCAAGCACCTGTTTCAAATGCATTTTAAGCGAAGACAACTAAAACCATAACATCTGTGTTTGTCAAATCCATCAAAATTTTAAATTAACGTTTAATGAAAATCTGAAACGTATTTTAATTGATCACAAGTAAAATCATAACATCTGTGTTTGTAAAATCCATCAAAATTTTAAATTAATGTTTAAAAAATTAAGCACCTGTTGCAAAATTTATTTTAACTGATAACAACTAAAATCATAACATCTGTGTCTGTAAAATCCATCAAAATTAGTAATTTTATTTTAAAACGAAAAGAATTTTTAAAAGTCCTAGCAAAGGAGTGACATTAATAAAATTTAAACACTGTACTGAAGAACACAAGCAGATGGAACGTACTTCTGTTTGATTGATTTCAACAGGCTCGGTATGAAAGGAACAAAAAGTTGTTATACGGTTTTGTACGCGAATGGACATTTATAAATTATAAACCTATTGTAAAATTGTATCGCAACTTCCAAACTTTGAAGGCTCCGTACATAATATTAAATAAAATGTATGCAATGAAATGAAACTCGATCACTACAATCGTTTTCACTCTATTTGAGAAATTTTCGAGTTATCATAATGTCGTTCTTAAAAATGAAATGCTTCAAACGTGTCTTACAGATGAGGAATTAAATACAAAACTACGAAGCGGGGGATCGTTAAGGATACCTGAATATCTGGCGAAGAATCTACTTCAACTAGGATGTCCTGTTGTATCAATGCCAAGGTGAGCTTAAAAGATTTTTAAAAAATCATAATAATCGAAAAGTGACTGATCAGAATGTTGCATTTAAAGTAGAAAAACAATTATAATACAAACGGTTTTACAATGTTTTACAATACACACCAATTTTAGAAGGTACTCATTTTCCTAAAATTAAAAAAAAATTAGTTCAACAACTGCAAATGTAAGTGCAAAAACTGATATGAAAAAGAAAGAAGAATTTCTTGGGAATAAAAAAACAACTTTCCCCACCTTTGTTATTCAGGGAAAGCAGTGGCAAGTAATTTGTAGAAATTTGGGTTGCATGCGAGATATCCATTCATCTCATGTATTTTCAGTTCATCGATAAAACTGAGCACCTAGCAGATTTCATTGTCAAGCTGAACTTCACAGGCATCGTAACCTAGATTCTCGTGGAGTACCCCTTCCTTTCGTCCCTTTTTGCCTGAGAAGATATTTAAATCAATGCATTTAATTTTAATAGGCCATTGTCAAAGAGTCGAGATTTTAAGGGGTTTCAGTCATTTATGTATATGCAATCAGCTTCCTTTATGTAAGATAAAATAATGTATGTATATCCTTTTTTTTATAAATGACGCATTTCTATCGCAACTGCGACGATGAAATTCAACGCAACTTCTGAAAATGCGATTGCATTACTGTCACGTTTTTTTGGTTTGGTAAAATTTTAAAGTTGTATTCTTGAAGGATTTAGTTTTCCTTTTTGGTGTCTGTAGGGAAATGGTTTGATTGAGGCTTCGGATATTAAAAGGGTATGTTTACCATTTAAAATCGATGCTGTATGTGCATTTTTATGTTTCGGAGTCTCTATTTGTTTTTTATTTAATTATTTTAAAGAAAAGCCCAAAAGATATACAAATTGTTGTAATTGGTTTTGATTTTCAGTTATTTTAAAGAAAAGCCCAAAGGAAATACAAATGATAGTAATTGGTTTTAATTTTCATGAATGTTGGTGAAATAGGGTGCTTGATTATGGTAGCATACGGGTAGAGGTGAAATAAAATATTCTATCCTTTAGGATTGTAAGAGTTACAGTCCCTACTAAAAATCAAGTGATTTTACGTTGACAAATATAAAAAATTAAAGGAAATAAATTGTCTTGTTACCCAAATTTTGATTGTCTGGTAGCATGCAGATCAGATTTTTTTTAAGTTCGTGTTCAACTAAATTGTTTTGTTACCCAAATTTTGATTCTCAGATAGCATACAGATAAGATTTTTTGAAGTTCGCGTTCTGCTCCATTCTATAAGATTTCTTCCTAATGTTCCTGATCCATTTTCTGCTATTTCCGCAAACCAATCTCTTAACACTTAATTCACATCATTTCTGATTCATTAAACTCGTTCAATAGATGACAGAATCTGTACCGAATTTGACGTTTATTTTTCGTTCGACTTTCAGTTTCGCTAGAAGGACATTTTGCAGGTTGTTCGTTTTACAACAACAGTCTGGATTTTCTTGGATCATTTATTCCATTTTGAGTAGCAAAATCGTAGTATCAATCGCAATGTTAGATAAGCTTCTAGATGATCCTATCAGATATGCAACAGACACTAGGGCTTACAGTCGGTTATATCACCGTGTTGATGTCCTTCTTGATGGAAATGTTTGTCAGTTAATTTAATTGCTTCGCGTGTTATTAAAATTCCGGTTAAGTTTAATATGACTATTTTTGAAGGAATTAATTCCCTTGAAAGGAATTAAGGAACGATGCGGTAGACTTATTTTTTTGTTATCTATAAGTGATTTTAAAGTTCACAGCTTAATTACTCTGGGAACATAAGGATTCGAAATGGACATAATAAATTCCCTGGACTTTGAGATGACACTGTGTTTATACAATTCCAATTAATCTTTGATCCTAAATTCCCAACTGCCACTGTTATTCTCTAATGAAGTTCAATCGATTATCGACTAAATCGGTAGACATGTTAAAGCTCGGAGAATAAATCTGTCGGAGAACAGATTACGTGAATGGTAGATCATAGATCGTCGTCAAGGGGTCGGGGTCAAAAGTGATAGATTCACCCTCTATAAGTTTAGTATATGTAGTCGGTCAATAGGTGATTCGTGCAGCGCATGGCAGCGCAGTCGCAAATACTTTAACGAGCCCGGCCGAGGGACCGACGTCAGACAAGTAAAGCGAAGGCGGAAAAGTGCAGTCAACATCATACATTGATTGCACGTCATATTTCTTTTTACCGGAAATTAAAAGTGCGAGACATTCAATTTTTATTTTTCATTTATTTCCTAAAAACCTCGTGTTCCCAAAAAATCAAACTTGTGATTTTGATAAACAAAAAAAAATTCATTTATTAGAATTTCATCTTTATTCGCAATATTAAGAGAGAATTCTTTTTTTTTCAAGAAAACACGTGACGAAACGAATTTCATCACTTGACAGACTTCCCAGTACTAATAATAGTTTTCTGTCTTCCTCGTCATTCTCCATAAACTCAGGATTAATATAGAAGAAATTTTCAATGCTGACAATTACGTTAAAGTGTTGAAAAATTGAAAAGAAAAGAGATACTTTTTTTCTTGCATTCGGAGGAAATAAGGCAGGACAGTGGCGCCTCTCTATTGGACCACAAACTACAACAGCCCAACGTAGGTAGAATTTTGTATTTGGAGTAGAAATTCAATTGAGACAAATTGGAGAAATGATGAATGGGAAAATAGATGAATTTTGTCGAATGATGATAGTTTACGAATAGCGAGGTACCTTGAGATGATTCACTATATTAGTTTCATTGAAAACGTGAAATTGACAGAAAAAAATTTACATTGAAATTTAAAGGTGTCATTTGTTTTTGTAGTCGGTTGAAGTGGAAACAAGTTCATTGTTTAAAAAGAGAATTAAAGAGACTGAAAATATTTATAAAAACATGGATATTTTCTCTTTTCTTTTGTTTCTAAATAATTATTTTTTGTGAAAGGCGATCAATGACCGCCTCTATGCATTCAAACAGCTGATAACCGGAAGTGCATGCTGATCAGTCATCTGTAACCCGCATTTCGCCATCTTTGCGATTATTATATATACCGTTTCACCTGAAAATGATAAAAAAAAATATATATATATTAAATTTTTTTTGTTCAACAATTAATTTTTGCTATAATATAATATTTTCTTAGACTTAAACATTATTTTATATTCAATTAAGTATTTAATTATTAATTATTCAAAAAGTTAGAATCGATTTAATAAATTTGACTCGAAACTTTTTTTCTACACACTTGCATATTACTTTAAAAAAATTCCATCTATAGTTTTAAATAGGAAAAATAATTCCACTTGCAAAAAAATGAAGTATTTTCTCTGTAATTTTATTTAACAGATGAGAAATTTCTCTTCACTTAATAGAAAACTAATATATTGAAAAATATTTCGCTATTTTTAGAAATATACATGCTGTGAATCAAGGTCAGTGGAGTAACTAATGTTTTGACTTAAAACCATATGTTACATAAAATCAATGAACTTCTGAAACATAAAAAAAATACTTGGAGGAGATAGAAGAATAACAAATACATTAAAGATAATCGTTGGGATATTTTTATGCTGTTTTCGACTTTATAGTTTCGTGTTTTAACAATATCTGTCTGTCCATGATCTTTCGAGAGTTAGATGAATGGCTAATTTCTCAAATGAATTAATTTTCAAATGCAAATTTCTCAAGGTTTCCCGAAAAAATGGACAGTTTTCCTAAGGGAGTGTCATATGTCACTATGACAACAATTATTTACATGAATGAATTAGAGAATTGAAAATTAATTCTTCAAAACTGAACCTAAATTGATAATGATAACTAACCCAGTAGTAGCATGTTACACAAAAATTGAGAACATTGCCTCAACGTTACCAAATATTGCCACACTGTTGTCAATGTTACTGAAACATTTTTGTGCTACTGGGGTAATCTTTATTTTAAATAATTATATTAACAGTTAACTTGGAAGTAGCGAATTGCAACCAATTGGTACCGAAACATTGAAAGAATTTATGATCCGTACATAATCCCAAATCATAATTAAATCCTAAATTAATTCAATGTTTTGGTATGTTTTCGTATTTGGAATCATCTTGATAAAGTCGAGAAAACCTTGCTCACAATATTTAGTTTCGAAAAGTAAATAAAAATTTACTTAGTTTTAAATTCCTTATTTTTATTCATTGTTTAGCAGTTGCTTTATGTTTGTAAAGGTTTCGTATGGGTTTGAATTGATATTTTATGGCTTTTGTTTCAGACCTCGTGCTGGGGTCGGCACGGAGCACTTGCCAAGTAGTGACAGCGATGACTCTTCGACAATGCAGAATCGCCATGTAGGTCATTCTCAAGGTCAAAGTCTAGGACGCAGTCAGACACAACCGAAGAGCACCGGAATCCCCAAGGTGGAAGTTTCGGAGCCGGAAGATTCGTCTGAATCTTTATCCTGTGTCGATGGGTAAGTGATTATTGATTTTCAATCGCATGTACCGTGTGGACTTTTATTGCGACGAAGAAAAAGAACCCTTAAAACCGAATTAGTTTTCATAATTTAAATGGAAGCCTATATGGGTCCCCATGGGAATATTTATTTGATTTATAACATTTAACCCTTTGGGTCGGGTCATAGTAGCAATACTGATTCATAATCAATGACCTGGAAAAGTCCTAAGTGGAGCCGATTCAATAAGAATGTAGTGATTACTCCCATTGACGTTGTACTAAAATTATGATAATCATATGTAGTTGTAAGTATCCTTGGTTATGAACGAATAGGAAATACTATAACTTTAATTAAAGTGAAATTTATGAATTGGGTGGTAGTTATCAGTTACGCTTGCGACATTATGTCTTAACGTGTTTCGTTTGTTTCGTGCTCACCCTCATGATAAGGAAAGTAATTCACTTTTTAGGTAACTCAAAATTGATACATTCATACTTAATATATGAATGTAATATATGAATGATTCCTAAAAATATGTTTTTCTATTCATAAAACACAAAACGGTGGTCGATTATGTAATTTGACTTCGAATTGTAATCCCTATTCGAAATATATGCTCTATAGGGATCCTATTGGATAAAAAGCCTTAAGGCAGTAGGCAGATCAACTGCGTGCTTCAAAAAGAAAAGTCGATCATAAGTTCTCAAACTGTGAAAGATTCAAAATATCGAGACGGATGTTACGTCACAACCTCAGCATCACAGAATCTTACTCGCCCTTCCCAAATGGTTTGAGTCTGGGCTAAAAAGTGTCGGTAACTTGTCGGTGCAGGGATCTAGTTTCATTTTCGTACAGATTTTAAAAATTTGCGTTTTAATTTTTGTATAAAATTCATAGTTTTAATTATAAATTTATTTATTTTTTACATATTTTCTTCACATGAGAAGTTTTGCTTTTTACGCTTAGAAACAATTGGAGAGAAAGGATCCAATTTTCAAGTAAACGAAATGTGATAGGAAGCCATTTCTATGTGACGTAAATCCTCAAACTATCGACGCTAGGCTTCCATGGGGTCACGTTATCTGTCAGATATAATTATAATATAATGTCGTTCGCCAACAATTTTTCTAATCAAACAGTCATGCGATATACAAGTCTCTATATTAATCTGAAAATTAAAGACTCTTTCTCATTAATTAAACCGCGACAATAATTATTTCCTATATAAATTCAAACACATGTGTTTATATACGATGAAATGGAAAAGGAAAATATTCTTTATAATTAGCAACATTTTGTGTTAATTAATAATTATGTCATTTTTTTTCTAAAGTCTATTTAGCATTGTTGAACAATGAAATTTTTGTTTATTAATGAAAAAAATAGAACTTGTTATGTTTGAAATTAGTTATGTAATAACGTAAGTGACAAGAGTCAGATCGAGTTAATTTACTGGATGTGTTGAAACTTATGCGTATAATATATTAATTACGGAAAACAAAAATATTTTTCTATTTAGTGAAGATGCATTTCTATTTTTATAGTTTATACGCTAAAATATTGTATCGTTGACTGATTTTATTGCAGGGGGGCGTTAACAATTAAAAATCCTTATCAATCACGCCATACTGTTTTGTATGGAACTTAATCGTACAATTATAGTGTGGGATATTTTTACATTATATCCTAAATCTGTGTCAGTCTGTCGAAAATAGAATTATTTCAATATTTCATAAAATTATAATCTATGAACTTCTTTTTTCTTTGCTGATTATTCGATTTTTCTTCCAACGTATTGTAAATAACACTAAAATTAACGTTTGAAAGGTTTTATTAATATCACACTTATTTATTTATAAGGAAAATATTTATGTTTTGTTATTTTTATTCCTAGAGAAGTTTTTTTTTATTAGAATCTAGAGCAAATATATATGTATTTTTTATTTAGAATATTAGAAGACAAAATTTGTATTTGTCTGTGTTTTATTTTTAAAACGAAAGATTTATTTAAAGGAATAGTTGTAAAAATAATTTTTCTACTTTTTTTTAATTTGTTTAAAGAAATTATTTTTTATCGAATTTTTAACATCAAAAGTCATCATTTGATAGACAGTTTTGTTTAATTCTTAGGAGGATAATCATTAGAAGTGTTGTTGGGACTGGCAGTTCTTATCTTGATTCTCGTTCTTGAGAGAAATTGTGAGTTCGACACAGAGTAACCACCGGTAGGTCCTATTAACAGTTATTTATTAGACTTGTTGTTTCTACTAATGAGATACGCTGTATTATCTTCTTGTGAATTCCAAGTGTCACTCAGACTAATGTTTCTTCAAAATAAACGTATTTTTAAAAACACTTATTCTGTAAAAAAAATATATTTGACTGAATTTTCGATATTTGGTTTTTGTTTCCTAATGAATTCTTCCATACGAGACTTTATTATATATGCAAGTTGATGTTACATAATCTTTATAGATGATAAAATACTTTATAAAATTTAGACAACTTTGTTAATCATATCTTTAATCATATTTTTTGTATATATACAACACTACAGATTTTCCTTTGGATTGTAGAAAAATTATTTTCTATTTTTAGAAAACCAAACTTACGAATATAGAATATAGAATATTGAATATAGAATACAAAAATAGACGTCAAATATGTAATTAGGAGAGGAAAGACACCCTTTTTATAAATTCCCCAAAGAAATAAATTTTCATCCTAAAAATCTCTGTAATTCTGTATTGCTATCGTTATCTCCACTCGAAGGAAGTTGTTCCCGAGAATTGTTAGATTATACATAAAAGGTTTTTGTTTTTCGTGTCCGTTCCGTGTCTCCACTCTCTGGCAAACGGTAAAATCGTCATTAAAATTTCAAATGGAAATAAAAATTTCCCTATAGCTTCGAGTTTAGGATATAATGCTCTTGAATCTAATATATCAGAAAAGCAAGGGAAACTGATATCAGTTACCTTTGAGAATTATAATATATTTAAAAGGGTATATATAACATATACATGTTATATTCAACTCCTGATTCGAATCTTGAGAAATAACTTGTTAGTAAACATAAAAATATTATCTTCCTCTGTATCCTGACCCTCCATCAATCCATTTTCGAATGACGCAAAACCGAATAAAGTGCGTAGGGTTTTTTTTTTTAAACCCTTGGAACTATCTTTTTTATTAACAAAAAACCTTTTCAATGTCATTTAGAATCCTCCCTATTTCATAAATCATCTTTTTACAAATTGTTCGAATTTAAAAAAAAATGTTCTGTTAATAGGAAAAAATGAATAAATTCCATATGAGAAAGATCTAATGGGTTTTTTTGATATTTTGATTCTTCTGTTAATTTTTTAAAATATTACCATCATCACTACCATACGATCGTAGAAATTTTATTTTAAACGTAAATCGAAAATTCACTGTGTTACATATATTCGAGACGTTTGACCTACAAATGCTTGAAAATCGAATCAAGTTTAATTTCCTGTCATATATTTTCTATTTCGTATATTGTCGCATCCCGGAGATTAAATTTTATGGAAAAATTCAAGTATACATCCATCAAGAGAATTTCAAATAATTTTTATTAATAAAAATTCTTTTGTGCAAAAGAATAAATACTTTTTTATTTTCTACAAGAAAAAGACTGCGTAGAATCGAAAAAATATTAATCCCACTGATTAAAACTATTTTTATATTAGTTATAAACTTTATTTTTTCATCATTTATTCCATACACGTTTCCATACTGTGGGATGATTCACTCCCCCTCATCATATGAGGGTTAGAATTGGAAATCTGACTCAGCATCTTTTCTGTTTTATATATATATGTAGGAGAAAATAATAAGACAATAAAAGAAACATTACTTGGAAAAATTCATCAAGAATTGTATGTTCTATTTTTAAAATTATCGGGAATTATAAATTTTCCAATTATTCCGTCTCACATGCTTTGTGTTGTTGTTGTTGTTCTCCTTTTTGCAAATACAGAAGATGAAATATCATTTTTGAAAAATAGCACTTGTCTTGCTTTTAAAAAAAAATTCTTAGTAAAATTTTAAGGGGGAATATTTATATATACTTTTAGCAGAGATGAGGACTTCATGGAATAAAATTTTTCAATATTAGTAATCATGGAGATTTATCGATTCACGTTAGAGTTTACGTTTATTACAGAATTTGTGTCATTTGACACATAAAAAAAATTTCTCCTGCGTGACAAATTTTATTAGACTTCGCAGTAGTAGTTTGAAAACAAATTTAAAAAAAAAATGCTTTCTTAGAAATAAGGAAATAAGGAAAAATACAATAGTATTTATAAAAAAAACAACTATGTAGTTTATTAATTTTTATAAAAGAGTAATGCATTTTTTAATGCGTATGGTTTTTGAAATCTTTGATCATAATGCTTTCCTAGAAGTAGCGGTAATTTCTCTAAAAGGATGTTACGCCTTTTTTTATCTAGAGAATAATTTTTCCGTTGCCTTTCATTTTTTGTCATTAAATTCTAATTTCTATTTTAATTTTAATTTATACCAACACATGTTTTAATGTTTGTGTAAAATTTTATGTTTGTTTTTACAAAATGATCGAGACTCCCGAAATCTACTATTTAACATAATACTCATTTCATCATTAAGCCATTAGGCCAAACAAAAAAATAAAAACATCTTTTATTTATATAATACTCATTTGGCATAAAACCGCATTTAATATAAATATCATTTGACATATGATCTATTTGGTATACAAAACATTTAATTTGAAATTTATTTGACATACATTTTATTAAACATACAATTTTTATTGCAGAAATGCCATTTTATATGACATTAAAATCATTTTGCATAATTTCCATTTA
This sequence comes from Leptopilina myrica (nomen nudum), assembly GCA_032872475.1. Classification (NCBI taxonomy): domain Eukaryota; kingdom Metazoa; phylum Arthropoda; class Insecta; order Hymenoptera; family Figitidae; genus Leptopilina; species Leptopilina myrica (nomen nudum). The sequence continues at coordinate 47,478,724 of CM065461.1, read as the reverse complement.
AAGGAAAAATATACAGTTGATTTGATTTTTATTTCACATGAAAATCACTTGTACTTCAATTCAATATATTTCAGTTAAAACAAGTTTTATTTAATACTTCAAATTAGTTGCCAAGTAACTATTAATTGACAAGTTTTATTCATCATTAAATATAATATAATTCTAATATTATTCTCATTTGACATAAAATTTATTTGACATATAGTAGAAATTTAACATTTTTTATTTGACAAAAATGCCATTTGGCATAAATTTCATTTGACATGGAAATTATGCAACAAAATTCTCATTTGACATAAAAGTTATTCAACAAAATTCTCATTTGACATCAAATTCATAATGTTACATATAAATGTATAAAAAATGTAATTACATTTTGTCCTAAAATATCGGCGGGAATTTTAAAAGTAACCAATTAGATATTATATTCAACATTGTGATTCGTCAATTTTGAAATTCGCGCCTTTTTTAACAAGTGATCTTTATGTAAAATTTAATCTATGCCAACTGAATTGCATGTCAAATGAAAATTATGTGTAAGGACTTTTATGACAAATGAAAATGTTGTCAAATAAATTTTATGTGAAATAAATGTTATTGCAATTAAAATTGACGTTAAATGAATTTTTTGTCAAGAGACATTTATTAGCACCAGGATATTGTTGCATGTACTGCAGTTGCTACAGGAAATATTCCTGATCCTAAATAAAAATTTTCTTTATTAAAAACATTACACAATATTTTACCTTTTAAATTGTGGGTACAAAAAAAATTTCCGGTTTCACAATATTCTTTTTTAATGTTATTCAAAAGTGTCTTAAAGCCGGAAGTAAAATTACTACCGACTCTTTTATACACAACAAAGTGTATCGTTTATATATAAAATATAGGAAATATAAATATACAAAATTTAAGAACAAGTAAAATAAACAATAAGTCTAAATGGTAAACTAAAAGTCTTTAAATTTTGAAAAAGATTTTCTGAATCCATATAGAGAATTAGAATGTTAAGAGAGAAGTCTCCTCAGAAATGAAGAAGTGCGGAAATATTAAATGTAAAAACTTATATGAGGCAAGGGACCTTTCCACACAGACCAGATGAATATAGTTTCGATTGGTTGAGTCTTTCAGAGCTGAATGGCCGTGTAAACAGCACCTTTCGACACATGCGCATTGTGAAAGTTAGTTAAATCGAGAGCACACCATGTAGCTCTCCTGCTGTTCTGTAGTAAAGTCTGTCTCTACTCTGAATTTCTGATGCCAGCAGGCTGCCAGTGTTGAACAAACATCCATACGGGAGACATCGATTCGTGCCGTCATTTCTTTGTTTGTGTCTGTGTGTGTGTGTCTATCTCTTCTTCCTTTCAATCCATTTTTTTTTTTTTTTAAAGAAGAATTAACTTTATCGATAGCCAAAAAAAATGTCTCATCGGATTAGATGACACCTAACAACATTCATTCATATTTTTTTTACCCAGCCCTAAAAATATGGAGGAAACACTTCCTGATTCCCCTTTTCAGAGAAAGAGAGAGAGAGACTCCCATAAGCAAGGAGCCTAATCAATAGTCTGATAGTCTCGCAGGATATTCACATCAAGTGTGTTTTATTGTGCCTTTTTGATATTACATTCGAAAATAAGATTCTGTGAAATGTCACAGAGAAAAGCAGACAAAGAAAAGCTGCTATAATTGAGAATGTAACTGAAAAATAGAATCCGGGCCAATGTCCTCTTGTGAATAAATTTAACCATGTGATATAGTAAATTTTCTATCATATCATACTTGATTGAAAAGAAAATCCGAATTTTTGATTATTGTAAGTTTTGCGAGAAGAGGAAAAAATTTAAGTCAAAATTTAACTATCATGTCAATAGCGAATGATATCAATGCGGTTTATTAGTAGCATCATCAACATTGGCAATAGCAGAACATTTTCTGTTTATGGAAATGTTTCCTTAAGGATTTTGTTATTCTTGAAGATAAGTAGTTGCTAGGACGCCATTTTGGAATGGACAGACTTTTTACCATCCACCTGTTCCCAACAGGTTTCCTCGATTGATAACCGTAAAGAGGAGAATTCTTTTTTGTATCCAGTAACCGTTGTGCCATGTACAATCCTCATATATAATAATCATTTCGAAGGATTAATGTTCCTTTTCGAAAGAAAGTAATTTTTCATCAATGATCCTGATGAGCTACAACAAGACTGCAAACAACGAAATCTAGAGTTTTTTTTTGTTTGGATTTTCAGTGTTCCTTTTTTGTGTAGCGTGTTTTTGTTTTACATTTAAAAAGTGTCGATTTGTGAGAAAGAGTCCGTGCACGTTAACGTGCCGGGCACAACAAACGAGAGAACAGAATCGATTCTTAGTGGGGAAATAATATCAGGATCATCATTATCATCATCATCATCGAAAAAAGATACAATGCTGTGCTTTGTACAAGCTTTTGGATCACGAGAGGATTCAAAAAATAGACGCTCCAAAAGGTAATTAATAAATATAATGATGGATGAGGAATGAAACGAGTGAATGATTGTTATTGACTTTCTAAATGCTGCAATTACAAGAAAAAGAAAGTGTATAGAAAAATTTACAAAGAGGAATTAATTTTGTGCAGTTAGAGAAAAGAAATTGTTTGGGAACGAGAGAAATTTGTTGGGAGCTATTATTTTTATGGATGACTTGGCAATTATTTGCACAAAAGTGGTCCTTTTGTGGATTTATAAGAATCTTTTTTTACAAACATTTTGAGGAAAACGAATAAATGTTGTACTAATGTGACGAAAAAGGAGTACTTGTTTTATTTAGGTCCTGAATTTTCATGTAATGTTGGATAGCAGATTTTGGAACAATCAAAAAGAAGGGTTTATGATTTTGGTTCAGCTTCAGGTTTTCTACAACAGACTTAGTAGCATAAGTTTTGGAACATCTGCTCTAAAATAGATTTAGAATTCAGTAACTGCAGTATATATAACTAACTTCTAGTTATACTGCAAGTTTCTGCAACAATACATTCCATACAAGATTTTGTAATTTTGTTTTAACACGGTTGATACTTTTTGTTTTTGCAAATGTTTTCCCACGAACATGGAACATACCTTCTAAAACTTCTTTATAAAATTAGTTCTTTAATTTTAACAGATCTGCATCTGTTGTGTAACTATTACAATAAAACAAGTTCTAGATCTTTTTAAAAAAATAGTTTTAATTAACAACTTGATTAGCAGCATTATTAGGACACTCAAATGTTGCAGAAACATTATTAGGACACTCCAATGTTGCAGGAACAGTTTTTAATGATTTTTTTTGTTCCTGAATTAACAGAATTATTAGCATCATTACCACGGTATCCTCTTGTATTTTATAGAAAGGCAGATTCTTGCTGTAAACATATGTTATGTTCGTATCAAAATTTGTCCCCAGTAGTTGTTTTGAATATATATACTGATAAGGAGAATGGTTTGTTCTCCTCTCTATAGGCTTCTGCTATTTGACACTATCAAGTTACACACCAAGGTTTCACTAATAAAATTAGTTGACCATGATCCAATTTTTATCACCACAACTTTAAGTGCTCCAAACTTATGAATGTTCAATGACACTGCAAATTGCAAATTTGCAAAAAATTTCCCCACCTTATTTTCGATTTAATGAATGAAATTAATTTCCTATTTCAAATAAGATGATTTGAGCTGAATAAAATTAATTTCTTATTTCAAATGAGAATTTGAGCTCAATAACATTAATCTCAATAGAAGGCTAAAGAATTCTTAATGTAAAATAATTCATCTCTGCTGGAAATATTCGTAATTAAACATTTTTAAACAATTTTTAAGTACCTAAATATAATGAAGTAAAAATAATGAAATAATGTTCTTTAATACTTTTGAAAAATTGGAAATACTCTATATAATAGACATTACTTCAGATGTTAAAATTTGATATAAAATTGATATCAGATTTATTTTGGTCCACACACACATTTGATTCGTAGAAAAACACCTGTTTTTCATTTAGGTGAAGAAAAAAAAATTCCAAATGTATAATCTGATTATGAAGATGATGATAAAACTTTTGCAGCTGTTGGCGCGATTGTTATCTATAATTTTTTCTTATCAATTAATAGCTGAATGATTAAATATACACGCGAGATCAGCAATCTTTTGTTATACAATCTTCTTTATTTACATTAAAAATGCATTCGCAAGTTAAACATATTTTATTGTTTTTTAATTTATATTAAATATTTAATATATAAATTGAATATCTACTTATTAAATATTAAATATCTACATATTAAATATTTAATAATCAAAAAAGGATCCATTCTACGTATGAGCCAGGGGTTAAAAAGAAATTAAAGAAAATTCTTCATTAAAGATTAGAATTTTAAAACTACAAATTTGAATTTTTACATTAAAATTGCACTTTATAAATATTTGAAATTTAAATAAAGAGAAATTGCGAAAGGAAATTACCTTTTTCCGGGCAAATTGATTTTTCGTGCACTTCAAAGATAGGAGATAGGAACAAAGAGAGAATATTTCAATCTCGTCTCTTATTCGATTATTTTCATTCTTTGTGTTCTTTCTCTATTTACTTGGTTAATTTGCATAGATATATTTCACGGAACTGTTATAGTAAGGGCGTTAAGAAATGAGTCATTTAATTCGAAGTCATTAGCCAATAAACCGTATTTACGTTTTTATTATTACAATTTGCAAATGGAATAATTTTTTCCACATAGAGAAAAAAAAAATAAATAGAAAATTTTTGAACAAAAAAATTCGATTGAACTCTTTTCATGGGTAGATAGTGGATTTGTTTCTTTTTATTTTCTTTATACTTCCAATTTTCGTAATCGTATTTGTATATTGTTGATATTTTAAAATCTCATTTTGTAAAGTTGTGTATACAAAATGAATGTGCGGCTATGACTTCGAATAATGATTGGCATTGTTAGCATATACAACAATTGCTTGATATTTAATTAGTCTCACGCAGAATGCAGATGTGTTGATTCATTGCTAGTTTCATTCCATTAAATACCTATAATAGATAAATAACAATGATGAATTAAAATCTGTTTCAAACTAAATAACAATGATGAATTAAAATCTCTCTCAAAATAAATAACAATGATGAATTAAAATCTGTCACAAAGTATATTCCTTGAATGGTAATAATTCAGGTCGATTGTATGCGTGTTATTATTAAATGCTTTGAAAAGTTGCGTAGGAATAAGATCGTCAGTTAGTTTATAAAGATCGTTTAGATAAAAAAAAATAGTTTTAAATGTTTGAACCTTTCGTACAAAGTTTTTTTTGTCTCTTCTTCTGTTATTTTGGATGTGAATTAATGTCGAAGGAAACAATGGACTTTTAACGGATTTCAAAATTCTAGAGACAATCTTTTCGCTAAGACGCATGTTGTGCTTATAAATTAGTTGAATTATAGATTTCGTTCTGTTAAAAAAAATTCAGCTACTATGGTAGAAATGTGTTATTTTCTGATGCTTGATTTTCGAAATTATATTTTTATTACTTGAAGTAAAATTTTCTTGTCTTTTGGTCAAGAAGATGTTGAGAGAGCAAACAGTTGATAATTTAAGTTTGGACTCCCCTAAAAAATTCTCTGAACCGGTTTAAACGAAATAAAAACTTGTAAAGCGGTTACATATCGCATCAACATCGTGCGTAATAATCGTCAGTTTAAAGAGAAGTACCGCTAAACCGAAGTTTCTGGTAATGTATATAGGAACGACGACCTCGAGTACAGACTATGTGTGAGTGTTTCTATACAAACATTCTCTCCTCGCAGCTGTCGGTCGTTTCACTCTTGCTCACGTGCACTTGTAGTTAGTGATAGATAGAGATATATATGTTAACTTTATTCCACTACTACTATTGCGAACGATATAATTTTTATTCGTGTGTAGTTATTGACTACATATTCAGCATAGATGACTCCCATCCATAAGTCCATTTGTATCTTCTGTCACATATTTGTGAGAAATGATCATAAACTGTTGGGGAAAAAAATTTCCTTTCTCCATTATCAGAGTGTCGTATCGTATTTTTCATTACTTTCCTGGGACAAAATATACTTTCCATATTATTTTGCATTATATTCTACTTTCCATAGACTTTCCTCCGTAGGCTCCTAACTAGCATCGGGAAAAATTGAGAAAAATTTACTTGCTTTCTACTGTCGCTGCTGCTTGCTTTACAGAAGAAGAATTATTTTTAGACGGATTCTAATTTTTGTTAATTATAAAGATCTTCCTGTATCTTTTCACTGTTAACTTAAACGTATAAAATGTCAACGAACTGATACCAAAAATGTGGTTCAAATAAACAATTAATCCAGATTTTTTGCAGCAAATTGATACTTTCAAAAAAACGGTGTTAGTTTTATTGGATTTTTGGTACTAAAATAGTGTAATTTCGGTTAAATCCACATCAATACTAAAGTATAAATCAGAAAAAATTTTATCTTTACATGTATTATACCGAAGGTTTATACAAAACATTAAAAATAAACGTTGAAATTTTCTAGGTGCAATTTTAAAGATTGATAAGCTTATTGACTTTATCACTGTTATTGATAACATAAATGTTACAGAAAAATAGAGAAATAAAATTGGATTTGATAATGATTAAGTAGGCGTCAATTTGTCAGTGACATTATTTCAGTTTTTGTGACCAAATTTGACAAACTTTTTTTTATTTATTGACAAATTTTTCTATAGATATGTTGATGATATGACAAGTGTACCAAATGGCATAATTCAAGAAAATTTGAACAGTACAATTCTCTCATGAACTGGAAATTATTTACTCAATGTTTTAGATGTTCTTGTAAAATAAGAATAACAATAAACCCATTACAGATTGGCGTAAAAAACATACTTCTTCTAAACTAATAATTAAGATGCGCAACATTTAACCGTTTGAAAAATTGCAATATTTAGCAGATGGGAATAAAACTCTTACATAAATAATTACAACTTAAAAACGTATTTGTTCTAAAAAAAACTAATGTTCCAAAAAATGTAAATTCATTCTTTTGTATCAAATTGCCAACAAGATTTTTACCATTCGTAAAAAATTTATAAGGAGGAAAAATCGAAAATTTATACTTTCGGAACATCATTAATGCCTAAATGTAACATCTTAACTGTTCCTACAAATGTTTTGAGTCACAATTTAATCAGAAAATGTAAGGATTAAAAAAAACTGATGTTTATAAAATAAACCTCAAGGTTCGTAATCTTATGTTGGAGCAACAAAGAGAATGGTTGGTGTTGGTATTAACAAACGGAAAAAAATCAAAAGCTACTGCTACTCCTAAAATTCCGCAAAAACATGATTTTGATTGTCCCAATTTTGATTTGACAAAGAATCGAGTGGGATATGTAAAAGAAGTGAATAAGAACAAAGGGATATGTTTTTAAAAATTACCTTTCTGAAAGCAGATTTTAATATTTCAGTATTATGACTCAATTTCTCTAATAGCACAAGGAGCACTTTGGAAGTTCCACTACATTCAAAGTTGAACAACAATTTAAAAGTTTGTAAAAAATAATTTTTGGTATGACCCTTTTTCCCCGGAGTTATAAAATGTTATGGAAGTTTACTCACATCATTAGGACGCAATTTTGAATTAAAGTCAGAACATGGTAGTGATCAATATGTAATAAATTAACTATTCAGTGAACCTAATGGGGTTTATTGACACACAAACTCAGTCTCGTCAACTAATTATGTCCCTCAACGATAAGGCAGTACTTTTTGACATTTTTACAAAAAGGTCAGAGAGGATTGTTTCTTGTTGACATGCTATCCATTAGGGTCACTTGCATGTTGTTTATAAATTCTATAACTACTACACTTGCATGTAGTAGTTATTTATAAAATTTAAAATCGTAAAATGTTCACTTCGGTGGTATTAACGAACACAAAAAAATTAAGTTTGGATTACTGCTCCTCTAATCTACAAAAAGATGATTTTGATTTGGATAATTTTGATCATTACACCTTAAAGAAAAGGGTATAAAAATTTACGTGGCTGCACTTACGTGACTACTGTCTTTATTTTGAAAAATATCAGTGGTTTAACCTTGACTATTGTTCCTCCAGCAGTTCCTTTTAGTTTATTCGTGAATTATGCGCTAAAATTCACCATAACTTCGGTTAATTGACGTTTTTAACTACAAACCCAGGGGAAAAAAGCTTCTTTTGAATATAGAGCATTTTGCATGTAGAAAAAAAAATCATAATGTGTGAGGTGCTTTATTAAATAAGCTTATAGCCTTGCCTATTTGCTGACCCTCTTTGTCTAATGGACTCTGTATGTGAAACCACCGTAAAGACTTCACTAATCACGTGATTGACATTCATACAAGGTAACATATGTACAGACACACATTCAATGCAAAATGGACATTTATAAGATCTGTGTCTAAATCATTCACCTTTTCTTTTCGTTTGATCCGCTTTAGTATGTACGTCAGTTATTCTTGGCTGTCCTATTCTTTTCTTATTCTCAGCGATTTAAAGTCGATAAAATACGCTTCCATTCCTCTCTCTCTCTCTTTCTCTCAGGCAATATTCACATATAAATAGAGAAAGGAAATTTTACAATTTATTTTTATTCTTTTGCCATGTATTATATTTTTCCCCAGAGAGAAAGTACCGTTTTTCTTCAGTTTGTTGCTGAAAAATATTCATTTCATTAAGATGCTAATCTTGACTTTAGGTATTTTTCCTGCTCTCAATTTTTTTTTTCGTTTCAATTCTTTACTATAATTGTAAGAGAAACATATTTTTTTCTATTATAAAATTGTCTCCCGGAATCGGTGAAAAGAACGTAAAAATATGTTGCGTCAGCATAACTGATAAGTTTGTTTAATTTCTCACGTTTCCATCGAAAATAATAATTTTAGTGTTTTAACAGCTTTTAAAGAAAAATTTTTAAATTGTAAAATTTTTTAGACTGATTAAACATTGTTTTGTCAATATTTTAATTATGAGAATTTGAATTTTGACTTTTTCGTGTGATGAAATATTAGCTTTCGCAATTGGAGGTTTTGCTGCTTCTTTTAAATCGATATTATACTCTCGAAGGAGATGAAGTGTGTGGGAAAAAAAGATGTCACATCGAGTGGCAAAAGGAGCTATTATTCTTTCAATATACAAGTCAGTGTATTGAACAGATTTTAGAGGTCGAGTGCAGACACGTGTATGAGAAAAGAGATATACTGTGTATCTCATTCTGGATTCACAAATAAGAAATAAGTGTTCAAATTTTTGCGAATATAAACTTGCTTCGAATTTTTGAAATTCAGTTTTAGTCTCGATGTATAACAACTATGCAACAGATAAACACTTCCTCTAATTAAATTTTATTTTTAAAACTGTTCTTTGCTTGATAGAAAATACATTTTACTTTGTCAGGTTTGTCACGCAATCTGGGAATCTGGAAAACCTGGAAATGTCAGGGAATTTTGTAAAAATTGAAAAAACCTGGAAAAATCGGGGAATTTGGATCGAAATTCTGGAAAATTGTTGTTTTCTAATTGTATTTTATCTTGAAATTTGATTTTACTGAAATATTTCAAAATTAATTCAATTTAAAAAGAGAAGCGTTTACGATTTTCATAATTAAATGAACTTTAAAAGATTTCCATTTGAAATTATGTAAAATTTGAATTTTAAAAGATTTTCATTTGAAATTTTGAAAAATTTCAATTTTAAAAGATTTTCATTTGAAATTTTGTAGAATTTCATTTTTAAAAGATTTTCATTTGAAATTTTGTAGAATTTCAATTTTAAAAGATTTTCATTTGAAATTTTGTAAAATTTCAATTTTAAAAGATTTTAAACTTTGTAAAATTTCAATTTTAAATGGATTTTATTAGACATTTTAAGAAACCAAGATTTTAAAAACAAAATTTAATAACTAAAATTGTTGTGAAATTAGTTAATTTTTTTCAATGTACATTAAAATGATTTTTTAAAATAATGGAAATAGAGAAGAATTTTAGTTAAAAACACTAAAACAAATTGAATTTCTGCAGTAATTAGAAATATTACTGCAGAAATTCAATTATTTTTAAAAGTAGTAAAATTCCTCTCGCAGAATTTCAATTATTTAATTTTTTTTTATTATACAAAGAATTAAATTATTTTCCAATATTTTAAATGAAATTCTTTCGTAACAATTTAATTTTTTTCAAAATAATTTTAATAAAATTCTTCGTAGATAATCAAATTATATTATACTAAAAATTTACAAAAATTTTAATGAAAATTTCAATTACCTTCATAAATAATACAATTTTTCTCAAAAATTAATAGAAATAAGAAAATATAAATAAAAAAAATTTTAATAGAATTTTACAGAATAATTACATTTTTTGAGATATTCAATTAAAATTGTATTAAAAATAATAGAAATTCTGACAATGTTTTTCAGAAATGTTTGAATGTCGGAGAAAAATTTTATTATTTACAAAAGTAATTGAAAATTGACAAGAATTTTTGTAAATTTTTGAACATAATTAGATTTTTGCAAAGAATTATATTTCTTTTGAAAATAATTAAATTCTTGAGACGAACTTTATTAAAATTTATTTCTAATTAATTGAATTCTTTAGTTAAATTTTTTTCGAAATGGTAGACATTGTAAATAATTGATTTTTGATAATTTATTTTGAAAAATTGAAAAAATAGAAATTTTTTGAAAGTAGTTCAATTCTTTGAAAAAATAAATAAAAAATAATTGAATTTTTATAAAACCTAATTTCTATATGAAAAATAATAATGATTTAACATTTATTTAATAACGACGATATTGATGTTTTCGAAAGAAACACTAAATTTCTAATTAATAATAAATTTGATTTTTTACAGCTCGCGTAAAATTTGTATTAATCAACAATTATTTTTACGATATAGATTTTACGATGTGAGGAAATTTTTTGAAATAAAATTCAACCCACTTTTGCTACTCTTGAAATTATTAATAATTCCCCCCTATAATTAGAGTTCGATAATAATAATTCTTTCGTCCCTGTATGTAATTTTTTTTTTTTATAAATTCTCATTAAGGTGAAATTTTCCTATTTCGTTTTACATAAGCTTCTTGTGTCAATTTCTGTGTGATAAATTTAGATTTTCAAATGCAGAACGCATAATTATTTCATGTGACCTTGTTCGACCCAGAAATTAAAATATCTGAATTTATATAAGAGTTTTTTTTTAAACATTATAATAACTCATGTGGTCAGGAGTAAAAATAATGCAGCATCAACTACAATTGTTTTTATTCTCTTTATTTAAATTTTTAACTGCATGAAATAATATTATTGTATGGTAATTGTGATGTATAAAAAATTGCCATTGAGATGTGTCGAGAATTATTCGAAATTATGTCATTAGTGAACTATTTTATCTACAGATTATGAATTTAATTTTAATTTTTTTTTAATTTTTAGAAATTTTTTTAAATTTAATTGTTTTTATAAAGCATTTGTTTTTTAAAATGTTTTTTATATTGCACTATTAATAAAATTATCTTGTAAATATTATACCCGTTGAATTTATTCAGAATTGCTAAGGAAAATGGTTAAATTTTTTGTAAAATTGAAACTAGGTGTCTGGTTTTTTAAAAGATTTACGAAGTAGTAGTTAAAATAATTGTTTGGATGAAAATTATGTTGGTAAAAGAAGTTTGAAACAATAAACCTTAAATGTTTTTTTACTGACTAATGTGGCTTTCCCCCCTAAATTAATCATTTTCTCATCGAGTGTGTTTCTACATTTTATAAACAACTTGCAAGTGACCCTAATGGATAGCATATCAATAAGAAACAATCGTCTCTGACCTTTTTGTAAAAATGTCAAAAAGTAATGCGTTGTCGTTAAGGGGCATAATTAGTTGACGAGACTGAGTTTGTATGTCAATAAACCCCATTAGGTTCACTGAATAGTTAATTTATTACATATTGATCACTACCATGTTCTGACTTTAATTCAAAATTGCGTCCTAATGATGTGAGTAAACTTCCATAACATTTTATAACTCCGGGGAAAAAGGGTCATACCAAAAATTATTCTTTACAAACTTTTAAATTGTTGTTCAACTTTGAATGTAGTGGAACTTCCAAAGTGCTTCTTGTGCTATTAGAGAAATTGAGTCATAATACTGAAATATTAAAATCTGCTTTCAGAAAGGTAATTTTTAAAAACATATTCCTTTGTTCTTATTCACTTCTTTTACATTTCCCACTCGATTCTTTGTCAAATCAAAATTGGAACAATCAAAATCATGTTTTTGTGGAATTTTAGGAGTAGCAGTAGCTTTTGATTTTTTTCCGTTTGTTAATACCAACACCAACCATTCTCTTTGTTGCTCCAACATAAGATTACGAACCTTGAGGTTTATTTTATAAACATCAGTTTTTTTTAATCCTTACATTTTCTGATCGAATTGTGACTCAAAACATTTGTAGGAACAGTTAAGATGTTACATTTAGGCATTAATGATGTTCCGAAAGTATAAATTTTCGATTTTTCCTCCTTATAAATTTTGTACGGATGGTAAAAATCTTGTTGGCAATTTGATACAAAAGAATGAATTTATATTTTTTGGAACATTCGTTTTTTTTAGAACAAATACGTTTTTAAGTTGTAATTATTTATGTAAGAGTTTTATTCCCATCTGTTAAATATTGCAATTTTTCAAACGATTAAATGTTGCGCATCTTAATTATTAGTTTAGAAGAAGTATGTTTTTTACGCCAATCTGTAATGGGTTTATTGTTATTCTTATTTTACAAGATCATCTAAAACATTGAGTAATTAATTTCCAGTTCATGAGAGAATTGTACTATTCAAAATTTCTTGAATTATGCCATTTGGTACACTGGTCATATCATCAACATATCTATAGAAAAATTTGTCAATAAATAAAAAAAAGTTTGTCAAATTTAGTCACAAAAACTGAAATAATGTCACTGACAAATTGACGCCTACTTAATCATTATCAAATTAAATTTTATTTCTCTATTTTTCTGTAACATTTATGTTATCAATAACAGTGATAATGTCAATAAGCTTATCAATCTTTAAAATTGCACCTAGAAAATTCCAACATTTATTTTTAATGTTTTGTATAAACCTTCGGTATAATACATGTAAAGATAAAATTTTTTCTGATTTATACTTTAGTATTGATGTGGATTCAACCGAAATTACACGATTTTAGTACCGAAAAGAAAAATCCAGTATAAAACTTTTTTTTATCTTTTTCGTGTATATATCATAAAATAATTGCGTGTTAAGCTTATTAACTATTCTATTACGAAGTGTCGAGGAACTCATTTCTCGATGTCACTGATAATAAATTTGTTCAGAGTGATAATAAATTTTAATTATACAGCTGTGAAAAAATGTAATTAATTCTCAACAAACGAATGAACGAATGAGTTGAACCGACTATGAGAATCAATTATAATATTGATTGATTAATTAATATTAAATTATGGTAAATTTATTTTCTTACAGTGGAATTATGGAATTGCATTTCTTTTAATATTGTCAGAGTTGGATAATACGATTCTTTTTCTTTTGAAACGACTACTGTTAACTTGTTAACGTGTAATTGTAAATAATGATTCATTAGCGACGATTCTTATGTTCCATTGAAACATTCATTCCTGAAAAGTTTTACAAGTGATTATATTCTTGTGAATTGGTCACGTTGGTTTGAAATATTTTTTTTTTTTTTTGAATCAAAGCAACTTTCCTCGTGTCACATTTTATTGATTGTGAAAAAATAATTATTTTTTTAATGTTTAGAAATGGCAGAATATTTTAGAAATGCATTTTCGTTTCGTATTGTTTATTGATGAAAAGGAGTAGAAAAGAAAAAAATTATTAACAAATTTATTTCGGAAAAGGTAAAAGCGATACCTTAAGGCACTAAAAAGAATGTAAACAGTTAAAAACACTGTTAAAACTTTTTATTATCGAACAAAATACAAAACACGAAAGTTTTTTTTTAAGTTTGAAATTTTTTTAGGTTGAAAAATTAATAAAAAAAATATTTTATGACAAAAAGACAGCTAAGACAAATATATAATAATGAAGAAATATACAAGATTGATGATGCAATACAGGTTTCTGAAGAGCAGAAAAAAAGCAATAAGCAACGTGTTCCATATTTTGCTTACGTCAGTGCTTAAAGAAATTTGTCTACATTTATCGTCAGAGATATTTATTGATTACCCACACGTAATTTTTATTGTGGATAATTCATACGTGGGTGCGCTATTGTTCAATATTTTTTTTAAAAAAATATTTTCTACATTATCATAATTCTCTAAAGAAGTGTAACTAAAGTTTATAATTTTCATCAAACACGTGCTGTTAAATATTTTAGTGTTCATAAAGAATATAAATTTTTCACAAATAATAAAAATTCATTTATTGATAAATACATGAAGAGAGATCATTTGATAACAATGTATATTTTACAATGGAACATTATTTCATAACAAGGTCATGTTGATATTAGACTATTCTTTCTTTTCTTCGAAATTCCTGAACACGTGATCTGACAATTTTAATTTGGATCCGTGTTTATAGAAATTATTTTTTTGTGTGCTATAGGGGCGTTTTGTCCGCCAATTCGTTTTCTAATTAGTTGTATTGATTTTCCTTTGGAATTTTTAAAAATTATTTTTGTATTTTACTTTCAATATCAGATTTTCTTACAGTGAACCGTTCATGACTTTGGAGAATATGAATAAAAGAAGTCGCGTATCGATTTTCTCTCGAGTTAAATTTTTTTTTTCTTTTGTCAAGGGAGAAGAAAATAGATAGACACGGAGAGAGTAATTAAATAGCATCTCGTTTGGCTTTACTCCAAACGAATTTTGTGGCACTCAATATTTCCGTTTTTCGATGGATCTACTGTCAAAAAAATTAGAAAAGAATTTTTCTTTCTGTGTTTCATTTCAAAAGGACTGTTATTTTATTTCTATTTACGCTTTTAGTATTTCTTTTGACTCAAGTGGATTTAGGTTTTGCAAAAAAACAAACCGTTTCCAAAAATTGGAAGTGCTACTTACTTAGAAGTTTGTAATTTAAATTTCGTTAGATAAGAACGTCGTTTAGTTAACTTTTAATTCTCAGTTTTTTTAATTACTTTGCATCAATTTTATTAGCGTCTCGTTAAGCGGTCAAATCGATAATTTCAAAGTTCATTTAACATTTTAGTGTCGAGACTAGACGAACTTGCGGAGGTGATTTGAAATCGAATTATCTTATACCAGGTCATAGACTCGACCTAGAACTTGATAAAACTTGTAGTCAAAGACTAAAGCTCAAAACTTTTTCAATCACATTCCCTCTTCATTATTGAAAGTACAAAATGCGTAATTGCTTTTTTCCGAAGGCTAAAAAACAAATTCAAACATATTACCGCACGTCTTGTACGAAGCAAAACGAAAATAACAGATTTTTATACTTTCTGAAGCACTAAATTTTTGTTTGGACAAGAGTCTGATGAAGGTCCTCCAAAAGTTTCCATCGAGTACATATTTTTTTGGGGTGGAATAAAATAAATTTTACTTCGATGGTAAAAATACCTCTCCTAATAATTCAGATGATGCTTCAAAACATTGTAAATTCTGTTAAGAAACCTTTTCTTCAATTGGAATTATGAAAAAATGGAAGGAAACGCAATTGCTTTCAAAAATTGAGTGAAACAATTGTTTCCAAAAATATTTTTAGAAAAGGCGTTATTAATAACGTCTTCTAATCGATAGACATTTGAAACGTCATATGAAGACGTTAGATGCTTTATACACGTAAAATGTCCTTCATTGTACCACCAATCAAGTATGAGTTATACCCTTAATTATTTATTCATTGGGTTAGAAGGTCGTATGACGGGGGTAGTAGGTTCCTTTTCAGTTAATTTTGTCTCAGTAATACTAGTCTCTTCAGTGTGAATGCATACTTTTTTCCTGTCCCTTACATTTTATCCCGAAAAAACCAAAAAAAAAGGTTGTTAAAGTAACCGTGACAACTAAAACTGGAAAAGTTTCAATAACTGATTTTCAAAATGAGTATTTTTTTTCTCGCTCGACTAGCCATGGAATCTTTGAGTGAAAAATGGCAACGCACGTTACGAGTAGTTCTAAAACGGCACAAATACCAAAGAGGATTTTATCGATGAAAATGTGTAGTCCCCACCTTTTTTCTAAATTAAAATATTTATAAGTACTTTTTAATTGAATTATTAAAATTATTAATGATTAAATCTAAAAAATGAATCTATTAAATAAAAAATGTTTCCGTGTAAAATACGTACCATACTATTAAATTTGTAAATAAAAAAATTGACTAAACCAGTAGTCGTCGAAAAACGGTTGAGTTTGTTCGACGTTGAAATTTTCTTAACTTACCAGTTCACTGTCGTAATTTATTATTTGTTTGCATAAGATAACGATAACACCGGTTTTTCATTTAAAAAAAAACGACATCTTCCTTTGTAGAGATTTGATTTTTGCATTAGTTGTTCACACTTGTTCAGATAACAAGTGTTTTAACAAACTTGAACGTTTGTTTCTCCTTTTTTGTCCTATTTTTAAATTCTTCTTTTTCTAAAAATGGAAATCGAAACACGAGGTTTGATACAAATTTGCTTTTCACCGAAACCTGTTCTAAGAACGAGGTAAATTTTCATATCTTTGAATATTATTTTTTTTTAATAAGTGAACATCATGTTATAATAGTGTATGTATTTTGTTATCACTATTTGCTTTTAAAAACTTGTTTTACTGTACAATTCAAACTAATCGCTGTGAAAATCAATTTCGGTAATAAAAAAAAATATTTGTGGGGAGTAGTTTTTCTGAATATTGCATTTGTTTTCAGGTCGGCTGGATCGATTGGAGCCCGTTCAGCTCCAAATACTCCTCTTCAGGGAAATGTAGTGGGAACGCCACCAATTGGACAGACACCGCTTTCTGGAATCCAGCTTGCGGTTCCACCGTCACCAAAAAGTCCCAGTCACTCAGGCTCAAAGAGCAATGAAAGGTGAATATTATCGTAATTTTTGTTTAAACGCTTCAAGATTTGTAATTCCTTTAGGGATCCTGAAAAAATAATTAAAAAAATTTCCTCCATGGATGATAGCAGAACAAAATATATGATCCATTCCTTTAGGGATCCTAACAAGCAATTAAAAATTTCCTCCATGGATGATAGCACAACAAAATAGATGTTCCATTCCTTTAGGGATCCTAACAATTAAAAATTTCCTCCATGGATGATAGCACAACAAAATAGATGTCCATTCCTTTAGTGATCCTAACAGAATTAAAAATTTCCACCACGAATTATAGTACAACAAATAGATGTTCCATTCCTTTAGGGATCCTAACAAACAATTAAAAATTTCCTCCATGGATCATAGCACAACAAAATAGATGTTCCATTCCTTTAGGGAATCTAACAATAACAAATGATTAAAAATTTCCTCCATGGATCATAGCACAACAAAATAGATGTTCCATTCCTTTAGGGATCCTAACAGAATTAAAAATTTTCACCACGAATTATAGCACAATAATAATAATTGAAATCAAAAAATGAGCGGACCAAACGGGTTTCTTTATCTTAAATTATTACAGATTACAAATAAGACACTGCACTTCGCTGATTAAGAAGTAAATAAATGTTCACGTCACATTTAGGAAAAGCTCAATCTTTTGATTATGTATTTTACAAATCTTTTGTATACTATAATTTCTTTTAATCGTGATTAATCGAAAGCAACATGTGAATGATTAACGTGAATTTTGCTATAGATTATGAGCGTATTTAAATGTTAATGCTTAATATCAATAATTTGTCAGTCTGCTCCGTGTATTGGTCGATGGAAGGAATAAAAATCGCGTGAAACAAACTTTGCAAAAATGGATTTATTAAGTTTCGATTGACTAGCTAATGGACTTTTGCGTCGTTGGTTCAGGTTTTAAATTTTTGGACAATTTTTTAAATTACCTTCTTGCAAATACTAACTATTGTTTCTTTTTTTCAGCCAACTGTCGAAACCCTTGAGCAAGAGTACACCATCTATGACCGCTGATGGAAGTCAAACGCCGGCCTCCATCAGCAGGAGTTCATCAAAATCATCGCCTGCTATGTCCATTAATAGTGCACGACAAAAGAAGTTTCACAGGCATTTCAGTCAGGTATTTTACTAAATCAGTATTTTATTTCTACTCCATATTTTTTTACTCCATAATTCCTAAATCAAAAAAGGACATACACAATATTGCTACACAATAAAACTTATTTAAGTTACATTTATTTTTAAAATGACTTTTCATATTCCTTGGGAAATAATTTGCGGAAAACTTTAATTAAAACAGTTGTATTTTAAAATTAAAAGACCTTATCAAGTTTGTGGCTTTAGAATCTTGAAGTTGAACTCTTGCGTCATTTATAAAAGAATAATTCGAAAAGTTTTGCTGTTTCTATATCGAGTCGAATGCTATTTACTTCTAGCTACAAGACTTGGATTTTATAACTCGTCTTTCTTTCAAAAGTTCTTTTCAACTTTGTACTCTGATTTCTTCAGTTATACTTTTAATTTTAATTATACTTTTAATAACACAGCAGAAAATATTAAGAATATTTAATTAATTTTTTGAAGACACGTATATTATTTGTATTTGAAAAATGTAAGCCAAGAGCAGATTCGAACTTAATGGTAGTCTTCGAAATTTTGTGGTCAGGTGGCGTCGGACGAGAGGGTCTTGAATTATTACAGTTGTGCACTTGTGGGCGATATTTTACTTCAAGGACATCTCTACATAACGCCAAATTATTTTGCCTTCTACAGTAATGTTTTTGGTTATATCACGAAACTTTTGATACCGACAATATCAGTCGTGAAAATCACCAAAGAGAAGACTGCAAGAATCATTCCTAATGCGGTGGCAGTGTCGACGGAGGAAAATCGCCACGTATTCTGCTCTCTGTTGTCAAGGGACACTACCTATAAGTTAATGATCGAAGTGTGGGAAGCGGCAATGGAATCGTTATCAGTCATTGACGCACTACCGCTACCGGTCACTGAGGACAAAATTGTCGTGCCAGAGGAGTTGCTTGTCGATGACAGTGAGATAAAAACGGAAGAGGATGATTCCAGTATGTCGGAGAGTGGACCTGACATAACGTCCAGGTCGCCAACGCTTTGCAGTGATACTGATGGTCATTCACCTACCACTCCAAGTTTGCAGAGGTAATGTTTTGTCCTTTGTTATGAATGATGTTTTTGAAAATGACTCTATGCAACGAAATGTATACATTTGCTTCTTTTAGATTGGAGCAAGAGCCTTTATTGAAACAGAAAGTTCTGAGATCATCAATGAAGTCGTCATTGGGATCAATACTCTGCGGAAGACTTGAACCTGGAACTATAATTGCTATCTTAGTAGCCCTTTTGGCAGCCCTTTATGTATCAGCCGCTCTAATGATGCTTCGTATTGATAAATTGCACTCGGCATATGTCAATCATCCGCTTTCAACTACTGAAAGATTTACTCAGGATCGACTTTTACAGTATCTTAACACAAATTTAGATCAAATTATTAAGGTAAGAAACTTGCTAATTCGCCCCGTATAATTTATAAGTCAACAAACACTCCGATCTAACTAATCTTAATCGCTCCGAACACTAATTGCTGTCTTGCTGACATCCTCTGCAATTCTATCAATGCTTGTTGCCCCTTCAACCAGCAGTTTAATGAACCAAAAAATCATCTAGGATAGGGTACCCTATCATGGATAATTGTTGGTACTAATAACTAGAAATCATCAAGAACAACGAAGTGGTATTAAATACCAAGAATCATCTAGGATAGGGTACCCTTTTCTAGATGATTACACGTTTTAATAACTAGAAATCCTTAAGAAAATTAAAGCGTTATATACCAAGAATCATCTAGGATAGGGTACCCTTTCTTGATACCCTATCAATTTCTAATAACTAGAAATCTTCAAGAACAACGATGTGTTATTAAATACCAAGAATCATCTAGGATAGGGTACCCTTTCCTAGCTGATTCTTGATTTTAATAACTAGAAATCATCAAGAAAATCAAAGCGTTATTATATACTAATAATCATCTAGGATAGGGTACCCTATCAATTTTTAATAACTAGAAATCATCAAGAACTGAGAAGCGTTATTAAATGACAAGAATCATCTAGGAAAGAGTACCCTATTCTAGATGATTCTTCGTAGTAATAACTAAAAATTATCAAGAACAACGAAGGGTTATTAATTATTAAGAATCATCTAGGAAAGGGTACCCTATCCTAGATAATTGTTGGTGCTAATAACTAAAAATGATCAAGAACAACGAAGGGTTATTAATTACCAAGAATCATCTAGGAAAGGGTACCCTATCCCAAATAATTCTCGGTACTAATAAAACGTTATTCTTCTCCTGCATCCTTGGGATACTAACTACCTTTTAATTTATCTGTTGGGTTTCTAATATCAGTAAAATACGTGACTTAGTTAAGAAACATTTAGAAGGTATCTGTACGCAGATTACAAATGCAGTTTTTCCAAAAATTCCCCAAGCAAAACAGGGACTTACACCCATTAATAATCTTACAAAACTAGTATACCTAACAAAACAAAAAAAATATCCAATTACATAAGTTTTAATGTCCAAAAGGTCCGGCAAAGTCTGCAGACACTGTCACAGCAAATAGTTTCAATGAATCCTGACAATGAGAGCGGAACAACAGTCAGGCCAATTGAACCTGAAGAATCACCGAGTTAGCCTCCAACAATGCCAAATATTGAAATATCACTAAGAAAGAAACTTGGAGTTCCCCCGCACATCACTAGCGTATGAAGCGCGTCGTTACTAGTAAATAATTACAAAAAAAACCTCTCCTCCAAAAAAAAGGCTAAACTATAAAGCAAATCTTTGTGCTTTCTTCTTAGCAACTGTGAATTTACATTTAAAAAACAAAATGAATCGTCAAAATTCACTTCTGCTTTAATGTCTTAAACATTTGAAGAAAAAAATTAGCATCTATAGAGAAGATGAGGCGCAGACAATTTTTAAAATTGATCGCAGCCCATTATTTATTCGAAAACATTTTTTTTTTTTTGAGGCTCTGAATAATTTGATTTATATTTGTGAAGTAAAGCATCAAAATAATCTTGTTATAAATTATTTATTTATATTTATTTATATTTATTAATACAATAATAATATTGTGATATAATAAATAATTATAAATAAATTATTAACTTTTTCCCGCTTGAAATTTCAATCAAATAATTTAATAAATACTATTACAATTAAAAATTGTAATTTAGAGAATTGTTTTTTTTTTTACTAAAATACCTAGTAAAAAAAGATTCTTTTTTTGTCAAGAAAAAGTTTACTTTACTCACAAATATTTCCAAATCAAATTTATTGTTATCCAAAGAGAATTTTTTCGAGAAAAAAAAACAAATAGTTTGGGAAAGATTAAAAAGGATGGAAAAATTTGAAAATTCTATATTAAAGCAGGGCGAAAATCTATGAGCGCAATTTGCTAGCTGAGGTGTTTCAACTAGTCACAAAAAAAAATCTCTGCCCTTCGCACGAGTGTATAAAAGAGAAAATTCTATATGTATATAAAATAGTAATGTGTGAATTTCATTATATTCGTAATTCGCATTTTATCAAGGAAAAGAAATTTTTGGTTTATTCTTTTTTTCTTCATTAAAAAAAAGTCTGTGCCAAGGAGTTTGAAATTTTATTTTCGGGGAAAATTGACTAATATACTCCACGTCAACTTCCACGAATACGAAATTTTCTTTTAGTTTACTTTTGTATTTGATTCATTAGAACGTTGAAAAAATTAATGTATGTAATTTTTTTTTTCAATTATTTTAAGTAGAGACACTACCGTCCTTTTTGTAATTTTATATAGACGATTTTTTAAAAATGGAGAAAAAAAATTACACATTGGTAAACATCAAAAGAAATTATGTGCACGCAATGGAATTACGTTTATCGAGTCATCGTGGAGGGTGGCGTGATTAAGAAATTTTGTTTCACAAAAAAAAAGTGTTCTCGGCGAATTGTATTTTTTCAGAAAAAATCACTTCAGCCTTCATTTTTTTTATTATTTTGTTTCTCAGTTTTTCTAAACAAGATTAAATATTTGTTTCAAAAACAAATTTTCTAGTTTTAGTCTCTAGTTTTAGTGGATTTGTATAAATTGATTTTAAATCCGTTTTACAAAATTTTTAATTTATCTAAATTCTATGTTCGATATTAATTTGTAAAATTAAAGTCTATGTTTGATATTAATTTGTAAAATTGTAAAATACTGTTAATTAAATTTTTATTTTATTCCTTTCTGTGAGAAAAATAAAAATTGTCTAATAAAAAATAATTAAATTTTACTATTGTAGACAAATTTCTAAATGCTGCAAAATAATGATAAAATAATTGTTTGGTAGTAGTGTCGAATTTTGAAAAATTAAAATTAAAAAAAATTGTTTAAATAAAAAATTGTAAGAAATAATTTTCTAATCATTCCCGGTGAGAAAGGAAAAAGGTTTTCATCTTTAAAAGTTGAAATAAAAATGTAAGGCTGTAGGATTATTTTGAAAAAATAATTTCAAATACATGCCAAGGTAAATGTAAATTTAAAAATGTTTTTAATAAAATTGCGTGATGAGCAGATACGTTGGCAAAAAAAAAATTTGAGTATATTTTTGTATCTGCTCTTGTGTAATAATTGTAATGAATGTGATAATTTTCGAAATGAAAGCGAAAAGAAAGTTATTTCTGAATGAAAGATTTTTTAGTGTAAAAAATGAACCTAAAAGAAAGGTTCAAAAATGTCAATTCTTTAATATCATTGGCTGTAGAATTTATTCATATATCAAAGATTTGATTTTGTGATTGATCTGTAATCAAAATTTTCAGATGTTTGTCATTTTCGTTATTGATTTTTGTTTTTAATTTTCAAAACTGAGTTTTATTTTTATTATACGAATTGAATTTTAAATAAAAAAGTATTTTAAATTCATCTTTTCTAATTGTAGAATATTATTGTTGAAGTTAGAAAAATTTGAAACTTAATTTGAAAAAATTTGTTTCTTTCAATAATTTTTTTTAATTTCTAAACATTTTTTTACACAAAAATTTTTTTTAATTATCATTACCAACTGTAATTGATGTTACAGGTGCGTATTTAAAATTAAACTACAAATAAAAATTACAGTTATTTTAAAATTCTATTTTCGAATTGTAAGGTTTAAAATTTTTTTTTATTTCTACAACTTTTGTTACTTCTTTGGCGGTGTTTCTGATGTTTTATTAATTTTAATGAAGAATGGAAAATAAGAGTGAAAATGTGTACATAATTAATTAATCTGTCCTATCTGTTTATATTTTATAATCGAATATTGTAAAAGCTCATTCTTGAATTTCGATAATATGAAACTTCAGTAAAATTGAAAAATCCTTCGCGAGGATAAAATTAAAAATTTATTTATTTTTGCGAACGATTTTTATAATACCAAAAAGGAACTTTTTAAAAAAATATTTCCAAGTATCGATATTATTTATCACAAGTCAATATTTTCTTATCTATATAGTTATGAATGAAATAATAGGGAAAAAAGTGAAATTATTAAAAATAATAAATGGAGAAGAAAAATATTAAAAATGAATGAATAGATTTTTAAGAGAGAGGCTTTCTTAACCAGTGTCTTGTTGAAACAATTTTTAACAATTTGGCTAATATTTTTTTATTTTCTATAATGTCATAAATATAATATATATATATAAAACTAAGTAGGGAAATAACTTGTGAAATTTTAAGGTCTGCGCTGATTATTGTACAGATTTTGTTTGTTTTTTTTTCGTCCATCAAAGCGAATATTGTCCTCGTCGCATTTGATTTAAATAATTTAAAATTTGTTTTCTTTTTAATTTCGATTTTTTAATGTGCCAATACACACGAACCGAACAAAGTGGATCGAATTTTGTGTTCGTCTTTGCACTTTGCACGTAATTGTTTCAATACAATTGTTTTAATAACAAAATAATTGTTTCTAATGTTGAAAAATTGGGGTATATGTCCACTTTGCATCGCTGTTGTATACGAGAAACATAAAAAAGAAATTTTTTATAGACAATTTAGTATTAATATGGAATGTATATATTTTTTTATTTATTTTGAAAATAATATGCAAATTTCATCTTTTCTTGAAAAATCATTCACAAAAAATGAATTTGGATCTTAATTGAATAATATTACAGGAAAGATTTGAATTCGCTTTGAAATTTGCAAAAATTGAAAATCAAAATCAATTTTCGTGTTGGAATATTTAGTATATCTATTGTTTTAATTAGACAATTTTTTTTCCTTTAGATTTATTGTGGTGCTCAATAAGCGATTAAAAAAGCTTAAATAGGGATTTTAGCGTAATTATTTTTTTATTCAGTCTGAGTAAATCGTTCACTGCTGACAATTTTTTTTTACTTTGTAATATATAAATAACTAATTAGTAAATTTACAACAGCTTTTTGTATAATTATCGTATTTTTTAATCGATCCATTATTGTATTTATTTAAAACAAAAGAAATTATAGACTAGAACATTATTTTCATCTTGATCATCAAACAATTATTTTTTTTTGGATAGTAAGTTGTTCTCTGTCCACGACTGAAATACTATATTATATAATATTGTTAATAATATATTGTAATATATAAATATTAGTAAAAAAAAATTTTTTTTTCCTTTTTTTTCCCATTAAAAAATATAGCCCGCTCGTTATTTATGATAACTTTGTTCTTGTAATATGGGCGTAATGAGCTCAATTTAGGCAAAACAAAAAGGAGAAATGTCTTCAGAAAAAAAATAAAAATAAATACAAAATCAAAGAACAATATATTGTTAATCGTGATTTAAACAAAAAATCGAGATGAGCGAATGAGTGTAGGAGTAAATGAGAGATTTGTGAAAAAATTGAGAATTAATAAAAAGGATGTTGAAAAACAATAATGCAGACAGACCAATAATTTAATATGTAATTTGTGTATAAGCTGATACACAGAGTACAATAAAGAATATTGAAAAATTCTGAGGAATTGTCGTCTCTAGACTTTATTTAATTCATTATCTATCAACTACTTTAAAAAAAACTATTTATTTATTTACCATTTTTAAATTTTAATTAAAATTAATTTTTAAAACATTTTTTATCAGAAAATACTACTAGAAATTAATTATTTAAAGAGAAAAATAGAAGAATTTATTCAAAATACAAAATTGAATTCTTGCAAATTTTTTCGACGAGTAAAATTAAAATTTTCTATGAAAATAATTATACAGATTTGCGTAGAATTTTAATAAATTAAGAAAAAATTGAATTCTTTTGAAAAATGTTATTAAAATAGTAAATATCAAAAATCATTGACTTGTGGAATTTTTTTTAAACAATTGCATTTCAAAGCCCTGTTTCTGAGACTTAATATCAGTGGGTAATTAATTAAGAAATATTGTCCAAAACATCTTTATTTTGATCTTTGCTGTTATCCTTTTTTTTATGTAATTTATACAAATTTCATGTACAAATACCGTCTTAATTTTAAATTTATAAAAAAATTCGACGTAAACAAATTTTTTTTCTCTAAAAATCGTTGTTTAATTCCACCAAAAAAAAAATTTTTTAAGTTCGTGTTGAAAACCATATCTTTGTCACATAGTTTTAATATCGTCTTGGATATTAAAACAAAACATAAAAATTACATAAAAGGACAAAGTTATCTTTTTTTTAGAAAAAAAATTATAATGAAAAAATTCATATTTTAACACGTCTTTATCTTTTTCTCGAAGAAAAAGAAAACGTATTATCGTTATTTTATTTTACATAAAAAGCATAAGACCTATAAATATTTATTTATAAAAGAGTTTTACTACAAGACAAAATTCTTGTTATATAAATATATAGTATATGTAGCTTCTTATTACTATACAAAAGATTTCTCTTTACTTTTCTCATCGAATAATACCATATATGATTAATAATAATAATTAACAAAAAGAAAAGCAAAAAATTTTAATTTTGAAATATTCGAAAATTTTTTCTGCTTTCTGTAATTATTTTTGTCCAACGCCTGCAGTGGAATCGCACTATTGTATGCTAGGCACCAGTGGAGAAAAGTGCTACTTTCCTCCACTGGTGGTTGGCCAGTGGAGAAAAGTACTACTTTCCTCCACTGGTGGTTTGGCCAGTGGAGAAATGAGTTTGATGACTGGTGGAAAAATAGAATTATTCGTATTTTCCTTTTAAATTGTTAATATTAATATAACTTACGTAACTAAAATAAGGGTATGACTTACGTAGTTTACGCAACGTACGCAATTTACGTAAGTAACGTAACATACTGTTGCGTTCTGTTCTCTGCTGTTCTTACGTAAGTTACGTAAGTCATGTTTTTGCATAAGTTACGTAAGCCATGTTCTTACGTAAGTTACGTAAGCCATGTTTTTACGTAAGTTACGTAAGTCATGTTTTTACGTAAGTTTCGTAAATCATGTTTTTACATAAGTTACGTAAGCCATGTTCTTACGTAAGTTACGTAAGCCATGTTCTTACGTAAGTTACGTAAGTCATGTTTTTACGTAAGTTTCGTAAATCATGTTTTTACATAAGTTACGTAAGTCATGTTCTTACGTAAGTTACGTAAGTCATGTTTTTACGTAAGTTACGTAATTCATGTAATTTTGACAAATTGTTGAGTTGGTTATGATTTAAAAAAAAAAAATTTTATGCACAGTCCAAAATACCACCAGAATAAATTACTTAAATCCTTTTTGATGTTAATTTAATCCTAGAGTGATTTAACTGTGACAAATTATTTTTTTGAAGAAAATAAAAATTTTTTTTTTCTAAAATTTTTTTTGCAGTTGTTGGACAAAGTATCGTGTACAATTCGTGGAGAAAAACGATTTTCTCTCGCTTGATTGCTGCACTCGCTACGCTCGAGCAGCAAACTTCAGCTCGCGAGAAATCGACCTTTTTCTCCACTCGTTGCACAATATACTATTTTTACATTCAGAATTTGTGGTAGAAAAAATTAAATGAAAATACATTTTTTTTGCCGAAGGAATCAATTTCGTTAAATGAAAAATTATTATTGGTTTTAAAAATAATATTTTTAAAAGTATTTTAAAAGTAAATATTTTTAAACTTCATTTATAGTTCTAAAATGTTTTTCTTTGTAAAAAAGGGGTTTTTTTTTGTAATTGTCTTTGAATATAATTTCAGAAATAATTAATAGCTTACAAGAAGAAAAATTCGAAAAAATTGCCAATCAAATAAATCGATGGAAAAGTTGAAAATTCGGAAAAAAATCGATGAAAAAGATTCTTTTCTTACAACGTAAAAATAAAATACAAGCGTCACTATATGTATTGAAATAAGTGAACACAAATTTAAAAGTTGTTGATTATAACTTAAAAAAACTTCTATACAATGCAAGAGTGAATTTTTTTTTCTTCCAATTTTCTCTCTATTTTTATTAAAAGTAAATACGTAATTATTTTTATTCTTTAATTTCAAATTCAAAAAGTAACCAATATTTATTATTTTGATTTTTTTTTTTGTAAACACTATTCGATATTAATTGAATGTTATCTCTTCGCGTATAGAAATATGGCATCATGCGGCCATTACAAAACATGGGACGAATTAGAATAAAAATTTCACAAAATAGTACAAAAATATCGTGAGTTTTCGATTATATTATTTAAATATACAATATATAAGTCTCTGGCGACAGAAAAAGGCACATAAAAAAATGGCACCTTTGAAATTGCGATTTTACGCTACTTGGCACGTATAGTAAATCGGAATTATCGTCTCTTTATATTAATTAATTTTTATTTTTATATATAGAAACAATAATTAGATGATTTTCAATTTTTTTTCTTTTGCTTCTAGCTTCTCAATCCATGATGTACATTTGTATGGTACTTTGAATAGAAACTGTATTGCTCCTGTTTTCTTGGACACTTTCCTTGACGACTCATGTATTCGCCAAATTCACATATGGGCTGGGTACAATCTCCATTGTGAATGCATCTGGAAAATTGTTTTTTTAATTTATTGAAAATTGGAAAAAAAATCGCTAAAAGACAATATTTTCTACTTTTTTTACGATTCGGTACGATTTGAATATTTTTTTTCAATTGAACACTACAAAAATTAAATTAGAACCCTAAAATTATTAATTATTAATTAAAGTTATTAATTGTTAATTAAAAATTAATTGATAATTATTAATTTAAATTATTAATTAAATTTGAATCCTAATTAAATTATTATTAAAAATAATTTCAATTAAATTTTACAGAATTTGAGTTATTTTGAATACAGTTTAAAATAAGTTTCTCGAAACATGTAACATTTTTTAAATGTTTTCCTTATTAATACTCTTTTGAAGAAATGAATTTATTTATTTTTTTATTTATAATTATTTTCAAAAAATGTTATAAATTTGAAGAAGGTTTTATATTAAAATTAGTTGATTACTTTTTTGTTTCTAAACATTTTTTAAAATTATTTTTCTTTTTAAATAATTGAAATATAAAAATTAATGCATTAAAAATCATTGAATTGTTGCAAAAAGAATTTTATTAAAAAAATTGATAATACTAGAATTTTAATTAATTTCGTTTTAAAGAATTTCTTTGAATTTTTGTTTAAGTATCTAATAGAGTTTCTTTAATAATTTTAATTAAAAATTTTTTAAATAATGATATGTTAAGAAGATAATTTTTTATGTTTTGAATATAATTATGTTTGTTAATAATTAAAAATTAAAGTTGAATATTTAATTTTTGTGTTTTTATTAAAATTTCAGAAAATAATTAAATCGTTTTGTAAAATTTTGCAACAAATTAAGAAAGTTGATTTCATTCTTAAATTTTCTTTTTTAAAAAAACTTTTTTCTTTCATACTTACAAACGATCTCTAATTGAGAAATAGACTTTTCCCCGTCTTGTTCTTATGCAATTTTGATCCGTGTCGGAGCATTTGCATTGGCATTCACCATCAGGAGTAATTTTCGGCAAAAACTCCGAAGGACATCGACAACTGTAATATCAAATTATAAATAAGTTGACTTAGGGTAAAAAAAATTTATATTTAAAGAATTTTTTAAATTTAAAATTTATTTTTAAAATGTTTTTAATTAAAAAAAAAGTTTTTTAAATTTAAAATTTATTTAAAAAATTTTTTTAGTTCTTTTTACTAAAGGGAGAAATTTAAGACAACAATTTTTCATAACTTACGGTTTTTTTGGCGGTAATTTACGAAGATTTTGCGGTATAATTGGAGGATGGTGCCTTGCAAATCTTGTTTCCGCCGTTTTTTCCACCTTCACACCAACTTCAGTTCTCTCGCGACATTCACATTCGGTGTGATTATAGAAAGTTAGTTTTTCCACTACACTACTTCCTTCTAGATTCGTTGTCTGAAACAAAAAAAAAAGAATTTTGTCTTATTGTTTGTTGTTTAATATTTAAACAAATAAATAACATTTATTTGTTCATTGTTTAATAATAAACAATAAATAAAATAAATAAAAATAAACATTGTAAATAAATAAATAAATAAAATAAAGTAAATAAAATAAATCAATTTTTAATTATTAAATTGTCCATTTTAATTGAAATGATAAAAAAGGAAGAAAAAATGTATATATATATACTCGCATTGACTTTGACATCTTAATTACATACAATAATAAAATTTGCATAACTTTTGGTAAATCATTTCATGAGTGTGCACTTGGTAATTGGATACCGAAGAGAGAGAGACAATAATGAACATGTTTCTTCCCGTCACAAAAAAAAAATTAACAAACAAATTACACAGGATGTAAAATTAAGGATTTAAAATTATTATCATTACACAGCATTCTATATACACACAAAGAGAGAGAGAGAGAGAGGGGGGGGGAGGGGATGTGTTCTTGTCTTGGAAATGTCTCGACATTTTTATTTTTCCTTCCTCCTTTTGTAATGGAAATGTCGGCATCAGGAATAAAAAAAAAAAGAATGGAACTATTTTGCTTATTCAACGAGACTCGTGCATTGTCAGTTACGTTGGAATTTTCAAAACAGATTGTTCGTTCCGGTCTTTGAACTTAGTGATAAAGTCATGTCAATTGTATTGTCGTTATAATGTTCAATATTAGGAAATAATTACAATAATCATTCACTCGTATGGTAGTCACTCAAAGTTTACTTTCTATTTTACAATCGTTTTTAATTGTAGTAAATCTTAATTTTTTGAATATAATGATTTGCAAAATACAATAAAACCCCAGGATAATAATTTTCATAAAAATCCAAGTATTTTCTTAATAGTTCGCCATATTGGATCCGCCATTTTGAATTTTCATTATCTGAACTTAGATTCTTAATCTACTTTTTATAAGACGCATGTCTTATAAATTTAATCCTTTAATTGTAATTTTTAATCATCTTTATAAATACAAAAATTTATTGTTGAAGTTTAATTATTTGCAAAAATTTTAATAAAATTCTTAGGAAAATTTTTATGAATTTCAATTATCTAACAGAAATAATAAAATTTTTCTCTGAAATTCAATCATTTTCAAAAAATTTTAACAAAATTGATATGAAAATTTCAATAAATTTCAATTATTTTTATAAATAAGAAAATTTTTCCCTGAAGTTTAATAATTTTTAAAAATTTTAACGTTTTCTTCTCAAGTTTAATTACATTCAAAAATTCTAATATAATTCTTAGTAATATTTCAATGAATTTAAATTATCTTTATAAATAATAATATTTTTCTCTCAAGATTAATAGTATTCAAAAATTTTAATAAAATTCTTAGGAAAATTTCAATGAATTTTAATTATCTTTAAAATAATAAATTTTTATTCTGAAATTCAATTATTTTCAAGAATTTTTGAAAAATGTCCATTTTTTTCAATTATTTTTATAAATAAGACATTTTTTCTCTGAAATTTAATTATTTTCAATTATTTAATAAAATTCTTAGGAAAATTTCAATTATCTTTATAAATAATAAAATTTTTTTCTGAAATTAAATTATTTTCAAAATTTTTTTAACATATTTCAATTAATTTCAATTATCTTCAGAAATAATAAAATTTTTCTCTGAACTTTAGTTATTTTCAAAAATTTTAATAAAATTCCTATGAAAATTTCAATAAATTTCAATTATCTACATAATTAAGAAATTTTTTCTCTGAAGTTTAATTATTTTTAAAAATTTTTACATTTTTCTCTCAAGTTTAATTATATTCAGAAATTTTCGAAAAAATTCAAGTTCTTAAAATAAATGTTTGATAAAATTCTACGCCATTATTTAATTATTTTCATAAATACTAAAAACTCAAGGGGAATTGAATTATTTACTAATTTATTTAGAAATTTCTTCTCAATAATTAAATTATTTTCATAAATAATATAATAGTCAAGAGTTCATTTATTTTTGAAAATTTAAACAAAATTCGTCGCATGAATTCAATTATTTTTATAAATAACAAAATTCTTCTTGTAAATTCAATTCTTTCCATACATTTTTAATAAATCATAATTTTCAGTAAAACTAGTTTAAAATAATTCAACGCCGAAATTTAATTATTATTTGCAGTTGTAATTTTTAAGAATAATTTAAATAAATAATAATTGAATAATAAATTAATAATAATAATTGGATAATTTAAATAATTAAAATTTCAAAATAAAAGATTTTACATTGAAATTATTTGATATTTAAATTAAATTAAATACTTAAAAAAAATCATCAAATTCAAAATGGCGGATGCAATATGGCGTCTAATTCACTACGGGCATAGTAAATGTTTTGTTTAATAACACTCCAAACAGGTCTTAATTTTTATTTTGAACCTTTTTTTATGAAACAAGATGAATATCATTAGCGATCCCATGATAAAAATAATGCACGTGTTGAAAGAGAGGAGAATTATTTATAGAGATCGTAAAAATATAATACAAGCCCACAATTCAGATTACTTTACAGGAATAATATTGTTGTAGGTTGAATTAGAACTAGATTTTATTGTTAGAAGAAAATGTTCGCTCTTCGATTGCAAAACCTGTTCATTTACCCTAGAGACTAAAAAAAATATGTTTGCATCTCTCTCTCTCTCTCTATGTGTCGAACTATCGGTGATTTAATCTCCCACAGTGACAACATTTTTTTCCAATTATATTATTTACAATTACAAATTATTATTATTTCACTGTTTTTAAATTTATGTTTTCTTTTATTGAAATGTAAAACGGTAGCGGTTTAGCTGCAAAAAAAAATGCATAGCCTACTCATTAAGAGTAGGCGAAGAAGAAAAAAATGTTGACCAATTTGTTTGGCACAAATGAACTTTTTTCTTTTGATTCGCGATATTAATTGTGAAACACTATCAAGAGACGGAGAGTGAAATTTTTTTGCTCTCCTGTCTCTCGGATGTTCAAAGGGGGCTAATAAAAATCTCACTCTTTTGCTCTCGGTTCATAACATTGAATTATGATCCTCCACCCATCCCTAGTTGCTCATTTAAATTGGCTCCACCTCATATTGCCACAAGCACTAATTGTGCCTCCAAGCTTGCATGATAGTTGCGAAAAAAAGTTGGTACCCACCTTTAATTACTAATCACGATTCGATTTCGATTCTTAATTGA
Source organism: Leptopilina myrica (nomen nudum) (assembly GCA_032872475.1). NCBI lineage: Eukaryota > Metazoa > Arthropoda > Insecta > Hymenoptera > Figitidae > Leptopilina > Leptopilina myrica (nomen nudum). The sequence goes on along the minus strand of CM065461.1, from coordinate 47,445,881 downwards.
AGAAAAAAGAAGAAGATTCATCAATTCCTAAAAGCCAGATTTTTAAATCAAAATACATGTTTGATTGTAGATTTTTCTTATTTTTTGTTGCTGTAACTAATACTTTGGAGTATGCTCTCAATAGTCATTTTGTTCTTAATGCAAAGAGGCCACCGTGTAAGTTTTCTGGAGAAGAGTTCTCTAGATTTACGGTCTGAAAGATATTTCGACCAAAGCCATTCATTGAGGAGGATGATCGCGAATCTCAATCTGAACGTTAGCATCACTTGAGAGAAAGAGAGAGAGAGAGAGAATACACACTATCGTTGAATGTTGTTCTCGTGTTACAAAGAGAGCGAAAGGATTTTACACTTTATGCTTTGTCAGTAAAGGGGACGAAAAATAACAAGAAAGGTAGGGAAAAAAAGGGAGAAAAAGAAGAGAGAGAGAAAGGTGTTTCGAGTTCTGTTTGCTGAACGAGATCGTGCGAATCTAGACAGAGACGAAGTGTAACAACAACCAAGAGTGGAGAAAAGGATTTTTTTAGGGTACTTGAGGTAAAGAGATTTTACAGGGTAGATGGTGAACGATTTTTGGTACAATTCTTGGCACAATTCTTGGCACAATTCTTGGCACGATTCTTGGTACGATTCTTGGAACCTAGGGACAAAATCTCCATCCTTAGTCAATTCTTATCACACTTTATTTCAGTCTCCCTTTTAGTATGGTCTGATTCATCCATATCGTCAACTTGTCGAATGAAAGAAAGGTTCTTGTTTTGAAAGGTTCTTGTTTTAATGAAAGGTTTCAATTCTAGAATTAGGATTCAGTTTCGATACTCTTAGAAGAAGACCCTAACCCAAACAGTTTAATACTAACACACTGGATGAGCACATAAAAATAAAAACTGCATCTTTTGGATGGCACAAGCAGGAAAAGAGACCACGTACCATCCTCAACAATTCTTATCACACTTTCCCTCAATCTTTCTTTTTGTATGATCTGATTCATCAATCGTCATCTTTTGGCGAATGCTCTCGATCTAAAATTAATGTTCAGTTGTCGAAAGAACACAAAGATTTCAGTATTAACCCAGAAGACCCAGTATTAAAATAAAAACTGCATTTTTTGGATGCTACCTCTTGACAGCAAGAAAAACAAACCATGTTCTATCTTCAACAATTCTTATCAAAATTCCTTTCAACCATCCGTTTAGTACGATCTGATTCATCTTCTATTCCGTATTATCCAATTCTACCATCCTAAACTCTTCTCCCCCATTATCAAAGCAGATGATAATTATAGTTTGAGGATTCTTCAATTCTGTTATTCTTTAATTCAAACTATCATCAGCTTTTTTCAATACCATTACAGGATTAATCCACTAATTGTAATTACCATCAGGTTTGGTGACATCATCAGCTTTTTAGAATTCCGTTATTAAAATAATCCACTAATTGTAATTACTATCATGTTTGGTGACATCGTCAGCTTTTTTGAATACAATCATTAAATTAATCCTGTAATTGTAATCTTCAACAGGTATTGTGACAACATTAGCTTCCTCGTACTTATCTATTCTGTTATTCTCTAATTAAAACTATCATCAGGTTTTTCAATACCACTATTGGATTAATCTACTAATTGTAATTACCATCAGGTTTGGTGACATCATCAGATTTTTTGAATACCATTATTACATTAATCTATACTATTTGTAATTCCCATGAGGTTTCGTAAAATCATAATCTTCCTCGTATTTTGATGCTAATTAGAATGATCAGAATGACGATAATTAGAATTACTGAAATACAATTCGTTAACTCTAATTATCATCAGATTTTTGAAAACAAATATTAAATTAATCATTTAATTGTAATACCCATCAAGTTTGGTCACATCATCATTCCTCGTAGTTATCTATTCTGTTCTTTGCTAGTTCTAATTATCATCAGGCTTTTGAATTGCTTTATTAAATTTCTCCGCTAATTCTAAGATTATCATTCTAGTATTCTCTTATTGCTCTAATTCTAATTACCATCAACTTCCTATATTCCATTATTCAAATAATCCCTTAATTCTAATTCTATTCCGTACTATCCAATTCTATCATCCTAAACTCTTCTCTCCCATTATCAAAGTAGATGATAATTAAAGTTTGAGGATTCTTCTCTCCCATTATCAAAGCAGATGATAATTAAAGTTAGAGGATTCTTCTCTCCCATCATCAAAGCAGATGATAATAATTATACTTTGAGGATTGTGTCATCAAACCTAACGGTAATTCAAAATTAGAGAATTAATAATAACAAAACACCTGAGTTGTGCTTTTTCCATAAACTCAGATTAAATTTCCGAACCCCCCTTCGATAAAAGTCATCCCGACGGATTTATTGCTGCACTTTTCCCACTAGGAAGAAATCGATTTAAATTTACAGTGATTATAAAGCCTCCTGTTGAATAATACTCCATATACATAAACGTGTACGGAAATCTGCGAGTGTCAAAAAAAAAAAAGAAAACAGAATACCTACTCTCGGATAGTGCACAATATTCACGCCCACGATATAAAGTCAGCGTGAAATTGTCGCTGTTGGCGGTTTCACTTACCAAATGCCGTTACGGCTTTCGACTCTCCATACTTTACATATAACGATATAGTAACAATTTTTCGAATCTACAACGAACGACTTCATTCCATTAATCGGATATTAAAAATTCAATATATCCGTCTAATTAAAAATGTTCATCATTTTTAAAGATGAATTTATTATAAAATAAATTTACATGAACATTTCTTTTTTTTTAGTCATGGTAATGTATAATTGTACAACTGCAGGAGGTCGTAATTTCCTGTTTTCGAAAGGTGTGCCCTGGGGAATTATTAAATTATTTAAAAATTTCAAAAAGCATGTCGAATTTCGGAATTTAATTTGGCGAATCTTGCGTTTTTGTTTTCTTTTTTTTTTTTGTTCTTTTGCACATTGGTTTACCAAGATTGTATGTATACATGTGCAGCGAGCTGATCATTCACAGAGAGCGACAGACACCTTATTAGCATTCGCTTGTATTTTGCCCCGAGGCTTCCACTCGGAAATGAATTGTACACCCACACGTCTGCGTGTAAGTGCCGAAAAACTTTTTTTTTTAATAGCTAACATCCGCTCATCATTTTCATTATCGCCATAAATAATAGTCGCCTATGTGCAAGTAATTGATAACTCGTTGGAATTGCTTGTAATTTATTGTATGTTTATAATAATGTGGTGAAAATTATAGAAGTCATTTGGATATAAAGGATCTCAACCATAAGGTTAATGGAGAATGATCCTTTCAGGGAAAACTTTAGGGGTAAATCGACTAGCATTTAATTCATCATATCTTTAAACTATTAATACTGGAATTTTAATTATCATTAGGTTTTAATACCAGGATGTCTCCTGGGATGAATTGTCATTTGGATGAAGGACTAAACATCAAAGTGGAGAATGATCTATTCAGAGAATACTTTAGGGGTAATCGACTAGGATTTAATTCATCATATCTTTGTGAAGTATTAATACTGCAATTTTAATTATCATTAGGTTTGATGATTAGATGTTTAGTGATTAGATTAGATAATTAGTGTTTAGATAAAGTTGTAATCCTACAGTTCAACATTAAGTTCTATCGAACCTGTAATTCTAATTATAATCAGTTTTCTAGTATTCCTTTATTCAATGAATCCTGTAATTGTAATTCCCATCAGGTTTGGTAACATCATGACCTTCCTCGTATTTTTCTATTTTGTTCATCGCTACATCCAATTATCATCAGGTTTTCTGAATTGCTCCATTTAACTAATCCTCTAGTTCTAATTATGAAGGTGTTTCTTGTATTCCAATTAATTAATTATTCCTCTAATTCTATCATCAACTTTCATCTATTCCATTATTTAATTAATCCCCTAATTCTAATTTCCATCAGATTTGGTGCTTCCTGTTTAGCTACCTCGTATTTTTCTATTCTGCTATTCACTAATTCGAATTATCATCAGCTTTTTTGAATACAATTATAGGATTAATCCACCAATTGTAATTACCATGAGGTTTAGTGATATCATCAGCTTTTTTGAATACAATTATTGGATTAATCTCCTAATTGTAACTAACATTAGGTTTGGTGACATCGTCAGCTTTTTTGAATACAATTATTAAACTAATTCTGTAATTGTAATTTTCATCAGTTCTGGTGACATCATCAGCTTTTTTGAAAACCATTATTGGATTATTTCAGTCGTTGTAATTACCATCAGGTTTGGTGACATCATCAGCTTTTTTTATTACAATTATTGGATTAATCTACTAATTGTAATTACCATCAGGTTTGGTGTCATCATCAGCTTCTTTGAATACCATTATTAAATTAATCATGTGATTGTAATTTCCATCAGGTTTAATGACATCATTAGCTACCTCGTATTTTTCTATTCTGTTATTCTTTAATTCAAACTGTCATCAGGTTTTTCAATACCACTATTGGATTAATCCACTAATTGTAATTACCATCAGGTTTGGTAACATCATCAGCTTTTTTGAATACCATTATTTAATTGATCCTAATTATATTTTTCTAATAATTTCATCAACTGTTTTGAATACCATTATTACATTAATCTATACTATATTTGTAATTTCTATCAGGTCTGATGACATCATTAGTTTAGGGACCCTAATGATCCCTAAATTGAGATTTTATACATTTCTAATGTTTTTAAGTATTCGAAATACAATTTTCGTAATTAAGTTGAAAATTTTAGCTTTTCAATTTCGTTGATTCTGGGAATAGTTAAGATTAGAAGACAATTTAATTCATCAACATTTTAGCCATCATTTTTGTGACTTGAAAAATATCAGAAATTATTATTCCCGCGTGGTTTATGATGATGGAGGGAATAACTTTTTTTTTATCAGAATTTTATATTAAGAAAAGAAGTTCAGTCGACTGTCACTTGATACCTGAGGATGTCTATCAGTATCTATCTTTTCTTTCTCATCTCCTCGACTTATGTGCACCGACATTGATGCGCTCATATCTACACTTAGGTATGTGCCATGTGCCTTCTTCCTACGTCTATAAAATCCAATGACGGTAAGTAATGGTGCAAGTAATAAAACGTTCCAAAAGGAACCGCTCACTATCAAATAAAACCTCTTAATACCAGAAAGAAAAAAAAATATTTTTTCATAAAAAACATTGCTGTGAAGTGTTAAAAAAATTTTTTCTCTCTAAATTAGTTTCCTCATACGCAGCTTTTCTTCAATAATCCGCAAAAGACGATTATCATACTATTTACATTCTTTTGATAAAAAATATTTTTAAAAATACTTGCTGATTGTGATAAGAGTGAAAAAATTAGGATATAATTTTTTTTTGATAACTGGTTTTTAAGTAGGTGATTTATAATTCACATATTGCTATACGAATTTGAAATTCGTTACTACGCCAATGCATTTGGTTACAAGTTACAACCAAATTCTCTGAAATTGGAAAATTATGTCTCACACTTTTCTTGGGATTATCGTCATTGAAAATCGTTTAGAATCTCTCGAAACGGAAAGTGATCAAATGAAATCGAGTGGAATATACTGATAAATATATAAATTGTCTACATTGTAGAGGTAGAAGTGCAGTCTGTTTAGTCTATAAACGTATTCACTGACAATAACAATACAGATGCTTCTTTATGTGGCACAGTTTGTGAAATCCGATAGCGACAGTATACAACATTATCTACTTTTAAACTCAACTCTTGACTACAAAATTTATAAATTCTCATACAAAGTTTTTTTTAAAGCGGATTTCGATTACTTTTCTTCATAATCTAATCTCAATTTTTCCATTTTTTACTATTTTTAGTTTCTTCCCACTTATAAGGAAAGATTTTTTTTTTTGCTGTGTCACTATAGGAATTGAATGAAACTTGGCACATTTAAAAGTCACAAAAAAAAATGCTTTCTACCTTTTAAATATGTTGGCATAATTTACAGAAAACAAAATAGCGGGAAAACTTTAGAAAGATTGTAATTTAATCAAATTTACTTGAAAATTTGTTACTCGCGAGTTCCTAGAGTCGAGGATTACGGATTTTATGTCAGTTTTAAAAAATTCAAAATGGCGGATCCAATATGGCGGACTAAATTTTGAAATTTGTTCAAATTTGCTTGAGGATTGGTAGTCGAAGGGTTTTTGGCGGTGGCTGATTACAAATTCGATGTTAGTTTTTAATAATTAAAAATGGCGGTTAAATATTTTTATAATGATAAAATCTTATCAAATTTGCTTAAAAATTAGTTTAGAATTTTATAAATATTTTTAAATAATTGATTTCTTTCGACTAGATTTGTGCAAATTCTAATTTAATTAATTGAATGCATAAGTAATTTTTATTATAAATGAAAATAATTGATTTTCTAATGGAGATTTAAAAAAAAACATTTCTTAAACAATTGAATTCTGTTTGCAAATTTTTTGAAAATAGTAGATATTGGAAATTATTGAAATGCAAAAAGTTTTGAAAAATAATTGAAATTTTACAAAGAATTCAATTAAATTTTTTTGACAATAATTGAATGTCTGAGTGGTATTTTATTAAATTTTATTGAAAATAATTGAATTCCTATTAAAAAATTTTATTGCTTACGAAAATAATTGGATTCTTGAGAATGATTTTATTAGAATTTTTAAAAATAATTGAATTTTTAAAAATAAATTTACTACTTTTAAAAATAATTGAATTTTCAAAAATAAATTTATTACTTTTAAAAATAATTTAATTTTTGTGATGAATATTGTTATTTATGAAAATAATTGAATTTTTCAAAGAATTTTATAAAAATGCCTCTAAATAATTGAATTTTTAGAAATTATTTTTGTAATTTATCGGCATAATTAAATTCTTTGTCTAAATAATTGAATCCTTGAAGAGAATTTCATTAAAATCTAAAAGAATAATTCAATTTTTCAACAAAAAAAATTTCATTCACATTGTATTTAAAATAATTGATTTCTTTCAGACATTTATATTGAAATATTTTTAAAATAATTGAATTCCAGTTAAAAATTGTAACATTTCATGAGCAATTTCTCTAAAATAATTGTATGAAAAATAATTGAAATCCTGCGATTAATTTTTTTATTCATGAAAATAATTGAATATCTAGTTGCTAAGAATTTTATTAGAATTTTCAAAAATAATTGAATTCCAGAGTAGAATTCTTTTACTTTTTGAAAATAATTGAATTTGAAAGAAAAATTTTATTAAAATGTTTAAAAAAAATTAAATTTCTGTGAAAAATTTTGTTTTCTTTGAAAATAATTGAATTCTTTATAAGAATTTTATAAACACTGCTTTAAAAAATTAAATTTTGCGAAATATAATAAATAATTTTAATTGAAATAATTTATTTTCTAGCGGTGAACTTTATTTGTGAAAATAATTTAATTTTTCGATTAATTATTTTAAAAATAGTATTAAAAAATTGATATTCTTCGATGAGATTTATTATTTATAAAAATAATTGAATTTTTGCTTAGAATTTAATCGAAAATTTCATTTAAAGATAGAAGTTTCATGAAAAATTTTATTATTAGTGAAAATCAATTATTTTGATAAATTATGAATTATTTTGAAAAATCGAATAAAAAAATTTTGTTAAATAATTGATTTTTTCGACATTCTTTTTGAGAATGTTATTCTAAATTAATTGAATTCGTGGAAAAATTTTATTATTTATGTAAATAATTAAATTTTATCCATTTTTTTTAATAATTGAACTGTTTTGCAAAATTTTATGAAAATTCTAGACATTGGAATTAATTGAAATTTGAATATTTTTTGAAAATAATTGAAATTCGAATATTTTTTGAAAATAATTGAATCGTTTTAAAGATAATTGAATTATAATTTTTTAGAAAAAACGTAAAAAAAGTAGTAATTAATTCCCATAAAACTAGTTTTTCAGAGAATTAAATATTTTTAAATTAATTGATAAATATAGCTTTTAAACATTGAATTAGCGACTTTTGACTTGAAAAATCGATATATAATGCAATATAAGTGACAATCCATTAAGAGTGCGTGGGTATAAATTTACGGCACACAATAATGTCGCTTCGCAAATTGATTTCAAATCAAACCTGCAACTTGTGCAATGAATATAAAATACAAATCATTAAATGCAATTTTCGTGGAATATTATAATGATTATCTATAATTATAGAGTAAAATAGGAGAAAATTCATTAATTCTCCATTCATGTTCCCATGCGACTAAAAACGAAAAAAATGGCCTATTTTTTTAAATTGTTCAAATTGGGTAATTAAATTAAAAAATAAACTTTACTAATATAGAAAAAACAAATGATTTAAGTAAACAAATTTTTTTTGAATAAAATATGGTGAAATTTTCAAACACGATTATGATATCGAAAGAGTAGAAGGCGAATTCTAATATAAAATTGTCACAAAAAAGAACTGAATAATGTACAATATTATTTTTTATGGTAATTTAACTTTAATTATTTAATTAAAGAAAACTACATTCTTGGGAAAATTTTATTCAATTATAATCTAGTATAGTAGCTTATCATTATCATATAAATCGAAAAAGCGAAGGTCTACGAATCGAAAGTAAACTCGTTGCATTAAAGTAATTATTCTACGCGATATTAATATAATATTGAATACATAATTAATAATAATTGAAAAATTGTTGCCTCCAAAGGGTCATTGGTCGAAAAATACTTTTCTAATTTTTATCAATAAATTTTAATTCAATTTACAATGAGAAAATTCCTAAACATTCAATTTTATTAAAAATTATTTCTTTAAATTTTATTTCAAGAAATATTTTTTAAATATTTTATTTCAATTTATTTCTTTTAATTTTATTTCAAGAATTATTTTTTTTAAATAATATTTTATTTGAAGTTGAATTTTCTTGTAAGTATCAAATTCGATACGAAACTGAATCGAATTGATAGCAAAAATTAATTTTTTATTTGATCCATTATTGGAATTTATTATTGTAATTTTATAATTTTATAATTTATAATTTTGTAATTTTATAATTTAATTTTTAAAAGAATAAAACCTTTTTTCTATACCTTGTAAAAATTTCACGGCAATTAAGAATTAACGGAAAGTATTTAATTGACTCGAAGGTGGAAAAAATGTTTAATTACATGTGTAAAATGTAGAAAATAAGAGAGACACGGAAATAAATTGTGTGTAAAATATTAGACCAACAAAAAAAAGGGTTTTCTCTCACTGTGGTCGTTAAAGCCTGACGAGTAATGTGTAAATTCTCATAAAGATGATTTAGTGCCGCACTAAATCAATTTTATGTGATTCGTGATTCAATTCTTTTGCCTTTTTTTTTAAGTATTATTATTTTTTTTAATTTGAAAAAATGTTTCTAAAATTTGAAATAAAATAGTTTTTTTTTTCCTTGGATATTAAAAAAAATTATTTTGATTTTCTTTCCGTTTCATCATTTTGTTGCACCTGGCAGCTTCTTTCGACTTTTATGTCTTTATTTCCTCGAGATAATTTCTGTCGATACAATATAACAGCCAGAGGGAAATTGAAGATAAGCTGCGCTCATAAATCAACATCTCAAAGGATACTGGATCAATTTACACAGAACGCGATTTACATGAGAAGAGAGTTCATATATTTTTCGAAATTAAAACCCCAGGAAAAATTTTTTAAAAATAAAATAAGTAGTCCAAAAATTAAAATCTTGGAAGTTCAAAAGCTTTTCTTTTAATTAAAAATTATTAAAACGATTAAAAAGTTTTAAACATTTTTTGAAAGTTTCAAAAGGGGTTGAAAGGTTTTAAATAGTTTCGAAAAGTTTAATAAATTTTTTTTAAGTTTTAAAATGTTTCTAAAAGTTCTAAAATTTTTTTAAAAGTTTTAAAAGGTTTTAAAAAGTTCCAAAAAGATTTAAAAACTTTCAGAAAGTTCTAAATTTTTTTTAAAGTTTTAAACTGTTTTAAATGTTTTAAAAAGTTCCAAAAAATTTTAAAAAGTTTCAGAAAGTTAAAAATTCTTGAATCGATTTGAAAAGTATTATAAAAATTTCATTTTCTTAAATCTTTTTCGAAATTTTCCACTTTCTTAATTTTTGTTTTCTTTGACAGAACTTTTTTGGCAACAGAATATAATTTGACAATGATGAATGTCAAAAAATTCACACTATCAAAACTTTTTGTGTTCTCCAACATTTCAGTCAAATAATTCAATTCAAAATTAGTTGCGACAGTTGGCGTATTTTCAAAACGAAAAAATTTTTTATTTCCTTAGAAAACAAATTTTCTTTGATTATTAAAAAAATGTTTTTTATTCAATAATAAAAAAAATAAAGAAAATAAAAAAATAATTAAATGCTTCATTTAGAAGAAACTAAAAAATTCTATAAAAAATTATCATAAAATGAAAAAATTGAAAAAAAATTAGAACATTTTGATTAAATAAATAAACATTAATAAAGTAAACTTATATTAATAAATAAAATACTAAATAAATTAATATAATTAAAGATGAGACGTCGATGAGAATTATCGAGAGATTATTTCGAAACATTTCGTATTCAGATCATACCGTAAAGTTTTGTAAAAAAAGAACGTGCCAAAAGTGTTATTATAAAATCTCCTCCTGGCGCCATGTTTTGTAATTCTATCTGCAAATTTATGCAGAGTCTAAAATATTTTTCTCACATTGCCAACGAATATTGCGTTCAAGGAATTAAATAATCTATTCAGAACTCATTCTTTACTTTATTTTCAGAATTTCTATTTTAATATGTCCTAATTATGAAAATGCTAATTATGCCGATCAAAATTAATTAACTCAAAATACTAAAAAGTTAAAAAAAAAATTTTTTCTTGAAAATAGGATTAAAAATTTTTAAAATTGACTTTATTTACTTTTAAGCTTAATAATTAGGCTAAATTCAATAAGTTACATTTTCAGACGTTTTTTTTAACAAAAGTGAAGCCAAAATATTGTTTCTTTCAGTGAAAATGAATGTAAAAAATGTCATGGGAATTTTGAATGAAAGTGAACATTTTTTTTCATGAAATTCAAAATGAAAGTAAGAATTTTTCTCGGAATTTTGAATTAAATAAAAAATATTTAGTGAATGTGAGAATTTTTTTTTGTGTAAAAGTGAAGAATTTTAAATATTTTTAGTGAAAGTGAAAGTAACAATTTTCTATGAAAATGTTGAGTTGAATTAAGACTTATTTAGTGAATGTAAGAATGTTTAAAATGAAAGTGAAAATCTTTTTAGTGATAGTGAAAATGTAATGAGTGGAAACCAAAGTTTTTGATAGTGAAAGTGAGAATTTTTTTTAATGAAAGTGAAAATCTTTTTCGTAAAATTGAAAAATAATGCATTTCAATCAATACGATTGAAAGTAAATTTTTTTCTAGTAAAAGTGGGAATTTTTTTATGAAAATGTAAAATTTTTCAAGATAAAATGAAAGTAATTAAAGAATTTTTAAAATGAAAGTGAAAATGCAGTGTGTGGAAATTTAAATGAAAGTGAAAATGCAGTGAGTGAAAATCAAAATGAAACTGAAAGGTAAAATCTTACTGAGTGGAAATCAAATAATTATTTTCGTGAAAATAAAATTTTGTTCAATTAAACTGAAATGTAATTTTTTTCTACTTTAACTGAAAGTAAAAAATTTCTAGGGATTCAAAAGGAAACTGAAAATCTATTTAGTGAAAGTTTAATGACAAATATTTAAATTCATTAAATAAATTTAATGAAAATATCATGAACGTAGCTCTGAAAATAATTTACTTTCAAAATACGTAGTGACGCCATATTGAATCCGCCATTTTGTTTTTCACGATTCTCTCCAAATTCGAAAATTCAAGAAGATAAAAAAAATTTATTATTTCTCTCCTAATATTATATATAAAAAACTCTCTTACTGGGCAATTTAAAAAATGCCAAGAATTTTATTACGAGTATAATATACCGGTATAATATTTACGAGTACGTTCGCAATACCTGTAGAGGAACGTTGATTTTTTTTTGCCCTGGTGGTGAATAAGTGAAAAAGCGATGGAAAATTAGCAATCCGTCGCCGAACTCTCTTTCTCTTATTCACGACTTTTATCGTTTTGCACACGAGTCATCCGCAGAATCCCAACGTGTTGGCTCAAGAGACTACTGACTTAAAGTACTAAAAGTGTATATATATATATATATATATATAAATTTAAAAGTCAATGGAAGGGTTTCCAATGGTGAAAACCAGTTCTCGCGCCAGTATATAAGAAAAGAAGCCGAGGCAAGTTAGCGTCTGCACTTCTCTTGTACTTTTGTGAATGAAACGACTGTCATTGTGCAATCGAATGCCACGGGCGCGTCGACAGAATTATTGTCAGCGCAGCTTCTTTTTTTGGTCTCTCCTTTTACGATGAGTAACAAAACGAAAAACAAAAGAAAAGAAAATCTGTATAACAATTCGATTCGAACTCTTTTTCAGAGAAACATTCTCAAGGGGCCGTTAAATTTCTTCTTAATTAATAAAGTTTTTTTTTTTTTAATTTTTCGATACAAAAACTTAGATCGAAACGTATTTTTCTTCCTAGAGGTTATTAAAGAATAAGCAAATATTTTTGCCCCCGATTTTTGACACTTTTCGTTAATAGTTTACGTTTTAAATCGAGTTTCTAGGAGGAAAACGCTTTCTCTCTCACAAGCGCTGAAGCGATTATCAGAAAAAATGATTTTTTCCTCCGGATTCAAAAGGAGAAATTGACTTCATCAATCAATGGCAAAATTACACCGTGAAAATAAAATTTCAGCGCTAATTTGTTCCTTTTTCTCCGGAAAATTACTTCTCTCACAAGCCCTGAACTATTTTAACACATTATTATTTTTCGCCACTCGAAAATCATAACTAAAATTGACCTTAAATTTCTCCTAAATGTTGAATAGGTTTTCTATTATTTATGTTATTTATTTTATTGTGTTTATTTATTTATATTATTATTTGCTTTTTTTGTTATGTTTATTTATTTATATTATTATTTACCTATTTTCTTATGTTTATTTATTTATATTATTATTTGTTTATTTTCTTACGTTTATTTATTTATATTATTATTTGTTTATTTTCTTAAGTTTATTTATTTTACGTATTATTAATAATAAGTCTACATAAAAAAATAACTACTCCACGAGAGTTGAAATTTGATTACGAAAATTGTCGCAACTAATATAGACATTTTTCATGGCTCATTAAATTGTTCAGACTACTAAAAAACTAAAAAAAAAATGGGACGAAGCAAGATTCAATTTTCTAAATCAAATACACACTTTCGCTTATATCTATGGAATAATTTATGAAAGATGAATATTGCCAGCAAATTTGCATAATAGTCCAGTAAATATCAATATTCAATACTCTGAGATTTGTATATATTGCAAGCATATACTTGATCGCGAATAATCAAGCGACAAATAATTAAATTTAAATCTTATCGCTCTGAGTTATGTTATGATGAAGTCGATAAATAATAATCACCTTCTTATTTGTAGAACAGGACACTCGGGAGAATTTGATTTTCTTTTTAGCTTTCTTCATCAGCTCTCGTATATATATAGTTATACTGCGAATAAAGTGTATCTTTGCATTAAAAGAAAATGTGCGAGATAACGAATAGATATATATTTATTCTTTACAAGGGGGGTATGATTTTCTATCTTACGAGAAGCATTACACATAGCTCGTAAAGCGACCATATTGATAATCAATTGGCTACTATGAGTCACGCTTTGAATAAAATTAATTCCTTTGCAAGTTCGACGAATCGTTTATATGTTATTAATCTCTATCAACAATACTCCCACGAAACTGTTAGTGGGAAATTATTTTTACACTCAAAAAAGTGTAAAAAAATAAAAATAGAGGAGGGGAGATTTTTTTAAGTTGTGGTTAAGGTGGAGCATTCGCCTGCGCACTAGTGACTGCGCATTTGGATTCGTTTCGGAAAATGCGCAGTGACTAATGCGCATTTCGGAAATGCGCAGTGACCAATGCGCAAGCGCGGATTTAACCTTGAAATAATTCCTAGAAAAATTTGTTTTTTTCTTACAAAAGAATTCCATTATTCGAAAGTTTGTAACGATTTTAATATTTAACGAATTTAATTAATTAAATTAATTTAATATTTTACGCATATAATAGAAAAACTATTTTATACTCTTATTTTTAATTTATTTTAATTTCATATAATTTAATTTTTGTAGGAAAATTAAATTTACTGTTAAAAATTAAAGACTCTGTGTGTAACGTTTGTAATCTGTGAATTTTTTTTTTCATGTAACGAATATTTATTACTGATTTACGAAAGCATTGAATATACACAGCTTCCTTAAACACGCCCCTGATCGCTACTTCATCAAAGAATTTATATTCACTCGCGCACGAGCTGAATAAAGCATTTGATTTCAAATGATACTTTCAAAGTTTCTTTTTTTGTTTTTTTTTCTTTATTTTCAATTTTTTTTTCGTTTTTTCCTCTTCAATTTCATCCGCAATCTATCTCTGTACAAATAACTCTTCCTCTTTCAATTATTTGAATTTCACTAACTGTTGGGTATAAAATAATGTCGTGTTGTCCAAAGATGGAACATTGTTGCGGCTTTTATCGTTACTTCCAATCGATCTGTGATCAATTACTAACTATATTGACATTGATCACAATCAATATAAGAACCCACGTTCTTTGGATAATTTTCTCTTAAATCGTGTTTTGCATTTTTTTTGCTCAAAAAATTTGTAATTATTATTATTATTATTATTTTAAAAAATTGATTTCTTTTAAGTATCAGGGTTGTTGAACAAGAATTTAATTTATGAAAATTTATCTTAACTCATTGAAAATAATTTTTATCATTGCGATTTAATTATTATTTCCTGGAATTCTTAACTATAATGCTTGTAATATTCAATTGTTATTTAATTTTTAAGTGAAATTATTTTCTAAATCAATTGTTAATAGCAAATTTTAGGAGAATAAAATTTTTTATTTAAAATAATGAAATTCCTGAAGAGAATTTCATTAAAATTTCTAAAAACTAATGAAATTCCTGAAAAGAATTTTATTATTATGAGGAAGAATTGAATTCTTTGAAAGTTTATTAATTTTTTTTAATAATTCAATTCTTGGGAAGAATTTAGAAAAATTTTCCGAAAATAATTAAATTCCTGTGAATAATTTTATAATCCGTGAAGATAATTGAATTTTTCCAAAGAATTTCATTAAAATTTTCTAAAATAATTCAATTCTTTCATGAAATAAAATTAAAAATAAAATTGAATAGAATAATTAAATTCTAATAGAAAAATATTTGAATATTATTGAATTATTGTGAAGAATTTTATAAAGAATTTTTAAATAATTGAATTTCGGAAAAGAATTTATTTTTTTATAAAGATAATTAGAGTTTTGACGAAATTGTATTTATTTTTTTTTTAATAATTGAATTTCTGGAAAGTATTTAATTAATTGTAAAAATAATTGAATCTCTAGTTTTATTGCTTCATGAAAATAATTGAATCCCTTTGAAAAAATTATTATTTATGAAAATAATTAATTCCCTATGTAAAAATGTTATTATTTTTAAAAATAATTGAATTATTGTGAAGAAATTTATGAAAAAATTGTAAATAATTGAATTCCTGTGAAATTTTTATAAAATATGAAAATAATTAAATATTTTCGTAGAATTTTATTAAAATTATTTTAAATGATTGAATTTCGGAGAAGAATTTTAGTATTTCTAAAGGTAATAATTGAAATTTTAACGAGAATTTAAAAAATTTTTCTAAAATAATTGAATTGAATATGAATAAATATTTATAACTATTAAATAAAAAAAATGTCACTCGTCGTATATAAAAAAATACATAAACCTATATCATAAAAGAAATAATAAAAGAAATTCAAAAAGGTTTAATTTTTAAATTTTTTCCCATGTTAAGAAAGTAAGAAAAATAAAAAAATGTTTTTTAATTAAAATAAAACGTTTTTAAAAAAAGACCCGAGGCAAATTTTCGCAGTTATGTATAACGCTTTTGTGTTTTACATGATCTTGTCGTACTGTCAGGTAAGTAATGGCAAAAAACGCCCACGCATTCTCCACACCCACAATTTCCCACCTGTATGTAGTTTAAACGTATTTGTATTTTGTACCCAATTAATTTTAATCACTCTTTTACACTATTGAGTAAGGCGTCAGTAAATTTAGTTAATAATAACAAATGAATAATTACGAAGCTGGAAAAAATATTACAATAGATAATAATCTATGGTTCATATAAAATATTTCTACAATTTTTTCTAATAATTCAAGAAAATGGAATTAGATTGAATTTTTTAATTTTCCTTATAATTTTACCTGGCATTGTAGCAAATATTTTTTTTGCATTCAATTATTATTATTGCGGATAAAATAAATTTTTTTTACAAAGCTTATGGAAATCTTGCAAGCAAGGTAAAGAATGATAATTTATATAATAATATAATTTATAATAAATTTAAATTCATTAAAATAAAAAAGAAATTTTTCTTACAAAAATATGTACGATGTAAAAGAAAAATGATGTTTGGGAAAATATTCCGTAAATGACACTTTCATTAATAGATAGAGGAATAAATTTTCATTATCTTTAGAATTAATATTTCTCTTTTGTTTATGAATTGAGAAACTACTGGTTTTACACCCGCTTCAAGTTATTTGTTTTCTCTTAAAGGAATATTTCATTTTTTCCCCCATCGAAGATAAAAATCTTGCGTGGGTTGACAATTTCCTCATTCACCCACTTGATATTAAAAGCACATGTATGGCTAATTTATCTTATTTGTTTTTCCAACAAATGTCAAAGAGGCGAACATCTTTTGCGAAAATGTCACTTATTGCCATTACCATAGAGAATCATTATTTAAAAAAAATATTTTTTTTACAAAAAGTAAAATTTACTTTGACAAAATGAAATATTTCCAAAAAAAACTAGGTTTTGTTATTTTAATTACAAAATTAGGTAGAGTGAAAGAATTTTTTAAATTTGAAAGTAGCGGGGT
This sequence comes from Leptopilina myrica (nomen nudum), assembly GCA_032872475.1. Taxonomy (NCBI): domain Eukaryota; kingdom Metazoa; phylum Arthropoda; class Insecta; order Hymenoptera; family Figitidae; genus Leptopilina; species Leptopilina myrica (nomen nudum). The sequence continues at coordinate 47,428,744 of CM065461.1, read as the reverse complement.
GTGTAATTTATAAATCGTAGTTAAGGTGGAGCACTCGCATGCGCACTCGTTACTGCGCATTTCGACATATCTCGAGTAATGCGCAGTAACCTGTGCGCAAGCGTGGATTTAACCTTAAAATAATTCCTAGAAAGAATTGTTTTCTTCTTCCAAATGAATTCAACTGTTTGGAATTTTGTATTGCCAAATTTTTTTTAATACATTAATAATTAAAATTAATTATTAAAATAATAAAAATAATAAATAATAAAATAGAAAAATAATAAATACAAAAATAACAGAATGGAAAAATAATAAATACTAAAAATATAAAATACTATAAATATTTGAAAAATAATCATCAAATACTTTTCGCTATAAAAAAATATATATTCAAAATTAGCATACAAAATTTATGCGAAAGAAACAAAAATATTTATTTCACTGCAAGATAAATATAACCATTTTTTCCTCTACGTGTACTATTTTAGAAACTATTAAATAAAAAAAAAATCATCTGAATGACAAGAAACCTTCCTTTTTAATCTCACACATCTGAACAATGACGTGGTCAGGTGTCAACGCTCTTTTTATGATTAGCATAAGGCATCAATCGCTAGTTGCACTCTCACATATATATATATATATATAATATGGCAATCGTATGCGATCGCAAAAAAAGAAATATTGATCCTTATGCAAGAGCCATGAATGACTTTTCCGATATATCCATAACGTCATACCTGTCCCAGTAATATAATGTTAACATAATATAATGAAAATTGTTTATAACAATCATCACATATTCATTTCTACGATTGTAACCGCCTCTTTTTATTGGCAATCAATTAAAAACTCGATTCAATATAAACTAACTGTCGATATTTTAATTGATGACCAATATCGATAATTTAGTTGGCACTGGAATTTTAATTACAGTCTTTCATTCATCGGCAAATTGAATATAATTCATAAATATATATTTACTTGTTTCTTCTCTGTAATATTCTACTTAATGTTTAAGAAAAAAAAAGTTATTTTAAAAATTTTTTAATAAAGTTATTGGGAAAAAATTCAAAAAGGTTTAATAAAATTTTTTTAAACGATTCAATTATTTTCACGAACTTTTCGAAATTCGATTATAAAAATTTTTTTCCAATAATCATTGCAGGAATTCAATTATTTTTAAAAGTAACAAAATTCTTAAGAGAAATTCAATAATATTCAATTTTTTAAAAATATTCTCGTCAAAATTTCAATAATCTTTGTAAATAATCAAATTCTTTTATGAAATTGCAGTATTATTATCAATAAAATTCTTTTTAATTACTGGAAAGAAATTTTTTTTAAAATTTGAATAGAATTATTGAAAAAAATTCGAAATTATAAATAAAATTCTTTAAAATGATTCAAATACCTATTTTCACAAATATTTCAATTTCTTGAATAAAGAAAATAAATATTTTATAAAATATTAAAACAATTTTTTTTCAAGATAGAAATTATTAATGAATAATCAAAATCTTCGAAATAATTCAAAAGTGTTCTCCAATTTTGATGAACTTCCTCTAAAGACATAAATAATAAAATTCAATTCTTTTTCTTAATATTAATAAAATTTTTCCAAAAAATTCAACATTTTTAATACATTTTTATAAAACGATTCAATTATTTTTACAAATTTTTCCTAATTCAATGCTTTTTATAATATCTAGTATTTTAATAAAAATTTTTCCATAAAAAATTGAATGTTTTAAAAAATGGTTTTTTTAACTTCATAAAAAAATCGATTTTTTTTAAATAAAAAAATTTTCACTTGATTTCAATTATTTAAAATAGAATTTAAATAATATTTATCGAAAAAAATTAATTATTTATAAAATAATTTCTGGAAAATTCTTTGCAAGAATTTAATTATTTTTATAAATATTAAAACTCATCGCAGGATCTTAATTATCTTAATACAATGTAAAATAAATTCTGCGAAAAATGCAACAATTCTTAAAAATTTTAATAAAATCCTTTGAAAGAATTGATTTATTTAAAAAAATTTTAATGACATTCTTTTTAATAATTGAATTGTTTTCAATATAATTGTAATAAATTTTTTCGCAAGAATTCAATTATTTTCTTACATAGTAAACAATTTCCAAAAAAATTTAATAATTTAAAACACAATTTTCGTATAAAATTTAAAGAAATAAACGTTTCTTTAGAAAAATTTTTTAAAACTTCTTTTCCAGAATGCAAATAAATAATAATCGTTGCGAAAATTTAATTACTTTCAAAAGTAGTAAAATTAATTGCAGAATATAAATTATTTTTAATATAATTTTATAATTAATCCCGCTAAAAACGCAATTATTCTTAAAAATTGGAGTAAAATTCTTCGAAAAAATATTTAATTTGGTATTTAAAACAATTTTATGGAATTTTCATCATAGAGTGTAATTAATATTTTCAATTAATTGTTAATTACATTTTTTTAATGAATTAAAATTATTATCAACAATTTTAATGCGATTTTTTGTTAAAGTTTAATACTATTTAAAAAAATATTGATATATAAATTTTTATAAGAATTCAAACTTTAAAATTATTCAATTGTTCAATATATTATTTATTTTTGTATTTAAATAATTGAAATCTCCTGTAAGTTTCTTATAAGAATTGATTTAGAATTAAATACAATAAAATGATTAAAGTTTTGAATTATTTTTATTTATAAAATTTCAGGAAAAAAATGATTCAATTCGATCGTTATTTTAAGGTTAAGTTACAGCTTGCGCAATGGTTCCTGCGCATTTTCTAAATGTGTACAAAATGCGCAGTTACTAGTGCGCACGCGGGAGCTCCACCTCAACCACTGCCAATATTATTCACCCCCTTCTTTTTTTTTCTTTCTAAATAACGAATTGTGTTATAAAATAACAAATTGTGCAATTTTTTAACTATCGAACATTGAAAAAAAAATGACTCATAATATGATTATGAATAAAAAATGATAATAAAAAATATTTGAATTCCTAACACGGGAGAAACTGTTAAATTCTAATCCTATTAATACGTTTAGCACGTTCAGTGGATATGGGCAATTTTAGTCAGCCGAGTGACGGGAAATAACGCGGCTGGACTACTTGATTTGAAATAGTCAGAAAGTAAATGACCGATTTAGTTTAAAATTATGTTAATACCTTCCTTATAAGGAATCTTTATTACTTTATTATTATTATTATAAATTACGTCTTATATTAAAAAATATTAATTATGACAATGGGTAGAAATTTTTCTATTTTTTTCTTTTTATATTCTATTTTTCTTTTTCTCATATTTATTTATATTAAAAAAATGTTCATTTAAATTTACATTTGCTTCAATATGAATTGTAAAATTTTTTTTTCTCTAATTATTAATAATTATATTCTAAATGTTATATTATTATTAGTTCTTATGACCTAATTTTTTCTTCACTCTATACGAAAACTTTCACTTTCGTATCACAATATTTTCACACTTTATATTATATACAACGTGAAGAATATTTCTTTATGTATAATATGCAGCTACTATTTTATTGAGCGTAAGATAATCTCACGCGTTGGGAAAAAAAATGATTTATAACCTATCATAATGCACCCTGAACTTTTCATCGCGTAATTTTTGCATTAGCACGTCGCGAGTGAACGAGAAGGAGAGAGAGAGAGATGCATTTGCCATTCAATATAATATTTGTATGATAATTTTGCACACTTTTGCCAATAAACAATATAACTAAAAGTAACAAATAAGCGAATTTTTTCACAACTAAATTATTATTCAAGGCTTAAAATTTGAATTATTATTTATCATCTCGTATATTCATAGTGTGTGCTCGCACAATGAGGAGAAAATATTACAATGTATATAGTAATATATTGTGAAGAATTAGCTGACCTTTGATGGATTTATTACCCTTTTGTTATTTAAGGAACAAAAGAAGTGTAATGAGTTGAACGAAACATGTTATTTAGCTGAAAATTCAATTTACTAAATGAATGTTTAAGATTTAATTATTAATTTTGTGTTAATTTTTTACAAATTTTTCACAGCATTGAAAATTTTGTTTGTCTTTATTATTTTAAAATTTTTAATTACTGTTCCAGTTCTAAATTCGAATTATAGTTTTAGTTCCAGTTCTCATTCGAATTATAGTTTCAGTTCCAGTTCTAATTCGAATTATAGTTTCAGTTCCAGTTCTAATTCGAATTATAGTTTCACTTCCAGTTCTAATTCGAATTACAGTTTCAGTTCCAGTTCTAATTCGAAGTATAGTTTTAGTTCCAGTTTTAATTTGCGCTCCATGAATTCTAATTCTTGTTCCAGTTTTCTTTTAGTTCTAGTTCTAGTTTACAATCTACGAATTTTAATTTCTGATCCAGTTTCAGTTCTAGTTCTATACATTTAAGTTCTAATTCCAGAAATTTTAATTTCGTTTAATTTACTGTTCTAGTTCTAATTCGAGTTCTACTTTTAGTTCCAGTTCTAAGTTCTATGAATTCTAATTCTTGTTCCAGTTTCAGTTCTAGTTCTAAGAATAACAATTCTAATTCGAATCCCAGTTTTAGTTCTACTTCCAGGAATTCGAACCTTTTCTCCAGTGACAGTTCCAATGCCAGAAATTCTATTTTTAGTTCCACACTAAATATTTCTAATTCTAATTCCACTTGTACTTCTATTTAAAGTTCAGGGTATTCCAATTTTAGTTCTAGTTCTAATTCAAACAATCCTAATTGCACCTCTATTTCTACTACTAGTTCATGAAATTCTAATTCTATACACATAGCTCTAAAATTAGTTCTAACAGTTTTAATTCCAGTTCTATTTTCACTTCTAATTCTGCGTGACTTTCAGTTTAAGAATTAATTTAATCCTGCCGATCGAACAAAAATAATGGGTCAATTTTTTTATGTCGATTATAAAAAAAAAAAAAAAAATCTTGACGGATAAGAGGTTCCTTAAAGACGCGCTTGGCATTATGCCGACAGCTAATTTGTTGGCGCCAGAATGCTGCTTTGTGCAAACATTTGTTTTTCGTCAGTCACACACAACTGTCTTTGGCTTCTGTAATTTAAGATGTCCCACGAAAATTAAATTGCACAGAAATAATATTATCAAGTTCCTTTAAAAAATTGCTAGCATTGAACTATTTTAATCGAGTTTCTTACATAAACAAATAAACAAATAAACAAATAAACAAATAAACAAATAAACAAATAAACATAGCTAAAAAAAATATCTCTGGAAAAATGCATAATATTAAAATTTGTCGTTTTCGAATCGAAACAAGAAGTGAAAGGGAAATTGTAAATTGTTACTGGAAGTTGAAATTGCATCGTTTTAGCATTAGAATTAAAACGTCAACAGGTAACAAAGACGACCCTTGATCCGTAAATGGCATTAATAAACGATAATGGGTTGTCATGGGCGTCAAGAATTAAACAAGTTCTTCTTTCTCGTGAGTTATGTTAACGACCCTGAGAAGGCATATCACGACCATTAGTGATTTTATATCCCTCCCCCCTCATTCTTTCCTCTCCTCTCACACTATTTTTCTCTAATTGACGCTTAATTTCTTTCTCCACTTTGCAATTTTCTTGCATAAGAATAATGCTGATTAATTCAATGACAAAAAAAAATTATTTTGTAACTATATCTTGTTATACAAATTTAATTAGGATGTTGGAAGAAATTTTTGTAACATTAAATGAAAAATATTTTTTCTACAATATTTTATATCGAATATAATAAATAATATAAAAAATTTTATTATTATTAATATTAATAATAAAAAATAAATCTACGAATTTTAATTTTTGTTCCAGTTTCAGTTCTAGTTCTATGAATTTAAGTTCTAATTCTAGAAATTTTAATTCTTGTTTGACTTACTGTTCTAGTTCTAATTTGAATTCTAGTTTTAGTTTCAGTTCTAAGTTCTATGAATTCTAATTCTTGTTCCAGTTTCAGTTCTAGATCTACGAATTTAAGTTCTACTTCTAGAAATTTTAATTCTTGTTTAATTTACTGTTTTAATTCTAATTCGAATTTTAGTTTTAGTTTCAGTTCTAAGTTCTATGAATTCTAATTCTTGTTCCAGTTTCAGTTCTACTTCTACGAATTTAAGCTATGATTCTTCAATCGGAAAATTTATTAATTTTACTTCTAACTCTACATTAATTTCATAAATATTAGTTCCTGTTCCATTTTCAGTTTTAGTTCTATGAATTCAAGTTATAATTCAAGAAATTTAATTTCAATTTTTCAATCTACTATTAGTTCTAGTTCTGGGAATGACAGTTCTAATTCTAATTTCTAATTCCATCATTAGTTTCAGTTCTAGAAATGACAGTTCTAATTCTAATTATTTCTATAAGTCAATCATTAGTTTTACTTTTGGGAATGACAGTTCTGAATTTAATTCCAATTCTAGTTTCTAATTCCACCATTAGTTCCAGTTCCAGGAATGACAGTTCTAATTCGAATTCTATTTTTAGATCTACTTCCAGGAATAAATTTAAACAGGATAAATTAAATAAACAGGATAAATTATTAATAATTATCAGTTAAAAAACTAGTAATAAAAAATTATTAATAAAAAATAAATAAAATAATAAATAATTAAAAAAAAGTAAATAATGAAACGTAAGAAATAAAAATAGAAAAATTCTCGAATAAGAAATAATAAAAAATAATTGTTGAATAATAAATAATGAATAAATAATCAAAGAGCAATATCAATTCTAAAAAAAAGTTTCTGTTTAGAGAAAAATAGATTTATTTGTCGTATCAAGCAATTGACCACCCGGCTAGTATTATTTTTTTATGACCAATTTTTTTTTTGACTTGCCGAAGACAAATTTAAAAGGTATAACCAAAAACGTGGCGAATGTTGACGGTTTACGGAGCAAAGGAACACCTTATGTCAGAGACCGAATAAATATATAGAAGAAACCAACAAATTAGAGTCTGTGCAACGCGTCGCTTCGGTCGACCACTGTGATTGATGGAAGAGGTAGACCCTTCTTCTTGCCTTTCTGACTTTTATTATATTCATTTCAGCTCTTCGCTTTACGAGAGCTTCTTTATACTTTCTCCCATCTCTCCCTCTCTCTTCATCTTTTACATCAATTCTCTTAGTTGTAAAAATTTTCCCTTATGACATCAAAAAAAAAAAATTGTTACTAATTTTTTTTATTTTTTATTAGTAAACTATTATGTTTTTATTACGACTACATATAGTACAAAACAATTGAAAATATTCTCCCATCTCGCATTCTTATAATATTCTCAATGCTCTTATAAAATTCTCTTATAATATTTAAGACGATTTTTCGATTCACAAAATTCAAAATGGCGGAACCAATATGGCCGACGCTTTTCTTAGAAATAAACGATTTCGTTGAAAAATCACCTAGTTATATAATCATTTTAATTATTCGTGAATCAAATTAGATATATTTTTATTAAATAAAAAAAAAATTTCTAAGATTGAGAATTTTAATAATTGTATTCATTGTAAATATTTCGTACGCAGATGTTTGCTTCCCGTTGAATGTTAAATGTTGCTTCAACGTGTAAGGAGCGCACGGCTTTATCACTACAGGAAGTGACAACAGTCTTTGCTTTCTTTATTGCAGTGGTTCCGGTATTTTTTATATTTTCCACATCGGCTTGCATTTTTCTCAAGGTCTTTCGAACCTCTTCAATTTTTTCCTTCAAACAATCGCCCGACTCCGTCAAATGTTTTGTACAGCCAATAAATATTGTATCCAGATCTTCGGAAATATTTTTGCCATTCTAAAAATTAATTTAATTTTTTTTCTTTAGTTATTATTTGCCATTCTAAAAATTAATTTAGTTTTTTCTCTCTTTAGTTATTATTTCCTTTTTGATTCAAATTACTATTTTCAATGTGTTTATAATTATTTTATTTTTTATTTATTTGTTATTTTATTTATAATTTGTTTTTATTTTTTTTACTATTTTTTATTTATTTGCTATTTTGTTTATAATTTATTTTTATTTTTTTATTATTTTTTATTCATTTGTTACTTTATTTACAATTTATTATTATTTTTTATTTATTTGTTATTTTATTCATAATTTATTTTAATTTCTTTATTTTTTTTTATTTATTTGTTACTTTTTTTAATTATTAATAATTTTTTAATTTTTTTTGTGTTTCTTTATTCTTTTTTATTAATTTTTTTTAGTTTTTTAAATTTTTCCATTTAATAATCGGGTACTTAATTAGTACAAGATTTCTATTTACCTGAATGGCAGTTTTGATTATTTTCAAAGCAGGCTCAGTGTAAAATGCGAATGAATGGTAGCATTCGTCGAGTTTGTTATTAGTTTGTTTATTCAGATTCTTTAAACTGACTTTACAAGCTTCATAACAAGACTGAGCGTTCTTGCCCGTTGAGCCAACTGCAGTCACTGCATTCTAATTGCATAAAATTATAGAATAAAGAAAATCATTAATTTCTTATTATTAATTTCAAAAAAAAATTTATGTACTGAATGATTAGAAAGTTGTCAATCAATAATCGATGCTGCGTTTTATATGCCCGCATGAGCGGAATACAAAATGCGACACAGAAAATGCATTCAGAAGAAGAAAAATTAATTTACTAGGTATTAGAAATTAAAAGCAGAAATAGAAGAAAATTTCTAATTTGGTAAATAATAATTAATAATTAAGAATTAAGAATTAAAAATGAATAATTAATCATTAAAATATAATAATTAATAATAATAGTAATGATAATGATTTAGCAATGATTTAAAAATTGAAACATTATTTTTTTTAAATAAAATTATTTTACCATAATACTATTCGACACATAATTCAAATCGTTATTTATTTTCCTCAAATTATCCGTGCGAACAATTTGCAAATAATTCTTCACATCTGTTTGAAAATTATTCTCATATTTACTGAGTTCATCAACAGTGGATCCAACAATTAATTTCAGTTCATTTATAATTTCGGAATGATCGTCAACACTGTTCGCTAAACAAATCTGGAATTTTTTTTTTTTTTTTTATACACAAAACTCGAAATATAATTTTATTTTCGGCAAAAATTCCCCCCAAAAAAGAACTTACGTGAAACACACAAGAAGTAAGGAAAAGAAAATAAATTTCGTCTCTCATTGTAACTCACTCAGTTATTGACAGTTGAAATGAATAATAGTAACTGGTATCTTATTTGCGTCGACAGTGGTATTTAATTCGTGATGATAGTGGGGAAGAAGTGGGGCAATGATGCCACCATTTTTTTTCATTATTTACACACATCTTGTCTTAATTATGTGGGTAGCAATAAAGTATGTCCCTCAAAAATGTAACTACCAATCGCTATTCATATTTCATTGTATGTAGAATATAGAAGTGCACGAGTGTGTTGAACTCAATATATAATCGCTAAATGTCTCCAGATTAGATACTAGTGAGAAATCTTACACAAATTCTACTACATGATAAAAAAAACATTGCAGAATATTTTTTTTTTAGTGACAAATAAGTAATGAGGGTAAGAGAAGAGATAATTAACTTGATCGTTATGTTTAATTTTTTTAATTATAGAAGATTATTAAATTAGAGTTGAGGAATTAGGAGAGGCAAGGAGATGTAGAAGAAGAAGAAGAATAATGATGATAACGTTGATGATAATTTGAATTATTATTCTTATATTGAATTATTCTCATTAGAATAATTAGAATAGTCAGAATAGTCAGAAAATTACCAGAGGATTTAGAAGATTCGAAAAAGAGAATTCTGATACCGCCACACCTGATGATGATCAAAATTAGAGGATTAGAGACAAAAAGGAAAAGCTGATGATGATGCTGAACCTGAAGATAATTAGAATTAGAGAATTAGAAGAATAGGGGAACAAGAAAATAGTAAAAAGGTCATCAAACCTGATGATGATCAAAATTAGATGATTAGAGACAAAAAGAAAAGCTGTTGATGATGCCAAACCTGAAGATAATTAGAATTAGAAAATTAGAAGAATAGGGGAACAAGAAAGTAGTAAAAAGGTCATCAAACCTGATGATAATGTCATCAAACCTTATAACCAGAAGATTATTAGAGCAAAGGGTTACAAGCAAATTAAGGATGTTGCTAAACCTAATGATACTTAGACCTCGAGGATTAAGAAAGTAATTAGAATACCTGAGGATGCCACCAGACCAAACCAATAATTAGAATTAAAGAATTAAATGAATAGGGCACAACAATATTATTGCAGCAATTATGTTGTCAAAACTAATCCAATAGTTAAAAACTTAGCACAAATAAAGCAAAAGCAGAAAGTTTGCCAAAGCTTACAATCACCTGAGTTTTAGGACCAAAAGAATGACGAAATGTAGATAAAGCTACTGATGTCACCAAACTTGATGACAATTAAAATTACAGGATTAAAAAATCTTGAGAAGGATACAGCAATAATGATGTTGCAACATATTCAGAGTTAGACGATTAGAAAAATAAAGGAATAGAAGAAAACTAATAATTTTATCAAACTTGTTGATGATTAGAACTAGCGGACTAGAAGAATGCGAAATTAAAAAAAGGTGATGTTATCAACACCTGATGACAATTGTAATTAGAGGATTAAAGGAATTTAGCAATAGAAGAATGGTGCACAAATGATTATGTCAAACCTAAGAAAGGATTAAGACAAAAAAAGTGGAATGAAAAAGATACTGATAAAGTTTATGATTTAAATATTAACCTGATGATGATTAGGATTAAAACCATAAAGAGATGAAAAGAAACTAAAAATACATTACCCAAACGTAGAGGAGGAATTAAATTGTAAAGATGCTTCGATTAAAATTAACAAATAGTATAAGAAGGTATTAAATTGTTAAGATGATACGATTGGAATTACCAAACAGAAAAAAGGGATTAAATTGTCAAAATGCTTCGACAAGAATTACCAAACGGTAAAAAGGGATTTAATTGTTAAGATACTTCGACAAGAACAAACAATTCCGAATTAAAAAGCACAATTCGTTAGCTACTGACGTTAAAAAATAAATAACGCAATTAAGCAACTTGCAAGAGATATGGATCATGAGTAATCGAGACCACTGATGCCAAACAATAGGTTTATACCGATCAATTGTTTATTGGCCGCAAATAATTTGCTAGTAATTCTGTCGGTTGTTAACTTTTTCCGCCAGTAATCTAGAGATTACTATATTACCATCAACCATAAATCTATCATGTTTCTATTTTATCTTGCTCCTAAGTGTCTTGGGAATTAATTGCTACTCAGTCCTAATTGCAGCAAATCTCGTTGGTTAATAACATCTCTAGCTGATAGTAATTGTTTCTTTGCTTTCAGTCATGTTTTCCTTTTTGATAAACAGCAATTCTTTATAATTAGGGTTATAGTAAACAATTAATGTTTGACCCAAGGAATTAATTATTATCATAGTACAGGTCTTGTTAACCTCTAGGTTAATGATTCGACTTTGCCTAGCATCATTTTTTTTGTTTTATAGCATCCTAAACGGTAAATTATTACCCAAAGTTTCAAGACTAGCAAAGGAATTTGCAGAAACTGTTTAGGATGCTTGAGAACACTCCTCAATTAATTTGTGAAAAGTAGAAACAATAAAGGACCTGGAGTAGAATTCTGTAGGGTTCCAATAAAACCCCAATTAGACAAGTCACCAACGCGGCCAACCTTTCTAAATATCCCTAGGTTTTCTAAATTAGTTTCAAGAATGAATCCAATTTGGGTTGAGGATCAGTCAACAAAACTGTTTTTCTCTTTCTTATTTTGTATTCAGTAAGGATTCAATTTCGTCGCTAACTTCTAGTAGTCCTGTTTCATGATTTCCATTGTTCGACTTTGTAATAAATAAAAATCAAATTCAAAATTTGATAAAAAAATGGTGAAAAATCAACAACATCGAAAGTTAGAAAATGTAAAAGAAACAGTCCGCGAGTATAGAGAGAGACTGTCGGAAAGGATCGAAAGCCAAGGGAGAGTAAGTCGTTTCCTCGGAAGTAACCTTCAAAAGGTGGTAATCTTCTACGGCCAGGTTGTTGGTTGCCTCTGACAGATGAATGGTGCCAGTTGGGATATACGCCGAGTATATAGGATCAATGTCCACATTGGAATTCTTCTTCAGGAGCTATTGCGGAATATAGAGTTTCCGACGTGGTAGGCGGGCTTATAGTCCATTTATAATCAGTACAAGGCTCCTTCGTTCGTTTACTTCTCCTTTTTATTGTCCTGACAAAACTTGCAATCGTAATCGCGATAACGATCATTCAGATGGATGATTATTTTTTCATCCACTTATGTGCGAATTGTAAGTGGAATTTTTTAACAAAACCTCTGAATTCTGAATTCTTTCAGTGATATGCATTTTTCAAATAAGAAAAATGGGTGAACATATGAGAAATAGGCGAATTCATTTAAGTATTATAAAAAAGTACAAATTAGCAAATGATTCTGTTTACAATATGACCCGATTTGGGGGAAAAAAGAGATCTCTTTTTCGAATTAAAACTTTTTTAAGAGAGAAGGAAGAATACTGTTCGATCAAGGGCGATGCCAAATTGCGATACGATTCATATGCGTGTTTGAACGGTACATTAATTTTCAAACGAAGCGTATCATTTTGTATAATTAAGTCATGAATTCTTGCGTGTAGCAGATGTCTCATGTTTTAATCACACAATTGTCGATGATAATTTTTAGCACCACTGACAACTAACGAAATGACTAACAACTGCGACAAAATTATTAATTAATTATTAATGTGAAAATTTGATAGTTCGTGAAAGATTTTAAGAAATTAGGAATACATGCAAAGAAGAGGAAAAGAATATTCAGAAGCTTCCGTAAACTATCGTAGGACGTGCGAATTAATTCCAACCCCAGTTGATGTAAGACCGCCTGGTAATTAACTGAAAACGGGATTCTAATTGAAGGAAGATAGATATACTTGCTCGACAAGGATCTAATTAGTTGACTAGGGTCAATTAACGATCGTGCTTTTCACTTAATTTACAATAACTGCTTCAGATAAATTACAAGTATACAAGGAGGATGGGAATTAATTCCAATCACTGATCCTATTTTTACTTTCACGCCAAAATAGTGAACATGAATTTTTGTCGATGGAACCTAAAGGATTTGAAAATTCTTTAGGTTCGTAATCAGACCCGAAAACTCCTCGGGCAAGAACTATCGGTAAATGAATACATCTTGTGGGTTTTTTTAAAACTGAAATTGAAGTAATTCAATTCTGCAGAATTAAGAGGTAGTTGAAAAGAATTTTTTTCTTTCGTAATTATCCGCAATGTAGGCCCCTTTGGGGGTAACGCATCAAATGTTAGATATTTCAACGTGAACATTCAAAGGGGAGATTGGTTCGGACATAAATATAATACAAACTAAGAAAACCTGCAAACTTGAAGTATAATCAAGTTTAACGAACATCTACTGGTTATATAGTCGAGCGAAACCGCTGCATAACCCGAGGTTAGCCAAGGTTAGTTCTCGATTGGTGTGCGCTTGGTTGCTTACAAGTCTTTCACTCTCTCTCTCTCTCAATGTGTGTTGGTGTATTTTCAGGATGCATCTCTCGTGAGCCTTGAATGTCAAAACGATGTAAGTTGACTTTTAACCGAAGATAAGTGAAGTCTTATCGAGTTTGTAACGCCTTTGGTGCGGCTGCAGCTACTTCCATCAGGCTAATGAAAAAACATCCTTTTCCTTAATCTTTTTACCCTCGTTAAATTATAGTTTCTGAATAGAATCGTGCTTGCTTGAAATCGAAAGATTTATCGCAACGTACTAATGGATTAAAAACGAATGAGGGTGAAATCTATTTCAAACCAAGGGAATAGGATTTCCTTACAAGTAATTTCCCTTACTTAATGGATTTTCCTGACTTTGTTATTAGTTTGCAACAAATAGTTTCTTGCACCTACAATTATTTAAGAACATCGATTTCTTGACAAGTGTCACCTTCTATCGTAAATCAATGAAAATATTTAGCTCAACCAAAAAACACAGAATCAAAAGTAGGAACAATATTGTGTTTATGTTGAACATTGAACACATAAATTGGAATATAAATCATTTTGATAAGATTTGCAAGTGTCGGGGATATATGTAAATATAGTGCTTCCCTATTTCTCCTCATCGTATATTATCGCAGCGTAAGAGCATTACCTGTCGCTTATTTCCACGAAACATAAACTCCACCCAGTGTGAATACCGGATTTACTCATTTAATGTCGAACATAAATGACGAACGACGTCTCGCTGAACGTGACTAAGAAAATTTATTGCCCCCTTTTACTCGCAAAGAGAGGATGCAAGAGTAACTTTTGAAATATTAGAAATACTAGTTGAGTATATAGAGAGGACCGAATGCTGATTTCGCAAATCTCCATTGTATGTAGATTTCTACTTACAAATTGACCTCGAATTCTGTTTACTTTTTATGTATAGAAAAATTCTACTGCACTGGGGCAAAATGTGCATGACATTATTTTTTATTCGTGAAACTATTCCTATTCTCTTTCACCTGGGAAGAAAAAAATTATTCTGCATTTCAGGTGATAGATTTGTAATGTTTTTGAATGGAACCAAACATAGCCTAAATTGTTGGGCATGGTAAACCTGATATATTCACAGAGGGGAAGGTTCTGATATTAAGGGACAAGTTTCAGAAAAGAAAAGTAAAGAAAGAAACTTAAATTGACAATAAATTATTAAAACTCTTTTTTGAATGCTTTACAATTAGCATCAGAGAGAAAGAGTAGATCCAAATAGGTTGAGGAACACTGAAACAAAATTAAAACTTTTCCTTTGGGAACGAAAGACAGTTTTTAGGAAAGAGCAACTGTTCAAATTGATATTAAATTACTAAAGCACTTATTTCAATCCTTTACAATTAGAATCAGAGAGTAAGAGTAGATCCAAATGTCTTCAGGGACACTGAAATAAAATAGGAACTTTTCCTTTAGACACCAGAACGATTTTGTTTTTAAAATGTTTCTAAAACCTTTCATGAAGAATATTTAATGTTTTTTGGAACATTTAGACAATCCTAAAACGTTATGTGAAGGACATGAAACGTTTTAGGTACCTTTCCAGAACAAATACTTTTCCGTACCCAAAGGGTTCTGGATACAATCGAGAATTTAAATGGGAACAAAATTTAAAACTATTAGTTACTTAAAAAATTATTCTTAGATTCGTAGACCCAACAAGCGATACCTTCTTCAGTGTGACATCAAGGAAATGATTTTGTCTAGCGGAAACAGAGAATGCAGTAGATTTCCCTCAAATTGTTTTCGGACAAACCAAACTGAATGTTTCTTGGTCCAGGTGTCGATGTTAGATAAACCACCCATCATCCTAGGAGTGATCGAATTATTGATTTGACGTTGATGTCGAAGTAATGCAGTCCTTAGAAAAATAGAAATGTGCCTCGTAGTGGAAATTATCTTCTCGAATGAATTTGCCTAGAAGGAGACTCGAAGAATGCACTTGGTACTTGAAGAGATTTTCTGAACTGGAGTCGAAGAGTAAACTTGATGACAGTACACAACTAGTTAACTTGGTCGCGGTTGCTGAATTGGCACGAAGTCAATCCTGTGGTGACTTTTGGCCTAACTAACTTGAAGGCTCTTCTTGGTTTGGAGTCGAAGAACAAATTTGATGTTAGTACACATCTAGTTACTTTTGTGTCGATTCCTGATCTGACAAATTCGGCAAAGGTGGGCACCTTTTAAAAGGTTCCTTTTGCAACTGCTCATCATACCACCTACTGTTATTACCATTGGATTCAAGAACAGAATTATTAATTCATTAATTATTAATTAATCATAACAGATTATTAATTTAATTCCAAACTCCTATATCGGACACTTGAGGACCTGATTCATGATTTATCGTCACTACAATAACTGATGTTTCACTCACACGAATTAATTGAAGAAACATTTAATACTGCAACGAATAAATAATTTAATTAATTATTCGATTACTGTAGAATGTTCTCGCTTTCCAAACAATATGATTGTGAAACTGTTTTTAATGGAGAAAAGAGACAATAAGGTAACATGATCACCTAACACTTTAAGATGATCTCTCAAGGTTTAGATTTTTCTTAAAGAATACATCACATGTCAAGCATATGCGCATCTCAGGTGCAGGGACTTTTCTTTCGAATGAGTTATATAAAGACATTTAAGATTATTCAAACATCAAACATGATAATGAGCTTTTCCATTATGAGAGTATGTGTATGCAAAAAAAGGCAATAAACTAATGTTCGTCAGTTGAGAAACTCTCGGTGGTAAAGAAATCTAATGACTTTAAAGATGGGATGAATTTCTAGTTTGCTATTTGCATAATAATGGTGGTCAAGCGAGAGACGGACGTCCGTTCAATGAATGGAAAATTACTTTTTGATGACATTGACACAGCATTGATTGTAATCGATTTTGCAAAATAAATTTTCGCAAAAAAAAACTTTAACTGAGCTATAAGAAATTCAACGCCCGAAAAATCCGGTTGAGCACCAGTCGAAAAAATTTCCATGATTCCTTCAAAGATGGTTTTATTTTAAATTCAATGAATAATTGAACTATTTTTTATTATTTAAACAATTTTTTATAAAGAAATAATTCAATAAAAGAAAAATAAAGTGACGAATGAATTTTCCTTTTTGTGTGTGTGTGTGTGCTAATAAAAAGATGATTCACTCAGTTTGAAAGGCGTTTTACAGTCATTAACGCTAATCGACTGCTCATTTATCCGAGATGCTTTTCAAACCATTTCGAGATTCTTTTTATTAATTAAGATCTCGGAGATTTCGCGCTTGGAATATTTTTCCAGATTCTACTACTATTTCGCATAACACTCACACTGTTATATAAATTAACTTAGCTTTCATTCGACATTTATTTTCCCATACGTTTCAATCCGGGGTGTAAACTTCAAGCCCTCAGGTACTATAACCAATTAAACTGGAGAAATTGGAGTTTTTCACTCTCCCGATAAAGCTTGAAGGACAAGAAAAATTATCCACAACTTTCAAATCTTTTTCTAACACCTCTACGTAGATGATATTCAATATTGAGAACGTATCGAGACAATGTTTTCATTATGAGGAGAAAGTCAATTTATATTTTAATACCTAGTCTATTTTTAAAGACTATGTCAGACTTGAATAAACAAGAAGTAAATAATTCAATAAAATTGTCATTTCAAATATATTAAATATTTTGCATATTTAATCTGTATTCTAAAATTTACGAAGTCTGCGATTTCAACTTTTATAATTGAACAATAATTAATTTACGATCGTAAAAAGTTTCTTCCGTTAACTAAAATGCTTAAAAAAGCGGCAATTTATGAAAACTTATGTAATGCACATAATCTTGAAAATTCCACTTAAATAGACACCAGTGAGATTAACTCTTGGAAATTTATTCACCTTTTAAATTTTATTGCACCTTTCATTCGTTTTTGCAAAGGTTTTTTTCCGAAACGATTTTATAACTCTCGTAAACGATGAATTTAAAGTAAAAGAAAAAAAAGTTTTTTCCCCCAACTTCCTTGATACGCATTAAATTGATGTCATTGAATTCGCTTATATTTGAATAACTTCTGTTGTTTTTTAATCTCAATAATAATTGCGTGATGGAAAAAAAGTAATAGATATTGGATATTATTTACAAGTAGATTATATTTACAAAGTAGGAATAAATTGCAGACATGTCGACTTGTGATTGATTAATCTTAATTATAGTCTTTGTTCTAAATGCTCATTATATGAAGGTGGCTGTTGTGGCTCTATTTCAAGACAGGAGTAGTAATTATTCACACCTTTTCCTATGTGAAGCGTATGATTACCTGGCGCATGATCAACGTTTAGTTTAGATGCCTATGTTGATGAAAAACAAGTGAGGTTTCTGAGACATCTATTCACTGTCACTGATTTTGAAGAGTTAGTCAAGATGGTTGCAATTATTTCCTACTTGGAGAGATGAGGTAAATTGAGTCGAAATTTTTTTTTAGGAATTAAATATTTATGGTAGAATGTAAATTTTTTTAATGTTGATGTACCACTGGAATTTTAGGAGGGACAGGAGTCGGTGAAAGGTAAGCCAAAAGTCGCGACGTATTTTATATTTGTACAATATTATTTTGTGGAGTTAGAATCTGAATCCTTATTTTCTTCTAACCAAAGGAGTATTGATCAGAAATGTTTGTATGGATGGGAGACACTTAAAGGTACCTTTAAGTCCAGACTCCTAAAGCTACCTTCAGGGGCAGACTCCTAAAGATACCTTTAGGTGCAGAATCCTAAAGGTACCTTTAGGTGTCTGCTATCCATACAAACATTTCTGATCAATAATGCTTTGGTATTGACGAATTCGACAGATCAGGAAACGCCTTCAACTTGACTAGTTTTGTACTAACATCAAATTTGTTCTTCGACTCCAAACCAAGAAGTGCCTTCAAGTTAGTTAGGCCAAAAGTCACCACAGGATCGACTTCGTGTCAATTCAGCAACCGTGACCAAGTTAACTAGTTGTGTACTGTCATCAAGTTTACTCTTCGACTCCAGTTCAGAAAATCTCTTCAAGTACCAAGTGCATTCTTCGAGTCTCCTTCTAGGCAAATTCATTCGAGAAGATAATTTCCACTACGAGGCACATTTCTATTTTTCTAAGGACTGCATTACTTCGACATCAACGTCAAATCAATAATTCAATCACTCCTAGGATGATGGATGGTTTATCTAACATCGACACCTGGACC
This sequence comes from Leptopilina myrica (nomen nudum), assembly GCA_032872475.1. Classification (NCBI taxonomy): domain Eukaryota; kingdom Metazoa; phylum Arthropoda; class Insecta; order Hymenoptera; family Figitidae; genus Leptopilina; species Leptopilina myrica (nomen nudum). Next base: position 47,409,900 of record CM065461.1, on the reverse strand, counting down.
AAGAAACTTTCAGTTTGGTTTGTCCGAAAACAATTTGAGGGAAATCTACTGCGTTCTCTGTTTCCGCTAGACAAAATCATTTCCTTGATGTCACACTGAAGAAGGTATCGCTTGTTGGGTCTACGACTCTAAGAATAATTTTTTAAGTAACTAATAGTTTTAAATTTTGTTCCCATTTAAATTCTCGATTGTATCCAGAACCCTTTGGGTACGGAAAAGTATTTGTTCTGGAAAGGTACCTAAAACTTTTTATGTCCTTCACATAACGTTTTAGGAATGTCTAAATGTTCCAAAAAACATTAAATATTCTTCATGAAAGGTTTTAGAAACATTTTAAAAACAAAATCGTTCTGGTGTCTAAAGGAAAAGTTCCTATTTTATTTCAGTGTCCCTGAAGACATTTGGATCTACTCTTACTCTCTGATTCTAATTGTAAAGGATTGAAATAAGGGCTTTAGTAATTTAATATCAATTTGAACAGTTGCTCTTTCCTAAAAACTGTCTTTCGTGCCCAAAGGAAAAGTTTTAATTTTGTTTCAGTGTTCCTCAACCTATTTGGATCTACTCTTTCTCTCTGATTCTAATTGTAAAGCATTCAAAAAAGAGTTTTAATAATTTATTGTCAATTTAAGTTTCTTTCTTTAGTTTTCTTTCCTGAAACTTGTCCCTTAATATCAGAACCTATCCCTCTGTGAATAAATCAGTTTTTCGATGCCAAACAATTTGATAATATTTAGTTTGGGATATGTTTCGTTTCGTTTTGACACATAACATAACTACGAGTTTTTTTCGACGATCATTGGAACGACTTTATTAAAAATTGTTCCAATTTGCTTGAAACTAGTTACTTAGAGGCTTTCAAGGTTGGTGATTACAAATTCGGTGTTAGCTTTGCAAAATCCAAAATGATGGATCCAGTACGTCGGTCGCCTTTTTTAAAAATTCAATCCAATCTTCCTAGGTACCTCTTTATTCTCCAGCATTATTAATTTTGAATTATATACTTTCAAGCGTGCTGTTTATGCAAATTGCTCGTGATGTAGCACCAAGTGCAAGAAATTATGACATATTTCCAAATAGAAGGAAAAAAAAACAAAGAAAAAAGGGTAAATCGATAATGGAAAAGGAGGAAGATCGAGTAGAAACCAGTTTGCCACTGAAAAATTATTACAAGAAAAGTAACCGAGCTGACGATTTGTGGACACACGCGTCAATTATCATATGATAAATGCGTCTAATGCATGTCTTCTGATATAGATATAAGGTACCATTTATGTAAATACACAAGAAGAGCCAATTTACCTTCACAGTTATAAAAGAACCCCAAAGGTACATTTCATTCAAATTTTCCATGTATTTTATAATTTCTCCTCTAGTCCACTTGCAAAAAAAAATTTCCCTTTCAGCTGTATTTTCTCAATATAATTTTTCTTTCTTTTATAATTTTAGAATAATTCGAAATTTCGAAAAACACCTTATTCTTGATGAGAATATGTAAAAATCTAGCGTTTAATTATTGGTACTGTTGTTGCTAAATTACCAAAATTTTATTTTACTAATTACTACGTTTTCATCTAAGGCAATGATAAAAAAAAAGTACGTGACAAAAAAGTCGATGGCAAAAATTTTCGTATGACGAAGAAATAATAAAAGAGAATCTTGTGGGGTCTCTGGAATCCTATATAAGAAGCAAGAAGGCCGTACTAATTTCGGTAGTCACTCGGATTGGCACGACTCGAGGAAACCATTAAAGTCTCTTCGCTGATTGGGATCTACCGCGTTCCGACAGGATGTTACATTTCTTTCTTTTCTCTTCTTTCACCTCTTAGGTCGTACGTGCGTAAGTTGCCTGTCAGGTGAGACCACAGAAATTTTTACCTTCTTCAACTCTAATCGCATTACTAAATCCCCACTATTAACATTTTTTCACCAAAAAAAAATGTCTGCAAAAATTTTACAACTACATTTCCCTTCCTCGTCTCGAAAACATAACTTAAAAAAAATAAAAAATATATTGTAAAATGTGGTGGTTGTTTAATTTTCTACTAAAATCCTAAAAGTGGTGTGAAATTATTTTTAAACTGCAGGTATCATGAGAAAAATATACAACAGTACTTCCTGTGTTGGCAGAGAGTTCAGTGTAACTAATCTCGTATGGCATCTGCGAAAGATCAACAACTTAGAGAAGAGAGGAGGGGGGGATTAAAACATCTTCGTGTCATCTAACTGACAGCACTTGAAGACTTGGTGCGTAACACGAACAAACTCATCGTGACCATGAAGCTATCATGAAGGTTACAACCGGTTCTGTTTTTCCTTATTCTTGAAAAATTCCACAACTTTAGAGGGAGGAAAAAAAATTCTACCCAAAAATTTCTATCGTTTCCGGTTCATTCGTTTGTTTACTCTACGAACAGTTTGATTAAAATTAGCAAAGAGGCAGCACGATACACTTTTGAAAAGAGAAAAATGTCAAATTCCAAAACCTAGAACTTAATTTTTTTTGTAAAAAATTGTAAATTTAAGAGAACTTAGAACTTTAAAAGAACACTCGTTTCTTTAAAAAATGAGACTTCGTTTTGAAATGGTTTGCTTTTTAATTTACTGAAAAGGTTGTAGAATTTTTTGGATTTAAAATAGTTTTGTCGTTGACTATGGTTCACTGGATTTTGACCATATTTTAAAATTTTTAAATGAATGGTCCCTCTAATGCCCCTCGTAGTGTGTGATAAGCTCTTGCCACACAGACTTTCTTTTCCTGGCATCTTGTCAAAAATTCTCAAGAGTTCCTCCTATCCTATGATGATATACAAATTGGACACTTGTGCTAAGATCGCCAAATCATAAACCATATCGAAAAATAAAAGTTTATTACTCAAAATCCAGTAAATATTATCTTAAACTTTTTACTTTCGAAAATAGACCTAGAAAAATTTACATTTACATTTTTTAAAGAAAATCATTTATGTTTTTAAAAAAATATGCGTCTTTAAAATGATCCTGCAGAAAATACATTAGGTTTGGCTTCCAATCTTTTTTTCAATAACTTTGAGGTTTTATATTAAGCAATTTTCCAAGAGAGAAAAGTTGTTCAGAAGTATGAAAACTACAAAACCGTAAAGTTACTGAAAAGTCGACAGGGAACCAAAAAGAATATATTTTCTGTTGGGTCCTTTTTATGGATAAGTCATAATTTATTTTCCTTAATATTTATTTTCATTGATGAATGTAAATAGATTTGTATTCTTTCGAGAATTAAAAATCATATTTTCCATTCGTTAAAAATTGAAAACAATTTGTAAAATAAGGAAGAAAGAAAATTAGAAATGCTTCCGTATTGACCCAAAATTTGTAGGGGACCACCAGCAACGAAAAGGGTACAATTGTTTATGGCGAACGTCCAACTATATTTGGATAGAGAGAAAGAAGAGGCAAATAATTCACGTGTATAATGATTTGAAAATGCCAATAATCGCGGCATTGTTTTCAATATTTACTTGTTTTGTTGACCTGCATATCGACATGTGGTTCAGCTTTTGGTTCGAGTCAAATGTGCTTTTTGGTGTGCTTTCACGACTTGCGGGCTTGCTTAAGTCGTCTTTATAAATATAGTGGAGACTACTTCCGTGATACGAAAATACGTTGATTTATGGCGTTCTTCACTTCTAGATTCCGCATTGCAGTCGCTTTTCGCGGTAAAGACATTTGGGTTACAATTTTGCTCAATTCATTTTATTGCAACTTGGAAACAAAAATTTCACTTATATACTAGCTGGGGAACAGGATCCTAAAAAAAATTGCTCGAAAAAAACACAATCTTGCGGAACTGCTGTCAAAATTTAACCCATTTTATGTTTTAGGTTCAATAAGGAGTTAAACTCTTTGATAACTCTTTTTTTAAATCTTTATAATAGCATAAAAACATGCTATTAAGGATTTTATTTTAATAAACATTTTTTTAATCTAATGTTGAAGTATTCCAACGATTCCAACATTGCCAAAATTTGCAAGTTGCTGCAATATACCCGAAAAAAATTGTACTATCTGGTATCTTAGACAGAACACTAAATGATGTGCAACAGTTCAATCAAAGTTTTAACATCTTTTCTCTGATGTGTAACAATGTTTACTGTGCCCTTGATTAATCAGATCTGATATGTTAATATGTCGAACAAAAGATAAAGAGCTAAAAGGTGAAAGTTCCATAGTGAAAGGGGCCAATTGGTGGAGAGAGATTTTAATGACTTGGGCGCATATAGACATGATCCTTCATAAATGTTAGAGAGAGAGAGAGACCATTTCTCCATAATGTTCGCGCAGTTATCACTTATAACCGATACTATAATTAATGGATCGTGAATGGGAAAAATTTTTATCAGTTTTGTAACATGTTCCATATAATTCAAAAAAAAAAAAGAAGCGAACATACCATTCGAGATGGAATGGAACCATTAATTATATGCCTTTCAGGATAATTCGATAATCACCATTATTAATGCTGAAGTATGGTGAAGTATTTATAAATATTTATAAATGTTTACAAATATTTTTAAATAGTTACAAAAAATTATGAATATTTAATAATATTTACAAAGATTTACAAATATTTATAAGTATTTACAAAAAATTTATCAATATGCATAAATATTTACAAATCTTTCAAAACATTTGCAGACAAATACAATCTAATTTAAATATATTTATTTTTTTGTACCACAATGATTATTTATCATATAAATATAAATAAATATAAATAAATATAAATTATTTATTAATTAGGGTACAAAAATTTAGACGTTTTTATTTATATTGTAAATTCAATTCAATATTATCCATGGTAGAATTAAGAAAATGAAAAAATCATAACAAAAATAATTGTTATTATTTGTTTAAACAAACAATTATTGTTATTTATTAACTTTTGACACAAACAACTAAAAACTCGCAGTTTTTTCGGCGCTTTGTGTCAGATGTTAATAAATAACAATAAATAAATTTTTGTTGTTAAAAATTTGTTAAAATTGTTGTTTAAACAATTTCTGAATTTGTTGAAACCGTAAAAATTATCTTAACAGTAGAAATAACTTTCAAAAGAATAAGAGAAATGAGTAGCAACTTTGACAAAAAGGATGAAAAGAAAAATTCGGTGCACTTCGTTTCACTTGAGATAAAATGAATGACTAATTCGTGTTTTGAAAATATTTCAACTTAAAATAAAAGATAACGCCTGTCATTGAATATAAAAAATTACAAGGGATGCTGAGAAATATATCGAATTCAGTTTCTGTTGCATCATTCTATATATACGATACCTTGATTTTCAAATGAATTTTCATCTTTTTGGAAGAAATTCTATTTTTTCTTAAATGATTAAAAAATCACTATTCAGAACACTATTATTAAGAACACTTTTTAATTTTAACATTTTTTATCTAAATGCCATGAGTGATTGGGAAATATTAAAATTGTACTTAAGTAGAAAATTTTCTTGAATAACAGTTAGTTTTCAAAAAAAATAAATTAAGAGAATTATTCCTTGTCTAGAAAATATTCTCTAAATTTTAATTTTAAATTCTCTGATTTTTCTAGAAAAATTTTCTAGAAATATTTTTCAAATATATTGTATATTTTTTTAAGTTACAGTTTTTCTGGTTAGTATCAAATTAACACCAAAAATTCTGGTTCAATTTTTTATATAATTGCAAATTTTAGGTAGAAATTATACAGTAATTTGAATTCTAGTGATTATTTAGTCGGAATTTTCAAAATTATTGTTTTTACATTCAATTTAATTTTTAATTTCATTTATTATTTATTTATTCATTTTATTAATTCCATTTCCAAACGACATATCTAAACTGTAAATTAACTATATTTAAAGTTTAAACTCTTCGGAATCATTCTGGTACAGTTTTACAAAAAATTTTTCCAATTTTCCATTTTCCTCGAGAAGTAAATAACAAAATAATACAGTCATTTCAAAAAATCAATTCAGATACATAATTTTCGATTTACAGAGAAAAAAAAATCAAAGCGCGTAACTAATTTTTGTAAAAATCTCCTATTTATTATTCAATTACTATATAATATCGTGGAAATAAATCTAACAGAATTAGAAATTATTGCACAACTCTAATCTCCACTGCTAATGTGATATTAATCTTGAAAATCGTGAAAAGAAACTTTTCAACTTATTCGGCGAGTGAATTCTTAATAAAAGACCCAGAGAGCCCCACATTTAACGGCAATTACCTTTAACGCACAATTTTACGCAAAAAACCATCAAGAACTCCTTTGAAAAAAAGGAAAAGATCACGCGAAACAAATTCGTCTTTGTAAAATTGCCCGCATTTTTGGACCTATATATTGCAAATTGCCGTTCTTTGACGAAGGAGGAAATAAAATTTATAATGATCGTTATGATTTTTATGATTTTCTATTGTTTTTTTATGAAAAATATTTGACGAGAATTTCATGACACTTGGGATGGTGAAAGTAAAATAGATTTTTTTTTTATTAAATTGCTTACGTAATCGAAAGAGATGCGATAGTCAAAGGAAGTGTAAAATGAGTCTTTGGCACTGGGAAAATAGTGTTGAAAATCCGACATATGACGGATATTAGCAGGTGACATGAAAAATAGTGAAATCGTGCATCTCGTGAGACACTAGATTGAAAAGGAAATTGACTGAATTTCCAGGAAGACTTGTCGCAATTTTTTCGTAAATTATAATTATCAAAGCATTGCCAACGACGGAATTGTACTTGAAAAAACCAAAATATTTTACATTCCCACCGTTTTTAAAATCTATCCAAACTAAAAATAGTTGAGGATCCAAGAATTGATTAAATCTTAGATATTATTTTAATTAGGTAAATTAAAATTTATCTACGAAACTATTTTTCGTTTATAAAAAAAATTTTGAGTCAAAAAGTCAAAATCTGGCAAAGCATATAACCAAAGTTCAAAATAGTTTGGAAAAAATATATATATCTTTCAATTTGTTCGATATTCTAAAGGGGAAATTTGAAAGAAAGTAAAATTTCTGGCTATAAACGAAAACATTAGAAAATTCTACTCTGAATTACAGAAATTACATTTTATTTACAATAAACCGAGAGTTGAACTCACGAGAAAGATCTTTAAAGCGATACAGTGCAGATTGCGTAAATTATGCCCGTAATTAATCCGGTTTTTGCATATATAAGCTGAACCCAAAGCTATAAGGTCACCCAACTGTTCATTGAACTTTTTCCTTATTTATTGTATCATGAATACAAAATACAGCAGTCGACGTCTGCAATTTAATCTTTACTAGAAAAAAACAATCATTAACGTAAAATTTTTTCCACTAGTTTGTCAGACTACATATTAAATTAAATAAAATTAAATCAAATCAAATAAAATTAAATCAAAATAAATCAATTTAAATCAATTTAAATCAAATCAAATCAAATCAAATAAGATTAAATAAAATTAAATAAAATTAAACAAAATTAAATAAAATTAAATCAAATCAAATAAAATTAAATCAAAATAAATCAATTTAAATCAAATCAAATCAAATAAGCTTAAATAAAATTAAATAAAATTAAACAAAATTAAATCAAATTAAAAAAAACTTAAATGAAAATTAAATTTAAAAAAACAAAAAATCGCGCACTACTTTAAAATAAACATTTCTAAAAATTATGTCAGTATTTATTAAAGCTCAACTTCCTGGGATCATTTATATCTTTTTCTTTTTCTTTAAAAACAAGAGATAACGATCGGTTTTCGATGGGTAATTAATCGTGGCAAAAAAAAGGGGGACAGAAAAATGAGTCTTGCAATCGTCTAATAACAATGGTTAGGACATTGCAAGAATGAAAGAGAGGCAATAATGAAGTTGAATCGATGATGATCGTTGATTATCGATACGACGTTGGCAAATAATACGCGGCCAAACCCATATTAATTTCCTTCCTGGGGAGGAAAAAAAAATTACTCCAGAAAATCATAATCATGATTGATCGATAAATACATGACCGGAAAGAAGACATATTTCGTGAGTAGGAGAGAGCACGTGCGTCTTTAAATGGCGCACCTTTCGGTAAATTAGGTAAATTGCCCGCTTAAGATGAAATCATGAGGTAAAAATGTTATATAATTCCACTCTTTTATTAAATAAACAATACAATTTATAAATTAAATTTTGTGAAAAAAAATTTCAATTTGTACTTTCTATGATTTTTTTCACCCAAAATTTAATGGAAAATTAACGTATAAACATTCAGTAATTATTTTACAAAATTTTAAATTGTTTAAACAATTTTTATTATTAATTGTAATTTTTTTTTTTAACCAACAAAATTACAATTTTTTCCACTTTTCCACATTTTACGCAAAATTTAATGGTTAATTATAACATATAAACATTCAGTAATTATTTTATAAAGTTTGCAATTGTTTAAACAATTTTGATATTAGATATAAGGAATATTAATAATTTGTTTTAATAATTCTGAAAATTATCATTTGCAAGACACATTTTTGAATTTTAGTTCATTTAAATAACAAAAATTAAGATTTTAATTTATTTTAATAAAATTTAACATAACACGTAAATAATTTATTGATTATTAATTCTTATTTAAATATTTAAACAATTGTTAAACATTTACACAAAATCCTTTATTATTAAGCATAATTTTTTCCTGTTAATAAATTTGTCAAAAAGTGAAAATAAACGAGAACTTTATTGGTTTATGTGAAACAAATTTCCAATTAACAATAAACAATTGTTAAATTGTCTATTTAAGTTTTAAATTAAAATACTCAATAGTTTTTTCAGAAAAAATGTCCAAAATATCGATTTTTTTACTAGTCCAACTGGATGTAACCCCTTAAACTTAAAGTGCTTGAAATAGAACAAAATATTCAAGTACGAGTCCATTATCATCTACTTGGAAAGCTTCCGTTACTCCGGGAATTTTCTTGAGATAAGTTTCGAGATTTTTCTTGGAATATTTTTGAAAGTGTACTTCTGGTAATTGACTTAATATTCAAGTTTCAACCTCACATACTTATTCTATTAATATTTGTATCTCAATTTTAGCAATTTGTAAGGTATTTGTGTTGAGTTATTTCTAATTTTAACTCGAATTTGAAGAATTTCACAGAGACACACAGTTGATATGTTTAAAATTTTTAATTTTTTAATAAAATTAATTAAATTAAAAAATTTTAAATTTTAATTTGCCTTCGACTTTTTGGAGTAAATTTACAAATAAGGCTTTGTTTTTATTTTGTCAATTAAATAAGTGATAGTGCGCTCAATCGATGAATCAAAAAGTGTAGTACGTGAAACATCTGCACTCGAGTGTCCATAAGTACAAGGCAGGAGAAAAAAAACGAAAAAGAATAAGAAGAAGAAATAATGGTTTATATAAATGCACTGTATGTACTTCTGAATACAAGCTGTTGAGGATTTATCGACAAATGACGATTGACGCTTCTTTTCTCTTTTGCCTGCACTGTCAATTAGAGAACAAATTTTTGCATCCTTAAAGTATTTCTAAAAAAAAGTAATTTTTTCCAATGTCTTCTTGAAATCGAATCATTTTTATAAATCTGATTTTTTGTTTTACATGAAAAGTATATATATTTAGTTAAGTTCGAAACTTTGAAATTTTGACCATTTCCAAAATTTAACAAAACAAGGCGATGGAGAAAAATATTTTCGAAACTTTTAAATTTTGACCATTTCCAAAATTTAACAAAACAAGGCGATGGCCAAAAATATTTTTAGACCAAGTTTTCGTGTTTTAAACTATTTTTGCCTTTAGTTCACTAGATTAAAAAATCACTTTGTTTCACTAGATTTTTACCATAGTGAAAAAAAGAAAACAAAAAAGGACTCTTGTGTAAAAATTAATTAAACATCCTTCTCGAAAGGGTCAAGAACAAGGGTTGAGTTAATATAATGCTTTCCAAATAAGAACCAATAATTTTCAAAAGCTGTTTGCAATTGCGTGAGTACCATGGTAAACATTCTCGAAAGTACTCACAACATGCGAAGAATATACGGTCCCATTCAGTTTGGGACCACCAGGAGAGACACGTGTCTGGTGTCCAGTTATAACACGAGAACAAGTGCTGGATTCTGGAGGCATCTTTTTAAGAAACTTCTTTTTTTTCCCCTTTTGACTTTACATAAGCACATATAATACGCACGTCAAGTGAAAGCTTCCAGGCAATGAAACGAGGGTCGTTTGTAGAACGTTAATTCCAAGTACTGTAAATGTATAGTTGTATACGATAAAAGTGAGACGATCGTGAATGGAGAATTTCATTGAAACTTAAGAATTGAAATTATATTTTCATTATGTTTATGGAAAAAAAAGAGTAATAACAGTTTTCATCATGCTGTAATTTCTTCTTTTTTTTATTAAAATCTGCGTGAGAAATTATAATGGCAAGGAGAACGACTAACGAGTTATAGGTTTTACGATGTGAATTTAATTTTTTAAAATTGTTTTATGACTAGAAGTTCATTTTCTTAATGGTTCTGGGGGCAAGGCGATGGGAGAATTAATGATTTAGAACATGGACAAGTGATAACTTTGTCCGAAAGGGACAACTGACAACTTGGATCGTTAAAATTTTTTCAATCCCTTAATAGCAATTAGCTTCGAATTGGGGCAAATTGTCAGAAAAAGAAGCAAACAAGTGCAATTTTTGACAAAGAAGCGAAATTTACTGGAAGGATTACCGATTTATCTAGAAACGACAAGTGATAACTTTGTCCGAAAGGGACAACTGACAACTTGGATCGTCAACCTTTTTTACTCCCTTGACAGCACTTAGCTTCGAATAAGGGCAAACTGACATGAAAAGAAGAAAATAAGTGCAACTTTTGTCAAAAAAGCAAAATTTACTCGAAGGATTAACGATTTATTTAGATACGACAAGTGATAACTTAGACCGAAAAGGACAACTGACAACTTTTCTTGACGAAAGTGGTGGAAGAAAATGTGAAATTGGCACAGGAAGGTAAAAAGACAAGTGACAACTTTCATTGATACCTACTGACAACTTTCCTCTTTTGACGTGACAGCAAAGAAGACAAGTGACAACTTTTGTCTGAAGTAACAAGTGCCAACTTTCTATTACTAATGCTGTGTCACTTGGGAAGTAAGTTCTGTCGAAGAATTAGGAAGGACAAGTGATAACTTTCATTCAAATCGAGTAGGTAAATTATTTCCAAAAGACAAGTGACAACTTTGACTAAAGGAACGACAGATACTTCTTCCGGAGGACAAATTCTTATTGCATTAAAAAATTGTAAGGAAAATTAATACGACAAATGGTAACATTCGAAGAAATTGATCCATGTAAAAATGGACAAGTGATAACTTGGAGTAAAGGGACGACTGACAACTTTCCGTTTGTATTATGCAAGATATGTAAAATATTGAGTTAAAATAAGTAAAAAGAGTATAAACCAGACAAGTGATGATTTTCGTTTTGGGCAAGTAATAACTTTTGCTATGGACAAGTGATAACTTTTGCTATAGACAAGTGCCAACTTTGAACAGACAACTGAAAGATTAATTTTTCTCCAAATAGCCAAAAATAAACTAAATTTTCTTCCAAGATTTATTTATTTTTCATCTGCGAATTAAGGTCACCATTTGGAAAAGTCTTCTATAAGCGTCAGTGTTCAAGACCATCAGTCGCGGTACACTTTTTCGGTCGATTCGGATCCTTGTAACCACAGCATTGTCATGGGTCGGTGTCTAAGAACAAATGGCCGCAATATGACGCTTTTATACTTTCCTTCTTGCCAACATACTTTTTTCTATCAACATAGTTTCGAAACACCCTTAAAATTTGTCCTCAGGGTAATTCGTACAAAAATCCTATAAACTTTCGAGAGGCAAAATCACTTTCTCAAAAGAGGAACATATAAAGAAAAAATTATAGAGAAAAACTGAGAAGAAAAATAAATTTGACTTACATAGAAGTAGAGTTCAACTCGATGGGACTGTTTTGGTACACAAGTTAGTGCTTCCGACCTACAGCATCCGGTGTCGTCAGAGCACCTGTGCAGAATTGCACAGTGTGGAATGTACGTGGTCGATGTACTGGGGTAGACGTCTCGAACTGGTACAATTCTGGCACGAGGCCATTGGCAGCTACCCTCTCGCGAGACCTTAATCGCATGTTGAAGCGCTTCATTGACTTCGGCAGCTAAAAATAAAAGTAATTCAAAATATCAGACGAAAAGTTTTGATGGATGGGAAGTAGAATGATCTCTCTAGACGTGGAAAGTAAAAATTGTATACCTGGAACAGTCACAAATTTTTAGTTTAGTGAAATATTTTTGTTAGACAGAATGTTTCTTTTAAATAAGAGTTATCCTTTGATGGAAAAGTTTCTTAATTGTTGTTAATTAATAAATCCCCGGATTTCTTTTTAGAATTCAAATAATGCCTCTCCAATTTTTCCATAACTCTTATTTAAAGAAAATTCTAACGAAATTTCGCTGAACTAAAAATTTGTGTCTGTCTATAGTAGAACTTCGTTAATAAATAAAATTTCTTGTTCGAGTACAAAGCCAGAAGGGAGGATTTTTTTCAAAGACAACAAAGGAATCTTACAAAGAGTATTCCTTTCAGTGTCGTTTCAATATTAAACCGACATCAATCAAGACTCCTTTACATTCTGAATCATGCAAAATCGCCACAATATAATTTATGGGTTCCAGTAAGTGAACGTTTGGCACTCGCGTCTAAAAATTTATTACCCTCACTTCGCCGAAGAAGAACAGTTCAAAGCAGTATAAGGTCAGAAAACTTATAAAAGATGATTACACAGTAAGACCGCGAAATCACCATCATTCCTTAGAGGTCATTAACAACAACTACGATTTCTTAATGTGCTACTGGAATAAAAGAATGAAAATCAAAACACAAAAATGTAGTACCTATTTCCTAATTTTTGTTTAAATCTTTCCACTGAATACCGATTTGATGAAAGAGATATAGAAAACGACTTGGTGAATATAGTTACGATACTACTAGTTTCGTAAACACATTTATTTGTTTAATTAATTATAGAGTCTCTTTCGATATGTCAGGAAAATTGATTAATTTTTCCTATTTCAATAAAGTGCGTGGGTGAATTCATGTTACGTTAGTATGAGATTTACTGTCACTAATGGGGACACAACGTTTGCGCACCTGTGCATTTAGCATTACTCACACCTTACCAGCGGAGTAATTTTACATTAATGGTTAGGCTTTTATAGCATAGTCTCTCGTTTACGCTTTGATGATTATTAATAATTTATTTGGAATTCAAGTCGAAGAAATATTTTTATGATTCACGCTTAATGTCAATGAACTGATCACCTATCGAAGAGACACTCTTTTGTGAAAATTGATAGCTATTTTTAAAGATGTGCATGTTTAAACAAGTGGTACTGATTTTTAAAGATGTTGAGATTAAAGATTATGTTGGATTTTAAAGTTGTTAAGATTCAAGATGATCGTTAATTTTAAAGATGTTGAGATGACAGATGATCGTTAACAAAGTGGTACTAATGTTTCAGGATGTACCTTTAAAGTAGTTGGAGACAAATTTTTTCCATTTATCTTTAATGTCAATGAACTGATCAGCTATCAAATTCGAAAACACCCCATTGTACAAATTGATACCGATTTTTGAGAAACCTTTAAGAAATGTGGTACTGATTTTTAAAGATGTGGATCCTAAAAGATCTCTTCAACAAATAGTTCAACTTTCAACTTAATGGTTTTTCTTTAAAGGCACATCTTTAGAACTTAGAACCATCTTCTTAAAAATCTTCTTAATGATGTTCATCCTTAAAGGTACATCTTTAACAATTTGTACAACTCTTAATCATTTACATTTAAAGGCACATCCTTAAAAATTAGTGCCACTTTTCTAATGATGTTCATTTTTAAAAATAGGTACCACTTTTTTAAAGATTTAGAAAATGCTACTAATTTTTAACGATAGCTTTATAAATGATACAAATATAGAAGCACTTCGTCCTCTAATGCAACACTCAGTCTAGAAATCCGTTTGTGTCTCATCTCTCTGAACAATTGGCGACTTTTTCTCCGAACCAATAAAGTTGATAAGAAAATTTACGAGGGTGGATGAAGTTAGTACGAAGTGAATGTTGCACAGTTGTTTTGGACTTGAAACGGGGTATTATTTTTGCGGCAAATCTCTCTTTGCCGATCAGACTGTATGTTAATTTTTTCTTTTTTAGCGTGGGCATTAATGCTTGAATGCCGAAGAAGAGATCGTATCACTATGTGCATTTACAATAACACCAAAGTCGATTTTACAGTCAGTGTTCTTGTTCTCACTTTCGTTTCAATTCTAAATTCCTAAACATCTATAATAATTATTATTTTTCTCGTTAAGTGGGAGAAAATAGTTTCTATCGCCCTATGAAAAAGTGCGAGCCAAATTTTGTACAAACATACGGGTTGGAATACTGCGATAACTTTTTTTCGTTTGTGAGATACGTTTCTATTTACATACGAAAAAAAAGATTGTCAATACGATCGTTTTGGTGTGGGAAAAAAAATAAAAAGGTGTAGAAGAAAAGAACGACTGAGATGTGAAGGAAGATATAAACCGACAGGGTCGAGGTGACGCCCTACCGCATGGCTACCGTATCGAAAGAAACATTAAATCGATTTCACATATATCGGGTCGTAAATTTTCCATACAATACTTTCCAGTGGAGGAATTTCAGAAGGCAAAAAAAAAGGAATTCTGTTTATAGTTCAGAAGGTTGATGATAATTAAGTGCTAGGTACGCTTCGTTGATTTTACTTCTACATACATGACAAGGATCATAAGGATCACAAGTATCACAAGTATCACAAGGATCTCTAGTATCATAGGGATCACAAGGATCACAAGGATCACATGTATCACAAGATATAAAATCACTTAATGATCTCCGTTTAGTACTCAATATAAATGTAGGTTACTTTTATGCTAATTTTTCACTATTAATTACGTCGGTTACAATTTGCAAAAAATAAAGAGCAATTATTGCCGAGCGTTAATAAAGAGATACACATTTAATGTGTATATGTGTAAAGAGGAAAAGGTGGTATGATACAAAATGAGATCAAGAGGGACATTATGTCAAGAGCCATTATCAAGTTTCTGTGATCCAAGTGTCATGTTCTGCATAAAACGACAAGGGCTTAATCACTCATTTCAACACTGTTTACTCAACTCTAAATCAGTAAATACAATGCAATTGCGGTCGGGGGAAAAAAATATCTAGAGAATGTGGCTGAAAATAAATTTCTCTAATAACCTTTTGGTATTTTTAGTTTTTCTCCAGAACACAACAATTGCCTTAAGTTTTAGGAAGGTTCCTTAAAACGTTTTTAGAACGTTTCAAATCCTTTGTCAAACATGGAAACTTTTTTAAAACATTCTAAAAACGTTTTTAAAACGTTTCAAATCCTTTATCAAACATGGAGACTTTTTTAAAACGTTCCTGATGTTTTGTGCCGAGTCTTTAATTTCTGACCAAGGGCAATGTTTCCAAAAACTCTAAATATAAATATTTCTAATATACATATATTCTAAAAAAGTGGAATATTTATCATAAGTGTGAATTAAAAATTAGTCTACTCACATTTGCCATTATTTTTGAACTCGGGATATTTGTCTCTTGTTTCCTTGACACTTTCCCTAGAGCCAAGGTGCTTCCATTTTTGCACACTGTGCGCGGACATTGGTGGATAGTCGTTTTTCGATTGATAGCCATTATATTGAGCACCGGTCGAGGATCTTTCATAATTTGTCATACTTTTTGGAAAAAATACAGCTTCCGTTGGTTTCGGTGTTGTTGTTGTCATTAATTTCGTAGTTGTCATCATAGTAGTAGTAGAAGTCGTCATCATCGTCGTTGCTTCTGAAGTTGTACTCGTCTTCAACGTATTATTATCATCGTCCTCATCATTATCATCATCTCCATAATCCTGGAAAAATAGAAAAACTCTTATGTAAAATAAATAGAAAAACTCTATTATTTAAAATAAATAGAAAAACTCTTATTTAAAATAAATAGAAAAACTCTTATTTAAAATAAATAGAAAAACTCTTATTTAAAATAAATTGGGATCCGAATAGTTTGGAAGAAAAGCTTTCAGCTTTCGTTTAAAGTGAGCTGCCTCGGGGGTAATATAATTATACTTTTCTGGGAATTGAAAAAATTCTAGGAATTAAAGTTCTTCTTTCTAGAAATCGTCTCTCTTGTATATTGTAAATGTCGAATAAATGTTTTTCAAAAGACATTCCGCGTGAAAGTCGACCAACATGTATCGATTAAGATTTATTTCTTTTCATCTGTCTCTGATAAATCAATCGTTGCCACTTGTCTTTATTTTTTGCTTTCAAATTGTAATTTTTCCCCATTAATGATTCTTATTCATTTTGTCAATCCGAAATCATTAGAAATTGTCGTCATCATTTCAAAAGTAAAATTATTTCCTTTTCTCTCATTTATCGCGATTCGATTTTATCCAAGTCCCAATTTTCGAAAGTTGATGTCAGGCTTTTTTATTATTATTTCAATTATAATTAATTTCTCTTTATAAATTTTATTATTATTATTATTATTATTATTATTATTATTATTATTATTATCATTCTTATTCTTATTCTTCTTCTTATTATTATTCTTCTTATTCTTCTTCTTATTATTCTTCTTCTTATTATTTTTGTTCTTATTATTAGTATTTTTTGTTTTAAACTTATGGAATTCGCGACATGTGACAATTTTTTTTTATTTGCGAAATCTTAGTTTCTATCGTAAGGCTACTGGTGGACAGTTAATATGTTACAGAAACGAGAGTTCGACATTTGCATGAAAATATAATTATAGTCTATCGCTACCTCTTAATTATCCTGTCAAGGAGAGTAAATACGTAAAAATTGGTTCAACTTCGTAACATCTGTTTTCAGTAAATGCTAATTTTGCATTTAGCTGATGACGGGCAATGGACAAATCATAAAGTTTAAGGGGGGAATGTCATAGGCAATTTATACGATAAATTGAACGACAACTTAATAGAAGAAACATTCTATCAAAAAAAAATACACTGAAAAAATTATTTTTCTATTTCCAAATTACTTTCCCCTGCTAAAACTTTCAGCAATAACAATAATATATTTTTAAAAATGTTTTTTTGTAAAATGATTTTTGATTTAAAAATAAAAATTTTACTATAACGTCTAAACAGAGAGTGAATCGAAAATATAGCAAAAGTATGATGGTTGTTACTCATCATCGCTCCTCTAGATTGAATGTGTGCATAATAAAAGTGTTGGCGAAAATGCAAAAAGCATTTCTTTAGCGAGAGATGCAAAAGCCCCACGAAGTGCATGTGTTTTTCGACGGCTTTGATATTGAGCCGCTGTAATGGAAACAATCTTCAATCGTTTGACGTCCGACTAGATCACTAGAGTGCCGATGAAGGAGGATGCCAAGTTTACACTTGACATTTATCGGATATATTTTTTTTTCTTTCATTCCCCCCTCCCCTCTTCTTTCAAGTTCCCAATTGAAAGTTCCATTATATCGGCATCGGAACAGAAAATTGGAAAATCTCAACTCTCTCTCTATTTCACTCAAGACTTAATAAAAATTCGTGCAATTTCACCGAATAAATTTTCACAATTTACAATATATAGGACTTCGCACTGGATAATTAATTTTTTGAAAGTAGCAAAAAAAAAAGTATTTTTTTTAATTAAAAAAAATAAATAATAATTAAATAAATAATAGTTAAATAATAATAAATAAATAATAATTAAATAATAATAAATAGATAATAATTAAATAATAATAAATAAATAAGAATAAATAATAATAAATAAATAATAATTGAATAATAATAAATAGATAATAATTAAATAATAATAAATAGATAATAATTAAATAATAATAAATAAATAAGAATAAATAATAATAAATAAATAATAATTAAATAATAATAAATATTAAAAAGTCGATATCGAAAAATTTAACTTGACGACAGAAAAAAATTCGTTTGATAGAAACTTTATACAAAATATATTTTTAATGTTTATATTAATCTCAATATATTTTATATCTTATTTTTTTGTCTTCTTCATCCTAATTTTCATAATTGAAATATTTGCTTCTTTCTTATTCTGCTAATAACTTCAATTCGTGTAAAGAAATTTATTATTTTTGGGAAAAAATTTTTATATAAAAATAATTTAATTCTTAAGAAGAATAGTTTTTAAAAATTCTGAAATACGTGTTTCCTTTCGACTAATTTTATGCAAAGTCTGATTTAAATAATTTAATACATAAGAAATTTTTATGATTCTTGAAAATAATTCAATTCTTACGAAGATTTTAACGGACATTTTGTTTTTTTTAAATAATTGAAAAAGAATTAAATGCTTGTTGGCAAACTTTTGAAAACAGTTGATTTTTGAAAATCATTGAATTGCGAAATGTTTTTTAAAACAATTCAATTTTACAAAGAATTCAGTTACAATTTTTAAAAATAATTGAATTCTTGACAAGAATTTTATTATTCATGAAAAGAATTGAATTCTTAAGAAGATTTTAATACAAATTTTTTTAAATAATTGAAGTCTGTTTAGAAATTTTATGAAAATAGTTTTAAAAAAATTTTTCCTAAGAAGATTTTTATTATTTATTAAAATTAAAATAAATGAATTATTTCAAAGAAAAAAATTATTGAAATGTTTAAAAAGAATTGGATTTCTGTGAAAAATTTTGTTATTTTAAAAAATATTTAAATTTTTTATAAGAATTTTATAAACATTGTTTTAAATAAATATTTTTTTAAATATAATAAATATTAATATAAAAGTTTCAATTTAAATCATTGAATTCTTGTGGAAAACTTTATTTGTGAAAATAATTGAATTTTTCGATGTAATAATTAAAAGTACTCTGAATAATAATTAATATTTTCTCGATGAGTTTTATTATAACGGAAAATAATTGAATTCCTATTTAGAATTTTATCAAAAATTTTTCAAAAAATCCAATTTCCATGAAAAATGTTATTATTAGTAAAAGTATTTGAATAATTCTGAAGAATATTGTTTGAAAATGTTGTTAAATAATTGATTTTTTTGAAACACAATAAATTTTACGAAAGTTTTATTTTTAAATAATTGAATACTCCTGGAAAACTTTATTTTTTAAAATAATTAAATTCTTCGAATAATTAATTTAAAAACAGTATTAAAAATAATTGAAATTCTTCAATGAGTTTCATTTTAGAAAATAATTGAATTCTTTGCTAAAAATATCTACAAATTCTATTTTTTTAAATTAAATTTTTATTAAAAATGTTATTGCGAAAGTAATTGAATTATTGTCAAGAATATTGTACACAAATTTTGTAAACTAATAATTGATTTTTTTTAAGAAAATGCCATACTAAATTAATTAAATTCCTTTTAGAAGAATTGAAATTCATATTCATTTTAGTTAATTATTAACTAATTAAATATTAATTAATTTATTCGAATAATTGAATGTTTTTGCGAAATTTTATGAAAATTCTAGAAATTGAAAATGTAATTGAATTTCGATTATTTTTTTTTAATAATTAAATGGTTTAAAAGAATTTGTTTATAATTTTTGAAAAATAGTTTTTTGATGTCTAGTATTGGGGAATTAAAAGTATAATTGAAATTCTTAAAAATGAGGATGAAATGTAAAAAAATATCCAAATTGTAGCGTAACGTAAAAAAAGTATAGTAAAACTCGTAGAATTTGTTTCTAATAAAAAAATATAAAAAAGGAGTAAACTTTGTAGAATTTTTTTTTCTATTAAAAAAATAAAAAAGGAGTAAAAGTTGTAGAATTTTTTTTCTATTAAAAAAATAAAAAAAGGAGTATAAGTTGTAGAATTTTTTTTCTATTAAAAAAATTTAAAAAAGGAGTAAAAGTTGTAGAATTTTTTTCATTAAAAAAAAGAAGTAAATAGCAGGTTTTGGTAGATGAGTGCGAAGCCTGAAATACGTCATTGTATTCATTAGAAATTTAAAAGTGAATCAATCACTTTTATTTCTAATTAATTATTGTGACACTTTCTGCAAAGCGTCAATTTAATTGGAAAAAACAACTGAGATTTAAAATTGAAAAAAAGTTGGATTTATGTTCGAAACGAATGTTCCTAATTTGGAAGAAGAGTTTTCTCCTCAATCACAAGCATTTATAATATAGATATATTATTAATTAAAAACTACCCATATTTTTCAGTGTGATAATTAATTTTTTTTAAGACTTGGAAATATTTTTGCCTCATCTACTTTCACATTATTAGTTTCGCGCGTGCTTTCCGTTAATTTATGATTCAACAGGCGTGAAAACGAGACAGTTTTACAACGTGGGGGTACTTACCTACCGTGTCTCAAACGTTTACACCGACGAAGATAACGTAAGAGATTTACGGGGAAGGTACATAAAGAATCTTTCTATAAACGGTGCGTGCTCTCTTCGTCATCTCTATTTTTTCCCACTCTTCCATTTTAATCCGATTTCAAATATAATTCACATTATTAAAAACCAAAAAAAAAAAAACTGAATATACTATCAATTTATATTCAAATTTCTCTACGCAGAAAACGACTATATTTCTTGCCGACAAAAAAAATAATTTCCCATCATAAATTTGAGGATTACGAATAAAATCCATTCGTCGGAAAATTCTTATTAATTTCAAGACTTATTTCAATTTCAAATTTTTTTAATTAAAAAAATACAAATTCTCTTTATTTTGTTTTTATTTTTCTTTACTTACTTATATGAACAATGAGGCAAAAGATTACATCCAAAGTGTTGTGTATAATCTGATAAGATAGCGAACGGATTCTTTTATGAAAAATAAAAGATATTTATTTTTGTTTTCATTGAGAAAACGAAAAAAAAAATGTCGAGTTCAATTGTATCTGAAATCAACAATTCAATTAAAGAACTGGGATATTTGCAATTTATCACCTCACGAGTAATTGTAACCATTGTTAGAAGTTGTATAGAGAACGACAGAGCGATTTGCCTATATTCATAAAATTTTTCTGATTCTTATCAAGTGCAAAGAAAATCTATCAATGAATCCATCTTTCGAAATAAAACCTTTTTTTTCTATTCATTTTGCAATTATTATTTTTTTTTGCATTTGAAGGAAAAAATGATGAAATATTGTGAACTTGATAAAGTGGAATTAGAATAGTAGATTAAATAAAAAAAAATTTGATGAAATGTTGGAAAGTAGAAAAAGAGGAATCAGAAAGTTATTTTATAAAAAAGGGACTTTATTTTAATTAAAAAGTTATTTTTATTTACATTTAGAAGAATGTAAATATTTTTAAAAAACTTTTTTTCTTCATCATCTTGAGACTATGAACTTATTAAGCGTCGGACTAAAATAAAACTTTATATACCAAACTCCTCATCCTCATATAAAGTTTTTACGATTCCGATAATTCTAGGGTCTGCGAAATATCACAAACTCTTAACTAGAAAATTTTGATTGCGTGCCGTAATTTTAGGTTTATGTATATAATCGCAGTAGTAAAAAATGTTTCTCAATGTTTTTTTTATCTAATCATCACGACAATGTGATTCATTTTTTATTAGAAAATATTTTATCGTTATTAAAAATAGTAGAATTAAAAAATGTTATTTTAATAATAGAACTAAAAAATATTTTAATAATAGAATTAAAAAATGTTTAGCTTATCAATTTTGTTTTTTAAATTCACTTTCTGCTTGGCTAACAGATGTTAAGTATTTCGGGTCAAGAAATTATCTATTTATTTCGTTGCGGTTCAATACAAGTAGCGTGAGTTAGGAGCTATTTATAATAAATTACAAATGATGTTATCTGTTTCTCGTATTATGCATTTACAATATAATTAGAGTGGCATATACGAAAAACCAGTATAACACTTTAAAGAGTGACGAAATCCCATATAAAATAATTAATTCCACATAACTGTGATTAATGTCGAATTTAAAAGCGTTGACCCTTTCTTATCGCTGATACGCTTTGAATTTAAAATTATAAATTTAAGATTTTTTCGAACTGATTATCTATTTTATTTTGTTGCAAAAAAAAACTATCATATTCTTATTATTGATTTTTTATTAACAATTAAATGTATTATTAATTATTATTAGCCATATGGTTCGTTAGATTTTAATCATAGACAATATACAAAATTTTGTGGCTTTAAGATATTTTTTTCCTTTAATCTTTAAAAAATTAAAAATTTTTAATTTAATTTTTAAATTAGATTTTTAAATTTGAATATAATTTACTATAATTTTTTTAAAAAATATAATAGTAATATAGAAAAGTAATATTAATAGTAAAAAAATACTAATAGTATTATTAAAATAGTAAAAAATAAAAAAATAAAATAAAATATAGGTAAAAAATAGTAATAAAAAATAAAAATAATAAAATAGTAATAAAATAATAATAATAGTAATAATAATAGTAATAATAATAGTAGTAATAGTAACAAAATAGGAATATTTAATATTGCAGAATAATTAACTCTCCATTAATTAATTTAATAATTTGAAATATTCAATTTTCTTCACTTGTCTCCTTTTTTTTCTGTCTAAAATTTTAATTATCAGAATTTGAATTTGTTTAAACTTTAAAATTTTCTAAATTCTAACATAAAAATCCAAAAATAAGAACTTCGATAAATTCTCACTTTTTTATGCTATTTGTTCAATTTATTCTCTCTAATGTCTCTCTAATCGCTAGGCAAAGCAATTCGAATATCGAAAATAGTTTGCGTGAAAATAGAGGGATTGGTATAGAAACGTTTTAATATTAGAAATCACACGAAAGTTTATATAATCACTCGCCCTTTGAAATAATAGAGAAAAGTATTTTAAATCTTCTCTTCAATCGATTCTCCCCATTTTCTTTTTTTACTCGCTAGCTGTTAAAAATTTTTTTTCTTGTATACTCTCTGCGCACTGTCTCAATTCAATAGAAGATCGATGAGTTTGCCACTGACCTCGTCGTACATCCAGATCAGAAAGAAAAGATAATAAAGTACAAGCGAAATCGCAATTAATTTCAAAATTGAAAATTAATGTACTCACATTCGAAAATTAATATAACGATTATTTTATGCACTTTTTTTTGACATAATCATTTATCTTCAATATCTTCATTACTACCATTTCCGGATTACGTTAAACTAATTATAATCAACTTGAGTACAAATTATTATAAACACCCTGCGGTATTATTAATTTGATAAATTTTGAAATTGTTTAAACAATCTTTTATTATTAATATTTTTTTATTACAGAACAAAATTTTAATTTTTAATTTTATTTTATTAAAAAGTTATTTTTATTTGCATTTAGAAGAATGTAAATATTTTAAACACTCAGCAGTATTAGTTTTATAAAGTTTGAAACTGTTTAAATAATTTTTTATTATTAATAATTTTTTTTTATTAACCAGCAAAAATGTACTTTTTTAAAATTTATTTTCTTAAAAAGTTATTTTTATTTACATTTAAAGCGATTCTAATTTTTTTTAGAGTAACAAAAATAATTTGTTTAAACAATTTCATGTAATTTCAATATAAAGGTTTTAGAAATCAAGATAAAATGTAAATTAATATCTTGATTGTATTAAAGGTGAAAAAAATTAATAATTTGTTTAAATAATTATAAAATTTATCATTTTGCATGCGACATTTTTGAATTTTAGTTCATTTAAGTACAAAAAAATTTCCCAAATTAGAAAAAAAAGAGATTTAAATTTTTTTAAATAAAATTTTAAAAAACACGTAATTAATTTGTTTAAACAATTGTTAAATATTTACACAATACTCTTTATTATTATAAACCTAATTTTTTCCCGCGTAATTTGTTGTCGAAAAATGTAAGTAAAATTAGAATTTTATTTCACTTGTTAACCAAAAATTTACAATTAACAATAGAAAATATTTTTTAAACAATTAAAAAATTTATGAACATAACACTGAATGTTTATAATGTTTACATGTTAATTAGCTATTAAATTTTGTGGGAAAAATTCGAACTTGAAAAATTTTTCCTGGGGAAAATAATAAGACAGATATATAGCAGAAAATTTAATCGTTGTGAATAAGAAACGGGAATATGAGGTTTTATTGTTCATGGTGGGTGGCCTGATGGGTGAACTCCGTCTATCCTGAATGTGATCGTTTCGCCTCGAGACCTTTATTGTCCGCACAGTTTAGAAGTCACTGTATCTGATTGTAAACATTTTTTTGATAATCACTCATTTCCTATTTCTAAAAAAAATTCTTCATGTTTAAATAATGTGTTTTTTTTTGAAGAAAAATTGTTCCAAACACAGTAATTGGTACTTCACTTTTAATCAGGAACACCAAAAACTTTAGGTAAATAATTTTCAAGCGAATCGGTTGATTTTTTGGAAAAAGCAGCCGCCATGTTGTATCCGCCATTTTGGATTTTGAAATCCAGTCTAAAAATGCGTAAATTTTTACAAAGAGGATCTAAAATTTTGTTTTTTGGTTATCAATACCTATTTTTTTATTTTACTCTCTAGTTTACATGTTTTACCTGCTCTTACGAATATCGTCAGCAAAAACCTACTTTTTGCCCTATAAAACTTGATATTTTTGATACAACAATAACTGCATGCGAATATTATTGAATATTATTAGAAAAAGAATTCGATTTATTGCCGCGATCATAAAAGTCGTTCAGCAGTTTTCGTAATACCTGCGAGAATAAATTAAAAATGCTAATATCCTTGAGAAGGAATTATACCAGGTATAGGGAGAAATAAAAAGTAAATTATTTCCCTAGTTGAAATGTTTATTAGGTAAATTAAGGGTTTTGTAAACTACGAGGAAATATTGTCACTTTTGAATTTAATGACCATCGTGCTATATTTAATTTTTAAGTCACATATATTTCGTCCAAAACCTTAATGATCGAAAAGAGGAAATAAATTTTCTTTTTTGTGTGTCACCCTCAGAATACTTTGCAAATTTCTACAAAATTTTTATCTTTTTTTTTTTTGGTCGCGATTGTTATATGAAAAAATATTCTCGAAGTCCCAATTTTTCAGAAGTGGAAGAAGAAGATTTTTTTCTCCAAATGGAAGATATAAATCATTTTAAGGAAGAATCTGACGAACAATAGGAACAAAAGTTGAGTTAATTTTAAATTCTTTTATCGGTAAAAGGGTAAGAAATTTAATTTCCTACATTTTGAATAATTTACGGTTGTATTTGAATAAAAATAAATTTTTTTTGTCAATAATAAATGATCTAAGTAACGTAACTTAAAATTTAATAAATGTTTCTTATTGACAAAATTGTAATTTTTATTTAAAAGCAAGTTTCAATCGTTTTAAATGTTCGAAATTAAATTCTTCGCCTTTCCAACAAAAAGAATTTCAAATTAAAATTGTCTTTTTCTTTTAAATTACGAAATTATGACATATTGGACTAACTTTTGTTTTGACAGTACACATTTTTAGCATTAATTTGATCCTTAGTATCAATTTAGTATCAATTTGATACTTTTGAGAAAACTGTGAAAAAGTAGGGACAAAAATACTAAAATAGTAAACTGAATTTTGTGAATTGACACTATTTTCAAAATTCAATGAACTAAAGATACCTAGGAGCTTGGCTCAAAAGAAAAAGAGAGCAGGGAATTGAATAGCCTCGAGAGTTCAAGAAGCACGTAGCAGAGCAAAGGGTAAAAAACTTTACGCGCCCTTAACTGCTTTCGGCTGGAACGGTCGGCCTGTGAGCATTAAAGAGCATTAGTGCTCATACCTCCTGTTATTAACTGAATATACTGAAACCAGACCACCCAAAAATCGAAGAACCTTCATATAATATTGTAACATAGTCAATACACTTTGGAAAGCAGACGCAAAGTTCCTTTTCTTTTTTGTATATATATATATTCATTCTTGTAAACATCGATACCCAAGGTCATATTATCTGCTTCTAAAGAATCACACTGAAACACTCTTCTTTTAGGAATGAAAATTAAATGCTTCTTTCACATTTTTTTTTGCACAAAACTAATTTGGTTTGGGAAACGTTTCTCTATTACTTCTTCTACTAATTTTCACTAAATGAAAATGGAAATGTTTGGAAAACGTTTCTCTAATTCTATCACTTCTTCTGCTATTTTTCAATCACAGTTTTCTTGAAAGTGTCAAATTGCTACTAAAGTGGATCAAGTTAGTGCCAAAAATCTGGATTCATTTTTTGTTTGATCCACATTTTTGGTATTCGTTGCCATTTGATCAATATTTTTGGTATTCGTTGCCATTTGATCCACATTTTGTTATCAAGTCGTTGCCATTTGATCCACATTTTTTTAGTATCAATTCGTTGCCATTTGATATTTTTAAGTCAACAATGAATAAAAATAAAGTTTGGAAAACGTTTCTCCATTCCTACCACTTTTTCTGCTAGTTTTCGAAGAATAAAACTTCGAAATGTATTAATTCGAATTACTTTTGGAAAGAATGGTATTGAACAAGTGAAGAGATAATAGTACAAGTAAGAAGTAAATAGTTAGCGATTGAGACTATTAAAAGTTTATAGTTGTAAAAGAATTCCATCCTAAATTCTCAATGAATCAAAGTAACATCAAGTGACTCCTCAAGACTTATGATGATTATGATCATAAACGATGTTAACGCCAAAGCTTTAACCACTTTGTTCGTGCGTGACGATAGAAGTCAAGTTGAAAAGCATGAAGCATTTCAAGAAATCCTTAACGGTAGCCACAAACGATGACATTGTCATAAACATTTTTCAGCCAACGACTTTTTTTTCGCTTCTTCAATATTTTTCATAATTCATCATAAAGTAATAAACATACCACAAGATGTGGACAACCAAAATGGTTTTAAAAAAACGACTTTTTTGTAACCATTTTATTGGTTGTCCACGCATTCACGTCCAACGACTGTTGGACACTTTCAGGATACTTTACAGAAAATTTGTCATAGCTGATTTTTATTTTTATTCACCTTCCAAAGGAATTCGAACTTAGGAGTACGACAAAATTTAAAGAAGAAAATTACAAACGACTCGAAAAGAATTTGGTTGCTAAAGTTTCTTGACTTCAAATTCTTTTTGAGGATTAATTGTTTTATTGAATCAAGCCACGTGTCTATATCTATATAATTTTTTTCAACCATTTTAACGATTCTTTTATTGCTGCTGTTTAACCTCGTTCTTTGGTTGAATTGGTCTTCTTTACGACAGTTGCGGTTCAAAAATTAAGACACATTTGGCAATAATTTTCGAAGATACACTCGATTGATTGCCTTTTTCCTCTCTTTACGATGTGAATAATTTATTTTACGATTCTATTTTCCACTATATTCAAGGTCTGGAATAAATTTTTTATTTATGATCATTTTAGCAGTAGCTGAACGTTTCTGATAAAACTTTTTTACATTTTTCAGTCTCTTGAATAGAAAACTTGTAATGACAACTTGTTTTAGGTTTTTTTTTAATGATTCCAGAGAAGTAATAATTTTTATTCGATGATCATTTTAGCAGAACATTTCTGTTAAAACTTTTTACATTTTATAGTCTCATAGATGGAAAACATTATTGGTAATGACAACTTGTTTTAATTGTTTTTAATGACTCCAAAGAAGTAATAATTTTTATTCGATGATCATTTTAGCAGTACATTTTAGCAGAACATTAGAAAACTTGTAATGACAACTTGTTTTAGGTTTTCTTTTTAATGATTCCAGAGAAGTAATAATTTTTATTCAATGATCATTTTAGTAGTACATTTTTGATAAAACTTTTTACATTTTTCAGTCCCTTGAATAGAAGACATCATTGGTAATGACAACTTGTTTTATTTTTTTTTTCTTAATGATTCCAGAGAAGCAATAATTTTTATTCGATGGCACATTAGTGTCTCGTTTGAGAATCAACTGTTTTACATGTTTGGCTTCTGAATTGGAATAATTGAATCGAAGCCAAAGGACGTGTCTCGTACAATTTGTCAGGCGAGGATAATGTAAGTATGAGTTATTGACCTGATTCTTATTAGTTTTTTCATCTCTTGCAAATTTTTGTAAACAAAATACAATTTTTCGTTTTGAGTAATATATAGACGATCAGAGCTGCACACCTTGGCGTGTAAAATGGAGACTTTCATCTCGGGGTGCATTTCTTTTGGACACCGGCCAATTTTCCGCTACAGAGAGGACTTTATTTTTGGTGTCGACCTCGATAAAAATATTCCTAGTGCTTGTCTAAATATTTTAAATAAACACAAAAAAAAATTTCTATATTTTCACGAGATAATTAATAATTATTTAATTATTTTCTCCTCGATCTGAATGTTATTTTGCAAAAAAAAAAAATTACACAATTTGAACGACACTTTGATGCTTTTCGTTGTCATCTTACAATAATCGTGACTTGAATAGACGTGGGATGTTCTCTTGTACCTCCCTTTTATTACCGTTGGAGGTTTAACCTTTCGAAATTCACATGTATTGAAGGTTTATATCGACCTTTGAAAAGCATATATTTTGTATTTATGTTTTGCGGGTGGTCGATAATTTCAATTTTCAAGACATCATTATCTTTTAAATGCTTGTCGTAATGAATTTTCATATTCTTACTGTAATGAAAGCCAATGTTAACAGAAACAATAAGGAATAAATTCGAAAGAAATTACGAAAGAAATGTCGACATCTAATACAGAACTTGTACAACTTTGAACTATTTTTTTCCTAAATCATTAAGAATTAAAAATTATACTGGAAAAAAAATGTGGATAAAATAAAAATTATTCGATTGATATTCAATTTTAATTTTTTTCAATTTAAATATTCAATTCAAATAATTTGAATTAAATCAAATAATTTTGTTTCCAGTGTAAGATAAATTTACAGGCTTGTCACGCTTTTACGTTTTTCAAATTCCTTGACTTTTCCCGGTTTTCGAGGTTAAAAAACGGAATTTTTTCAGATTTTTAAAACTACATTTATTATTCATTGGAAAATTATTGTAAAAAATCATTAACTTCATTTTTCGAAAAATATTCTATTATTATTTTTACATTCTCGTTTTTTCACATCGAAATTAAGATTTTCAAAAATTTCATTATTTTTCCCATTTCTTCTTCGCAGAATTAAATTATTTATTTATTTTCCACAATTTCAATGAAATTCTTAGGTGAAAATTCAATTTTTCTGAAAAGAATTTTAATAAATTCTTCGTAGAAAATTGTTAATTATTAATTTCAAAAATTACTCAAACTTCAATTATTTTTAATGTCTACTCTTTCGATAGAATTTCACAGAACAATTCAATTGTTTGAAAAGAAATTTTAATAAAATTAGTCTCAAGAATTCAATGTTTTCAAAGGTAACGTAATTCTTCGGCAAAAATTCCAATTATGTTCACAAAATTGCCAAATATTCCAATCAAAAAATTGAAATTTTCTGTATAAATAATAAAATTTTTCTCCGAAATTCAATTATTTTCAAAAAATTCTAATAAAATTCTTGTCAGAATTTCAATTATTTTTAATGTACAAAATTTTCGTCAAATTTCTCGAAAAATGCAATTATTAAAAAAAAATAAATTAAAAATTTTTAAAAGAATTCAATTATTATTTAAAACTTTTTTGATAAAGTTAAATTATTTAATAAAATGTTTATTTTTAGAGTTAAATTTTAATAAATTCTCCTCGAATTTTCTAATAAATAAATATTTTTGAATATGATATTCAATTATAATGCAAAATTTGAACTCGAATTTATTTTGAAATCCATATTTATTAGAAAATTCTACGAGAAATCAATTATTAAACTATAAAAATAAACAATTCATTAAATACTAATTCAATGTTTTTTCAAATTGCATTTTCGTAAAGAATTTTATCAAAATTTAATTATTATGTTTTTTATTATAAAACAACCAATATTATTATTATTAATATTATTATTATTATTTATTAACAAAAGACACATTTTTTGAAAATTTGAACAATAATTGCATTTTTCGAGAAAATTAATATAAATTTTTTTTTGTATTAAAAATAATTGAAATTCTGACAAGAATTATTTTGAAATTTTTTAAAATAATTGAATTTCGAAAAAATATTCTATATTCTAATAACAAACATGGAAATTTAATTAATTTTAATTAAAATTTTGAAACTAATTTAATTCTTTGATGAATAAATAATAAAGGATGAAAAAAAGTAATTGAATTTCTACAATAAAAAAAAAATTTAACTGATTTTAGAAGAATTTTAGTTATCAAGTTTTTTTTTAAATCTAGGTTTTAAAATTTTTTAATGAAATTCATTTAAAATTGAAACTCTACAAAATTAAAAATGAAAATCTTTTCGAGAATTTATTACTTTTGAAGACAATTTAATTCTTGAGACTAATTTTATTAAAATTCGTTTTTAATAATTGTATTCTTTTGTGAAATTTTTTTATTCTACTTTTATTATTTTATTATTTATTATTTTTCAATGAAAATAATTGAATTTTGACAAATTTTTGAAATTAATTTAATTTCTACGAAGAATTGTATTAAAATTCTTTTAAAAAAAAATTAAATTGTTACAAAAGAATTTCATTAAAATTTTTAAAAATAATTGATTTCTCTGAAGAATTAATAATAAAAAAATAAATGAATTGAATTTCTGAGAAGAATTTTACTACTTTTTAAAATATAATCTCTAATTACTGCAGAAATTCAATTCATTTTGGTGTTTTTAACTAAAATTTTTTTATAAATCCATTATTTTAAAAAATCATGATTAAATGTATAGCAAAAAATTTAACTAATTTCAGAACAATTTTAGTTATTAAATTTTTTTTTAATCTAGGTTTTTTAACATTTTCGAATCAAATTCATTGAAAATTGAAATTTTACAAAATTGCAAATGAAAATCTTTTCGAGTTCGTTTAATTAATGAAAATCGTGAAACTGCAACTCTTTTAAAATTGAATTAATTTTGAAATATTTAAGTAAAATTAGATTTCAAATTATATTTGGTTCTTAATTTTTTAATTTTATTCTACATACTTTCCAAAATGTAAGTAAGGTTATAAAAATTATTTATCGCTGCGAGTTTATTTCCATAAATTTTATTATTACGTAGTGGAACATATATATAGTCAAGGTTGGACGGTATTTAAAAAAAACGCTTAGAAAAAAAAGTTATAAACAAAATTCAAAAGATTGTGTAAGTGAATTTTTTTTCCCCTCGCACCTATCGCACATTATTCATGGGTTCTAAATTCTAATAAATTTTATGTGTTTTTAAAGTATCCGAATTGTGTAATTTTCGACAGGTATGGAATTATTAATGGATTTAGATGATTACAAAGAGGAAGGAGGAGTGTTTTTTGATGTTGTGGTCATGGTCATATATCGATAACCACCGACTCAATATCTCAAGTGTGAGTCATCAATACGTTCATTCGAGTGATTTACTGTGTATACACTTGGTCACGATTTAACGGACATTTACCTTTTCATTCATAAACTTTGATATATTTCATATTTCAATGTTCTCTTCACTTCATCAATTTTTATAATAATCTATGCGGAATAAAGTATTTTATTCGTTACCAGAAAAATTTCATTCAAATTCAATTTTATTTCCCAATTTTTTTCTATAGAAAAGGTAAAATTATATTTTTTCATTCAAATTCAATTTTATTTGAGAAATTTTTCCCCCAAAAAGAAGGTAAAATTTTAATTTTAGAGTTCAAGATTGCTTGGAATTTAGTGTAGAATTTTTTTTTCTTTTTTTTTCCTAAAAAAACGATTATAGAAAATTTTTTATTACTTTTTAGCTAATGTTTATTATTTGAAGCTAAAATTTAGCTAAATAGAGTGAAGCAAGCTGAAGGGTTTATTTTTTGGAAAAATATTTGCAGAATATATAGAAAATATTCTTTGCGCATTGCAAGGAAAATAATGAGGAGAAAATTCGTGCCAATGGCGACGCGAAGAGGTCACAAAGTTTCTTTATTCTGCATTGATAATTTTTAATGAGAAAAGAGATGCAACAACTTTTCAATGACATCATCTCTTATTCACGCGTTCAATATATTTCGCGATATCTATTCACACGACACTCCCTAGAAAGTTTTTTTTTTATTTTTCACACAATTTAATAAATGTGACGACAATATTTCATTTTGAAAAATAGCCTCACTACTCTTCCTCTCTCTTTTAAGTTCCAATGAATTATTTTCACTGGAAAATTATTTTTTTCCACATTGAAAAATAAATAGTTTATCACTAGAAGAATATTCTTTTTTTTGACTCGAAAATCAATTTTTCATTTTGAAAAATAAATTTATAACATCGGGAAATAAATTTCTTTACACGGAAAAATTATTTATTCGCCTTAATGAGAAAATAAATTTTATTCACCTGAAGAATCAATTTTTTTCCGTGGAAAAATTATTTATTCGACTTTACGAAATTATAAAAGAATATTTTTCTTTTTTTCGACTAGAAAATAAATCTTTCACTGTTGCGCAAAAAAAGAATTTTATTTTCAAAAATATATTTTTTCACTGGCAAAAAAAATCTCACATTCAATTTTATATTTTTTCACTGGAAGAAAAAAACATTTTTAACTCACAAAAATATTTTTTTGCTGAAAACAATATTTTTTACTTTAAAAAATATATTTTTCTTCTGGAAAAAAAAATTTTCGTTTCTATTCGATTCCAATTTTTTGCACTTTTTAGAGTTTTAAAGAAAAGATTATCAATTGTATTGTATTGTTTAGGAAGCATTTCCTCATTCCTGTTATATATTTTCAAATGTAAGTGACAAAAATTAAAAACACAAAAAAAACAAAAGAAAACATTGTATTTATATAGTTAATTATCGTCATTACGAGAGAAGTGTGTCCTTCGTGGTCGAGCCAAGTGGTAATTGTTCGAGTCTTCTACGCGAAACTTTCTTCAAATGACAGAGACCTTGAGTATAAGAAAGAAAGAGAGGAGAAAAAGAGTTCATCTCGTGCGTACGCATTTACAAACAATAATTAAATATAATAATAATTTCAAAAAAAATAATTTCAAAAAATTATGATTGACAAATACATTTTGTTTTTCTATTACTTAAGTACATTTTGCTTTCATAAAATTATGTTTTTTAAAAGCAAAGGAAAAAAATGTTTATAAACTAAATTTATCAGTTGCAAATTTTAATTAAAAATAAAATAAAAAATTTTTGACATTCTGATGAAATAAAGTAAAAAATTTTCAACGTTTTAATTTTTAAAAAGATCTTCGGGAATTTGCAATTTAAAAGTTACTATGAATTAAGAAACATTCCCATGAAATAATGTAGAAAAATATACTAAAAGTTTGAAAAAATTTCCATGTAACTTCAAATTATTAAAAAAAAAATAAATAAAACTTGATCGAAAGAAATAATTTTTCAAAATTGTCAGTGAAAAGAATGTAAAATTCAAATTTTCAAAAATTTTCATTTAAAACCTTTTCAAAATAAATTATCTAATTATTTCAATACAAAAGTAAATAATTTCCTGAAGAATTGAATGTTTCCTAAAATTGAAATTTTAAAAAGAATTTTACAAACAAATTATTTAAATAATTGAATTCTTTTGACGAATTTTAATAAAAAATTTTAAAAGTAAATACATTTTTCGGAAAATTTGATTAAAATTGATGAAAAAGTAATTAAAAATCTACGATAAGCTTTATAATTTAATTTATGAAAATATTTGAATTCTTAAATCAAATTTATCATTTATAAAAATAATTGAAATCATAAAAAATGCATTATTTATGAAATTAATTGAGTTATTGCAATGAAGTTTATAAATAATTATTCATTAATTGAATTCCCCTGCAATTTTTAATTTGTTTATAAAAATAATTAAATGTTTGAGATCAATTTGATTTTTTTACTTAAATAATTGAATTGTTTTAGAAAATTTATTAAAATTGTATAGATATTTTTGAAAATGAAATGAGGAAATTTTTTTAAAATAATTTAATTTTCGAGAATAATTTTGTTATTATTATTATTATTGCAATTAAATTTATAAAAAAAATTTTTAATTGAATTCCTCTGCAATTTTTATTTTTATCTTAAATAATTTAATTCTTTTAAAACATTTATTAAAATATTAGATATTTTTAAGAAAGAAATGGGGCAATTTTTTTAAAATAATTTAATTTTAGATACGAATTTTGTTATTTATAAAGATAGTTGTGATTTGGACGGAAATTTTTCTTTTAAATTTTGAACATAATTGAACTTTTGTATGAAGAATTTTATTACGATTGAAAATAATTGAATTTCTCCAATCGTTTGTAACTTTTCCAAAATTTAATGTTTTAAAATATGTTTTCAACTAACATTTTTCTATTAAATCATTGTTTTTAAAAATTATTTGAATATGCATTGACAAATTTAACAAATTTCAAGAAGAATTTGAATTGGTAACGTTTTGCAATATTCTATTATTAAAATTTCTATTTGAATTCATTAAAAATTGAAATTTTGTAAAATTTCTATTTAAATTCATTAAAACTTGAAATTTTATAAAATTTCTATTTGAATTCATTAAAAATTGAAATTTTATAAAATTTCTATTTAAATTCAGTAAAAATTGAAACTTTAAAAAATTTCTATTAAAATTCAGTAAAAATTGAAACTTTGTAAAATTTCTATTTTTAAATTAATTAAAAATTGAAATTTTGTAAAATTTCGAATTAAAACATATTGAAGTTGATTTATTTATGACTACAATAAACGCAATTCTTTCAAAATTGAATTAATAATGAAATTTCAATTAAAACATCTAAAATTCTATTTTTTTAAGAAACTAAATGGTCTCAATTTGAGAATCTCAGAAAAACTGTGTAAAATTTTTGAAATTAAAACAAATAATTCGCTTTTTAATTGAAATTTATTCTTCTTGTGAACTGGCATAATGGAAAACTATATAAATTATTTTTGGACTTATTGGTAAATTTGTATAGCAATAATTACTACATTGTCGCACTTACAGAATATTATTGACATTTTCAAATACAGAAATAATGATTTGCTGTAAATATTTTCTCTGTAAGTATATAAATAATAAATACTCTAACCGAGTGCTAATAGTCTTTAACATAAATCTATTTCGCAGGCGTAAAACGCTTCTGATGTACTGGCACCCAATAAATTGCCAGATAATATCACAATGCGGACATAAAATATACAACACTTTGTTGTATGCGCAAACAACTGATGGCTTATTCCTTTATCGATATATTCTCTTCGGCAATGCATCATCGTTAGACTCCTATTAAAGACAATGTCTATTTAGTTATATTTACCGTAGATTTCTTTTCTGTATTATAAATTTATAACGCTTAAAAATTTCACTGTACATGAAAATTTCCTTATTTTTTTTCCTTCTAAACGCGGAGAAAATTAATTCCTTCATTTTTTTCCTGAATTTTTCATTAAAATTGCGGGACAAAAATCGTTAATATAATAATATTGTCGGCAGTCAAAATTTAACACAAAAAAGAAAATTGAAAAGCATATTACTGTTTCTTGCACACTGTAAAAAATAAGATTTTTAATTTTTAATTTCATATTATTTTTAAATAATATTATTATTTTAATATTATTATTATTTAGTATTAGGATTTTATTATTTCGTTATTTTTCGTATTAAAATAGAAGCAAATTACAAATTTAGTACCAAAAATGTCACGAAATTAGTACCTTTCTTTTTAGAGTGAAATTTTACGGAACTAAGTTCAGTAAATTCTCGCAGGTATAAATTATCTATTTCGGAAATATATTTATTTGAATTTATCCTGTTTTGTTGCATATTTTTATGTGAAAAGGAAAGAGAAATTGTCGCTTATGAAACAAATGGATGAAATGGTAAATAAAAAATTTGCATTTAAGAGTAATTGTAAATATGTTATGCTAGTGTCGATGAAAAGTAAAAGTGAACTGACCTCATCTAAAATGTCAACGACGCATTAATATTCATTAGACGCAGATGCTAACACACGATTAGGAATTGTTAATTGATCACACGCCCATCGAGTATCATATAGGCGAAAACTATATACTAACAAATCGCGGTAGCGGATATTTTACAATCAAAAGACCAACAGTGTATTTAATTATAAAAAATGTCGAATTGTCAAGTTTATGTCACGTTTCTTATATACACTGAGAAAAAATTTGTTTTAATTCAAAAATATGTAGTGAACCAATAATTCAACTATTTTCTTTTTATTTATTCTTCAAAGAATTAAATTATTTTCAAAAATTTTTTAAATTTGTTGAAATTTATTTTTCCAAATAATTTTACAAAATTCGATTATTTTCAATGTCTACTATTTGAGAAAAAATTTTAACAGTAGAATTCAATTATTTAAAAAGAAATTATCATAAAATTTGTCTCAAGAATTCAATTATTTTCAAAAGTAATATAATTCTTTGCCAAAAATTCAATTATGTTGAAAAATTTACAAAAACTCTCGTCAAGTTTCAATTACTTTTAAAAACAATAAAAATTTTCTCCGACGTTCAAACATTTTTGAAAAATTTTAATAAAATTCTTGGCGGAATTAAAATTATTTTTTAACATTTATGTACATTTAT
This sequence comes from Leptopilina myrica (nomen nudum), assembly GCA_032872475.1. Classification (NCBI taxonomy): domain Eukaryota; kingdom Metazoa; phylum Arthropoda; class Insecta; order Hymenoptera; family Figitidae; genus Leptopilina; species Leptopilina myrica (nomen nudum). The sequence goes on along the minus strand of CM065461.1, from coordinate 47,373,113 downwards.
TGTCAAATTTCACGAAAAATAAAATTATTGGTAACAATTTTTTTTGAAAATTTGTCAAGAGAATTCAATTATTTAAAAATTTGTTGATAAAATTCTTAATGAAAATTCAATTTTAAAAAACATGGAATTATTAATTAAAATCTTTATTTTTATAGTAAAAAAATTTAATTATTTAACAAAAATTTTTATAATATTCTACTCCAACGTTCAATTATTTGTCTAAAAAATTTCAAATTTAAAAAAAAATCATTGCAGACTTTCAATTATTGTTAATTTTTAATACAATTTTAATCGATTTTCTCAAAAGTGTAATGATTTCTTCGAATTTTATTAAACTTCGTCGAAAGAATTCTATTATTTAAAAAACTTTTTGATAACATTTTTTACCAAAATTGAGTTTTAAGAAAAAAAATATTTAACAAATTATCTTTGTTTGTATTTAAGTAATCGAATTCTCGTAGAATTTTCTGTTAATAATTGATTTTTAAAATGAATTTCAGTTAAAATTTTAGATAGAATTTAATGTTTTTATTTCCTTACATATATTTAATTGACTAATTAACGATTTTAAAAATTGTTAGAGAACTTTATTAAAACTTTCTCAAATATTTGAATTTCGGAGAAAAATTTTGTATTATTTATAAGAATAATTGAAATTATGACTAAAATTTTTGTAAATTTTTCAACAAAATTTGATTTTTGCGAAGAACTTATTACTTTTGAAGACAATTGAATTGTTCAGACTAATTTTATTAAAATTTGTTTTCAATAATTTAATTCTTTTGTGAAATTTTATTATTTATTATTTTCAATGAAAATAATTGAATTTTGACAAATTTTTGAAATTAATTTAATTTCCACGAAGAATATTTATTAAAATTCTTATAAAGAAAATTGAATTGTTACAAAAGAATTTCATTAAAATTTTTGAAAATATTTGAATTCTCTGAAGAATAAATAATAAAAAAAAAATGAATTGAATTTCTGAAAAGAATTTTACTTTTAAATAATATCTCTAATCACTGCAGAAATTCAATTTAGAAAAAAAAATTGCAACATGGAAAATAGGTGATGGACATATTTTCGAAAATTTAATCAAAAATAAATGTTTTTTCAACGAAAAAGTCGAGAATTCTTCAAGTATGAGTCGAAGTGAATTCTGAATAATATTGAATGTTTAATAGAACATTGCTGACTTTGGCATCGCCCCATTCCTCAAGTATATTACGTCTAATGGTACAGTTCATGATGGAGGAATGGAAAAAAACCCTTTAGGTGGAGTACTCCTTATTGGATAACGGTTTTCTTCTTTGTCGATGAAGAAAGACTGAGCCTAATGCACATCACATTCTCCTTCTTCTTTTGTCTCTCACGATTTTTTCTATTTTTTTTTTTTTTTGCACACAGACAATAAAATAATCATTGCAGTGACAAACGTTTACGCCCATTTGGATGTGCTCACAATACCGTCAAATATAAATTTTAATAAGGGCTACTCGGTTATTTACATCCCATTGTATCTATATCTCCATCCGCGCACGAGAACTTATAATGTCACACAATTTATTGTCAGACGTATTAATTTTCTCTCTCACCGTCGAGAGTCTGTCGAGTGTTTCTTTTGTTACTGATCCGTTGTTCTTTTGAAAACATTTTTTTGTATTTTGTAAAATTTCAAATATTGTTGTCTTACTTTGAAAATAGTTGAAAATAAATTTAATTTATTTTAAAATTCATATTCGGTATTCATTATTATTAATTAATTAATTATTTTTAATTATTATTATTATATTTTTAGAAAATTTTTTTAAATTTCAAATATTGCTGTCTTATTTTGAAATAATTAAAAATAAATTTAAGTTAATTTAAAATTAATTCGGTTTAATTATTTAATTACACCGAAATTAATCAGTGCTTATTAATAATTAATTAATTACTATTTTAGTTTTTTATTATATTTATTAATTACTGAAATAATTGAATAAATTTTTATTAACTGTGATGGAAAATTTATCCAAAAAGTTCTTTTATAATTAATTCCTTCAGATGCGTAGCAGTCGAATGACAATTAGAAATAGAAACTCCAGATGCATAATAATTAATTTCGAACGATCTACTTGGGACGTGCTTTCTAAATTCTGTATACTTTCAGAGTAAACAAAAGCTATAAAAAACGAATTCTTATTCTTCGATAGTTAATTTCATTCTAAATTGTTTTTTTTTCGTTTTTTTTTCTTTTTTCATTCGTTCTTATAAAGTGTTTATATTCTGCTGCAGTTATTTCTTATGCACTATTTAAAAAGTTGATGATTAAAATTCCAAGCATGTTTATTGAACAGTTTCTGGAAATTCCAGTGCGTCTTCCGATAGGAAAGTAATTATGTCAGAGAGACAACTCTCAAACTGTTTTACTCGATTTAGTCCCAAATGATACAACTTTCAGTTAATTTATTTTCAAATTGTAATTGTATTTATGAAATCTGATTTTACTTAAATATTTCAAAATTAATTCAATTTTATTTTTCAAATTGTATGTAAAAATTTCAATGAAATTCATTTTAAAAATCAATTATTAACAGAAAATTCTACGAGAATTCAATTACTTAAATAGAAACAAAGATAATTTATTGAATATTTTGTTCTTAAAATTCAATTCTGGTAAAAAATTTTATCAAACAATTTTTTAAGTAATAGAATTCTTTTGACAAATTTGAATAAAATTCCAAGGAATAATTACATTTTTGTAATTTAATAATTAATAATTTATTATTCATAATTATTATTTATTTTTATAATTTATTTTAATTTCCCATTAGGATCCCAGATTCTTACATTTATTTTTTATACAAATTTAGATTTACAGACCAAATTTAAGTCTTTTGGGAACCCATAAGAGAACCTGTATCGGTAGAAACATAAGTTCCTATTTGTACTCTTTATAAACTTTAATTAGTAAAAATATTTATTAATTTTAATTAATGACTGACTTTTTGCCTATTAATTACTTTAGTTTCTTTATTTTGAATGAAAAATTGAAGAACAAAGACAAATTTTTTTTTCTCTTTTTAAATTTTCGAAGAAAAAAAATCTTTGTGAATAATTTCCATTTTCTGTTCGACTGTTGGACAATTTGTGAATTTTGAATTATAAAACACCAGGTGTTCTAATGCATCGTGGCTGAAATGAACGTAAGCAATCGTTGAGAGATATAATACGTGTACGGCAAAGATTATTCTATCTTGTCAGAAGTGATAGACGATCGAGCGTGTGCGGCATAATAGAGAAGTTTTCATGAAGATTCGAGACGTTCTTCGCACGCGAGGAATGAAGAAGAGAGTTTTGAATTGAGCATTTCTGAAGCAACAAACGATCGTTTTCAGCGATACAAACGCAGTTTACTATAAATAGTGTAAAACATGATTATAACGTTTTAATCGTGATCAAGTCGGCAACATCATCAACTTTTAAGCAATATTATTTTCAGAAAAATAATTTTCAATTCAAAACTTAATAGGAAACTAACATGTAAACATTCAATATTAATTTCACAAAAATTTGAATTGTTTAAACAATTTTTTACTCTTAATTATAAACTTTTTTTAACAAATAAAATAAATTTTACTTTTATTTATTTTTTAATTTAATTTTTTCATTTTTTACATTTTTTATTGCATACTATGAATAATTTTATGAGAGTAAAATTTAAATTGACATTAAGAGAATCCAAATTTTAATTTTTAATAATAAAATTTAACAACAAAATTCCTTTGTTTAAACAATTGTTAATATGTCGCTATAAAATAATGTTTTTAACTTTTAACAATTTTTTAAGTAAATTAGAAACATATTTCAGTATTTTCGAAGTAAAAATTTTTATATAATTACACTGTTTTATTAAATAAACAATACATTCATTAATTAACTAGTAAAAAAAGACAAAAATGGAAAAATTTAATTTGTAGAATATTTCTAGATATTTTTTTAACTCAAAATTTAATGGCTTATTAATACATCAACATTCAGTATTAATTTCATAAAGTTTTAATTGTTTAAACAATTTTTTATTATTAATTATATAAATTAAATAAATTAGATTATTTATTAAATTTGATTTAAAAACAATTGAAATTTCGATTTCTTTAATCTTGAAATGTTTTTTATTGAAATTAACTAAAACTTAAAAATGTGTCTTGCAAAATGACAATTTTTAAAATTATTTAAACAAATTATCAATTATTTTTTAACTTTTACCAAATAAATTAAATTTTTTGTTAAATTTGATTAAAAAACAATTGAAATTACGATTTTTTTAATCTTGAAATGTTTTTTATTAAAATTAACTAAAACTTAAAAATGTGTCTTGCAAAATGACAATTTTTAAAATTATTTAAACAAAATATTAATTATTTTTTTAACTTTTAACAAATAAATTAAATTTTTTGCTAAATTTGATTAAAAAAACTATTAAAATTTTTATTTCTTTAATCTTGAAATTTTTTTCTATTTAAATAAACTAAAACTCAAAAATGTGTCTTGCAAAATGACAATTTTTAAAATTATTTACACAAATTTTTAATTATTTTTTTCACTTTTAACAAATAAATTAAATTTTTTGTTAAATTTGATTAAAAAACAATTAAAATTACTTTGATTTCTAAAATGTTTATATTAAGAAATTGTAAGAATATTGAAAAAAAACTTTTTTACATCTAATTTCAAAATTGTTTAAACAAATTATTTTTGTTGTTTTTAAAAAATTAGAGTCGCTGATTAATAAAATTTCATTTTTTTAAATTTTTACATTTTTTATTACGTACTGAATAATTCAACGCGAGTATAATTTAAATTAGGGTTTAAAGAAATAGTAATTTTAATTTTTTAAAATTAAAATGTAACAAAAAAGTAATTAATGTGTTTAAACAATCATTAATTATTTACGCAATTCCCTTTATTATTGTACTTAATTATTTCCGGTGTAAATTTGTTGAGAAATCTTTTAAAAAAATAAGAATTTCCCTAGTTATTATTTTAAAAAATTTACAATTAAGAATAAAAAATTGTTTAAAAAATGTAAAACTTTATGAAATTAACACTAAATGTTTATATGTTAATTAACTATTTAATTTCGGATAAAAAACTCGAGGAGACATACTAGAAATTGAATTTTTTTAATTATGTTCTTTTTTCCAAAAGTATTAATTAATATATTGTTTATTTAATAAAAGAGTCTAATTATAAAAAAATTTTTCCATCAAATTTACTTTTATTTGAAGAAACATTTACTTTTCTAATAAACCACAATTAACTCTCACTTTGTCACTAATTTGTATAAAGAATAACTCTACTATCTCTATAATTATATGAATAACTATATCACTAATCCCATGTACACAAAAAATTAATTTTTTTATTTAATTACAGTAGAAAATTTCTATTTACATGGGGGGTAAAAATAAAAAAGATTATACAAAACTCAAAAGACAAATGTTTGTACACTGACTCTGAATAATAAATTAAACCTGATTTAGACGAAGGCCATGACCAGATCTAAAACCTACTGTGTATAATTAACACACAAGACTGAAGGAAATGTAATAAAACTGCTCGGAAAGTAGAGTTAATAGAGGCCAACAAGAAATGAAAAACAGGTCATAATAATTGCATTTCACTTCTCTCTCTCTCTCTCTCTCTCTCTCTTTTTTTTCACTTCTAAAAATATTTCTAAAAAAAATATTGACAACTTCGATTTTTAATTCAAAAATTCCCCAAACTCATGAATATTTCATGAAATATTATTTATTATATACCATTCAAATATTTTGCATCATCACTTTTTTCCTTTCTTCTTGAAGTAAATAATTTTGTGTTTCAATTATATATGAGTCATGACGACGATGACCTATGTGATCTCTTAGAAGATAAACTATTTCGAGTATGTAATAAAAAAAAAAATTTCTTCCTTAGAGATGTATTTGATAATTAAGTTGCCTAATTTTAAATTTACAATGTCTGATCATTTGTGCGATAAGCAAATTTTTTCCTAAAGTGTGAGTAATGTACAGCACGCTATTTGCGAGTTAAAAAAGAATTCGGCGGAAAAAAAAACGAAATTATCAATTAATTTGCAGAGTAGTTGATGAATTCGGAGAAAAATGTGACAGAAATAAATGTGAAAAGAAGACATTTTAGCTATAAATATATGTACGAATTATAAATTACGTCAAATTTCTTTCATAATCGTAAATTAAGTATGGAAATAAAAATTGAACTTGTTAACAAGTTGAATGTTTAAAGTTGAGAACATTTCTCGTTTAAATTTTACGAGATTTATTCCACTCTTTTTTGGCTTGGCAAAATTTTTATAATATTAAAAATATAATTTTTATGATTAATAAAAATACAATTTTTATAATAATGAAAATATAATTTTTATAATAATAAAAAAAAATTAATAATTTTTAGACAGAATTGAAAATTAAATGCCATGTTTCAGTGTAAATCGCAATTTTTTTTACTATTTAAAATAAGAAAGCAAGAAATTTTTTTAAAAGAAACAATATTGTCTGTTATAACGATCATGGATGAACTTGACGATAATGATTTGTAATTATTAATTAATAATTTTGTTAAAAGTAAATTTCTTTGGAAAAATTATTTTCTACAAATTATTTTCTCAATGTAAATGGTTCATTTCTTTTTTACGATTCCCAGTGAGTTGATTGCCTAGTAGCGCGAAATTTATGACTGTCTAGCGTCCTCATTATGTTCTGTCATCGTTAAACGAAGATCAAAGTGTTAAATAGTCAAAGAGTTTTAATGAAAATTGTCTAGTTCGATATTGAAATGTTAGCGTCAAAAATAATCCCCTATTATATTCCAGAGAAATATTAATTTTCTATATAAATTTCCAAGATTTTGAACTCGAAAAAGAATTCAATCAGCCGAACAAAAAAAAACTGTTAATCGAAATAATCAAGTGAATTGTATTTTTGATAAAATTATTATTTTAATTAGTATTTTTTTTCTTTACTTTTTTTTATTTATTATTATTGTTTTCAAAAATAACAATAAAGAAAAAAAATTTTTTTTAATAATAATAAAAAAAGTAATAAAGAACGATAATAATAAACAAAGAAAATAAAGAAAAAAAATATTTTTAATATTTAATTTAATATTTAGAAATATTTTTTTTCTTTATTTTCTTTATTTATTATTATTGTATTCTGTCATTTTTTATTATTTATTTATTTTTATTATTATTTTTTCTTTATTGTTATTTTTTTAATTATATAAAAAAATAGTTACATATATTTTTATCCTGGTTTGATTCGATCACATAACTTGAGGACTTTATTGAAAAGTAGATTATTAAAAAAAAAATTAATAAATAAAAAAATAAATAAAATAAAAAAAAACACTTTCCCAGGAAAATATTTCTACTGCTTTGTGTCCAATTATAAACGTACATTAGCGAAAATAAATTCAACGATGCTCTCCATCATAATAAAGTATGATTTATTCGTCTAACTTGCATCGCGCGTAATTACTCTACTGAGTGGCAAACGCACATTTATTTTAGAAATATATAACATTTAAACTCCGCCGATCTCGCGCTATAAATCTTGCAATTTACGTGTCCCGCTTATATGTACTGCTGGACAATACCTAGTAAATGACAGCGTGCAACCTTTAAAAAATTTTATTTCTATTTTAAATTTCAAAAAAGAAAAATTTTTCTAATAATTTTACATTTTATTTTTTTAAATTTCATTTTGTAGCTTTGAAAAACTTTTTCTCAGGGTTATTTTTTTACCTTTTCTTTCTCTATGGAGAATATTATGATTTTTCTATTGTTAATTAATACCTGACAAAGTTTTTACTTTAATAATAAATTCCTTGCAGACATAAATAAAATTCGAATAAATTCACCAAAAAATTAGAAATTGTAATTTGTAATTTATAATTTGTAATTTGTAATTTGTAATTTGTAATTTGTAATTTATAATTTGTAATATTTCGGTAGGAACCCTAATTGGAAAATTCGTGATTGAAAATTGATTTTCAGCTATACACAAGTGTGTCAAAATGTATACTTGGAATTAAATTGGAAGATACAAATTAACTTATTGCATTTTAACATTTTAACATTTGAACATTGTCAATTGGAATTTTTCCCAAGTGGAGATTATGATTTATGGCCTATTTATGCGTCTCCGATTTAAATTGACGTACTATTAGACATTATCTTCTGACAAGATCACGTTCAGTCATTGATAAATTATTTGTAATTCACGCGCGAAGTTTACATCTAAAACACCAGCGGATGTCTCTATATAAATATTTATTTGCGAAAAAAATTTTCTATTTTTGAAATTATAAAAAAAAAATGAGTCGTCAAATTTAATTTTCAGCTGCTTTTTTAAAAGTTAATTATCGAGTATACAAAGTCTGTAATTGTAATAACAATAATCATAATAATAAATTATTAATTAATATTACTATAGTAATAAGAATATAAATAATAATAATAATATAATTGCCCGCTCGTTTCCTCTAATATTTATAAATAAATTTGTAATAATAATCACTATTTATAAAGAATAATTTTTATAAAATATTAATATATTTATAAATAAAAATATTTAGCAAAAATTTATATATATTTGCATTTTGTTATCAATGTAGCAAATAAAATGCCTATTCTATCCCTCTTTAAGTGTAAATAATTTGTCATAATTTTCTATCTAATCCGACAATTATTAAATAATAAATTATCAGCTTTAGGTGCAAGATTGTGTATAATTATGAAATTTATAATATTGCAAAATGTTACATTAAGAATTTTTTTTTTGTATAGGTTTTTATAAATTTATAAAGAAACTATATACTCGTAAGTTTATTATTTATTTTTCAATCTCTACTAGTAAATGAAATGTAATTATTTTATTATTAACGATTCTTCATCTATCTATAAATAAATTGTAATAAGAAATGGTTTTTAATTTTATAAATAAAATAAAATAAATAAGAAAAAATAAAAAATAAAATACGAAAAAAATTCTCATTAAAAGTAAGAGAGTCTTCTTTTTTTCTTGATAAAATGATTTTTTTTTTATAATAAAATGATCTATTTATTTTTATTTTAAACAAAATGATACAAAAATTGCTGTATTTTCATTTCTTTGAATTTAAAATAAAAAAAAATTTGTCAATTTCCGATTATGAGAATTTTTTTTTTCGAAAAGAAAATGAGCTCAACTTTGATATTTTCTTTAACTTAAGTATGTCATCAAACTGAGTGTTTGATGACACTGCAACAATTTAATTTTTTCAGTAATATAGCTCACGATCTCAAATTTTCGCTTACTGCAGACAGACATTCTTCTTTCATATAAATAATATAATTACCCATTTCTTATTTAACCTCCTATACTAAAGAAGAACTTACATTCAACATTCGCATATAAATTTAATTAATTCTTCATTCATTATTCAAACAAAAATTTTCATTCATCAAAAACTTTTCATTTAACGAAATTTCTTCAAAATTTTAAATTACAATTTTTCCTATTTTAGCATAACTGTAGGTGAATTTTACAATTTTTGTCAATGTATAAAAAATAATAATTCCCAAAAAAAGAAGTATAAGAAAATTTATAATAATTATTACCGCGGCACTGTTAACTTATTAAAAGTATCAAATGGCAACGAATTGATACCAAAAATGTGGATGAAATAAAAAATTGATCCAGATTTTTGTCATTTAATTTGATCCAATTTAGTATCAATTTGATACTTTCAAGAAAACATAGTTTAAGGAGATATAAAAAAAGGGTTTAATTTTTTATATACTATTCCGAAAGAGTGTTTAAAAATTTTTGAAAAACAAAAAATAATCTTGTTCTTTATAATCGAGTCGTGAAAAGTTAAAATTTTTATTATACAATAATCGCGATTTTATATATATATATATATAAGGAAGTTTGTCGATAAGTTTTCTCGTTATCGAGATAATTATGTAAATCGTCCGTTGGCCGATTATATTGATTGATATATTATATTATGTAGTTCAACGACAGGCACGATCTGCGTGCCAACGGCGAACGAGAAAGAAAGAAAAAAAGAGTGAAAGAGGGGGGGGGGCTTTGACAGATCGTCATTATGCTAATGAAGAGGTTCCTGCCCTTCGGCCCCAAACGTATACATATATGTATCAGAAGTTTCTCAATATTCCAACACACGAACTTTACAAATATTATTATTATTATTATTATTATTACTATTATAAAAATTTCTATTATTATTTTTTATTTATTATTATTATTTTTTTTATTGCAATTATAGTTATTGAAAAAAATAGAATATAAAAAATAAAAATATATAATATAAAAATAGAATATAAAGTAAAATATAAAAAAAATAAATAAAATAGAAAAATAGAATTAAAAATAGAATTAAAAATATTTTAATAATTCAAATTTAAAAATTAATTCAATTTTAAAAGAATTGAGTTTATTAAATACATAATTAAATCAACTACAAAAGGTTTAAGTTTGAAATTTTATACAATTCCAATTCTTCATGAATTTAAATAGAAAATTTTTAAACAAAACTTTGACTATTGCAAAATGTTGATAATAATTCATTCTTTTTGAAATTTGTCAATATACAGATTTAATTAATTATTCAAAATTTCAATTTTCAAAATTTTACTCGTAGTGATTGTTAATTTCAATACATAATTAATTTGGAAACCGTGAGATAGAATCATTATTATTATTATTATTATTTTTTTTTTTTTAGTTAAAAACATTTTTAAAAATTCTTAATCAGTTTAAAAACGGACTTTTAACAAATTTAAAAAAAATTTATTTTTGGTGAAGTTACAGTTTACAAATAATTGCAATTAAGTAATGAATTAATGAATTCCAATTATTTTTAATCATAATAAAATTCTCCATACAAAAGTTCAATTATGTTCAAAATTTAAAGAAATATTTCCGTAAAAAACACAACTATCTTTATAAATAACAAAATTCAATTATTTTTGAAAAATTTTCTCATTTCCATCTTTTCAATTTCTATACTATTTCAATAAGTTTCCTGAAATAGTTCAATTATTTCCAAGAAAATTGATAAAATTGAACTCAAACATTTAATTGTTTCTATAAATAAAATAAAAATTTGCAGAGAAATTCAATTAATATTTTTTTTTGTTATAAATTTCATTGCAATAATTTAATTAATTTCATAAATGATGCATTTTGTTATAAAGTCAATTATTTTTATAAATAATAATTTTAGTTAAATAATAATAATTTTTATAAGTAATTGAACTAAAAAAAATTGTTTACTCTCTGAATTGGAGTTGATAAAAATGATTACTAATTTAAATTACTTACTGACTTTTTACGTAAAGTTTACTAAAAAGAAAATTAATAGAAATTACGTATTTATTAATCTTTACTAATTTTTTTTTTTTTTTTTTTTTTGAGTAAAATTTACTGATTCAGAAACAAAAAGTCGCAGTTAGTAATTCAAATTAGGAAACATTTTTATACTAATTCAAACTCAGAGAGTATAATAACCGAAAAATATTATCATCGCAATTGTATAAAAATATGTCAAAAGTTAGTATTTGCTAATAAGGTAGAGAAAATTAAATATTCTTTTTTTCCTGCAATTTAAGCTTTTTAGCCTAAAATATTATTTTTTTCTATATATACCTGACTTTTGGAACGAAAAGTAAAAGATTTTCTCCTCAAGGAAATTGCATTTTGTGAGTCACGTGCGTTTTTTTCTCTCTCTCTCTCTCTTTTCTCCTTCCCAGTGTGTAGAATTAAAAAAAGAAATAAAAGAATCCCGGAAAAAGTCAAAGAATTATATCTCTTGTAATAGATTATCAGAATATAAAAATACCAAGAAATTGTGGAATTTGATTTATATATAAAAAATTTAAAGAATCAGAAGCTTGAATTTACTGCGGGAGATAATTTTTCAAGGTAAAAGCCGCTTCTGATGATGAGAATAGAGTTCCTAATCTCTCTTAAAAATGAAAGATCACGAGTCGACATATTTTTCTCCAAAGAGATTATATAAATACACGTTTGAAAAAATGCGGTAGGTCAGTTAGTTAGACCCTCCAACAGTTAGTATGGGAAATTATCGAAATTCTTTTTTTTTTAATATTTAGACTACTATTAACACCTATTTTTAATCATTTTATAATTTTTTTTCATTCATTCATTCATTCAATTATTATGACATTATTAATGTTATAATAGAATAATATTAGTAACAAAACAATAATAATAATTTTGATCTTCATTTGTAAGTAAATAAATAAAAGAATACAATTTTGTAAAAATATTTTACAATTTGGGTAAAAAGTGCAGCAAACCGAAATTTTTATATAAAAAATACCGCAGTTTAAAAAAAAATAAGGAGAACTTAGTACAATTATATTAAATATCAAGAATTTTAATTCAATTTTTATATAACTTTACTAAATTCCACGTAAGTTTTGTTTAAATTTTTTTCTCTCTCAGTATTTTTGCAAATATCAAGAATTTTAATTCAATTTTAATATAACTTTACTAAATTCCACATAAGTTTTTTTTTAAATTTTGGTATTTCTTATATCAAAATTTCGGTTTGTCGCACTTTTTTCCCAAATTGTAAAATACTTTAACAAAATTTAATAAACATTTTCTTTCAGTGCAAATAAGAAATTAAATTAGAAATAATTTTAGTAATAATAACAACGTAATTATTATTATTATCATGTATTATTATTATTAATATTATTATATAATTTAAAATAAAAACAACAATATTAATAGGAATAAAAATAGTATTAATAATAAAAATATTTAGAATAATAAGAACTAGAAATTATGAAATTGTGTTCCAAATATCAGTTTTCTGGGTCTAAATAAATTGTTTTTGGGGGAAGCGGAAGAGGGCTTGAAATAAAATAAAATAAAGAGTTTAAATAATTTCAATGATAACAATAATAATAATAATGATAATAATAATAATAATAATAATTATTATTATTATTAAAATTATTATTATTATTATTCTTATTATAACAAAACATGTTATTTTTGTTCGAAATTAATAATTTAAGCTATTTTACAATAAATAATAGTGAAAAATTTTTACAGTTTTCTATACATTATACACGAATCTTTAAAATTACTAAAAAAACAGGTTTATTTTTTTTAAATTCTTTTAAATTCCTTACTACGTAAAGGTCAAATAAACAAATACACGAAAAACCGGTTGATGCATTTTATTCAAAAACCTTTATAGAAATACAATTATAAAAGGTCAATGCTGATTAAAATTTTGTTTCCGAAAAAATAAATTCGCCAATGTTGTATATAATTTAAAAATTCATTTAAAACCCATTTCTCTTATCTTAACGTAAATATAATTGAATTTAATTAATTTTTATTCCTTTTTTTTTGCATTTTTTTTTAATGGCCACAGATAATTATAATTTTTATCACTATTATCAATTTTTTTGAAAATATATATTTTACATTTATAATTTTTATTATTTCCTTTAATTTGAATTTTAGAATCTAGATTTTTTCAATTTTTTACAAGATCATAGGTAAATTTATAATAATAATTAAAATAATAATAATAATAATACAATTTTTTTACTACAATGTGTCCTACACTTGTAAAGAACTTTTAGAAAATTTAATAATAACTTTAATTTTTTAAAGTTAGTTTCAAGTTTTCTTTTTAATTTTTCAATTTTTATTTAATAATAACCGTATTATTTTTTTTACTATATTTTAATTCTGATCTGTACTACTTAATTTTAATTGTAAAATCTAATTTTCCGGGTTTGTTTTTGTAGAATTTTTTGTTTTGTTTTATATAATGTAAGTTACGATTCGTTTCGATGCGTTATTATCTCTGCGTGCGTCTTTGGCGAATTAGAAAAAGAGAATATAGAGAAAATAAGAAAAAAAATGAATGAAAGAAAATCGAATAAAAGGCATAGAGTTGAGAGAGAGCGAGAGAAGAGCAATAACACAGTGTTCAGTCGGTCTTTTTAAAAGGCAACAGGACGCCGCTTCCGAACGAAAGGCATATCTTTTGAAAATTAATGACTAGACATGTATATTTATGAAGAAAAGAATAATACAATATTGAATCACAATTTTAATTTTAGTTCTATAACTCAAGTATGTGTTGGTAATAATTTTTATTCTACCCAATTACAATTTTTTCTACTCATCTTTAGGCTAATTGTTAATTTTCTTTTTTGCCCCATACTGCAGAACAAGAATTAACGAAGGATACTCTAACAATTTTTCCGCAAGAATATCAAAATTAAGATGTGAAAAAGTATAAAAATATCCTGAAGCAACTTTTTTTCTGTCTCAATTTTACCCAATTTTAAAGAAGACAGATTTTTTCTGCAGATACGAAATTAAAACAAAAAAAAAAGAATTTTAATGTTGCGAACCATGATTAATTTTTAAAAATGCTGTACTCCTTTAATGATTTTCAACGAGTTGATATTCTGAATTCTTGATTTTCAAAAGGTTGTAAAATCGAGTAAAAAGAAAAACAGATTAGTTGATGGTAGAGGATGATGATCTCCTTTCAACACACACGCATCTTTATTCTTTCTTCAACAATTTGATTCGCGGCCAAATTATCTTGTACCGTTTTCGAGGTGGTAACGTGTTATTTAACCGGTTGTATATACGGCGGATCAGAATTATCGATAGGACAACAAAATTGCCTATACTCATCATCCTCTTATTCTTATTCTTTTATCGAGCAAAGAAAAAAATATTATGTAAAAAAAAAAATATTTACGGTTGTGTATAAAGGAAAAGTAAACATTACTACCGTTTATCTTCACTGATACGCCACGCAGATAATCTAAAGAGGATGTAATTAAAAATCTCTCCATTTTATTTTTTAATACTTTTTCCTCCTCCTTCTTCTTCTTTTGTTTGGAAATCAGTTAAAAGAATGCGCAATTCGAATCATTGATTCAAATTTCTACGAGGCAATTTTTAAACCATCTTCTGTTAAGTTGTTTTAAAAATTTCCGACGACAACCAAAAAAATGGGTCAAATTAGAAGTTAATCCAAATTTTTTTCTACCAATCTTGTTCTAATCTTGTGTACAAAGAATTTGGATCAGAAAAAAATTGGTCTAAACTGTTTTGGTGACAATTTGACCCATTTTAATATTGTCATTCTTTCAAGAAAGTTTTCACACATCAGTTGTGCTCGATTCTGGATTTTGTGAGAAAATATTTATTCAATTATTGAATAATATTCCCAAATTGATAACTTTTCGAAAAGTTCACTTTTAGAAGAAACAATTTACTTCTCAGTTTCTCTAACAATTAATTAGCATCTGACGTACAGAGTCAGTAACAGTGTACAAACGATTCAAGCCACGAAATGCTCCCGCAATTCTCGTGAGTCATCGATCTTCACTCCACGTGTGCATTTCTATCCAAACAAGAAATTTATTCTCAACCGAATCGTCTAGTTTCGAAAAAGGAACAATTAAAAAAAAACTCCCTAAATTTAGCGCTAAAAAAAATGTTTGCCAAAATATTTCTAACCTTTTACAACCAGATATAAAGAAGAATGTTTCCTTAAAATAGAATTTCTAATTTTATAACTTTGACGAGTCTATTTATATACATACAGACTGGCGGCAATAAAAAAAAAGAGAAGAGAAATTTAATTAACTTCACACATTGTTATCAAAAATTCTCATCTTAACTCATGGTCGCGCGCAGTTGCAACAATCTTGTATATTAGTTCTGTGAATTTACCTCCTGAACTGTATATATAATCTGTCCTCTCTCACTCGCCTTATCTCTTTTCATTTTTTTTTGCAATGCGATAATTCCACTACTTCTCTAATTCCATCTTGTACATAACTTTAAAATGTTTCGTGGAAATTTGCTTTCATTTGTATAAAAGAATATGAGAAAAATAAAAAATGTTTAATCCCTTCAAGTGAGTCCAATTAACCGCACGCTGGACATTAAAATTCCTAGGCTACTAATTAATATTTAACATTCGTTTACTTCGTTTTCAGTTGCAATGAAAATGTATGCAAATAGCGCAAAATCCTCTGAGGGAATTATTTTTTAACTCAAATATATTTATTATTTTTTTTATTTAAATAAAATTTTTAAATTTTTACCTTATTCCTTTCTCTACAAATTTTATTTGGTCACAATGTCTTCTAATTTCAAAAAGTGACTGATTTTCAATTTGTAATTTTTACTATAATATTCATTACAGTAAAAATTACGATTTGGGAAAAAATAGTATTTTCTACTAATTTATTAATCGAATTCACTAATTTACTAATTTTCAATTTAAATTTTACTTATAATTTACTTCCAATTTTAATAATTCCTACTAATTGATTATTTAAATTTACTAATTTGGTAATCAACATAAAAAACAACTAGTAATTCAAATTTAGAGTCTTAAGGAATTCAAATAAGCGCGCGCTTTTTTCGACCAATAAGAGAGCAAGAGTGGCGCAAGCGCAGAGGCTTTTTGTAACGGTCGTTTCACTTTAGAAAAGAATTAAACCTCATAAAAAAATCCTAACCCTCACTAACTATAAGGACAGTAATTTCAAAACATAATGAATCTGTGTTGTTTTTTAATTTTTATTTTAGTAATTTTATTAAATAATTTTATTAAATAATTTTACTAAATGATTTTAATACATAATTTTATTGAATAATTTTATTGAATAATTTTATTGAATAATTTTATTAAATAACTTTATTACATAATTTTATTACATAATTTTATTAAGTAATTTTATTAAATAGTTTTATTACATAATTTTATTCAATAATTTTATTTAATAATTCTATTTAATAATTATATTAAATAATTTTATTACATATTAAATAAAAATAAAAAAATTAAATTATTTAAAATATTAAATAAAAATTAAAA
Source organism: Leptopilina myrica (nomen nudum) (assembly GCA_032872475.1). Classification (NCBI taxonomy): domain Eukaryota; kingdom Metazoa; phylum Arthropoda; class Insecta; order Hymenoptera; family Figitidae; genus Leptopilina; species Leptopilina myrica (nomen nudum). The sequence goes on along the minus strand of CM065461.1, from coordinate 47,356,121 downwards.
AAGACAACAAAAAAAACAAAAAACAGTGCAAATATTGTCTATACAGGCAAAGCCGGCAAAATTTTTTTTTTGTCAAGTTTAATAAATGAAATTGGTTCGCGAGACAAAAGAAAAAGAAGCGAAAAGTGTCTGAACATGATTCGCAGCGGGGTCAACATTAAAACCAAATGCGGCTCGACAATCTCTGGTGAATCATTAACCCCGACTCCTGAGGTCAGTAATTGCTCGATCTACTGCGGTCGCATCATTGTCGGCTAGCCTTTTTGATGCTTGTTTTATTTTTCGGTAACGCACATATCCCCAGAATGACTCTTTTAGTTTTGGCAATACGACATCTTCATTATATTACTCTTTATTTCCTTTTTTCTGTGTCTTAAATGTTTATTTTTTTACAGAAATTATAATCTAAACAATCCGCGATCATGCGCACAAACAATTTAGTAGAGGATATGCTAGTATATTTATATGTGAATATGTTTTTTTTATACGTGAATTTATATTTTTTGTATAAGTGAGCATGTTTATTGTATATGTGCTCGTGTTTAATGAACATGTGAACGTTTTGTGTATATGCGCTAGTGTTTAATGAACATGTGAACGTTTTGTGTATATGTGCTCGTGTTTAATGCACATATGTGAACGTTTTGTGTATATGTGCTCGTGTTTTATGCACATGTGAACGTTTTGTGTATATGTGCTCGTGTTTTATGCACATGTGAGCTTGAATACGATATTTTTTGGTACATGCGCATGTAAATGTAGGTAAGTAATTTTTTTCCTGTACATGTGCACACATCTTCTACAGCGTGAAACAAGTATTCAAAATTTCCACAAGGAATAACTTCACAAATTGCGTAATAACGAATAATCGCTGACAATTTATTCCCTGGGATCATAAATTTATTTGTTACGCCTGTTGCAATAATCGTGCCGTGTATATAGTTTCCATTTTCACGGTTTTTCGAGAACACGCTTGTAAACAAAATCCGGAAGCATTTTCTCCGTGTATATTCACACGTATCACGTGTGAAAAGTTTGCGTGGCGAATTTACAACTCATGTATATAAATACAAAGTTGGAAGTTCATTCGCGCTTGTAAAGAAGCGAGGAGGAACATAAATTATTCCTCTATACAACACTAGTTTGCTTCGCCAAACTTTAAAGGGACAATAAGAATTCGCTTTTTGTCGCTTTGTTATAAAGGCGAAAATACTTCACACAAGGGTCAAATGTTCTTTTCTTTTCACTAAACTGAATATATATATATATATATATATATATAGTATACATTTACGAGATGACTATTATTATTATTTCCAAGAATCAAGTCCTTAAATAGTCCCAATTTCCAAGTCTTGTAACCATTATTATATACATGTACCACACGAGAGAGAACACCCAACATAAGAGGGTTATAAATTTCTCGACATGATTCACTTCAGTTTGCTTGCTTTTATATGCGTATAGCATTTGGGTCCAAAAGTGTCTCTATTTTGACATATACTCGCGCACTTTGTCATTGTGTCGCGACACATCTTTTTAAAATCCAAGGTCGTAAAATTTTGAATGAAAATTTATTTCTCTGATTTTATGACAGAAAAAAATTTAAAAAAAACTGATTTACTAAAGGATAAAAAAAAATGTTAAAGAAATGATAAATTTAGAAGTTGCACGGACTGGAAGAAAGACCCAGTGCCGGTTACACAGTGGGGCCAAAATATTTTTTTGTCAAAATCAGTGTAGCGTTCACAATTTTCAATCCAATTAAATAAAATTATTTTAAAAATCTTTGTTTCGAAAATCTCTATCGATTCCTCAATGTCGTTTTTAAAAGTTTTTTTCTCTCTTCAATAGAATTTCTATTTAAAAGTAAAATTCTTCGCAGAAATTCAAAATCAGTTCAACAATTTGACAAAATTATTATCAAAAATTTAATAATTTTTATAAATAGTAAAATTCTTGAAAATTAAAATATTAAAAAAATTTTTTTTTTTTAATTCATGTCAACATTTTAATTATCTTTATATTTAGCACAATTCGTTGTGGCAATTGGATTATTTTCAGGAATTTTAATAAAATTCATGGAAAGGTTCAAATATTTTCAAATTTAATAAAATTCTTCGACAAAATTCAATTATTTTCAACAATTAAAAATAATTAACGTCGAAATTCAATTATTTTTTAAAATAATAAAGTTCTACGAAATTTAAATTTTTTAAAAATTTTTGTTCAAAATTGTCGTCAACATTGAACTTTATTTTTAAAATTAGTAAAATTCTTCTTCAAAATTCTGTTATTTTCGGAAATACTAACAAAATTCATTGCAAAATTCAATTATTTTTAAAATTAGTAAAATTCTTTTTCAAAATTCAATTATTTTCAGAAATTATAACAAAATTAATTGCAAAATTCAATTATTCTTATCATTAAAATTTTTTCCATAAAAATTAATAAAATATTTCCAAAAATTCAATTATTTTCGAAAAATTTATTAAAATTCTTCGAAAGAATTCAATTATTTTCAGAAATAATAAAATTCCACAATATTTAGTTATGTAAAAAAAATTTTGGTAAAAATTGTCGACAATATTTCAATTAGTAAAATTTTTCTTCAAAATTCAATTATTTTCAGAAATTCTAACAAAATTCTTCGACAAAATTAAATTATTTTCAAAAGTAATAAAATTCTTCGACAAAATTCAATTATTTTTAAAAGTAATAAAATTCTTCGACAAAATTCAATTATGTTCAACAATTGAAAATAATTAACGTCAAAAATTCAATTATTTTCCGAAATAAATTAATAATTTGTTTAAATAATTATAAAAATTGTCATTTGCAAGTCACATTCTTGAAGTTAAGTTCATTTAAATAGAAAAAATTCCAGAATTAAAAAAAATTAAATTTTTTAAAAAGAAATTTACTAAAAAATATCATTAATTTGTTTCTACAATTGTTAAATATTGACACAATATCCTGTATTTTTGTTTTTAATTATATTTAAATATTTTTAGCGTAAAATGTCAAAACATGTAAAAAAATACAATTTTGTTGCTGAATATTAAAAAAAAATTTACAATTAATTATAGAAAATTGTTTAAAAAATTAAAAAATTAATTTAATTAATACTGAATGTTTATATATGTTAATTACCGATTAAATTTTGAATCTACTGTACGGTTGTTGATTGGACAGTTTCCCCTTCTTAATATCAAGCGTCCAATTACTGACAGGGTCTCTCTCCCGGTCCGTGCTTTAGTTACCTGACATATTTTTGGCAATCAACTTAAAAAATCCAAACTTTCGCAAAAATTGATCAAAAAATAGTGTGTAACTTACGAACTTATAGATTTAAAATTAATCTAAAATTTGTCTAAATTAGATCTAAAACCATAAAAAATCTTTAGAATAGTAGATCGTAGAAAAAAAGCCAAAATGTTGCAATAAATGTGGAACAGGAAAGAGGAAAAATCTCTGCTTCATATAATATAGCATTGAAATATGTATACAATTAAGATTTAATAATCCACTTTGTCTTTGTTTAAACTGTTTCCAAGCCACTGGTATCATAATTATCAAAAGACCAATGTTTGCTGTAGCACAAAGATTGCGAGCTACTTTATAAGTCACTGTCACTTTGCATTCCCATAAACTGATAACAACTGTGAAAATATGTCAAGAATTCTGGGAATTGTTGACTAGGAGACAAATTATTGCTGTTAATAAAAGCCACTTTGTTACATGGACTCGACTAGATTCTTAGAATATGAATTCAGTTAAAGAGCCTCTCTCTTAATTATTATCTCTCTTTCTTTCTTTCACTCTCTTCAGGCAGAAGAGGTGTGGTACTATCAATCTCAAAATAAAAACTTGTTCTTATCCTATTTCTAGTCCAATTTTCCAATTCCCTTATAGATCTCAAATTTAATTAATTTTTTCCAAATTGAAAAAAATATGATTTTCTTTTTTTGGTAGTCGTCTCGAAAAAAAAAATATGTTGCGAAGATGCTTGAAATTATTTCCAAGCGAATCACAAAGGATAATTTAACGACTCTTGGACAATATATTTTCCCAAGCTGACACATATCCAATTTACGATAGTTGTAAATGTCTCTTTGAGAATCGATTTTGGATCAATTTTTATTTTTCGTCCACAAAGACAAGACATTTTTGAATATTGGTAAAAAAAAATAAAAATACGTAATTTTGGGAACTGTTTGTTAAAAAAAAATTGATTCGTGCAAAATAATTATTTAATTTATGACTATTTAGTCGGAATTCGGAAGGTGAAATATATATTCAACTAGAAAAAAATCGTGAGATGTGTTATATTTTATCGACCATTAACACCTTCGGCGACCGTTATCGTTGTTCTCTTTTTTTTATTAGCGAGTCGTTAATTCGTTAACGAGCCAATGAACGGTGGTTCGATGTTTCTATGTTCGCCAAAGGTGTTTATTATATCTTCCTGTTTTCTATACCTAATTCGCTATAATATTTTTCTTCTTCCTCTTTTTTCGGCAAAAAAGAAAAAAAAGGAAAAAAAAGTAGTTCAAAGATTGGCTTTCTCTATTCAATGTATAGACGATATGCTGAAGAGTGGCAAAACGTATCTTATAACTTATGTGCGCCCTGATGGTAAAACTCAGAATTTAAAGGCCGTCTGGCCTCTTGAGAAATCTGAGATGTATCTTTTCTCGAGCCTCGAACAACATTGCTTAATCGCTTATAAATACTGAGGGGGACAAATTTTTTTTTTCTTGTAAAATTTAGTACTTCCAACCACAATACAACTGTTACAACTACAACTACAACTACTACTGCTACTATTTTTACTACTACCATTATTACACTGAAAAAAAATTTAATTGATTCAAATAACCGATTAATTGACTATTATCAATTAAATATTTAATTGAATTAAATAATATTTCATGGAGTCAAATAAATGATATTTGAATATTGATTCAGTATTTGAAGCAGATACGATTTAATTGACTCTAATAAATATTATTTGATTCAATTAAATATTTATTTTATAATAGTCAATTAATCGGTTGTTTGAATCAATTAAATTCTTCTTGATTTTAAACTAGACGAAAAAGTGAAAATGTTTTATGAAAAAAAAGAAAAACAAAAAATCGAACTTTTCTGATTTTTATGAATCGACTAAAACGAGTTTTAGAAAACTAAAAAGAAAACTAAAACGCGTAAATTATTTTAAAAAGAAAATTTTTTAAATTTATGGTTGTAAAATTCGTTTACTTTGCACTTTGAGGTACGTACAATTTGCGACTTTAGAAGAAAAAACGCCCTATTTTTTTGCTGTGTGGTTACAAAAAAAATAAAAGATGAAGAAATATCAAAATAAGGAAGAAGTATTATTAAATTACTTTTTTTCCAGTATATAAAGTCAAAAAAAAAAAAAATTGATGATGATCTTGATGCTTTTCTTAAGCAAACGAAACATTATTTTAAGCACTTCCTGTCGCAACACTTTCTTCTGTAGTAACATATTAAAAATTTGTTTATCTTCAAACATCTGTAACATTAATTCACTTGTACTTTTTGCTTTCCTATCGAGATCCAATACTAACGCGGAATATTTTAGTACATTTTGAAGATATTAAATTCTGGAAGAAAAATTAATTTTTGTCCTCATCCCAAGAAAGCGAATAAAAATTTATCAAAAATATATATATGAAAACTTATCGATGAAAAACTTTTCCAAATTTTTGGCCTCAATTTGATTTTAAAGAAATTTTAAAACATTTAAAAGAAAACTATTGTAGTTCGGAAACAGTTTCTGAAAAGTTTCTTAAAAATTGATTGAAAATTGATTGAAAATAATACCCAATCAATTATGTTCAACAATTGAAAGTAATTGCACTTTATTTTTAAAATTAGTAAAATTCTTCTTCAAAATTCTGTTATTTTCGGAAATACTAACAAAATTCATTGCAAAATTCAATTATTTTTAAAATTAGTAAAATTCTTCTTCAAAATTCAATTATGCTTAAAATTATTAAAATTATTCGACAAAATTCAATTATTTTCAACAATTAAAAATAATTAACGTCAAAAATTCAATTATTTTCAGAAATAATAAAGTTCTACAAACTGTAATTATTTGAAAAATTTTTGTTCAAAATTGTCGTCAACATTGCATTTTATTTTTAAAATTAGTAAAATTCTTCTTTAAAATTCTGTTATTTTCGGAAATTCTAACAAAATTCATTGCAAAATTCAATTATTTTTAAAATTAGTAAAATTCTTCTTCAAAATTCAATTATTTTCAGAAATTATAACAAAATTCATTGCAAAATTCAATTATTCTTAAAATTCTTAAAATAATTCGACAAAATTCAATTATTCTTATCATTAAAATTTTTTCCATAAAAATTAAAAAAATATTTCCAAAAATTCAATTATTTTCAAAAAATTTATTAAAATTCGTCGAAAGAATTCAATTATTTTCAGAAATAATAAAATTCCACAAAATTTAGTTATGTAAAAAATTTTTTTTTTAAATTGTCGACAACATTTCAATTATTTTTAAAATTTGTAAAATTCTTCTTCAAAATTCAATTATTTTCAGAAATTCGAACAAAATTCATTGCAAAATTCAATTATTCTTAAAATTAATAAAATTATTTGACAAAATTCAATTATTTTCAAAAGTAATAAAATTCTTCGACAAAATTCAATTATTTTTGGAAATATTAAACTTCTGCAACATTCAATTATTTTTAAAAAACTTGTTTTTATAATTATCGTCAACATTTCAATTATCTTTATAAAATACTTTGAAATCGGTAAAGTCGAGAAATTGATTAGAAGTGACCGTAAAAACTAAGAATTCAAAAGTAATTTGTAATAGATAATTTTTTGAATATTGAAAAAGTTTCTTAAAAACTGATTGAAAATAATACCCAAGAATATAATATTGATTAATAATGAAGCACCTGGTGGAATTTTTTTTTTATTAAAGAAAATATACCGCTGTGTGGCTATGAACTCCAAGAATTACATTCCCATACAATCTATTGATTGTGCTTACTTAATGAGCGTCTAATTTCATTAAGTCTCATCTCGTTGAGATAAGAAGACGTTCTTTACGTGCACACAATGCGAGAGTCTTGAAGATGTAAACAGTTTATATACTCATGTAACATAAAAGACGCATGCGGACTTATAAAATGTATTTACCCTTAAACGAAATTTTATACCTCCTTCTGATTAAGACGATTCGATCTTCGAATATTTACCGTTTACAAACACACACACACATAACAGTCTTAACTATGCGAACTAATCATTAAATTTTGCAAGATTCAATTAATTTAATTGGAAACTATATAGTTTAAGGGAATATAAACATATTTGGTGTAGGAGTCTAGGGTTTGGCATGAAATAACTGAATAATTTAAATAATCTTTTTTTTTAATACTTGATTGGTTCTTTAAATGATACTTCTTCCTTATTTTGATATTTCTTCATCTTATATTTTTTTGTAACCACACAGCAAAAAAATAGGGGTTTTTTTTTCTTCTGGAGTCGAGCATTGTAAGTACCTCAAAGTGCAAAGTAAACGAATTTTACAACAACCATAAATTTTTAAAATTTTTCCCGTTGAATAAATACTATTTAACAAAGGAGACATTTCGCGCTAAGAACAATGATGAGGAGGAAAAATTGTCAAACCCTTCAAAAATGCATAATTTATTCATAATTTGGTTTGTAGGTTGACAAATGAGAGAAAATTGACTTGAACCGGAAGTGGCACAAATTGTGGTAATTGGGAAATGTAAAGAATTTATTGACTCTATTGAAGGATTTTTTTGAATACACAAATTAATGATTTATTTGAGACAATTAATTAATTTATTTCGCTCACTTAATTGAACTTTTAATTGTAATAAAAATACTTTGGGACAATTAATTCATTTTGTGGCTTCAAGTAAACTAAATTATTTAATACAAATAATGCATTATTTAATGCTATTAAAGTATTTAATAAAATATATGCTTTGTTTTGATGCAAATCACAAGAAGTCAATTATTTTCAAAATTAATAAAATTCTTGGAAGAAATTAAATAATTTACTAATAATATTAAAAAAGTCTTCCAAAACATTTGATTATTTTTGAAAATAACAATTTTTTGCAACAATTCTATTATTTTCATTATAATCATAAAACTATTTCAAAAAATTCAACAAAATTCCTTAAAAAAATTCAATTACGAAACAAAATTCTTAGAGTAGAAATTCAATTACTTTTAAAAAATAGAATAAACTTATATAATTATTTGAAAAATTTTTGTTAAAAATTGTAGTCAACATTTCAATTATCATTAAAAATAGCAAAATTCTTTTTCAAAATTCAATTATTTTCAAAAATTCCATCATTCATTGCAAAATTCAATTATTCTTAAAATTAATAAAATCCTTCTTCAAAATTTAATTAGTTTTAGAAATTCAAAGAAAATTAATTGCAAAATTCAATTATTTTTAAAATTAATAAAATTCTTCGTCAAAATTCAATTATTTTTAGGAATTTTATTAAAATTCATAGAATAATTAAAAGATTCTTAAAATTAATAAAACTCTTCTTCAAAATTTAATTATTTTCAGAAAGTCTAACAAAATTCATTGCAAAATTCAATTCTTCTTAATATAAATAAAATTCTCCTTCAAAATTCAATTATTTTATAAAATTAATAAAATTCTTCGACAAAATTCAATTATTTTCAGGAATTCTAACAAAATTAATTGCAAAATTCAATTCATCCTAATATAAATAAAAATTCTTCTTCAAAATTCAATTACTTTTAGAAATTTAAAGAAAATTCATTCCAAAATTAAATTATTTTTAAAATTAATAAAATTCTTCTAATGAATTCAATTATTTTCAGAAATAATAAAATTTTACATAATATAGTTATTTAAAAAAATTTTGTTAAAAATTGTCATCAACATTTCAATTATCTTTAAAATTAGCAAAATTCTTCTTCAAAATTCAATTATTTTCAAAAATTCTAACAAAATTCATGAATAAAGAATAATTAATTAATTACTATAGAATCGAAATATCATTATAAAAATGAAGAAGAATTAATATAAACCATAATGACTTGTGATGCACTGAAAAAAATTAATTTGATTTAAATAACCGATTATTTGACTATTATCAAATAAATATTTACAAAAATCAAATAATTTTTATTTAAATCAAATAAACTGTATTTGAAGCAAATATTATTTAATTGATTCAAATAAAAATTATTTGATTTAAGTAAATATTTTTTTGATAATAGCGTCAGATAATCGGTTATTTGAATCAAATTAATTTTTTTTCAGTGATATACTTGGCATAGTCTCGAAATTAAAAAATTGCGAGTCAGTGATCTGTGTATTGCGTGTCCGCGCAATACAAGAGAGTTCAGGGTGGTTCACAGCTTTGTGAACAATCGAGAGTTCCACAAGCGTAAAGGAAGGACTAAAAGAAGAAATGCTTCTTATATCCTAGAAGGGGGTTTGTATATATATATATATATATATATTTGTGTATATCGTGAATCGCAATCTGCATCTTCCAAGGTTGATTCAACTCGATCTCGTTGGTAAGTCAAGCATCACTTTGATCCGACTCACGCAAACCTTCGTGTGAGATCTAAGGTACTTACAAATACCATTTTCTAACTTCAATTGCATCGGGAATGCATTATGCAAAATTATCCTCGGGCAATACGACTTAATACAGAAATGTGCATACATATATACAGAAACCAACATACATATCTTTACGTGCAAGTGGTAATCCCAAAGGGTGGTTTTGAATCGCAATTTTTTTCCAACACTCTTTCTTTTGGAAAAATAATTTCCATTTGAAATTCTTTTAATTTTTTAATTCTTTTTACTTCTTTATTAAGACAATTTTTTATTATTAAAAATTTTATTATTTATTTATTTATTCAAAAATTTATTTCATAAATTTTTTAATTGTTTAAACAATTTTTTATTGTTAATTGAAAATTTTTTTTAACATTAACAAAAAATATTCTAATTTTGTTTACATTTTACGCAGCGAAAATTTGAGAATAATGATAAAGGTTATTAATAATATTGTTTGAATATTTAACAATTGTTTAAACAAATTAATTACTTATTTTGATACAGATTTTTTTAAGAAATTAAAATATCGATTTTTTTAATCTTGGAAATTTTTCCATTCAAATGAACTTTTGAAGAATGTGGTTTGCAAATAATAATTTTTAGAAGTATTTATAAACAAATGATTAATATTTTTTAATTTTTAATAGAATCAACATATTAATTTACATTTTATTTTGATTACTAAAATATTTATATTAAGAAAAGAAATATTACAAATATACAGCTATGAAGGGAAATTTCTTATATATCTAATATCAAAATTATTTAAACAAACGATTTTTGTTAGTGTAAAAAAAATTAGAGTTTCTGGAATAATAAAAATTCCTTTCTTTTATTTTTGCATTTTCTATTACATACTTGATAATAATTTAAGAAGAGTAAAATTTAAATTAGGATTAACAAAAATCGAAATTTCAATTTTTTTAAGCAGAAAATTTATCAAAATAATAATTAATTTGTTTAAACAATTGGTAAATATTTACAAAATAACCTTTTTTTGCATTTAATTATATTTAATTATTCTCTTTGTGTAAATTTTAATTTTTTAAATTAGAATTTAACAAAAAACATAATTAATTTGTTTAAACAATTGTTAAATATTCACACAATACCCTTCAATATTATAAATAATTTTTCCCAACGAAAATTTGTCGCGAAATGTTAGAAAAATTAGTATTTTGTTGGCTAATGTTTAAAAAAAATTAACAAATTAACAATTAAAAAATTGTTTTAACAATTTAAAACTTTATGTTTTAATTATTTTTTCGACTATTTTTCTTTTTAAATCTTTTATTAAATTGACCTGAAATTTTGTACGAAAGTTGCAAATATAATTAAGAATACTGCCAATGTCGAAAAATTTGAAATAATTCAAAAATCAATTAGAATAAAATACTTTAAAATCGACTTTATTTAAAAAGTCGAGAAATTGATTGGAAGTGACCATGAAAACCGAGAATTTAAAAGTAATTTATAATAAGTAATTTTTTTTTAATATTTCAACTTTTCCACATCACTGCCCTTCTTTATTGTATTTTAGACGATCGTAGAAAATTTCAGTTTAGTTTATTAAATATTTAAAGAAGAAAAGTGGTGGGAAAATTGAATTTATAACAGTCCCTTGCTGTTAAGAATGGTAATTTTGCAACAAAATTTCAATTTATGTCGAAATTGTAAATAAACAGAATTTTTACTGCTTTCTAGACTATATTATCAAAAATCTGTATTACTAAGTAATTTGGTATAATTCTGCTAGACTTTGGTATAATTTTGCTATATTTCGGTATGAAAATAATTTACTCAAAAGTCAAAACAAAAGAAGAAAATACCTCAACATTCACAGTAACAGAATAAATTACCCTTTTCTTTTTTTTTTCTTTTTGCTCATCTACAATTTGCCAGTTAATCCCCAAATTTGTTATTAATGACATTTTTGACTTTTAATTTATTTTCCTCCTGTCCTGAATAGTTTTACATAAATTATTTCAATACCGTTGTCAAAAGGACTCGTAGAATCTTTTTTTTTTTTTTTCTTGCAGGACATATTTATGCAAACAAAAAGGCAACGAAAAATTTCTCTTACCGCATTATTTCCATCTGTCTGCGTAGTGGGATCGTCATCCTGTTCGTTACCTCCATAATCGTAGTCCTGTTCGGAACTTTTTGTTAAATTCAAAACATCAGGAACAACTTTTATCGTTATTTCACCATCAATTCGATTCAAGTTCTCATCACGTTTAACAGTTGTCGTCTCAATATTGCCAATTGTCACAAAATCGACGTCCACTTTAGTATTATTATTTTTTGGTTCGTATTTTAGATTTCCATAGGCGTCACGCTTGAGATATTTGCCGATTTCGATGTTCCGATAGTCGCGTCTTACTTCAGTTTTCGGTGTTGTTGGATCGTTGGATGTTAGACGTCTAATGATGTCGTCGTATTTCTTCATTGATGGTTGAACGGAGTTTTCGTAGAAATCGTCTTTTACTACTTCATCTAGGGTTGAATAGTCGGGTTGCTTTTCCAGAGTGTCGAGATTTTCTACAGCAGATGTTTGTTCTGGGAAATATTTGGGGATATTGTAACTGGATTTGGTTTTTTGGTGTTTTCGGTCTTTTGGATATTCGGTGGGATATTTTGGATTTGTTTTCGAATATCTTCGTCTTTCTTCCTTTGGGTACCAGGTGTCATTGTCATAATCGTCGGGCTCGTTGTTACTGTTGTTATCGTCGTCATCATCATCATCATCGGTGGTGTTTTCTTCGTCGTCTAAAAATAGATCATCATCGAAAGTCTTGTCATAATCGTGCCTTGTAACATTAAGTTTGGAAAGACTGTTTTTTTTCGAAAATCTATCATTGGCATCGTCATCGAGATCATGAAACCTGTTTCGCGTGTTTCGGAAAGTAAATTTTCGTCTACGATCCTGTCGTAATCGGTCGTCCTTGCGAATCGAGTTCTTGAACTTCCATCTTGTCTCTAAACGAATCTTACTGTCGTCATTGTCATAATCTCCCATTCTGTGTTTACGGAACGTCCTCCTAATTGGATAGAATTCGTCGTCCTCATTTGAATCATCATTATCGTATCGATTCAATTTATCGTAGTCGTCATAGTAGTCCGTGTCCTCCTCGTCGTCGTCGTCATAGTCCCAGGAATTCTTACGGGTCCTGTCTCGACTGGGACGAATTCTATGATTTCTGGCCCTACTGCCAAAATGTGTCTTTCGACGTCTAGTGGAGAATAATTGCTTATCGCGATAATAGGGCAAATGCCTTGCATCGTATTTATCGCGATAATTTTTTAAATAACTTCTAGAGTATAATTGCGAATGGTAATCGTTTTCTGATTCGTCATCAGCATCCTCGTAGTCTTCATCGTCTCTCCATGAACGGGGATAATTGTGATGCCATCGCGATGATTTTGATGATGATTTTGTTGATGATAATGATGATGATGATGATGATGGCGATTCGTGCCTGTGTCTGTGACGATGCACCACTTGATTATCATCCTGATGATGTCTACCATCCACAAATAAAACTCCCAATAGAATTAGGCAAAAAAATTGCCACCTCAACACCGTCCAATCTCTCGACATCTTCAGTTCGTCTTGACGACCTCTAATCCGCACAACACTTACATCATTCCCGGTCCTTGCTCTTTCCTTTGTTCTCTATCATTCGATTTCTATAGTCGATAATAAATGATGCAATAATTATTTTCCAAAAAAAAGAAAGGAAATAAAATTTACAAAAAGGAATTAAGGTAAAAATTTTTAAAAAGGAATTAAGGATTGGTAAAAATTTTTAAAAAGCAAAAAAGAACTATATCGGTTTATGAAAGTTTTACTGAGTATTGTTGAATTGAGATCCACAACCAAAAAGAACTTTCTCGTTTTATTTTTCTAAGGATATAAAAAAAAGACAAAAGAAATGTTTCAAACAATAGAAAAAGTTGATTAAATAATTGATTAGCTTGATTAACTTAAAAAATAAATTAATAAAAACTTAAGAAACTACTTAACTTTTGATCAATTTTCCGAAAAGAAAATAACAAAAAAGATAAAAAAATCAAAAAAGAAGAATAAAATATATAAATTGTTTTTTAAAATCAACTTGTCATTTCAGTTTATATAGTCTTTTCCTCGCATGCAGTTCTTGAGAAAATTCTTACCTGAAATTCAATTATTTTCAACAAATATAATAAAATTATTGGAAAAAATCAACTATTTTTATAAATAACAGAATTCTTCCGAAAAATTCAATTATTATCGGAAAAATTTAATAAGATTGATCCAAAGAATTCAATTGACTTTGAAAATTACTAATTTTTGCATAAATTCAATTATTTAACAAAATTCTTACGAGAAATTCAATTATTTTCATACATAACAGAATTCTTCGGAAAAATTCAATTATTCTTGGAAAAATTTAATAAGATTGATACAAAGAATTGAATTAATTTTGAAAATAAAAAATTTTTTGCATACGTTCAATTATTAAAAAAAATTAATTAAATTTTTCAAAAAAATTCAATTTTCGTCTTCAAAAATAAAATTCTTCTATATAATTCAATAAATTTTTGAAACTAACAAAATTATTACGAGATTCAATTATTTTCAATAAATTTAACAAAATCCTTAGGAAAAATTCAATTATTCAATAAATTCTACCCAAAAATTCAATTATTTTCAAAAAATTCAATGAAATTTTTCCGAAAATCCAATTATTTTCAAAAAAATTTAATAAAATTCTTCGCAAAATTTAAATTATATTCAACAACTTTAAAACATTCAATTTTTTCATAAATAAAAAATTTTTACAGAATTCAATTATAATGAAAAGTTTTTAAATATAAAAAAACAAATTCTGAAAATAATTAAAATTTTTGTCAAAATTTTCACAAAATTGAGAAGAATATTATTAAATTTTTTTGAAAATAATTGAGTTTTTGAGAATAATTTGTTTATTTATGAAAATACTAGCAAATTGTTGCAAAAACTTTGTTATTTTCAAAAATAATTTAAAAAACTTCAATGATAATTGAATTCTTCAGAAGAATTTTATTATTTTCAAAAATAATTAAATTGCTACAAAGAAATTTACAATAAATTCAATTCCTGTAAAATTTAAGGGAATTATTTATGAAAATAATAAAATTCTACAAAAACATTTCATTATTTTCATGAATAATAAAAATTTCACCGGAATTAAATTATTCACAAAATTTTTTTTCAATTTTTTAGGTATAATTCCATTATTTCCATAATTAAAAAAAATCTCATTGCAGATTTTTAATTATTTTTAATGCAAGTTTAAGAGAATTTCTCAAAAAATGTTAATATTCTTTAAAAAAAAGTTATTAAAATTTATCTAAATAAATTTAATTACTTAAAAATTTGTTAATAGAATTCTTTATGAAAATCCAATTATTCATTAAATTATTTATTTTTTTATTTAAATAATTGAATTCTCGTATATTTTGCAAGTATAAAAATTCTTTATGAAAATTCAATTATTCAATAAATTATCTATTTTTTTATTTAAATAATTGTATTCTCGTATATTTTGCAAGTATAAAGATTCTTTATGAAAATTCAATTATTAAATAAATTATTTATTTTTGTATTTAAATAATTGAATTCTCGCAGATTTTTGTAGAAAAAATTGATTTAGAAGCGAATTTTATTAAAAATTTTAAATAATAATTGAATATTCATTATTCTCAATTATTTTATAAATAATTGAATTTTTGATAAGTTTCAAATTAAAATCTTCGAAAATTTATATTTTTTCATTCTTTTAATTGACAATTCTGTAGAATAGGTGACAATTTCAGAATTTAAAATAAAACCTAAAATATAATAAATATTACAATGATAATGCACTGAGAAAAATATTTTATTTCGTTCGCAACAAATTTTTGATTAAAAAGAAAATTTTCTCAGTGCTGAGTATTTAAAATTAACATTAGAACTGAAAAAATTCTTTTCGCTTTTCAAAATTACCACGAAATAAAGATAAAAGTAAATACAATTTTTGACTACATAATTATTGCATCACTAATTACCTGTGCAATGCACTATTTTCTAAGCACCGTTTCAGGAGAACATAACGAGTGAATCAAGATTTATCTCCCAAGGCGTGATACTCGCTTCCTTCATTTATCATCAATGATCGGAGCATTTAATGCTCAAACACTCACTAAAACAATTTTTTTTCCCTCTATCACTAAAAAAAAAAAATTTCATCAAACAAAAAAAAAGTCAATCAAAAAAATTTCCAATTTAAATAACAACAGATCCTAATCATGTATATTTACAATCGATCGCACACGTGTTTTCTCAATCCACGTGCGACGGTAAAATAAACACTCCATTCGATATCAATAATTCAAAAAAAAAAATTTTTTAACACTCAATTTTTTTCGCTGATTAATTTTAAATACTGTTTCAATATTAAATATACTTAAATACTGTTAATTTTAATTATAAACAATTGTTAATTAATTATCAATCACAACGATTAATTATGTTGAACTAAATAAAAAAAAATGTTTCTTTCACCCTTTTTTTTTGTTTCAGAAAAACTATTTTTTTTTTGGTTTTGAATTTAATTGAAAAATGCGCGTGTTCTGTTGATACCGGTAGCAAATTGATTTTTCTTTTGCGCGCAATCGTTTTGTCAAAATTTTTTCAAAGTAAGGAAGAATCCAATCGTAACGCGTGCTAAAGTCGCGGGCGACTGAGCCTGCGTTGGTTAATGCCGACGAGAACGCAGAACAGAAAGCGCATGCCTGCAGAATAACGACCCCCTCTTCCCTTTTCTCCTCATCCTTTTATTTCCTTCGACACTAGCAAAATGATCTTTTTTTTTTTTTTTTGAGGAAAAAAAGAGATGAACTTGATGCATCCGTCTAGAGGATTTACCCAAACCCCCCACTCCTATTCTGTCTTCCGTTCATCATTTCTTATCAACAGGTGATTTTCCCCGAAAATACAGATTTATCTTGAGGGAGTCGCGCGCTCGAGATGTTTCGTGATAAAATGCTTAGACTAGTCTGCAGCATCAATCTCTTGTAGTCTTATCTTGATTGTCTATTTGCAAATGGATAATTAAGTGGAATATTAATTATTTTTGAAAATCAACAATTTTTTGCAAGAATTCAATTATCATGTTTATTTTAAATACTAAAATCCGTCCTAAAATATTTGAATTTTAATCATTTGAATTTTTTTCAAATATTTATAACAAACTTGACAAAATTCTAACCAGAAAAACAATTATTTTCAAAAATAATCAAATTCTTCTTAAAAATATTCAATTATTTCGAAAAAATTTGCTATTTTAAAAAAGAATTATTTTTTAAAATAGCAAATTTTTGCATAAATTCAATCATTATTTTAATATTTAATAAAATACATCACAGACAATTTTTTATATTCAAAAAATTTAATAAAGTTCTTCGCAATAATTCAAATATTTGTATAAATAAAAAAATTTGCAAACTTCTTACCAGAAATTCAATTATTTTCATAACTTCCCAAAAATTCAATTATTTTCATAACTTCCCAAAAATTCAATTATTTTCATAATTTCCCAAAAATTCAATTATTTATAAAAAATTTAATAAAATTCTTCCAAAGAATTTATTTATTTCAAAAAAGTTTAATAAAACTCTTCCGAAGCATTAATTTATTTTTGAAAATAACCAATTTTTTGGAAGAATTCAATGATGTTTATTTTAAATAATAAATTTCTTCTTAAAAAAATTTGAATGTTTATTAATAACAAAATTCGAAAAATTCTTACTAGAATTTCAATTATTTACATAAATAACAGAATTCTTCCAAAAATTTAATACATTTCTTTCAAAGAATTGAATTATCTAAAAGAAACGAATATTTTTTGCAAAAATTCAATTATTTTTAAAAATTTTAACGAAAATCTTGTAAAAAATTTAATTATTTAATAAAAGAAAGTAAATAAAATTCTTCTGCGAAATTGAATGATATTTTAGAATATTAGTAAAATTTTCAGCAAAAATTCAAACAGTTATATATTTAAATAACACAATTCTTAACAGAAATTCAATTATTTTTATAAGTAACGAAATTCTTATCAATTATTTTTATAAAAAACAAAATTCATTCCAAAAATGCAATTATTTCCAATAAAATTTAATAAAATAATTTCTAAAGGATACAATTATTTTTAAATATAACATTTAATAAAATATTTTCAAAATTTCAATTATTTTCAAAATGTTCAATCAAATTTGTCCAAAAAGATTAAAATATCTGAAGAAAACAATTCTTCTAAAAACTTAATTAATATTTTTAAATGCTAATAAAATTCTTCGCGAAAAATCAAATATTTATATAAATAACAAATTTTTTACTAGAAATTCAATTATTTTCATAAATAACAAAATTTTTACTAGAAATTCAATTATTTTCATAAATAAGAAAATTCTTTCCAAAAATTCAATTACTAAAAAAAATAAAAGTCTTCTGAGAATTAGAAGAAAATTTTAGAATGTTATTTAAATTCACAGTAAAAATTCAAATATTTATGTCAATAACGAAATTCTTACGAGAAATTCAATTATTTTCATAACTAACAAAATTCTTTTAAAAAAATCAATTATTTGAAAAAAATAAAATTCTTCTGAGAATTTGATTAATATTATAGAATGTTATTAAAATTCAAATATTTATATAAATAACAAAATTCTCAACAAGAATTCAATTATTTTTAGAATTAACTAAATTCTTTCCAAAAATTCAATTATTTAAAAAAAAATGAAAATTTTTCTGAGAATTTGAATAATATTTTAGAACTTTATTAAAATTCTGCCCAAAAATTCAAATATTTATATAAATTACAAAATTTTTACCAGGAATTCAATTATTTTCATAATTAACAAAATTCTTCCCAAAAATTCAATTATTTACAATAAAATTTAATAAAATCTTTCTAAAGAATTCAATTATTTTTAAAACAATTAATAAAATTTTTTTCAGAAATTCAATTATTTTCAAAATATTTAATCAAATTTTTTCATTTAAGTTTTACTTTTTCCCATTTATATATTTATGCAAAAGTTTTGAATCAAAATGTGAAAAGCAAACAGGAAATAAAATTGGAATTAGGTTACTTAGAGAAGCTTAAATCTTCTGGTCATTGCTTCATTGTGCACGTTTGATTTAAATAAAATATTATTTCACGCTCAAGTGGTTTTTCGAGTGCGACTATTAATATTCTTAGCGAACACAAAATTAAATATTTGATCAGTAAGATTTTACATTAATTTAAATTTGAATATTCTTTCCTTAGTGTCAAAATTACGCAAGAAAAGAATAATTATCGTTTGTGGTAATTATCATGTGGGTTGGTCGAGTGGCAAAGTTTGATGATTTGCAACACCATGGGTTCGGGGTTCGAATCTTCAGGAGTGCGAATTTTTCATTGTTTCGTAAATTCATTAAAATTTTCACTTTATTTAGTTACAGTAATATTACATCAATAATACAGTAATATTACATTAACAATACAGTAATATTACATTAATATTACAGTAATATCGAAGAAATATCACAATAATGATACAAAATAGTTTATACATTACACTTTCCTACTAATTTGGTGTCGTTGCCGGAGTATAGTAACTGATATTACCGACTATCACGACATCTACTAGGCGCAACTGGAATTTTCTGATTGCACACCATATGATAATCAACACCAACAAATTTAACGACAAATGATAATAAAATTTAAAAATTGATTAACTTTACAATAATTTATTTCCCAATCATCAATTTCTGATGATTGATGACATTCTTTGTCCACTAACTGTTGCTCATTTTCGCCATTTTTCTAAAACTCTTCTCCAAAATTCAAATTTGCAATTAATTCTTTTACTTCCATTCTTATATAATTTGATTTCTAAACAATTATTTATTATTTAAGGAATTCTTCTATATTTTCTATTTTCTATTTGTTGAAATTCTTTTTTTCTAAAACAATTTTTTCTTTTTGATCCTCTTTTTTTGATGACGAGATTATCATCAGAATTTGTTTTTAATAGTTTCTCATTACTCTAAAATTTATTTCAGAATCTAACATTTAGTATAATTATTTATTAATCTTAACAATTTATGATTTAGTCGTATTTTTTTGCAATTTAGTTGAATTTATGTTTTTTATTATGTATTTATATTTTACAATTTTGTTCTGATAATTTTTTTTTGTTTCGTTTTCAAAATTATTATTAAACTTAGATGAATTTTTTTATTAAAAAAAATTTTTTTCTGCTTCAAATTATTAATCAAAATAAGAAAATAAACGTTTGCATAAAGTTCTAACATTTATAAACAATTAAAAAAATTTTTCTTTACCGACAGTGATAACATTTCAGTGGAATATGTATTGTAGATATGGTTTTGTAAGGATCTGACTACAGTTTCGTAGAAGCGGATTGAGTTTATAAACGAATGAATGTGAAAGGGTTACAGAAGAAATATTTATTCCATTCAAAATGTCTAGTTTATTGGTTATTAAATAAATAATAAATGTTAAAATAGCGAAAATTGTTTCTTTTTTTCCAAAAATTTCCAGTGTTCAGTGTTTGAGAAATATGTGAAAAATCTGTTACAGTTGTCTTCGAAGTGATCAAAATGTAAGTCAATGAACTCTTTTACATTTTATCTTTTCTATACTGGCATTCAAGTCGTCGCTTCTTTTCTGTTAGAGGACAAAAAATCGTGCTTTAAATTTTCCCTGAAAATACTGTATTACAATTATTATTTAAAAATTATAGAAATTAAATTTATTAGTTATATTTTTGTATTTTTAGGGAGCGAGATATAGTAATTGCCACTATTTTAGATGACATTGGTAATGTAAACATTATTACTGTACTCTTTTCTTAATTTCTGTGACGAAAAATTTCGATAAAAATAATTTTCGTATTATTTACAGTTCGATCAGTGTTATTGTCATGTGATTTGCATTTGGAAAATGAGAAGTTAAATTTAAACGAAGTTCAAAAAACTGAATGTGAAGTTCATGTTAGTCAGTCTGTAGATAAGGAAGAAGAAAATAAAAATTATGATGATAATGAGGATAGTAATGATGTTGATCATGATTATGATGAGAATGCATCAGCATTAGCTGATGATGGTGATGATGATAATCATCCTGATAATGATGTAGCCAATGATGATAATGATGCTGATGATAATTTTGCTAATGATGTTGCTAAAGATGCTGATAATGTTTCTGTCAATGATTTTGCTAAAAATGTTGCTAAAGATGATGACGATAATGATGCTGATAATGATTTTGCGAATGATGTTGCTAAAGATGCTGATAATGATGTTGTTAAAGATGCTGATAATGATGTTGCTGAAGATGCTAGTAATGATGTTGCTAAAGATGCTGATAATGATGTTGCTAAAGATGCTGTTAATGATTTTGCTAATGATGTTGCTAAAGATACTGACAAAGATACTGATGGAAAAGTCGATAGCGATGTTAAAAACAGTGTTAAAGATAATGTCGACAACAATATTAATGATGACAAAGGAAACAGATTTGATTATAATTCGAAAATTGCACAATTTTTTTTAGATAGTACAACCAATTATCCAGCTAGCAATTCACCATTAGATACAAAAGACTTTAAGAGTGAATCTACTTCCAATCTTCCAATAACATCATCTATTCTGAATTCAAAAAAAGAAATCAGTAAAATCACAGAAATTCATGTAGGTAATTCACAAGATGATAGAATATCTAATCCGTCGACGATTAGAGACTGCAATAGCAATGTCAATAGTCCAAACAATGAACTATCAAGTAATAATAATAATAATAGTAATAGTAGTATTAGTAGTAGTAGAAAATTGGTAGTAAATGACAGTTTTCGAGATACGGTCTCATCAACACTACAACGAACATTTTCCATAAAAGAATTAAAGAGAAGTCCCCGTATCTATGGAAGAAAAGTGAGACAAGTTGAGGACCTGGCAATTCCTTCCACTTCAACCGGTTTTGGTATAAAAAATATAAATAGTAATATAATTGAATAGTATACAAGGTACAAATTTAATAATATAGTAGAATAATCCTTTTTGTTTACTTTTAGTGCCATCGGTGATAGTTTTAAATAACGACTATTCGAATGCAAGTTCATCATCGGCATATTCAACAAATGAAATGCATAGGCGAACGATAGATGATAATTTTGCATTTTTATCAGACTCATCGGATTTAAGTGATGACGATGAGAGATGTGAAGAAATTTTCGGCTGTGAAAATAGAGCATTTGAATCATTCGAAGCTATTGATGTTGCACATGATCAAAGTGAAATAATACCCCTTGAAGAATGTGAAACATTGAAAAATAATGACTACATTTGGAGTTCAATGGGTCTTTTGAAATTTGCACAAGTGGTAGGTGCAAACATTTTTTTATTTTCCACCGATACTATTTACAAATAAAAACTAGAAATATTCTCTAATAGTAAAACATTAAGTAGTAAAACTTTTTTTTTATTTCTTTAATAATGAAACATAATTTTCTAAGTATTAAATTTTTCTAAATTTTTCCAACCATGTCAAATTGGGTTTTTGAAGAATCATCGGAACGAGAATTTTAAAATTCCCCTTATTTCTAGATATGCTGTATTACAATGTACGTTTCAATTGGACTTTGTCGTTTTCACAACAGATACATAGAAATTTATTGCATTTTCGGAGCGTGCTTTTCGATATTCTTATTAATTGTCTATTCGTATCGAATACAGATGGATCATTGGAAGAGTTACACAATTCGTTTACTTCTTTCGGTAATTTCAGATAAATATAAAATTAATACTTTAGTTTTTATTTACAGAGGATGGTACAATTTTTCAGTGTTCTGTATAGTCATTGCTTAAGTTTTAACTCTATTTACATTTTTTCTTAAACATTAATTTTTCCAATCATTTTTTATTTCTCCTTAGGAGTATGTCTACCTTTTTATATGCACAATTTGTGATACTGTACTTGCAATCATTAAATTTGAATTCAATGAAGAAAGTAACTATGGAGAACGAATGGCTGTCATGATATTGGTAAGAAATTTTATCGAGCTTTGATAAAAGCTTTTTAGCTTTATTTTTGAACATTGCAGATTCTTTTTCATAAAAATCCTATCTTAATTAGAAATTTTATTTTGCAAAAATAGGCAATTTTCAAACCAATAACGATTTTTACAGATGATTTCAACTGGAATCGCAGCATCCACATATTGTTACGATGCAATCTTATGCTATTCCTTAATAGGAGAGGCATCGAGAAATAATCCCGAGGAGAAAAAATTATTACTCTCCTATTTGCCAACATGCTCGAAAACCTCACGAGCCGAAATTTGTGATATATTTCATACTTGTATTTTATAATATTTACAAAAAGGGATAAATTTTCTAATTTATAAAATAAAATAAAATTTAATTTTAAAAGTTTTATTAGAATTTTTTAAATTACAAAAAGAAAATCCATTTTTCTAAACAAAATTATCTGGTAAAAAAATGTTTAACTGCATGGCGAAAGTCTTTTAAATGATAAGCATAGAGAATGGGATTACCCACTGAATTCAGATGTGAGAGAATAATGCAAAAATTGAGAAACACTTGATTCACATAGCACTTGGGACAAAATGCCACAATACAATTAATCGTGTACAATGGAAACCAACAAATAATGAAGAAAATAACAATTCTCGCTAAATTTTGTGTTGCTTTGACTTCTCGTTTTTGTGCAGCGCCCAAAAGACGAAGCATCGTTCCTGGTTGACATTCTTTTGAGCCAATTGGATTTATCGTCACATTTTGTTGTAACTGTAATAAGAAACAAAAAATAGAGTGAAAAATAAAAATTAAAAATAGTGTTACAAAAAAAAATTGGTTGTCTATATTTTTTATTAGGGATCACTGTTTTTTTCTCTCAAAATAAAAAGTTTTTTTCTTTTTCAAAAAAAAGTAAATTATTTTTTAAATAAATTTTAAAATAAAATTTTATTAACATTGTTGTCAAAAATTAAACTATAATCAATGAATAATAAAATTCTTCGTAGAAATTCAATTATTAAAAAAAAAAAATTAACAATTGTTAAACAATTTATTGAATTAATTGAACAGTTATATTTGGAAGCTATAAGAATTCAATTCTTTCCATGAATAAAAAAATTATTAATTTTTGCATAAATTCAATTATTATTTTAATATTTAATAAAATACTTCACAGAACATTTTTTATATTCAAAAAATTTAATAAAGTTCTTCGCAATAATTCAAATATTTGTAAAAAAAAAAATTTGCAAAATTCTTACCAGAAATTCAATTATTTTCATAACTTCCCAAAAATTCAGTTATTTTCATAATTTCCCAAAAATTCAATTATTCATAAAAAATTTAATAAAATTCTTCGAAAGAATTTAATTATTTCTAAAAAGTTTTAAAAAAACTCTTCCAAAGCATTAAATTATTTTTGAAAATAACCAACTTTTGAAAGAATTCAATGATGTTTATTTTAAATAATAAATTTCTTCGTAAAAAAATTCGAATGTTTATTAATAACAAAATTCGAAAAATTCTTACGAGAATTTCAATTATTTACATAAATAACAGAATTCTTCCAAAAATTTAATACATTTCTTTCAAAGAATTGAATTATCTAAAAGAAACGAATATTTTTTGCATAAATTCAATTATTTTTTAAAAAATTATATAGAATTTAATTATTTCCCGAATGAAAATAAAATTCTTCCAAAAATTCAATTATTGTCAAGAAAATTTTCATAAAACTTTTTTAAAGAATTTAATGTTTAAAAAAAATTTAATTTAATTTAAAAATTTTAGGAAGTCAAGTATTTTAAATGCTATTTTAATTTAATTCCTTCAAAATTTACACAAGAACTCTTTAATAAAGAAATTATTATTTTCAAAATTATAAGCAAAAATAAAAAACAGACAGCAACTTCTTTTGAATTCAAATTTATGTCAATGTATTAAGTAAAATAAAAAATAAAAACTAATTTTCCATTGAAAGTATAATGAAAAGTTTACAAAGAAAGGTAAAAATTAACGGAATTAAAATCCAAAAATTAAAAATTCTTTTAATGTAAATTTAAAATTTTTAAAAATTTTAATTTAAAAAAAGCTGACAGTCTATGATCCCTAATTTGATAAAAATAAAAATTTAATTTTTTTACTTGTTTTATGACAACTCGATATATGTGGGCGTACGAGGCACCGATTAAAATTCCAGGTACAATAATTGTCGTTAAATAAAGAAACACTAAATAATTGTAATCCATGACTTCAGTAAATATACACTTGTCATCAAGTTCTTTTCCAGAATTCCAACCTGCAAGTGGTAGGAAACCCACCAAACTTCCAGCAATCCAGCAAATGCAGATTATACCTAAAAAATTAGATATTTTAGTCTTTTTATTTAATGTTAGAATAAAATTAGATATTTTAGTCTTTTTATTTAATGTTAGAATAAAATTAGATATCTTAGTCTTTTTATTTAATGTTAGAATAAAAATAGATATTTTACTCTTTTTATTTAATGTCAGAATATTTATTTCCATAAACAGTCCCTTATTAGACGGGTTCAAGCGTCACCAGGAGTGGGGCAATGGGAGCGAAAGAGAAAGAAACTAACTCTCTCACTCTCTCTCTCATTGTCCCCCACTCCTCGCGCGACGCATGCGCCAATAGCGAACCAATCACAACTACTACGCACGTTCCACATTAGAAAACAAAATTCAAACGATTCAGACTCAATAAACTTGTTATTGGAATAAAAAAATAATAATCACACATTGGAAAAAAAAATTTCCTCTCTTTCTCACCAATTGCCGTTCTTGTTCTAACAGTTCGTGAATATTCCATTGGATGAATAATAGCCCAGTATCGATCAATGGAAACTGCAACAAGGCAGAATATACTAATTGTACAAAGCACTATTAAAACAGAAACGGTAAATAGACAGGCGTGTAAATTAATTGGTAGTCCAATACTGGCTAAAATTGCAAATGGTATTGCAAAAAGTCCCACCAATAAATCAGCAACAGCTAACGATATTATATAGTAATGAGTTCGTCGTCGCAATTTTCGTTCTCTAATAAATATTATTATCACTAAACCATTGCCAAATATTGCACCAATTGCCACTAAAATTTCACACACTGTATAGGGAATATTCAATTGTGAGCTCTTGTTCTCATCGTCATTGACTGCATCACTCAGTGTATAATTAATAACACTCATTGTTAATTCCGTCCAATTTCTCTCGGTTTCCATGGTAAAAAATCTAATCCTTTTTCTCTATGATGATGAATTTGAAAATAATTGACAAAATTGAAAATAATTGCCAGAATTGAAAATAATTGACAAAATAGAAAATAATTGAAAATCGGTTAGAAAGTTTCTAGGAAAATTATTTTGTAGAACATTTTCACTTGTGGTAAATAATCTGTTATTTTTTCACTTCCTTTTCATATCTTATCCTTCTTCCTTTTCTTCCTTTTGCAAAAGAGCCTTAAGTCTTTATTCTATTCTTGAATTTAACATTCTGATTTTTTTTTCTCTTCACTGACTCTGCTTTTTTTCATAGTTCGTAAAAAAAAGTACGAATTGACAGTCATTTTTTTACTGCTTTCTAAATTATGTTCCTTTTTAAATTCAAAATCAGTTTTTAATTATACGTTCTTTAAAAATTTAAATTTCGTTCTGTTTGTATTTGGAGATAAATCATTAAATACATTTTTAATTAATTTTTGTCATTTTTCCCTCTTTTTATTTTTTATACCAAATGTTTGTAAATTCACTTGTCACTTTTTTTTAAATACTTTTGTTTTTGACACAATTTCGATTTTAATTAGAGAAAAATTACTTTTTTGAAAACTTTTTCCCCCTATTTTTGATGAACAATTTTGCAAATTCAATTTTTTTGAACAATTTTTATTTTTCTAGACGTAGAACTTTTGTTTTGCGTGAAAATTTCTATTCGATTATTTCATCAGCACGTGTTTCTGTATAACACACGTCCAACTTCTTTGCCCTTCAGAAGTATACTAATATGATAGGACGATAGTGGGTTTTTACAAGAGATTTGTATTCGCGTGGTGAGGAGGCGGCTATTTTTTTTTTCTCAAGGGAATTAAAAGGGTAGTAAAATAATGAGTAGATGTATATAAAACGGAAAATGGACAGTCATGTCAGTATTTTTTCTTTTATTTTGAAAAATGTTCCATGAATTAATTAATCAGTTTAAGTACTTATTTTGTAACGTAGTTTGTTTAAAAATCGATAGTTTCACAATACATTCTTCAACATATTTTAAAGACAATTTTTTTTATTATTTTCTTACAGCTTAATAGCTCAAATATCAATTATATCAACATTCCCTCGAAAAAATTGAAACGTACAACTTGAATTTTTTAAAAAATAGCCAACGATCGGAGTAATTAAAATTTTTGTTTTTAAAAATTAAATAAACTTTTTCATCCATTTTTGCTGCATAGAATTAAAAATTTGAAAAAAAGAAGAAAATAGAACGCATCTTAGTTTCGAAATTTTTAGAGGAACTTCATCCAACAAGTGATGTCACGTTTTGGCTGGTAGGAGGTCAAACTAGGGGAAAGTTAATATAAGATTGCGTGTGTAGCAATAAATTCAAGATTATTTGAACCCCTCTCATAAAATTATTGCTTTATAACAAATAAAGGTTTAAATTTCAATAGTCAATTGAATGGAGAAAAAGTTGAGAAACATGAAATAAAGAAGAATCTTTCTTGGCTGGTTAGAGTTACTTAAAATTTTTTTAAAATAAAATTGTAAAAACTCTTGTACATTGAACTCGACAATTTTTCAATTTAAAAATTAGACACATGAAATATGGCAATTTACGATAATTATAGGTAATGATGATTAATTTAACGTGTCTTATATTATCTTTAACAGGAATATAACAGAGTGTCTGACATTGCACAAAAGTTCTAATTGTATATAAAAAAAAATGGTTGTGTGCGGTATTCTTCTCTAAATGACAGCAGACATAGAAGTTGTTAAAAAGGCGTATTAATTGTGTGCGTACGTGTGTTTTGACACATATACCACAAACTTAAAATATCGATATTGTGAATTTCATTTTTATTCTTAATTATTTGTGCGAGAAGACAAAATAAACGTCAAAAATCCGATTATAAATAGAAGTTGAGAGAAAGTGTATTTTAAGAAACTAAATTAAAGAACGAATTCTATTTTTAAAAGTCCATCAATCGCATTGTTTGTCAATAGAAAGAAATAATTCTTTTTTCCCTTGAACATGGGAATTGCCAAAGACACGTGGTTTTCAACTCCTACGCACTGGAGAAATTAAATTAATTATCAGACTGCAATTACGTGTTCCTAAAATACAACATGGCGGATTCAAGATGGCTACTCTTTAAAGAATTTAATTTTTACAATTAAATTAATTAACAAAGATTTTATTTATTTAATAATTAATTAATATGTAATTTTAAACCTTTTTTAAAATTAAATTTTTTTAAATGTATCCTCTATTGAACCGCAAGGTTGTATTTTTGATTTTCTCAATTGCACCTTATTCCATTTCTTCTCGAAAATTAATTGATTGTTGATTAGGAAAATGTACAGCTAATCTACATATTGCATGTGTCTATGAAATGCTTCTGCATTAAATCATGTCCTTTATAACAATATTTAAATAAATATTTACTACCAACTTTACCACATGCCAGAAAAAAACCCTCGGTTTAGTTGTAGGTCTAATTTTTCATGCAAACTTTTTTGTTTCATTATTCATGAAAAGGTGAATTCATATTTTGCTTTCCACAAGGTCCATGAACTCCGAAACTGCTTTAGAATGTTAAAAAGTTCTGGCTTCTTTATATTTCATCTGGAATTTTTGCACATATTATTTTATCTACAGTTTCTGCATCACGAATCGCAAACTTTTTATCTGGGGAAAATAATATTAAATGCATTTTTAAAAAGGGACCATACGCGACAATAAAATTAGACTTAGACTTCAATGCACAAACACTGAGCTAAGATTAATTAATGCCAGTATTAATGTTAATGGTAAGTCGCGTTGTGTCCCTTTCTAGAACAGGTTTCTCTTGATGAAAACAAACAACAGAATACTTTTAAACTTATTTATTATCAATTCCTGAGGATGTCACGGCGTGAATGCCAAAACGTACATACATTTTTCGCATATAATAGCAAATAGTTATAAAAAAATTTAGACATGAACAGAAATTAGTTTTTTTTACATTTTTACATAACAAATCTTTAATGTATGTATAATCTTTCCAATCAAAAATGAGATTTTCTACAAAAGTAACAATTTCTAAGGTGTTCGTCTGCCTGGATAAGTGTTGAGAAATTTTTTAAAACGTCAGTTATGAGTGAACGAAGATTGTCTCGTGGTCGTATTATTGCTCGTGATCCATGGTTCGCATACTGCACGCGCCAAGATGTAAAAGAACCAAGAAATGACAGAGAGTCCAAATATCACCGGCATACTGTATCTGAAAAATAATGTTCTTGATAATAACTGAAATGTTTCAAATGAAATTTTCAACTAGATTACGTTTTTGTTAGCATTATTTGTTTGTTCTTTCTATTTTTTCTTTTGTTTTAATACTAAATGTAGTAAATCTCAAACCCTAATATCCAGAAGAACAGCATTCCAATAAGTATGCTTCCCGAAACGTGATAGTTGGCCAGTACGCGAAAACTGATCCTCGGAGGAATCCGAACTTCCGAACCGGAAGTAAAACCACTTGTCGTACGTTTTGGTAGATTAACCACTAAAGTTGGTGGTTTTATAATTTGATGAGCTATTCTACCGATAAAATCGTTTCTCCTATAGATTCGTATTAAATCGTGCTGATACTGTTAAATACAAAAAGTGCTTAATATAGTCCACGAGTCTAAGAAGAAGATCCAAGAATCTAAGAGTAAAATCAAAGTACCTTGTTATTTAAAAATGTGCACAATTTATACAGTGCTCGGACTAAAATCGTAATTTCATTGCTGCGTACAGGTTGAAGTTCCGGATCCCCTAGGTACTCAACGTACCTATAATTTTGTTTTCCATCTTGAATTGGAACGTAAACACCAGGTCTAGTGGAGTCCAAACTTGAATCCAACTGTAAGTTTATAATAGTTCTCGTTTTGGAAAAAAAATCAGAGGGTTTGTAGAAAAGTTTAATTAGATTAAATTTAGAGTTTCTTACTTGAGATTGATGACTAAACGAAGTGGAAAGTATCGTGTCATGATATTCCTGATCGGCAACTAAATTCGCAGGTGGAAATTCTTCTTCTTCGAGCTAAAAATACACATTAATAGATTTTCTAATTCCATTACAAATGGCAACAAACAGGTTCTAACTACTTACTCTGAATATATAAATTAGTCTCTCTTGTGCAAAGGCCAAATAAGCGGGAACTTTCCTCCTCTCCTCTAAACTTACATCATCCGTAGAATTATTCTCGCAATTGAAAAAATTCCACATTGATATAAGCAATTTTCTCCCACTTTTTTGCTTCTCTAAAGCCTCCAGCAAACCGATTGCTGTTAATTGAGCTTGACGTACAGCATACAAAAAATCAAGGACCTAAAAATTCGGTAAATTTCAAATTAAGTAAGTAAGTTTCAATTTTCCAATACTTGAACTAATCGTTGAAGAATCGTTTAATTACTTGATTTTTCGTTGAAACTGAAAACATGGGAGTATACTGATGAGATGGTCCTTCGAGTTCGAGAACTTGTTGTCGTACGACCGCGGTCCATTGATTATTATTCGATAATCTTCCACGACTCAGTGCTACATCATCCATACAACTTTCAATGTCAGACAACATTTCTGTTAGATGAGGTTGGGAAAATACCTGTAAATAATTTTTTTTTGTCAAACAATCCAAGAACGGTTCAATATTTTAAATGTGGATGATATTTACTTTCGTCACGCGGAACAGCATTAGAGAATTTTTCGGTGCAACCAAATCAATTCTCATGAATCTTGGAAGAAGTTGTTGGAATATCGCCGTGTAGGCTAATAAATTATTCGCCACAAATGACATCCATCTGCTTGGATCGTGTATTTTGCCTTTATCTTCTTCTTCGAGTTTTCTTTATGTGGTAGAGTTTGATTATTAATAACAAATGGGCATTAGCGGATGGGAATTTTAATTGTAGATTAAATACGAACCCTTCTTCACTGTACATAACACCTGATACGTATCTCCAGGGTTGGATGAAGCTTAGCCAAGCTTCTAGTATCAATCGAAACGAACTATCCAAGGGCCAATGATGGATTGCTTTTTTTAAGAAAAGGTAAATTTTTCCTTGAACCGACGGAAGTATGACTCTGGAAATTTAGGGGAAGGGTAATTTTAATGCTAACCGAACTACTTTATTAGTATCAAGAATATAACTGATCATATTAACTGATCTTATGTCAATTATATCTGACATCAATCAGTATCACGAATAGACTGTAAAAAGAAGGGTACTAATTTAGAACCAATTTTGGTACAAAATCGTAATTTTGTTCTATTTTAATACCGAAATCAGCTCTACCTTTGGAACAATTTTTTACAGTGTATGTATCGACACTAATAAAGTAGTTCTTTAACAAAAAACGAGAGAATCTTTTCTCTTTCTTCTTGAAAACATATTGATTGTTGATTAGGCAAATGTACAGCTAATCTACATGTTGCATGTGATTGCTCATGTGTATTGAATTCATGAAGCATTGCTTCTAAATAGAATCATGTCCTTTATAACAATATTTAAATAAATATTTCAAACCACCTATTAACCTTTATGCAGAAGCATTTTGCTTACAAACTTACTTACCTTGGTGATTCAATTAAAAAAAGCTCCCAATGATCTATCATCTAAAATTCAAAACTTTATTATTTACCTCTTCAATTCGTCAATGGCGCTTTTGTCTCCAGTTGCACTATTTGCAAATTCATGTAGTGTTTTTAAGAGTGCACGCACAAGACGAATATGCTCTCCAGAATGTATACTTTGCTGTAAATTAGAAACAATCACTAATTTAGTCATCCAGCAATTGTAAAAATAAAAATCCACCAGTACAAACTTACCCGTCGTGGAAGGGAACTCGTTGTTGCAGTGACAAGATTTGGCGAATACTGATCCTCCTCAGTATATTCCAACCAGAAATCAAGGCAAACCTGAACGACAGTTTCACTTCTCCAAACTTGTGGCAAACATTGCTGTTGTGGTACACCAGAAACTGGACTTGTTGAAGTTGGAGATAATATTGATGTCCTCAGTAATCGTGTTGTCTGTAATCTAAATTTTGATGAGATATTTTTTTTTATTAAATTTTGATCAGAACAAATAGACGAAATACTTACCGCAAAAATTATTCTAATTGAGCCACCCAATTTTATAACTCGATCTGTAAACTGTGACTCAATCTGTCGACCATTCAAAGTTACATGACTTTGAATGGTCTGCAGATCGAGTTACAAAATTGGGTAGTTCGTGTACCACTATGAAATTTATTATTAATACTAACCTTTTCGATTCAGGTGATTGCATCAGCTTCCTAGGTGGAGTTTTCTTTACGTACGGACCAATTATTGGCAGAACAGCCGAATTGTCCCTTGGCAAAAAATGATTCAAGTAATTGTGTGCCAATTGAACGTAAATGGTTTCCCAATTTGTCCAAACATTTTCTTGCTGCGGTTGTTGAAGCCAAGGATTGGTGAGGTGATAGGCGAAATGGAAAATGTAATACTCGAAGGGATATGTGCTCATTAAGGTCAGTATCATTGTGTTAGAAATTAGTTTTAATGCTAACAATTTTTTTGAAACGTTCTGAACCCTATAGTATTTAGGTTCCACTCTGAATCAAGTACCTTAGGTATCATAGTTAAATATACGGTACATTTGACTATGCTACCTGAGGTACTTTACCAAATCTAAACTAAATAATGAATCATGAGTTCTTTATAAAATCTTTAAAACAATTTTGAACCATTTTAAAACATTCAAAAAAGGATACTCATAGTAAGCTCCGACAGTAGCCGTGAGTTATGATCATCTTTAATTTTGTCCAAGTAAAACGGAGGTATAATCCCTTCCTCCAACATTAAACGTATTTTCGCCTAAGAGAAAATAAATAAGTTAAAAAATAAGCAAACAGAAATCAGTTTCTTCTTAGATTTAAGCTAACAATTATTCTTTAACCCTCTGCTGATGCAAACGACCGTTATTGGGAAAAATCGTCATTTTTGACGCCTGGTGGGAAGCGTGTGAATTACGTTCTATGGCGATAGAGTGACGGTAAGTTAGCATCAGCAGAAAATTACCATTAACTATAATGTATTTATAAAACTCACCGGTAAGTAGGAGACTGGAAAATTATACTTTAAGTAACAGTCAGGAAGTAATTTGTAGCATAGAGAAAATATTGGCCCCATTGGACCAAGAAAATAGCAAAGTGTATCATATTCCTGTGGATTTTTCTTTGCATTAATGGAATGTAAGCCCCAACCGACATTATCGTTTATTCCAAATAGTGAATGTATCAAAACAGGGAAGACGTGCTGTAGATCAGCTGTACTTGATTTTTCAATTAATACTGTCAGTTCTCTGCATCGTGAAATAAGCGGTAAATTTAGACACGATTGAACTCGAACCTGAAAATTTAGCATGTATGGTGAATTTTATTTTTATTCATAAAGCAGTGAAGCTTTACTTTATTTAAATTTGAAAATATTGCCTAGAATCTAAAATCCATCGGTTATCGTAATTTCTTCACGAGAGAAAAAAGGAGAGAAATATCGTTTGCCTTTTTCTAGAAAAATTTTTCCTTTTCTCGTGGAAAAACTACGATATGATACCGCAACCATCTTGAATTTAAAGATCCTTAAGGTAGTTCCACACTTCGACTGCTGCTGTTTCTCGGAAGCAGCAGTCGAACTGTGAGACTACCTTTAAGTTCTTAAATTCTCGAGAATTTACATTGGGGTAATATAACCAAGAAAATTGCGGTAATTTAATGTTTTCAAGAGAATTTAGGTTTGTTTATTTAAATAACGTATAAATAAACGTTCATACGTTCATTTCAATAATGTACATGAAATGTTTAAACATTCGATTTTGTCAGTTTTGAAAATTTTAAATATACAGCCGCTATAAATAACTAAATTAAAACCAGAAGGCCGGACCATCGCGTTTACCAAAATAATGACAAAAATAAGGTTATGTTACATTTTCAGAGAATTTAATTCCTGCAGACTTTTGTTTACATGTAAAAAAATTACCACACTGAATATTGTCCCTTTTTTACAATCTAGCTCTGTGGTAAACAAAGCTAATAGAAATTTTAAGTTAGAATATATATTTAAAGAGAAAAAAATACTTACCGCTATTACATCTGATGAGGTAGTCATTGTTGCATACTTTTTTTATTAACTTCTGTAGTATATGCACTTGTTTTTATTTTTATTATAAATTAAAAGACACAGAGAGAAAGATGTTTTTTTTATAAAAATAGCAAGAAAACAATTTTAAACGTTTTAAATACACAAACACTCATTACACTTGCGTTGTCCTCTCACTGCTCCAAACTCTGAAATCTGAAAAGCCGAAATTACTATAGCTATGTGACACGAAGATAAACGAAAAAACACGAAGACACAAAGCTACCCTACCAACAACTAAAACATCATCATCATCAAGTTTGTGTACAGAGAATGATTCGGAAGAATTTTCTGACACAAGCTTTTAAAAATGAAAATGAAGAATTGAAAATAACGTGACTGAGTTTATATATATTTTTTTAAATAAATTGACATGAAAGTTGTGCGTAGAGTAGTAAAAAATTATGTTTGAATAAGAATTTATTTTAAAAATTAAGGATGTGCACCGGTCCGATGAAAAAAGTTTTTCACTGGGGCCCACTTACCGCACTAGGTATGTAATATTTTCAAAAATAATAATAATTTTAATAAATTTACACGTTTGTTATTTTTGTCAACATAAATTTTACCTTACGCACGTATTTTTTTTACACCTAATTTTTTAATTCAAATACAATTTTCCATTCTAATCATATAAAATCATATATAATTTATTGTTATTTTTTAATAAATTATTTTTGTCATATATTTTAATTTTTTACCAAAAACAGTTTTTAGAATAGATTCTTCAGAATTATAATTTTTCTCTTCGAATAAATCATACATAACCTAAAATTAATGACCAAATTGGTCTTTACAGTCGTTACTTAATGACTTAATAATTAAAATGATTTGAAATTATTATTTGACTTAAATTTCTTAATTGTCATACATCATGAATGTTATTTGTACAAAGTGTTATTACATTATAATTCGATTCTAAGTGAAAAATTAATTATTTTGTAATGAAAGTAAGTTTTTTTCTTTGAAGTAAATATATTCTTTATAAAAATAAAAGATTTGAAAAATTTAATTACTTATTAAACTTTAAGGTATTTGAAAAATTCATAATAAAATTTGCACTTGGCCAGAAATTTTTAGAAACAAAATATTTAATAATTTCTCGGAAAATCCATATTATCTTAAGAAAAGGTTTCGATTAGAAGTTTGCTTGGCTTCTGACAGATGTCATTTAGTCGATAAAGTCAAAAACTTCTTTCTGTAATTTTTTTACTGGAATTTATTTATTAAAAAATTGAGAAAAATTAAGTATGTGATTAAAATTATTGTCAATATTTTACTAGTAAATAAAAATAAAAAAAACTAAAAGTCAATTAGTTCTTAAGGGGATGACAAGGTCGATACGTTTTTTACTTCTTTGGGAGAATCGAATCGACTTTTACACTCCCTTAATAAATGTTATATTTTAATTAAGTAATAGATATTATGGAAGTGTGATCGACTTTTACAATAATTTAATTTAAAATATAATAAAATTGTTAGTTTATAAATTTTTAATGCATAATTTCACTTACATTTTTCAAAATTATTTGAATAATTTAATAATAATAATAAATAAATATGAATAATAATAATTGTTTATTTTAAAAGAGTTGCGTTGACAATTATTTTCATAAACAAATTGACTTACAAAAGGTTTTCAATTTAAAATTTTATAAATTATTTATTTATTTTATTTTTTTAATAAGTTTAAGAAATTAGAAACCTTAAAGAACTTTTTTTTGGAAAAATTTTAATAATTCAAAAATTCTTTTAAAATTAGTTAAATTTTTTATCATATATATTTAATAATTGTTAAAATTGAAGGGATTAATAATTTTAGAGAAGAACTTTAGTTGAAAACACTTTAAAAAACCAAAATCTTTAAAAATTCTCGTTAAAATTTAAACTATCTTTATTAATAACAAAATTCTACAAAATTCAATTATATTTAAAAATTTTAATGAAATTTTCCAAAACAATTCAATTATTTATAGAAGAATTTGAATTAAATTCTACGTAAATTGTTTAATTATTTTCATAAATATTAAAACTCATCACTGAATTTTAATTATTTTTAATACAATTATTTTAATTGAATTTATCGAAAACTGCAATTATTCTGCAATTAAAAATTCGACATAAGAATTTAATTATTAAAGTTTTAAATTAATAATTAAATTTTTAATTTGTTCCGAAAATTCTTCTGCAAATTCAATTTTAAGAAATATTCAATTATTCACTAAATTATTTATTTTTGCATTTAAATAATAATTTAAAATTATTATATAATTTTATAATAGATATTTTAATAATAGAAAATTTTTTAATACAAATTAATTTTAGTTAAAATTTTAGATAATTGAATATTAAAAGCATTATTCTGGGAATTTTTAGAAATAAATGAATTTTGAAAAGGTTTCAAATGAAAAACTTTGAAAACTAGAATTTTTTAGACTTTTAACTACAACAATTTTAAAGAATTAATTTTTTTGAAAAAGTTAAATTGTAAACAAAAAGATTTAAAAATTTTTAGAACAAACTTTTTCAAAAATTGTTAAAAATATTTGATTCAGAGAAGAATTTGATTGTTTTGAAAATCTTAATTCTTATATGAAAAAATAATAATTATTAAACATTTATTTAAAAACATATTTATTGATGTTTTTGAATAATTTTACAATTAAAAATAAATTCGTAAATAAATGTAGAAAAACATATTTTTTCTAATAATTTTAGAGGAGATCGGAATCTGCTGTAGGGTCAGGAAAAAATATTATATTTTTGTCACAACTCTGATATGTTTTCTCAATGTACCTATATATAATTTTATTAAACAATACGTTTTCTAACAAGATTTCACCTCATTTATTTACAATTAAACAAATCATACTTGAATCAATGGAAATATTCTTATTGTGATATCATGTTTATTTATTTACGATTTTTCTTTTGTTGAGAAATGATTAATGAATTTCCACTTCTTATCGCTGATATAAAAGAATATCGCATTGGAGAAAATTTTTTATTCTTTTTTTTTGGACTCTCCTTTTATCTTACTGTTAAAAGTATATAAAGTTTTTTTTTTACTCATCCTTCACTTTATTTTTCTTTCAAATTCGTTAATTTTTAACATTAATTGTCATGGACTATTAAATTTAATCGTGATGATATTTTTTTTCCCCAAAAAATTCACTATTAGTATCGTTCATCATCTTTCTCAAAGAGTCGGTAAATTTGCTTTTCGTTTACATTGCCGTTAGTTAATCTTTCCTCGGCGCACACAATTTCCCTGTTGAAGATGAGAATTTTTTTTTTTGCGTTACTTCAATTTTTAATTTCATTAAAAAAAAATTTTTTTTGCGTTACTTAAGTTTTGAATTTTATTAAAAATTTGTTTGTGTTTTTATTTTTAATTTACCATTCGGCTCTTCTTATGATGGGATAGACCCTCGATAAAGTGAAGCCATGCGATGATGCAGCCAAACTTATCGTGTAGGCTCCCATATTTTTCCAAATTAACCAATCGCCAATTTCGAATTTTGGAAGTCGGACATTTTTTAAAATACAATCCAATTCGTCGGCAGTTTGTCCCCACATTGTACTGACAAATAGTTCGTTATTGTCTACCTGAAAATTAATTACCATTGCTTGAGAAAATTTTTACTTTCCATTAAAAATTTTTATCTATAATGAAAATTTCTTTTTCGAAAAAAATTTACTATTTCTTGCAATGGAAAATTTTTCTTCATT
The DNA here is from genome assembly GCA_032872475.1 of Leptopilina myrica (nomen nudum). NCBI lineage: Eukaryota > Metazoa > Arthropoda > Insecta > Hymenoptera > Figitidae > Leptopilina > Leptopilina myrica (nomen nudum). Next base: position 47,318,151 of record CM065461.1, on the reverse strand, counting down.
TTTTATTGAACGAAGATTCTTTTTTTATTTTTTTGAAATAGAAGTGAAGTTCAAAAATGTTTCTTCATTTTTTATTGAATGAAGATTCATTTTTTATTCTTTGAAATAAAAATAAAATTTAGAAATTTAATTTTTTGAACTAAAGAAAAACTAAAAATAGAAGAAGGAAAAAGTGAGTGTTAAATTTATTTTGTTGGAGCTCGTTAGAAATTTTTCCTCAGTGAAAATTCCTTGTTTACATATTATATCACTCACTTTTCTTAGGGAAGTTGGAACTCTTGCTTCTAATCCCATCATTTCGTCTTTAAACGATCCAAAAACACCTTCATTGATGTAGTAAACAAATCTTTCTTCATTCTCGTGAATAAATCTTTTTTTTCCTTGAACTTGGGCCACTAATTTAAATGCAGAAGTGACGTAATATCTTCCTGGTTCACTGATGATTTTTATTGACGAATCAACATCCTTTAGGGCCTCATTTATCACTTCTGTAAACTTTATTTACAAATTTTTTTGAAAATAATTCAAACTTTTTTTTAAGTCAACGACTTATTTTGTAGACGGAAAATAAAGAATACTGAATTTCCTATTTCGGGATAAAAATTGCTACCGAATTATGTTTTTGAAAGCTATAGTAAGGAAACTATTCGAAAATAATGAATTTTTAAGTTGAACTCAACTGAAAAATTCATTATTTTTGACTGAAACAAACTTTTCTTAGTAGAAACAGAGTTTACCTTTTGGGTATTGTAAAAGTTACTGTTTATTTTTCTTCTGCTTGCAATAATTGAAAATAGGATTTTTTTTTATTTTTTACAGTTAAAAAAAACTCACTTCTCGGATGTTTGCGTCATTTTCTCCAGGGAATCCCCCGCCAATATCAATAAGACACACTTCTTTGCATCCAATTAATTTTGCATAATCGATTAAATTATTGCAGACCTTAATTCCCCGACTAAAGGCTTCTGCTTCTCTACAAAGACTTCCAACGTGAAAACTAAAACCATGAAGATGTAGTCCCAATTTTTTAATTAAATTTATTAATTCCTTCGCCTCACGATCGGGATCACAGCCAAATTTATTGCCCAAATTTATTTCCGCCTTCTTTGCATCGCAACGCACTCGAATCACTATTCTAGAAATTGAAATTTTAATGTATAAATTAATTCATTATAAATAAATAAATATTATTTATAATAATTAAATAAATAATATTTATAATAAGTAAATAAATAACATTTATAGTAAATAAACAAAATTTATAATAAGTAAATAAATAACATTTATAATAAATAAACACAATTTATAATAAGTAAATAATGTTTATAAGAAATAAATAATAATTATAATAAATAAATAATATTTATAATAAATAAATACACAATATTTGTAATCAATAAATAAATACTATTGATAATAATATTTACATTTAAAAATACTATAAATAAATAAAAAAAAAAATTTTTTAATTAAAATTTAAGGAAAATAATGGAAAAGGATTTAGTGGAAAAATAAAAAAAAACCAATAAGTAAACTCACTTTGCTTCTGGAAATAGAGTTTTAATTTTATGTACTTCATTCGGATTGTCAACTGTCATTCTTTGAATGCCAACTTTTTTCGCGTATTTCACGTGCGATGGGAATTTTACTGGATGAGCGAAAATAATTCTGTCTCCAGTCACACCACATTCCATAACTTGCATTATCTCTTGCTAACGAGAAAAAATAATAATAAACAAATTAATTATTCCACGAAAAAAAAAATTGTAACTAAAATTCTAAAAAAAAAAAGAATTTTTTATTCTCTTATATATTCTCAATTAAACACTGAAAAAAAATTTATTTTATCCAAGTGAATATTTATAATATTGATAATAGTCAATTAATTGGTTATATTTGAATTAAATAAATTTTTTTTTCAGTGAAGGAAATTTTTGATTTTTTGATTGAATTAGAATTCTTTTTTTTTCTTCTTCCAGAGGAGAAAAAAAATATTACAATTTTTTTCCTATAAAAATTTTAATAGAGCGTAATTTATTTCTCGTTTTCAAAAAAGTTGATGACAATTAACTTGACTGTTTGGTATAATTAATCGTTATATTCATAAGCCTATATGAACGATTTGAAGAAAAAAAAGTTGTAGTTACTCGGAAACAATTCTCGAATTAATTAAAGCGGAAAGAAAATGTTAGTTTTCCTTATTATTTATTTTTATTGTGTACTCTGTAATTTTGAATTTTTCAAATTTTTTTGATTCTATTACTGCATTAAATGATTAATCTTTAGAATTAAATAATAATAATAATAATAATAATTGACTAAAGTTTTAAGAAATAAATTTGATAAAATTATTTTTAGCAAAATTGATACACTAATTTACAAATAATTATTCCTAATTATTAGAAAATAAATTCATTCTAATTATTAGTAAATAAATTATTTCTAATTATTTGCAAATAAATTATTTCTAATTATTTGTAACCGAATTATTCCTAATTATATGTAAATAAATTATTTCTAATTCAATAAAATTATTTTTTCTCTAATCAATCTGAAATTAAATTCATTTTTAATAATTATTTTTTTGAAATAATAAATTAAATTAAGCAATTTAGAAGAAAATAAAAATTTTATTCTTGAATTATTGATAATTATTTTTGATTTAACAAATTTCGGATTTGTTTTTCCCTCAACTCACCAGTGAAGCGCAATCAAAATTTCCATTGAGTGCAGCTAACGTTTTAATGACCATTGAATTTGAATTGCTCTTTACGGCTAAAAAATTTATATAGCAATAATTATTATTATTATCGATACGATGATTTGAAAATAATCGTAAAATAAATTAATTGAAATTTATGTTGGAAATAAAAATATTTATTAATAAATCGACAAAAAAATACTTGTAAAGATCATATTTTTACAAGTGAAAAAAAAATTATTGTTTATGTAAATAAATTTTTTTACGGTTTACTTACCAAAATGTGGTGTTATTCTTGGGAATTCTTTCAACCAAATTTTGTGTTTTCTTATTAAATCACCGACATCAAGAACAAAAAATGAATCTTCATCTGTTTGCGATTTTGTTATTTTTTTAATGATCTCCTCGTCATTCATAAAATCATCAACAATTTCGACGTTTGTTACTTGTAGACAATTCATTTTTTTTTATTGTAATAAAAATAATAACAATAATAATTAAAATAATTAAAAATAATAGTAGTAATAAAATTTAAAATAACAAAAATAATAGTAGTAATAAAATTTTAAATAACAAAAATAATACTAGTAATAAAATTTAAAACAAAAATAATAGTAATAATAATTAAAATAGCAAGAAAAACAATTCTAATAATAATAATATTAATAATAATAATAAAAATAATAATTTAGTCACAAAAAATAAAAGAAGAAAGTGAAAAATTATTTTTTAACAGAAGAAAAATTAACTAAAAAATAACAAATAAAAATTAATCATGAAAATAAAGAAGGAAATAAATGGAGAAATGAGGAAAAACTAGTAAAGTTTTGTCAATTTATAAGGGTGTGTAAAAAGTAAATCATATGACGATAGTTAAGAAGCAACTGAGCCTTTCTGGTGTGTAACGCATTGTTTTTGATAAACTCTTTTTCCCCCTGAATTCACAAAGGACACTTGAGATGCACATTTTAACAATTCTGATTGGTTCATATAAAGTCTATGATCTAAGTTGATTTTTCTCTGAAATGATTTTCTAATTTCTTTACTATTCCTGGCGAAAAAGAAAATTAAAATTATAAATTCAGCCTTTAAAAAAAAACACATTTTATTAACAAAATTCTTTTCTTTCAAATAGAATTATTTTTAAAATAAAACAATATTGATAATTATAGATACGATGAAATACTTCCTTTATTCTTCATCTGGTTATCATACAATTAAAGAAAAGAGAAAGACTAATCTTTTGAGAATAAGATTGTTGCTTTAAATATATTTCTTATACGCATAAATAAAAAAAATCATTTTTTTTTCATATGAATGCTTAAATTCATTTTATTTATATTGAGATTTGTTTTATCTCCGCTCAAAAAGGTTTATTTTAAATTGTTTCCTCATTAAAATTCTTCAAAATTATAATCAACGATATTTTAATAATGATTGTTTCTATTCTTAGTCTTATTCTTATTCTAATTATAATTATTTTTATTTTTATTAATAAAAATTATTACTATTAATATTATTATTATTATTATTAGCAAATGTTACGCGCACTGGCGAGCGTAATTTATTATAATTCAAATTACCAAATTTTTTATTTTTAAATTTAAATTTTTTGATAAATTTATACTAAAAATTTGAAAAATCTCTAATTAAGTAAATATTTAATTATTACTGTTTATATTTCAAAAAATTTTAAATAACTCTTCGCAATAATTCAATAATTTACATAATAAATAAGTAAATAAAACATAATAATATTTTTCGGAGGAATTCAATTATTTTTATAAGAAGTAAAATTCTTTGCAAAAATTAAATTGTTTTGAATATAATTTTAATAAAATTTCACGAAAGTATTAAAGTATTTTCTGAAATTTGCAGAAAACCATTAAAACAATTCAATTATTCAGTACAGTCTTTGCAAAAATTAAATTCTCTTAAAAATAGTTCTAAAAGTGTGATTTAATATCAAAAATTCAATTATTTCTAAGATTGTCTGTGAAATTTATTTAAAAAATTCAATTATTATACAATTTTTCAAGAAAAACCTTGTAAAATATTAAATTATTTTCTTTAAAAAATAAATAATGACAATTTGTTTATATAAATTTTATTTTGTCACTTTTTTAATGAATTTTAATCACTCCAGGAATCAGTAAATTTTTTTCCAAATTTTTAATAGAATTTTACGCAAAAATTCATTTATTTTTCATAAACTTCAAAAATTCTTGGAAATAATTCAATTATTTTTAAAAATAGTAAAATTCTTCGCAAAAATTAAATTTTTTCTATAAATAATAAAAAAAAATTAAAATTTTTCACAGGAATTTAATTATATTTAAAACAATTATTAATAAAGAATACAAAATTATTTTAAAAAATATCAATTAAATTAAATTATTTTCAAAAATGCTGATAAAATTCTTCGGAAAATTATTATTTTTTATTATTTTATAATAATATAATTGTATATTATTTTTGAGATGGTAAAATTCATCGCAGGAATAAAATTACTTTGAATAGAATTTTATTAAAAGTTTTCAAGAAAATACATTTATTTTTTAAAATATTTAATAAACGTTTTCGATTAAAAACGCAATTATTTTGAAATTTTTTTTATTTTTTCGAAAACGTTCAATTATTTTCAAGTATATAATGTTAAAATTCTTTTAAACAATTTAATTATTTTTATAAATTGTAAGATTGTTCGCAAGAATTTTAATGATATTTATGACATCAATTAGGTATAAAATTGAAAAGAATAATTTTTAAAAAAGTTGGGAAACAAAAAAGTAAACGACAACTAATTTTAAAGTGCGAACAGATTACTAGAACATAACGATTATTATTATTATTATTATTATTATTATTATTATTATTATTATTAATATTATTAATATTATTAATATTACTATTATTATTACTATTATAATTATTATTATAAATTAATATTTTGAATGAATAAATAATTATTGAAAATCAAAATAGAAGAATGTTTGAGATCAATGTTGTGTCAATATTGCACATAAAAATATTTTGTTATGTTATGTTAAGGCAATGTTGTCTTAAATTTTGTGCTATTATTTCTTATTATTATGATGTGCTATCTATATAATAGAATAAATAATTTATAAAAATTTTTTATTTTTCAGCTCTAATAAAAATAATAACATTAATGACGATACACTGTATCAGACAATTAATGCCACCACAGGAGAGTTTTTTGGGTGCAATAAATTTTTTACTTTTCTCTAGTCTCAGTGGATCGACACTTTATCATTTTATATACGCTATTCACGAGGGACCGGGATTTTTGCCCTTAAATTGGAGGCCGGTAAGTAAAAAATTGATTTTTTTAAAAATAAGCTCACAACTTGACCTAAACAGGACAATTTATCGCAACATAAACCCAAAACACTGTTTAACATTACACAAACAATCATAGTACACTTAAATTATGATTTTAATTCCCTTATATACAAAAGTGATGAAACTAACACCGCTTGCGAGAGAGAAAATTACTTTTTCAAACAGCTATTTCAACAAGACAATATCTAACATCTTGAATTTAAATAAATATGACTAGAAGTGTGACGACTTTTGAAACGACCCCATCAGAATATAAATCATTTCATTATTCGATTACCTGTTCATTTATTTATTTCTATAATCAGCATACGATTGCTATATTATGCCGCTGAAGAAAAGGATGATGCAATAAAAGCTTCTTTGCAGGAATGAAATAATTTATTGAAATGCCCCCACAGTCTGATTTTAACAAACGTAATCCGTAAGGTATATCATATATGTTTGCAGAATTTCCATGTCATTATACTTTTAAAAGATTCAATGTCATTAGATCGATAAATACAATTACCTGTTTCATTATGATTCCATGAATGAATTGTCAATTGTTACAGAAAGATGAATCTGATTGCGAATTCCTTCAGTTCTGCTCAATTTGTCAAGGCTATAAAGCTCCACGATCTCATCATTGTAGAAGTTGTAAGTTTCGTGTAAAATATTCTATTTGATTATAACAAATTTTGTACTCTCAACATTCACGGGAAAGAAAATTTTCAACTAGAACAACGATTACTTTTTTTACATTACAAATAGCGAGAATGATTCTTTAAAATAGCGAATCTAGTTGCAATTACTAAATTTCGCGAATATTGTGAATTTCATAGTTGTTCCAGGTGAAGATTTCTTTTCGTGTTACATTTATAAAGAAGAAATAAATAAAGAACTTGATGTAAAGATTGACAATGTTTGTTTTAAGGCGGTCGCTGTGTGATGAAAATGGATCACCATTGTCCATGGATAAATAATTGTGTCGGACATTTGAATCATGGTTATTTCACGGCATTCCTGGCAAGTGCCGTTGGTGGCTCTTTACTTTCAACGATTATTTTAATCTCATGGATAATGACAATTTTTTCACCGAGAACCATGATGTTTCCACCGCCATCGTTAATCATTCTTTTTCTTGCAATTTTCACCATTGGTTTATCGATAGGAGTTGTCATTGCTGTTGGCATGTTACTTTATTTTCAAGTAAGTTTCTGACCCTAATATCACCCTTGCTACAGACTATTTAATTTTAATTCCTTAATATGTGTCACCTGACTTTAAACTTCCCAAAAAAGAATTATTTGCCATTTCCCTCTGAACCCACAATTCGGGTGTTAAAGCAATCATTAAATTTTCGAAAATAGTATTTTTGTTCGATACTGGACATAAAGAATTAAATGAAAATGAAAATTCGAATATAGTCTGAAAGAATATTGAGAAGAAATTCGTCCTTACTAGTCAGCGACTCGACGCATAATGTCAGAGATGAACTTACGCGTTTTGCTTTTATACTCCCAAGGGAGGGCGGGGCTTCCCTTCTCGGAATAGTGGGCACTGGAAGGGATGCGCTTGCGCAGAGAACACTGCGCGGTACATCGTTCGTCCAGGGCCGTATGAACGAATTGCGCTTACCCTCAAAACTTTTATATTTACTTTAAATTTTCACCAAGAAAAATAATGAATTTCACAAAATCTATTTGCAGATAATCGCTATTCTGAGGAATAGAACGGGAATCGAAGACTGGATTTTTACGAAGGCGCAATATCGTCGTTACAAGACGAATGAAATATTTATTCATCCCTATGATATTGGAAGAATGGGGAATATTAAGCAAGTGATTTCCTTGCATTGCATTCCGTCAGGCGATGGAATTCATTGGCCTGTTATTGAAGGCTGTGATCAATACACATTAACGGTGAAAATCTTCTTCCAATTTATTTCTATTTTATCATTTTATCATTGTTGTATAATAATATAATAATAATTATGTATTAAAAAATATTATTTATGTACATTAATATTATTTTTTACTTTATGGATTCTTTTTATTCGTAAATTAAAAAAAAATCGAATGAAATTTGTTAGAAAAAAATTCTTTTTTAATAAATGCTTTCTTAATTATTCCAGCGGGAACAATTGGCCCAAAAATTGGAAAAACGTCGTCATGCCCGAAAATTCAGAATTATTGCACCGGCCTCGGGATCATGGCTACCAATAAGTCATGGTTTTAAAGTATTTTGTTCGCCACCTTTCACTAATGATTCGCGAATAAAATTAAAAGTCGGGGACATTGTGAACGTCACTCGGCGAAACAAGTTCGTATTCATTTTTTTTTGTCTCTTCAACAAGATTTAAAACGAAAGAAAATAATTTATTTAAATTTACATTATCAACAAAATAGTAAATAATTGTCAGAAAATTCTTAAAATTACAAACTTTAATCTTTTTTCTATGTTATGATCCAAATGTAAATTATAATTTAGAAAAAAATCGAGCAAAGAATTAATTTCTTCCTTTTTCTTTTTTTTCTACAGAAATTGGCTATTTGGAGAAAAAGAACAGGAGGAATCAAAGGACAATAAATTGAATCGTGTTCGAGGCTGGTTTCCTCGACCGTGCGCTATTGAAGTTATCGAAAATGAAACCTTAAAAAATCCACACTTTAAAGTGGATTAATTAGTCATTTTTTCGTATTTTATTTTTTGGAAAAAAAATTATGATTTTTTAATTTCTATCCATCTTTGAATAATTTTAAACATTGATGATGAATTAAAATATCTTTTTTTGACATTCATGCGTGAAACTTTAGTGAGAAATTTTTCTCAAAACGCTTTTATTTATTGTACGCAGCATTTTTTAATTATTTATCATTTTTTTTTCTATTACTTTGGTTCAAAAAAGAAAGCGCACAGTTTTTTTTTATTTCTACTCTGTAAAATAATTGAGGAATTGCTTTGTTTCTATATTTCCGCAAAAATTATTCAACGACATTTTTTACTTAAATTCTAAAATATATTGGCATTATATTGCAATATAATTCGCCAGTTGCCAAATATTAACTATTTAAGTGATTAAATAAATATTTTCCAATGGACGTAAAGCAAAATTTGTTTTAATTTCCATTAACTCGAGGCAATTTTGTTTTCGATACGTAGAACATTTTTATAATTTTTTTTTCCAAATTGTGATTCTGGGAAAAAATGTATCGCATTTTGAATTTGAAACTTTTCTTAAGTTTTGAAGGATATTTTTAAAAATATTCCGTTTGGAATTATTTTAATATACATAAATGTTCGAGACTGAAAAAGGCCGGGAATATTGGTGTGAAAATAAAAATCAATGACTTTTATATATTTGTTTATATATCTATAATGTATATATAAGAATTAAATCGATAATGAAAATGCCTCAAACAAGAATTACTGCAAAGACTTCCTGATTTTTCAAATATATATGTTTATAATTGCTATATATTTTGTCGTGTGATCTTATTTACACTGATAAATTATTGTAAGAATAATTATCAGTCAAGAATCTATTGGGGGGAGTTCAATGTACGAGAGAAATATCGTTGACAATTGGAAAGAAAAGAAAAATTATGAAATCTGGATAAAAGATTGTTTATTTATATATTTATGCGTTTGCAAATATTTATTGCGAGTAAATTCAGTTTTCAACGTTTTCTTGTTGTCTTTTTCTTATCGTATTAGAGAATTTTTATTTTTAATTGACGTAATTGGAAATTTTTTGTTTACTTTATATATAGTCAGTTATATAAAACATTTATTCATTACTTTAACATTAATTTAGGAAAATTTTATTTACTTTTTAAAAGTCCATTTATGTCAAATTTTGAATTTTAAATAATCGCAGATTATATTGTTACTGATTCGTGCTTTTTACACATTGTGATGTCATATAGTGGTTCAAATGCCCTTAAAATTGAATTAAATTTAAATTAAATTTAAATTAAATTTTAATTTTGAAAAATTTCATAAAATTACTGTAATTAAATTTTAAGTCTTCGTTATAATTAAAATATTTTATAAACACTATTTGCAATTAGTAAAAAGTAACTTTCACACAAGAAAAAAGTAACGCTAACATAACCTTAAAGTGATTTGCTTCTAAGGTCCCTTTCTTCAGTTCGCGTCACATTTTAATTTACATTCTATTTTTATTAATTTTTTAATTTATAGCTTAATTTGTATTTTATTCTTATTCGATTTATATTTTAATTTCTATTATAATTCTCACTGTATATAAAAGTTTCAAATTTTTTTCTTTCAACCGGAAGTCGGTGATACAGAGATTCTTTGATGATTTCCCTATTGACAGGGTTGGGAATCTGGAATATTTTTTCAGAAATAATATTTATATTTTCACTGTTTTTTACTGATTGTCTTTTTTAATTTAGTAAATATTTTACATTTTTTACTTAATCTGAATAAAATTTTTTTTGTTCAACGAATTTTATTTCTCTGAATTTATAGGGGAGGAAATTTTTTATTTCAAATAATAAGGATACGCTATTGTAGTTTTAGGAACACACAACCACGTGTTTTTGCTACAATGAAAGCATAAAGTTTTGCTCCTGCAAAATAAACAATTATTTTGTTCATTTATTACGTTTATTACTAAAAATCAAATTCTAAAAAGAAAAACAGTTGTTTGACAAATAAAGGAAGAAAATCTGAGAGAGGAAAATTTTATATTTCTATTTAACTTTTAACAGGCAAGTACTTTTTAGTTTTTCCATAATATTCGTATAAAATATACCGAAAACATTTTTAGTGTAACTGAAAAAATAGATTCTTTATTACTTAAGAAAATTATAAATATATATTTAATTATTGTAATTTGAAATTCTAAAAATTTATTAATAATAATTAATTTTTTCTGCTTATTCGTTATTTTATTCTGAAATTAATTAAATAGAAAATAATTTTTTAATTGTTAATTATAATTACAATTTATAAATATTAATTTCGAAACATTAATTTTTAATTCTTAATTTATAATTCTTAATTTATAATTATATTGTTTATTAGGACTTTATTGAAAATAAAATTGTCTCTTTACTCTACTTTTTTCGTTAAAAAAAATTTTAAACTATTGTTATATTTTTTTTTTATTTTAGATTTGAAATTTGGAAAAATTTCCACCTTCTTGTTTTCTTTTGAAGAAGAATGAAATATGGAATCTCCAAATAAATCCCCCTCATCCGAAGAAAAATGCGATGATCCAACTTTGAATTTATCTTTAAATAATAAAATTGCAGATTCTTCGAGTAAAATTGATGATTCCTCTGAGGAGTGTAAAAAAGTCGATGATTCTTCTGAAAATAACAATTCTTTCAACAATGACAAGAAATTGAATAATTCTTGTAAATATTGTCAAAATACGGAATCGAAAATCGACAATAAACTCGAAGAGGATTCTTTAAATAAAAGCACTAGTGAAATTGATGATTTTTCTAAAAATGATAAGAATAATAAAAATGCTCAAAATTCATCCCAGGATGAAAATTCTTCTAAAAATGACAACAATGTTCAGATTTTTGTTCGAAATGATCAAAATAATGATGATAATTCTGATAAAAATCCGAATAACTCTCAGGTTTGTGAAAAAGACGAATCTTCTAAAGATTATCATGAAGTAAGTGAGAATATTCTTCAAAAGGATGAAATTGAGAACTCTAAAAATGAGAATCACTTGCCTGAAATTCAAAATAGTGAAGAATGTTCTTTGGAAAAATCAAAAGAATCTGAAAATATTTCTGAGGAAAATAATAAATTTTCTGATGCTTCTAAAAATTGTCAAGAAGGGGAAAATTCTTCTGAAGAAGCTGAATGTGTTGATACTTCTAAAAATTGCCAAGAAGAAGAAAAAAATTCTGAAGAAGCTGAATTTGTTGATACTTCTAAAAATTGCCAACAAGAAGAAAATTCTTCTGAAGAAGCTGAATTAGTTGATACTTCTAATAATTGCCAACAAGATGAAATTTCTTCTAAAGAAGATAACAGCGATAATTCTCCTAAAGAAGATAATAACAACGACAATTCTTCTAAAGATAACAACAAAATTCAAAATTCATCCGAAAATAATTCAAATATTGAAGATTCTACAAAAAATGATAATCACGACGACGACGATTGTATTGTAATAATACCCGAAATTATTCCCAAAAATATTGAAGTCATTACCATAACTGATGAAACAGCATTTCCCCCCAATTCACCAAAAACTAAAAATGAAGCTAATAGCAATAAGAAAAATAAATCCAAATTTTGTCCCGAAATTCGAAATTCACTCAGCAATCAGCAGAATAAAAATCTTCCCAACAATCAACCGAAGAATTCAAAACAGAAAAAAAGAAAGGAACGACGACGGCAACAAAGAGTGATGGAAAATTTAAAAAAGATTCAAATTTCCCAAGAACCTCAACACCAAAGTAGTGGATCCATTTTACAATCGAATCAAGGAATCAATCATCAAAATCAAGGGAAAAATCATCAAAATCAAGGAATTAATCATAAAAATCAAGGAATTAATCAAAATCAAGAAATTAATCACCAAAATCAAGGAGCTAATCATCAAAATCAAGGAAATAATCAATTAAATTGGGGAAATTTACTCTTCAATCAAATTAATAACAATCAGGGTCTATTTTTGAATCAAACTCCAAATCAAAAAAATGCTTCCAATCAAGAAAAGAATGTCAACACGAATTTGTCGAGAAAGGAGAAAAAAAAATTTGCCCCCGAACCAACTGATAATAATTACAGAAATTTCGTTGAAAAGGTATCAAAAATTTCCGTTACCAATGAGAAGGAAATTTTATCATCATCATCATCTTCGGGCAATCAATTTAAACGTAAACAACAAAGTGTTTTGCCAAATCCAGCAAAAAAATCACGAATTGAATTTGAATATCAAAACAATAATGTTGAAATTCGTCCACAAATGATAAATTTTACGAATCAATTATACCCGGAATTTTCAACCGTAAATAATGTTATTGCCGCTCAAAATTATCAACCATTCGACAGAAGACGATTGGGAACGAAGGAAAGGGAATTTTACGATTCAAATTTACACGAAAATGTAAATGTCGACTATTCAAATGATTCGTTTCGTGAAAATTTTTCCAATTCACTTCAAAATAATGAATTTTCTGACTATTCGCAAGAATGCAATTATCCACTCTCATCATCATCAGCATCGGCAAATTCATTTTATCATCATCATCATCATCATCGTACTTCAACTTCCGACAATGTTGATTGTTACATTCAACCGGTAACATTTCCAAACGATTGGCAATCATTTATCCATCAGCAGGAGCGCGAAAAAATGTTGAGAATAAATAAAAATAGTTTTCTATCGGTAAAAAAATCACGACTCTCCGACGAGGATCTATTCACCCAGGACAATCGTCTCATAAAAGTTATTGTACAAGAGAATTTCCGTAAGAATGGAATAACGAGATTTCAAAAAAATAAAATCTCCCACGAGATTTTGATGGAAATTAAAAAAATGAATTTCCCACCATATCCACGTTTTCGGAATTATCACATAAGACACGGTGGCATTGTTGTTGAATGTGATGATGAATTTTCACGCGACTGGTTAATTGATATAATGCCAAATTTAAAACCATGGAAAAATGCAAATTTAACGGTGATGAATTTAGAGTGCCTCGAGAAATATTATCGTGCAATTATTTGGATACCGGGACCAATGGAGATGCCTGAAATTGTATTAGACAAATTGGAGAAATTAAATTCATCGTTGAACACGAGAAAATGGAGAATTCATTCACAGGAGGAGACAACAACACCAGAGGGTTTCCACATATTTTTGGGTGTGCCAAGCAGTTCGATAAATTCTATCAAGGAAATGTATATACAACCATTTGTCGGAATGTTCAAGGGATTTTTCACCATTTCACGCAAGGAGGATCATTACTAAAATTTTTGTGGTAAGAAATTTATAAAAAAAAACTTTCCAAGGTGTAAAATTTCATTAAAACACCAAAAATGTGAAAATTTTGTTTTTAAATCTTGTAATTTATGTGCAAGAAATATAATTTTTGTTTTCATTTTTCGCAAAACGCTTAGGGCGAAGTTTAAATTCATTTAGCTGAAATAAAATTTCCGTAGTGCTATAATTTACGAACATATGAAATTATAATGAAAAAAAGAGGGAAAAAATTGACAGAAAGACTTAGAAATTAAATTTTATATCTTTCGAAACAAATTTTATCAGAGAAGAGTATTTTTAAAAAAAAATATTGTTTATAATTTGTTTCTATACGCCTATGAAAATTATTTTGTAGTTTAAAAATAAAGTACACAATTTTATTTGATAAAGGATGTATTGAAATGTTAGTTTACTATATTAAAAAGAAAAATTTTATCACTATAGTTTTATTTATTCGTATTATCAGTTAATATTCAAACGTTTTTCTTTTTTCCATTTAACTTCTAACCTCGTTTCACACGAAACTTTAATTTTAGGTTAAAAACCACTTTTTCCTAAAGGTGCTCCTAAATGTCTTTTAGGATTTTTTTATATATTGAATCTGGACACTTTTCTAAGTATTTTACAACAAAAAAATCTTTCATCGAGCCGTTTTTGAGAAAATCGATTTTTTAGGTTAAATAACTTAATTTTTGCATATTTATGTAAAGTATGTGTAGAATCGTAATGCAAATTGATACTAAAATTAATTTCTATAAATAACAGTATTTTGTAGAATTATTACAATTTTTTGTGTAGAGAAAAAATGTGTATACATTTTTTATAAAAATCTAATTAGTTTGATAATACGTTTCCAAAACAAAATTTTAGACGTTATTAATTGTTTTAAATGGTAAAGTAGTTTTCTATTATTGCAGCGCCACCTACCACTTACCAAGCTCGTACTGATAAATCAGATCTCGAAGAAATTCAGTCTCGTAACATCAGTGAAACTGTCATATTCTACTTTTTCTGTGTTTCTTCAAGTGTTTGCAACATTCTTTCAAATTCCAACGACAATTTCAATATACAAATCATAATTTTCCATTAAACATGATTTTTGTACTGTGATGATTGATGAACAATTACAAGTCGTGAGAAAAGAAATCCACAAACGTAAGTGAGGTTATGTTTTTTATCCTTTATTATTTTTTATCTATATAGAAAAAACTAAGTCCACTATTTTTTAAAAATAAATTATTTCGAATTTGCTATTTTTTTAAAACATTGCTCCATTACATGACAATAGGAAGTATTAATTTGATGATTTAATTCTTTTCGCTAGTTAACAGAAAAAAATTTCTAAAAACGGAAAATTTGTGTTGAAAATTTTGAAAGATGGGAAAAATTATACAAAATCTAGATCTATAGTTTTAGTATAAAATATGCCTGATTATATTTGTTGTTAATTATGTTGTGATATCTCTACGAAGTGCGATAACTTTTTAATAGATTATTTAAAGAGAAAAGTGTTGTCGCAGATTTTTTAAAAAACATTCGTTTATCTATTTCAGATTTATTTGAAATCAATCAGTAAAGTTTCTATTCAACGATGATCGGGGGTCTCGCACATAACCTAGAAATTTCGGAGAACTTCCAATATACTCATCAAAAATTCGACTATTCTTCAAAAATATGTTTCGCAGTGAGTAAAAAAATTATTATCCATTTGTTTTTATACATTTGAGTCTTATATTTGTGTTTAAAAACTATAAATAAGTTAATTAAAACGATCGAAAACATATGAAAATGATTGAAACTTAAACCGGCGCGCAACATAACCTCAAAAAAATTGATTTGTATTTATAAGTTTTTCAAGTTGATTTTTAAAATGTTTCTCTCGTTTTCTTGGAAAATATCTTGAATAAATGACTATTAGAGATTTTGTGAATTAAAAATTCTAAAGCATAAAAATTGAAGTAGGAATACAGTTAAATAAAAATAAAATAAAAACAAATAAAAATTAAATAAAAATAAAATAAGAATTAAATGAAAATAAAATTAAAAAAACTAGATTAATTAAATTTAATAAAACTTAAATAAAAATTTGGTTAAAACAATATTAATTCTACTTTATAAATTTAGACTAAATAAAAATTCGATTTACCAGAAATATTTTATAGGAAATATTCACGATTCACGTATTTTATTTTTGAAGTAAATAAATAATTTAGTAAAAATGCATTAATTTAAGAATTTGTTTTTAAAACTCTACATCATTAGATATTTATTAAAATATCTCATCTGTTAAAAATAAATTTTTCCCAGGGAAATTTTTTGGGAAAATGTCCGAAAATTTGGAAAACTAATTCTTGTGGCAACTTTGAAAAACTATAATGACGAAAAATTTTTTAAAAAAAGTTATTTTTAAGTGCCTAGTTCATGATATTTTTTACAGCAATGAATAAATATCGATGGAATTATGTTTAAATGAAGAAAAAATTAAATTTTTCTTGTGAATTTTTTTTTTAAATTTACATAAATGCGAGTTTTGTTTTTCCTCAAAATAATGAAAAAGACGTTTTCTCGCATTTTTTTTTCTAGCAAAATATAACAAGGTTAAGAGATATTTTTCGCATTAAAAATACACATTATAACGTGAAGATAAAAAAAAATGGAAAAAATGGTAAAGGAAGAATTTTTTTTAGCATTTATGTGACTCAGTATAGAGGTGACATATTTGTTGACTCATTTTTCATATTCTTATTATATATAACAAATTTTTGAAATACTTTTTCCATTATTTAATAGAAAAAGTATTTCGAAAAATTGTTACTATTTCCCACCATTAATTTTACAGTTCACCGAACAAATTCTAAATTTAAGAATCTGGGATTAAAAATTTTAGCTTATCGGGCCAAATGTCACTCTCTAAATTTGAATTAGTAAAAATGTTTACTAATTTGAATTAGTGACTGACTTTTTGCTTTTGAATTAGTGAACTTTACTAATAAATTAGTAGAAATGACTATTTAGTCACTGATTAAAATTAGTAAACATTTTTACTAATTCAAATTTAGAGAGCAGCAAAGTTAGGGAAATGAAAAGGAAAAAATTTTTTATCCGAAAAATTAAGAAAATTCAGACTATTTTCGACTTGTTTTCAAAAATTACGACTTTTCCGACTATTCTTACAAATATTGCGACAAAATACCACAATTTTTAGTAAAAAAAAAACGGGAACTTTTTAAATCTTTTTAAAGAATCAATTTTTCTTTTTCGGTAAAAATAATTTTCAAAAGGAAAGTAATTTTAACGTCAGGGAACATTGTGAGAAAAAAAATCCTTGAGTTCATAACCGATTTTGCAAAAAAAAAAATTACCAACCTAAAAATGCAAGGGCACCTGTCCGCGTAGTGACTCTCCTGGCACCTGCCGTAAGTCCCACAACGGGGCCCCAGTGACAGTAGATGCTGCCTAGCGACGTGCGGCAGTTTGGCGGCTCATCATTTAAACACGTTTCTCGAAATTTCATTCAAAATTATTCAGTTTATTCATCAATAAAACTTCCATTTCGAAAATAACTAAATTTTTTTTTCGCAAAATTTAATTTCCGTTTAGAAATAAAGAAAACGAAAAAATATATTATCCAAGTGTGATATTTATGTATATATATATATACATAAAGAAGTGTGTTGTGATTAAATTAGTTGCACTTGTTTATCTGAATAGTAAAATGTTATTTTTTTTCCTTCTCAAATTGTAAAGTATATACTTGATTGAAAAATTAAAAAAATTATAAAATTATTATTATTAGGTTTTTGTATAGTATATATATTTATGTGAAATTCTTTGGGCTTTAGAGAGGAAATTTTCTATTTGACTTTTATCTAGGTAAATTGTGTGTGGATATTAAAAGAAATATGATTCATTGCTAATTATTTCCAACTATCAAATGAAATTACGAAATCAGTTTATTTTTCTATGCGCAAGGCATTTTCATTTAACATCTATATATCTCTGTGTATGTGTTGCTCCTGATCACACGTTCCGATTATCTTGTCATTATATTTCCATTCTCAGTATTCGATGGGATTTAATTGTTTTTTTTTTGGTAATAATTATTTACGTAGTATTGGACAATTTCCAAAAGCGTATATTTTCGAGTGTTTAAAAAGAAATGTTTTAATTCATTATCTTTTTCGTTTTATAATTTTTATTTATTTTTCTATTACTTTTTGGTATTTCGTTTTCTTTTTGCTTATTTTGTTATTATTTTATTTATTTTTTGTATTTTACTCTCTAGATTTGAATTGGTAAATGTGTTTACTAATTTGAATTAATAACTGAGTTTTTGCATTGAATTTTTATAAGTTTTATCAATAGATTATTAATTAATTAATAAATTAATAGAAATTACTATTTTTTTTATTAATAACATTTACTAATTTAATATTGATACTAATTTTTTAATATTGGTAGAATTAGTAAATTTTACGAATAAATTAATAAAAATTAGTATTTATTAGTAAAATTTATTCATTCAAAAGCAAAAAGTCTGTCGCTAATTCAAACTAGTAAACATTTTTACTAATTCCAATTTTGGAAGTATATTATTAATGAATTATATAATATAATAATCATGATAATAATATAATAACAGTAATAATATTCAAATTGTATTATATTATATTATATTATATTGTATTATATTCATATTATATTATATTATATTATATTATATTATATATTAATATTACATTATACTAAATATTATTTTATTACTGTAAGAAATACGTCGACTATAATACATGTTGAATTCTGATGCATCGAAGCGAATAAAAATGCTTCGATGATCTAGAATGTCATTTAAAGAGAAACGAGATTTTATAAAAATATATAAGAAACTCAATTTTGAAAATTTAAAAGAATCGAATGCACGTGCGTTTCGGTAAATGGGTCGAAAGAAACGCGTGAAAATCAACTGGCAATATATACCGCGATTGTACGTGATAAATTGTTGCACTTGGAGAACAATTTTTACTTCAAACTTCCGGTACAATATAAATTATGTAAATATTTTCAAACATTTTTAGTTAAACAGTTTTATAATTATATTTTCCATCATTTTACTTCTCTCTCTATGAAATTTTTCCATATGAACGAAAATAATAATAATAATAGCAATAATAATAATAATAGTAATAATAAT
The DNA here is from genome assembly GCA_032872475.1 of Leptopilina myrica (nomen nudum). Taxonomy (NCBI): domain Eukaryota; kingdom Metazoa; phylum Arthropoda; class Insecta; order Hymenoptera; family Figitidae; genus Leptopilina; species Leptopilina myrica (nomen nudum). Next base: position 47,298,921 of record CM065461.1, on the reverse strand, counting down.
AATAATAATAATAATAAATAATAATTCACGAAAAAAAAACCTTTAACTGGAACAGCGATAACTTTCGCAAAAATAGCGAAAGTATTCGCTATGCAGTAACTAAAAATTTCGTTAATGTAGTGAAATTTGTAGTTGTTCCAGGTGAAGATTTTTTTTTGTGTAATAAAAATAATAGTAATAATAATTATAATAAATGTGATATAGTTTTTAAAAAAACGATTCGATATTGTAATGGAAAATATTCTTAAAAAAATTTGAAATAACTATTTTTGCATAGCGGGTGAATATTTATGAAGAGCGACTCTTATAATAATTTCTGTATGATCGTATATATATATATATATATATATATATATATATAAATAGAAAAAGGCGTTGAAGTAAATTGCCTATTATAAAATAAGAAATCAATATATTTCAGTGACCTTGGGCAAAATTAAAAATTTAGGAAATTTTGTCGAAAATTTGTCCCGTTAATCTGGTTAGTTGTTATTTTTATTTAGGGAGTCATCAAAACCAGTCCTGGAATCTTGAATACCGTAAACTTTGAAAGGCGGATGAATCTTATATATATATATATATATATAAGCTTTTACATGTAAATTATTTTAAATGTTGATAAAATAAATTTCCATACTCTTCGAAATTAGAACTTTGTTCTCGATTATTATTTTTATCAAGACAAACTTTTTTCCATGGAATATACTGTAATTACATTACAATTTCGAAAAAGCTTTTTCTTTTTTTTGGGAAATTTATAAACTTAAAATTCTGCTTGAATTTTTTTTTAAAATTAAAAATTAAATTAAATAAAAAATTTTCATAAATGACAATAAATATATAAATAGTACCTCGATTTTTTGTTATTTCTGCAAATAATTTAATTCTTTGTAAAGAAATTAAATTTTTAAAATTTACTTGAAAAGAAAAATGCTATAAAAGTAGTTATCAAATTATTTATGTGGAGATATTATTATTATTATTATTATTTATTCTCGTAATAAAATTTTTTTTATTATAAAAATTTTTTCAGAAATAAAATGGCTAATTTCTCCACTTGCGAACGCCAAACTCACCGCAAGATGTCAGCTCGGTTGACAAAACCAGACGCCACCTAGTGATATCAGCGTTCTCAAGTGAAGCAATTAGGCATTTTATTTCGGAAAAACTTTTTTATAGTAAAAAAATGTTATTACGAGAATAATTTAATTTCTCTTTCCTTTAACAAAAATTATGTTTCGAATCCTATTAAAATATTTGATAATAATAAGTTTATTATTATTTTTATTATAATTTTTATTATTATCATGATGATTATTATTATTTTAATTATTGTATTTATTTGTATTTTTATTTTTACTTTTATTTTTACTTTTATTTTTATTTTTATTACATTAGTAATTATTATAATTGTTATAAACATATCATTTCCGCATTAATAACGTTTATTCTTCAAAATACGTAATAAAAAAATATAATTGAACAATTATTAATGAACTAAAAATTTTATTCATTTTTTTCAAAAAAAATCTCACAATTAGTGATGTATGTAGAAAAAAAAGAGTGTAGCGTCAAGGCCGCGCGTGATGTAACTTGGTGTCATTCACATGCATAAAAGTAACACAGATGGAAGAACGAAGGCAAAGAATGCAGCGTTGCACGTTTTGCAAATCAGTACTGAGTAAATTTTTTTTCTTTTGACGCAAATTAGACAAAATTTTTATGCAAAAATATCTAGAAGAAAATAATTAAAATATTTTCGAGAGAAAAAAATCGTTCTTTTAATTTTTTTAAATTGAGATTGAAGTGCGTGACAATTAAAAAAATGAATATATACATGTGAGAGTTATTTTCATTGACAAATAGGTATTAAATTTTAATTGATTCATTTTCTATGACTCCCATTTTTTTTCTAATTTTAAATCAGAAAATTTTTAAAAATTAAATTTTTTTCTTAAAAATTTATTTTCTATTTGTACATTTTAAGACTTAATTCATTTTCTTTATTCGAGGCAAAATTTTTGACCTATTTTTTTCGTAATTTGATTCGTGTTTAAAATTCATTGGGCACTTTTTTGTTTGTTTGCGTTTGAAAAATAAAAAAAAAAAAAAAAAAAAGTTGCAGAAAAGAGGAAATCCTCACTCCTCACTTAAGTTTACTCTCGTGGTTCCCTTGTGAACAGAGGTAAAACGCGACCTGCATAACATTATGTTTCAAGCCTCCCTCTCCTATGTCAGTTTTATTCCAACACCTTTAACCCTGTAGAACTGTAAAGGGACGACTATGGAATGCACCACGTCCTTGCCACACGCAAGCAAATATCCTCTCGAACAATTCTGCGTGTTCTTTTTAAAAGTCACACATACACACAAATAACTTTCACGTTAGAGAAACTTGAATTGCAGTTAAATCTTCCTTTTATTCTAATACTTAGCGGTATATATGAATGATCCTCCACTATTGCCAATAGGAAAAGAAAACTCTTTAAAAAAAAAATAATTTTTTTTCAATAATTTCTTTTGTTGATGATTTGAGTTCGATTTCAATCGGTTTGAAAACATTTTTTTGACTATTAAACTATTGTAATTACACGGAGAAAAATTCTTTTTTAATGATTACAATAGTCTACAGTACAGCTCGGATATGTGACCACTTTTTGTGATGATTACTATAGCTGTTGTAAGGAGTACAAATTAAAAGGTATCCCTTACAACAGCTGTAGTAATCGTTCCTACTCAATTCTTAACATATTACATAGTTTTCGTAATCATTGCAAAAAGTGGTCACATATCCGAGCTGTACTGTAGACTATTGTAATCATTAAAAAAGAATTTTTCTCCGTGTATCTGAGTTCTAGTAGGGACTGAGTTTTTGCAAAATTCTGGAGAGTGGAAAATTTTATTTCAACTTTTAAGTCGTTTTTAACTTCAATCGCTATTCGGCAGGCAAATAAAATTTTTTTTATAAAGACTAAATAAAAATTTATTTCTATCGAATTTAATTAATTTTTTTAGCTGAAAATTATCTGAGTTCTAGTAGGGACTATACCTTACAAGATTCTGTTGAATAGAAAATTTTATTTCAACTTTGAGGTCGTTTTTAACTCCAATCGCCATTCGGCAGCCAAATCAAATTTCTTTATAAAAACTAAGTAAAAATGTATTTCTATTAAATTTAATTAATTTTCTTAGCTGAAAATTATCTGAGTTCTAGTAGGGACTGAGTCTTTCATAATCGTGAAGAAAAGAAAATTTTATTTCAATTTTTAAGTCGTTTTTAACTACATCCGCCATTCGGTCGACAAACAAATTTTTTTACAAAGACCAAAAAAATATTTACTTTTTTTTTGTTTTCTTTTCATTTAATATTTTGGTAGTTGGAAATAAATGCAAAAAGGAAAATAATTGAAAATTCTTGCATTATCAGTGAAAATTTGCTTTTGTTTGCTTTATTTTGTGTTTCTTTATGACATTTTATTAAGAATGAAGACATTTTATTACTGTTCAGTGTAAAGTTCGTAAGATGCATAAATTATGGTCATAGTAATTATTGTGTGCAAATTGGTGATACGTATTGAATGTGTGCGATAGAAGAATTACGTCAGGAATATTTTAAATTGTGCAATATCAGTATAACTTTCAGGTGAGTGGCGTCTTCGCGATCTATCGATGCACGATTCTTATGAAATGATTGTGGGTTTTAGAAAAGATGCAGCATCCGTTCCTATTTTAATGTCGTCCTACAATAATTACTTTTCTCAAATCATTATCGCTAGCAACATAATTTATCGCTTTTATTTTTTACTTTTACTTTCCTTTTCTCTTTCATTTTCACTTTCATTTTTATTTTTTCTGGCATTTTCTCTTTCATTTTCACTTTTATTTTCGTTTTCTCTTTCATTTTCACTTTTACTTTCGTTTTCTCTTTCATTTTTACTTTTGCTTTCGTTTCCTCTCTCATTTTCACTTTTACTTTCATTTTCTCTTTCATTATTACTTTTACTTCGATAAATTTTTATTTTCCCAGTTTTATTTTAATAAATTTTTACTTCCACTTTGATTTTCATTTTCACTTTAATAAATTTTGCCTTTCACTTTATTTTTAATTGAAACTGAAGATAAAAACCCGTCAAAAAAGTAAAAAAAAAAATCTACCAAAATGAAAATAAAAAGGAATAAAGTGGAAATTAAGAGGAAAGTAAGAGTGACAGTGAAAATAAAACTAAAAATGAAAATTTAAAATAGAAATCTGTCAAAATGAAACTGAAAATGAAAAAAATCTGAGAAGAAAGTGAAAGTAAAAATTTAAAATATAAGTGAAAAATTATTGCTTCGTTCGTTTATGTTAAATAAATAAACAAACAATTCTGAAAATTAAATGTCAGATAAATTTGAAGAATATCAGTCAAATATAGAAGTTGAGTGCAAAATATAAAGTATAAGTGAAATTCGGTTAAATGCATTTAAGCTTAAAAATATCAAAGGTCGTCTTAAAAAGAGAGAAAATAAAAGAAAAAAAAAATGAATCTCGCCTTGACAATAAGTTTACCCTCTATAAATAATGACGGAAAATTGCGAAAGACGTTCCTTTATTTTCGATTTTATGAGAGACATTCTATTGCAATCCTTTACGTGGCACAGAAGAAAAGATGCGAGGCCTTTCTTCTTCACGAAAAAAGGTCTTTTCTTCTTTGGCAAACCATATATGTATATCATACATAAAAGCGACGAAAATTGAAGAAAATTATCTACAACATTTTTTTTTTTACACGCTGATAGGAAAAAGTTAGGAAATTTTATAATATCAAAAAGAACTATATTTATGTAGAAAAATATATCAAATTTCTAGCAAATGCTATACGAAAATTCATTGTACATTAATTTGTTGTCCTTGGAAAATTCTGGATACACTAATTTCTTCTTAAACTATTTTTCAAATTTATAAACTTTGAAATCAACGTGAATTTGAAAGGAAATTTTAAAAAAAAATTATTATTCTGCCAATAATTGAATTTTCGATTTTGAATAATTACATTTCGAGACAAAGTTTGTCTAAATTGTTAAAAATTATAAATTTAGTGAAGTATTTTAATTAATAAAATTAAATTTTAAATATATTTAAATAAATAGTAAAATAAACAGAAGGCTTTGAAATTAAATATTTAAAAATATTTCAACTCTCGGTAAAAAAAAACAAAAAAAAATATCGAAACATAAAATGTTAAAAAAAACTGTTAGTTTTATAAATTCAAAATTTTGTTGAAAACTCTTGAAAAAAATAAAATTTTGGCAAAATTTTAATTCAAACGTTTTTAAATTAAATAAATTACTAAATATTAAAATAATATTAAATATCAATTAAATTTAGTTTTAACTTTTTTGAAATTAATTAAATTTTAAAACGTTTAGATGAAAAATGTTCTGGAAATGAAATTTTGTAAATTATATTAAAATTAATTGAACATTTTAAAGAATGTTATTAAAAATTTGTAGATTAATCAATTTTTCAAAGAACTACTTAAAATAATTATAAAAACAATTAAATTAGTAAATAATTTAGAAAAAATTATATTTTCAGAAGAATTTCATTTGCAATTTCTAAACAAATTTTATTTTATAAAAATAAGAATATTAAGTAAATAATTTATATTAAATAAATAAATAAAAATAATTTAAATTCTCGTGAATGTTTTAAACCCAAATTTTTTTATAGTAAAATAAAAATTGAAATATTTATTTTAAAAAAAATTGTTAGTATCGATTAAAATTACTTACCTTTTACTTAAATTAATTAAAAATTTTAAATATACATTTATAGTTAAAAAAATTTCTGGTATTAAAATTTCGTAAAATTATATTAAAAATAATTGAATATTTAAAAGACTTTTATTTAAATTTTGTAAAATCAACAAAGTTTTGAAGAAGTTTCTGGAAAAATTATTAAAAATAGTTGATTTAGTGAAAAAAGTTTATAGAAATTATTAATCTCAAATTACAGTTGCAATTTTTAGAAATATCTTGAATTTTAAAAAGATTTAAAATTCAATTTTTTGGTAATAAAATGAATAATTGAATATTTATTTTGAAAAAATGTTTGAAAAATTATTAAACAAAATTGTTAAACTAATTGTTAACTAAAAATTTTTAGTTACAAATTAAAATATTTCAATTTATATTTTGAAGCCTAATTGATGTGTTTGAAATATTTTATCGAAAAGTAATTAAAAATAATTGACTTAGTTATGATTTTTAGTGAAAAGTCAAATTTTTGACTGGAAATTAGAAAGAAAAAAATAAAACGTTTGTGATTTACCTTTTTTATGCCTGAAATTTTATTAATGAAAATTAATAAACTAACTTATAGTTAGGAAATTAATTAATTAACTAAAAAGTTAGTGGAAATTCTCATACTAATTTGGAAAATAAAAAAAAACCACTTTGCATTCTCTTTATTGAGTAGGATACATAAAACACAACAAATAAAAAATAATTTGATATATTATTTATTCTAGAAATACGAAATGAATTTTTTTTTCATCAAAAAACAAAATTACATTATTTACATGTTTTTTGCACTTGTATATTTTTCATCTCGCGATTTTATTTGCATGGATAATATTATAATCTAGGGGAAAAAAAGAGTTTGTACAGAGCTCGCAGTCAATGTTATAAAAAATAGATCTCGATGAAGGAAGTGTTTTATAATAACTATAATTTGTGATACTAATGAAAAGTTTACTGTAGTCGTTTTACTGACATCGTGTTTTGAATCCCGTTGGAAGCATTCAACATACGGACCTGTAACTTTATTGTGGCAATTTCCCTCACCGTATGTATATATAAAACCGTGTATAGTATGCAACATAGGTATGCATTTACTTCTCGACTCTATATACATAATATCTATGCAGATGAGCGTTGAAATCGTAATTTATATCTATTTCTAATATTTTTTTTGTTTTTATTGCCGATGGTCTGGTTTTTCATAAATTTTTATCTTCATATAAATCCATATTCAATGGAATATTTCCATAACATTTCTTTTTTTACTATTTTTTTACTGCTTATTTCGACACAATTCTTCTCGATGTTTGTTTCATAAAAATTCAAAATGGCGGATCAAAGATGGCGGCTGGCAATGTTAAAAATTATTTTTTTGCTTGAAACTTGTTCCTTGGGGTTTTTTTCACGTCAATTAAAAGGATTCAATTCATAATTGCTTCAAATAGTGAAATTATTGAATTTTAATTGACTCAAATTAAAATTATTTCGAGTGTAAATATTTAACTGATAATAAAGTCAAGTAATTGGTTATTTGAAACAAATGAATTTTGTTTGTATTTTTTTTTGGTAATTAAAAAGCTTAGTCATTCATCTAATGAATGAATCGGTAAAATTTAATTTAAAGTGACGAATTCAGATTGATTTAAAATTAAATAATTAAATTATTTATTTAATTTTTTTTTTATTATTTTCATCTTAAAGAAGATGAAAGTAGATAAGTAAAAGCGATGAATAGCAGAGAAAAGAAATTTTTGTTTTCGAATAAAGCTGAAGCTGAATTTTGATAGCAGTTGTACTCCTTGTCACTAGGAATAACGTCGTTAAGTAGTTTGAGAAACTCATCCAAGGGACAAATTTCCCTGCAACCGGGAATTGTTTGTGAAAGATACATTTCGGTAACTCCCGTCCACAGGAATATCTACAAGTTAGAAATATATTCAATTTTAACATATACGTTTAAAAATATATTTCAAAATTTATTTAAAAAATAAATTTAAAATTTTATATAAAAAATATATTTCAAAAATATTCAATTTATTTGAAAATATATATTTTAATTTTATTGTCTATTTGAATTAGTGAAAGAAACTTTTTTCAATGTTTGAGAATATTATTCTAGTTTAAATTTGTTAATAGTTGAAATAAAAAAATTGTTTTAAAAAAATTTTAATAAAGTTATTGGAAAAAATGCAAAATATTTTAATAAAATTCTTTAAAACCATTTAATTATTTTCACTAATTTTTCGTAATTAAATGATTCTTAATATTTTAATAAAAAAAATTCCCTAAAAGAATTGAATAATTTTAAAAAAAAATTTGTAAGACTCTTCGCTAACATACAAATATTTTCATAAATAAAAAAATGTTTACAGGAATTCAATTATTTTTTCAAATTTTATTAATAATTGTTGTAAGAATTGAATTATTTCTATTAATATTTAAAACTCATCCGAGGATTTTAATTATTTTTAATAGAAATTCGAGTGAAATCCGTCAAAAATGCAATTATTCTTAAAAATTTGAACAAAATCCTTTGAAGGATTCAATTATTTTGAAAAAATTTACTAAACTTTAGAATAATTGAATTGTTTTTAATATAATTTTAATAAAATTTTTTGAATAAATTCAATTATTTACATAAGTAGTTTACCAGTTTCAAAGAAACTCAATTATTTGAAAAATCATTTTCATAAAAAATTTTTAATGAAATCATTTCCTTAAAAAGATTTTTTTTTATTTCTTCTCAAGAAGGCAATTATTTAAAAAAATTTATTATTAAAGTTCGGTGACAAACATTCAATTATTTTCATGAGTTATTAAACATATTATATAATTTCAATTATTTTGAATACAATTTTAAATTAATTCCATCAAAAATGAAATTATTCTTAAAAATGTTGATAAAATTCTTTGAAAAAATTCAATTATTATAAAAAAATCTACTAAAATTTATAATAATTGAATTGTTTTTAACGTAATTGAAAGAAAATTTTTTGATAGAATTCAATTATTTTTAAAAATATTAAAACTCCTAGAAGGATTTCAATTATTTTAAACACAATTTTATGTGAATTCCGCCAAAAATGCAATTATTATTCAAAATGTTAATACACTTTGAAATAATTCAATTATTTACAACATTTTTAATGAACTTCTTTATAATACTTGAATTGTTCTCAATTTTAAGTTGTTTTAAAAAATTTACTAAAATTGTATTAAAAACAATTGAAGTATTATAAAGAAGTTCATTAAATTTTTTTTAAATAATTGAATTAGTATTAACATTTTTAATAAAATTCTTTAAATCAATGCAATTATTTAAAAAAAATTTAATGAACTTCTTTATAATACTTGAATTGTTTTCAATACAATTTTAGTAAATTTTTGTAAACGAACACAATCATTTAAAATTATTTAAAAAATAATTAAAATTCTGTGATGAGTTTGATAATTTATGAAAAAAATTGAAGTTTTATCACAGAATTTTAATAAAATTTTTAAAATAACTGCCTTCTTGAGAAGAATTTAAAAAAAATTCTTTTAAAGAAATTATTTTATTTAAAATTGTTTATGAAAATTGTTTTCCAAATAATTGAGTTTCTTTGAAAATAGTAAATTACTTATAAAAATAATTGAATTCATTAATAAGAAATTTTATTAAAATTATGTTAAAAACGATTAAATTATTATAAAGTTTAGTAAATTTTTTAAAAATAATTGAATCCTTCAAAGAATTTTATTAAAATTTTTAAGAATAATTGCATTTTTGACGGAATTCACTGAAAATTGTATTAAAAATAATTAAAATCCTCCGATGAGTTTCAATATTTATTAAAATTCAATTCTTGCAACGATTATTAATAAATTAATTTTTTTGATTATTAATAAAATTTTTTAAAATGTTGATAAAGTTCTTTATAAGAATTCAAATTTAAGAAATATTCAATTATTGAATAAATTATTTATTTTTGTATTTAAATAATTTAATTCTCATAGAACTTTCTATCAAGAATTGATTTAAAATTAAATAGAATAAAACGATTAAAGTTTCGAATAATTTTATCATTAAACGTCAAGAAAAAAATGAACGAATTTTGAGAGAATTACGTTTGTAATTTTGAGAATTAGTTAAATTCCAAAAATTATCGGAAAATTATAAAATATCATTGCCTTACCCTAATAAAATAGTCATTGCTCTCATTTTGAAGTGTTTCTATTATAAAAGTCGATCCATAACTTGGAAGTATTGGCGTGTTTAATCCTAATACTCTAGCAAATGAAACAACATTTAATTCATGAGCTGAAAAGAAAAAGGCTTTCCGGTCAGGAGGCATCATTGTTCCTGCTCGTACTTCCTTTATGTCGTCCGTTATTTTTCGCAAAAGCATACCTGCAATTTTTTTTTCATTAATTACACGCAGTTCTATATATCGAAAAATTAATTTCACTTTTTGTTTTTAAAAACATAATTAAAATTTTATTCGATTTGCCCGCAATACTTATTGAAGTCACGTTTAAAATTATACTGCTTACATAAAAATAAAATTACATTTAATTTAATGTAATTTGATTTTTTATTTTTTTTTATCTAATATTAAAAAAAATGAAAGAAATATTCAAATTATTTGAATTTTCCTTTACACAATGTATAATTTGGTTAAATTAATTCTTTGTAATTTTTGCACCGACTACAAACCTCCATTTAGTCGCCTTAATTTTGTTGTATTTGATCTAAGATTAAAATCCATAGCCGTGATATTCTTCATTGGAATTGGATAGACACTTTGCGTCCAAATTGGTAGGGATAAATTTTGTGCTGCCTGTATGAAAATTAATCGTAAATACACATTAATATTAAAATATGTGAAGTTTTTAAAATTTTATTGTCTTCAAAAGCAATTTATAACTCTTATACAACAGTAATTATTTATAATTTTCATGATGATGCAATAAGTACTGAATTTTCATCGATATAAGTAGTAAAAAATTGCAATATTAAGTAAATGAATAAATAAATTAAAAATTAATAAATAAATAAGTAAATATGAGAAAAATAATTTTAAAAATAAATTATTTATCATGCTTATAATTTATAAACAAAATTTTTATTTTACAGTTATTACTTTTTTCATATGTAGACTATAATTATTTTTATTATTACTTATAGTTCGTAAATTTTTATTACCTCTTCTTTTAATAAATTATACAAATAGTAAACGTTGCTTGTTGTTTGAACAGTTTTGCCCGTTTTTTCTGTTAAGTAGTCAAAAACTTCCTTGTACGTACTCAGGAAATTCTTCGTTTCTGGTTGATTGAGAAATGTTTTGTACGTTTTTTTATATCTAAAAACAGAAAATTAAAAAATTTGTACAAATTTTTCTCCTCGAGATATTTTGATTTTGTTTGACTCGCTTGACTTATAAATTATAATCATAAAAATATTTCAAATTAAAAATTTAAATTCGTTTATATTAGTTGAAAAAGTCTCTAAATTTTTATTAATAAATAATTATAAAATTGTGAATATTGACGAACAATTTAAAATTCAATATGGAGACGCAATTCTCCACCTGAGAACGCGAAGGTCACCGCCAGATGGCAGTTCAATTTTAAAAAACCAGATTGCACGCCACCTGGTGATGACCTTCGCGTTCTCAGGTGGAGAAAACTCAACTTTTTTTTTTATTTCTAAATTCAGTCTAAGGCGCTGAAAAAAATTGTTTGCTTCAACGATTACTTCCCTATATGCAAATAAATATTTACTCGAAGCAAATAAAATTTACTTGTTTTAAATAAAAATTATTTGGAAATAAAAAATTAATTTTAAAATCGAACGTTAACTAAAACAATTTAACAATAGAATTTTTACTAAATTAAAACTAAATTATCGAAATAAATCAAATTTTTACAAAATTTGATAATGAATTGTAATGAATTGTAAAGAATCAAAATAAATAATTTAAAAAAAAATTTCTTTATACATAAATGTTAGATTTATAGAGAAATGAAAAATATATTGTTAATTATTTTTTTGAAATTGACTAGGAATTTAATTGTAATTGAAATAAAATGTTCTGACTCAAAAAGCACGAACGTTTTGCGTGCTGAATGGTATTTTGCTTGTTTATCATCTTCTTTTAATCTCTGCATATAATTGAAAGAAGAGAAAAAAAATGTTGTTAACTTTACCTTTATTATGTCTTAATTATATACGTATATACTTTAGTCTCAATTGATTTAATTTATTATTTCGTAGCAAACTCTTCATGTTTCTTTGTTGTAAAGATTTATTTCTTTTTTTTTATTTTTTATTTCCAACACATTTCAAAAGTATAATGAGAATGCAATATTTTATATATTTACTATATACGAAGGGCGGTTGGTTTAACATATAGAAAATTGTTTCTTTGAATCAAATAAAGAAATGCGAGAAAAATTATTATTTCTTTCTGAGAAAAAATTCTTTATGAAGTTTTTTAGTAATTTGTTATTAACCATCTTACATCATTTTAAAATTTATTCTTTCAGGAAAATAATTGCTTTATTAACTGTTAAGTATTTAAAATTTTTTTCTTTATTGATACTTTTTCAATAGGATGCTGGAAAATTATTTTCTATTTTTTCATTTAATAATATTAAGTGATTAATATTATTAAGAATTAATTAATGAATTAATTAATCAATTAATTTATTAATAATAAAATTAATATAATTTAATATCCTGAAAATTAAATAATAATAAAAATAAAACTGTTTTAAATCTAGAATTATAATCCAATTTATAAATTGAATTTAACATTCTAAAACATAAAAATATTTACTTTTAAATTATTTAAAAAAATACTAATTGTTATTGTTAATAAGAAAACTAAATGAATGCTACTTATTTTTTGAGAAAAATTGAGAATAAGTTTTATTTTAATATTTTTGCATCAAAAATTCATATATTATTTTATGTACCTAAATTTTTTTATTTTAAAAGATAACATTTTTGCTAAAAATAATATCTATTATAAATATATTTAACTTTAAAAATTTTGAATCTTAGAAGTAATTTAACTCTTGTGAAGAAGTTAACGCTTTTGAAAAATTGTACTTCTTAAAAAAATTGAATTCCTGCGAAGAATTTTATTCATGAGAAGAATTGAATTTTTTAAAAGAATTTAAATAAAATTTTAAAAATAATTTAATTATTAGAAATTGAGAATTTAATTAAAAACTTTTGATATTAATTCAATTCGGCAGAGAAATTTGATTAGAATTCCACTTTTAAAAAATTCAATTCTTGTGAAGAATTTTATTTATAAAAATAATTTTGTTCTTGTCAAGAATTTATTTAAAAAAATTTTTTTTAATTAAATGTTTTTTTATGAATTTTGAGAAAAATTATTAAAAATTATTAATTATTAAATTATTAAATTATTAAAACAATGACATTCTTTCAAGAAACGTAATTGAAAATGCATTTAGTTAATTAATTAACAATTGACTTGTTTTCAAAGAATATTGACAAAAATCATTTAAAATAATGATATTCTTTCAAGAAATTTAATTACAATTGCATTTAGTTAATTAATCAATAATTGAATTGTGATCAAAGAATTTCATTCCAATTTCGGATAATAAAAAATATTTTGACGAATTAAATAAGAATTTTTTTAAATATCTAATTTTTTTCAAGAAATTTTATTAACATTGTATTTCAAAATTTAAGATAATTGAATCTTGACGAAGAGTTTAATTATTTATGAAGATCATGGAATTCTGTGAAGAATATTATTAACATTTTTGACAATAATTAAATTCTTTTGAGGAATTTAATCAAAAATGGCATTTAGAGAATATAATTTAATTCTTATAAAGAATGTTGTCAAATTTGTTTTGAAAATAATTCATTATTTTATGTAAAAATTTAATTGAAATCTTTAAAAAGAATTGAATTCTATATAAAACATTTTTATAAAATTCGTATTCAAAATAATTTAATTCCTGTAAAGAGTTTTATTAAAAATTTTTGAAATAATTAAATTCTTGTAAAGACTTTTATTGTAATTCCAGAAAGCAAAATTTTTTTTTAATAATATAAATAAAATTTTTAATAATTTTTAATTTAATTCAATTCATTTAAGAAATTTTATGAATATTGAGTTTTAATTGAATTAAATTATTTTGAATACAAATTTTATAAAAATGTTTTAGATAGAATTCAAGCAAATTGTTTATTATATTAATAAAAATAATTAATTTCCTTCTTTTATTTTTTGTTTTTAAAAATTTTTATTATTTTTTAAAATGATTATTATTATTTTTTTTTTTGGAATTTAAATTTTAAAATAATTTGCAAAATATTTAAATAAAAATAAAATGTTAAATATTGTTGCAATTTTTTTTTTTACTTACTCCGGACAATAATTAGGAAATAAAAGAGAGTCCTTTTCAAATGGCACAAATTCAAAATCCACCGGAATCCAGGGTAAATTGTGATTCCATTCTTGTTTTCTAGTTGGTGGAAATAATCCGGAGAGAACTAATTGTAGGGACATTTTTGTTCGCGGCACATCCGTTGAACGGCCATAAACTAATGACGGCCAATATTGTGATCCAAAATAATCGTCATATTTTTCGCGAAGCATTAATCCAATTTTAAATTCTCTCATCATTCCCAACTGTACAAAAATTTTTTACATAAAGGTAGAAATTTCTTTTTATCACAAAAAATAATATTTATTTACAATTGTATTTTGTACACTGAGAATAGAATATATTTGGCATCAAACATAATTATCTTTCTTGAGGCAACGAAACAAATGTTTTTTTAATTAAACATAATTTTGATTCAATTTTTTTTCACTTAAATATAATTTTGATTCAATTTACGATTCAATAAAAATTAGTTTTTTCAATTATAAAATATGTTTAACTGAAACATTTTTTTTTTTTGCTTGGCTATTTATTTTTCGAGTGCAAGAATAATTTTCCCAGTGTATATAAAAGTAGAAAAAGAAAAAGTAATTTATTTGATAAAAGAAAATAATTTATTTGTAAAAAAAAATAGTTTTTCTTATTTATATATTGGTAGAAAAAATTGTTTTGTTTATTTTTTTATTTGAGAAAAAACTTACAGTCGTGAGACCGCCACTGTCAATTGGCAGGAACGAATGATTACCATGAGGGTCGTTGGGATAATTTTGAAATAATTTGTCGGGAACCTTATCTCCATGACGAAATAGCTGCGCAATTTTTGCAGAAAGAAAAAGTCACTTATTAATTTTAATTGTTAAAAACTATTTTTAAGCTCGAAAACTTAAATTTTTTGTTTCTTTCGACACTTGGTGGGAAAGCGAATATTCTTCTTCAACCAAATAATAGTCAATTTAATAATTAATGCAAAGAAAAAAATTATTTTCTAAAAAACATTTTTGGGAAAATAATTTTTAATAATTAAATGCCAATAAAATAGTTTATATTGCTGTAAATGTAAAATCTATTTACCACGTGCAGCATTTTTAACTGAAGTTCGCTTCTTGCGTGGCTAACAAAAATTGCAAAAATTACACAGATTGATAGAAATTTCCTAATTTTTTTTTTTTTTTTTTTTTTTTTTTTTTAATTAAAAAACTAAAGTTTGGAAATTTTTTCTTTTGAAATAAACTAATTTTCACGGTTGCGACTACTTATAATAGACAATATATATTAAACGCAACCTCTATGATATCCCACCGAACTCTACAATACCTTTGATGTTTCTGCTTGACTAGACTCTCACTATTAACATTTTGAGAGGTGGGGAATATAAGGAAAAACTAACAGGTTTACGTGTCAATTCTTTAACATGTTAATTATTCATTAACATTAATTACTTTTTCTCGAGAATTTTTCTGATTCCCTGAAATTGGACCAAAATAATTGATAATTTTTTATGACAAATGGGATTTCCTAAGTGCTAGAAATTTATTGAATTAAAAAAAAAATTGTTATTAGTCTTGCAGCTTTATTTAGAATATAATGGGAAAATAGTGAACGTCATATAGTGAATGTAAAATAAATTGTAAGAATTTTTTTTCTTCTAACTTGTTGATTCATGTATTTGATATTGAAATTTTAATTTTATTTTACTGAAATAATTCTTGTATTTTCTGGTAAAAAAAATTTTCGAATGGCGATTTAATTCTAATTTTATGGATTTTTTTTGTGGTTTTAAATTAGTACAGGCTTCTTATTCGATAATTAATTTAAAAAATGTAGCGAAAAAGTAGCTTAAAGGGAGAAAAAAGTATTTTAAAAAGTAGCTATGGAAAAATTTAATTTTTTTGTTATTTCTTACATAATTAATAATTACATTCAAAAATAAAATAATTTTTTCCAAATAAATATTTAAATAGAAAAAAATAATCTATAAATAAATTAATTAACATATAAATAAATAAATCAAGAAATTTTGTCAAACAATTCAATTATTGTAAAGAAGTTGATTAAAATTTTTTTAAATTCTAGAATTCTTTCAAAGAATTTTGATAAAATTTTTCAGAATAATTGCATTTTTCGTCGAATTTATTTAAAATTGTATTCAAAATAATAGAATTCCTGTCATGAGTTTTAATATTGATAAAAATATTAAAAATAATTCAATTCTTGCAACGATTATTGTTTAAATTTGCAAAAATAATTGAATTCCTACGAAGAATTTTATTATTAAAAAAAAAATTAAATTCTTGTGAAGAATTTTATAAAAGTCTTTTAAAATAATTGATTTTTTTCGAAAAATATCAGAAAAATTCTATTCTAAATAGTTAAATTCACGTGAAAATTATTTTATTTATAAAAATAATTAAATGTTTGCGAAAATTTTTTTTTTTAATTATTTAACTCATTTGTGAATTTTTTTTTGTTATTAAAATAGTAGACATTAAAAATCATTGAATTATGAGAAATTTCTGAAAATACTCAAATAATGTTGTCAATAATTTTGAAGAATTTTGAAGATTTTATATGACAATTTTTTGATTTTTTTCCAAAAACTTTATGAATATTTTTTGAAAAATAAAAAGAGTAAAATTACTTGGAAAATTTAAAGTCAAATTTTGAATGAATTTTTTTGTATTAATGTGAAATTTTATGAGAATACTTTTCCGATTTAAGTGTAATAAAAATGGGGTTAATATTTATTTCTACATGATTTTGCATATAAAAGACATTTTTTGGTCGATTCAAAAAATGTCATTTACGTATGTAAATATACGAGAAAGTAGAAAGCCTTAACGAAATTGCAGACTGAGTCTCTCGAATTCGTTTTTCTTAACTGAGATTTATATTTAAACGAAAAGAACTGTTTTTGACACTTTTATGTTCTGTTCACTGTGTTCGTATAGTTTGAATTTTTTTTTAAATTTCTGAATTACATAATGATTGGGAAATACGAAGTTTACACATTTTGTACTTTTGTTAATATTATTATCATTATTATTATTATTAATATTATTATTATTATTTATTAGGTTAAATTTAAAGTATGGTTTTTTCTTAACTTTTACCTATGACATTTTTTACAATAATAAATAAATAATATTGAAACTTTTAACAAACTTTTTTATAAAATTATTATTTGTAAATCATTTAACGAACAATTTTCTATAAATTCCAAAAATATTTAACTTTTTGTGCTTTTACAATTTTGATGAATAATTTAATTTTAACTAAGTTTTAAAATGAAAATTATTGAAATATCTCAATTTATCTGTAAATATAATAATGATTAAATATTTATTACACAAAGTTTATTAGTATATCGAATATATGGGAAACTTTAGAAATATTGTAATTGGAGATATTTATAATATTGATTAATTACATAATTGTACTTAAAGCATTTTAATTTTTATTTCATGGAGTAATTTCTGAAATAAAATATCATGAAAAAAATTGTTTATTTAAATATTTATGGAATTTTTTGTCAACATGTTAAAAATTTTTTTTTTATGACACAATGCTATAATTTTGTTTTTCTACATCATGTACAATAGGAAATAATATTGCGACATTTTTTTTTCTTCCTAAATCTCAAACTTGTCTGAAGTAATCTCCTAAATCATCTCTCGTTAGTTGCAGTGAGAATTTTCGTATTTTCGTAAATTGAGATTACTTGAGATTTAATTTATGGTTCACGTGCGGTGGAATGTGTCTCTCCTTTGAAAGCAGGCGATGCAAAAATTTCTCTCCCCTATCTTCACTGTATCATAAATTATTTCAAAACAATAATTTATATTATTTTCGTGTTAGTTTCAAGAGAGGATATGGATTTTATTACAAAAAACGTTGTGACTTTGGGAGTTTATTATTTTTTTTTGTGTGTGTATAAAAAGAAGTTTTCGAAGTGAGAAAAAAGTGAGTTTGCCGAAAGCAAGTGGAAAATGATGTTTGTTGTGCTTTTCTGCGTATTTTTTGCTCTATTCCAAGGTAAGTTGTATTATATTCAATTTCAATGTTAATTAATAATATTTTTACGTTGTATTAATTCAAAAAAATATGATTCATAAATTAAATTATTTTCCTTGTCCACTATTTTATTAAAATTTTCTAAAAGAATTCAAATTAAAAAAAAAATTGTAGTAAATTTCTACGTAAACATTTAAATTATTTTCATAAATAATAAAAATTTTGCAAGAATTCAATTATTTACAAATTTATTATAAATTTCGGTAAATTTTGATAAAATTCTTAATAGAAATTCAATTATTATCTCGATTATTATTTTCTAAGCAATTTTAGTTCAATTTTTCGAAAGAAATAAATTATTTTCAAAAGTTTTCATGAAATTCTTCAAAAAAATATAATATAAATTTTACCAGATTTTTTTCCAATGCAATTTTAATTATATTCCTTAAAATAATTTTTTTTTATATTTCAATTATTTAATTATTTCAAATTCAATTATTCACATGAATATAATTTCTTTTCAGATATTCAATTTTTTTTACATAAAATTATGCTAAATTTTTTTTAAAAAATTGAAGTAGGTTTTTAAAAGTTTTAAATACATTCTTCCTAGGAAATCAAATTCTTTAAAAAAAAGATTTTTTATCGAATTCCTCGAAAATATTTATTAAAATTTTATCAAAATTCGTCAAAAGAATTTAGTTATTTAGAAATGTGTTGAACAAATTCTTTATGTAAATAAAATTCCAAGAAACATTCGCAATTATTAAATAACTTTTTATTTTTCTATTTAAATAATTATAAATTCTCGTAGAATTATTGTCTAATAAAAATTTGTTTAAAAATGAATTTAATTTGAAATTTGAGATAATAATGAATCTTGAAAAGGTAAATTAATAATAATTAAAAAATATAATATTGTAAATAATATATAATATTTGTTTACTATTATTTTTATTGCAATATCTAATTTTAAATTTACAGTTGAATGTACTCGAGCAGATCAAATATCGACTAAAATTTATAATGGACTTGAAATTAAAAATGGAACATATCGTTTTTTGGCAAGTTGTCGTTTCTAATTATAATTTATTAAAAAAATGTACTTATTTTAATACTTTTTCCTTATTTTTAGGTGTCAATTCAAGCAGACAAGAAGCATATATGCGGGGGTGCAATTATAAATGAATATTATGTTCTAACAGCCGCTCATTGTTTCATTGAGTATATTAACTTTTTCTCTTTCACGTTCAAGTATTTTTTGTTGTGGAAATTATTATATATTTTTTATTTTTACTTAAGTTAAGAATTTATTTTTTTTAATAATTTTACATTATTTGCTTAAAATTGTTATTTATTCTTTATGCTTATCATCGTTAATTGCTTATTGGAATATTATTATTGTTCTTTTCCTGTTTTATAATTTATTATTTTATAATTTATTAATTTATTGTTTTATAATTAAATATTAATTTGTATATTAATTTTTTAGGCGTATAAGTAGTGATATACAAATAATAGCAGGAACTACAAATTTGAATTCTTCGTCACATTATCGTAATGTTGAAGAAATAATTAGCCATAATAATTTTAATCTGGAAACCGCCGAATATGATATCGCTTTAGTCAAAGTATATTTCAATTTTTTTTTAAATTTTTTAATTAATTCGTAACGTAAATTAATTAATTAAAAACTACTTTAATTGTAGTTTTTGAATTATTTATATAATTTTATTAATTTTATTTTTTAAAATACTCAGCAAATTTTTTTTTTAAATTCACAGATGGAGGAACCATTTTCATTAAATGATGATTCAATTGCATTTATTAATTTACCAAAATCTAATAATAATTTAGCAGTTAAACAACTGGTTCTTGTTGCTGGTTGGGGTGAAACTATTGTATGATTTTTTAATTCATTAATTTTTTTTACTATTTTCTCACTGTATGATTCGAATTTAAAAAAAAAATTTAATTTACTTAGAACGAAGAATTTGTGACTGAATTGAAGCAGGTTATACTTGCCGTAGCAGATCTGAAGAAATGCGAGAAGGTTTATGGGAATAAAGATATTTATCCATTTCTAGTTACGAAGAGACATTTTTGCGTGAAAAGTCGTTCAGGAATTCGTGGTCCTTGTGCTGTATGTTTATTAAAAAAAAAACTTATTTTTATTAACTACTGTTAGCCTTTATTAATTTACAAGATTCTGAACTTTTTACGAAAAATTTGAATTATTATTTTTAGAGATTCTGCATTTTTAGGGAGAATAGTATTTTTTCAGAAAAATTTTTAATTCTAATGGGAAAAAAATTGTATTAATTTTTTTTCTGTAAAATGAATATTTAGAGTCAAATGGAGTGTCCACCTGAGAACGCCAAGGTCGTCGCCAGGTGGCAGATCAATTTAAGAAAAACCAGATTGCACGCCACCTGGTGATGACCTTCGCGTTCTCAGGTGGAGAAATGTTTTCTTTTCGAAATTTTTCTATAATTATAATAAAATGCAAAAAAAAATTTATAGAATTTAAATAAAAGTTGTGTTTCAAATTTTGAATCAGTAGAAATGTAATTATTCTTTTTTTCTTTGAAAAATGCAAAATCCGTTATTTTCAGAGAGATTCTGGCGGACCTGTGATACGCATAGAAAAAAGAAACGGAAATTCCTTTCCAATTATTTTGGGCATTATTTCATGGGCAGACACCGATAATTGTGGAAATCCTAAATATCCTGATGTTCTCACAAAAGTATCGAAATATTTGACTTGGATAAAAAACCATTCTGTTTATTAATTTAAAAAAAAATTATTATATACATTACATTTGTTTAAATTTCATTTTTAAACACTACAATGAGAAATAAAATTTATTTGTTTCAAGTAACCGATGACTTGACAATTGTCAATGAAATATTTACTTGAATTAAGTAATTTTTATATTTATTTTTTAAATTTGAATCAAATTGTATTTGAACCAGTAATTTCTGTATTTTACAGCAAATACGATTAAGTGTCTATTGTCAAATAAATATTTACTTAAATCAAATAATTTTTTCTTTAGTTTATCTTTACAAATAATTGAAGATGAAGTTATCATGAGAAAAAGATGGCAATGAAAGATAAAATGGTTCCTCAAGCCTCTTGCAAGGTTAATAATGAACTTTATGCTCTTTTATAAGAAGGAAAAGTATTTTATCAAGTACTATAAAATTCCATTTCACTACATTCTTAACATTATAATCTTCAATTACTATACCTACTGTTTTATTTCTATTTTAAAATTCTGTTTATTCTTAAAAATATCTCACTTTCTCTAAATATCAATTTCTATTTATTTGAAATAAAATAAATGATAAAATTTTTTGCTATAATTAATTTTTAATTAATTTTCAATAATTAGTAATTAACTATCGAATTAATTAGTTACTAATTAGTACATAATTATGTAACTAATTAGTTATTTTTTACTAATTCAAATTTAGAGAGCAGAGATATACATTTAGCAATAAAAATATTTTAATCAAGAAAAATGTTTCTTTCATTTAAAGAAATTATTTCATTACTTTTTTTCATGACTGAAAGAAAGAGTTCTTTTAGTTTTAAGATATCTTTTCCTTGAATTAAAAGAATTTTTCATTTTTTTATTGCAATGGGAAATATTGTATTGACTAAAAGAAAAAACTAAAAATAAATAATTTCTTTAAACATTATCTGCATCTTATTTATTAAAAAAAAAAATTTTCTCGTGTTTCTTGATATTAAAGGATTAGACACAATCAATTAAAAAAAATCTCTCTATTAAAAAATATTGGGAAATTTTTTTTTTTTTGTAAAAGCAATTAAAAATTGTTTTTCCAATTCACTTTATTTTAA
Source organism: Leptopilina myrica (nomen nudum) (assembly GCA_032872475.1). NCBI lineage: Eukaryota > Metazoa > Arthropoda > Insecta > Hymenoptera > Figitidae > Leptopilina > Leptopilina myrica (nomen nudum). The sequence goes on along the minus strand of CM065461.1, from coordinate 47,276,834 downwards.
ATTAAAAAAAAATAATACAAATTTAATTTGATTTCTGAATAAAATTTAATATTTTATAATTTCACTTCTAAATGTGAAAATGATTTGAAAAAAACTATTTCTTTTGTCTAAAATAAATTTTTTTCTACTCCTGCATACTCAATATTTAAAAAAGAGAATTAAAAATATTCTGACCTTTTTTTCTTGACGTGAGATTAGCAGAATAGAAAAAAATAGACAATTGTTCAAAGTTGTAAACTTGTTTTAGAAAATTTCTTTTTCACAATGACATGTACTTTTAGATTAGATTTCATTTCTATTGAATTTTCTCACAGGGAAAAAAGAGAGAATGAAAGAAAGAAAGAGTGTAGTAATTTTACAGTTTCAATTTGAATCTAATCTAAAACTCTTAAATCATCTCTAGTGGTGTGATAATTTTTTTTATGAAAAAACATTTTTTTGTCGGAGATAATTTTTATATTATTATATATGTGAATTAAGGATAAAATGAGATTTTCAAAAAAAACGAATGGTAAATGATGCGAATTTTAAGGAGAAAAGGAGAAAAAAAGAAGAAGATTGCGCTACTATCTTTTAGTCGTAAAAGTTTAAAGTGAATTTGATATATGTTTCCCATAGTGCTTTTTTAATGATTTTTACATTGTATGGGGGACCGTATAAAAGGCTTTTTGCTTGAACGAATCTTTAGTAAGTTGATGTTGGTCGCTTCAGTTGTGCATATTTTTGTGAATTTAGAAAAAAAATTTACTTTTGGACAATTTTTTGTTTTTTTTGTATTTCTACTATTGAAACAATATTTTTGATTCTTTTTAAATTTATTTTATTTGGTGAAAAAGGTATACAGAAAAAGAAAAAAGTTAATTCTATGCGAAAAAGAAATAAAGTATCCTTTACTATACTTTTTGGTAAAATTTAAGTTGTTTGAAAATTGGAAAATCAATTGAAAATTTGTTTTAAACAATGTCAGCAAAAGTTACATTTCTTTTAATGTTTACTGCATTTCTACAAGGTACGCGAAAAAAATTGATTTACTGTTATAAATAAATTTGGTTAGTAATTAAAAACTGGGTAAATTTTAATTAGTCACTTTTGACTAAAGAAATAGTTACAATTCATACGTGGTAAGTTCCTTCATATTTTTAGTGGGTGAATAATGTGACCATTATTGCCCGAGGGTAATAATGATTCCTTTATTTCCCCAGGGTAAAAATTAGTACATTATTGCCCTTGTGTATGAATGGCTACTTTATTGCCTTTGGGTAATAATTATTGTTTTATTGTCCTAAGGTAAAAATGACTATTTTATTGCCCTAGGGTGAAAATAGTTACTTTATTGCCCTAGAGTTATAATCACTATTTTATTGCCCTAGGGTAATAATGATTACTTTTTTGCCCTAGGACAATAATAGGCACCTAAGAAGGAACTTAGCATGCGCCTTTTTAAAATCAAATAATTAATAAAGTCACAAAAATACTTCTGAGTTACATAAATAAATATTTACCCACAAGCAGGTTTATTTATAATAAAATTAATTTTTAGCCGCTAATCTTAAATCGAATTTACGGGATAAAACACTCGCAGAGAATAATGCCAATTACGGAGAATTTCCTTATCAGGTATTAGAGATTAGAATAAATTTAGTTTTTTTTCTGATTCTTTCTCGCTGAATTTCATTTTATAAATATTTTCCGTTTTCTAACATAGGTTTCGCTACGCATTTTTAATCAACACGTCTGTTCAGGAGTAATTATAAAAAACAAATACGTTCTCACGTCTGCTCACTGTGTTGAAAAGTAATTTTAATTCATTTATTTTTTACTTAAATATTAGTTTGTTTTTCAAATATTGTTTTCAGTATTTAATTATTCAAGTTGTTAATTTTAATTTTTAATTACTTAGATATTTGAGTATATAATATCAATCGGGTCAATATTTATCCACACTGTTGGTGGTTAATTAGTAAATTAATTCTGAAAGGGGTAAATTCTTGATTTACATGAGAAATTAATAGTCGAAATTATCTAATGAATAAAAGTTTAAATAAATTGAAGAATAATTTCAGTAATTAGTTGATTGATTTAGTAATATGTTTAAATAATTAAATAATAGTTCAATATGTTTTTTTAATAATTCAATAATAGTTGAATAATATTGTTTAATAACTTAATAAGAGTATATAATTGTTTTAATAATTGCTTTAATAATTAAATTATTATTTAATTATTCAAAGTGAATTCGCTTTGTGTAATTTAATAAATTATTAAATAAGGAAAGAATAGTTTGAATAGTAAATTTTAATTGACAGTTTAAATTCTTAAATTACCTACAGTTTAAATAATTAATTTTTTCATCTTGGTGGTTATTTTTTTAGTTACAAAAATGCTCCACGAAAAATTAAATTAGTCGTTGGCGGTTTGAAATTAAGTCGACCAATATTAATTTTCTATGCAAGTAAAATTATTGTTCACAATAAATTTAATCGCACAACTGGAGAGAACGACATTGCTTTGATTAAAGTAAGAAATATTTTTAAATATAATTGTTTTCTTTTTTTCTTAATTTTTTTAATTTTAAATTATTTTCTTGGTGATTTTTTATTTTCGTTAATTTTTCTTTTATTTTGTTCTTATTTTTTTCATTTTGTTGTTAATTTTTTTTTCAATATTTGCTTTTATATTTTGTTAAAACTAAAATTTTTCATAACTATCGGAATAAAGTTTTAAAAATTATAAACAGAATTAAAAAAATTTACCTTTAGACGAGAAGTCGCTTTATCTTCAGCGGTGTAGTCAACGTTGTTCGAATGCCAAATTTGAATCACACTTTAAATGTTAATCAAACTGTTATAGTTTCCGGATGGAGTCGAGTATATGTAAATTGTTTAAGTTTCTATTTAATAAAAAAAAAAAATTTAGACACATTTCGCAATTATTTATAAAATTTATCGCTAATAAAAATTCCAATGATGGTAAAAATCGAAAATTTAGTACAGAAAAAAAATGTTTTCTCTCTTCTAAAAGAATTTAAATTATTTTTTTAAATTCACAAGTGAAAATAAAATTTATTTAATAGAAGACTAATTACATTTTTCACAATTGTTTTTTAAAGTGTAAAAAAAGTCTTTATTTGAATTGAATTTTTTTCTGTGAAGTCGTTGGTTTTTTTAATAATAAAGTTTCTATTAATTCTACACTTAAACATTTTTTTTCCTTTTTTTTGTTTTTAAAGCGTACAATTTATTTTTTCATTCAATTATAGAGATTATTTTTATTTAGAGGATTAATTATTGCTGGCAAAATTATAAAATGAACAATTTTGATTGCAGTTTAATGGTTACATTTCTGATCATTTACAACGAGTGCGACTTGTCATTGGAAATCATAAATCTTGTAGAAAAATATATAATTCAGAATTGTCTGCGAAATTTTTATTTTTCACTTATCATAAAAAATCCGAGATGTGTTTGAATAATAATAATAATGGACCGTTACGTGTTAGAGAATTGCAACATTTTTGCGCATATGATCCAAATTTTATGCAGGGAACTTGTCAGGTATTTAATAATTAATATGCAATACAATTTAATAATTTATTTGAGACATAGTAAAATTTATTATATTTTAACATACTTAAATTTATTTCATTTTTTACTCTTTACATCGAAAATAATAAAATTTACTATAACTTGATCAGTAAATTATTAAAAAGTTAAGTAAAAAATAAAAATTAAAAAAAAAATTAAATTAAATTAAATTACTTTATTGAGAATAAAATTTACTTTTTCAAAAATTAAGGCTATATAATGCTTTTGTTGTATTTAATTATTCCCTAAAATTGTAACTAAAATTTATTTTTATAAATTAATTTTTTATTGACAAATTCTACGAGAATTCAATTAATTAAATACAAAAATAAATAATTTATTGAAAAATTGAATTTTTCTTAATGGAATTTTTCATGAATTCTTATTTTGTCAACAAATTTTAAATAAATTGAACTCTTTTGACGATTTTCAATAAAATTTCTAAAAATAATTACAATTTTCGAGAACTTGAAAATTGTATCGAAAATAATTGAAATTCTGCAATAAGTTTTATTATTTATGAAAATAGGTGAATTTTTTTTTTCAAATTGAATTCTTTTAGGAAATAATTTTTTGTTTAGTTTGACTCGGGGGGTGCTTTGACAGATAATGGAATACTTGTTGGTCTCATTTCGTGGGGCGATCCTCTTCATTGCGGTGGTTTCGATTATCCAGTTGTTTGTATTAAAGTTTCAAATTATATTAATTGGATTAATGAAAATGTTGATTAGATAATTGCGCGCAGTGTAATTAAAGTTGATCTAATTTCGAAACATGCCAAAAAAATTATTTTTATTTCATTATTATTTTATTATTTTCAACAAGTTTTTTTGCAATAAGTTTTTGGAAAAATTTTACCACCTACTTCATTTAGTAGTTTTTAAAATTTTTCCACTGAACAAAAATTATTTGTCGAAAATATAAATATTCATTTATGATTAAAATTTAAATGATAAATAAAATATAATTTTATTTAACTTGTTAACTGTTTGAAAAAAGTAATATTGAAGTCAAATAATTTTTATTTTTAAGTGTATAGGTGTGAAGTACGTTAAAAGTAAACTTATTATTTCCTAATATTTTTTAATTTCTCATATATATATATATATATATATATATATATATATATATACATGTGTCGATAATTGATACTGGGAAAAAAAATTAAATCCCATTTTACATGTGAATAGAAAATGGCATTGAAATAAATAATATAAAGTTATTGATTTTAATTTTGAGATGAATTTAATTTAAAAAGGTGTGAAATGCGTGTTGTCACTGTTATTATGTGTTCTATACAGAAGAAAGAGTTGAACTTCTACGCTAAAGACCTTGATTTGTACAGCTAATGATTGAATGTATCGACAAAGGTTTTCACTTTTCATTCGCATTGTGAATACAGTGTGTGTGTGTGTATGTGTTTAGCATTTCATTGCTTTTTATCAGCAAACATTATAGACAAAGTGTGTTTTGCATCTAAACAAATCCGGTTTACAAGTACAATTTGTTATTATATATGTGTACTTCTATAATTAGTAATTACAATCAGTGTAACATTTCCAATTATAATACATAGGTAATTTCTTTTTCGAAAAAATGAATTTTCATTTTTTTCTCATTCAAAAAACGGATATTTATTAATAATTTTAAAAGTTCTTTATTTTTTTACTCCCCTTTTTTTGCTTAAGGGCATTTGAACCTTTATGACGTCACAGCATTAAAATATATGCTTTGCATGAATTGTGACGTCATAATGGTTCAAATGCCCTTAATAAGAAAAAATTAGTTTTTTAATCTAATTTTTTGCTTAAAAAGAAAAAATTAGTTTCTTTATTCAAATTTTTTTGCTTAAAAAGGAAAAATTGGTTTTTTATTCTAATTTTTTGCTTGAAAAGAAAAATTAGTTTCTTTATTCTAATTTTTTTGCTTAATAGAAAAAAAATTATTGTTTTCTTTCCAAATTTTCGCTTGAATTAAAAATAAAAATTTTCAATTGACAAAATTCATTAAATTTGATCGAATTGGCCAAATACAAAGCATTGCTATCGAAACGTTTGCTTGATTCAACTAAAAATTTACTGAAGACAAAGAAATTTTTTCTAACGTAAAATTTTTTAAACTGAACCAAAAGTTTATTTATAAATGAAATAAATATTTATTTAGCTTAAGCAAACATTATAATAAATGATCAAAACAAATAAATATATATATATATATATATATATATATATATATATATACAATTGAAATGTTATTAAAATATATTATGTAGAACTGAACTATAGTTGAAATTCGATTGAAATTCAATTTTAATATTGTAATCGAAATGTAATTTGATATTAATTTTACGTATTGTCTGGGAATAATTAATTAATATTCATAATAATTATGGATTTCCACTAATCAATATCTCGATAATATTTGAAAATTAAACGTTATTTTTAGAATTTAATGTTTTATTGGTTCAGAGAGAGAGAGAGAGAGAGAGAGAGAGAGAGAGAGAGAGAGAGAGAGAGAGAGAGAGCGAATATTCATGGTTGAAATTTTTTCTCTTTTGGAATGTAATCAATTAAAGTATCTCCTTGATAAAGTAGAATCAACTGATATTATCAAATACTGACCTTCATTAATATAAACCGTGTTAAATAAACAATAAATAAATAAATGTTAAATTTATTATTATTATTACTATTCTTGACAATAATTTTAATGATTTTTAATAAAAATTGAATTTTTTTAAAGAATTTATTAGAATTTTGGAAAATAAATGAATTTTATGGAAAAATTTTGTTTGACAAAAAAATTTTCACAAATCCAAGACCTTCTCATGTTTGATGAGATTGTAAAAAATTGGAAAAATTTTTTTTTGAAACCTGCAGAGTGAAATTTTATTTGAAAAATTGACATAATAAATGTTTTATGAACAAATTGTGTCTTTTTTTCATTTTTGAGATTAAATCACTTTTAGAATATTATTTTTAAGTGAATTGAATGTTTGCAAAGACTTTACTAAATATTTGAATTGTTTCAATAGATTTATGCAAATTTCAGAGAATAGTTGAATTCTTTCGTGAAATTTTATTAACATTGTATTCAAAATAATTTAATTTCTGCGAAGAATTTTACTATTTATGAAAATAATTATATTCTTCCGAAGAATGTTATTATGCATGTAAATCATTAAATTCCTGCAAAGAGTTATTTTTAAATTTTTGAAAATATAAAATTATAAACAATAATACTTAAAAAACATTAACTTAATAAGTGATTTTTTCAGAATTTAATCATAAAGTTATCCAAAAAATTAAAATTTGAAAATAAAAATGTTTATGATTTGCATTATTATTACTTGAATACCACGTTTCTAGCTAGTTTATAAATAAATAAATAAATAAGAAAGACTTAGAAGGAGTAATTGAAATTAATTTTAGAAAATTGTTACCTGAAACTTATTCAAATAATTGATATTAATTTACGTTATTGGGTTTTTTTAAATAAATATTTTTCATTCATTCGTTCATGAGTCAAGGATTAAATTTCCCTTTTCTTTATCTATAAAAATTACCCTTTTTTGTATCGAATTTTATTCGTTTTTTTTTATTTTTATTCTCATTCTAATAAAATTGCAGTTATTTTTTGTGATTGGACCCGAGAGAGAAAGAGGCAGTCTTGCGAAGAGAATGAATAGTTTCAGCATACATGCGAGAGAAGAGTCGAAAAAAACACAATTGTTTTCTTTTTTTTTTATTCAATCAACTTAAAACATTTTTTCGTCCTCTCTCTCTCAATTGTTTAAAATATAGCTTTTTTTTAAAAAAGGAAACTTTTCATTTTTTATTGGGTCTTTTCCTTGTATTTTATTTTACTTTTATATTAATTTACTTTTATTGTATTTTACTTTTATTTTATTTTACTTTTATTTATTTTACTATTATTTTATTTTACTTTTATTTTATTTAATATTTAGAAATAGAATATTAAATTGAAAAGAAAATTTTAGTTCGTGAAATTAATTAATTCTCTAAATAATTAGAGTATTAAATATTACAATTTGATGCGATACTATAGAATTTATAATTTTTTAAAATTTATATTAAATTTCATTTCGGAAAGTGTACACTTTTAATGGTACGATTTCCAAAAAAATTTCGCTTTTCGTAAAATGATTATTATCGAAAGTTCGAGAATGGCATTGATGGTGACATTGAACTTTAAATAGTTTTGCATGAGTTTATCTGGAATATTGAAGTAGTTTTGTGCTCGTATATAAAATGGGTCAGAAAATGAAGTTACCCTGGGCCGGCTCTCACTCTTTGCACTCTGTGTGGAACGATATTAGACCTTGGACTGCTAACCCACTATAGCAACATATCCAGGAAGCGTCAAACGTCCTTCGCCTCCCGATAATACTAGCTATAGATACAGATAAAGTCTCTCTTTCTCTCTCTCTAATCATTCGAAATTTTAGACAAGCACTGAATCTGACCCACTTATATTTTCTTCCAACATTGGTCAATTCAACATTTTTCTAGTCATGATAATAATAATAATAAAAAAAAAATAATAATAAAAATAATAATAATAAAAATAATAATAATAAAAATAATAATAATAAAAAAAATAAATAATAATAATAATAATAATAATAAAAATAATAATAAAAATAATAATAATAATAAGAATAATAACAATAAATGCCCCACAATCGCCACCATAAATCCTTTAAATAATGTCCTCACTTCCTTCGCAGTTTGAATTATGAATGATCTCTGTTTTTGCCGTATGCGCGAAATTAATTCACCTCCATCATAAAAGGAAAATAAAACTAGTCGTAATGTCACGGGTCAGAAAATTTCTATATTAATTTCAACCAATTTATTATACACACTCTCTACTCGAAAAGAATCAATTCTTTATGTCTTTTCATTCTTGGACGTTGGTCAACAATTTTTTTCCTTTTTGTCATTTTATTAATTATTACGCGAGTAATGAATTTTTCTTTGGAAAAATATTTTAAGGAGAAATCTGACGTACAGTAAAATCAAAAGTTAGTCCGCAATGTCACAAATTTCGTAATTTAAAAGAGAAAAAGACAAATTAAATTTTTAATTCGTCTCGGTGGATAGGTGCGAAGAATTTAAATTTTGAATATTTAAAATGACTTAAAGTTGCTGAATCAAAAATTACAATTTTGTCAATATAAGAAACATTTGATAAATTTTAGGTTACGTAACGTAAGTCAGTTGTTATTGATAAAAAATTATCATTTTTATTCTCAAATATAATTGAAAAATGATTAAAATGTGGAAAATTTAATTTCTTGCACTTTTACCGAAAGGAATTTTAAACTTTTTAGAAAAAAAAATGACATTGTGCTAACTTTTGTTCCGATTGTTTGTCGGATTCTTTCTTAAAAAAATTTTAATAAAGTTATTGGAAATTTTTTTTTAAATTTTATTAAAATTCTTTAAAACGATTCAATTGTTTTCACAAAATTTTCCTAATTCAATGATTTTCTATATCTAATATTTTAGTAAAAAATTCCCCCAAAAGAGTTGAATAATTTTTTTTTAAATGTTTCTAAAATTCTTCGCAAATATTTGAATTATTTTCATAAATAAAAAAAATTTTCAGATGAATTCAATTATTTAAAATTTAAATAGATTTTGGAAAATTCTTGGCGAGAATTCAATTATTTTTCCTTTCTTTCACGGTATATTGGCCAGAATTTTGTTACTTATCAACAATCGAATAATTAATTTAGTTAATAATAAAAATGTTTTATTTACAAAGTCAGATTACAAATTTTTAAATCTCTATTAAAACTATCATTAGATGGTTCTTTTTGTGTATGGTTGATTGATAATGGTGTAATAAGTTACGTAAGGCGAATGGATGAGAAATTTTTCGATTACTTAAATATAAATTTTTGATTAAGCACAAGTGGATAAATTTTTTTTTTTTTTGCAAGAAAAAGTTAATTTCTTAAAAATGTCAAAATCTTTCACTTTGATATTACAGTGAAAAAAATGAATAATAAATTTTGTTAAAGTATTTTGCAATTTAGAGAAAACGTGCAACAATCCGAATTTTTTTGTATAAAAAATACTAAACTTTGAAAAAAAAATTTGTGGAATTTAGTATAATTATATCAAATATCAAGAATTTTTCATCAATTTTAAATTTTAATAAAACTACTAAATTTCACATAAATTTTTTTGAAGTTTAGTATTTTTTATATCAAAATTTCGGTTTGTTGCACTTTTTCGCCAAATTGCAAAATAATTTTACAAAATTAAATATACATTTTCTTTCAGTGATAAAATTGAAAAAAAAATTCTTTTTATGATTTTTCTCTTTTTTAAAAATACTGCAGACTTGAGTTTCATTTTTTTTGTCAATATACAGTTCATCTTCTTTTTATACGGACACGATATTTTTTCTTGTCCTTCTGAGGAATTGAAGACGTGTTAACTTGTTCGTTGTGGAGCTTTAGAGAATCTGTCTTGTTTTCCTTATAGCATTTATAATTTCATCAAAACTTTGATGTTTATCCTCCAATATTTTAATATGAAATTTCGTTGAAAATTTCATAAAAATGGATTCGTATAATCCATAAAATCCGTGTAAAATTATTTTATGAATTTAGTAATTAGTAATAAATTATTAATTCGTTATTAGTAATTAATAATTCGTAATTAGTTATTAGTGATTAATAATTCGTAATTAGTTATTAGTAATTATTAATTAGTAATTAATATTTAGTAATTAATTAGTAATTAGAAATTATTAAATTGATAATTTCAATTCCAATAAACAACAGTGTGTATTGACTTTTCGGGAAGAGTTAGTGTCACAGTTCCTTTCGCTACGTCTTCCACAAAAACATCTTTTCTTATATTGTATCTAAAAAAAAAATGAAAATTATTTCTTGTACTTTTTTAAAATTAATTTTTCGTTTTTACTCTTGATTACTTACGGATTCATTAGTACTAAAACTACAGCTTTTTCGGGTGTCAAAAATGCAATGTGCTTAATGTCATGAAGGCCATTTTTAATGGAGCTTATTCTTTGACTTCCTTCTGGCACGAATCTAGAAAAAATTTTATTTCATACTCCACATTCAGCATTGTAACTAAAATTATTTTTTTTCTTCACTTTTTCGTTTATTTTTAAAAGCAAACTTTGCTTCGAAAATAATAAATTAAATTAATAAATTAATTATTATTAATTCCACGATGAATGAATTTCAAAATAGTAAAATTTACATTATTTTGATTTTAAATTTTATTTTTGGATTAATTTACGGTTTTTTTTTTATTGATTTACGATTTTTGGATTTATTTAACATTTTTTCGAATTTATTAGTAGTATAATTTTAGATTTTATCAATAGTTTAATTTTATAGAACGACAACTATTTGGGAATTGTGCATTTTTTTTAGTGGATTTTTGTGGATATTTTCGGTTTCACTATGAAAGGAGAGTAAAAATTTTTCCCTTACTTGGAAAAGTGTCCCATCGCATAGTACATTGGTTGTTTGTAAAATGCATTCGCCGATGCATTCACAAGTATCGGTGAATCGACAAAATTACTAACCCAATTGGGACCACCTTGCATATTTAAAGCCATATTCCAATCTATCCAGCCAGTAACCCAATGCGATAAGTTGTCAATAATATTCCTCGCATAATTTTCCGCCCTTTTCCACGAGCCGAGTTTTACTTTTGGAACTTAAATATTTTAACATAAGGAATTTTATTTTTTTAATCAATTTTTTTTCTATTTTATTTTATTAATATCTGAACACTTTTATAGGTTGTGATATTAATAGAAAAAAAATTATTATTATTATTATTATTAAATAATAATTATTCTTTTATTAATATCAAAACCCTTTTCTGGATTGTGATATTGATAGAAAAAAATTATTATTATTATTAGGTAATAATTATTAAACAATTATTATTTTATTAATATCAGAACCCTTTTCAAAATTCTGATATTAATAGAAAAAATTTTTTAAATGTAATTTATGTGAAATGTTTCGAAAGGAAAAATTTATTTTACATAACTTACGTTCAAGTACCCCCTCCGATGCTTCAGTATAAATAAGAAATTGTTCTGGATATGTGTTCTTCATCTTATCCAGAGTATTTAATGGCGTTAACCAATCAAAATACCAATGAGCGCCTATACCGGAAACAACACTTTTTGCTTGGTTAGTGTTGAGAATTTTGGGAACATAATCTGTTAGTAGGGCCCTTTGACCGTCGCCTACTATAATTTTAATGTCATCTAGGTTTGCTTTCTTCATTATTGGACCTAGAAATTTTGTTAGCCAATCGCGTTGATCGTCTGCGTACCATGACATTGTTGGCATGCCAACTGGCATAAGATGTGCTATTACCGGTTCATTTTGAACAGTTGTGCCCCAAAAATATAATTCCTCCTTTTGGTACTCTTGAAAAAATCTAATTTTATGATATTATGAAGAATTAATTGGAGTTTATGTCAAATTAAATTTAGGGAAAATTAAATATTTATCAATTAAAGTTTATGTCAAATGGAATTTTTGTTAATCGAAGTTCAGGGCAAATGAATTTTATGTCAATTGCAGTTTAGGTGAAATGAATTTTATGTCAAATGAAGTTAATGTCAAACGAAAAATCTTTGTTAATTAAAGTTTATGTCTAGTTAAATTTAGGTCCAATTAAATATGTGTTAAATGATGATTTTGTCTAACGAAATTTTGTTAATTGAAGTAAATGTCAAATTAAATTAATGTCAAATAAAATTGATGTCTATTCAAGTTTTTGTTAAACCAATTTTTTTCAGTTTAGTTAAAAAAATAGTTGTAAAAATCAAAGTAGAGAAAAGTGTCATCTTCAGGAAAATCGCCAATTTATGTATTAAATTTTATAATTAACTCGTCATACTCACTTTACGAAATAATTAGCCCATGTTTGCCAATATTCGCGTCGAAGAATTCCCTTTCCATTCCAGTCGGGTATAGTTTTCATCCATGGACTCGGACTCCACGGAGAAGCAATTAAGTTCACTTTTCTCTCAGACATTGAATTAATAGTTTTCAATATCGGTATCTATGTTTAAAGTATTATTAATTGATTAATTACAATATTTAATCTAAATAGTTTTAATGAATTAAAAAAACATTTGTTTTTTAACAAATTTATTATTATTATTATTTAACTATTTATTTATTTATTTTTACTATTTATTTTTATCATTATTTAAACTGTCTATAAAATAATTGTCAAAATATTGTCAATTTCGTCTAAAGAAAAAGCGAAGAAATATTTTTTTTATAAAGGAAGAAAATAATTTCTTTAAATAAAAAAATGTTTTCTTTTACAAAAAAAATGTGGTGAATTGCTAATGTAAATTGGTGGCGAAAATTTTCACTAAATTTAGAATTGGAAACAATTTTCTTACCTTATATTCATAATCTTCTTGAACTAATTTAAAGTCTTCCAAGGCAAAATCATCTTCTGTCATTGCATAGCTGTAGGGTCTTGTGGAAAAATCACTAACTCCCATTGGTACTCGGACTAAATTGTACTCAATACTTTCCGAACCAAAATAGGATCTAAAAAAAATTTCATTACAGTAATAATATTTTGCGAAAAAAATTAATCAAGACTTTAAAATTTCTTCTTTTCTTCTTTTATTTTGTATTTAAAAATTTGGTTTTATACCCTAAGAGTTTTTTTTGCACGTCATCCGATAAGGATTTGAGATTTATACCAACAGCGTCAGTTATTGAACCACCGAAACCGAGAATATTCTGATATGTTTTCGTTTGGTCAATGCTAATTTTTATATAGGTAGCTAGAAATCAAAAATAAAATTTATTTCCATACGAATAATTCGTGTAAAATTGAAAATTCCTTCGCACAATTAAAATTCAGTTAAATGAACAGTGAATTAAAATTTTTCCATTGCATTGAATTTAAAGTTTTACTTACAACCTTGAATTTCATTTCCAAATTTGCCATTGTTAACCTGAAATCGAAGACCATTTTTGCTCGACGAAATAATTGTATAATCCAACGGATCCTGTGTTTTCATTGCACTTGGAACTTTATCACAGTAATTTGAGTCACAAATGCAGTATCCACTGTCGCCTTTAACTGTTTGAAAATTTTCACAGCCGTGCGCGAAAATCGTTTCTAAAAATTGTTTTTCAGTTAATAGATTTCCCCGTCTGAGATTAAAATAAGTGACTACAAAAATAATTTAATAAGTCAATTACTAGTTAAATAAATAGGTAAATAAAAAAGTAAATAAAATACTAAATAAATAGTTTTAAAAAAAAGTAAATAAAAATCTAAATAAAATACTAAATAAATAACTAAATAAGTAACCAAATAAAAAACTAAAAAAAAAAACTAAATAAAATCTAAATAAATAACTAAATAAAAAAGAAAATAAAAAACTTAATAAAATACTAAATAAATAACTAAATAAATAATTTAATAAAAAACTAAATTAATAACTAAATAAATAACAAAATAAATCACAAAATAAATAACTAAATAAACAGCTAAATAAATAATTAAACAAATAAATTACTAGATAAATAAATAACAAAATAAATAATTAAATAAGTATCTAAATAATTAAAAAAACCAATTACTAAATAAAAAAACAAACTAAATAAGTATAAACACAATATGTTTTTCTTTTCTTCAAAATAAGTGTTAGTAAATTTTCTTTTTTTAAATTAACAATATATTGCATTTAATACAGTAAAGTGCATGAAATAAATGAAATTGGAAATGTCAAAAATATTCTATGGTTTTTACTAGTAAAAGTTTCTCAAGCATTACCTGAAAGAAATGCAATTAGCACTGTTAATAATCTCATCGTGACAAAATGCATTCGACTGTTCACTGAAGATTTTCATTTACAAAATGAACTCTTTTTATATATAAGGTATCATTTATCAGATGTTACTTCATTGTCTTCGAAATTTCCTTTTTTTTCACTTGCACTCCACTACAAAAACATAATTGAATTCTTATCTTTAGATAAGATAAGTACAAGTCTCAGTTTCACGCAAACTATTATGTTTTGACCCTTTTTTTCTCCATTTGCGCAACTATACTTTTAGTTGCTAATTATAATTGGCTATTAATATATGTCAATAGAAATTGTTTACTAATAATTTTGCTGGTAATAATACATATCTACTAGGAATTTAGCAAAATTATAATAATTTTTTGCTGGGAATTTACTAAACTAATAATAAATGTTTAGTAACTATTTAGCAAACTTATAATAACTTTCTACTGGAGATTTACTCAACTAATAATAAATATTTAGTAAAAATTTAGCAACTAATAATTATCTACTAACAGTTTAGTAAACTAATAATAATTGTCTACTAACAATTATAGGACAATGATAGAAAATAATAATTGAAATTTTTCCAAAAAAATTTATTATTAAATATCTTTGAAAAGAATTGAATTTCAAAGAAGAATTTTTCTATTAATGCAAATAATTGAATTATTGTAAAAACTTTTACTTTTTAAAATAATTGAATTTTTACGAAGCAATTTATTAAAAAATTTGTAAATTATTTAAATTTTTCTAATAGTTTTATTAAAAGTTTTTAAAATAATTGGATTTCAAATGTTTTCTCGAATTTTAACTAAAATTCATTTTTAAATAAATTCTTATTAGAAAATTCTACAAAAATTCAATTATTTATGTACAAAAACAAATTAATTTTATTGAATAATTGAATGTTTCTGAAAATTAATTTTCATGAAGAATTGCATAAAAAATTTCTTAATAATTGATTTGTTTTGACGAATTTAAATAAAATTTTGTAGATTTGAATTGAACTACATTTTTTGCGGAATTTGATTAAAATATTAAAAATAATTGAAAGTCTGCGATGAGTTTTATTATTTATGAAAATAATTAAACGTTCGCGTAGAATTTAATTAAAGTTATTAATTTTTTTCCCCCAAAACTAATAAAAATATTGTTTTCTAGTTCTAGAAATTACTAATTTTAGTTTCAAATTGAAATAGTAATAAAAATATGTTTCATGTTGCAGGATTATTAAAATTTGATGAATGCTGTATCCTTGGATGAGAGTTAATATGAATTTTCAGCAGGGATTGTCAGGAAAATTACAGGTTAGTGGGATTTTAAATTATTTTTTTTCTATTTGTAAAACAAAGATTTATTGAGACCGCTCAGATCGATTATTTATTTAGAAAAAAAAGACAAATGTACATAAAAATTTTACGATTAGAAAAAATTATCTAATTAGCCACAAGTAATTAGTTAATATTCTCTATCTATTTTTTTTACCAGTATATCATACTGTTTATTGATTTTCCCGGAAGAATTACTCTTGCACTTCCTTTTATAACATCTTCTATTAAAACTTCACGTCTATTCCTGTATCTAAAAAAATGTTCAATAAATCTTTTTTTTATTTTAGTGGAAAATTATGATTTTATATATAAATTAAAATGATTATCCGATTAATTAATTAATTAATTAATTATTGGCTACATTATTTAGAATTTGTAAATTATTTCGTTGATAAATTTTTCACTTGATTTTTCACGACCTGTAGTTAATAAATCTGTTCATAAAAATATAATTGAATATATGGCCAATAAGCTATTAATTGAGGAATTTAATAAAAAATTAATACTCACGGATTTAGGAGAATTATCACTGTTGCATTGTCAGGGGTTAAAAATGCAATTGATTTAATTTTAGCTGAACCTCTTTTAATGCTTTGAATTCTCTTACTGTCTGGTGGTACGAATCTAGAGAATGAAATGAAATTTAATATTCTGCAAATATTTTTTGAGGAAGGGAATTAAAAATTAGTTGATTATTCAACTAACGTTGAGAAATGACCCATAACGTAGAATGTTGGTTGCTTGTAAAACGCATTTGCAGATGCATTTACTATTATTGGGGAATCTACAAATCTGTTTAGCCAGTTGGGACCGCCTTGCAAGTCTAAAGCCATGTTCGAGTCAATCCAACCGGTGACCCAATGGGATAAGTTGTCAATTATACTGTTAGCATAATCTTCTGCGCGACTCCACGAACCTAGTTTCACTTCTTGGTCTAGAAATCAAATATAGAATGAAGTGGAAAGAAAAAATAAAGAATTAAACGAAAAAATGGAGAAAAATATCGAAATTTCCGGAAAAAAACACTTTTTTACTTCTTTGTCCAAACTTTTCTCAAAATCTTGACGTTAAAAGTAGTTTTTACAGCCGGAATCATGTTCTGGGGGGAAAAATACATTGAAAACGACTCCCATGTCGAAAAATGCAAAAAAAACATTTTTTTTGTCTTTACCCCCACTTTTTTCGAAAACAAAAATTACTCAAATTTGGTTTTTTTTTATTTTAGAGTGATTGCGTATGTATTTTTAATATGGGAGTCTTTTTCAATGTATTTTTACCCATTGAAAACGATTTCAGGTCTTAAAATTAATTAAAAGTACAGAATTTTGAGAAAAGTAGGGGTAAAGACCCAAAATCGGTGTTTTTATGCATTCTCAAGATATATATTTTTCTAATCTTATTGAAAAGTTAGAAAGCTTCCATTAGGTCTGGAATAAAAACTCAAATCGGAAACTTTAAAACCCATGTGTTCCAGACCAAAAAAAGTACTGTTTTTTTGAAAAAAATGGGGGGAAGATGCCAAAAATAATTTTTTGTTTCTTATTTTCGACATTGGAGTCGTTTTCAAAGTATTTTTACCCACTGAACACGATTCCAGGTCTTAAAATTGCTTAGCACGTCAAGATTTCGAGAAAACTGGGAGTGCCAAATTAAAAAAAGTAGCGTTTTTTGAAAAAAAGTGGGGGTAAAGAGCAAAAAAAAATTTTTTTTCCATTTTTTGACATGGGAGTCATTTTCAATGTATTTTTATCCTCTGATCACGATCCCGTATCTCCAAATTGCTTAATCCGTCAGGTTTTTGCAAAAATTGGGGGCAAAGACTTATAAATTTTATTGATACTGAGAAATTTACTAATAATTTAGTAATTTACTGTTAAAATAATATGTTAACGTACTGCCTTGGAGTATTGCTGAATTTTCAGTGTTGAGTAAAAATTTATCTGGATAAAGCTTGTGAATTCTGTCGAGAAAATTGAGTGAAGTATTTTTATTGAAATACGAGTGTACGGCAATGCCGGAGATGACGTCTCTTGCTTCCTTAGTGTTTAAAATTGTTCGGACAAAATTCGGTAACAATTGTCTTGAACCATCGCCGATAAGAATTTTCAAGTAATCCATTTTTGAACTCTTTAAACTTGGTGCTAAAAATCTGGTTATCCATTCCCGTTGATCGTCTGCTTCCCAACCCATGTTTGGTATTCTGATTGTTGAAAATGCCACTCTCGGCTCATTCTGTGGCGTGAGGGCCCAGAATTTGAAATTATTTTTCTCATAAGCTTGGAAGTATCTAAAAAAAAATTCTTATCTTTACTCTTCTTTTTGTTGGCAAAAAAAGTAGTTATTAAATGTTGTTTACTAGAACAAAAGAAAAATTATGCAATCATAGTTTATTCGAACCAAAAAATGTTTTTTTTTAATTTTCTACTTGAAAGTTGAAACAGAGTTAAGTAAAGTTTTTATTTAGTTTGAATAAATTTTTTTTGGTTCGAATAACTTTTGGATTTTTTTTTTTTTTCTAATTTCACTTCAAAATTTTTTTTCAATATATTTTTTTTTCTTTTAAATATTATAAACAGTCTAAATAATTTTATTTTTAATTCAAAAAAAAAGGTTTTTCGTTTATTCAAAGTTGAAAAACTTGAGGACTGTTTAAAAAATACGTTTTTGTCTAAAAAGGGTTTTGTATTTAAAATTTGTTAAATTTGGGTAAATTTGGTATTTGCTGGTTAATGTATTTGCGCTTATGGAGTGTAGGTATTAATGAAAATCCATATTACAAGAGATTGCCTTCCCAAAATTTCAATCAAATAACATTCTACTAACGGCGGGAGACTTGATAGACTAGAACATATTTGAAATCAACTGCCTCAAACTTAGAGTGAAAGCTCGGTTTATTTCAAACTCAAAGTTCAGTAATAAGGTTTTCGATAATTCTATTTGGATAGCAGTTCTATATCGAGAGAAATTGGAATTCAATAAAAATTGAAAATTGATTGATTAATAATTCATAGGGACATTAACTGATCGTATAATAAAAATAATAAAAATAATAATAATTTTCCATCTTGTACCATTTATTTTGGTTTCATTAAATTTTCCAGTCTTATCACAACATTTTTTTACTTGAAACAGAGTTGAATAAAAATTTTCTTTAGTTTGAATAAATTTTTATTTACTTTAAATAAATTTTTATTTAGTTTGAATAAATTTTTATTCAGTTTAAATAAATTTTTATTCACTTTGGTTTCATTAAATTTTCCAGTCTTATCACAAAAATTCTTTACTTGAAAGAGAGTCGAATAAAAATTTTCTTTAGTTTGAATAAATTTTTATTTACTTTGAATAAATTTTTATTTAGCTCGAACAAATTTTGTTTGGTGCGAATAAATTTTATTTGGTTCGAATAAATTTGGGTCGAATAAGTTTGGTTCGACTAAATCATGATTGCACGTAAAATAATCCTATTTGGCAAATATTAATTTATTGGGAATCTCTAGAAATGTGTTCGTGTATAATATTAGATTTGCATCATCTTAATATAAAGTGTTTCATACTTTACGAAGTAATTAGCCCATGTTTGCCAATATTCACGACGTAGGATACTCTTCCCAGTCCAAGTTGCTTGTGTTTTCATCCAGGGACTTGGCGTCCACGGAGATGCTATTAATTTCAAATTCCTCAGAGATAGTGAATTAATCTTTTTCAAAATTGGTATCTGAAAATCAGTTTTCCATCAGTTTTTAGTATAATGAAAAAAATAACAGCAGTAATTGATGCACGGTTGCAAGAAAAGTTTCCTTTTTCTTTTTCCATGATTTTTAAGACAAAATTTTGACTTTTTTGAGATCTTTTTTTTTTGTAACATTTTTTTCCGAACAGTATTTTATTGAAAAAATAAATTTTAAGTATTTTTTTGGGTATTTTTATTACAAATACCTTGTAAACATTATCTTCACTAGTTAGTGAGAAACGTTCGAGAGCGACGTCATATTCGGACATTGCATAACTGTAGGGCCTTGGGGAAAAATCGGTTGTTCCGATTGGAACTCTTATCATACTGTATTGAATGCTGTCATATCCAAAATAAGATCTGTCAACAATTTTATTTGAAAATTATGATAATGAACAGTTTTTGTGTTTGAATAGTATTTTTTTATACCCCAAAAGTTTCTCTTGCACATCATCAGTCAAGGATTTAATATTAAATCCAGTCGAGTCTGTCAGGACTCCTCCGAAACCCGAAATATTTTGAAAAGTCTGACCTTTATTGATTGTTATTCGCAAGGGAACGTCTGAAATATTTTTAGAACATTGAGGATTTTAATAATATTTCATTATCATTTAGTTGTTAAATATTTCACTTTCACCTTTCGAAAATAATATTTTTTTAAATTCAAAAGCTTTTACTTTTTATTTTACCAATTGATTTTACTTTTCTGTTTTAGTTCGAAAATTTTTCTTACCTTCTATATTGATCGAAAAGAAGGAAAAAAAATTCGTATTGTATTGATTAAAAAATAATAATTGTCGATCAAAAAATTGTTTCCTTAGTTGAAATTTTAAAGAAGAAAATAAAATATTAAAATTCGAATTTTATAGAAACAAGATTATAACAGAAAAAAAATTATTTTAACTTGTTTAGTGAACGTACTTCCATGTAGTCTACCAATAAATGTCCCATTAGTAACGTCGAATCGAAGACCGTCCTTGTTAGATGAAACTAAACTGTATCTTGAAGTGTCGGACGGTTTCGATATACTTGGAGCTTTGTCGCAATAATTCGAATCACAAATACAATATAAGCTGTCACCTCTGTTGCTGGAAAATCTTTCACATCCGGATATGAGGGTCGTGCCTAAATTCGAAAAAGAAATTCTGTCACAATTATTAAATTCGATGAAAAATGAAAATTTTATCCAATAACATAGGGACCACAGTTGGATCCCTTTTTTTCCTTTCTTCTCTTCTTAAATTAATAAAAACTCCCAAAGACTCGAAAGTCAAATCTTTTTCTCAAAGAAAAACAAAAAATAAAATAAATTTCTTTAAAACGATTAAATTATTTTCGCAAATTTTTCCTAATTCAATGATTTTTAATATATAAACATTTAATAAAAAATTCTCTCCCAAAAAAAAGAATAATTTAAAAAAAATGTTTATAAAATTCTTCTCGAAAAAACATTCATAAAATAAAAAAAAAATTTCACAGGAATTCAAATATTAAAAATGAAAATAAAAAATTAAAATATAAAATAAATATTAAAAACAAAATTTTACTAATATTTTTCTAAACAACAAAAATAAAATGCTTCGAAAAAATTTTATTTCTATTTTTTAAAAATTGATATACTTCTAATTAAATTTCTTGAAGAGTTTTAATTCGATTTTGAAATTTTTACATAGAAATTGAATTATTTTCAAGAAATTTTAATAAAATTCCTCGTAAGAATTTTACTCTGAACAAATTTTTCAAAATTATTTCTAATTTCTAGTATTTTTATAAAATTTCCCCCAAAGAATATTATTATATTCAAATAAAATAATAAAATTCCTGACAGAAATTCCATTGTTTTTATTTTAATTAATTGGCGAAAATTTTATTATTTGTTAAAAATTCTAACAAAATTCTTTGCGAAAATTTAATTATTTTCATAAATAACGAAATTTTCACAGGAATTCAGTTATTTAAAACGGATTTTTCCTAATATTTTTCAAAAAAAAGAAAAATTATTATTTAATTAGATTTTTATAAAATTCTTCTCGCAAATATTGAATTTTTTCAGAAATAAAAAAATTTCCACAGGAATTTAATTATTTAAAACAGAATTTTCCTAATATTTTACGAAAAAAAATTAATTATTTAAATAGATTTTTATAAAATTCTTCGCAAGATTTTAATTATTTAAAAATTATTAAAAAGATTTCATTTATTATTTTTCACAACGCGGTGCTAAAAAGGGCACTTTTTTGCACCTTGTTCTTAAAAATTTTAATAAAATTGTTTGAAAAATTCAATTGTTTAAAAAAATTTGATAGAATTTGTTTCTTAAAAGGCAATAATTTTTTTTAATTAATTTACAATCACATTTTTCGAATGAATTTAATTGTTTAAAAAAAGTTTTAACGAAATTCATCGTAAAAATTAATTTATTTTTAAAACAATGTTGTTAAAGTTCTTTATAAGAATTCAATTTTAAGAAATATTTAAATATTTAATAAATCATTTATTTTTCTATTTAAATAATTAAATTTTCGTAGAACTTTCTCATAAGAATTAATTTAAAAATTATAATTGAACAAAATAAACTCATTAAAGTTTTGAAGAATTTTATTTATAAATTTCAAGAAAAAAATGTTTGAATTTTCGAAAGAAATGACGTTTGTAATTTTAAAAATAGTTAAAATTAAATAAATTAAATTTTAAAATAAGTTCTATTTTCTTTTGTTTTATTTAATTTTTAAATTAGTCAAATTTCCAAAATACGTTACTTTGAAATCTTGGGAAAATATTTAAATTCCTGTATAGACAATAGAAATAATTATTTGAATATTTATTTTAAGAAAAATTTTCTTTTTTTTTTGAATGGAATTAAGAAATTATAAAAAAAATTGAGTTATAGAAGAATCGGACATACTTTTTTACTTTTACTTTTTTTTTGCTACTTTTTTAAAATTAATTATTGAGTACGAAGCTTGAAATTGAAAAAACAAAAAAAAATTGTGCGCGCAATATCGTCAATAATAATTTGCAATATATATCTCGTATTGAATTTCATAGATACTTAGAGTTTCAATAATGTCGACACTAATAGACCAATTAATTATTATTTACCATTTGTATATATTCGAGACTACATGATTTTGAAATTAAAACAAAATGAGAGAGAATTTAGAGTAACTTGATTCACATATATATGTATATTGTGCGAATATAAATTCTAAACAATAAATGAGCGACTATTAAACACCCATTTCAGGGTCCATTCATATATATAGTAACGTAGACACACTCTCATAATGAGTTTCAACTTTTGTTTAATCAAAGTATAATAAATTAGATGAGCGGGAGTAAATGGTTTCAAGTGGAACACACTAGATACCTGGTATTTCCACTCGGACAAGTGCAACCGAGTGTGAAACGCCAATATCCCCATCGGTTCTGTGAATTCTAGTCTGAATAAATCGATATGTCTCTATATACCTAATACCTGCTAGAAATGCAACCAGAGTTGCCACTGAATCCATTTCGATATAGCGATTTTCCTTCTTTTTTTTTATTTAAACTGATTTTTGTCTTCTATAAATAGATTCTTTTATTCTATCACTGTTTATTCTTTGATGTTAAATCATTTCCAGTAGAATTTCTATAAATCCACTCTCCTTAAAATAATGAATTTTTCTATTTTTAAATCTTCCGCACAATCCTGTAAATTGAGAGGAAAAAAAATTTTACTGTTTGCGAAAATTATTCGGCTCAGCTAATTTTTTATTTTTTAATATAATAAAGGAGGGAAATTATTTTCGATAATAAAAACAAAGCAAATTGTATATAATTAGGGTAAAACAAATGTTATTTAAATTTTATTTAAATTTTTATTTAAATAACACACTAAAATAAAATTTAATTGATTTGATTTGATTATTCGACTATTATCAAATAAATATTTGCTTGAATCAATTAGATAATATTTGCTTCAAATACTGAAATATTTGATTGAAATTCGATTTATTTGATTCAAGTAAATATTTATTTTATGTCTTTTTATTTGAATCAATTAAATAATATTTGCTTCAAATACTGAAATATTTGATTCAACTACAATTTATTTGATTCAAGTTAATATTTATTTTATGTCATTTTTATTTGAATCAATTAAATAATTTTTGTTTCAAATACTGAAATATTTTATTAAAAAACAATTTATTTGATTCAAGTAAATATTTATTTGATAATAGTAAAATAATCGGTTATTTGAATCAAATAAATTTTTTCAGTGCAATTTCTAATAATTATTATGTATTGAAGAATAAAATGCAACTAGAAACGTTGAGATTTTTTTCTCTAGATTTATAAAAATTTAGAGAAAATTATCGATGATTCCAGAATGCTTAAAAAAAAATTACAAAAGGAAAAGTATGTTGGAAAAAATTAAAAAAATGTTCTTAAAGTTTCGAACGTTCAAATGAACGACAACATTTTTTTACTTTTTCGAATTTTATTTTTTTACAAACATTTTTTTCTTTTAAATAAAAACAAATTAATTCTAAAATAACAATTATTTAATTTGACTTATTTTTATTTTTTGGATAGCAATTTTCTAAAATAGTCAAGGTGAAAAAAAATTTCGTTCATTTCAATTCAACGTTTGAAACTTTAGTCACATTTTAAAAATCAAATTCTTTTTAGAAGAAATTGAAATTAATAACAAATTTAATAATATATTGAAATAAATTAATAAAATACTGAAATTAATAACAAATTTAATAATAAATTGAAATTAATTAATAAAATACTGAAATTAATAACAAACAAGAGGGAAAAAAAGGAAAAACAATTGTTTTTTAATTATTATTTTTACTAATTATTATTAATATTAATTTTACCAATAATTTTTACAAATGTTTTAAATCAAAATTTTTGCTTTTGAAAATTATCACTAAACTTCCATTGAATTTTTTTTTCGTCGAAATAATGTCAAATTAAAAAATATGAAAAACTATAAAAATAATGAACTAAATTTTTTTCCTCTTTGGTTAAGTGATATTTATTTATTATCTCATTGTGATAGTTTGAAATAGTGCATTTGTCTGTTTCCAGATGTTCTTTCAATTCTTATCATTGTCCAAACGTTGTTATTTTACATTAGTGCCCATTTAAGAATTACGTAAGAATAATTTTTTTCGTCTAGGTTGCACTAAATTTTCTACACCCTAGATAACATTAGTCAACAATTTCCAATAAATTAAAGAACAAGAAATAATAATAAAAAAAAGAAAATTGAATTTACGAAACGAATAATAAATAGAATTACTAAAAATTTAATTAATTCTTTTTTCATTGAATTCAAAGTTAAATTTCATTAAATTCTTTTTTTTTAATTAAAGTTGAAATACCAGAGTGTAAAAAAAGGGGAAAAAAATTTATTTCTGACAGAAAAAAAATAATTTTCAAATGTCTATAAACAAACAAATTTGAAATAAATTTTTATTGGGAAAATTGAAATTTACCCACTTTCAGTTCATCAATCACTTGTATTTTCATTTTAAATAATAAAAAGAACGAAAAATTGAGTTTTTTTTAAAAAAAAAAGAACATGAGAATTAATTTGCATGTGAATTGTGTATATATATACAAGAGTTACTTCTTTCGCTGAAGCTCATAAAATGATTTTCTGTCATACTTCAGAACAAGTGGAATGTACATTTTATTTCACGTGTATATAGAGATACATGAAAAAAAGCATTTCTCTTTTAAAAAAAAAATAAAAATTCGTTCTTTTTCAAAACAAAAATAAAAATTTGTTCTTTTGCAAAACAAAAATTTTAAAAAGTTTATTTTTAAAAACATAGACGAGAAACATTTTCACGGAAGGAAAATAATTTTTACATATGTAATTTAAAATTTAAATCACACTGTGTATTAAAAAATGTATGGCAGAGAAGAAAATTTTAAAAAGTATATTACTAAAATATAAATGTGAATAATTTTTACGAATGGTAAATAATTTTTAAGATAATTTAAAATTTATCACACTGCATTAAAGAATAATTCATTAAAAAGAGAATTTTTAGAACATTATTTCTTTTTAATCCAAAAAGTTTAATATTTGCAATACTTACAAGGAAAAAAATTAATTTTTGAACTGAAAGTATGAATTTAATTGCATTGAAAATTGAATTAGATTTATTGATATTAGAAATTCAAGGAATTAAATTTCCTAAGAATTAAAATTAAGGGCGAATTAAATTGTCACTAGTATTTAAAAACGAAAAAATATAATAATTTTCTTTACCTGTAATTTAACGATCTGGATCTTGCCTCAAACAAGAAGTAAAACATTATCTCTGGAAGCTCTTTATACCAACTTGAGAAAATTGTACGAAAAGCGTCACACTACTTTGTATAAATTAAGTAATTGTTTCTAATTTTCCTCGTTTCTTTAATAACCAATAAATAGTTCATCTCAATGAACACCTGCGCATATAATTTTTTTTTTGACGCAAAACTTTATTTCGTCAGAAAATTTTTTATTTGAATATAATTATGTGAAATTTATTTTTATTAAAAACGTAAATTTTATATTAAATTTTATATATTTTTTTCCGTAATTATAATGATCAATTATTAATTAATAATAATATTATTGTTAATATATTAATATAATAATATTAATTTTTACAATTATTGTGATAAGTAATTTTTTTAATTATTAAATTATTTAAAAATTTGTCCTGGAACTCAATATTGAAATTAATATGTTTTAAAATTTAAAAATGCCTTTCCAACTTTTTTTTGGAGTTATAAAAGTTTATTTGGAAAAAATGCAGTTAGGTGATATGTATAAATATCTAAAAAAAATCGACTTGCATTTTCCATAAACGTAAATGGCAACAGTTACCGCAACTCTTTGTATTGGCATCTGTGCTATAGATGATTCTGTTTCCGCAAAACTTTTCCTCAGAGAGAGAGAGAGAGAGCCGATAAGAGTACTCATTCAATGCATTTATGTTTAAGATATAAATAGTTATTCTCACATGACTGAAGTTAAGGCTAAGATACATTTTTAAAATTGCTATCACAATTTTTTATCTTTCACATATTATTATTTTTTATTTAAACATTATTTATACAAGCCTGACTGAAATTTAAAATTCCCATCGTCACACCGCTGCATGTGGCAAATTTTGATTTTTTCTTATTTTTATTATCGAATTATTTTTTATTCACTTTTTATTATTTTCAACTATCTTTGTTATTTTTTATTGTTTTGGAAAATTATTTTGTTTACTATTGTTAATAATTATTAATTAAATAGTATTCACGATTTACAATATGGCGATGGTATTTTCCACTTGAGAACGTCAGGGACACCGCCAGGTGGCAGTTCAGTTAAGAAAACCAGACGCCACCTGGTGATGACCTTGGCGTTCTCAAGTGGAGAAATCGGCCATTTTCTTTCTAAAAAACTTTTATATAATACAAAAAATTTACTGCGAGAATGGTAAAGAAATAAAAACGAATAAAAGAAAAAATAAATAAGAATAAAAATAATACGATAAAAAGTAAATAAAAATAAAAATACAATTATTATTAAATTTAATTCTGTTTAAGGAAGAATTATTCATTAATATTATTAACATTTTATTGGCGTTTTAGTATTATTTCAATTTATATTATCATTTAATAATTAGTATAATTTAATTTAATAATTTGAATTTATTTAATTTGATTTCAATTAAGCTAATATTTCAATAGTTGAGATTTTTTTGCTTGTGAATTGTTTCTAAATTTTGAAGACGGAAAATATTGTCTGATTGATTGAGTTTTGTAAAAGAAATAAAAATTGTGTCAACATTGGAATTATTGTCGTCTCTACTATTTTTTTTTTTTGTAAAAGAAAATTGTGAACGAAAATTGTTTCCTTATTTTTAATGTTCCTAAGCGTTAGGTCATGGATTTTCCATAATCGTTTTCCAATTTCTCTAAATATAGGTAAATAAATTCTCTTTTATATACCAGAAAGCGAATATTCGCTCTATTTATTTAGAAATTAAAATTTTCCTCCTGCTCTTTGACATGTGTATTGAAAGTTTAAAGATAAACTATTTTATTGACACGTAATTATAAATGAAATGACAAATGAAAAGGAGAAATTTGAATTTTTCTATTAGTAAAGAGGAAATAAAATGAGAGAAAGAAATGAAATAAAAATGTTTTTTTTCCATTTTTTGTACATAAAATTATTATTATTGAAATTATATAAAAAAAATTTTTTTTATTTTTAGTTTAATAACGAGACAAAAAAGTCGAAAAGATATTAATTTATTTACGGTAAAGAAATTAATTACAAGAGTCAAGATAATTCTGCAGAAAAAAAATAGATCATGAAAATAGCAAATTAAAGTGAATTTAAAATTGAAATCCGTTGATATTAATTATTAAACATTAAAAATTTTGTTGAAAATAATTTTAAAAATGTGATTATTTACGAAAATCTTAAGATTCAATGTGGAGACGATATTCTCCACTTGAGAACGCCGAGGTCACCACTAGATGGCAGTTCAGTTCTTTCTTGGAATTCTCACTGACATCTGGTGGTGACCTTCGGCGTTCTCAAGTGGAGAAATTTGTTCAAACCACCATTTTAACGCGGAAAAACTTTTTTACAATTATTAAAAAAAGGTTTTTCAAAGAATAATTTAAATTATTACATAATTTACATTACTCAAAGTATTAAAATTAATTAAATTATTTAAATTAAGTAAAGTATTTAAAGTAATTAAATTATTTATATTAAGTACATTAATTAAATAATAAATTAATTAAAATTGTTAAATAATTTAAATTTAAAATAGAAAAAAATAATTATTTTAGGCAAATGAATATTTATTTGATTGACTATTGGCAATATTGTTTATTTTAATAAAGTAAATTTTTTTCACAGTGGAAAGAAAAAACTTTGATAATTCAAGGGTAGTTGTGAGTAATGTAGATTATCGAGAACACACAAATAATGAAGAATAAATTCAATATAGACTTCAATATATATATACGGATACATAATTTCTATCTAACCTGTCAATAGACAATTGTGTATCTTTTCGCATATTTATCCACGTGAATACGATCAATGTCGCTAGACAATGAGATCATGGCCGTAAATTATATCGCGAACCAACAGGATCTTCTATTATATATTTTTCATTCTATAATTGCCGCATTCAATTAAAAATCTTTTATACTTTTATTTAAAAAAAAAGAGAATAATTTTTCTGAAAAATTCTAAATATTCCTTTTTTTCTATCTATTTTTGTACTTTTTTTAGTATTTTTTTTTTACTACTTTTTTATATCTAGAAAAATTCAATTTGAAACTAAAATTAATAACATATTTTTTTTAGAAAATAGAAATACATTTTTTTCTCCTTAATATTTACACAAAAATGCACATTTTATTGTTGTTGGTATTTTATTTCTTTTCTTTTTTTTGTGTTGAAAAATATAAATATTGTATAAAGGGGAAAAATTTCCAAATAGAAAATAAAATTCACCGCATAGAGTAAACGAGTTGATTCACGAATGAGTTTTATTTGCTGAGAGAGTATTTCATTGTTACTTTCATCACTGTCCGAACTGAAAAGTTAAACTAATAGTTGCTATTAGATAACGTGGTAAACAATGAATGTGTATAGCGTAAATCTACATAGCAGTAGTTGGTGGATTAAAATTTTATCAGTAATGAAAATTTCAAACTCTATATTTTACAACTAAGTAAGTATATATGTATAGTTTCAGTTTAATGTAATTCTAGTTTAATTAAATTAGTTTGAAAAAGTAAAATATTGATAATAATATTATAGTCATTACTTAAAGTTCTAAAAGAGATTATTCCGTTTATTTCTGTGAATAAATGGAGAATAATGAAAATAAGAAGAAGAAAAATTAAAAAAATTAAAAAATAAAAAACAATAAATGAAAATAAAAATATTAATAATAGTAATAATAATAATAATAATAATAATAAAAATAATAATATAATTATAACATTGGAAAATATTGACAGAATTTTTACTAATTTTTATCAATTTTTATTTTTTTTATGGCAAATTTAAATATTTTGAATATAAATTCCAGTATATTTTTATATCATAAATTTACGATGTATTAAAAAATTTATTTTTGAAAAAAAGTAAAAATTGATAGAAGAAGATTTGGAGAAATTCGATTATTTTCTTAAATTGTGAAATTCTTTGGAGGGAAATTCAATTATTTTCCTTAATAATAAAAACTCTAATGTGGAATTTTGTTAATATTTTTCAAAAGTAATCGAATTTCTAAATAATCGAATATCTGTAAAGAATTTTACTACTTTGGAGAAAATTTGAATTTTTACCAAGAATTCTATTTAAAACTTTTGAAAAAAGTCTCGAAGTTTAGAGAAGAATTTTATTATTTATAAAGATAATTTTAAGTTTTTGAAAACTTTTATGAAAAAATTATTGAAAATAATTGAAATCTTACAAAGAATTTTCTATTTGGAAAATAATTGTTTTTTGAAGAAGAAATTTATTAAATTAGTAGATTTTGAAAATTATTGAGTTGTGAAAAAGTTTGTAACACAAATAAAATTATGACCTGAATTTAATTAGAATTTTTGCAAAATAATTGAATTTTAAAGGAAAATTATTTTATTACTTATAAAGATAATTGAAAATTTTGACAAAGAATTTTTTTTTTGAACTTTTAAAACATAATTGAATGTCTGCGAAGAATTTTATAAAAATGTATTTAAATAAATGAACTTTTTCGAAGCAAATATTCAAAATTTTCAGAATTGTTGCGTTAAAAGGAGTTAATAAAACGGATTGAATTCGGAATTATATTCTTTACAATTTTTTAAATAATTCAGTTTTTTCGAAAAATATTAAGAAAAACTTTGTTTTCAATAATTCAATACAATTATTTTTATTTACGAAAATAATTCAATGTTTGTGAGAAATTTTATACAAATTTATTTTTTGAATTTTTCCAATTCTTTTGGGGAAATTTCGTTTAAAATTCCAGATATTAATTATTTTTCCAAGAGATTGCAAATTGAGACATGAAAACGTATCAAAGTTTATCGAATCAATAAAATTTTGCCTTAATTTGTAATTCTTAGAAAAACTCCGATATTTTTAAAATTATTTATATTCCAATTACTATTTGTTATAAATGATATTATTAATAACTAATAAAAAAAAGCAAGGGAATTTTATTTAAAAAAAAATTATTCAATATAGTCGTAGGGCAATTGGTTATTTGCGCGCTTATTTTCATCTCAAAGAAGATGAGGGAATTCGACTTGAGATTATTGAAGGCGCACTTCGATGTGTCTGGATTAGAAGGGTCGAGGGTGGATTATATTTTCTTGACAGTCAAGCGGATCAAAACTTGAGCTCTAGTGAGGTTGCAGATCTCAATAATGGCGTGCGAGTATAGGAGAATTTAGATTTTAGGGGAGATGATATGGGAGAAAGTGAGTTAGATATAAAATCCCTTTTGCAATCAACTTACCATGAAGTAGCATAAAGTAGCATAAAGTATCATAAAGCTGTCGTAAAACAACCTGTTAGAGTAATAATAAGCAAATGATATTCAACAAACAAAAGAATTTTTGCATTAAATAACTTTAATGCTATTAATTATTATTGCTATCTAGATAACAACTGTCTGTCATATTTTTTAAATTGATAATAATTTTTACCAATATGATGTCTGACCAAAAAATGAATTTACTACTTTTTCTACTCAAAAATAATTTTATTGTTACTGCGGCTAGCTCCTAGGGAGCTCAAATTTAGTACAGATACGTATTTTCACTCGTAGATTACAGGAAAAATATAGAGAATGTGATTGGAGGTGATGGCCATAGCGTTGTCAAGGAAAAACTAAAGCAAAATTAATAATTAATAAATTCTCACTAATATTTCAGTCATCCACATTCAAAAAAAAAAAAAAAAAAATACAAAACATTCATGTTCTATTCCGCATCACCCAAGAGGTTGAACATTAGACGCGTTTTTGCATGGTTTCCCCGTTTCACATTCTCTCAATGACAAATTTATAGCAAAACACGTTTACAATTTTAACGCATTTGAATTTGTGATTGGAAAAATGTGGAATAGGCCTACTCCATTCCCTCCTTCACCGAAAGAAAATTTTCTATTCGAATCAAAAAGAATTTTTTTTGATCCAAATAAAAATAAATATTTGTCTCAATAATTCAACATTTATGGAAAATAAATATTGAACTTTTGATAAAATACATTTTTCTCCGATTGAACACATTAGAAGCAAAGTCATTGAGTTTGAATCTACGCTGAACAAATCCTCCTCAAAAAACCGAATTTAAAAATAAAATTTCTAAGACTTTGTTTTTAATGTGGAACACAATTTATTTGAGTAAATATTAAGAAAATTAACGAAAATATATTGTGTTCCGAAGGACCGCTGAAAAAAATATTTAATATATTTAAATATATAATCTAAACCAGAAAAATTTATCTTCACCTGAAATTAAAAATAAAGTGAAACAAAAGAAAAAACCTGCAACAAAAGAAAAACCCTGAAACAAAAAAAAACCTGATATAAAAGAAAAAAAAACCTGAAACAAAAGGAAAAAACCTGAAACAAAAAGAAAAAAACCTGAAAGAAAAGAAAAAACCTGAAACAAAAGAAAAAAAACCTGAAAGAAAAGATACAACCTGAAACAAAAGAAAAAAAACCTGAAACAAAAGGAAAAAACCTGTCACAAAATTAAAAAATATTTTCATGACAAAGAAAAAAACATAAACAGATAAAAATGTGACAAACATGATAAAAAATGTCAATATGGTACATAAAAATATTTTCCTATGCAAAAAATGTTGTTCATGAACAAAACACATGCAATGCGATGCATCAAATCTGAAACAAAGTAAAAAATATTTTTGCCTGTAACAGAAAATAAATATTTTGACAAGCATACAAAAACTTTAAAAATAGAAAATCGTAAAATAGTAAATAATCTGAAACAGAGAAAAAATGTTAACAGGACTGAAACTAAGTAAAAAATATTCTTGCCTAAAACAGAAAATAAAGAAACGTTAAAAATAGAACAGATTAAAAAACATATTAATCTGAAATAGAGAAAAAATTAAAAATACCAAAGAAATTAAAAACTCAAAACAAAATTTTTACCCATAAAGGAAAAAATGTTGCATCGTAAAATAGTAAATAATCTGAAACAGAGAAAAAATGTTAACAGGACTGAAACTAAGTAAAAAATATTCTTGCCTAAAACAGAAAATAAAGAAACGTTAAAAATAGAACAGATTAAAAAACATATTAATCTGAAATAGAAAAAAAAAATTAAAAATACCAAAGAAATTAAAAACTCAAAACAAAATTTTTACCCATACACTGTAAAAAAAAGGAGTTAAATTTTAACTCCCCAGGGAGTCTATAAAAGTCGCACCCAATTTGGGAGTTAATGCCAGGGGAGTTAAATAAAAGGAGTTAAAATTTAACACCCAAATGCTGACTCCCCATGGAAAAAATAACTCCCGCGGGTGTTAAATGAAGGGAGTTAAAAATTAACTCTCTTTTGGAGTGAATTTTTAACTCTAAAAATTTAACTCCCTACTCCCGAGTCCGTTAACTCCCTAAATTTTTTACAGTGTAAAGGAAAGAATGTTGCATCGTAAAATAGTAAATAATCTGAAACAGAAAAAAAATATTATCAGGAAATAGCGAAACACCTGAAAAGGATATTGACATAAAGCATTAGCAAAAATCAGAAAACAAAATAAAATAAAAAAAAGATATTGAGCAAGTATCTTCAACTGCAACTAAAAAACGTTGACCTGAAACAGAAAGTATAATTTCATTAAAAAACTGTGAAAAAAAATTTTAATTTAAAAATGTTGCATATCTCAAAAAAAAGGATTTAGCTGATGTAAATTTAAAACTCAATAGTAGACCTCGGATTAACTTTTAAGGAGCAAAAAAAAAGGATTTTTTTAAGTTTAAAAATTTCGTTTTAACTAATTTTCTTAATTTCTTTTAAAAGATAAAATAAGTTACATTATTTTTCGTGTTTAATTAAAAAATAAATTTATTTAGAGATTTTCCTTCTCGAAAGTGATTCTTTGTTATTTCTTATTACAAAAATTCACAAATATTAAAGATCTAAATTTAAATAGCAGAAGATAATTTTTTTTCGTCCGGTTTTTATGAAAACATTTCTTTCTCAAGATGAAGAAGCTAAGATATTTGCTTCCAAAGTAATTCTTTGTTATTTTTTAAGACAAAAATGTAAAATGCATAAATATTAAAGATCAATAAATTTGAATAGTAAAAGATGATTTTTTTGTTCCATTTCTTATTTAAAAAATTCTTTCTCAAGATAAAGAAGCTGAGATATTTACTTCCAAAGTAATTTTTTGTTATTTTTTAAAACAAAAGTGTAAAATACACAAATATTAAAGATTACTAAAAATAGCAGATGATTTTTTGTTCTGCTTCTTATTGAAAAATTTCTTTCTCGAAATGCAAAGAGTAAAAGATTTTCTTCCAAACGCCCTTTCAAGGGCAACGTAGAAACAAGATTAAATAATTGACACCAGTTAACAATTGAATACCATTTAAAAAGAAAGTCAAGTCATTTCTTTTTAACCAATTTTTGACTTTTACATGGCCGCAGCCTGTTTAAAAGTTGCTAGCAAGCAAACGCTTCTACAAGGGTAACATGCCAACTTGACCTGTATACTTTCCTTTGGTGGTTTAGGTGCTATTAATGCATTTTTGGTCCTTGGCAACGACAAGAATACTTTCTTTTCAAATGGTCCATAATATGCAAATAAATGAAAAATGCTTAAATTTCCTTAAAATTCTAAACGATCATTGAATAATTATAATGGTCAAACTTTTGAAACATCGAATACTAATTTCTTCGAATTTTTAGAACATTGAATACTTCTAATCGAATTTTCAAAACATCAAATGTTAATTTAAACAAGTTTGTGTAAACATCGAATATTATTTTGAAAGAATTTTAAGAACATTGAATGCTTTTTTAATTGAAACATTAAAATATCGAAAGTTAATTTAAACGAATTTTAAGAACATTGAATGCTTTTAATCGAATTTTCAAACATCTAATGTTAATTTTAAAAAGTTTTTGTGAACATTGAATATTAATTTGAAAGAATTTTAAGAACATTGAATACTTATTTACTTGAATTTTCAAAAAAACAGAATATCAATTTTATGAAAAATGTTGCAGTTGTTTTGTTTTTTTTGTAGAGTTTACATTTTATATAATTACAAACATAGCTCATTTCAGGCTAAGTAGTACTGTAAAATTTTAATAATATTTACCTATTTATCCAAAATTTTATACTTTGCAATAATTTTTTCTCATTTCATTTGAATGTTGACAAAATAGTTTTGTACGCTACTAATAAGCAAAGAGGCAACTTTACAGTAAGTAATAATATTAAAAAGAAGTTTAGAATGCCAAGAAAAAACGAATATAATAAATTTATACCCAACAATGAATTGGGTTTATTATTTTCTATCCCCTAAGTTGTAAAGTATAAATGATTCATATTTTTTTTTAGTAAAAATACAATTTTTAATTGCAAAATATAATTGCTTGTAACTTGAATTAAAGCAATGTGTGAAAGTGTTCACTATTATTATTAATTCTCTGATACTTGTCAAGACAAAAATGTAAAGAACAGAAGTAAAGAAAAAATAGCAGATGATTGTTTTCTGCTTCTTGTTAAAATTTTTTTAAAAAAGTTAAGAGGATCGACAGAAATTAGTTTAGAAAATAAAACGAATATTCTTGTAAAACGGATGTAACTTTTTCAAGTACTCTTCGGGGTCGCAATCTTCCGATAGGTTAAATTTCAACCCGTCGTGAAACATCTTCTGGGAGCAGAGCTTCCGAAGTTACATTGCAATTTAAACTCTTTTTCAGTTATGCTATGCTTCCGACAATCAGTTATTTGAAAATGTTGTCGAACAGATTATAATTAAAAGAAGAAAGCCAGATTTTACTTGCTAATAACCATTATGATTAAGAACAGTACGAATCCGGTTTCTTTTGAAACATCCACGCTTTGCAACATAGACAAGGTAAAACGAACACTGCCACACTGACTCTGTAAAAGGCGTTAACGCAATGTAACCAAGAAAAGGTTAAACTCATCCGACTTCACTTTTTCCTTCTTTCAGAAATCACTCTTTTGACAAGGAAATTCGCAGCTTATTTTCTAAACATCAATATTTATTATTTTTTTATGAGTCATTTTTTAGCACAATTTTCAAGTGAATGTACAATTCTTTACAGTAATGTCTGACAAGTCTATTATTACGCTACATTTTTCATGAAACTTTAATTAATTTTTTAAATTGGCAACTACTTCTTTTCAAATAATGTAAGAATCTGATTTTTTGTTCTTAAAAAAGTAAAAAGCAAATGGGGATAGAATTATTTTTTAATATTATTACTTACTACTTTCAATATTAGAATGTAAATAGAATTTTTGTAGAAAAGTTTACACTTTCTATCTTCAAAAAAGTTAAGACCAAATGGGGATATAACAATTTTTTTATATTACTACCTACTAATTTCGGTACTCAAATAAGAATGTAAATTTTGGATAAATAAAATAAATAATATAATCATAATATAATAAATATAATTCATGAATTGTAGTAAATTTAGAATCAGTTCTTAATAGAATACAATTTAACGTAAAACAAATATTACAATGTTCTTAAAATTCTAAATTTGCTTTATAGTCGTTTTAAAAAACTAAAAAAATATAATACTTCTTTCATTTTTTTCTTAAATACTCCAAAATATTGTGTTAGAATACAATTAAATAAAAAACAAAACATTACAATGTTCTTAAAATTTTGAATTTGTATAGTCGTGTTAAAAAACTAAAAAAGTAAAACTAATTTTTTAAAAGTTTTTAAAAAAATACTTGACATTATTGTCTTAGAATAAAATTAAACATACAAAAAACATTAAAATGTTCTTAAAATTCTGAATTTGCTTCATAGTTGTGTTAAAAAACTAAAAAAATTAAACTAATTCTTTAAAAGTTTTTTAAAAAATACTTGACACTATTGTGTAATGATTTTTCAATTTTTAAAAATTATTAAGAAATAAATTTTAAAATTTTATGAAGTAAAATGTTTAGAATTTTAAAGGAAAAATGGTTTGAAATTTTTTTTTTATTTTTTGGAAGAAAATCCATAGAAAAAACCTTTTTTTTTGAACTATTTGAAGTATCTCGTTAAACATAAATAAACATACAGGAAAATGAATCTATATTAAGAAAGAATCTTTCAATAATCCGTGGACTTGTGAAAATAAGTAGACCCACAAGTATTTACCAGAAAAATTAAATTTCTTTTCTTTTTAACTACCGAGATATTAAGGGCAGAGAAAACTTTGTTTCTAGAAAAAATTTCTGCAAATTTTCTGCTTTGAAGGGAAGAAGTAAATAAAATTTT
Organism: Leptopilina myrica (nomen nudum); assembly: GCA_032872475.1. Classification (NCBI taxonomy): domain Eukaryota; kingdom Metazoa; phylum Arthropoda; class Insecta; order Hymenoptera; family Figitidae; genus Leptopilina; species Leptopilina myrica (nomen nudum). The sequence continues at coordinate 47,239,771 of CM065461.1, read as the reverse complement.
TTTTAAACTAAAATAAAAAATATTTTCATAAAAATCGTGACGTCATAATTATTAAAATTCTCTTAAGAATAAAAATAAAGTGAATAAAAGTTTGAAAAAATAAAATAAAATTTGAAAAAAATTAATTTAAATTTGAAAAAAATTATTAGTTACTAAATTAATTAGTTGGAAAATAAATTTATTTCCAATATGATAAAAGAAAATATAGGGTTTTTCAGAAATGTTCACTCAAGGGCGCCCCACTGAGACCGAAGGTTCTCAAACTCAGTTTATTATCTTTTATTTATATAAATACAAACGACAATAAACCGAGTTTGTGAATCTTTTGTCGTCTTGGGACTCCCTGGGGCGAGCATCTCGGAAATTCCTAATATTAATTAAAATTTTAAAAATAAAAAGAAAATTATTCAAATATTAAAAAAATGAGAAGAAAAATCTCTAAAAATTAAAAAAAAAAATTATTTAAAATTAAAAAAAAATTATTTAAAATTAAAAAAAAAATTATTTAAAATTAAAAAAAAAATTATTTAAAATTAAAAAAAAATTATTTAAAATTAAAAAAAAATTATTTAAAATTAAAAAAAAATTATTTAAAATTAAAAAAAAAATTATTTAAAATTAAAAAAAAAATTATTTAAAATTAAAAAAAATAAAATTATTTAAAATTAAAAAAAATTTCAACAATTTTAATTCTGATTTTTTTTAAAAGCGGGGCAAAAAAAGGAAAAAATTATTTAAAATTCGAAAAAATGAAAATAAAAATGATTTAGAAGTTGAAGAAATAAAAAAAAAAATTTTAATTAAAAAAAATTTCAACAATTTTAATTTTGGTTTTTAAAATGTGACAAAAAAAGTATAAAATTATTTAAAATTTAAGAAAATGAAAATAAAAGTATTTAAAAATAAAAATGATTTAAAATTTGTAGAAATAAAAAATAAAAATATTTAAAATTAAAAAAAAATTTTGATTTTTTTAATATGTAAACTTTAAATTTAAAAATTTTTTGCAAACTAAAAATATGACGTGAGTTTTTAATTTTAAAATAAATTAAAATTTTTTTTTATTTTAAATGATTTAAAAATTTGGAAAAAAAATTTAAGTCATTTTAAATTATATTTGAGCTGAAAAATATTTTTCTAACTTACAGTAGCCAGTCTCAGCGTAAACTTGATTTCCATCCTGGAGCAGCATTTCTTGTTTCACGTCACTTTTGGGCAATAAAAAACACTCAGTCTCGGTTTGGAATATTTTTAACACTACCTCACGACTTTTTGGAGAATATCCAAACTTATCCAAACTTATCCAAATTCATCCAAACTCTTCCAGTGTATCCAGACGTATCCGATAATATCTCCAAATGTGTAAAAAAAATCCAGAGTGTCCAAGAACATCCAAACGCATCCAGACGTATCCAAAAAAATCCGAAGTATCCAAATGAATCCACATAGGTCCCACTGTGAGGTCCTACACGGCCCAAGGCAAATTTGCAACTGAGGAAATGTCTGTCCCTCAGCTGACGATTACCGTTCATTGCTTCTTAATGAGTTTTTAATTTCTTGGAAACTTTCGAATTTTTCGAAAATTTTATTTCAATTTTTTTTCCTTTTGCTGATAATAAAAGGGACAAAAAATATGACTTGGGTGGTGGTGGGGGGGGGAAGGGGGCGGGGGGTAATGACACACTACTTTATTCAAATTTCTTGCAAATTTCATTTTTTTCTCTCATTCTTAGAGGAAAAATTTTTTTTTTTCAAAAATATTCGAAAATTTTTTACTACTTTTCTCAGAAAATAAAAGGGACAAAAGCATCATGCTACGTCATTATCATCTCTTTTTCTTTTTCTCTTAAAAAAAAATAAAAAATTCAAATTTTTTAAAATTTGATTAATTGATTGATTATAAATGAAATAAAAATATTACGAGGAGAATTTTCCAGAAGAGTCCTGAAAATTTTTTAGGAACACCACGAAATTTTTCCCTTTAATTACTATGTGAACTTTTGAAAAAGGTTATAATCATAATATAAATATAATAAAAAAAAAGTGGGTAATTAATTATTTTTTACATAAATTTTATTTTCAATATCGAATTTTATTTCTATCACTAAAACATTTTTTTTTTGACAAAGTTTATATTCTGAAATTAGTTAGAAAAAAAAAAGTTTTCGATTAATAACATTTAATAATAATCATATTTTTGTTGAAATTCTTAAACTGAAAACTTTGTTTGCGAATTGGTAAATTTGACTAATAAATAGTAATTTTCAGTAATAAATAGTAATTTTTACTAATAAATAATAATTTTCAGTAATAAATAGTAATTTTTACTAAAAATAGTAATTTTCAGTAATAAATAGTAATTTTTACTAATAAATAGTAATTTTCCGTAATAAATAGTAATTTTTACTAATAAATAATAATTTTCAGTAATAAATAGTAATTTTTACTAATAAATAATAATTTTCAGTAATAAATAGTAATTTTTACTAATAAATAGTAATTTTCAGTAATAAATAGTAATTTTTAATAATAAATAGTAGTTTTACTAATAAATAGTAGTTTTTGCTAATAAATAGTAATTTTTACTAATAAATAATAATTTCTACTAATAAATAGTATTTTTACCAATAAATAGTAGTTTTTGCTAATAAATAGTAAATTTTACTAATAAATACTGTCTTACTAAAAATATCTTTACTACTTAAGGGAAAAAATCACATAAATTTCAATTTATTGTCTGACTAAAATTTGCCTTTACTACTAAAATTATATTTTTCTTCTTCTGATAATTGACGGAATAAATTAACAATACTTTTTCATGCAATGACGCCTGACTAAAACTTTTTCATACAATGATGTCTGACTAAAACTTATTTTTCTACCTTAAAATAACGGTTTTTATCACAAAAAAAACCTATCAAATTCAAAAGACCTCCTCCAACACCAAAAATATAATTTTAGGTTTCGTCTGACTAAAATTTACGTTTACTACTTAAATTATTTTTGATTATTAATCATTATGGTAATATTCGACTTAGTTGTGCAACGTCTGACCTAATTTACTTCTACTACTTACAGGGAAATAATACAAATAGTTTGTGTCGTATTAAAATTTTTCGTCTGACTAAAAATTTACTGTTACTACTAAAATTATATTTTTCCTTCCGATAGCTGACAGAATAAATTATTAATATTTTATCACGTAATGACGTCTGACTGAAACTTTTTTACTACTTGAGGAAGTGTAATGTACTGAACTTTACTTTTACTACTTAAATCATTTTTATTACAAATAATGAGTAAGATAATTTTTTACTTAGTTTATAATGCAACTTCTGACTAAATATATTTGTACTACATGCAGTAGAATAACACAAATTTTTAATTTGTCTGACTAAAATTTACTTATGATTGGGTCTGACTAAAACATGTTTCTACTACTGAGAGTAAAAAATTTGATAAAAATTTTTAGGCTTCTTTCTGGCAACAACTGACGTTTACTACTGAAAATTAAAATTAAATTCCACCAATAATATGATAATAGGAATTTAAAGTTTCAATGTCGGGTTAAAATTTACTTATACTACTTAATGGAGGAAAACACAAATTTTCCATTTTTCGTCTGGCTAAAATTTACCTTTACTACTTAAAAGTGAAAAAGCACTTTTTGTCTTGCTAAACCTTACTTTTACTAATTAAAAGTGAAAAACAATTTTTTCAATTTTCGTCTGACTGAAATTTACGTTTACTACTGAAATGGTAAAAATTGTTTCTCGATAAAAAAAAAATTTCTCTCCTTCAGTCCCTAACATTGTTATCTAAAAAGTATCAAATTGCAACGAATTGACCTTAAAAAGTGGATCAAATCATCATTTGATTTCAATTTTTGTATCATTTTCATCCATTTAGGAATCATTTTGACTTTTTTAGAAATTTTTGTGATTAATTCGAATAAAATTAAAGAGTGCCTTGTTTAGAATTTGTCTTCCAAAAAAAAAAAATGGCAAATGAGGTAAAACAGCAACAAAAAGTGCTAAATCCGCAGTTGCAGACATTTGTAAATTGTATCTATCTCTCTTTATTTTTATATATATGACGAATTTTCTTGGCAAAAAGCTACAAGGGGACAAAATAAGAAAAAGGTCACGAGAAATAGAAAAACTAGATGAACAAATAGCAATAGTGTGCGGTCGTGTGTCTTGAGGAAAGTGCCTGAAAGAATGACACAGGACGAAAGGACGAGACTATAAGAGACAAACGGGATGAAAGAGTAGTGTATAAGGGTTGAAAGACAGAGAAAGAGAGAGAGAGAGAGAGAGAATTACATGTTATACCGGCCGCGGAGGCTGCGCGGAAAAATCGATAGAAGCAGGCGGTGAGATACGCGAAGTGTGGCAGACCGCGCAGTCAGACTTGGACCGGCACCCCAAATAACACGCGGTCGCGTTACCGTTACACATTATCATTAGCGTGGTGATACTTCCGGTTTCAAAGAATCCACTTTTTTTTATTTATTTTTTTTTTTATTAGAAATTAGGAAAAAGGAAAGTCCTTTTTTTCTCGAGAAAGAGAGAAAGAGGGAGAGAAAAAAAATGATTGAAATAATTTTTAATCACAATTTTCAAATATTTTAAGGTGCATTGATAATTTTACTAAACACACATTGAATTATTTTGAAAAGTATTTCTTTCAACGCTACGTTATTTTACTTTTCTTTCACCCTCATCTGATTAGCATTCCTCCGCTTATTTTCCAAGTAATTAATTCTGTTTTTCTTTACTTTTCACTCGATTCTACTTTTTCATTTAGCTCAAGTTGGTTGAAATCTTTGTTTTATTACTGATGCTATTCATAATTTTATTATGATAATAATAATAATTATTTTTTCTATTATTATTATTATTATTATGATAATAATAACAATTATTTTTTCTATTATTATTATTATTATTACTACTATAATAATAATTATTATTAATACTACCTTTCGTGTTTGTAGAAAATCTTTTGCAAAATTTTTTATTCGTTACTTTCAATAAAAAAAAATTATTATTATTATTATTATAACTATTATTTTTTCTATTATTATTATTATTTTTTTTATTTTTATTCCTACTTCAATCGTTGTTTTTATTAATATTCCCTTTTTAATAATAATTCTTATTACCATTTTGATTATGACAGGGAAAAAATTTTTCACCTGTAACGATACAAATTTCTCTATATTAGACAAATATTTTTTCGGTTTAAAGTTTCGTTATTCTAGAGAAACATTTCGCTGTTCCGAATAAAGCTTCTATTTCGTGTAGTATTATTAATATTATTATTTTTTTATTATATTTTATTTTATTTTATTATTATTATTATTTTATTATTTTTAGTTATAATCAAGAGAATATTATTCAATTATTTTTACTCTGATAATATTATAATTAACATAAATATTAATTATGTTAATAATATTTATTAAACACGAAAGAAACCTTCATCTGAAACAGTGATAACTTTCGCTAAAATAGCGAAAATATTCGCTGTAATAACTAAAAATTTCGCTAATATAGTGAAGTTTGTAGTTGTTCCAGGTGAAGATTTTTTTTCGTGAATAATTAATTAATAATTATTAAATAATTAATTATTATTATTATTATTACTATTATTGTTATTGTTGTTGTTGTTAAAAAAATATTAATTAATATCAAAGAAAACTAATTTTTTCCGTCCCTCAACTATTTTTAATTTTTTTACCTTATTGTCTTGATTTTATATTCTTAAACGATATTTTTTTTGTCTTGAAAGAAAAATAAATAGCTATTAAAATAAATAACTTAAAAAGTTAAAATTAGTTTATTGAAGTACATCTACAATTACTTGTCAATTTCGAAATAAATTTGTGACAAATAATTTTCATTTCTTTCTAATTATTTGTTTGAAATTTTAGTTAATTTGTTTAAGATTTTAATTAATTTATTTAAGATTTTAATTAATTTGTTTAAAATTTTATTTAATTTGTTTAAGATTTTAATTAATTTGTTTAACATTGTAATTAATTTATTTTAAATTTTAATTAATTTGTTTAAAATTTTTATTAATTTGTGTAAGTATTTGTTTTAATCACGGAAATTCTATTGCTTCAAGCACAATTTATTTGATTACAATTAAAAATTATTTGAATCAAGTGAATATTTATTTGATAATTGACAAGTAAATTGGTTGTTTGAATAAAGCAAATTTTTCCTTTACACAGTATTATATTTAGTATATTTATAGTCATTATTAATTATTAATTTCTAATTACCGTCTAATAATTACTCGATTGCGATGCAAAAAAAAAATAAATCAATACTCAATTGAAAATTAATTTCTCCAAATAAATTGAAAGGAATTTTTATAAAGAGACTTTTGTGTTTGAAAATTGAAACTGATAATTGTTAAATAATAGAAAATTTTTTAATTTATATTCAAATTTGTTAAAAGAAAATTCAATGAATATTTTTTGTCATTCAATGTTTTCACGAATTGAAAAAATATCGTAAAGGCAGATAAAATATCATAAGTAAAAAGAATTGTATAAATAATTTTTTTATAAAAAATTTTAATAAAAATGTTTAATAAAAAATATTTTTAAAAACTTTTCAATGAAAAATAATTTTCAAAAATTGTTAATTAAAAATATTTTTAAAAAAAGACGTAAATTAATGAAATAAAAGTTATTTAACATATATCGATTGAAAGTAAAAGGGAAAAGTTAACGAATTTTCAGATAAAAACTAAAAAGAAAAAAATTATTTATTTTCAATTTTTCTTTTGAAGAATTTTCATAAATGATGTGAATAAATATTTGGAATATTTTCTTTTCTTATAAAGAAATCGTAAGGAAAAATGTAATTTATCAAGAAAAAAAGGTGAAAAGAAACTGAATGGTACTTAGATTATCTTTGATTGTAAGAAAACATCACGGGATCAATTTGATTGGTTTCCCCTTTTTTTTTTGGCAAGTCGAAATCTACCCTAAATTTACACGCGTTTACCGTTTAGGGGAAAGCTGAAAGCCTTTTATTTCTGTTAATACGATTCTTTTGTGTCAAGGGGATGATTTTTTTATTTTGACGACTTTTTTATGGAATTTTTGGTTTTTACCCCTGAGCCGAATAAATATTGTGAAATTGTGATGTAATATTTAAGTTATAATGTAATATTTACGTTACAGTGTAATATTTATGTTATAATAGAATATTTACGTTACAATGTAATATTTATATTAAAATACAATTTTTAAATACAACTTTGTTCCTCCTAATATTTTTTGTAAAGAAAATAATTTTAATTTTCTAATAATTCTAATAATTATTAGAAATTTTTTTATTATTATTATTATTATGAACTCAAAAAAATTTTATTTGATTCAAATAACTGATTGCTAGGTTATATCAACCAAAAATCTACTTGAATCAAATTATTTTTCCTATTATCAAATAAAAATTTACTTGAATCAAATTTTTTGTTCTATGTGCAAAAAAAATTTATTTGAATCAAATTATTTTTTCAATTATCAAATAAACATTCACTTAAATCAAATTATTTTTCCTACTATCAAACAAACATTTACTTGACTCAAACTATTTTTTCCATTATGAAATAAATATTTACATAAATTAATAATAATATAAAAAAGAAAATTAAATTAGATTAGAAAATTAAAATTATTTTCTTTACAAAAAATATTAGGAGAAACAAATAGATAATTTTTTTTGAATATTTAACTAATTTTCCTATTATAAAATAAATATTAACTTGAGTAAAATAAATTTTTTTTGTTTAGAAAATTTAATATTAATTTAATTTTGCAGAAGAAAAAAATCGAAATTCTCTATTATTTTGGTTTATTTAGCAAAGTTTCTTTTTTTTGCCGGTCTCGTTTGTACGCAGACGCGTAGCATTGTGATATGGTAGCGTCCTTATTGAGTAAATTTCCTCGAATTTACCCTAGTGAAGAATGTCGAAAAAGAAAATATTTACCCAAAAACTTGTGAAAAATAATTGTTAAATAATTTCAAAAGAAAATAACACGAAATTTTCGTAATAATTGTCAATAATAATTAATTCCTTTTGCAAAAAATTAGAAAATTTCTAAATAAATCAGACGAATAAAAATAAATAAATGCAACATTTCATTCCGTTAAATATTTTTAACAAGACAAAAAAATAATAAATCTTTCTGAAAAGTTAAATTGCTTCACTTTTATGTTGTTTATGTTAAAAAGTAATTTTTGTGCGGAAAAATGTGTGTGATTAATCTAAACACCCCTTTTTATTGAATAATTTTTCCAAAGAACCTTAAATAGAGGGGTTTTTTTTTAAATACATGAAACTGGCGAAGAAATTTTATTTTTGTATTGACATATATAATGAAATATGCGGTGAGAAAATTTTTGTTCTTTTTAGTGATTTTTTTCCTTTTTGTGGAGTTATAAGAAGGAGAATAATTAAATTAAAGGTAAAATTAGTGAGAGTGGATGAGATATCTATATTAAGTTCTAGAGGGTCGCTGCCCTCTGTTTTTTTTTACTTGGCGCACAAGTCACGTTTACAGGGTTAAACAGCGCCGGTTGAAAAGGATCTCGATCCGCCATTCCGATTTCCGGCAACTATTTTATTATTTATAAAATTGTTGCAACTAACAAAATTGCTAAAGCGAACGTATCGCACTTAATTTCATAGAAAAGGAAAACAGTTTCCCTCCATTATTCAGAATTCCGAAAAAATTATTGTTGCTATTTTTATTATTATTATTACTATTATTTTTATCATTTTTATTATTATTACTATTTTTATTATTACTACTACTACTACTACTACTATTATTATTATTATTACAATTTTTATTATTTTTATTATTATTACTATTTTTATTATTTTTATTATTATTACTATTTTTATTATTTTTATTATTATTATTATTATTACTATTTTTATTATTTTTATTATTATTATTATTACTATTTTTATTATTTTTATTAGTATTATTACTATTTTTATTGATTTGTTCAATTATTCAAGTAAGAAAAATAAATTTTTTTTCAACTTGGATACTAAATATTCGAACTGATATCATTTTATCAGATCAATCATTAAATTAATGCTCTAATGGAAAATCTATTAAAATTGTCTGATTTGATACCTCGAGGCTATTATGTACAAAAGATTTTCAAAATTGTCAAAATTAATTTCTTAATTTACACTGGAAATAAAAAAAACGCATTGGTTAATTAAAAATAATATCAACAACTACAACAACAATAATATAATAAAAATAATCACAAATAATAAAAAATAAAAAATAGATAAATGGATATAAATGAATTATAATAATAGTCGTGTAATTTAATTAGTTATTTAAATAGTAACCTAAATACTAATTTAAGAAAAAATAAATACTAATTTTAGTAAATTAAATACTAATTTAACAAGTATGATTAATTCATATACAATTTATTTTTAAATAAATTAAATTATAAATTAAATGATAAATTAAATTTACCTTATTTGATCCAAATACAATTTATTTGATGTAAATAAATATTTACGTAATAATTGTCAAGTAATTCGTTATTATTGCATCAAATAAACTTTTTTCAGTGCTAGAGTAATAACAGCAATAATAATACGCATAAATTTTTAAAAACTGCAAATTACTAAAATTTTTGGAAATTTTGTATATTTTTTAATGTTAAATTTCTTTTTTTTTTGTCATTAAATATGCCTTTTTTTGAAAAAAGTTCTTTACACTTGAAAAATCTCATATGCTTTAAAAGGGAAGCATGTCAAGAGGAAGAAGTATTTCAATAAGACCATCCATCTTTCTCAGAAAACTCTATGGCTTTTTTTTTCTTTACTTTCTTTATTTTTCTTTTTGATACTTGTGACGACGTTAAAAGCTCCAGACTTACAGCTTCCGTAGTGTTTTCAAAAACGTTGTAATGAAATTAAATAATCCAATAACCAATAGATTATTGCGCTTATGTCTTTGAAAATAATTTCAGAAGAGCTTTTTTTCATTTTTTTATGACATTTTATAAATAAAAAGGGCAATTAGCCCGTATACACTTAATAAATAAATAAATAAAAAGAGGTTTCTTATAAAAAAATGTAGAGACTACAAAATTTGATTTTTAATGAAAATATTTATTTATTTTTTATTTTACTTATTTATTGTCTTATTTAATATTAACGATATTCGTTCTTTCGTAATAATAATAACAAAAAATTTTTATACAATTTATGTAATAAATTATTAAAATAATTATTTAAATAAATTATAAAATTATTAATAATAGTATTAAGAAAAAAAAATGAAATATTAATAAAAAATACGGGGAAAATGTTTCACCTAGAATAATGGAAGTCTTAACTGAAGGAACTAAAAATTTTGCTAATCTAGTGAAATTTCTTTTCGTGTAAAAAAATTATAACTATTGTTTTATGGAAAAAAAAAATTATAAATTTTCTTTATGTCAAAAATTAAACATTTTTTTATGTGAAAAAATTATGAATTTCTTTTATGTAAAAAATTATAAACTTTTTTTCATGTAATAAAATTGTGTCTCTTCTTAACTTCAGTGTTGATAATGAAAAAATCGATTATTCTTGAATGGATAAAGTAAAAGTTTTATACGAAGAAAATTTCATGTGACTGAATGAAGAAATGCTGTGAGAACTTTCATTTTCCTATCAATGTTTGCATTTTCGTAATTTCGAGTCAAATGAAGGCATGGACTTCGATATTGAAATTAAAAAATTATTTACGAAACCATCAATATTCAAGGTAAGATATAAAGAAAAGAACAAAATTTTCTCCCCTGAAAATATAATTTTCCATATTTTTTGTAAACTTTATAATTGTTTATTTATTTTCAAAATAAGAAAAAAGTTTGAAAATTTACATTGAAATTGAAATTAAAAAATAACAAGAGTATTTTCTTCTCATTTTGAAAAATCAATTTACATTACTATGGGGGAAAAAAATGGAAAAAATAAGAGAATTTTTTTCCCCACACTTTTTTTCTCGAATTTATTAGATAAATAAATTTTCAGGTGAATAAAAAATAATAAAACGAATTTTTTATAACTTTCGAATTAATTATACTATTTTAGGTTTATTAATTTTTATTTAATTAATTTTCAAAAAAACAAAATTCACTGGTAAATTTGAATCTTTGATAAAATCGTCGCAAGGAGATGAAAGTGGAAAGATAAAGGAACAATCTTCCAGCAGGCAAGAAAAATGAAACATCTTGACCTTGTTTTTTGTTTTGATTTTTTTTCACGTGTGCATCTCATTTTCTCTCTGTTTTATTTTTATTTTGGTCACTTTTTGTTTGGAAATTTTTCTCTCCTTTGCAAATTGCCGCTCGCCTTTGAATAAAATTTATATTAAAAATAGCCGTGATGAAAAGAAGGAAAAATAATTTACATTTGACTAAAAATGTTTTTTTTTAATATAAAATTTCAATTTTTGGAAATTTTATTTAAAAAAATTTTTTACTCGCAAAAGAGAAATAGAAAAATTCAAATTATACAGGATTTTATTTATCGAAATTTTTCTAATGTTCTAAGCATTATAAATTGTTTCTAATTATTCCTTTTTTTTACTAATTATTACTTATTTGACTAAATATGAATTTTGTTACTAATTATCAACCTTTTTAATTAATTATTTGCTTTTTTTAACTAATTATTAGTTATTTTACTATAATTAATATTAATTTTTAATTTTGGCTGACTAAAATTTACTTTTACTACTCAAAGCATTTTTAACATCAAAATTTGACGAAATATTTGACTGAGTTTTTAATGCAACGTCTGATTAAAATTATTTCGTACTACTTATACGGGAATAACAGAAATTCCAGTTTATGTCTCACTAATATTTACCTTTACTACTAAAAGTAGACTTTTTAAACTAATTATTAGTTAATTTACTAATTATTATGCTTTTTAAACTAATTATTATTTATTTTACTAATTATTATCATTTTTAAAGTAATTATTATTTATTTTACTAATTAGTTTTTCTTCACTTACTTCTAAAATAAAAAGTAAAAAAAAAATCCGACTAATAATTGCTTATTTTTTACTAATTACTTATTACAAATTCCTGTAGAGTAAGAAGTTAACGAAACGTAATGATTAATAATAAGTTACTTTTAACTGATTCAGAACTAGAAAGTGGATTAAAATTTTTTGAATAAAAAAGTTTTGCAGTGCCAGTTTTCGAAAGGACTTTTTTCTACTGAAATTTTTATTTACCCCAGCAAAGAAGTGAAAACTTGTCTTTTACTACTTTTCGAAATCCCTCGTTTCTCTTCTAGTTGTGTATTTATATATATAGCGTATATATGGTGTGTTCGAACAGTATTTGATTCACTGTACACAAGTTAAGAAGCCCTGAGGGTATAAAAACTCAAACATTTGCAGTTTTCTAACTTTATTTTCAATTCCACCTGACGAGAAAATATATTTATTTTATTTTATTTCTATAAATTTGTATAAATTCTAATATATATTTTTTACTTCATGTGAATATTTATTTTACCGTCTGTATTAAAAATTAAAACAATAACAAAAGTATTCATTTGTATGGATTTTTAATTTTTTTATTTAATTATTAATTTTTTCGTACTTTATTTTTATTTTTCTATTTTTATTTTCACATTTTTATGATTACTTACATTTTACATTACTAAACGACTTTTTAAAGTAGTAAATACTTTCCATATAATTTTATATGTAAAACATTTATAGAAACGTTTTTCTAAAAGTTAACTTTGTCGGAATTTTTATTTATTTCTACTTTCTTAATTTTCAATTCTTCGAAGAACTTTTAATTTCTCTCGTTTATAAAGTACATTTTTTCAAATTTTTTAAAAATAATTTATATATCTTAAAAATACTCGTGCGGGAATTAAAATAAATCTATTTTGAAAATATGTTGAAAATAAATATTTAGTTTTATAACTAAAAGAAGAAATAGTTCGATTTTGTTCTCTGGCTGATGAAAATTGACTTTCTCCACTATATTTATTTTCGATGCAATACAATTTGTAAACATCTGACGGAAAATAATATTTACAACTGACATCGAAATTGGCAGAATTGGCAATTTTTGAAAAAAAAAATTACTTCTGACTGACATCGATTATTACTAGTGCTGTAAATATTGTTCGGCATTCGTTTTATCTCTTTTTAAAGAAATATATAATTTTAAAAATATTATACTTTTCATGTTAACTGCTAACGAATTATAGAATTAGAAATTAAACAATTTTTGAAGTTCGCGTGTGACGAAAAATTGTTTTCACTACTTAAGGGTGAATAAGAAAAAAATTATGTTCGTCTGACTGAAAATTACCTTTACTACTGAAGTCATACTTTTATTACTTTTAATTCTCGAAATATTGAACTGAATTTTAAGCATGACGACTGACTGAAACTATTTTACTACTTATGGGAAAATAACAAAAATTTTAATTTTGTCTGACTAAAATTTACGGTTACTACTTAAAAGATTTTTATGACTAATAATTGAGGGGGTATTTGATTAAATTTATAATGCAACGTCTGACTAAATCTATTGTTACTACTTACAGTAGAAAAACACGAATTTTAGTTTGTCTGACTAAAATTTACCTTTACTACTGAGAGTATAGTTTTATTATTAATAATTATTAATTATTTTATAAAACATTGAAATAAATCTATTCCTCGTCTGACTATAAAATATCATTACTACTTAAGGGAAAATCAAACCTAAAAATCCTCGTCTGACTAAAATTTACCCTTACTACTAAAATCCGTATTTTTAATTTTTATTACCAATAATAGTCTGAATAATTAGTAAAAAAAAATTAATGTCTGACCAAAAATGTTTCTACTACTTAAGGGAGAATAACACAATTTTCAGTTAACGTTGAGGCAATTTTTTTTTTGACAAAAGGCAATAATAATTTCAAATGTCTGACATAAATGGTGTTTTACTACTGCCAGGGGAATTGTCCGAAATACTTAGAAGTGAAAAATAAAGTTTTCAGTTTTCGTCTGACTAAAATATACTTATACTACTGAAATAATTTTTCAAAAATTTAATTGAATTAATTATTTAGGAAGAATGCCAAAGAAATTTATTTTTTCCTCTAAAAAAAATTTATCGTTACTACTGAAAAAGAAACAACAAATTTTTCAGTTCTCGTCTGACTAAAATACACGTTTACTACTGAAATGATTACTCAATGAGTTAAAAAGAAAATTAATAATAATAATAATAATAATAATTATTATAATTATTATTATTATTATTATTATTATTATTATTATTATTAGTAATAAACTACAAATTTTGCAGTTCTCGTCTGACTAAAATAGACGTTTACTACTGAAACGATTACTCAATGAATTAGAAAAGAAAATGAACAAAACCAAATTTTCTAATACTCGACTACAATTATTTTTCACACTACAAAAATAGAAAAAAAATCCGCTTTTTATTTAAAAAAAGTTTTATTTTTTACTTTCTTGAAAAATTTGAAGGAAAGAGTGGAAAAAATTCAAAAATAGAAGTAAAACTCCCAGAGATTTCCAGGCAATATATTAATTTAATTAAGAATTTTTTTACCATAATTGCAATCTATTTGCGAATTAATTTCGAAATTTCAACTTGCGTAATGTATACTGTCAGTAGCTCGTTAATTATTTGTTCAATAAAGTCGATTGGATCAAAGACGACAAACCATAGCTTGATTATGCAATTTCTCGTCCGATTTCCCCAGTGGAATGCATGATAAAGCACGCGACTTCCGGTTATAAGATGAAAAAAAAAGAATGCAATTTTTGCAAAATAATGAAAGTATATTTTTTTCAGCTTTTACTATTTCCCTCTATAGTTGCAAAGTGAGAGCTTCTAAAGTGATGAATTATTATTTTTATATTATATAAATAGAAAAAATTATTTAATCAATAAAAAAAAGGTAATTAATAATTAATAATTGGGTAGTTAATAAATAATAATTTGGTAATTAATAATTAATAATTAGGAAATTAATAATCAAAAATTAGGAAATTAATCATCAATAATTAGGAAATTAATAATTCATAAAGAAATGATTGTTTAATAACTAATTGACAAATAATTACTGAATAATCAAAAATAATTAACAAACAATTATTTAATATTGTAATTATAAAATAATTTTTTATTTCTCTCTTCATTAATTTTTATCGCGTAAGTATTAATCATTTATTTACTAACGAATATTATTGATTAAAAATTATAGTTTAATAATTAATTAAAATAATATTTAATAATTGCATAAGAAATAATATTTTTAATTTTTAATAACTAAATGAGATTTAATAATTAACTGGTCGGAAAATAATAACGTAGTAATTTATATAAAAATAAAAATTTGTTTACTGAAAAAATATTTAATTATCAAATAATTATCTATTTCTACAATTACTTTATAATCGTATTTATTTATTTACTAACAAATTAATAATAATATTAATTTATATATTTATAATAATTATTGTACTATTTAAAAATAATTATTTAACGAGAAATTAAAATTTTTTGAATCTGTAAAATTACTATTTAATTATTAATTAAAATATTATTTAATAATTCAATGGAAAATAATTATATAATAATTAAATGAGACATAATAATTTTATAACTGCCTGATAAATCATTACTGACTAATTGGTGAACAAATTATTATTTAATATTTAATCAACAATTATTTATTTACTTTGTTTTTTTTATCAAATTGTTAACTGGAAAATAATTATTTAACAATCAATTAAAAAATTATTCTCTAATAATTTATTAAAGAATAATTCTTTTTTGTTTATTTATTCTTTGAGCAATAATAATTTACTTTTTTATTTATTTATAAAGAAATAATCATTTATTTGTTAATTTATTTATAAACAAAATAATCATTTATATGTTAATTTATTTTTATAGAAATATTAATTTATTTGATAATTTATTTATAAAGAAATAATCATGTTTTTGTTTATTTACGTATAAAGAAATAATCATTTTTTTTATTTATTTATTAACAAATAATCATTTATTTATTTATTCATTTAATTATTTGTTTATTTATTAATTCCTTAATTGTTATGGTTGAGATTTGACGACAAAAAAAATTATTGCAATGACAGTTAAGGGGTTAAACAAATAATTGTTGATACATTAAAAAATATAAATTTCGAAGACTTCCAAAT
Organism: Leptopilina myrica (nomen nudum); assembly: GCA_032872475.1. Lineage (NCBI taxonomy): Eukaryota > Metazoa > Arthropoda > Insecta > Hymenoptera > Figitidae > Leptopilina > Leptopilina myrica (nomen nudum). The sequence goes on along the minus strand of CM065461.1, from coordinate 47,223,484 downwards.
CTTATCCAAACGATTGAAGTGGATTACTTAAAATTTAAAGAAAATTTAAAATTTTCCCCAAAGAAAATTCCTATATTTTAAGCAAAGTTTTTTGACATTAAAAAGCAATTAAAGAATTTACTAACTTGAAAATTACCACACACTGCCCTTTAAAACTATATAGAAGCTGAATCGTTCCTTAATACTTTTTTCTTTTTTTTTTTTTTGCTTTTTTTTACTCCCCTCAAGGCTCTTTTCTTTTTTAATCTTTGTCGGGGAAAAACAAGCGGAAAGTGCGTGCACTTGAAGTTCACCAACACACTGATGTAGATGTATATATGTATTTTTTTTTTCTTAAGTGTGATGGATAACAAGTAGACACTGCATCCCAGAGGGTACATGGCTAATGTACTCTTTGTAAAGTAGAAAAGAAAAAAAAGAGAGGAAGCAAAAAAAAAAAAAAAGAAAAGAAAAAAATATACAGTGATGAAGGAAAGCTTTTCTGCAAAATTCACAGGAGTAGTCTTTCAATTATCCTGAAAAGGTGCCAGTGTCCTATCTTATATAGGAAGTTCTCTCGATTTCATTGTCCATCCATCCCCCCCTCACCCAACATGAGAAGAAACTTGAGAAAAAAAAAAGACTTTTTTCAAACAGCGGTGGCTATCTTTTACTTTTTGTTTACACTTGCACACACATAGAGAGAGAGAGAGCGAGAAAGAAACTTTAGTTCAAAGTAGAAAAAATTTTATATTCAAAAAAAGTATTTTTCGAAAGAAATTCTTAAAAAAAAAAAAAAAATTTCTAAGTCAATATTTTTCTCTCATCATCGATTTTAATTAATTTTCCTTTCAAATTGAAGTAGAAAAAAGCATTAATTTTTCTCCCTTTCATCAAATTTGATTAATTTTCTTTCAAATTGAAGAAGAAAAAAGCATAAAGAAAAAAATAATTATTTATATTTTTGTGAATTTTTCAATAAACAAAAATTTTAGTTTGTGTCTATAACTAAAACTCTAAAGTATTGTCTGACTAAAATTGACTTTTACTACTGAAGTCATATTTTTTTTTAAACTATTATAATAATTAATATAATTATTATTTTTATAGTAATTTATTTCAAAAGGAATTCAATGGTCGTAAAATAAATTAATCAGAAAATATTTTGACACTTACTGAATTTTTTTTTCCCTAAAAATTAATAGATTTTTTTATTTCAAAATTTATTTGATTTAATTTGATTTCCATTATTAATTTTGTAAAAAATATTTTTTTTGTATCCATAAAAAATTAATATTTACAAAAGTTATAGCTTTTAAAAAGAAAAAAAAATATGTTTCAGGTTAAGGATTTTTAAAAAATATGATTATTATTAAATTTTATTATACGAAAACGCTTTTTTTCTAACTAATTTTAAAACATAAACTTTTTCAAAAAGAATGTTTAAAAGTGATAAAAACAAAATTCGATAAAACATTCTTTTTCGAAAAGAATGTTTTCCGTGATAAAAACAAAATTCGATAAAGCATTATTTTTCAAAAAAAAATGTTTTCGTGATAAAAACAAAATTCGATAAAACATTTTTCTTGAAAAAATGTTTGTTCTGAAATTAGTTAGAAAAAAATTAATTTTCGTTTTCGTAAAATAAAATCTTTTTTTCTAATATTATTTTATTAAAAAAAAAAAAAAAACATTTTCATGTACCTTGTGATTTGATTATAACAAATTTTTTCTGACCAATTTTTTTTATGACTATTGAATTCTTCTCAAAAAATTACTATACATTGAATCTTTTTTTCCTAATATTATTTTACAAAAAAAAACATTTTCATGTACCTTATGTTTTGGTTAGAAAAAAATGGCTTTAAATGGTTACATAAAAATTTTTTGGTTATATTCAAATATTACAATTTGTCAAAAATTATTCAAAAATAGGAGATAAAAAAATGTATAACGATCCTTTGGGGAAATTTTTAAAAAATATTTTTTATATTTTCTACCTGAATTATACAGAGATTTTTCTTTTTTCCCCCTCTTTTTTTATAAAAAGTAAAATTTAGAGATAGGAAAGAAGGAAAAAGATCAAATAAATTTCTTTTATTTTCTGGCGACTTCCATTGAAAAGTGTGCGCGGGAGGGATAAAGGAACGCCTTAAGCCTGAGTTTCCTCTCAATCTCATCTGTCGGATAACGTGCCTATCTGCAGGCGCCCGCTTTCAATAAATGTGAACGAAAGACACTTTTTTCTAATATATAAGTGGCAAGTTCGTATGTGTGGCAAAAAAAATATTTGCTCCAAAATGAAAAAAAACAAAAATTGAAAAATTCTTGTTTGACATTATAAAACGATAAAATTGAAATTCATTTTTTTCTACTTTCATAATAAAAAAAAGTCTATAGGAAAAAGTGATGTCGATTATTTTTTCGAATATTGAATAAAAAAATATTTATTATTTATTTATTATTTATTATTTTGAACTAAAATTTCAATTAATTTTATAAATTTTTAATATTTTTTTAAATTCAAGTATCTTTGAACAATTAAATTAATATTTTTCTTAGAAATACAAATTCAGAATTTTAAATTTGGTTGTTTAAAGATACTTGAATAATTTTTGAAATAAATTTTCAATTAGTAATAAAATATATTTAAGCAATAAAATTATTCAATAAAATTTCAATTAATTTCATAACTTTTTAACCATTTTTTTTAATTAAACTATTTTTGAACAATTTACAGAAATTTTTTTTCACAAATACAAATTTTTCAGAAGTTTAAATAAAAATTCTTCAAAACTTGTATAATTTTTAAAATAAGTATTCAATTGACAAATTATTTTCTTCATAAAAATTATTTTTTATGAATTAATATCTTTTTTTAGATAAATAGCATTTGAATAAACAAAAATTTATTTTTAAAAAGATGCTTTTTATTTAAATACATTTGTTTCAAATACTGCAATTATTGCTTCAAATGTACAACTTATTTGATTTAAATAATTATTTAAATGATTAATTGATTTAAATAATTAATTAAGTAATGGATTAATATAATTATTTAAATAATTGATTCAAATAATTATTTAAATAATTGATTTGAATAATTAATTATGTTATGGATTCAAATATTTATTTAAATAACTGAAGCAAACAATTATTTGCTGCAAGTCGACATTTATTTTTTAATAAATAACAGATGCGAGTAATAAATTATTAGAATAATTTTTCTCATCTTATTTTCAAAAGGAAAATGAATATAAATTTAAGTTGTAAAAAAAATTCTAGAGAGAAGAAATAATAATTTAAGGGGAGCAAAAAAAAATTTGATTATAAAAAGTAAAACGATCTTAAAATGGAAAAATTTTATGTCTCCTTTAAAAAATTTAAAATTACTATATGAAACGTGTACGAATGTTGAAATGTACGTGAAGGGGTTAAATTTCTCAGTGCTCAACTGGTTTGAGGTATCAATTTTTTTTTTATATACTCTCTAAAAGTGAGGGATTTCAACTCTCTGTAGGAATATTTTCCATTGAAGATACAGTCAGACGTCGGGTATTTTCAAATGAAGCTTTTAGAATAAGTGAACCTAGCTGATATTTGTATAGCAGTTTTTTTTTACTATGGTTTTGAGTTGAGTCACTACCCCCACCCCCCTCCTCTTTTCTCTTTCTCCCTAATAACTTGAAGCAAATGCCGAAAATTATCGTTTTAATGATGCAAATTTAATATAACCATATTTATATATTCTAAATTTATCTATTTCATAAATAATTCAGTTTAGTAAGAATTTATTTTGTGATAGAAGTAAAATTTACTGATTTTTCCCGCATTTATTGACATTAAGAATATTAAATAATAATTTATAATAATTTAATATATTTTTTTCGTCCTATTTAACTAACTAATTAATTAAATGAATACGTAATAATAGAAAAGTTCGAAATATATTAAAAATAAAAATTCCTTTACAAAATTCTAGTTTTTATAATTAAATTTTTCCTACGTATTTTTAGAAACCTTTTTTTAAATAATTGTTTTTTTTGAGGCATTGAAATTTAATTTTAAAGACTAATTATACTTTGTAAGCAATGTATTTAAAATTATATTAAAAATAATTCATTTTTTTCCAACAATTTTATTAAAATATTTGAAAATAATTTAATTCCTTAAAAAAATTCTAATTTTTATAATTAAATGCTTCCTACGAATTTTTATAAACATTTTTTATACAATTGATTTTTTCGAGGAAGTGAAATTAAATATTTAAGACTAAATGCGAAAAATTTTATTAAAAATGTTGAAAAATATTTAAATTTCTTTGAAAAATTTTAATTCTCGTGAAAATTTTTTTATTCATGAAAATTAACGAATGTTTGCAAAGAATTTTAATAAACCTCTTTTTCCAATTATTATTCATTTCTTTTGGGGGAATTTTTTATTAAAATATTAAAAGTCGCATTGAATTCTGAAAAATTTGTGAAAATAGTTCAATTGTTTAAAAGAATTCTATTAAAGTTTTTTCCATAGTTTCCGAAAACATTATTAATATTTATTGTTTAAATTCTATTTCAAATTTAATTCTATTCTTAAATTAAATTCTATTTCTATTTCTATTTTCAAATTTCTATTTCAATTTTATTTTTATTTCTATTTAAAGTAGTGTAAATTCTCAAACATGGAAAAAGCTGCTTTTAGTGTAACAAATAAAAAAAAATTGTCGAAATAATAGGAAATCGTAAATAATAGATTTTAGTAGATGAATGCAAGACCTTTTTTTCATACGACAAATATTTTCGATTGTGTCAATAACAAATAATTCTTTTCCATTTCAAATGCTTTTGATTCTTCTCTTATTTACATTTAATTAAATTTTTTCATTAATTATATAGTTAATCTCACAATTCCGAGGGAGAGAGAGGGAGATGAGCACAAACTTACTTTTCAACTTAATTAATTGCATTTTATGTAAATTGTTTCATAATTATAAATTGTAAAATTCAAATTAATGTACCGTAGTATAATTTAATTATTACTTTTGCTGCAAAGTTTACTTTTGTTCCTGGAAATTTGACTTTACAATTTAATAAATAAATCGCTTACCCAGATAAGTGAAAATAATTATTTATAACTAAAGATAATAATTGTTTATTTTTTGAAGATAATTTCACAGCACTGTTAATTTCTTTTTCTATTTACACTGCAAAAAGAAAGGTACTACATAATTTCGTACCAATTTTTGGCACTAAATCGTAATTATATTTAATAATAAAAATAATAATAATAATATTTTAATATCGAAATTAGTTCTAATTTACAACATTTTTTTACAGTGTATATGAATAGAAAATATAAATTTCTATAAACCCTCATTAAAGCTTATTATAATTTTCCCCGCACGTGCGGCATTTCTTTTTGAGTTATGAAAGAGGGGAATAAAATTTATCTTCTTCTTTAACAAGGATTTCTTAAATATTCTCAAGGAGAAAACTATGACTATGTAAATTCGCCAAGTTTGCTTTTACTAATTAGAGGCAGTTGAAGGGGAAAATAAGGACTAGAATTGTTTTGAAGACCTAGTTAATTTTCAAGTAAAGGATCTTGGTCTCATTAGATCTCTAAGATGGGTTTGTTTTGAGTGCAGGATAGTGTATAAAGGAAAACCAGGAATGACGTCAGTGTTACAAGTGTCAACTTGACAGTTTCATCATCTCACATAGTCAAGCTCTGCAAAATTTCCCAACATTGTTAATGCTAATTAACGTCAGACCATTAAATTACTAAAGGAGAACATTAAGTGCTTTCTTCACTGAAGCTTGCTGCGCATAACTTAATAGTGTTCTATTATATCATGTTAACAATGTTAACACGATTGTTTCATTGTTTAGAACAGGGGCTCGGATTGTGCGACTTTTTCGACTTTTTTCGACTTTTTTGTGAAAAGATGCGACTAATCGACTTTTTCGAGATTTTTTTTTGGTAAAATGCGACTGAAATTTTTTAAATTTTCAGAAAATTAAAGTTAATGAAAAAAGTATTAGTCAAAAAAATGTGCTGTTAAATTTATTTACAAATTTCTTTCAAATTTTTCAAAAAAAACATCAATAACTTCTTTTTTTAATAAATATTAAATTATTATTTTTCCATAAGAATTAAAATTCTTCAAAAGATTTAAATTCAAACCTTTTTGAAATTAAACTACTTATAAAAAATTGTTATAGAACATGAAGAAATCGATCACTTCGAGTCTTCGACTCGGTGCAATCAATGTCTTTATGTTTTATAATAATTAAAGATGACCGAGTGATAAAATCATTATTTTATATTATAAGATTTTATAAAAAAAAAGAATTTAAAAATAATTGAATTTCTAGGATGAATTTTCTTGTTTATAAAGCTAATTAAAATTTTGATAACAATTTTATTAAAATTCTTTGCAAATAATTGAATTTCAGAGAAGAATTTTATTATTTATAAGGATAATTGAAATTTAACAGATTTTTTAAAAAATTGTTTAAAAGTAATTGTATTTTGAAGAAGAATTTTGATATTTTTAAAAATAGTTGAAATTGTCGGGAGAATTTAGAAAAATTTGAAAATAATTGAATTTCTGCGATGAATTTTCTTATTTCTAAAGATAATTGAATTTTGCAAAGAATTTTATCAGAACTTTTGAAAATAATTAAATTTCCATGATGAATTTCATTATTTATGAAGATAATGAGAATTTTGACGAGAAATTAAAAAAAATGTTTGAAAATAATTGAATTTTTGCGAAGAATTTTATTACTTTTGAAAATAAATAAATTTCTAGGATGAATTTTATTATTTATAAAGATAATAACAAATGAACAGAAATAAATAAATAAATAATTGAAATTCTGACAAGAATTTTATTAAAATTCTTTGAAAATAATTGAATTACAAAGAAGAATTTTATTATTTATAAAGATAATTGAATTTTTGGACAGATTTTTTTAAAAAACGTTTAAAAATAATTGAATTTTGAAGAAGAATTTTGATATTTATAAAGATAATTGAAATTTTGAGAATTTATAAAAAAAATTTGAAAATAATTGAAATTCTGCGGTGAATTTTATTAGTTTTGAAAATAATTGAATTTCCATGATGAATTTTATTATTTATAAAATTTTGACGAGAAATTAAAAAAAAAATTTGAATTTTTGCAAAAAATTTCATTATTTTTGAAAATAATTGAATTTCTAGGATGAATGTTGATAAAAAAAAATTGACAAACAAATTTTGTTTCAAATACTAGAGTCCTTTCTTTAATTTAGCAATTTTTCCCCAGCACAATTTTCTCTTCTTCCATTTCCATGATCTTAAAGGCTTTTCCATAAAGTTTTCTACAAGGAATAAAAAAAAGTCTTTTTAGAAGTTAAGTCTTCTTTTTAATTCTCGTTTCAAAAGCAAAAAAAAAGTAACTCATTAAATGTCGGTAAACAAATTTTTTTCATAGACACGAACTTTTGAGATTTAAGAAATCTTTCTGCGCATTATTTATTATTATTATTATTCAAACAAGCTATTGTTTATTAAAGTATTGTTTCAGTCTTGTATTTCAAAAAAAAGGAACTTGGCAAAAAAGTATTTTAATTAAGAACAGATATTTTTCATCTTGTATTTCGAAAAAAAGGAATTTGGAAAAATGGATTTTAATTAAGAAGAGATATTTTTTAATATTGTATTTCGAAAAAAAGGAACTTGGAAAAATGGATTTTAATTAAGAAGAGATATTTTTTAATATTGTATTTCGAAAAAAGGAACTTGGAAAAATGGATTTTAATTAAGAAGAGATATTTTTTAATCTTGTATTTCAAAAAAAAGAGGGACTTGAAAAAAATATATTTTAATTAATTATTTTTTAATCATGTATTTAAAAAAGAGGGATTTGGAAAAAATATATTTTATTAAAGAAGAGATAGTTTTTATCTTGTATTTAAAAAAAAAGGAATTTGGAAAAAATTGTATTTTAATTAAGAAAAGATTCGAATTGTTTTTTGTAAAAAATAAATATTAAGAAAGAGAAAAATAGAGAGACTTGGGAGTGGAAAAAGTTATTTTTGCACATATTGTACGAGGAGAGAAGACGTGTTTACAGAACTGGGTTATGGTTTTGGATGATACAAATTTCTTGTGTCATGTGTTTATATAGGTATTTCACGTGTATACAGATATGATGGAAACTAGACGTGTTGTTATTATTATGATAGGGCGTAACGTACACAAACTGAACGAACTTCAAAACGAGGGCAGTAACCTTTAGGGGACTGCGGATTTACAACAGCTTGTCAACTTGTCACACTAACTTGCTCGTTGAATTGTATATATATATGTTTCATGTGACAACTTACAAATTGTAACTATTAAAATTTATATTCTAAAGTGTAAACGAAACTTTGCGGTACTGAATGGATACTATGAACATTTAATGATACTGGACATTACTAGAACTTTTCTAATAGCTGGGGAAACAAAAAATTTATTATCATCATTCGGCATCAAAAAATTAATTAATGTTTTTGCCCGGACTTTTTCCGAATCAATTTTGGCAAAATAATTCGAAACGGAAAGAAATAATATTAAGATTTTCTACTTTTATTCATATTATTTAGTAAAACATTTACAAATAAATTTTTTGATTAATTTTTTTTATTAAAAAATTTACAAATGGATTTTTTAATTAATTTTTTTTTATTAAAAAATTTACATATAAATGTTTTAATTAATTTTGTTTTTTAATAAAAAATTTACAAATAAATTTTTTAATAAATAAAATGAATAAAAATAGAAAATCGTAGTATTATTTCTTTCCGTTTCGAATTATTTGGACAAAATTTATTTAGACTCGAAAAATGAAAAAGAAAGAAAAAAAAGACTAGAAAATGAATAAAATTAGAAAATCTTAGTATTATTTCTTTCCATTTCGAATTATTTGGACAAAAATAATTTAGACTCGAAAAATGAAAAAGAAAAAAAGAATGAAAAAAAGACTCGGAAATGAATAAAAGTGGAAAATCTTGGTATTATTTCTTTCCGTTTCGAATTATTTGGACAAAATTCATTTAGACTGGAAAAAAATTTGTTGCAGAAGGAAAAAGCACGTAATGAAAGGGTCAAAAGCATTTGAAATAGAAAAAAAAGAATTTGTAATTTATACAATCGAAAATATTTACTTTTAGAAAGAGTTAAAATTATTTTCTTATTATTTATTCTTCAAAGAATTAACATATTTTCAAAAAAATTTTAGTTTATTTCTCTCTTTCAAAATAATTTCTCAAAATTTAATTATTTTCAATGTCTACTATTTAAAAAAAAATTTAACAAAAGAATTCAATTATTTAAAAATAAATTTTCGTAAAATTCGTCTTAAGAATTGAATTATTTTCAAAAGTAATCAAATTCTTTGCAAAAATCCGAATATGTTGAAAAATTGACAAAAATTTAGGTCAATTTTCAATTACTTTTGATAAATAATAAAATTTTTCTTCCAACCTTCAAACGTTTCTTCTTTAAAAATGTAATTATTCTGTAGTATTTTAGTGAAATTCGTCGAAAAATTCTATTATTTAAAAAATTTGTTGACAAAATTCTTTATAATAATTCAGTTTTAAGAAACATTTAATTATTTAATAAAATATTTATTTTTATACTAAAAAATCCAATTATTAAATAAAATAATTTATAATATTCTACTCAAACATTCAATTATTTTTCGAAAAAATTTTTAATTTCTAAAATTGATTGCAGAATGTCAATTATATCTAAAAAATTTAAATAATTGAATTCTTGATGCTAATTTTATTAAAATTCGTTTTAAATAATTGAATTCTTTTGTGAAATTAGATTGAAATAGTAAACATTGAAAATAATTGAATTTTAACAAATTTTTGAAATTAATTTCTACAAAAAAATTTCATTAAAATTATTTTGAAAAAAGTTGAATTGTTAGAAAAGAATTTTATTGAAATTTTTAAAAATAATTTAATTCTTTGAAGAATAAATAAAAAAATAAAATAATTGAATTTCTGAGAAGAATTTTACTACTTTTAAAAATAATTAAATTTCTGTAGTAAAAAAAATGAAAATGTAAAAAAATAAAAAAAAATAATTTGTATTTTAAATCTAAAACATTTTTCATCATTTATCTAAACAGTAAAACCCTGTAAAATAGACCAAAGTATCAAATTTTTAAAATCAAAAAAGTAAATAAATTTCCAAGTGTAAAAGTGTTACTAAAAATTAAAATTTATTAAAACGTTCTCCGCCCCTCAAGTGGAAAAACTCAATGAGGTTCTTCAATTGGCTCTTCAATTAAGCGCAGGGAGAGTTTTCCACAAGAGTTCTGCATTTTATAATACCACTATACTCTACATTGGAAAAAGTTACTTTATTTTAACATTCCTTTCTTTTTTTTGCTATACATCAGTGGTAAAAGAAAACCTATTTATTTTCCCTGATACAATTTTCTTTATTCGATTCGAAGAAGAGAAAATGAGAATAAATATAAAATATATATATATATTTTACAAAAAAAAATTTTATACTCTATTTGGACGTCAAAAGAAATGGACAAGGAAAAAGTAAATTTTATTTTTTAAATTTAATATTAAACAAAATATCTCGAAAGAAAAAAAAATTCATCTAAATAAGAAAAAAATGTTATAAAAATAATTAATAAATTCTTTTTTTCGAATTTTTTAGGGAGAGAATAAAATATTGTTTGGGAAAATATATAGTTTCAGGGGAAGTAAATTTGCGTGGTGAAAAAGTGTGAGTGAAAAGTTTTGTAAATAAAAATACGAAAACAAAAAATATTTAGAATTTCATCTACCAAATAGGTGTTAAAAACAATTTTATCCCTTGTCTCTCTTTTTCTTTTAATATTAGAGAGAAAATTTGTTATCACCACTACATTTACTTTTTTTTTATTCAAGAATAGAAAAGTGTGAATTTTCTAGAAATCTTTTTTTCGTTTCTCTCGAGGCGACGAGGCCTCAACTTCTATATATCTCCTTTCTTTATATTACACTATCAAAAAGGTCAAATAATATCTTTCATATAGATAATCTGGATATTGACAAAACTTTTGCCATTAAGTTTTCTTTCGAGATTTTTCGTCTCGAAAAATCTTATTATTTCCATATTTATTTTTTAAACATTTTTCTCGTTAGCTCTTCTAAAATTTTGATATTAAATTAAATATTAAATTTTAAATCAAAAACATTTAAATAAAAACTATTAAATTAATTAGTAAAAGTAAATTAAAACTTAATTGTTTGATTTTTTATTATTTAAAAAGTAATTATTAAATTAATAAATAAAAAATTAATTGTTTGATTTTTTATTATCTAAAAATTAATTAGAAAATTAATAAATTAAAAATTAATTCTTTGATTTTTGTTTAATTTAGTTATAAATAATTTTCATCTACGTGGAGAAAATAATAATTTTGAGCATGAACAATTTAAATAATGTTTATAAATAAATTATTAATTGTCTTTTCATTGAAATTGGATAAATAGGTTGAAAATTAACAAAGACACCTTTCAAAATGTTTGTTTAATCGAAATATGTCAACCTTGTACTCTAAACAATGTCGAATAATATATGAATGGAAAGTTCGTACCATAATCGATGTTTAAATTTCATCATTTTAATGAAAAAGCATTTTCAATTTTAATGCGAAATTGAATACTAAATAACATATTGTGTTGGCAAAAATACTTTTTTATTTAAAGTTCGCGTCAAAGAACAAATTTGATGGGAAGAAAATGGATGAATATTAAATTGTTATACTCGATTATTATTATTATTTTATTATTAATTTATTTATTATTATTCTTATTTTTATTATTTTTATTATTATTCATTTTGTCATAAATAATTAAATACTACAATTTATATTAATATTTAATTTATAAATTAATAACTTATTAAAAACCTCTTTTTTCTTTATGTTTTTATTTTTTATTTCGATTTTCAAAAAAAAAAAAAAAATCTGTGATAAAAAAAATTGGCTTTGATCAGCAGAACGGAAAAAAGTTTTTTCTTTTTAATAGTTTGAAACCTAGAAGAAAAATAATAAAATCTAAATATGTGAAAGCAAAAAAAAATCATTTTCATTTCAAATGAGTGATTTTCGACAGTAAATTTTGAACAATATTAAATTTCTGTTTTAGAGTGCAGGAAACAATGGATTCCAGGAGCATAGGATAAAATGAATAGAAGAGAGGACCCGCTGCTACGGCAACATCGCAGCAGATTGTTGCAGTTAGCCGAGGTTACTAATATCAAACCTGGTCGTGGCAGCGGGAAAAGACGTGGTCAGAGAGCCCAACAAAATTTTGGACCCAGGTTAGTAGAAATAATTGATTTTTTTTACTATTTTATTTCTCTTTTTTTTATTCCCCCCTGTCAAAGGCAGATGGTAAAATCGCGAAATTTCTCCTCGTAGAGAAAAATAGTTTCAACAGAAATTTATTTTTTTTTTAATATGTCGACGTTAGGTTGATATTAGGGGGGAGACATTTTTTTCTTCCTGGAATTGTATTTAATTATTTTTTTGCAAATATATTACAAGTATAATATTGGGGAAAAAATATTAGAAAAAAATAGAAAAAAATAGAAAAAATTTTATCGAAAAAAATTGAAATTGTAATAACGATGAAATAAAAAAAATTGTTATTACAAATCGCAGTAGAATAAATAAAATATAATGATAAATATAATACAGTAAATTCGCAATTACAACAAAATAATAAATTAAATATTATTTTTATGTTTGCTATATTTTTTTGCAAATATAATATAATAAGTAAAATATTATTTTTATGTTTGCTATATTTTTTTGCAAATATAATACAATAAGTAAAATATTATTTTTACGTTGAATATATTTTTTTGCAAATATAATACAATAAGTAAAATATTATTTTTACGTTGAATATATTTTTTTCCAAATATAATATAAATAAAATTTTATTTTTATATTTAATATCTTTTTTTAACAAATTTAATACAATAAATAAAAGTCCAAATACAATAAAAGTTACAGTGCAAAAAAATGGTAAAAATAGTAATTGCAATTGAAATAATAATAAACATAGTAAATAAACAATAAAAATAGAAAATTTCCTACGAGGAAAATTTAATTTCTCAAAGTCGTTATTAAAGAAAAATTAGCGCTCACAAAGTTAACAATTAAATTTACAATTTATCCCCCTTAGTTTCTTGGTTCGTGCACTGAATTTTTATTTACTATTTCTCAATTATATCTCAACTGGAAATTTTATCAATAACAAGTTGAGAATTTCAAGAGGACATTAAAATTCTAGGTACAAGATTCGATATATTTTATATCAATAGACGATATAAATTTTTGGATCCTTGACACTATGATAAATTTTCATTTAAAAGTATCTCTCCAGTTTCCAAAAACTCCTAAGGCAATATTTTTATTGGTTTCTTTGATAATTCTTCTACTTTTAGTTAATAAAAATTAATTTTTTATTTTGGGAAAAAAATGTATAGTCTTAAATTTTTTACATAATTTAAATTACTTAACACATAAAGTTTATTGAATTTCAAGGATTTTTAATTATTAATTTTTGATTCTTCTTTTAATTTAATGTAATTTTCATTTTTAATTAAAAAAAATGTTAAATTATAAGTTTAAAATTAAGTTTTTAATTTTTTAAATTTAATCTAATTATAATTTTTTATTTAAACTAATTTTAATTTTTAATTTAAAAAAAAAATAAAATTTTGAATTTTAAATGATATGTTTAAAATTTAGTTTTTAATTTCCATTTTTTAATTTTAAATTGATCCACAAGTGATAATGGAGAATTATGTCTAGACAAGGTACAGTAAAGAACGAAGATTGCACAAGTGAAACTTTTTTTTTCTTTTTACTTTTTCATGACTTCATTTTGAGATATTTTCTCTCAACTATTCGAAATTATCGCATCCCAGTTCAACTCTGCTGATGCAATAAATCGGTTTATTAAAAAAAAAAGTGTAGGCTATAAATAACGAGGAAAGTACTTCAACTATTAGAAATTACCGCAATTATTTTTAATTAAGCGTTACTGATGCTCCATTCGTAGCATTTGTTTTTCTCTATAGAAAAAAAAATTGAAAAAAAAGAATTTTTAATTAATATCCATAATAAGTTTTCTAATTTTCCTAAAAAAGTAATTTATACTAAAAATACGGCTAATAGAAGAATTCCTTTTTTTAAAAAAAGAAAAAAGGATTCAAGAATTCTGGATTCAATTTAAAAAATTGATAGATGGATTTTTGTATTTGGAGAGAAAACTTTCTAAAGTTTGTTTCTTTGAATCTTTTTTTTTCGAGTTTTGGCGAATATCTGCACTCAATTGATAAGTTTTTTCTCTTGTCAACTTTTCATGATGGATTTATTTTTTTTTTCCTTTAGTAATGGAGGTTCGAGCACTGGAAGTCGAATCACTCTTCAAGATATTGTAAGAAATGATCCAGGATATACGCCAAATATAGAGCACCTCGTTTTCCGTGAAAGCAAAAGCGGCAATACAAATTTGACAACGGATGGCTCGCCACAAAATAAATCTAAGGGAAATTCAAATCTTGGCAGATCAAAATTAGCCGAGGTCTTTTCACGAACTTATTCACGGGGCTCTTCACCGGATTCTTCTACTAATCGGAAAAATCATCTCAATGTGAGTTTTTCTCTTTTTTGTTATTGATGAAGAATTTTTTTTCTTGCAAAATAAAATTTACAAAATAAAAAGTAAAATTAAATATACATTTTCAATTCATTGATAGCTGTTTTGGGAAATAAAATTCTTCGTAGAAATTTAATTACATGTTTAAAATTATTTTATTTAATTTTCCTAAAAATGTCAATTGTAAATGAATAATAATAAAATTCTTCTCCGAAATTCAATTTTTCCAAAAGTAGTAAAATTCGTCTTACAAAACTCAATTATGTTTTAAAATTCTAAAAATATTCTCGACAAAATTTCAATTCTATTTAATTAAATAAAAAATCAGAAATAAAAAAATTCTTCTCGAAAGTTCAAATATTTTCAAAAATTTCAATAAAATTCTTGTCCTAATTTCAATTATTTGCAAAAAATTTACTTATTTCAATGATTTTTAATATCTACTATCTTTTACTGTTTTAATAAAAGTTTCCGAAAGATATTCAATTATTTTAAAGAAATTTAATAAAATCGAAAGTTAAGAATTAATTATTTTCATAAACAATAAAAATTTCTTAGGATTCAATTATTTTCAAATATTTTATATAAATTTCCTCGCAATCATTTAATTATTTTCATAAATAATAAAAATTTCAAGGCAATTAAATTATTTACAAAATGTTAATTATTTTCATAAATAATAAAACTCATTGCTGAATTTCAATCATTTTTCACAAAATTTTAATCCAATTCCTCGAAAAATGTAATTATTCATAAAAATCATATTCTAATTTGTGAAAAGAATTCAATATTTGTAAAAATTAGAAATAGAATTTATGAGAATTCAATTTTCATAAACATTTAATTATTCAACAAAATTATTTCTTTTTGTATTTAAATAATTGAATTCCCGAAGAATTTTCTCATAAAAATTGATTTGATAATGAATTTCAGATAAATATTTAGACAATAATGGAATGTAAAAAGCATTATAGCGTGAATTATTAAAAATTAATTAAATTTTGAAATTTTTTTTTAAATTAAAATAATTGCATAATTTAAATTTTTCATACTTTCAGTTAAAAAATTTAAAAAAAATAGTTTTTGCATAATTTAGATCAGTTAAACGAAATTGTTTACAAATAAAACATAGGATCGAACTAAATTCATTTGTTAATCATAATTTTTTGAAAAAATTTAATTGAAATTTACTAAGTAAATATTTACTAGAAAAATATTTACTAAATAAATATTTACTAGAAAAATATTTACTAAATAAATATTTGCTAGAAAAATATTTACTAAATAAATATTTACTAAACATAAAAAAATAATTAATCTTCGTTTCTCTTCTGACCTAAAACAAATTTTTCCCTTTCCTTTGAATTTTTTTTCCATTAAAATAAAATTGAACGAACATCCAATTAGATAAGCGGAATATTTCTCCAAAAAAAAGACCAAAATTTTAGTCAATAAAATCTGAACCGAACCAGTGACGAAAATTTCCAACAAAAGCAAATATGCTTCAGCGAGAAATTTTTTTCCTAATAGAAAAAATGTTGGAAATTTACGAGCGAGGCGTAAATATTGATACAAGTTATGTTTAGCATTTAAAAAATTATATAATTTGAAAAAATTTTAACATTTTGTATCTATTTTGTTAAAGAAATGAAGGAGCAATGAAATGAAAAGTAGAGTACAAAAAAAAATTAAAAAGGATTTTAAAAAAAACTGAGGAATAAAACTCAGAAAAACAAGAAAAATGAATTAAGGAAAACAATAGAGAAAGAGTGAAAAGAAATGTTTAAAAAAGAAAAATTTCATTAAATTGTGAATTTTCGGTTTACAAAAAAACAAAAACTGAAAAAATAAATTGAGTTTGTCGCAAATGTGAAGTAGAACGAAGACTAAACTGTTTAAATTTAACAAAGCAGACCGCCGCCGCCACCGACTACTTCCGAATATGGTAGAAACATGTATCGACTGCGCAACTTATTCGATGAAAGTATTTTCATTTACGCGTCCTCCGCTTATACAAGACTCACTATATATATTATAGTCGCACAATATACTCGTTTCTTCAATACTATAAAACAGAAAAAAAATAAATGAAGACGAAATTTCTGATCAGACAACTATAAAGGGGTCGCTATAGGATTACGTATTCTATATATAATAACACAATATTCATAAATCGTCAAGTCATCTCATTAACAATCCTTTCTTCATTTTTTCTCAAGCCAAAGAGAACTTATAAAGCGCCACCAATTTTTTGAAAATATTTAAAGGGATTTTCAAAAAATAAAAATCTTTTTTTTCCTAATTTAGAGAGAAAATTTTCACACTTTTTCCCCGACACTAAAAAATATTCTACAATTTACTCTAAAAATTATTAGAAACTAAAGAAAAGTTCTACTACATTTATTAATGAATTTACTTCATTGTAAAATTATTCGAAAACATCAATAACTTCTTTTTTTTAATAATTAAATGTTTATTAAAAAATCATTATTATTATATTTTCATAGGAATTATTCTTCATGGCATTCAATTTAACTTTTGAAATTCAATAATAATTAAAATTTGGTCGAGTAATAAAATAATTATTCTATATTATACAAATATTGTTACTGCAACTTCTTCAAAAATAATTTCCATCATTTAAATTGAATTATTATTTTCTAGAATTTTGAAATAAAATTCTTTTTTAAATTAATTATTTTCGATAAATTTCTTGAAAAAGTTCTTCATTGATAATTTTGAAATCCATTTGATTGCAATTTAATTTTACGCGTTGATTATTCGTAAATCCATCAATTAAATATTATATAAGAAAATAAAAATTATGAATAAATTTTAAAAATTAATAAGTTAATATTTTTAGGTAGGAATATCAAAATTTTTAATTTTCGAAAATTTTAATTTGAAGCCTTTTTTAAAAATTCAATTTTTTTGAAAATTTCGTACCATAAAGCTTTTTATATTTAATTATTGTCTAAACATTTATATAAAATTCATTTTTAAATTAAATTTTATTAGAAAATTCTTCGAGAATTCAGTTAAGAATTGAATTTAGTTCGATATATGTTCTCTTTTTGTAACAAATTTCGTTTGACTGATCTAAATTATGCAAAAACTGTTTTTTTAAATTTTTTAACTAAAAAGAAGGAAAACTTCAAATTTGCAAATATTCTAATTTCAAAAAGTAACAAAATTTAATTATTTTTTAATAATTCAGGCAATAATGCTTTTTACATTCGATTATTTTCTAAATATTTATATAAAATTCATTATTTAATCAATTTTTATGAGAAAATTCTAAGAGAAGAATTTTTTTATTTTTGAAAATAATCGAATCCCTGTGAAAAAATGTTATTATTTACAAAAGTAATTAAATTACTCAGTAGAAATTTAAGAAACATTTTGTAAATAATTTAATTCCTTTGAAATTTTTATTATTTATGAAAATAATTAAATGTTTACTTACGATTTTATTAAATTTTTTAAAAATAATTGAATGTCTTTTGGAAAATTTTATTAAAATAGTAGATATAAAAAATCATTGAAATAAGTAAATTTTTTGAAAATAATTGAGGTTAGGACAAGAATTTTATTGAAATTTTTGAGAATATTTGAACTTTTGAGAAGAATTTTTTTATTTTGAAAGATAAGTGAAATTTCGACGAGAATTCCTATAGACCAAATAAATAGGTTTTTATATTACATTTATTTGAAAAAATATTCTATTTTTGAATTTAATTAAGAAATTTTAAAAAAGTTGTCAAGTTTAATTTTTCGATAACTACTTTTTTACTGAATTTTTTACATTTTAAAACTACTTTTTTGCTAAGTTTTAAAATTAATTATCCAGCACGAAGTCTGTAAATATTTTAAACAAATAATTATTATTAACTATAGTTTGTTATATTTTATTTTTTTATTAATTATTAACTATTAATTATTATTGTTGTTACTATTTTTCAAATATTTAATTATTATAATTATTATTAACTATTAGATTATTAATGATAAGATAAACTTTCAAAATTTGTAATTATAATTAAAATTATAGAGATCGTAATATTAGTTGTTTGGTAACATACTTTATTAAATTATTAACAACCACAAAAAAAACTTGGGTTATCATTTCTAATAATTTTCGTTTGTAAATTGATGTTACAGAGTAAATCATTGGACAGTGGTGGGTCGTTTGGTCATCAGTATTTGTCAGGAACAGGTTCAATATCAAGAGTCACTCCCAGACGTTGGCTATCGCAAACATCGCAATCTCAAATTTCGAGGCAACATTCAACGGACGATGGGGCACGTGGGGCCCCATCAGTGGGTGTTGGAGGAGGACCTGTTTTGACCTCGTCCTCAAATCACGTTATTGCCCCTCGTCGTGTCAGTCCAGCTGCAGATTCAACAGAAATTGCCAATCAGGGACCGACTTCGCGATCCGACAGGTAAGTGAGAGAATTAAGAGAATTTTTTATTTATATACATACGTGTCACGTGATTTACTTTGGGAGCAAAACGCAGAAAAAGGAGAGTGCCGAGAATATAATTCTCCAGGTTTAAATCGCCAGTTAACCGGTAACGATGTCGTCGAGCGGCGAAAGTGACAGGCGAATGTCGCTCGTTCTCCAATTTTCCAGTGACACCCTTATATATTTGTGAATTTATTCTCCGAGAGGGACATTTTTCCCCATTTCTGAAGAAATTCGAATTATTTCGCATTTTATTTTTTAATAACGTCTCTGGTTTTTTTTCTATTGTATCTTTTCTGCACTTTTTGGATCCTTTTGTATTCTTTATAATCTTTTTCTATTTTTTTTGTACTTTTCTATTTTTTGCTACTTTTTTGTATTTTTTGGTACTTTTGTATTTTTTGTATCTTTTCTTTTGTTTTCTGTATCTTTTTCAACTTTTTCGTATCTTTTTGTTAAATTCTGAATCTTTTTGTAATGTTTGTAACCTTTTGATATTTTAATTATCTTTTGGATACCTTTTGTAATTTTCTGTACTTTTCTGTTATTTTCTGTATCTTTATGAACTTTTTTGTATCTTTTTGTTAATTTCTGAATCTTTTTGTATTTTTTGTAACCTTTTGATATTTTCATTATCTTTGTGGCACCTTTTGGTATTTTCTGTACCTTTCTGTTATTTTCTGTACCTTTCTATTATTTTCTGCACGTTTTTCTTATTTTTCGCACCTTTCTGTATTTTTTTTTTTTTTTTTTTTGAACACCATTAAATTTTTACAATTCCCAAACTTAATTCCCCCCCCCAACAACTTTTTGTTCCGATTCCTATTTTTTTTACGTGGACCTTTCGAAGAATGAAATAAAATGACTGCAAAAAGGTAAAGAAAAAGATTAATGTGCGAGTATTTTTTTTTAAGAGAGGGTTGATTGTTCTTTTAGAAATTGTGTCGCGACTTTATGAATATTCCTGGCTTCTTTTATTGCTCGAGCTGTAAATAAGTGACGCTAATGATAAATGACAAAAAAGACGATCTTCCGAATCTTATAAATTATGAAACGTTGCAGTTATGCGCATTCATTGACCTCGTCGCCGGTAGCGGGATGCTGGTAAAACGACTGGTCGATAAGTTTCTCCTCTGTGTATAGCTACATTGCGCTTCAACGAGAATATTGATGCTTTTCTCTCTCTCTTTTTTTTACTCCCCCACCTAAAATGTGACGCTGATTTAATAAATTTTCACAATTTTTATATGCCAACAATTTCAATTCAATAATAAAGTTGACAAAAATTCGATTTCGTTTCTTTCATACCGATTTTTAACAATTTCGCTCATTTTTATATAGAATTAAAAGTCGATAATCGGTAATATTCGTAATTGTAACATCTTTTTAGTCTAAAAAACAGATTCTGAATTTGGGTATAAAAGACTTAGGATAATTTATTTTCCGACTGCAGCAGAAGGAATAGTTTCTCTCATTGAGCGTAAAATTTAATGGATCCAGAAATTCCAGTTCTCAGAATCTGGACTTAATGTCTTCATTGTTGGAAAATTTTTTTTATCTCCAACAAACAATGGTTGTCAGACATTGAATATGCCGTAAGTCTCTCTTTCTATCTATCTCTGAATTGAATTCGATTCTCGGAGTAAGTGAATCGTTTCTTATATATATATATATATATATATATTCCTAAGTTTCATTTGGTGAATGTTCAGTCAGGTGAGGAAGTTTATCATGTCTTTAATGATCATCAGAAATGGTTTGTTTACCTCAATATCCCCTGCGGCTGAAGCAAATGAACAAGAAGTTCATTAGTTTGTTAAATTATGGTGCGAGTCGCAAAAACAGGAAGACAAAGTACATTTAGGATTAAAGGGGCAAAAAAAAAAAGTTTCTAAGTCTCTTAATTTTAATGAGCATAGTCTTCATTTCTTCAGGGAATTGTATATTTATTTATTCTCCAGGGAGTAATAAATTTTTGCCAAAGCATATTTTTTTCGATAGCGCATCGATTGTCAGTTTCGAGGGAAAATCTGATTTTTTTTTTATTTATTCGAAATGTATGTAGATGAAAGAGGTAAGAATCCATAAGGTGTATTGTATACATGAATCGTTTTTTTTTCTTTTTTTCCGTTATTGACATCTTTGGGAAAGCCGGTGAAATATATATATGCATGGGAGAATCGATTGCGACTGTTGAAGGAGAGCTTACGTTCCTTTGGATAGAAAAAAGGAAACTCCGGTGCCAATATATAAGACGTAAGCTTCCACTATCGATCATGCAACAAAATAAACATAATCTGATTTCAGTCCAGGAATTCTGTTTTTCTCTTCAAGCATTTTTCAATTCAATAAAAAGCAGGAAAGAACCCGATGGTTTTAATTTTCATTCCAAGAATTTTGATTTTAGGCGAAAGAATCCAATCATTCTTGATTGAATATTGAGCGGAAATTAAGTGGGCGAAAGGTGATTGGCCCGACATTGAATATTTTACAAACGAAAATTAGCATTCTGAAGGTAAATTCCGCCCACTGGTTTTTTTTTTCAGACAGATTTCGTTTGTATTATTTTAAAGATAAACGAAACTTTTGACAAAAGACATCTTGAAAAACTTGAAATTATTTTGTGTAACGATTCTACAATTAGAAAAAGGATCGAAATTGTCTCCTATAAAAAAACTATATCTGTATAATAGCAATCCAACTGTAAATCTTCATTCTGAGAAGAGATTCCTTTACACTACAAAAATATGAGGTATTATGATGATGTCCCAGGAAATAAAAGTTTGAAGAGTCTAGTTTTCTCAAAGTGGAATAAAAATTGCAGCATCTTCACAAAGTTGTGTAAATTCTTCTCTCGACTTGCTTTAGGAGCTGGATTATTTCTCTTTGATCTCTATACCATCCTCTCGATATAGTAACTTTGTCATTCGTTTATTAATTTATTTATAAAAAAAAAGTCTTTCAATTCGAGTGCAAAGAGAAATGTGATAAAGAAGAATTTTTTCTTTTGAAATTCTAATTGTCATCAAAGTTCGCAGAAAGGTTGAATGCTGCTTTCTGATTTTAGGAGTACGATTCTACACCTACGAGGAACGTCAGATCCATGGGAAGTTAGTTCCCAAGGTTCTGCATACAGTGTGGGGAGTACAAAAAGTCTAACCGCATCTCGAGGAAAATCTACACGTGGCGGTTATAATCGCGGAAGTTCGATACCCTCGCTCAAGCGGCACGAGTCGCAAATCTCCTCGAAAAGCAATACCGGAAGTCTGAAATTACGTCAGGATGGACAAGGGCAAATACGACGTCGAGATACGGTCGCCAATTTTCTATCAGGAGCGGGTGGTTCATCAGGTGACCTTTTTGTGAGCGGTAGCTGCAATCGAGAATTGTCACCGGTGCACTGGTGTGAACATGAAGTGGACGGTGTTTATCTCGGTAGATCCGGTTGGGTGCAAGTCCAACAGAGATCCCTGGATGACAGACGAACCAACTATGCAAACAAAATTGGGAACAATGTTGGCACACTACCACTGGCGCGAAGAACCAAATTAGCAGACTATCATTGCAGTAAAAGCGAACCCGGAAAGTGTCCCGATTTTTCCCGTCTCGAATCACAGAGACCTGACTATCTTGCATTGCACAGTCGAGATTACGATCCACCGAGTAACTGTTCCTCACCCCACGATATACCCGAGTCCTTCTCGCCACCCTCTCTAACGCCCATAATCTCTCCACCGCCAGCTTTTCAAGACGTTGGCAAAAGATCTTCCTCCAGGCACATGGCAAATTCAACCTATCCAAAAGCTCCATTTCTCCCACGTTCGAACGCCATTGTTGATAGTGACATAATAAGCCCACCACCCACACCGCCTCACACAAGAAATTGGAGTTCCCTCCCATCTTCTGTATCTAGAAAATCCTCAAATCTTCCCGCCGCTAAGCTGAGAAAGACACCAAATATCACGTCTCAGCAATACCGTATGGCCCAGGCAAAATCCCTCGAAGACCAGTCGTCCTCGAGAAGAAGTCAGTTTGCTCAAAGATACATGGAGTCATCATCCTCCTCCTCCTCTTCAATGGGCTTTAGAAGTCTAGACAGTTGTATGAACAGAACGACAATGCCAAGACTTGCCGAGAACACCGATTCGTCTGTAGAGGGATATGACGATGAGGATGAGGACGACTTGAGTACCATTTCACCGACAGTAGTCCCTTTGCATTCATCATCAGAATCGATTCGCGCCAATGGCGAGAGAATATCGCCCGGCAGTCGACAGAATAGACACTATCGAGCACAACAGCCCTTGAGACGTTCACCCGGCTCTTCGGAATCTGGAAAGCAAATGTCCTTTAATTCATCCTCCTCATCGACGTCGAGCAGTGTCGATCGTCAGGGACGTTCTCCAACACCCAACTTTCGACGTTCGAAGCAACAGAACACGAGAAACATCACATCATCACCTGATTCTCTTCAATCTCGTGTCAGACGTTCCAGAAGTCTTCAACTACCGGAGAAAAAATCTCCAAGCACTTCTGGACCGCAGCAGCTTTCTAACGATCACAGAGCCATCAAGACTGCCGAGAGAGGCGGTCAGAAGCGTCACGCCTTATCTAACAGTACGTCAAAAACTATTGTCCCCTTATTTTAATTTTTCTTTTCTTTAAAAGGTAGATTTTGTTCAAAGTAGTTTTTTGGATTTTGTTTTTTAGAATTTCTGCATGTCTAGTATTTTGATATAATCGGTTGCGCTTTTATTACCGAGACATCTAGTGTCGAACCATTCGTTCAAGGTACTTTTCAAAGTTTGTCGACTTTGTTTTCTTTCTTCCAAAATCAATCGGCTGATTTGGAAACGAAACCTTTTTTTACTAGTTGTTGCATCTTAGAATTGTTTCTGTCTTCCAAAATCAATCGACTGATTCGGAAACGAAAGCAAAATGTAGAGAAACTGATAAACCTTTTTTTTTGTTTGCTAGTCGTTGCATCTTAGAGTTGGTCGTTTTTATTTTCGCTTTTCCTTAGCACCATTGTTTTCAAAAATCGTATAAAATTTCATGCATCCTATTTTCCCCAGGAAAAGCACAATCCACGGAGGATGCATTAAGCGAGGATTTATTGCGAGAGGCAGAAGTGGTTACGGAATTTCTTTACGGTACCCGTAGTCGTGTTGCTGCGCGCAATCTTCTCTCAAGTCGTTTCGAGAAGCGCAACGATAATGCAGATCAGCGAAAAACGACTCCAAACGCCTATGACGTTTACTTTATATCCTCCAAGCAAACCCAACCAAAAGCGAACAATAACACCTCGACCCAACAACAACAACAAAATAATAGACCAAAAACACTACAACGTGGTGTTACAACTCCCGTCACTAATTCAACATCCAATCACGATTTCACTCTCAGTCCCGAATCAAAAATGCGTTGTAACAGTAGTACTTGTGATTTTTGGCCACATTGCTCGCAAAGAGACAGTATCTATTCACCCAGTCAGGGTCCTGTTTTCATGAAAGTTTCACAAAGTTATCCGGCACATCAGCGAATGACTGCCGAAACGGGAAGTCAAGTTAATCGAGGTAGCACCTGTTCGTCGCCGGCATCACTCGAAAGAATGGACGACAGGGAAACTAGGGATCGAAAGTCCACTCAACGATATGTTAATGGTGGTCCCAAGTATCAGGAGCGCGTTCCAAGGGGCGTTCTAAAATCCACCCGTTGGACTACTCCCAATGAAACGGTGAATGGTCACGTGGCCAATAATTCCGATAAGCGGGATTATCGGAAAGGAGAAATCGGTAATAATAACTTCGATGTTCCCCAAAAGTCGGAGAGAAAAGTTTCTCCCAATCAAATGAAGTGTTTAAATAAATCGCCAAGTGGCATTGCAATATCTCCAACTTCGTCATCATCTTCCAGCAGTGATATTTGGGTGACAACGTCCGATCGCACATCGACGAAGAGTCCAAAAAATGCCAAGAGTTCGGGAGCGTCGACGCCAATGGAGGATGCAGTGGCTGGATCATTGAAGACGTTGATTGAACCACCTAGGGATGGAATTTTATCGAGACCCGGAAGTGCACCGGCCAAGAGGGATAATTCATTGCCGAGTGGTGTGATTCTGGATCCGCAGCAGAGATCTCTGTCCTTGCCCAAGTCGTTCCTCGCTCACAATATCAACGAAAGGTAGGTCTCACTTGTTGAGCTAATTTCGCTCTTTTTGTTTGTAAATTATTTATCCAAGTGTTGAATAGTCAATTGAAGAATATTATCATTATAACACTAAAATAATACTAACGGCAACAAAAATCATTCAACAATGGATTTAAAAAAAGGATGGTAGAAAATTAATTTTTGGGTCACTAACCAAGAACTCAGAGAGAGAGATTTAAATTATTTAAAATGGCGAATACAAAATGGCGGAGAATTTAAAAAATAATTACTGTAGCATCTTCAAACTATTATCATCATGTGGTTTTTGGGGTCGCTGATTACGAATTTGATGACAGAAGTTTGGAAATAAATTCGTTATCAGCGAAGCCAAACACCACATGATCCGGTGTTTGTTTTTCAAAATTCAAAATGGCGGATCCAATATGGCGGACGACTTTTTAAAAAAATTACTGTATCATTATAAAACTTAGCATCATAGCCAAATTAGAAGCTTTTTTTTTAAATCTGAAGAAAATTAAAGTAATCTGAGATATTTTGCAAATTAAAAAATGATATATTGCAAATATAAACATCAATTAATGAATAAATTTTAGATTCAAAATTTTTAAAAACTTAACTCATTAACTACATAATGAAGAATTTTTTTTCATAAGAATTAAATTATTTTAAAAAATTTTAATAAAAAACTAATTCAATTATTTTTATAAACAGTAAAATTCACCGCAGGAATTCAATTATTATCAAAAACCATTTTAATAAAATTTCATGGAAAATTGTAATTATTTAAAAATTGTTTTGACGAAAGTTATTTCTGGAAATTGTATTAAAATTAATTGAATTTTTACAAAGATTTAACTAGTTATAAATATAAAATGGAATTTTTTCAAAGAATTTATTGAAATTTTAGAAAATCGTAATTAAATTCTTTTGGAAAATTTTATAACGAGTGAAGAAAAAATTTAATTCTTTCAAAAACAACGTAATTTATTGAATATAATGGAATTTTTGAGAAAAATTTTACTTTTATTAAAATTTTAGACAATAATTTAATTCCCTTGACTAATTTTGTAAAGAAAATAAGAAAAATTATACCAAATTTATAAAGGATAATTGCAATCGTTGCAATTTTTACAAAGATTTTATTATTTGAAAAAAATAATTATTTTAAAAATATTTCTTAAAAATTTAGAAAGTAATTAAATTCTTTGGACAAAATTTATAAAAAAAATTGAGAAAAATTGAATTCTTTCGTAAAATTAAAAAATTTACAAAGTTTATTGAAAATAATTGAATTTTTCCATAGATTTTACTATTTATAATTGTAATTGTAATGTTTCGAAGAATTTATTAAATTTTTAGAATATAATTGAATTCCTTTGACTAATTTTATAAAAAAAATTAAGAAAAACTTAATGAAATTTATAAAATATAATTTTAATCTATACAATTCTTTGCAAAGATTTTATTATTTAAAAAAAATGAATTGTTTCAAAGGATTTATTAAAATTTTAGACAACAATTAAATTCTTTGAACAAAATTTATATTAAAACTTTTGAAATTTAATAAATTGCATAATAATTTTTAATAAAATTCTTGATAAGAATTAATTTGTTTAAAAAATTTTAATAATAAATTATTAAATTATTTTTAAATTTAAATTATTAAATCATTTTTAAATTCAATTTATTAAATTATTTTAATTATTTGAAAATTTTTTTATCTAAACTTTGCAAGAATTTAGTAACTTTTAGTGTATTAATTTTAAAAGTAAAAACATTAAAAAAGAAAATTTATCAAGAAAGTTGAGAAGCAAACAAAAACTAATCTTCAAACTGCGAACATATTCAGACACAACGACATTAATTTATTTTTTGTAAACTGTTTGTGAACTTTAATTTCATTTATCATATTTTAGAAAAAGTTATAACCAAACTTTGAAGAAATTTTTTTTAGTTTAAAGATTTTTAAATAATAAAAGTTTTTGAAGATTTGTTTTTAATCATCATTCTTTCCAAAACAATTATTAAATTTTCCTCAAACAATATGAAGGAAATAAAATTTGCAAATGGGAGAAGTTGATTTTTAAAAATTTGCAAAATTTATTTATTTGCAAGACTAAATTGCGAGTTTAAGTTGAAGATGTTACGATTTCATTGAGATGCACTCGTTTCCGTTAGATTTCCCTTAGCTTTTCAAGATGCTGAATTCCGAATCGTTTTGGCGAACATGTACTCGGAATTTCAAATTGTATGCGCGGCAGAGAAGGCAGACTGTGAGTCCTCTCGTGCAAGGAAGATTATCTTTCTCTCATGCTTTTGCAAACCATCTTTTTCTTTGAAAGAACTTTTTTTTCCCCATATATATATATATATATATATATATATATACATACGTATAGGTATCTCTATCTATATATATTTATAAAATAGAAGAGATCCCTTCTTGAATTGCAAATATTTAAAATCTAATCCCACATTAAAATAATATCGATTTTAAGCGTAGTTTTAGGTTCGTTGTTTGAATTGTTGAATTAAAATTTTACGAGGCCCTTTTTTGGACTGTTTTTTTGGGTGATAATTTATTTATTTATTATTATTATTATTTATTATTATTTATTTATTTTTATTTATTTATTTTTAGAGACAATAATATTTTTGGAAGAGAATAAATTAGGTAAACAAGAGTTTAAATTATTAAAGCCGAAAGTTTGAGTCTAAAGGCAAAGAAGGTCGAAGAATTTAGCCAAAGCCTAATTAAAAATTAGGCGAAAAGAAATTAATTTAAACATGTTTTTTTGGGCCTAACTTTTATTGATGAATTTCGAGACGATTTTTAGTCTTATTTTTTCAGACGAACATCTTTTATTTATATTCAGGCCTAAATTTTATTGAATTTTTATTGCAAAAAAAGAAGGAATTAATAATATTTATGGGACCTTCTTTTTTTTTGTGAATAAATTGTTTGTGTGTGCGTTTCGAGAGGAATATCCTCTCTTTCGTTCGCCAGAGTGTGCGCGAGAAAATGGTAAATGATAACAGTGCCTCTAGGTCGCCTAGGCGCGCAGCTTTCATTTCTCATTTCATTACACCCAGTCTCCGTTTGCATTATTTAAGCTTCTTTTCTTTTCGCCTCTCTACAATCTTCATGTTGGTGTGTGGATACGTTCACACATATATTACACGTTGTGCCAACTAGGAAGCTGCCTCGACTTTTCATGTGTATATACTTTGGACCATTGTCACCTCCTTCTTACCTATTTTCTCCAGTGCATAAAGTCTTCCCATCTTTTTTTTTTCTTCTTCTTCTTTTCTATATAACAGAAAAGTTCTACTTTTTTGTCTGTGGCTAAAAAAAAATTCATTCGAAAAAAGATGCTTTCTCAGGAACTATTATTACTTTATGTTAATTTTAATTAATTTTATTTTTAACTATTTCATTTTTTAACTAATTAATTTTTATTATATGATATTATCACTCGGTTGTTTTAAACATTAAACATTGAATTTTTAATTAATTTTTAATTTAATTTTAATTTAATTTTAATTGTTTCTAAAAATTACAAAAGTAATTCTTTTAAAATTCAATCATTTTTTTCTTCAGATATAAATAAATCTTTTCGAAACATTTTTATTCAATTCGAAAAGAATTATTTATTAGAAAATTCCACGAGAATTCTTTAAAAATTATTTAAATGCAAAAATAAATTATTTATTGCATAATGGAATATTTCTTAAATTTCAAATTCTTATAAAGAACTTTTTCAACATTTTTTTTGAGTAATTTGAATTTTATTTAATTCGAAAAGAATTATTTATTAGAAAATTCTACGAGAATTCTTTAAAAATTATTTAAATGCAAAAATAAATTATTTATTGAATAATTGAATCTTTCTTAAATTTCAAATTCTTATAAAGAACTAAATCAACATTTTTTTGAATAATTGAATTTTTACAAAGAGCTGCGTTAAAATTTTTATTAATCATTAAATTCATTCCAAAAATGTCATTAAAATGAATTCAAAATAATTATCACACTCAAAGAAACAAAAAATTATGTCAAATTTTTCTAAAAAATTTATAAAATTTCTGCTTTAAATAATTGAATTTCTTTGAAAATTGTATATTAATTCTAAAAATAATTGAATTCTTTAGAAATATTTTATTAAAATTATATTGAAAACAATATAAAATTATTATATAGAATTTCATTAAATTTTGTTATTGAATTTTATTAAAATTTTTAAGAATTTTTCTAATATTTTTCGACAAAAATCAATTATTTCAATAGATTTTTATAAAATCTTCGCAAGAATTCAAGTAGAAAAAATTATTAATCTATAATTTTAAATTAATTTTTGCTAAAAACGTAATTTATTATTCTTAAAAATTGGAAAAAAATTCTTGGAAAAAATAAAGTTACAAAAAAATTTCATTATTTTAGAATGAAATTCTGAATCATGAAATTCTTCTCAGGAATTAAATTATTTTTAAAAATTTTATTAATAATTCAATTTTTGCAACGATTATTTATAAAATTTTAAATAATAATTCAATTCCTAAAAAGAATTTTATTATTCACAATTTTATTATAAAATAATAAAATTATTGTGTAATTTTATTTTTTCCAAGATATTTATTCCAATTTTTAAGAATAATTGCGATTTTAGGTGAAATTAATTAAAAATTATTGATTAATAATTTTTTTTACTTGAATTCTTGCGAAGAATTTCATGAAAATCTATTTAAATAATTGATATTTGTCGAAAAATATTAGAAAAATTCTACTTTAAATAATTCAATTCCTAAGAAATTTTTTTTTATTTATAAAAATAATTGAATTCTTTGAAAATATTTTATTAAAATTATATTGAAAACAATTAAATTAATTAAATTATTCATTTCAATTTTTAAAAAATATTTTCTATTGAAAATTGTTATTTCCAAAGTAAATTTTACTGTTTCTGAAGTGAATTTTTCTAATTTTTCTAACGACTTTTACAGACTGTGAAAAATGATTTAAAAAAATGTCAATATTAATATATAACAGAAAAGAATTCTTTTCTGTTAAATATTGACATTTTTTTAAAACATTTTAACAGAAATGTTAAATTTGAAAAAGCTGTATAATTAAAAGTATAAAATTATTATACGATTTATCATTTAGATACTGTTAATAATCTCAATTTACAATTTAGAAAAAAAACGCAGTCTCTCTCTCTTTTTTTTATCCTGTTTGCCATTGTGAATTAAAACTTTTCCATTTAGGCGAACTTTAAACTATGTTAACCGAAAGGTACTTAAATTAATTTGAAATTCCAATTTTCTTTTTTTTTACATTAAAAATCGTGGATTTTCTTACTGAAAATAAGAGAACTTTTAAAAATCGTAAATTGCGGAAATGGTGTAATGACTAAACTTTAACTTTCAAAGGAGGAAAATCAAAGTGCTAAATGTTTGAAGAAATTTTATTTTTAACTCTGATAAAAAAATTTGATTATATTTTACGCCGGGGGAAAAAATATATAAGGCAATAAAAATTTTGTTTTTAAAGTCAAATGATAATTTTTTTTTATCCTGGTAATAATAATTACCGGGAAATTTTTTTTATTGAAATAGGAACAATTTTTTCCAATTATAGAATTTATAGAAATTAATTGAGTCATAAAAAATGTCTCTTGCAGGAAATTCACCGAAATATTAAATGTATCGCAAAAATTGTGTAATATGAAATGGAAAAAAAAATTTTTTTTTGTGTTTGGATGAATAGATTATAATTCAAGATGTAAACTGTTATGACGCCTACTTGCGCAACCTACGCTAAATTAACTGTTCAACTTATTGTACCATTAGCGTTACATAGTCCCGATGGTAGTGGCTATAAAGGTGGTAATTTCCGCGATTATACAACATACGTATTTGTAATGGAAGCAGATTCAAAATTCAAATCGCAAATTAAATATTTTATGCTTCTTTAATAGATAGTCGTTTTTTTAAAATCATTTTCTAGTGATTTCAGTCAAAAATAAAATAAATCACGTTCTTAAAATTCTTGAATTAATGAAAAATAATGGAAATTTTTGTAAGTTCAGTTTTTGCTTTAGCAAATGAAAAAAAAAAATTTTTTTAACTCTGATAGTAAATATTTTATAATAATTATTTACTACCAAATATTTATTATTAAATATTTAATATTTAATATCGAAAAATGATCGAAATATTAAAATACTGCGATTAATATTTTTCCACTGTGATATTTCTGTCGATTTCTGGAGGAATGATTTTTTATCGGAAATTTATTTTCAGTGAATTAAATAAATAATTTAGTAATTAAATAAATTCAGTGAATTAATTAAATAAAGTATAGAAACAAATTTTTAAATGAAACGTCAAAAAAAAATCTATATATTGGAGATGGAGATAAAAAAGTCTCTTTTCGTTAAATGAAAATTCTCTCACTATTCAATCAAAAGTATAATTATAGCCAGAACAAGTCAAAGCTTCCACAAAGGATTTAAACAAAATCAATTCTTTAATAATTAAATTCTAAAACGTGGCAATTTCGTTCTTTTTTTTAAATATATATATATTGTTCTTCAATTAAAAATAACATGCTTTGTGTATTCTAGTGGCAAAAATTTTCCTATTTAAAGTTAATTAAAATCCCATGCTTTTAGAGAATCATATTTTCCAATACAAAAAAAGATTAAATTTCATCTTATAATTAAAATATACGTTGTTATACGCTGAACATTGAAAGATTAATTCTGCTTTTCTTTTTTATTTATTTAGCATTTTATTTTATTTTATTTAAAGTTACTTTTAATTTAAAACGATATTTCATATTAATTTGATTTGAAAAAATTCGTATTAATTTGAATTTTCTATAAATAAAATAAAATGATAAAATAAATATTATTTTTAAGAATTAACAATAAAATGAGATCAAAAATTGTTAATATAAAATTGTCTTTTTGAAACTAATGAATTTCATTTTAGTCTAAAAATTCTTTTTACAGAATCTATTCATTTTTGTGGAATTACTCTATTCATTGTGACTTTCTTTTGTCGATCCTTTTGTTCCCTTTTTTATTCCCCGAAAAAAAAAAATTCATTTAAATTTAAAAAAAAAAGTTAAACGATAGATTTTTAACAAAAATTATAGGTTTGGATTTTAACGAACAAAGACAATTTTTTATCGAACGCTAGAATTAGTTTATAATTGTTTATAATTTGTTATATTTAGTGTATTCTGAATGTTACCTGTAAAAAAGTTTGTTTCAATTATTTTTTTTTTTTTATTTAAAAAATATTTTTATTTTTTGCATTAAAAATCTGAAATAATTAGCGACATTCAGTTAATATAAAATTTAGTAAAACATTAATTCATATACCCACAGGGGTTTTCTGTTTACTCAGTTTTATTTTAATAAAGTTAATATTGTTCCTTTTAAAGCAAAAACAAACAAACAAACGTGGTTTATTATTCAATAAACAGACAAGTTTATAAAATTGTTAATTAATTTCAAAACCTGTTTAAAGAATTTTATGACTTTTCTCAATAAATATTTTTTTAATTTTTTAGATTATAAAATACTACTAAAGGCTGTTTCGTTATTCGACTGTATTTTTTGTTTGGAAATTAATTTGTTCTTGGCATTATCGAGATATTTTTAACTATTTAAGAAAAAAAATTTAAACATTCCACAAAAATAATAGTTAATATTAACATTTTTTAAGTTTGCAATATTCATGGATTTTCATTATTTTTATTGAATTTTTTTGTGACATTTTCGATTTTACTTATTATTTATATTATCAAGTAGTTTTAATAAAATAAAATAAGTTTGCACAAAAAAACTTATTTTTTGATTTAGGGCTCGAAAAATTAATCTCAGATATCAACAAAATAATTATTTCCAAACTTTATTAAAAAGTTGTAGAAAAAAAATTTATTTATTCCCGAAGAAAAAAAAGACTTGTTAATATAGAACTAATAAATTTTGTTTGTTGTTGTTACAAAATTTGTTGTTACCTCAATAGATTTATTAGAAAAAATTTGAATTCTTGGGACAAGAAAATAAATTTTTTTAGTTCTTTATTTAACAATTTTTTTGTCAACGTAAGAATCATTTTTCTCTTGTGATATTTCAAAAAAATCGCTTAAAATAACTTTAAGTGAAAGATTTTTTTTAATTGGAATTATTTTGCAAAAAAAAAAAATTTTGCCAAAAAGTATCTTTATTTTCATAATAAAAGAATTACTTGGGAAAATTTACATGAAACAAGATTATGCGCAAGATTTTACACTATTAAAAACGAAAGTAAATGTCCTGAGAGAATAATGTTCATTAATGTAATTAACATAAATAAACAATCTCGATGGTGGTTTAGTAATAAAGTTGAAAATGAAGATGATGAGTAAAGTTACTGATATAGAGTGACTACAAAGTTATACGCGCCCATCATGATTCTATATAGTCTGTTTAAACAAATCTCATGGGAATGTGTTGGAAGAGCCTTGATGCATGTTTGTGACACTCTCTCTCTATATATACATTATCATTCAGCTTGAATCAACGTCAAGTTTAATTGCAACCCTCTCTTACACGAATGAATTTTGGAAAACATTTCATATGTAATTTAACACACAATTTAAAAATCTCCATTTATTTACAACATTTTTTTTATTCAATTTCGATTTCACAATTTGCAGAAGAAAAAAAATGTTTCCTTTAATTTCTATTCTTTATTTTTTTTATTAAAAAAACTCCCGAAGAAAAAAAAAATTTTTTTACAAGTTTTCTTTGTAAAGAAAGAAAAATAAAAAAAATTCTTTGAATCAAAAACCCCCAGGAAAAAATTATTTTAAATAAAAAAATGGAAAATAATTTCCTTAAATTAACAAACACGCTCTTCGTCTTGGTGACAAATTTCAATTAGTGAAAAGTAAAAATAGATTAAAAATAAAAATAAAATAGTGAATTAGTAAAAATTTCTACTAACTGTTTTCTGCAATTCACTAAAACATATGAAAAAAAAATTTTAAACTACTAGAAGAATTTAGTCAAAAGTAAAAATTAGTTGTTAGTAACTTTAGTGAAATTTTTACGAAGTTAGATTTAGAGAGATTGTAGAAAAAAATTAATTTTTACGGAATAAAATAAAAAAATGACTTTTTACGGAATATAATAAAAAAAGATGAAATAAAGAAGAAAATAAAAAAAATCTAAAAGTAAATAATAAAAAAATTTAATAAAAAGTAAAAATTAGTTGTTAGTAACTTTACTGAATCTTTTACGAATTCAAATTTAGAAAGATTTAAAAAATTGACTTTTTACGGAATAAAATAAAAAAGAAGTAAGTAAAGAAGAAAATAAAATAATATCTAAAAGTAAATAATAAAAAAATGTAGTAAAAAGTAAAAATTAGTTGCTAATAACTTTTTTGAATCTTTTACGAATTCAAATTTAGAGAGAAATTAGAAAAAAATACTTTTTACGGAATAAAATAAAAAAAGAATTAAATAAAGAAAAAAAGAAAAAATATCAAAAAGTAAATAATAAAAAAAAAGATACTCAGTGCGCTTATATTTAAAAATGAGAATTATTTCACCAAAAAAAAGAGGAGAGAAAAAATGGCAAAACATTAAAAATGTAGGTAATATTTTACCGTGATTAAAAATTCTACAAGACCATTAAAATAATAAAGTGGTAATACTTTTAAAAAAGTTTTGTGCGGCGGAAATAGTTTTAAGATCTGGAAGATGAAAATTTAACTAGAATTATGTGAAGGATAAAATTGCTGACATTGGCCCAGTTTCAAAATGATTCAAAAGGACTCCGTGTTTGGGTCGGGGGGAGGTTTTTCCTTTTGCCCAATGGCCTTGATATTTCCACTCATCCACTCTAAAATTTCATTGATAATTTACTATTCGTAAAGTACAATTTGCAAAATTTAACGCTATAACCCACATTGCAGAATGCCAAAAAAATATACTTTTTGAACTGATTTTTCATTTCAATGTCAAATGACATTATTTCTTTTTAAATTAGAAAAATTCGTAAATAAGTTCATTTATTTATTCGTTAAAATTTTGCTATTTTTTCAAGAATCTTAAAAAAAAATTCGTACCAGCAAGACAAAAAATACAGTATTTTAAAAAAAAGTGGGGATAAAGTTTCCAAAAATAATATTTTTTTGGGGTATTTCTAATATCGGAGTGATTTTCGATGTATTTTAATTCTCTGAACACGATTCCGGGTCTTAAAATTGTCTATCACGACAGATTTTTGAGAAAAGTAGGGGTAGTGACCCAAAAAAGTGTTTTTTTGGGGATTTTCAAGATATTATTTCTTTTTTTTTCTTGAAATCCTGGAAAAGTCCAAGAGTTCTTAAATTAAGTCTTGAAACGTAAATTTTAAAACCTATAGGAGCAAGAACAGAAAATTCAGAATTTTGAAAAAAGGTGGGGATAAAAATTTAAAAAATATTTAATTTGTTATTTTTGACATTGTACTGGTTTTCGATGTATTTTGATCCTCTGAACACGATCCCGGGTCTTTAAATTGCCTAGCACTTCACATTTTTGAGAAAAGTGGGGGTAAACCCCTAAAAAAAATTTTTTACTCTTATTTATGATATCGGTGTGCTTTTCAATGTATTTTTGTCCACTGAAAACGATCCCGGGTTCCAAATTTGCCTACAACTTTAGAATTTTGAGAAAAGTGGGGGTAAAAATCGAAAAAACAAATTTTTCTATTATTTACGACATTGGACTGGTTTTCAATTTGCTTTTTTTTGTTTTAATCAAACGAAATACTATAATTATTTTTTTTTTTTTTGGGAGGGAAGTGTTAGTTAAAAACATGGAAATTATTATATCTTGAAGGTTAGGTAAAATTTGGAGTATATGAAATTTATCTCCTTCGTTTCTTTCTCTCTTTCTTTTTCTCTCTTTCTCTTCATCTACAACTGAAAAAGCAATCGATTGAGCTTTAATTGAATTGACATTCCCATGTTTGCGGTGGTAGTGGTGGCGGCGACGGTGGCCTTCCAGTCAGAAATTGTGGCATTTTGAAATTACAGTATTTTCCAATATCCTTTTTGCAATCGACGAATTGAAGGGTGAAGAAAGTAAAATTTAATCTTTAACGCGCTATCTCTGTCTCATCAAAAGACACTTTTTCATCGAAGGAGAGAAACGAGAGCTGAAAGAAAAGAAAGAAGGAATAAAAAAAAAGGAAAATATCGTTTATATAATCTAAATGAAATTGTTTAATGTCTGGAAAAATACTTTTCTCTCAAAAAAACATTTTTGCGCGCGAGATTCTGTAAAAATCCATAAAGTAAACAAGACACAAAGGAATTCAGCAATTTTTCCTCTGTTATTAATATTTATTTCTTAGTTCTTATTTTTGACAATATTGTTGAATTATAGTTTATCCTAGTTTTTAATAATTTTAGTAAACTATGAATTATTTCCACTCGTGTTAATTAGTTTTGCGTAAAGTTATTTATATTCTTCAATTTTATTGTTCCGCCCATAAATAAAATAAAATGAAATATTTTTTCTTCAATTATTAATGAATATAATTATTGATATTTTAAAAATTATTTTTTAATTAATTTAAATTTTTTTTAAAAATATTCTTTTACAATTATTCTTTT
The DNA here is from genome assembly GCA_032872475.1 of Leptopilina myrica (nomen nudum). Lineage (NCBI taxonomy): Eukaryota > Metazoa > Arthropoda > Insecta > Hymenoptera > Figitidae > Leptopilina > Leptopilina myrica (nomen nudum). The sequence goes on along the minus strand of CM065461.1, from coordinate 47,186,466 downwards.
TTCAGTCATTTTTATTTTATTCCCTTTTTTATTTTGTTTTTGTTCCTTTATATTTTTATTTTTAACATATATTTATTAATTATTGTAAAAAAGTTCATAGCATTCGGCTTGAAAAGTGCTTTTGGCATTTTTCATTCCACTTTTAATTAAAAATTTTAAACAAGAATTCATTAATTTTCAATGAGTTCTTAAAATTAAAAAAAATATTAAATTTAATTAAAAGCGGAAATTATTCGGACCAAAAATAATTGTTTACGTTTTGTATTCAAATATTATAAAAGTAGAGTTTACATGATATATGAATTATTAATTAGATAATTAATCCCGTATACTTTGAAATAAATATTTTATTATTAAAAATAATTATTATTTTTATTCAATTAATGTTTCATTGAAAAGCATTGAGTAAAATATTAACATTTACTTTTTTTTATAAAAGGAAGTTTATCATTTGGCAAATGATTTTAATAAAAATTCGATATTTCATCATTTCTTTTTACTTTTTTAAACAAATATTTACCTCCATTTTCATATAATTTTAATAAATAAATTTTTTTTAAATTTATTCCTATATTTTTATTTAAAAATTTGATTGTCAATTTTATTATAAATTGTTTTGTAAATTTTATTTTAAGGACATTTGAACCATTATGATGTCACAATTTTAAAACATTTGTTTTTTATAAATTGTGACGTCATATAGGTTCAAATTACCTTAAAGTTTGATTATAAATTAAATGATAAATTTTATTGTAAATATAATAATAAATTGAAGTATAAATTTAATTATAATTTTTATTATAATTTTATTTATAAATTTAATTATAAATTTATTTATAAATTTAATTATAAATTTATTTATAAATTTAATTATAAATTTATTTATAATTATTTAATTATAAAAACTAATTTTGTGGCATTTTTTTCACTAATTGAGAATTGGAGTATATATAATATAATAATAATAATAATAATAATAATAATAATAATAATAATGTAGTTAATTCCATTAATGTTAATACCTTGCTTATCTCAGTTCCCATGCAACATTCGCATCGATACTGCATCGGCCAGTTAATCGTTTGAGAATTGTAATTTGTGTGAAAGCTGCTAACTAAATTTCAACTAATTTACACCCGTTGTCTGAATTACACGCCAGTTAATGGTAATAATAATTATTCAAATACTAAATATGTTCTTCTTCAACGCGCCATTAAGTTTAGAAATTATTCATTAATTTCCCTTTTACATTATTTCTGACTTTATCAAATTTTATTTATTTATTTTTTCAAAATAATTCATTTGTTTATACATTTTATAAAAATTTATTTATTTACGTGCAGTTTTCCACAAAATAGTGGTAATTTTGACTTGGGTAACTTTTTTAATTAATTTTTTTTTTTGAAATTTCCTACGTAGATCGTAGATCCATTTTTAATTAAACTGGAAAATAATAATTTTGTTGATATTTGAGTTTCGATTGTTTATTCAGATATAAATGGTTAATTAAAAAAAAATTAAGAACAGCGAAAAAAATATTTATAATATATTTGTCAATATTTATAATATAAAAATATTCGTCAATATTTATTTATATTTTTTTGAATAAATGTTTATTTATATTTTCGTGAATAAATATTTATGTTTGAATGAATAAATATTTATTTTCTATTTTTATGAATTCATTTATATTTTTGGGAATAAATATTTATTTTTTACATAAAAATATGAAATAAAAAATATGAAAATGTATTTTATATTTTTTTTATATTCGCTTATTTTTATGAATAAATATTTATTCGTTTATTTTGATGAAACAAATAAATTTTGTCACTAGGTGAAAATAAATTTTTCTCGACGACATATCTATAATTTTACGACTACTTTTTTCTTTCTTTCATGTAAACTTTTCACTTCTTATTATTAAAAGTTTTTCTAATAAAAAAAAAATTTATTTAAATTTTATTCACAGAAGAGAAAATGTTTCATAAGTCACTTCAGTGAAACGTCGTGAATGAAACTTTGTATACATTTATAAAGGCAAACATTTTTAAATTAATGACATTTTTCTAATGAGATAATTAAAAAAGAAATTTTTTTTTTGTTCCCAAAAAAAAGGAACGAAATTTTTCACTTAAATGCGGATTATTAAGTAATCTTCTGTTTTTTTCTTTTTTTTTGTAAAAAAGCTTGCGATATCGCGTTCCAGACATTATACAACAAAAGCCTTGCACTTGTAACGGGTTTTCCTTTGAATAAGAGAACATTTCAACAAAATTCTATATGTACATACTCTTCAATGAAATATATCTGCCACAGCTTCCGTTACTCATGTTTCAATAGCATATATCAAAACACGCGTTATATATCTACATATTCTTTATACCAACACGTACATATGACTAGAATAAAATTCTACAATAAAAAAAAAATGAAAATTACATTTACATTTTTTTTTTTTAATAAAAAAAACTAACAATGCAATTATTGTCCATTCTTGCACTGGTATAAAATCAATTTTTCAACAAAGGGAATCATATTTTTATTACATATTTCTCTTATTCTGATTTTTTTCTTTCTCTGTAGAAAAATAAATTTTTTTTTGTAAATATTTTTCTTCAAATTGATATGATGGGTGAGAAAATTTGTTATCATTTTATGATCGTTCAAAAGAGTATAATTTTTTATTTTATAAACTAAAAGTGATGAATTGAAATATTTATTTTATTATTATAGTTGAAAATGTCTGGGACATGAAATTTTTATATTCATTATAAATATAAGTTTATTCCTACCTTTCATATTTAATGGGGGTTTTTTTTTTTGATAAATGAGAGCGAAATATCTCTGGAATAAATATGAATTATTGATTAGGTAAAAATTGATTTTGAGAAGATATTTTTCAGATTTTATTTTTCTATTTTGTCCATGATTTTATTTTCGTCGGTGAAATATTATTTCTCTGCGAATTTTCATATTTAATAAGCGAATAATAAAATGTATCATTGATTTCAGATAATAATTAAAATTATATTTCTGTTGGAAAATATATTTTGTATTTTAAGATTTATATTTTTATTAAAATTATTATTTTCATTATTATTGTTGTTATTATTAATTTAATTATTATACTTGCAAGAATTCAACTATTTTCAAAAAATTACTCTATTTTTTAATATAAATAATAAGTTATATTTTTTTCTAATAACCGGTTATTTTTAGAAATAAAATCCGTTTATCTATTTTTTTAGAACTAAACATAATTTTTTTTATTTTTTAGAACTAAAAATAAGTTTATCTATTTTTTTAGAACTAAAAATAAGTTTTCAATTAATTTAAAAATAATTTCTTTCAACTAAAAATAAGTGATTTGTTTACTGAAGCAAATATGGTGAAACACGATTTGTCTGCTAGTCAGAAACTTTTCAGCGGATGCAAACTATAATCGAATAGAAGTATAAAAGAAAAATTAAACTAGCAAATTTTTTTTGCAAAAGTTGATTAATAAACCCAATGTTCTGTATCGCCTGTATTGCCCCCCAGGCATTGAGATTCTTTTTCAAAATCAATTCCTCGTAATTTCCTATATGTTATCCGGAATGCTCTTAGATTCCGTTCTGGATGGTTAATAGACAAAATTGTTGCCCCAAAGGTGAAAACAAACAGGCCGACAAACGATTTTTGCATTTACCAGGAAGCTAGGGGCTAAACTTGTACCTATGGGGTAAAAAGTAACACGTAATTTTTTCCCAATTCTAAAAAAAAATTTTTTTGCTTCATTTTTATATTGCAAGCCATGTAACTAAAAAAAAATCCATGTAAACCTAATAATTACACGAAAACTTGTTTATCGATAAAAGATCATCAAGTTTAAAATATGTTTAGTTCACCGACAAATGAATCTACCGTTAAATCATAGTAAAATAATTTGTTTTCCACCAAATAAAAAATAAAGAAGAATTATAACTTCAAGACTTTAAATAATTGAAATAATTTTATCACTTTACGACTAAAAAGTATATAAAATTATCTGATTTTGGTAATAAATAATTTTAATTTACAATCATAAAAAGGATGTTAAAACACACCTTCTTCAGTACGAGTGTAGAACGAAAATTTATAGAGGATCGTGTTTCCCAAGAGGAGTAGAAAAATTTTTTTTTCCCTCCCAAGTCCATGAGAATTGTATTTTAGAAATTCTCGTTCATTTAATCGAGGGGGAAAAAAAGTTTTGTTTGTAAAATTCTCGTGAATTTGCAATGTGACTTTTTTTTAAAGTGAGAGAGAGAGAGAGAGAGAAAATATTCTTTTCAGTATGAGTGCCGATAAAGGTTTTTCCTTCGTATGCATTTCTCTTTTGTATAAAGGGACATGAAAGTGGAATTAGAATGGAATCCCCAATGGCATTTTGCAGAGAGCGGCATATCTTGCAAAGGGGCGAAATGGGAAGTCCTTATAAACAAGGATCTCAAATCAACTTTGATGATCAACGATATCTATAGATATATAAATATATATTTGTTGAACTAAGAAAGTTGCGGGTGTGAAAGTAGAAAATACGATTCACCGCCCGATTTCCTTTATAACATGCGAACGTTTCACAAAATCAATTGATTATAATTCCAATGTTGCCAGACTAGAAGAATTTTTTCTTCAAATCTGAAGAAAATTATAAAGCAATCTGCGAATATTTAGAGAATTTGAAGAAATATTGTGGAAACTTGGAGATTTTTGGAAAAATTTGCAAGGCCTGTTTATATATCGAGTGATAATGAAAATATTCGCATAAACAATAAAAAATAAAGTAAACAAACTAGTTTTTTAATAATAAAGATTCAAAATTTAAAAGATTAGCTTATTAACTACAAAATTAACAATTCTTTTTCGCATGAATTAAATTATTTTGAAAAAATTCTAATAAAAAATAATATAAACAAAGCATTTTTTAAAAATAAAGATTCAAAATTAAAAAAAAAATTATCCCATTATCTTCAAAATTAACAATTCTTTTTCACAATAATTAAATTATTTAAAAATATTCTAATAAAAAAAATTAATTCTATTATTTCTATAAACAGTAAAATTCACCGCAGGAAATCAATTAATTTCAAACCCATTTTAATAAAATTTCATGAAAAAATTCTATTCTTTAAAAAATTTTTTAATAAAAGTTATTTCATAAAATTGTATTAAAATAAATTAAATTTTCGCAAAGATTTTACTAGGTAGTTATCCTTTCACAAATTTTATAAAGAAATTAAGAAAAATTTTACGAAATTTATAAAACATAATTACAATGTTTGCAATTTTTTTTAAAGATTTTATTATCTAAAAAATGAATTGTTTCACAGGATTTATTAAAATTTTAGAAAATAATTGAATTATTCTTTGGACAAAATTTATAGAGATATTAAGAAAAATTAAATTCTTTCGAAAAATTAAAAAATTTACAAAATTTATTGAATGTAATTGAATTTTTTTACAGATTTTACTATTTATAATTGTAATTGAATTGTTTCGAAGGATATATTAAAATTATTGAAAATAATAATTGAATTCTTTTGACAAATTTTATAACGAATGAGGAAAAAATTGAATTCTTTCAAAAGAAGCATAATTTATTGAATATAATTAAATTTTTGAGAAAAATTTTACTTTAAAAATAATTGAACTGTTTTGACAGATTTATTAAAATTTTAGACAATAATTTAATTCCTATGACTAATTTTGTAAAGAAAATAAGAAAAATTTTACGAAATTTATAAAATATAATTGCAAAGTTTGCAATTTTTTGCAGAGTTTTTATTATTTGAAAAAATGAATTGTTTTAAAATTTTTTTTTAAATTTTAGAAAAGAATTAAATTCTTTGGACAAAATTTATAAAAAAATTGAGAAAAATTGAATTCTTTCGTAAAATTGAAAAATTTACAAAGTTTATTGAAAATAATTGATAATAATTTTATTAAATGTTTGCTTAAAAATAATTGAATTTTTTTGAATAGTTTAAAGATTTAAAAAAAATAATTGAATTTTTGCAAGAAATTTACTACTTATAAAAATATTTGAATTTTTGTGAATAATTTTATTAAAATTTTTGAAATTTGCTGATTTCCATAATATTTTTTAACAAAATTCTTTATAAGAATTGAGTTTCTTTCAAAAATTTTCATAAAACATTCGTTTGAAAAATTCAATTTTTTTTATAAAGAGTAAAATTCATCTTCGGAATTTAAAAACTATTCGTGAAATTTAATTTCATTTATCATATTTTAGAAAAAATTATAATCAAAATCTGGAGAAATTTTTCTTGACTAGTTTAAAAATTTCTGCATTTTTTCACAACAAAATGGAAATTGTTCCATCACTTTGAATAGAGGGAGCATAAAATTAAAAAATGAAAAATAAAAAGCATATAATCGAGAAAAAAAATCCACCGTTGAGAAGGATCGAACCCCTTCCCGGTGAGACTACACACTCTTCGCAGAGTACTTTTCCGCTAGGCTAAAGACTACAATATATTTTTTTAAACACGTTTAGCTCAATTTTTCAAAAAAAGAACCATTTTTCCGTACTTTTAAGACTTTTTTTCAATCATATTCATATTATCTTCTTTTTTATTATCCAGAACAAGAAATTTTTTTGAAAATCTTGCTTTTCTTGAAGGATTTTTTTTCTCTCTTGAAAATCAAACGTAATGGAGACTCCTCGCTGAGATCGTTCTTTGCATTCAGTTTTGAGAGGGAAATGAGACCGTGAAACACAATTCCCCAGTTATTGACATTTCTGTTTTGCCTTTCGTTCTAGTTGTCACTGATTGCATCAGTTAATTGAAAAATATCGATTTCGGTTTAAATCAACATTCTGTAATTCGTAAAGAATTTTCAAACATTTATCAAGAAATCGTCAATCATTAAAAAGATAATCGATTTTTTAACAATATATTGTCTTTTTTTTCTATAGATTCTATAATTTTTTTTTTTGTTTTTTTTCTCTCTCTGTAATATCTACATTTTTTTTTACGTTTTATGGACAGATTTATTGATACTGTAAATATAAAAGTATAAAAAAGAGAAAAAATTGCAGATACGAGCATTATTTATTGTCTTTTTCTGTGTTGGAATAAAAGTGGTTAAATTTCTTTCTTTTTTTTTGCGCATTTATATATAAATGTTTGTTTGAAATCAGGTGGTTAATTTAAAAATAGATAAAAAGGGACAATCTTCCTTTTTCAATGCCAGGCCTATATAGTCAATTACTGAACAATGCCTTGTGATGCAGTAAACGTTTGAATACACGGTTTGCTGTATACAAGCTTGCGAATAAACGTTACACAGTCTGAGCATAAATTATGGGGTATTACTGTATAGTTTAGAGCAGAAAACGAGCTTGTCTGTTTCATGTTGTCTCAAGCACCAGAGGGTTTGTTCTATTTTTGTGATTTTTACACCTGCATTTGAATTTGTTCTGAATTTTTTGTTTTGTTCTATCAAACATTTCTGTTTTTTTAATTCAGAATAATTTATCGTTGTCAATCACAGGCTTTGGACTCGATAAATAATTTTTTTAAAAATAGAAAAATACAATTTATTTGATTCAAGTAAATATTTATTTGATAATAATCAAATAATCGGTTACTTGAATTAAATAAATTTTTTATTCAGTGTACAATCAAAAATGGGATAATTTTTCAAAATAAATATTTAAATATCTACTTATTTCGTCTACAGGAATTAAAATGTTTCAAATGATTTTTAATGTAGCGCTTCTTTGATAAATTTAACTATTTCTAAAAAATTACAAAAGTAATTCTTTCAAAATTCAATAATTTTTTTCTGCAAATTTATAAATAAAATTAATCAAAACTTTAAACATTTTAATATTTTCAATTCTAAATCCATTTCTATTAAAAATTCCTACAAGAATTAAATTTTTTAATTACAACAATAAATAATTTATTTGCAATAATTGAATATTTATTAAATTAAAAATTGAATAGTGACAACTAATTTTTATTAAAGCTTTTCAAAAAAATAAAATTGTTTCGAAGGATTTTATTAAAATTCGGAAAAAAATTTGACTTCCTTGTGAAAATAAATCAATTCTGTAGAAGAAGTTTATTAAAATTGGCGAACACAATTAAATTCTTTCGAGGAATTTTATTATTTATTAAAATAATTTAATTTTGTCCAAAAAAATTTGCTCATGTTTTTGAAAATAATTGAATTCTATTAAATAATAATTTTACTAAAATTTGTGAGAATAATTGAATTCCTTTTTAGGAAGTTGATAAAAATTGTATTGAAAATTATTAAATTCTGGAGTAAAAATTTGTTTATATTTTTGGAAATAATTGATTTGCAAAAAACAATTTTATTATTTACAAAGATAATCGAACTTATGACTAGAATTTATTTAAATTTTTCAAATAATCGAATTTCTGTTAAGAATTCTACTACTTTGGAGAGTAATTTAATTTTTGCCAAGAATTTTATTGTAATTTTTAAAAATAATTGAATTTCAGAGCAGAATTTAATTATTTATAACGAAAATTGATGTTTTTGAAAACATTTACGAAAATTTTTTGAAAATAATGGAAATCTTGACAAGAATTTTATTAAAACTTTAGTAAATAATTGAAATTTTGAAAAGCTTTTCAATAACACTTTGTAAAATGTTTGATTTTTCGAGAAGAATTTCATTAAACTATAGTAGATTTCGAAAATCATTGAATTGTGGAAAAGTTTTAAAAACAATTAAATTTTTAACAGGAATTTCATTAGAATTTTCGAAAATAATAGAATTTTGAAAAAGATTTTTATTATTTATAAAGATAATTGAAATTTTGACGAGAATTTTTTAGAACTTTTACACAGAGAATTGAATATCTACCAGGAAATTTATAAAAATATATTTAAATAATTGAACTTTTTTTAAGATGAATTCCTCAGAAGAATTTTATTATTTATAAAAAAAAAAAAATGCTTTCGAAGAATTTGATAAAAATCTATTTTAAGTAATTGATTTCATTTCGAAAAATATTAATAAAATCCTTGTTTTAAATAATAAAATTCCATTGAAAATTTTTTTATTATAAAAAAAAATTAAATTCTTTTAAAAAATTGTATTAAAAGTATATTCAAAACTTTTCGATAATTATAAATATTACATTAACATTTTTGTTAAATAATTGAATTCTTTTAAAGAATTTTATTATTTATTTAAAATAATTGAATTTTTACGAAGAATTTTATTATTTATTAATAATAATTGATTTCTTGCGAAGAATTTTATTATTTATTAAAAATAATTGAATTCTTGCGAAGAATTTTATTATTTATTAAAAATAATTGAATTCTTGGGAAGAATTTTATTATTTATTAAAATTAATTGAATTTTTGCGAAGAATTTTATTATTTATTAAAATTAAGTGAATTTTTGGGAAGAATTTTCTTATTTATTAAAAATAATGGAATTCTTGCGAAGAATTTTATTATTCATTAAAATTAAGTGAATTTTTGCGAAGAATTTTTTAAAAATTTTTTTTCGAAAAATATCATGAAAATAATAAATAAATTCATTGAAATGCTTTTTTAAAATTTACCTATTACTTAAAATTACAGTAAATTTATTTATCTTTATTTATTTATTTATTTATCTTCTATTTATTATAGAAGCATCCTGGCAACAATATATGTGATTATCAGCTAATAAAAATTATTAGAATAATTAGATAAAATAATTTTAAAAGTTCTCTTTAGCGCATTTAAAAATTTCATGTTTTTTTAAAATAGAATTTCAAATATTTCAACCAGACTTTTAATTATTTTCACCAAAATTTACTTTTAATTTGTAGAATTTTTATTCTATAAATAATTTTATAAATACTTCTCTAAATACTTCTATAAATAAATAATATTATATAATATATATTATATTATTATAACAAGAATTATAACTTATTATTTATATTTATTGATAGAAGCACAAAAATATAGAATTCGACATTTAACTAGAAACATTTATGTTTATTATAAACGAGCTTTGGGAGTATAATTGCAGATTTAGAACGTGTTTCGAGAAATTATGTAAATTTCATCTCGACAATAGATGAGAATCCCTGGTGCACGCCCACGCGAGTGCATCATGTTCGACCTTCAAATATTAGCGAACGACTAGAGATAATGTATTAATGCCCCTTTGTTTCATCTTGCCCATTGAGTTCCGTACACAACCGTAACAATCTCGGCCATGGTCTGTCGATTAACCTGTTTTATCGCCATTGGCAACTTTCCCCGCAGGTCCATATAATATCCAACTCATAACTTTTTTTTTCTCATACAATAATAATGAATGAAAAAAAAACAAACACAATAATCGATATTACTTTTTTCAAAATAAAAATACACGTACACAAAAATATTATATATATATTATTATATTATAATTAATCGGGTGCACTATTCTGAATAAAAATTAATGACTCCAAATTTTTATTTATCGAAAATTCATTACTTCTTCATGAATAATTTTTTAAATTCGACCAAAAAATTTTTTTGACTTCTATAACTAAGAAATGAATGAAATAAAAAAATTATATTTAATGTACAATTGAAAAGTCATGAGAGAATTGCAGACATTTTCTTATCGACTTTTTTTTTTTTAAAGTAATTTCAGATAAGTTCCATAAAAAAAAAGTTCGGTGTTGTAAAACGAGTTTTATATAATCTTTACTGGAATCTATATTTTATATGCAAAAAAAAAGAAATGGTACCACTCGCAGATTATTTTCAATGTAAATCTCGCATATATAGAGATTGATAATCGAATATTTTTTTTCTTCAAATGAAAAATGATGATATAGTTTATTTTGATCGACCAATTACTATTCAAATAAATTGCTCGCTCAGTTACAAAAGCCCTACATCGATCTCAATGAGGATCAAGGCTTAACTGTTTGCAAATCTTGCGGCACGCACCAACAAGCAAATCGATTAGTCACATCGAGTTTCGATAAACTCAGTTTAGATTTATCATTTACGTTTTTTTTTTATTTTTTTTTTTTTTAGATATGTACAACCCATTCATTTTATGTTAACGAAGTAATCAATTTTTTAAAGGTTCTTGTACTTTTAGAAACATTGAATTTATTTTTTTGATTGGTACTTATTTTTTTTTTATATTATATTTTATAATATGCGTCACTATCAAATAAAATTGTAATTCATCGAAAAAAGATAGTAATTTTCACACTACTTTTATAGTAAACCTTAAAATATCTGAAGATTCTGTTTGAACAATTTTTTTTTCTAAAAACAATTCAATTCTTTCGAGGAATTCAATTTAAATTCTATTCAAAAAAGTTATATTCCTTTAAACAATTTTATACAAATTTCAGAATATAATTGAATTTTTGCTAAGATTTTTATTCATTGTGAAAATAATAATTGAATTTTCGCAAAGTAATTTTGTATGATTTTTAAAAATAATTGAATGTCTGCGAAAATTTCTAATAAAATTTTTTTTTAATTAATTGTTTATCTATGACGATTTTATTGTTTATAGAAAAAAATTCAATTCCTTCGAACAGTTTCTTAGGAACTATTAAGTAAATCAAAACCAATAATTTTTTGCAAAAAATTTTATAAAAACTACTAAAAATTAATTTTTGCGAAATCTAATTAAAATTTTACTGCAAAAAGTTCAATTTTTTAAAAGAATTTTATTGATTAGTTATGAATTTAGAAATTCATTTTTAAATCAATTTTCTTTACGAAATTCTACCAGAATTCAATCATTTAAACATAAAAATAAATAATTTATTGAGTAATTAAATGTTTCTTGAAATGTAATCTTATATAGAATATTATCATCATAGTTTTAAACAATTAAAAACTTTCGGCAATTTCTTTTATATTATTTTTAAGAATAATTCAATTCTTTTATGGAATTTTATTAAAATTGTATAAAAAATTGAAAAATAATTGAAATTCTGCAATGAAATTTATTATATGTGCAAATAATTAAATTGCTAAAAAAAATTTTATTATTTATAAAAATAATTAATGGTTTGCATAGAATTTTATTGGAATTTTTTTTTAAATAATTGAATTTCTTGGAAAATTCTATAAAAATAATAGTTATTTTGAAAACAATTCAATTTTTTTGCAAAGGTTTTGCAAACAATCAGTCCTCTTGAAAATAATTCTAAAAGTGATTTAATCTTAAAAAATTCAATTAATCAGGATTTTGATAATTCAAAAAAATTTAAAAATACCAATTTTAATAAACTTCAACAATAAAGTATTTCATTCTAATTTTTAACAAAAGCAATTATTTTAAAAACTTGAATGAAGTTCTTCATAAAATTGAATTATTTTCAAAATTTTCTATTACAAGTTTTAAATTAAATTAAAAATTTTAATTTTAAATTAAACAATCGTAAATTTTTAATTTTACTTTATTTAGAAAAAAAATTCAAAGAAATTCTTAAAAAGAATTTAATCAGGATTCTAATAATTCAAAATAATTTAAAAATACCAATTTTAATAAACTTCAACAATAAAGTATTTCATTCTGATTTTTAACAAAAGCAATTATTTTAAAAACTTGAATGAAGTTCTTCATAAAATTCAATTATTTTCAAAATTTTCTATTCCAATTTTTAAATTAAATTTAAAATTTTCATTAATAATAAAATTCTTTAAAAGAATGCGCAATTATTTTTAATGTAATAATAGTAAAATTTCTCGAAAGAATACAAGTATTTTTAAAAATATTAATTCAATTTTCAATTAATTTTTTTAAAAATCTGATAAAATTCTTCAGAAAAGTTTAATAATTTTTGTAAATAGTAAAATTCATTGTTATTACTATTATTTTTTAAATAATTTTTTTTAACTGTTAACAAATTTAAAGTGGTGATAATTATGAAACATGGTAAATAGTAATAGTTTTAGGTGTAACAATTTTTTTAAATGTATCCAAATAGTAGCAAATCGTAAAATAAGTAGAAAATATTAGGTTTTAGTAGGAAATAGTAGGTTTTAGTAGAAAATAGTATGTTTTAGTAGAAAATAGTAGATTTCAGTAGAAAATAATAGATTTCAGTAGAAAATTGTAGATTTTAGTAGAAAATAGTAGATTTTAGTAGAAAATAGTAGATTTTAATAGAAAATAGTAGATTTTAATAGAAAATAGTATATTTTAGTAAAAAATAGTAGATTTTAGTAAAAAATAGTAGATTTTAGTAGAAAATAGTAGGTTTTAGTAGAAAATAGTAGGTTTTAGTAGATGAATGCGCGGTCTAAAAAAACGATTGAATGAATGAATAGAAATTTTTATTTTTATTTCGCAAACTGTCGCGATAAATGTTATTTAGGGGGGTCAAATATTATTGCAGTTCTCGAATAAAGAAGGTGAACAGTGCGGTACACGCGCACGTTGAATATGTGTTGGCGCTGCAATCGACGTCAGTCCAGCGTGCACCACCAAACTGATAGCACCTCTTTCGTTGTCTGTGCCCCTTCTTCGAAGCCGGCGGTGTGCCGGCCACCCGCTCACGGAAAAAAAAAATTGCAGGTGTCTTTGCATTTAACCGTCGCGCATTCTCATCGCGCATTGTTTATATCGTTGCCGTGCCGAATACTCCAATTCGCGACCGAACTCTCTCGTCAGCCTCGACCTCGGCATTTTAAATTCAAAAATCCCTCAATTCATCATCAAAATATTGTTCCTTAAATCGTAAACTTTGATAATTGTGTTTATTTATATTTTATTCACCAATTTATCGCTGTGTGTAAGTGCGTGTTTCGTAAATTAAATTCTCGATCGCATTCTTGTATAGTTTTAGTTTTGATTATATTACTATTTTTTGTTTGTTTGTAAATATTTGTTACACGTGGATTATGTGAAGATTTGTGTAGAGTCTATTTTATTCTATTTTTCAATCTGATTTTATTATTTAAAATGGAGTCGGCTCTGAATTTTAATTAGAAATATTTACTGTTTCGAATTAGTGAAAAATTGGAAATGTTTACTATTTCGAATTAGTAAATATTAAAAAATTAAAACTATTTACTAATTTATTTTATTTTATTTTTTAATCTGAATTTATTATTTAAAATGGAGTCGGCTCTGAATTTTAGTTAGAAATATTTACTATTTCGAATTAGTGAAAAATTGGGAATGTTTACTATTTCGAATTAGTGAAAAATTGGAAATATTTACTATTTCGAATTAGTAAACATTAAAAATTAAAAATATTTACTAATTCAAGTTAGTGGCTGACTTTTGGCTTTTGAATTTCTAGATATAACTATTTAACAGTAAATTTTAGTAATAAATTAGTAGAAAAAATTATTTAATAGCAAAAATTGCTATTTCAAAAACAAAATGGCAGTAACAAATTCAAATTAGAAAAAATTTTACTAATTCAAATGTAGAGTTTAATTATTTAATTATAGTTAATATATTAAATATAGTTTTTCATAATTAATAATATTATAGAATATTATAGATAATATTATAGTTAATATATTTTATAGTGAATAATTAATTATAATTAATTATTTCTATTTATAAATTCATAATTGCAATTTATAATTTCTTTAAATTTATCATTTCTTTAAATTTTTCATTTATATTTAACACATGACACCACATTTTTTTTATTTCTTTTTATATTTTCTCAAATGACGCAAAATTTCTTTATTTCTATTTTTATTTTGACAAATCACACACTGAAAAAAATTTGTTTTAATTAAACAACAAAAAGAATATATTTGAATTAAACATATTTTCTAATTGAATTAAACATAATTTTTATTGAATCAAATTTATTTTGTATTCAATCAAAATCAAAATTATTATGTTTTAATTTAATGTTAATTTTTCGTTGTCTGTATAACAAAAATATTGTTAAATTAAAAACAATAATTACTAATAATAATAATAATAATAAATAATAATAATTACTCAAATATATTGTTTTTTATTATTATTATTATTTTTTATTTCCTTTTATATTATGACAAAAAATAGTTTTTCAGTATAATACAAAGATTTCATTGAAATGTTGAATGTTGCAAGGAAGAAAAAAAATTTGCCAACTCGTAAAAATGATAATTTTTTGCCTTTAATAAATTTCGAGTTAATTTTTTTCTCTTGTGAGAAAGAAGACTTTCTCGACCATTGACCCCTTAATTTAAGGGTTGGGCGAATGGCCTCTTCAACGGGAGGAAGAATCTTTCATTTTTAAGGCATGACAAGTAGACCCACTAGAGTCGATAAAGTGGAGCAAGGGGCATCAGCGAAGCGAGTTACTCGAAACTTCAGACTTCTTAAAATATTCATATATTTAAAAAACGCCTCTTTTTCTTTTCACACATATTTTTGAAATCTGATCAAAAAAAAAATTCTTCATATTTCTTCATTAGTCACTTTCCTCCTGGCAACATTCATCGCATAAGGAGAATTTTTTTTTGGCTACTACATAAATAGGAGAATATTTGATAAATTTTTGTATTTTATTTGTTTTTATATATTTTTATTTATTAATATTTTTGTTATTTAATAATATTTCTGTTATTTAATAATATTTTTGTTATTTAATAATATTTTTGTTATCTAATAATATTTTTGTTATTTACTAATATTTTTGTTATTTATTAATATTTTTATTTCACACTAGAACTTAAACGATAACAGAAGAAAGGAAATAATTTTCAAAAGTGAGGTTATGCAATGAATCTTCTTCGCCGCTCGATATCGAAAGATGAAAGCGACCTCTGGAATTTATTGACATGAATAAAGAGAATTAGAAAAAAATGATATCGTGAAAAATTTGTCGAGAATTTATTTTGAAAAATTAGTGAAATGAGTGAGAAAAGTGGTGTTTCATTTTTGGGAATAAAAGAGAGAATGAGCGGAAGTAGTTTCTGGAGACACAGTTGGCACAGTTCTGCTTATATAAACAAGGATTCTGACGCAGCATCCCTGTCTGGTCCTGTGGGAAGTTGGGAAAGCATTCCACGACCTCGAAAGTAAGCTACTGTTTTATTTAAAGAAAGTAATTTCATTTTTTTCTGTTTTATTTCTTTTTATTTATTTATCTCCATCCTTCTCACATGTCTGCAAAGTTTTATTAAAAATGGAATTTTCGAGGTTAATTTAGCAGAATTTTTGTGATGCGCGAGATAACATCTTAATATCTCGGTGAAATTTTTTTTTCTCTTTTTTTATTAGTTCTTGTTTCTTGAACATAAATCAGTAACTTTGTGCGAAGGGAAAGAGAGAGAGAGATGGTATTTTATGGTAAGGTGGAATTTCACAGTTGAGAAGAAGTTTAATTATACAAGAATTCTCTTTAATATAATCGCGGTATCAGCTGTTCTAAATCCCAGTCGCCATTTTTTTTCGTAGAAACGCTTGACAACGTTAGTCAATTGAGTGCAGATGTTCCCATTGGATTTATGATTAATGTAATTTTCTTTCTAAACTTTATGGGAGTTATTTAAATGGAAAAAAATTATTTTCTGCGTAAAAAAAGTAAACAATGTAGTCGACATTAACAATATTTTCTTATTTAATTAATTAAATTATTTATTATAATCGACATCAGCTGTTCTAAATTCAGTCGCCATTTTTTTTTGTAGAAACGCATGACAACGTAAGTCAATTGAATAATTGAATTATTTTTTAAAATTTTAATAATAATCGTTGCAAGAATTCATTTATTTTGATAAATATTAAAACTCATTGCAGGATTTCAATTATTTTTAATACAATTTTAAATGAATTGCGTGAAAAATGTAACTAAAAATTATAATATATTTCTTTCAAAGAATTCAATTGTTTTCAATATAATTTTAATGAAATTTCTTGAAAGCTTTCAAAATACAAAAATAATAACAAAATAGATACTGAAATATTTGTTTCAAAAAATTATTTAATTTTTTAATGTAATTAAAAATTACAAAAAAAATTGAAAAAAACAAACTTTTTTGGTATTTAAACTACTTTTTGCTTCTTTTTTTAATGAAACTAAATTAATAATTTTTGTCTTTTAACTAATTTTTTAAAGTTTAAAAAAAATATTTACCATTTCTTTTCTAAACTGTAAAAAATAAAACTTTAACTTTCTTAAACTTTCTAAACTTTAACAGAAAAAATCACTTATTGGTAATCCTTTTGAAAAATAAAAAATAATATCTAAGATATTTTCGAAATTGTTTTTATTTGTTTCGAAATATAATTTGTTATTATAATAATAATGAAAATTAATTAAAAACTGTTTGCCGCGAAAGTAGAAATAAAATATTAACAAGTAGAAATTGTTTTTTCTTTTTTTGTAAATTATTTTGAGTGTCGCATTTAAATAATAAAAAAAATAAACAGAGAAGAATATAACTAAACAAGAGAATCGTGACATATTTGAAGTGGTCTCTGCGCTTTAATTAAAATTTTATTTCCATTCTTTTGATTCAGTTTTGCGGTGAAGTATGCAAACTCAGAGATTTTCAAATGCTGCTGATATAAACAATTCAGAATTTTGTCTGCAGTTTGATTTTGAAAAAGAAGGAACTCGAACCAATTATTATTTTAAAGACTGTTGACAAACTTGGTATTTAGTTTAAAAATTATTACTATTTAATATAATTAAATGTGCAAAATTTTACCTGTAACAAAGGTACAAATTTCTTTTTATTACCAAAAAAAAATTTTTAGTTTTTTTTCTAAATTACTAAATTAAATTATTACTTAATGTTAACAATAATAATTAATTAGTAATTAAATGGAAATTTGTCGTTCACTTCACGGCAAAGAGTAATAATTAAAAATACATAATTAGTATATTATAATTGGTATAGTTAAACAATAAATAATAACAAATAATATTAACAATTGTTATTAATACTATTATTTTTATTATTATCATCATTATTCGTAATTACTATTCATTTTTTATTATAATTACTATTTTCATTATTACTGTTGTCATTATTATTATTTATTTTTATAACCTAATTATAATAATCCTGAATAAAAATAATAAAAATTATATTATTAGGTATTATAGTATGTATAATTAAATTTATATTATTATAATATAATATATTGTGATATAATATATTTGCTAATAAAAATAAATAGGAACAAATTTTAAGCTTATTGTAATATAATCAGCAATTAAAATGAAAAAGAACTTTTATTGAATTGGCATTGAACTTGAAAAATAGACAATAATATAATCAGCAAATGAAAATTGGCATTTTTCTAAACGAGTCCCCTAGAATAATAATAATCTTGCGATAGCATCGTACCGTGAAGGATAGGCGCTCATACAGTCAAAAGCAGGAAATGAGCTCTTTGAATAAGTTTGTTGAATTAAGGGCGTGTGTATGTGCCAGTGGGAATGAACCTAAGGGAGAGGGGAGAGAGAAAAAGAGGAAGGGATTAGAAATGAAGTGAATAAAAAGAAGAAAAAAAAAAAAAGGAATAAAAGAAATTATAATAAGTGATATGAGGAGTTGAAGAAGTGTCCTTACCGTTGACTTGACACTCTTATTCAAAAATTTACGTCTTTATTATTTTTATTTTAAAAAATATGTTCTTTTATTTTTAAATTTAATTAAAGAAAATTTTTAATTGGATTTTTATAAATTTAATAAATTTTAGTTTACATAAATTTTAATGTAAATAAATGTTGTAAATTTTAATTTGAATTAATTTAATTAATTTTAATTTAAATAAATTTTATAAATTTTAATGTAAATAAATTTTATAAATTTTATAAGTTAATTTAGTTAGGAATACATAGTCAAGATCGGGCCGTCTCTCGAGTTTTGTTTACAAATTTCCAAAAAATTAATTTATAAAAATTTTCTTTGCTAAAATTTATATTTGTAATTATTAAAATAATATGCGTAACATAGCATTCGTTATGGAATTTTTATTTGTTATATCGAATAATTATCACAGTCCCGAGGCATATTATATATTTTTTAATTTACAGGGGAGAAATTCAGTTAGAAGTTGAATATTTTAATTTTTTTCCCCTTGTTGCAGGATGTGAATTTGAAATATGAAGTTAATATTTTTTTTGCAAATGAATTTCCATCTTTTTTTGAATTAAAAGATGGAGAAAAAATATATATGTGCACTTATATGAGTGAAAAATATGCATATAACGAAACTCGAAACTGAGGTTTACCACATCCTTCCCAAGCCATTACTTTATGCAGAGTTATTTGATAACATGATAGAAACATGCGTTATAGAGCCACAAAAACTTTTTGAGAATTTTTATTTCTTTCGTTTTGTGCAGTAAATTACTAAACCTTAAGCTAAATGATTTTGTAGAGATTTTTTGTAATTTACACACTAGTTTTATATTACACTTGTAAGGCAATCAAAATTAATTTTCGAATTATATGGACATGGGAAAAAAAAAAGAAAATAATATTTGTAAATAATATTTATTTTTAATTTTTAGCTATAAGTTTAAAATATTGCGAACCATGGGCAAGGGGATAAATAGTTTAAATTTAAAATATTAAAATTTTGTACTTTAAATTTGATAATACTTCAAATAAAAAAAATTATTTAAAAAAATGTTTGATTTCTTAAAAACAAGAGAAAAGGTTTTAATAAAATTCGTTAGAACGATTCAATTGTTTTCACAAAGTTTTCGGAATTCAATGATTTTTAATAGAATTCTTTAAAACGATTCAATTATTTTAAACAATTTTTCGCAATTCAATGATTTTTAATATCTACTATTTAAATAGAAAATCGCCTGAAAAATTGGATAATTTAAAAAAAAAATTTTAACGATTTTCTAAAATTTTTCGTTAACATTCAAATATTTTCATAAATAAAATAATTTTTACAAAAGTTTAATTATTTTTTTTAATAATAAAATTCTTCTTAGAAAATCAATTCTTTTTTTACAGTTTTAATAACAATTGTTGCAAGCATTCAAATATTTTTATAAATTTTAAAATTCTTCCCACAAATTTAATTATAATACAATTTTAACTAAATTTCAATAAAATTCTATGAAAGAATTCGATTATTTGAAAACGTTTTAATAAAATTTAATAAAAAACGATTTTCACATGAATTTAATTATTTAAAATAGAATTTCACGATATTTTTCGAAAAAAAATCAATTATTTAAATAGATTTTAATAATATTCTTTGAAGAATTTAATTATTTTATATAAATAAAATTCTTTTCAAAAGAATCCCAATATTTTAAATAATTTTATAATAATCGTTGCAAAAAATCAATTATTTTAAGAGATTTTAATTTAATTCTTTGAAATAATTAAAATTGTTTTAAATTGATAATAATTTTATTTAAAATTTTTTTTAAGAATTTAATTATTTTCATAAATATAATTTACAATTTTCAAAGAAATTCAATTATTTAAAAGAAAATTAACATAAAATGTTTTTATAATAATAATTTCATTAGAAAAAAGTCTCAATTATTTGTAATATAATTTTTAATTAATTCCGCTAAAAACGCAATCATTCTTAAAAATTTCAATAAAACTCTTCAATAAAAGTTTCTAAGAGTGGAATAATTATTTTCATTTTATATTTAATTACATTTGTCGAATTAATTTAATTATTATCAAAAAGTTTAATGCTGTTCTTTGCAAAAATTTAATTATTTTTTAAAATGTCGATAAAGTTCTCTCTAAGAATTTAATTTTAAGAAATAATTAATTTTCCAAGAAATCATTTATTTTTGTATTCAAATAATTGAATTCTCGATGAACTTACTGTCAAGTATTGATTAAGAGTTGAAGAAAATAAAATGATTAAAGATTTGAAAAGGTTTATTACTGAATTGAATTGTATAAAAAAAATTATTGAATTTTGAGAGAATTATTTTTGTAATTAAAATGTAGATTTTTATATTATATATGAATTTTTTCCATGAAGCCCAGGGGTTAATAATAGTCAATTTTTCACCCTAGGACAATAATAGTCACTTTTTTACCCTAGGATAATAATAGTCACTTTTTACCCTAGGACAATAATAGTCACTTTTTACCCTAGGACAATAATAGTCACTTTTTTACCCTAGGGCAATAATAGTCACTTTTTTACCCTAGGAAAATAATAGTCACTTTATTGGCCAGCTGGCCTATATAGTGTAGGCTTAGCCTACATCAGCGTAGGAAGTATATTTGTGTGTGTGTGTGAGAATAAATCGAACGCCCTTAAATTCAAAATTTCTTTCAAGAAAACAGAAACAATAATCCTTAAATATAGAAATACAGGTAAAAATGGTAGACATAAGAATATTGAAAGACCGTCAACAAAAGTATATCAGACGAAGTACAGATGCACGAAGAATAGAAGATTGAATAACTAAAATATGTATACATTATCTTCTTTTCTTTTTATATATAAAGTATATGTCATGGCAAATAATATATACGTTTGTGGCCTGATTCCTGGTTCTCAAAATTGAACTTCTCGTTTCAAGAGCTTAAACTCAATCGAAGAGACATAACTTATATGACATTTTCCTCTCCTCACACACAAACACACACACACTCCTCCCTCTCTCCATTTCTAAGATTCAGCTTTTACAGCTTATGCAGCCTTCGGGGTAATGCAGTTCGATTTGCATCGCGCGGTAACAATAGGCTTTTCTGCATGCACAAATTCCCCGAGTTATATGAGGTCGTTCGCTCTACTCGCGGGCTCCTTTTATATTTGACGGTAAGAGCATATACATTATATGATGGGCATACTTGGCCAAAGTAATAATAATACACGAGAGAATATATATATTTTACTATCAAAAGTTTCTCGCGAAATATTCAACTTTTGCGCCCAGGCATTGCAAAACTTTTTCAATTGCCATTCCCGGTAAAATAGTTCAATTTCTTTATCCTAAATATCATTTTTCTTCTATTTTCTTTTTATCGGTGTATTTTTGTAGTAAAAATAGCAGTAATAGCAGTAAAAATAGTAAAAATAACAGTAATAGCAGTTAAAATAGCAGTAATAGCAGTTAAAATAGCAAAAAATAATAAATTAATAACAAGAATGATGATTTTTTCCACAAATAAAACTCGAGATTCGATTCTCCACTTGAGAACGCCGAAGGTCACCGCAAGGTGGCAGTTCAGTTCCTTCTTGGAATTTTTACCGCCGCGCCATCTGCCGGTGACCTTCGGCGTTCTCAAGTGGAGAAATCAAACCACTATTTCTAACCGTTATAATTCTTTTCTATAATTGAAAAAATATCAATTGCGGAAAAACAATAACAAAGTATAAAATACTTGAGTTTTTTTTAAATAAATTATTCGAAAAAATTGTTTTAAACAAAAAGAAAATCAAATAAAAAAGTTTAACTCCAATGTATTATTTATATTGAAAAGAAAATGTCTTGAAAATTTCAATGTTTTACTGAAGGGAAAAAAAAATTCGAACACAAAACATATTTTGTGATTTTTAAATTCTCTGAATAAAAGAATATTTGAAAATTCGATATTTATAATATCTATATATATATGTTACAAGTTTGCAACTGAATTTAGTTGAGAAATATGTAGAAAATAAAGAGAAACGAAACTCGATTTGAATAGCGTGGGCGAGTCTACTTGAACTACAACAAAAATGATAGAAAACCACAATCGTTAAGAGGGAAAAAGAAATTTCACGAAAGTCTATATAACCTTTTGATTCAACTTTCCGAAAACAAGAAAAAAAAAATTGTTACGTTATAAATATTACGTAAGAGCGAATAAAATTTGCGACAATCGTACAAAAATTCTCAGAGACTTCAGTGAATATATTTTCTTTTTTTTTTGAAATTTTTTTAAATGGGAAAAAATTTATTGACACGGAATAATAACTTATCTGTTAGAAAATAATAAAATAACATTTTTTTCATAGCTTTAAAATTATTTTTCAATAAAATATCATTTTTTAAAAGTTGTTGGTTTTATTATTTTCTACTATAATTTTATTATTTTTTTTTTTTTAATTCTATTATTTTCCTTTTTTTATTTTATCATATTTTATTTGTTTATTATTATTAATTATTATATTATTAATTAATTATTATTAATATAATATTACTAATTAATGATTATTGTTTTTTAATTATTATTTATTTATTCTATTATTAATTAATTCTTATTATTTATTAATGATTATTTTATTCATTTTTTTATTTATTTTTTATTTTTTTTTTAGTTTTCTTTTATTGTTTTCCTTATTTTCATTTTATTCTATATACAGAAAAAAATTTATTTAAATTTAGTTGAAAATTAGTTGATTCAAGTAAATATTTAATTGACAATAGACGCAAGTAATCGGTTATTTGAATGAAAGAAATTTTGTTTTCTACTCTACAATAAGAGAGGAAATAAATTTTAATAATGAAACGAAAAACTAAAATAAAAAATGAAACCAAACCGAATAATTAAAAACTATTTAATACTCGACCGGTTTTAAATTTATTTTCCTATATATATTTGGACATATATTATATTAACATAATATATTCAAGACATATTAGTTAGAATTGAAGAAAAAATTTTAATGCCACTAAAACTTTTATTCGCTCGTAAAATTAAGGAAAATGCTATACTTGTGCATTTATTGCTGATTTAAAAAGTTTATTTGAAAGCTTTAATCGCACTTTCTATACTCTATATTTGGTTTAAATATCAATTTATATATATAGTTTAAATGTTTAGTAAAGAGTATATAAATATACGTTTAGAATTTCTAAAATATATGTTTTCATAACATTTGTATATTTAAATTTAACCTAATTATAATGATTATAAGCTGGTGAAAATAAATATTAAGAAATTTAAATAATAATAGGTATATATACTATAATATTAATACATGATAATGGCTTTTTTGAAATATTAATTTTTCTCCATGCTGATAAATAAATTCTCTCATACAAAATAAATATATCAGGCTAATGCATCTTTTATGTAATATAAGTGCATTATATTTGGAAATGATGATAAGAAAATGGATCTTTAAATTAAAAAATATGACTCCGGGATTATAATGTTCAGTATATACCGATTACCATTTATTAAAAATTTTAAATTCTGGTTCTATTCTCTTCACTTCCTTAGAAAGCTTCATTTTTTTATTATTATTATTATTACTATTATTATGATTATTATATATTACACCTTTATTTATTTATAGTCGACATAATACAAAAGTGCTCCTAAAAACTAAAATTACAATTTTATAGCGACTTATAAATTAAATTATAATTGTCACATTATAATAATATTCTTTTTTTTACTATTATCACTATTGTTATTATTATTATTATTATTATTATTATTATTATTATTATTATTATTATTATTTTTATTTTTATTATTATTATTTTTATTATTTTTATTAGTATATTTTTGTTATTTTGGGTTATTTAATATTTTATGCAAATAATTCAAAATTCAAAAGTCGAACGACGACAAAGGTAAAGGAGAAAATGTCAAAAGTAATATTAAGATTGCATCGGCTTTTACACTTGTCTAGTTGATAAATCGACATTACCGAAAAAAGTCGAGTTTCCCTTTTTATAAATATCTTGCTCTCGAGTATTGATTCCCACCTGAGTAAAAGATGTGAATTTTTCTCACGCGGGAATTTCATGGAAAAATTTGCAAAATCATTGCATTTTGTAACTCATTGTTATTATTTATCAAAGTTTTGCAAAAAAAAAAATGCTTTTGATTATCGTATAAATATTTGTAAAAAAATAATAAATGAAAAATAAAAATAATAAAAAGAAAGTAAAAATTAGAAAATAAAAAGAAAGTAAAAAATAATAGAAAAAAAGTTAAATAATAGAAATAATAGAAAATAAATAAAATAATAAAAAAAATAGAATAATAATAATAATAATAGAAATAAAAAATAATTGAAAGAAAGTTAAAAATAATAAATTGAAAATAAAAATAATATATAGTAAATCAAAACAAGAAATAGTAAACAAAAAGTAAATAACAATTAATAGTTGATAATTAACCAATTAAAAAAAACATTCTCAATGCGGAAAAAAATATTTTCACCAAAAAATCATAACATTTTTATTCAATGGATAAATTTTCTTTTCACATTTAAAACTTTCTTTCGACACTGAAATTTTGAAGTACCCTATAATAATAATTGTTTTCATTCGCTGCGGATATTTTTCCTTGTGTGCGCATTTATAAAAAAAATATATATATATATATATATATATATATATATATATATATATATATATATATATATATATATATATATATGTTGGTGCATTTCTGAGAGTTTTTAGAATAAAAACGGAAATGAGGCTTTTAAAAGGACATTGTGTAATAAAGTACTAGTATCCCGTTAGCGGTTGAAAGCATTTCAACCCTCTTCCGTTATTCTATAGTTGAAGTGGTTCAGTAGTAGGTCCCATGCCATTCGGATCGTCAGATTACGAAAGGACACTCTGCCTCGTTATCCAGGATGTTCTCTCGAGTATCCACCACCCCACACCCACTACTTTTCCTCAATTCAATGTTTAAATATATTTCACTTATACAGCGAATTTCCTATAAAAGCAAAAGAAAAAAGAAATATCATTCACTTATTTATTATATCTGCTAAACTATTTGAATTTATTACTTCGATTTTTTTCCATCACTTTTGGTAATATCGTATAATTATTTGAATAGGAAAATAAATTTTTTATTGAATAATTAAATATTTCTTAAATTTGAATTCTTATCAAAAACTTTATCAATATGTTTTAAGATAATTGAATTTTTATACGAAAAATTGCATTATAAATTACAATTTTTGATAATAATTATATTAATTCATGACATGTAATTAAAAAAAGATTTGAAAATAATTAATAATTATTACCCTATGAGAAATAAATTATATCAAACTTTTTGAAATAATTGATTTCTTTCGAAGAATTTTATTCAAATTTTGAAGAATAATTGCGTTTCTAATAGAGGAATTAATTTTAAATTATATTAAAAATAATTGAAAATTTTTTATGAAAATTGTGTTTTAAACGTTTAAATAATTAAATTTTTTGGAAAATTGTATATTATTTATGAAAATAATTTAATGCTTTCATAAAATTCAATTTAAATTATATTGTAAACAATTTAATTGTATTATAAAGAACTTCATAAAAAATCTTTAAAATAATTAAATTTTTTTAATATTTTTGAAAATAATTGATTTTCCGAAAAGAATTTCATTATTTAGAAAAAGATAATTAAAATTTTGACAAGAATTTATTAAAATTTTAAAAATAATCGAATTTCTGGGAAAAATTTTATTACATTGGAAAATAATTTAATTTTTGCCAAGAATTTTGGTAAAATTTTTTAAAAATTTAAATTAATGTTAAATTTTATAGAACAATTTTACTATTTACAAAGATAATTGGATTTTTGACAAGAATTTATTCAAATTATTGAAATAATCGAATTTCTGTAATAGTATATTGTGTGGCAAGGGCGGAAAGTTGTCAATTCCTGACCGAGTTCGAAAATTGCCGCACGAGCGAAGCGAGGGCGGCAATCGTACGAGGTCAGAATTGACATTTCCGCCCGAGTTGCACACGATATTTTTTGTCCAATTGCGCGATAAACAAGACGCATCCGTAAATTCAAAAATGAATATGCACTAATTATTAAATTTGTTTGAATTATTTTTATTAAGCCTAAGGCGAATCCGAATATTTTTGACAAATTTAACAATAAAATTTTACTTAAAAACTTGACATCTTCTGAAATACAGATAAAATTAATTAGTAGTATTTATTTAGTACTTTTAAAGCAGCGGGCGGAAAAGTCGTTTTTCCGCCCGCTAAGGCCATGGAGGCGGGCGGAAAAGTGATTTTTCCGCCCGCTGTTGGTAGGCGGGCGGAAAAGTAGTTTTTCCGCCCGCTGTTGGTAGTCGGGCGGGAAAAGCTTACTTTCCGCCCGCTATACATGCACGGAAAGTCGAGTTTATCGCGCATGTAGGACAAAAAGAATTTTATTACTTTGTAGAATAATTTAATTTTTGACAAGGATTTTGTTAAAATTTTTCAATATCGTTAAATTAACTGGAAGAATTTTATTATTTACAAAGATAATTGAATTTTTGACAAGAATTTATTTAAATTTTTGAAATTGTCGAATAACAACTAATGCCAGTTGTAAATTTTCATTTGCTGCGGTTAATAGGAAAATATTATTATTTCTTTTTTTTCTAAATATTTCGCTTTATTTATATTCACAGTGGATTTATGCGTATGAATGTATGAAATTAAAGAGAAAATGAAATTGTCCGAGGATCAGGCGACATATTATTTTTAGGTCAGGATATTTCTCAACCCCGAATGCGAAATAATTTCCCGCAAGCAAAACGCGTGTGTAAAGTTGAGCGTCGGCAGATGTAACCAGCCTAAGTCTATACAAAAATTGGCTCACAGCCAAAATTACTTATAGAATTTGAAAAAAAAAAATGAAGAATTAGAGAAACCCAAGTCCAAACTGTGCCTCATGTTTAATGACTGTTGTGCAAATTCGCAGAAAGAAATCCTTTCCAAAAGCTTTTAAGTATTATTATAATAACAGATACTAAATCACTGAAGAGGGAAAAAAAATTAGTTTGATACAAAAAAAAAATCGTTGTCGAATTTCTGTAAAGTTACTGAAACATATTTATTTGCGGTTCAACTACGTGAGATGAAAAATTGTTTCTTTTAAAATTGGGGTTGAATTTATTATTTATTTATTTTATTTTTATTTATTAATTTTATTTTTTTAATCAATTGAAAAATAAAAATAATTGATTTATAGAATCAATTTAATGAAATTCTTCTCAAACATTTAATTATTTTCACAAAAAAAAATTGTTACATTAATTCTACAATTCAGGAATTTTTTTTATAAATTTTTCTGCAATAATTCAATTATTTTCGTAAATAATTAAATATTTAATTAAATTTGATTTAAATAAAAATTGTTACATGAATTCTATAATTCAGGAATTTTTTTTATAACTTTCTCTGCAATAATTCAATTATTTTCGTAAATAATTATATATTTATTTAAAAATGAAGTTCCTTTTTTAGTAATTTTACAATTAAGGAAATTCGTAAATAAATATAATAGAATATTTTATTTAGTATATCTAATTATTTTTATAATGAATATAATATAATATCAATAAACTCTCTAAATAATTTTATTCAAGTTTATCTAGGAATTTATTTAAAAATATTTCACCGCGACATTAATGTTGCTCTAAAATAAAATAAAAATTCAAGAGTAAATGTACTATGAAGTTATTATATAGATGAGAATTGTTCCTCTAGATAGGATCATTTATTATCCATTTTTCCAATTCTCTAGAAATAAGCCCGAGGCGATCGATCACGTAAAAATATATTGGCAAGGAAAGTTAATTTTTTCTCTATTTTATTTATTTATTTTTTTCTTTAAAAAGAGAAGAGCGATCACTTTCGACATCTCGAGTTCCATTGTCTCGATGAAAGAAAACATCCTTTTGAATTGAAGAAAGGCGAGGCCCGTGAGTTCATTGTATCAGTATTCATTGTGTGATTATGGAAATGTAGTGACTTCCGGTAGCGTGCGCGTGGTCCCGGAAGTGCCAAAAAACTAACATTCATTATATTCTTTAGAAAACCCCTTTTTTTTGATCAATTTCTCCTTCCTTTCTTTTATCAATTTTTTGGGGAGGAATTTAAATAAAAAATTCCTTTTTTTTTTTGCTCAATTTTTACAGGAGAAAACTTAGGTTTTAGTCGATGTAATCACGTGATTCAACACTCGTGTTCTTAATTCGATTTTGTAAATTTTTCCAACCATTTTAATTGACCTGAAAAGTTTGAATCGATCCTCGTCTTTTTTCCGAATGAGAGAAAACAAAGAGGCAAATTTCAAAAGGAATAATCTAATTTGTAATCACGTTGCCAATCGAGAAGTTAATTAGCAAAAAAAAAAGACGATGATTTTAATTTTAATTCATTGACGATTTCAATTATTTTCACCTGTTTTTGACGTAATGTTTGTAAAGGAGACATTTTTCGATCAATTTGAAACACTAATTACTAACTACTAATTATTAATTATAATTTATCGCACTTTTGGTCTTAAATTTAATTTTAATATAATAACAAATTTTAATTTGTGTACAAAATTCTTTATATAGGAATATTTAATTATATTTTTCCTACAATTTTCTTTCCCCCCAGAACAGAATTTAACGATTTTTTAATTATTCAACTTTTTAAAATTATAAATTATACTAAATTTTTTTTTTACCAACTATTAGAAATAGTTTTAGTAATTAACAAACCAAATTGACATAAATTCGATAATTTTATTATTCACCTCATCCACAAAACCTTGCAGGAAAAATTTCTTCTTTTACCTTTCTTTTTTTCTTTCGCAATTATAATTTTTGTAATGTTACTATTTTTATTTTTAAAAATGCATTCATTTGAAGGAAAAAAAACGAAGAAAGAAAGTCCTTTATTCGTTGTAAACTGCGTCAAGTGCAGGTTTATTTATGAAGTAGTTAACGCGTTGTTTTGTTTTCAGTATTAAAATTTTTCTTGCGTGAAAGGACTATTAATATAACGAAAAAGTCGAAAATTAAAAGAATTGAAGAAAACGTAGGCGAATGATCGTCAAG
This sequence comes from Leptopilina myrica (nomen nudum), assembly GCA_032872475.1. Classification (NCBI taxonomy): domain Eukaryota; kingdom Metazoa; phylum Arthropoda; class Insecta; order Hymenoptera; family Figitidae; genus Leptopilina; species Leptopilina myrica (nomen nudum). The sequence goes on along the minus strand of CM065461.1, from coordinate 47,156,744 downwards.
GAATTTCAGAATTTGTTGAAATTTCAACATGGAAAAAAAAAGAAAAATCTTTTTTTATACAAGGAAAAAAAATTCTCAAACTCTCTTTTGTGAGACGTATAATTCAGACAAAAAAAATATAATAAAAATAAATCGTGTTTCAATAAACAATTCAATATTCTTTGAAAGCAGAATATAACCGCGAGTACATATTTTCTTTTTTGCTAAAGGATAAAGACCTGTGTTTAAATTGAAATAACTATTAATAATTAGAAAAATTATAAACTGAAAAAATCAAAAAAATAATAAATCAAAAAAATATTAAATTAAAAAAATAATAAAATAAAAAAATATTAAATTAAAAAAATATTAAATAAAAAAGGTAATTAAAATTGAAAATAATAATTAATATTAAATTAATAATTAAAATCTAAATTAATTATTTTTTATAATTCAAAAAACTTTTGTCCAGTGTGAATTCTAATTACAATAATAATACCAGGAATTAGAAGATATTTCTAATATAATTAAACTTGACAATTATAACGGCGAAACATTTAATTAGCGGGACAAACTTTATATTTAGTGTATATAGATATACAATTTTTGCAGTGAAAACTGGACGACCTCTCTTGATGATGTTCTTGCATCACAATAAAAGAAAAAGCTAAACCATATATGTCCATACTCGTAAACCTGTTTTTGCATCGTTTTTTTACTTAATTTGTAGAGAACACGCGATTTTTTTTATTAAATATTTTTTTAATGAATAATAACTTCTTAAATTTTCATTCTCTGTTTTTTTATGAACGAACATGAATCATAAAAAAGGAAAATAATAATGGTAATAATAATAACAATAACAATAATAATAATAATAATAGTAATAAAAATAATAATAATAATAATAATCTTTAGTAATAATCGTTATATTCCTAACTTTTTAATTAATTTTTCTTTTTAGCTATTTTCAATTTTAAAATTAACGTATTGAAAATCATTGAACTCTTGCAAAGAATTTTATTTAAAAAATTTGAGAATAATTGAATTAATTCGAAGAATTTTATTATTTATAAAATTAACTAAATTCTGGCAATAAATTTAATTTAAAAATTTTTTTAGAATAATTGAATTCCTCCGAAGAATTTTTATTATTTATCAATATAATTGAATTCTTCCGAAGAATTTTATTAAAACTGTTGAAAATTTTAATTAAAGTCTTTTGAAGAATTTCTTTGAATATTTTGAAAATATTGTAGATTATTGAATAATTTTAATAGAACAAAAAAAATTACACTTTTTCAAAGAATTTTACTATTTTTAAAGTAATTGAATTTATTCGAAGGATTTAAAAAAATTTTAGAAATGAATTTAATTTTTTCCTGAAAATTTTATAGCGAATTAGGAAATAAATTGAATTCTTTCGCGTGATATTTTACTAACAATAATTAAATTTTTACAAAGATTTTACTAAATAAAAAGAATTATTGAATTTATTCTTTCGTAGGATTTATTAAAATTATTTAAAAGTAATTGAATTTTTTCTCGAAAAATATTTTTAAAAAATTTTTAAATTGAATACTTTCGTCAAATTTTACTAAAATAATTCAATTTTTGCAAAAAATTTTATACTTACGAAAATAATGAAATTAATTCGAAAGATTTATTAAATTTTTAGAAAATAATTGAATTCTTTCGTGAAATTTTATTAAAATTTGGTTGTAAGTTTGTGAACAAAAATTTAATTTTTGAAAATATAAAGAATAGTAATTAATTCTATAACTAAGTAATTAATTCTCTTGTGAATAAATAAATAGATTTTTAAAATTTCGATTTTTAATTTATTTACTTGAATCAAATAATTTTTATTTTAAATCAATGAAATTGTATTTATACTTCAAATACTGAAAGTACTTTATACAAAAATTATTTGCTTAAAATAAAAATAATTTGATTCAAGTAAATATTATTTGTTTGTCAATAAATAATTTATTTTTACTAATTTTACTAATTTATTATTTTTACTTTTTGACGATTTTATTCTGTTTTCTTCTTCTTCTGATTTTTATTTTCGTAGAAAAAAAGAGGTGTACTTTACAGAAAAAATAAGTTTTGTAAAAATGTTTATTTTAAGAAACAGTGCATGCAACTTGATCACGAGGCATTAATGTGGTTGCACCCTATATATGCCAAGAGGAATGTTTAATTGGAGAACTTCTAATCACTCTTTCTCTCATTAACGCTCTGCTTAAGGATCCTTACAAAACTACACAGCGTGTCTAATCATTAAACAATCTACCTCTAAATCACGACAAGCAAGTTTCAGTGTGTTTTTTTCTATTTTATTCTCTTATTTTTTTTTTTTTTAATTTAAAGAATTTTCCTCATTTGTATTTGTTTTTATTTTATTATTATTTTATGAACTTAAATTTATTTTGATTTATAATTTTCAATTTTATATTTATAATTTTTTGAAACCTTGACGTGCTAGACAATTTTAAAAACCGGGATCGTGTTCAGAAGATAAAAATACATTGAAAACGACTACAATGTCAAAAATAAGAAATATATATTTTTTTTGGTCTCTACCCCCACTTTTTTCAAAATCTTTTTGGTATTGCGTGAAAATTACAAACTGACTGACAGGATCTTAAGAGTTAGGAAATTTTCTAGTTAAAGAGTTAAGATTTAAAGTTAAAGAGAAAATAATATTTTAAAAAACTCCTAAAAACACGTTTTTTGTCTTTACCCCCACTTTTTCCAAAAACGTGACGTGTTAGGCAGTTTTAAAAACCGGGATCATGTTGAGAGGACAAGAATATGTAGAAAAGCACTACAATGACAAAAATAGCAACAACAAAAAATTTTATTTATTTTCTATCCCCACTTTTTTCAAAATTAAAATTTTTTTTGTTCTATTGCACATTTAGTAGTGGTAAAAATAAAATTCATTACTGCTCTATTATATTGAAAAATACTGGAAATTTTTAATTGTCAAAAAAAAGAAAACACAGTTTGTTAAAAAAAATATTGTCAGTTTGTTAAAAAAAAAGGGAAAAATAAATAAATTTCACAATAAAATTTGAAAATGTGTTAACAAGCACAGTTGGTATAAAGTTATAAACTGCAATCATGTAGATAGAAATGGCCTTTAATAAGTGTCGGTAGTTATTAGAGTAATTACTTTCCGGCTATTGCGCCGCTCGCACGTGCACACGCCGATAAAGTGTACCGTAAGTTAAAAGTTGATTTTCACACATATATATATAGAGAGAAATGTATCTCTCGATAGAAAATTGCGTTAAATATAAATTATTTGATGGGTTATTTCAAAACTTGAGGGTATACTTTTCAAATTTTCACGAATTATCGTTTAGTGTGTGCTGTATTGTATATTTATACTTTATACATCAATCATATTTCATATTGTTGATTGATTAATATTGTTTCACTTAAAAATGATAAATATCTTTATCACACTGAAAATTAACAGTGTAAAAAATTATGTATCACTTTAAGTAATTATAGTACTTTCTGGATGATTAATTTATCAACAAGAATGAAATGATGAACAACTTTTTTTTTTATTCAATTATTACAATTTTTCTTGTTTACTTCATTTATTTGTTTAGTAGAAGATTAAAAAATGACATCAATTAGTTAATTAATTTTATTTAATTTAATTCATTGTTTATTTAATTTAATTATTTGTTTATTTTTCGTTTCTTTAATTTAATTATTTGTTTATTCTTCGTTTATTTAATTTAATGATTTGTTTATTTTACGTTTCTTTATTTTAATTATTCATTTTTCGTTTAGTTTTTGTTTTTTAATAGTATTGTTAATTTTGTGTGGCGTAACTTTGGGGTTAACGTCCAAGTCTACAGTGTGAGGGGTCGTAAGTTCGATTCCCGCTGGAGGCAAATTATTTACTCAATTTTTTTTTGTATTCTATTCTACATTATTTCTTTTATTTACTTATCTATTTTCAATTTAATCATTTTGCTTATTATTTATTTCACTTTATTAACTATTTTCTATTTAATTATTCTATTTATAAATAATTTATATTTTCTATTTAATTTTTTGTTCCTTATTTATTATTACAATTATTTCTAATTTCTTTCAATGAATTAATTCTTTTATTTAATTATTAACCACAGAGATTAATATAGTTAATTATTCATTTAACTCTTCAATAGATTTAATTTCTTTTTCACCGACTTGAAAATAATTAAGATCACCCTTAAGAGTTTATTATCGATGAAAATTTATTCTCTCTATAGTATGAAAAAAGAGAAAAAAAACTATTTTTTGGGAATTGAGGAATTTTTTTCCTCCCTCTTGTCTGGAATTGAGCAATAAATTTTTATATAGCTTCTTCGCTAAACTTCAAAGAGAAGTATACGAGACAAGATGGAATGAATAAAAAATTAGCTCTTCTTGACCACCATGAATTAGATTTTTAAGATCCAATTCATTCATTCATTGAACTGAAAATACTCAGATTTGTGAGAACGGTTCAAAGTATTGCCAGAGACTCCCCGGAGGGATTCGCGAGAAAAGATCTAAAAAGGTTGAACGAACTGAAAGAATAAAGAAAAAAAAACTAGAGAGAGAGGAAAAAAGAAAAAAAGAATAGCGAAGTAAGAAACTGAGAAGTACATCGTTCCATCTCCGAGGTCCATTTACAAAGAATTACTTTTCTGTAAATTCATCAAATTACATTTACACTATATTTTTTTCCAATTAATTTGTTAATTTTTTTTTAAAGTTTTGTTTCGCTATCGTTAGAGTTGAAAATTTGGAAAGTAATTAAAGTGTGGAAAGAAAATAGTAATGTTTAATTTTTTTCGAAAATAGTTGAAGTTTTTTGTTAATTTTTTTGAAATTTTAATATTTATTTTCTATTTAATTATTTTGTTAATAATTAAAATAATATATAAGAGAGGATTAATAATAATTCTCTAATTCTAATAAAATAATTAATAATAGAAGAGAGAAAAATTTCACTCCGTATGGAGGATCGAACCACGGATCTTGGAGTCTCGAACCACAAACCTAAACCGCACGGCTACGTTGCGATAAATTTTTTCCCCTCTAATTAACAATATTTCCCAACTCTTTTGTGTAGTAAATTTCTTATTTTATTGCATTAGAACATTTTTTACTTATGTTTTGACTAATTTGATTAAATTAATAGTTTAAATTACATTAAAAAAGAACAGAAAATTGAGAAATTAATTTATAAATATAGATCGAAGTGGATAAATTTCTATAGGACTATATACTCGAAGGGTAGGATGAATATATTTTTTTTAAATTCATTTTGAACCAAATTTTCATGCAAGACGATGCTTCGCACCTACTGAGAAGTTTTCTACATATATAGGAAAACTTGATCGTTGATTCTAGTGACAGATCATTCAAAACTTTAGCCTCGAGTTACTTACATATATACATATATATTGTAGCTACATTAAAGTTTTGAAAGTGTATATTGATAGGTGCAACAAATTTGTCCCGGGTAATTTCCATGTTTATCGTATCAAACTTTCCTTACAAAATTATACTCCCATTTGCAAGAAATCCGGAACAAAGTTGGGTGTACGCAAAATATGTTTCATCGTTTCCGCGATTTTGCAAAATCTCATTTTCCCGTCATAATTTTATGGAGAAGTTTTTAATGCTCTATGATTTATGAAATATGTGTATAGTAATTTGTTTAAAAATTTTTTTCGTCCTTTTTGCTGGCGAGAATTATTTTTTTTCCCCTTCTGGCCTTCTTTCTATTTTCTATTTATTTTCTTTTTTGGAATATTTTATTTGCTTTTCTCACTTATTCTATTTTTTTCCTCAATATCTTATTTACTTTGCAATTTTTTATTTATTGAAAGTAAAAAATTAAATTAATATTCATTTTAATATATTTTCACCTTATTCACCTTATTTTAATTTATTTTACAGACATTCTTATGTTTTTTTCCCTTTTTAGTTACTTTTAACTTTCAAATACTTTTACTTATTTTATTTATTGTAATTTTATTTACGATATATTGTCCTAGGTAAATAAAGCGCCCATTATTGCCCTAGGTACATAAAACACCCATTATTGCACTAGGGAAATAAAGCTCTCATTATTACCCTAGGGCAATAATAGACAGTTTAAATAAGTAAAAAAAAATTTTACAGTCTTCTCACTTTTTTGACAATTTATTAGCATAATAATTTATTCATATTTTTCTTTTTGTTCCAGGTAAGTGCTTTGGATTATCAAAAAATATTCTTCATAAACAGGAACACGTGAGTTTTTGATTTTCTTTTAATAATTAAATTTCAAATTGCCCCCAAATTGACAAAATGAAATAAACTTCGAAATTTAATAATCAAAAATACTATTTCTAAAAATAAATCTAAAAATAAAATTTCCAAATTCAAAAATTTGGAATATTTTCTGAATTTTTCGTTTTTTTTTTTGTAAAAGTTTTAAGAAAAAATAAAATTGAGGTGAAATTTTTAACTTCCCTCAATCACTAATAACCAAGTCGGTCATCTTGTTTGAATTCCGGGTCCTAAGGATGAACTCTGGCGCGCTCATTAATCTTTCAATTGGGTAAATATCGACAGATCTAAATTAGAACTCCCCCAAGTGACTTAACTTATCCGGAAAATGTTTAATTCGAGCATTAGTCAGATATTTCTTATCTCTAGGAGAAATGTACTTATTCAATTTCAATTTAAATATTATTTTTATAATTTTCTCACAATTTTTTACATAAACTTAGTAATATATATACATCAAGAAATTTTTATTAATTTCCCGAGCTATTCATTATTAACTATTCATTTAATTGAATTATGTTTCTTTTTCAATAAATGTTTTCTTTTTCAATTATTTAACATTAATATAAATTAAATTAACTTAACATTTTTTTAATTATTTAAATAAATTATATTTAATATTATATTATTTTCACATGAATTACATTTTTGCCATTGTGAAGTATTTTTCTAAAAAGATATCGTCACTTAATTCCGTTTAATTTGGAAGTTAGACGAATAAAAAAATTTTCAAGCGGATCAGCTGTTTTCTTAGTTCGCCGCCATTTTGTTTTATCGTGATTCCTAGAATTGACGGCATACAAGCACGAAAAAGTTTCTAAATTTGAAGTTGGAATTAAAAAAAAAATGTTGGACCTTTTTATTTGTAAATAAAAATTAAAGAAACCTTTTGGTTTTTTATAAACAAAGAATTATTGGAAAATTTGGCTTTTGGAACAAAGAGTTATTGGAAAATTCGTCCTGCAACCAAGATAATAATATTAACATTAATAAAAACAATAAAAACAATAAAATAATTATATTAGAATTATAATAAATAAAATAGTAAATAAAATAATAATAATAATAATATTATTATTATTAATTTAATAAAAATTACAATAATAAAATAATTATATTAATAACGTCAATAAATTAAAACAGTTTAATTAAAAATATGAGTGTATAATGAAAAAAAAGAAAAGAAAATGATTAGCACGGTTTCACGAAACTGTTAATTGGAACGTATAAATAATTTTATTGTCTCCCAAGTTGAATGTATAAATTACAGAAACGTTTAATTGAACGTGCACCGTCGCGTCATTAACGTGGTAATCTTTGCATGACGTAATTAATTGCAATAAGTGACTATTGATTTGATTTCAAGATAGAATTTTTCGCTCTTGTGTGAGCAATGACCTATGAGTATTGATCAACCTTTCATTATATATCTACATATATACACATTGAGTCACAGTATTTTGCTAAATTTATGCATACTCTGAATAATATATGCAAATTTAATTTAATGTCGAATTCAAAAATAGAAATACCTGACATGTTATCAATAAATTCTAATAGAGATTTTAATCTTATTTCTAATTTGGCAAAGCTCTCTGAAGAACTCTCTTTTGTTTATATATATATATATATATATATATACTTTGTTACGTGGTATATAGAAACAACGACCCAGTTTCAAGAATCAATGTGGCTGATGGCGTGAAAAAAAATCAAGCGATTCCCTTCCTTATAATTTAATTCTCATCGTCGATAATAATCACCGCTGATGAGGTATTATTTAATTGAAAAAAATATTCATCGGAAAAAGTGATATTAATTCATTCTGCAAAAATTGATTAATGAATATTGATTGAGACATTTTAATTAAAGCGAAAAAGAAAATGGTTCTCAATTATAAACTCTTTTCTATTGCGGGAAAATTAAATACATTATCTACAATTTTTAATAAGCACCTGAAGTTTAAACGTTAATTTTCTTCTGAAAGTCTCTTAAAAATTCTTTTTATTTGCCATTTTATAAAACCCGACTTAAAAATTAATTTAAAATAATTGTAAATGGAATTTTGTAAAATTATTTTCGTGCAATGTGAAGAAATTAAGAAATTATCAAAAGTAAGGGAAATAATAAGGCCTTGTTTTAAAAGCACGTCAGAATTATGAAAAAAGTGTAGGTAAAGACGCAGGAAAGAAACCGTAAGCGCAATACCGAAGAAATTTTGATTTTTGAAAAAAGTGGGGGTAGAGATCAAAAAGAAATTTTTTTACTATTGACATTGTAGTCGTTTTCAATGTATTTCTGTCCTCTGAACATGATCCTCGAGTTCAAAATTGTCTAACAGGTCACGTTTTTGAAAAAAGTGGGGGTAAAGACCCAAAAAAAAATTTATTTTCGTTATTTTCGACATTGGAGTGGGTTTCAATGTATTTTTCTATTCTAATAACGATCCTGGATTTTAAAATTGCGAACTATGGCAGTATTCAGAGAAAAGTTTGACTTAAGACCCAAAAAGTGTGTTTTTAGGATTTTACCCTCACTTTTTTCAAAATTCTGACGTGATGGTCAAGTTTGGACCTGAGGATCGTAATCAACGGACGAAAATACGTTGGAAACGACCCCGATATCAAGAATAAAGATACTATGCTCGTTTCTGTTATTTTTTCGATTTTGTCTTTTGAAAAAAGTGGGGGTAAAGATCCAAAAAATAATTTTTCCCGTCTTTTTCGACATTGTAGTCGTTTTCAATGTATTTTTGTCCTTTAAATACGATGCCGGATCGAAAAATTGACCAACACGTCAAAGTTTGGAGAAAAGGGGAAAAATATATTTCCACAGACTTGTATTACTAAATATATTAAATTACTAATTACTTTTTTCGATACCGTGAGATAATTATATTGTTCATAATAAAAATTTGCTCTTTGCTATAAAAGTATAAAATAATTTCTACATAAAGTAATTTTAACGAATTGAAAAGTAAATATTTTGTATATATATATTTTTTTTCGTTTTTATTATATAGTTTTTTCAATTAGCAAATTGAATTGTTTTTGTTTTTGCGTATAAATAGAGAGAAGATGGGATTATTTTGAAAAGACAATAATTTTTGAGATGCAGTTTCCCCATCTTCTTTAATCGTTTAAAGTGACTATAGTTGGAATTCTCCAGTTCGTTAAGCATATTGTGGAGAAATGCTTTTGTACATTCCACGTACGACTTGAACAACAAGTGCGGAGACGACATTATCCTGAAATTGAAACTACTTTTCTCACGTCCATTTTGCTTTTAAACACAATTTTCGAGAATCGATTCAATTGCTTTTCCTATTTTACAAAACACACACCCGGAAATAAAGGACATTTGAGGAAATCATCTATTTATACATTCAGTGTTTATTTCCCCTTTCTTTCGTCACGATAAAAACGACTGTATTTAAATTTTATGCCTCTGCTTTTTATGTCTGTAAAAGTTTTCTCTTTCGAATTTTGGAAATTAGCTTTAGTTTCAGACTTTCAGATTTGAAAATAGTAGTTTAATTGATTTAATTTATTTTTATTAATTAATAAAGTTAAATAATTTAATGGGATTATATTTAATGAAAATTTACTATTTCGTTAATATTTTCTATCATTTAACTCTTAATGAATTAATTAATTTAAATAATATAACTAATTAAAAAATTAATTAGAAATTATTGTAATTACTGAAACGGTTTTTAGAACTTTTTAATGATATAATTTATTAATTTCAATAATATAATTAATTAAAAAAACCTAATTAGAAATTATTTTAATTATTGAAACGTTTGTTAGTTATTCTTAATGGTATAATTTATTAATTTCAATAATATAATTAATTTAAAAAATTAATTATAAATGATATTGTAATTATTGAAACTTTTAGTGAAAAGTGGGATGAAAGTAGGATTTTATTTATTTTTTTTTTTGCGAAAACAATTTTGTTTGATGATGCGATTTGTATTATTTTCCTATTCAAGCTAGATGTGTACAAATCTAGTTTTCTATTGGAATCTATAGTCAATGAGGGATTATATAGTACACACATGTGTTTATAAATAGATTCCGACCACGTGGCACGAGCAACACGTGCGTCGCAGGAAATCGTTTGAGCAATCATTGGCGCATTTATAAATTATATTTGAAACGGATTTTACCCTTTTTTCTTCTCTCATTTCATTTGACGAAAACTTCCGGTTAAATGAAACATTACTTGGCATAAAGTTAGAAATAATTCTTACCATTTAAAATACACGGCGAAATAATTAGAATTATTATTATTTTGACTAAATTTCTACAATACAAACAAATTTATTTTCCTGTCCTGCCAATTCCGCAAAATTTATTTATTTATTCATAATTATAACGAAATTGGATTTATTTTCTAAATTTGCGATAACAGAATAAATTTTCCCTAATTTTTAATTTTTAATTCTCCTAAAAATTATTTTAAATTTGTAAATTAAATTTTAGATGTTTTTTTTTATTAATTCTGGGGTAATTATTGGTTAGGTAGTATTAAATAATAATTAAAAAGACGGCGGGAATTTTTAATAACTAAAAAAGGGGGGGGATATGTTTAGTAAACAAAAAGAATGTTTTAGAGAAAGATATTCTGAAATCTGGAAAATTGGGATTGTAAAGGAGGATTATAATTCAGAGCGAAGGGGCTTTAGAAGTAAATGCAGCAGGTAAATTTTGCGAGAGCAGATTGTGGTTTAAAGTGCTTATGTTTATGTATATCGTACCAGCTGCCGAGTGAAGATAGAGGTTGCCTCTCTCGCATCTGGACCAGGAGGGCTTACATTTTTTTCGGGGGCGGAGTGAAAGACGCCTTCTTCCTTTTCAATAAATTCAATGGCACACGACGACTCAAGGAAAAAGCTGCTCTTTATATTAGAAAAAAAAAGAAAAACACCGATTAAAATCGATTTTTAGAGAAGGGGACAAATTTTCAAATTTACGAAATTCAAATAATAAAGAAATATTTTTCAATCATTCTAAAAATCAAGCTAAAATGTATTCACTAAAGTATGTAAATTTTTATCAGTTCTTTTCTATTTTACGGTTTGAAATGAATAAATAAATTGTAATTTAGGGAGAAAAAAAATTTTTCCATTCGCTTCGTTTCGTTTGTGAGAGAGTTTTTATGCCCCCTAGGTGGGAATTCAATGAACTACACAGGCGGGAAATTTGAAAATAGGAAAATAATGTATTAATTTAATTTAATTAATAACCAGCTAGCAACACTAGAAGCTTTTTATTTAATTGTTTCTAGATTCTTAAATTCTTAAATTCTTTTCACAATTTACATTACAATTGCTGGTACTTGAAACAAAAATTCACAAAAAATTTTAATAAAATTCTTAGAAACAATTAAACAGATTCAATTACTTTATCCAAATTTTATTTAAATTATTTTGAAAAAATTTTCGATATCCAATTATTTTCAATGTTAATTTCAAAAATTCTTGCGACAAACGTTATTATTATTTTCATAAATAATAAAAATTTCACATGAATACAATTGATTGAAATAAAAATTATTTTACAATTTATAGAAAAAGATCTATTACTTAAGAAGAATTTTATTTACCTCTTCACGAAAATATAATTATTTTTAAATTTTTACTAAAATTCGTTACTTGAAATTAATTATTTTTAAAAATAATAAGATTCATCGCATAATTTCAATTATTTTTAGCACAATTTAAAGTGAATATCTCAAAGAAAGTAATTATTATTAAAAATTTTATTAGAGAAGTCTTCGCAAGAAATCAATTAATTTTTATAAATATCAAAATTTTTATCTAGAAATTCAATTGTTTAAGGAACAAATTAAACAAAATGAATTAAAAATTAAAAAATTAATTAATTAAAGTTTTTTTAAATTCTTCGCTTAATAATTCAATTATTAAATAAAATTATAACAATTTTAAGCAAAAATTCAATTATTTTCATAAAAAATATTATTTTTTCCGGAATTCAATTATTTTCCGAAATAATGAAATTTTCACATAATTTCAATTATTTAAAACGAAAATTTTATAAATTTAAAAAAAAAAATCAATTATTAAAAACTATTTTTAAAAATTCTTCGCAAGAATCCAATTATTTAAAAAAATATAATAAAGTTCTTTGCAAGAGTTGAATTTTTTTTCTAAATAATGAAATTATTCCAGGAATTCAATTATTTTTAATATTTTTGTAAAATTCGTTAGTGGAATTCAATCATTAAAAAAAATTTTGATATAATTTGTTTATTAGAATTTAATAACTATTCTCAATACATTAAAAATTAAATTTTTTTGAAGGAATTTTCAAATATTTTCAAAAATTTTAATGAAATTTTGCGTAACAATTGGATCAATTAAAATTTTTTTTTTACTAAAATTCTTCGATAGAATTCGCAATTATATTCAAACAAAAAAAATAATAAACTTTTTCGCAAAAATTCAATTATTTTCAAAAATAAGAAAATTCTTACTCAGACTTGATTTTAAATTGAATTTCAGTTAAAATTTTTTATTAAAATTGAATATTAAAAGCTTTAATGTGTTATTTTTGAGAAATAATTTAGTTTCAAAATATTTTTCTTGCTCGAACATTGAAGCCGGCTTTCGACTTTTTCAAGTCGAAAGATTGGATGCGTGGTTAGTGCAATGTTCTACTGCGCGTTATGTTCCGAGTTCGATTCCCGCGAGTGTCAAAATGTTTTTATTTCTGATTGAAAGTAAAATTTAAAGTTCACTGAGAATACAATATATTTGAATCGAACATATAATTATCTTTATTATACGCAGTTAACCAAAAATTATCTTTGAATTGAACATAATAATTTTGATTCAATGCATATTAAATTTGGTTCAATAAAAATTATATGTTTAATTCAATTATAAAAAATATATTTAATTCAATTATAAAATATGTTTAATTCGAACGTATTTTTTTGGTTGACTATTTATTTTTGAATTAAAAAAAATTTTTTTCTCAGTGTAAGAACGTTGAAAAGAGTATATTATTATTATTATTATTATTATTATTACTATTTTGTATTATTATTGTTTTTATTATTATCACTATTTTGTATTATTATATTGTTTTTATTAATATTATCACTATTTCCACTTATTAGTAGTATTATTATTACTATTTTGTATTATTATTGTTTTTATTATTATTATCACTATTTTGTATTATTATTATTATTACTATTTGGTATTATTATTATTATCATCATTATTATTGCTGTTGTTGTGAATATTATTATGAATTAATTAATTAATAGGAAATTAGCGAAATGAAAAAGTTGTTTCCCTCTAAAAGAATTTATTAGACGAAAAAAAATTCACAGCGGTTGATTAATTTTTATACATTATTGCTCCGAATTTCAGTATGAATAAAGGAAATTTGCTCCAAAAAGTGCTGCTCGAAATTTGTGTACTTTTCCTTTTATTCTTCTCTTATTTTTTTTTCTTCTTGTCAGAAGGATATTGGATATGTCGGAAGCGCTTGAAGGGAGCAGCTGTCGCGTGGCAGGATCAGCATCTGCCGTCTAACAACATATCAAAAAGGATCTCGTTTTTATAAGAGACCCTAACGCAGTCTTCCTCTCTCTTTATATATATATATATAGTTAGTGATTGGCGCGAGTCGTCTCTCAAGTTTTCTCTCTACTTCCATAAAATTATATACCTGCTTATATCTTTCGACTGTTACAATGTTGTATATACATATATACACATACCATTGCACTCGCATGGTCATATTTATTATAATCCGTTTCTGAGATTCCTACAAACATCTGCCACCTGTTCGGTCACTATTCATCGCAGCTTCTCTCTTATACTTGTCGCATGCCAAAAAAAAAATTTATATACAATTCTTTATCCCTGTATATTCTCTGATATCGTAAAAAAAATGTATTCAGATCATAATACAGATACAATATAGAATGCAGCGAAATGTGCAAACATTTAATAGCGTTCGTTTATTCTTCTTTTTATTCAGAAGAAAATTTTCAGTTAGGTATAATGTAAAATTGAAAAAAATTAAAAAGAAGAAGAACGATTATTTGAAAATTCGGGAAACAAAAAAGTAAAGACAACAACTAACTTAAAATGTTAAGATTAATACCTTCCATCAAGTTTTCTTTTTGAGGATGAAAGAAATTTTAGCGCCAAGAAGAAAATAACTCGCGCGAATATAATTATTTCGCATACTTTTTATTTTACTTTATTGTTTTCGTTTCGGTTGAATGCAGAGAAAAGAAACATTTTTCCAAAAACCGGTCAATAATTATATATGCAAAAATATGCAAAATGACGTTCCTTAATCAGCTAATAAAGGAAAATTGAATGCTACATTATAAAGTGAATCTGACAGATCAATTTGCGTCTCTGCGTATCAAGTGTATGAAAATGAGCAGCTGTTGAATATTTTCAAGCACTCGCCAATGATGAGGCAGGTGTTCATCGCGCGGCGGGGAGAAAAGAAAAAAGAAAAATACAAGAAAAAAGAAACTAGTGGCAATTACATGCAACTGCCGAGATGCCCGAGTTGTTATGGTCTTAACTTTAACACAAACACAACAAACAACGCACGCACGCACAAGCAGTCTCAACATTATCATTTCACCTATCCTCAACCCACGAGAATTTTCGACCCACGGAAGGATGATTCATTTTCTTCGACAAAATTACAGCACAGGTACTTATATATTGCTTTTTAAAAGAAGAATTCACATCTCCGCGAGTTTATAATACACGACGCGACGGGTCAAATCCTCATATTCGCAGCGCAGTAATCATTAAACTTTTTTTCGAGAAAACAAATACTTTGCAGGGAGAATAATATGATGATTATTAGTTTCTCTTAATGGAATTTTTCTTCTTCTTCTTCTTCTTTTTAATTTGTGCTTCGTTTCGTAATTTAACCACGCAGAACAAATATTGTGACGCGATCTGAAGAAAGGGACCTTAGAAGCAAAAAATTATAGGTTATGTTTGCAATTCTTTTTTAATGAAAATACAAAAAAATGATCAACTGTTAATGTGAATCATTAATGTTTAAGTTGTCATTATAACGGAAATATTTAATAAACACTGTTTTTAATTTGTAAAAAAGGGAAAATAAACTTTTAATCAACAAAAAAGTAACACTAACATAACCTTAAAGTGATTAGCTTCTAATGTCCCTTTCTTCAGATCGCGTCATTTTATTTTATAAATTTTATTATATCCTCTGAATTTATTTTGGTGAAGTTCACAACGATTTAGAATAAGAAAAAATATTATATATTCAAAATGTTTACAAATTTTTCCCCTAAAACACTTTTGTTAATTATTTTATGAATAATTGGAAATAGAAAAATTTTAGAATGATTTTTTGTCAGGCTATTTTTGTATTTTTGATGTTTCTTATTTTTATTAATCGTTAGTGAATAGAGGTAAGAAAATTAAAAGAAGAAAAACATAATTATGAAATAATTAATTTTTCTAATTTTCTGGAAAAAAATAATTTTTTTAAACACAAAATATTCTTTCATTTATATATTTTTCCTCTGCAATAGGAAAATAATTAACTATTTTCATTAATTGTTAATAAACGTAATTAACAAAAGAAAATAATTCTAGAATTTTAATTAATTTTTTTAATTTTCCAGAAAAACATTTTTATTAAGAATATTTATATAAAAAAAACAAAATATTCTTTTATTATTTTAATATTCCTCAATAATTTGAAAATATTTCATTAATCGTTAATGAATATAATTAAGAGAATTAACCAAAGAAAATAATTATGAAATGTTAAGTAATTAATTTATTTATTTATGTATTTACTAGGAAAACATTTTAATACGAAAATCTACATTAATAATAATCTTTAAGCTTCGGGTTATTGTTGTTATTTGCTTTTCTATTTCAAAACATTTTAATAAATGTTGTTTTTATTTTTTGTTTTCAATTTGATACCTAATTAATGTCATAAAAATCATTAAAAGCATTGCGAACAATTTTACAATTTTTTAAAACTAGTTAAATTGTTGTAAATAATTTTAATATATAATTTTTGAAAATAATTGAATATTTTAAAAGAATTTTAAAAGAATTTTGAAAGAATTAAATAAAAAATTGTTAAATAATTGTATTTAATCAGAAACATTTAATAAATATTTTCAAAAATAAGTATTCTGTTGAGACATTTTATTCAAAAAAATAAAATTTTATTCTGAGAATTTTTATTCCAAAAAATACTATTAAAAATACTTAAATTCCTGACAAATTATGCGATTTGAAAAAAAATAATTAAGTTTTTTCGAAGAATTTTATTAGAATTTTTTTTAAAGATAATTGTATTCTTTCGAGAAATTTTACCACAATTAAATTAAAAATAATTTCTACTTTATTGTTATAAATTTGCCGAGTGTTAGCTTCAATCATTATTTAAATTAAAAATAGTTGCATTGCTTTTAAAAAATTTTTATTAATGAAAATAATTGAATTCTTGCAAAGAATTTTATTATTAAAGAAAATAATTGAATTCTTGCGAAGAATTTTATTACGAATTTTCAAAATCTTGATTAAATTCTTTTTGAAGAATTTCTTTGGATTTTTTTTAAATAATCCATTTTCATTGATAATTTTAATTGAGACTAATTTGCTAACCTAAATTAAAATTAAAGTCCAACTGAATTACACTAATTTACTTTGAAAATAATTTTAATTCACTGAATTTTAGGAATATATAATATAACTATATTTACAAACAAAAAATTAGAAACACAAATTTCAAAAAATTAAATTATTTTCCGAATTTAAAAAAAAATTATTCCAAATTAAACTTTATATTATTATTGTTTCAGTCAGACGTGACCTTAAAAATTTGACCAATTTTTTCGTCTATTATTAATAAAATTTTAATTAAAAATTATAATTAAAATTACAAATTATATTATTTTTTAAATAATTTTTTCTCGATTATTTTTTTTGAAAAATGAAATTTTACATCTGTATAAAGTCCAATTATTGTGAAAATAATAATAATTAAGAGTTACTAATAATTTAAGTGATTAAAACTTTTGTATAAATACAAGGAAGATTTTTTTTTATTCTCAGATTGAAGAAACGCGAGTATTTTATTTTTTTTTTTATACAAGAGACCTAGATATAAAATGGAATTTATGCATTTGTGTGCTCTCACACGAAACATGTACTATACCCTTCATCCCTAAAGCTATAAGGAAGGTACTTTGCTATCTGTTTGCACTCCACGTACTCTGCGTGCGTCTCTCGGGATTCTGAGGATTAATGAAATCTGCCTGAATTTTCCTGAAAATACTCTTGTCTTCTCCTAATCTCAGAGTCAGTTTGTTACCTATAAAGGTGATAGTGCCTCTTATAACACAATAACAATCATTATTCCCTTGTCCTTTGTTTTTCGTTTCTCTATAAACTCAATTTTTCAGTGTTTTTATTAATTTATAACTAAATAAATAAATTAATAAATAAATAAACTTTTATATATTATATTTTATAAAAAAAATTATAACTAAATTATAAATAAATAAATATAAATTTGTAAATAGAAAAATATATAATAAAAATAGAAATACAGTTTAAATAACAATGGAAATATAGTTTTAGTAATGAATTTTAGTAGTAAGATATTTAGTAAATTTAGTAAATTTAGTAGTAAATTATCAGTCAGCAAAAATTAAATTTTATATTAATAATATCATTTAAGTAGTAAAAACCTTTTTGGGTCAGACGTGACCTTCAAAATTTGATCAATTATTCCGTCTATTATTTTAGTTATAAAAAAAGAGATTCAGTAGTAAAAGTAAATTTCAGTCAGACGCAAACTAAAATTGTAGTTTTCAAGTGAACTTTAAATCGTAAATATATGATTTAAGTAGTAAAGGTAAATTTTACCTGGGGGGAAATTTTAATTTTATGTTATTTTCTCTTTAGTAGTAAAAAAAAAGTTATAGTCAGACGTCATTAAAAATTTTATCAATTCTGTCAATTATGAGTATTGTAATAATAAAAATCTAGTTTCAGTAGTAACAATATGTATCAGTCAGACAAGTAATTTAATTTTCTTTTCTTTTATAATTTGAAAAAAATTTACCACACATTTGACAATTAATAAGTGTTTAAAACATTAAAATAATTAATTGATAAAATTTCTATTCAATTATAATAATAAAACGATTTTTAATTAATAAAATTAGATTTTAATTCATAACGAAACGATTATTAATTACTAAAATTTTAATCTAAATAATAATGAAACGATTACTAATTAATAAAATTTGAATTTTATTGACAATGAATTAATTATTAATTGATAAAAACTAAATAAGAATGAAGCAGTTATTAATTAATAACATCTAAATAAGAATCAAATAATTATTAATTAAGTAAAAATAACTTTTAAAAAAAGAACTATTAACGTGAGAGTTATAATAAAATAAATCATATTACACAAGAAAGGTGAAATTGAAATAATATTATAAATTTTAATGAGCAATTTATTAAAATTACAAAATATATTATTAATAATAATTTGACCATTAATGTCGAGAGGGAAGATTTATAATTTATCGCGACAGTAAATTATCTTGTGTACATATATATAATATAGAAAGTAAAGAGGGGAGGATTTTATTGTTGAGGCAAAATTTATATATTATTCGAAAGTGATCCACAAGGCTCAGTTTTCTTTGTATATAGTGTATAACATTGACGTTATAAGACACAGAATCTTGATACTAAAAGAACTTGTCGGACAACTCAAAAGGGGGGAAGTATATATATATTTTTTTTTTCCTTCTGCTACACTGGTGCTTTCTCGATTTACCCGATCGACTCTTGTTCGATTTACAGGGCGTTCAACTCGACCCTTAATTTCCCTTTTCCCTCAAAAACGAATCGCCTTTGACATCTATAAAGCTTTTCGGAGAAGCTGAGGCAGGAAACCTCCTTTTTTTTGCCACAGAAGAAACAACAAATAAAATGCCAAATTTCAGATTTTATTTTTTTCAATGAATTTATTTTTTCCCTATTTTCATTTTTTCTTAGGATTTATAAATAAAATTATTTATTTTCATTCATTTACTATAAAACTTTCATCACTTTTTTTTCATTCAATTCTAAATTGATTCTTATTAGAAAGTTCTGCAAGAATTCAATTATTTGAATAGAAAAATATGTATATATATATTATTTATTGAATAATTTAATTTCGTAAAAAAAAAATTCCTTTAAAGAATTTCATCAAATTTCTTTATATAATTGAATTAAATTTTTTTTTAGTAATTGAATTTTATGGAAGAATTTTATTCAAATTTTTAAGAATATAATTGCGATTTTAAAAGGAATTAATTTAAAATTTTCAAAAGTAATTAAATTCCTCAAAAGAATTTTGTTATTTTTAAAAATAAATAAATAATTGAAAATGTATTCGCATTTTAGAAATTAATTGAATTTTATTGAATAATATTTTACTAAAATTTGTCCAAATAATTGAATTCTTTCTAGGAATTTAATAAAAATTGTATTGAAAATTACTTAAACTTTGGCGTAAAACTTTGTTAATTTTTTTTAAATAATAGAATTTCGGAAAATAATTTCATTATTTACAAAGATAATTGAATTTTTGACGAGAATTTTATAAACATTTTTGGAAATAATTGAATTTTGGAGAAGGATTTTTATTAAAATAGTAGTTTTTTAAAATTCATTGAATTTGTGAAAAGTTTTAATAACATAAACAATTAAAATTTTGACAAGAAGTTTATTAGATTTTTTTTTTAATAATTGAATTTCGGAGAAGAATTTTATTGTTTATAAAGATAATTGAAATTTTGACGAGAATTTATTTAAATTTTTGTTCAAATTTTTGAAAATAGTAGATTTTGTAATTCATTGTATCGTCGAAAAGTTTTAAAAACAATTAAAATTTTGACAAGAAGTTTATTAGAATTTTTGAAAATAATTGAATTTTGATGAAGAATTTTATTATTCATAAAGATAATTGAAATTTTGACGAGGATTTTTATTTTAAACTTTTAAATCTTAAACATAATTAAATTTCGAACAAGAATGTTCTAAAAATATATTTAAACAAATTGAATTCAGCTATAAATAATTGAATTCCTGGAAAAATTTTTTTATTTTCCGAAAATAATTGAATATCTCCGCCAAGAATATCATTAAAAAAAATTTTTTTATAAATTAATCAATTCTTTTTTTTTATTTTCTTTAAATTACCTCATTTTACGTAACAAAAGGCATAAAATAACGATAGTTAATGGGATAATTCCCTTTTTTGTTTGTCTTGCAATTATTTTATTAGGCCTTAGGTATAGTTTGGAGGCAATATCCGAGGATCGGATTAATTAGATAGTGGTATCGCAAATTGAAACTCAATAGCCGTGTAGAGAGAGAGGGGGGGGAGAGAGAGAAAGAGAGACAGTAGGGGACAGGGTCATGCATTGCGAGTGGGGGATCAGCTTTCATCAAGTATATGAGAACCCATGTGAGCACAGTGTATCCATAACACAGTATATTATCATGTTCACTCTACAAAAAACTAGAACGTAGAGACATATTCATAAACCGGAAATTGAAAAAACTTTTTTTTAACATTTTCTTCTTTAAATCAAATCTCCCACATACATTTGCACATTATATGCTTATTACTGTATTTTGCTTTTTACTTAAACATTTTTTTCCAATTATCATTTTTTTAATTTTCTTTTTTTAAATTTTCTTTTTTTTAATTTTCTTTTTTAAGTTTTCCTATTTTTAATTGTTCTTTTTTTAAGTTTTCCTATTTTTAATTGTTCTTTTTTTTAAATTGCCTTGTTTTTAAATTTTCATTATTTTAAATTTTCTTTTTTTTCTTTTTTTTAATTTTTGTTTTTTTAACTTTCCTTTTTTTTAATTTTCATTTTTTAAATTTTCTTTTTTTTAAATTTTCCTTTTTTTACAGAAAAAAATTTTTTTTCCACACTTGTAATGGAAAAAATCATCCCCCATTTTATATCGTGACCGCAATCTATTTTTGATTTTGGCCCAGTGCCTGTTTTTTTCACATCTCATATATATACATACCCCCCCCCCTCTCCCCACCTACTTTTTTTTGTAATATTACACGCTGTCGGAGATTCATATGCGGAGACATTTATCTCCATTTCTGGGAAGACATGCGAGCTTTGCAAACTGATTGCGGTAAATGAATTTTGTTTATCTCCTATACACTTGAATTTTTCTCACAGTGGTGCAAAAAAAAATGTTGAGAAAGAAATTTATTTATTAATATTTGTAAGAATGCAGTGATTTAAAAAAAAAGTAAACAAAAAATTTTTTCTTTCAATAGTGGTTTTTTTAAAATAGTTTAACAATTTACAAGAATTTTAGTAACAATTTCAAATTAAAAAACTTTAAATTACTCTCTATATAGTTAACTATAGAGAGTAGTTTAAAATTTTTTCAATTTAAAATTATTATCTATTAACAATTAAAAGAAAAAATTGTTCTATGTATAAAAAAGGAAAAAGTGAATATTTTTCTTAATCTGATCTATTGAAAAGTTTTTCTGAATAAAAAAAATTGAAAAATAAATAAATGAACGAATTAATAAATGAATGAATGAGTGAATTAATGAATTAATGAATCAATGAATAAACGAATGAATTTAAAGGAATCAATGAATGAATGAATAAATAAATAAACAAGAAGAAAAAAATGGATAACTCTTTGTCCTAAATTTTAATCTATTGAAAAGGTTGTGAGCTTTGATGTTAATAATAATAAGATTTTAATATTTTATATTTTGAAAAAAGAAAAAAGTTTCACGTTTGTCAGATCTCGCTTGAAGTTACAAGAGTATGACCGACAGCAAAGTTGAAATTGAATCTAGCATCTGAACCAAGCCTCTGCATCTAAAGTGACGTATATATATACACAAGCATAAGATTCAGGAAGAGAGAAAATTCATTTTGCAAGAACTGTTCTAATCCTGTTATGACAGCTTGACGTCCCAGTCAAGTTAATATTAGAATAATTTCTTATATTTGCGATTCTAATTTTTATTTTCATTATTATTTTTATTATTATTATAATTATTATTATCACTATTTTGTATTTTGTATTTTTATTATTATCATCACTATTTTGTATTATTATTATTATTAACTTATATCAATTTTCAAGCTTTATAGATTTACTGTCTGATCATAAATAAGTATAAAATTAAGAAAATCTCGAGATTAAAAAATGGAGAATGCTGTTCTCCACCTGCGAACGCCAAGGTCACCGCTAGATGGCATGTCATTTCCTTCTTGGAATTTTTACTGCCATCTGTAGGTGACCTTCGGCGTTCTCAAGTGGAGAAATTATTTCTTCTACTTTCTAATTTTAATTCTCTCTCTTTCTAATTCTTATTCTTATTTTATTTCTGAACAACCTTTTCATAGAGAAAAGAAATGTTATTTTAATAATAATTTAATTTCTCTTGCCTCCAAAAAAATTTAAATTGATAAATTTAAATTGATTTCAATCTAATGACAATTTTGTTAACATTTACATAAGTTGCGACTATTTGCAATTATCACGAACATTTTATTACAACGTTTGGACATTATTTTGTTATTTTGTAAATTCATGCCAAAAGCTTAATTTTTTTTATATTATTTTATTATGCAATAAAAATTGTTTACTGAAAAAATGTTTTTTCTAAATAAATGTTGACTCGTCATTTTTTTATTGTATACCATAAAAAATTTGTTGTTTGAGGGATAAAAAATAAAGAGGAAAGTTGGGGAAAAAAGGGTTCTAACGTAATTCTTATAGACATAGAGTGTAAACTTTTCTCTACACGATGCTTTATGAAGAATATATATCTTAAAAGTTTAGAATAAAACTTTTCTTGAGAGAAGGTTTTTGAAAATTTAACTACTTTTGACAAGCTTTTGAGATGACAAGCTCAACATGACTATAACACATCAGAATATATATATCGTTCCTTTCATAGAATATTCTCCGACTAAAGATTTTCAAACTAATATTATATAAATCACATTAAACACACGTCCATTAATTATAAAAAGTTACCTTGTCATTTATAGTTTAACTTCCTTTTTTTTGATGAAGAAAAATTTAATAAAATCTAAGATAATTATACTTTTGAATTTTTTATTTAAAAAAATATTTTTCATTAAAAAAGAAGAGAGACAAAAATTGTCAAATTGGAATAAAAAATAATGTTTTCCCTAGAAAATAAAATTTTGGTTACAATTTTGATTTGGAAACGATTTTTTTTATTTTTCTTCTTTTTATTAGATTCATAAATTTTCTTATTCCGAAATTTTCTTCTTTCTCCGCATTATTCTTCTTTTGGAAGGTTTATTTCGATCATCAAAAACATTGTTTCTTCTTTCTCAATTTTTTTGGTCTCAAGTTCGACGAAATTAAAAGTGAGTTACTTAAAAAAATTTGGATATAAAAAATCAAATAAAATCGCCGAAAATATTTAGAATAAAAAATAAAATTAAAAAATACAATTGAAAAACACAATTAACAAATACAATTAAAAATAAATTTTAAAATAATATTAAACAATTAACAAATAAAATTAAAAAATTAAATTAAAAAATAAAATTAAACAATAATATTAAAAAATAATATTAAAAAATAATATTAAAAAATAATATTAAACATCTAAATGTAAAAAAATCAGTAATAAAAAAATAAATAGTCTAAAGTTAAAAAATCCAAATAAAAAAACATAATTAATTTTTTGGTTTAGGATACAATGTAAATATGGCAATTAATAATTTTTTACACTCTCTATAATTAATGAATACTTACATATAACTTTTATATAATTAATAAATTTTCCATTTTTTTAAATTTATAACAAATAAATGCAATAATATTTATAACAGAGAAATGTCGTTAAATAAAAGCATTTTCCATATATACATTTTTTTCCTCACTTCATATAAGAAAAAAAGAGCAGTTAAATAGTTTTTCAACGATAAAAGAAGAAGAAGAAGAAAAAGAAGAGGTGGAAAACTGCTTCTTCGCCTCCTTTACACAGTAAATAATCGAATTTCATTTTTATTTTATGAGAAAAACCGCGGCCTGCGCGATAATCCACATCTGCTTTCGAAAAAAAGAAAATCCCTTACTATAACATATACACTCGAATCGTAAAAGCCACAGTTTTTTATGACCCACACCCATTATTCCAACTTTACAGCTTTTATCACCGTCATTTATCGAAATTAATGTTTTCGACTTTTTAACGAGATTCCCCCTTTTTTTGGTGACTTTTCTTTTTTTTCTCTTTTTCCTTCATGGAAAAATCTAGTTATCTCTTCCCTATTTCTTTTTTGTATTTAAATCTCTTTTTTTAATTTTTGTCCAATTTTTATATTAAACTGTTTTGTAAATATACATTTCGTTTTGTTTGTATACATACACATTTCTTTTTTTTTTTGTGCTTGAGATTAATAACAATAGATTATATTTCGTTCTCGTGAATTTTTTTCATGCATTACAATTTATATCGCGCTGGACCATTTTTTATTTCTTTAATAAAGTAAACGATAAGAATCAGTGCTCTCGTGCCAAAAATCTCAATAAACTCAGGCGCCAATAATTCTTTTCTCTTTTCATTTAGTTTTGTTTTTCGTTTTCAATTTTGTGAATTAAAATTTTTATTTATTTTGTTTTTATTTTGTTATTTATTAATTTATTAAAATTCCCTATAGAATCTGTAGTATAAATAATAAAATTACGATTATTTACAAATATTACGAGATTCAATTCAATCTCCACTTGCGAACGCCAAGGTCACCGCTAGATGGCAGTTCGTTTCTTTCTTGGAATTTTTACTGCCATCTGGTGGTGACCTTCGGCGTTCTCAAGTGGAGAAATTATTTCTTCTGTTTTCTAATTTTAATTCTCTTTCTTTTTAATTCTCGTTCTCTAAATTTTTTTGTTCTCTTTCCCCTTTTTAACTTTATTTTATTCTATATTCTTTATTTAATTCTCTAAATTTTTAATTCCTATTTTAATTCCTATTATAATTCTTAATTTTAATCATCTGAATTTTCATTATCTAGTCTCATAAATTTTCTTTTTCATTTTAATTCCTTTAATTTCAAATCTTTATTGCCCCTGATTCTTCTTGGAGAGCTTCTTTTTTTTTTTCTTTATTGACACGAGTTGAGGGGATTTTAAACGAACTCTCTCGTTCTGCATTGAAAGTTCTCACGACATATAGTGCGTGGTTGAACGTCTCATCTTTATCCCAAGACTGTCACGTATGTAGCTTCGATCAGAAAATTGTAATAAAAAAAAAGAAAGAAAAGAGAAACAAAGTCTTCGTCTTTGCAGATACTATCGATAAATTAGCGAGTGTATGACTCGTTACAAGTCATGTCATGTTCACCGCCTCCGATGAATAGCAACTAAAAAAAAAACGAAAACAAAACAAAACCAAAAAACAAACAAATTGTTGTCCATATTTGTCGGTCAAGAAGCATAATTTCCAAGTGGATATCTTCTGACCGGTTTACCACATATCATAAATCTCATTCATGGAAAAAGCAACATTTCTTCACAATTTTATTTCTTTATTCTATATAACGAAATTTCTTTTATTGTACATATGAAACTTGATAGGGAGATACTTTTTTTCATTCTTTATATTTCTTTTTGCATAATCCGCTGTTTGGAGCTAATTTTTTTTAAGGGAATATTAAGGTCAGTGAGTTTGAGATATTGAGAAAACAAATTTTTGTTTATTTATTTATATTTTTTTTTTTTGAGGAATAATTTTTTTCTATAACGATTTTTAGGATCTTATCAACATTCTTGTCATGAAAGGTTATAAGGTTATAACTAAACTAATATCCGCGGCACAATTTCCGAAGCTTATGTCTGTAAACATCAATATACATTGGAGTCACATCCGCGCCAAAATCTTGTGCCAGTTTCCGGCAAACTCTCTTTATACATAATTTGTACATATATAAGTATAGAAACTAAAATTTATTAGCTCTCAAAGTTTGCACACGGGAATATCGTATACAGAATATCTTTCGACAAACTTCATTCGACGCTCTATGTCTGCTTTTTAATTAGTTTATTTTCTTTTCTTTAATTTCTTTTTTCTTTTTGAAAACAGGAATTATTTCAATTTTCACCAGGAATCAATTATTTAAATAGATTTTTTATAAAATTCTATACAGAAAATTCAATTATGTTAAAAAGTTTTGAAAAATCCTCGCCAAAATTTTCTATTACCTTTCTAAATATAATAAAATTCTTCTCCGAAATTAAATTATTTTCCAAAGTAATAAAATTCTTTACAGAAATTCAATTATTTCACAAACGAAAATAAATTCTCGTCAAAAATTCAATTATCTTTGTAGATAATAAAATTATTTTCCTATTTTATTAGTTTTAAATGGAAAATGCTATTCTCCACTTGCGAACGCCAAGGTCACCGCTAGATGGCAGTTCATTTCCTTCTTGGAATTTTTACTGCCATCTGGTGGTGACCTTCGGCGTTCTCAAGTGGAGAAATTATTTCTTCTACTTTCTAATTTTAATTCTCTTTCTTTTTCATTCTTATTCTTATTTTATTTCTGGAAAACTTTTTCATATAGAAAAAAATGTTATTTTAATAATAATTTAATTTCTCTTTCCTCAAAAACAAATTATTTTCCTATTTTATTAGTTTTAAAGAAATTAACAAAGTTTTACGCCAAAATTTTAGTAATTTTCATTTACAATTTTTATTAAGTTCCTGGAAAGAATTCAGTATTAATTAATATTAATGTATATTAATTTAGTTATTTTAAATTTCGCGCCAAGGCAGTTCGTTAAATTCCCGCCTAGAAGGCATCGAAACTCTCTCACAAGCGAAATAAAGCGACTAGAAAATTATTTCTTCTCTCCAATTACAATTTATTGATCTATTTACCACAAACGGGGAAAATTAAAAAAAAACCAGATTAAAATTTACATTTCATAATGAATATATATTTTCTTTTAATTTAAAATGCAATTACAAATGAAATCGATAGCTTTGAAATGTATGCACTCTATTTTTAGAACGTAGTTTATGAAAAAAGTAATTTTTCACAGAAAGTGAACGAGGAACGAAGAACGAAGTTTGAAAATTGATAGTCATAATGATGATGATAATAAAAACTAATAATAATAATAATAATAATAGGAATACATAATATAATCAGTTTGTTACAATCTGCAATGGTATGCGGTACATAATACGTCTGTACGTGACTAAAGCAACTTCGTGATCGGTTTCTCTATTTTTAAGTCAATATACTTGTCTTCTTAGATGAGATGGAATTAAATATTTGACACTTTGCTTTTAAGAATGGAACACGAGGAATCGTGCGAAATGATCTTTTAGAAATATTAACTTTGCCCTCATCCATTTCTAATTTCTTGACGAAACCTGACAAGTTCTGACACGTCTCACTGTAATTTTATAGGTCAGAAGGTGAAAACTGAAAACCAAAAAAGGGCTCGAGATAAACTTTCTATGCAATGTAATATTGCAATATTGTAGTCAGTCGAATGAAAATTGAAAAAGAAATTGAATTTAATTTTTGAAAAAAATAATTATAGCTCGATTACAATTATGAAATTTAATTCAATTCTTTGGAACATAATTCAATTGTTTATTACTTATTAGAATTATTTATGTTTTAATTAAATTATTTCCCAATTCCAGTAAATTTTTTAAAAAATTAATTCAATTTTTTGCGAATTCAATTCAATTGTACAAAATTGAATTTAATTCTTGATAACTTAATTAAATTATTTCCAAATTCAATTATTATACAATTCAATTCAATTGCTTGCGAATTTAATTCAATTGTTCTTAATTAAATTACATTGTTTACAATTTGAATTAAATTCTTTAGATCATAATTGAATTATTTATTATTTAATTTAGTTATTTATGTTTTAATTCAATTATTTTCAAATTCAATTCAATTATTATACAATTCAATTAAATTGTTTACTAATTCAATTTAATTGTTTACGAATTTAATTCAATTTTTTTCGAATACAAATAAATTGTTCGAAGTTGAATTAAATTGTTTACTAATTTAATTCAATTTTTTAGAACATAATAATTCAATTATTTATTATTGATTTGAATTATTTATATTTTATTTCAATTATTTACAAATTTAATTCAATTATTATACAATTCAATTCAATTCAATTGTTTGCGAATTCAATTGGATTGTTCGTAATTGAATAAAATTATTTACAATTTTATTTAAATTTAACAATCAGCATAATATAAAATCTTGTATCAAAATATTTACACTGATTGAAAATGTTTGTGGTTTATAGTACGGCTATAAATTTGAGTTTAATGATTCCATCGTTATAATAATAGGTGAATATTTGGATCTTTATCACTTCTTTTTTTCTATGTAGAAATTTATGAATGACTCCCCCTCCCTCCCCCCCGTCATTATCGATAATCTATAATATAAGCAACCCTCAAATTACCCGTGTACACCAACAAAAGCTCGTTGTCAATGGATTAACATCGTTATACTTCAACTAAGTCTATTGCCGTGCTTATAGAAACTCGAGCCAATGTAATTTATTATTACAAAATGTTTATCCATGATCGTCAATCGCTTTCCATATTAAATATATTTTTTTATAGTTGAAGTATTCAATTTTCTATTAAAATACTTCTATTAAATTTAACGCTTGCATTTTTTTGTTCTTGTAAATTTTACGTTAAATTTACAAGATTACAAAATTGCAAAATTTACAAATTTACAATTTTATTAAAAATTTTACTCATAACATTATTATTATAACATAACATTTTACTCATTAACAATTTTTTTATTTATTTATTTTACTAATCTTTATTTAGTTTGTTATTTAATTTGTTATTTATATTGTATAGTTGTTTATTTGTTTAAATCACAGTTATTTAATTGAACTAGTAAAAAAACATATTGTTCTTTTTTTATTCTTCTTTTTTTTCCATTAAAATAGAAGAAAAAGTGTGTATAGTAACTTTTACCATACTTTTCATAGTAAAATCTGTAATATCTGTAAATTCTATGTTTATTTTTATTGAAATATTATTTTTTTTCGATTTATTATTTAAATGTTTGTTAAATGTTTAAAAAAAAAATTTTTATTTGTTTTCAAATGTTTTTTTAAATGTTTTTTTTTTAATATACGAGAGGGAGTAAAATTTCAGGGGAAAAAATACTCGATGTTTATTTTTTGCATCTATGCATGTGAAAAATTTCAAAAGTTTAACGAATCGATTTAACTGCTTCTGCATTTAATAGTTTTGAAGAATGACATATTTAGGCTGTGTCTGTTATATTCTTATTGACCCATAGGAATGAGTCAATAATTTAATTGGCATATAGGGGTTATATGTTTAATGAAGGTTTGACAGTAAAATTTGACCTCAAATGCGGGACCTTATATATAGTTTCGAAAAAAAGGAAACAAAAATTTAATTCACTTTAAATCAATTCGATATTAATTAGTCTTTTTCAATGCGAGTGCAGAAGAAGATTGAAATTTTACTCATGATAAAAAAAAATATATAATTTACACGCGGTGAAAAGAATAAATTTTATAAAATGTAATTTATAAAAATAATTATAATTAATTATAGTGAATAATAATTAGCTATTATTATTGTTAAGTAATAATAACATTTAAAAATAATAATAGTAATAAATAACTATTACTACTGTTAACTAATTAACTAATAATAATATTTAATAATAATTAATTGCCTTCACTTATTTGCTTTTTTACTATAAAATATCATTCTTGTTCGTGTATTTTAAAAAACATTTATCATTTATTTTCAGTAATGTTGGAACAACGTCTTGGCGTCGAGGACAAGAGTCACAGCGTTCCACTCCAAGTCCACGACGTTATCGAGATTTGGATGTTCCCGTACCTCACACTGCACCTGTTTCTGTAAGTTTTATCACAATTTTTTGTTCATCCCATTTTATTATTTTATGTATTTTATTTTTTGCCCGATTTCGAAATAAACTGATTTTTCTTCCCATTTTTCACAGATTTTAAATAAATTAAATTATATTATTATTCGTAATTAAATTATATTTTTAATATCTATACTACTATTTCAATAGAAATTTTTCCAAAACAATTGAATAATTGAAAAAGAAAATATTTATAAAATTCTTCTCAAAAATTCAATTATTTATGTAAATAATAATAAAATTGCTTTTTGAAATTCTATTACTTTCAAGAATATTAACAAATTTTTACGCCAGAGTTCAATAATTTTCAATAATGTTTTTAACTTTTTATTAAATTCCCAAAAACACTTCAATTATTCTAAAAAAATTTTAGTAAAATTATTATTCAATA
Organism: Leptopilina myrica (nomen nudum); assembly: GCA_032872475.1. NCBI lineage: Eukaryota > Metazoa > Arthropoda > Insecta > Hymenoptera > Figitidae > Leptopilina > Leptopilina myrica (nomen nudum). The sequence goes on along the minus strand of CM065461.1, from coordinate 47,125,936 downwards.
GAATTCCATTATTTTTAAAAATATTGACAAATTTTTTGGCCAAAAATATATTTTTTTAATAAATAATAAAATTAATCGAAATTTTCATAAAATTAAACAAAAAATCATTTATTTAAAAATACTTATTAAAATTCTTCTGAAGAATGGAATGATTTAAAATATTTTATTAAAATTCGCGATGACAAATATTTAATTATTTTTGTAGATAATAATAGTCATCGTAGGATTTCAATTATTTTAAATAAACTTTTAAATTAATTCCTGTAGAAACGCAATTTTTAAAAATTTGAATAAAATTCTTTTCAAAAAAATCAATTAATTAAAAAAACTTTGATATAATTTGCTTCTTAGAGTGTAATCATTTTTTTCAATTTTTTTTAATTACATTTCTTGAATGAATTTAATTATTATTGAAAATGTTAATTTAATTTTTGGTAAAAAATTAATTATTTGAAAAAATGTTGATTTAATTTTTGGTAAAAATCTAATTATTTGAAAAAATGTTGATAAAATTCTTTATAGGAATACAAATTAAAAAAATATTTAGTTATTCAATAAATTATTTATTTTTGTATTTAAATAATTTTATTCTTGTATAGAACCTTTCAAATAAAAATTGATTTAGAATTGAAGAAAATAAAACGATAAAAGTTTTGAATTATTTTATTTATCAATTTCAAGAAAAAAATAATTGATATTTGAAAGAATTACTTTTGTAATTTTTAGAAATAGTTCAATTTTAAAAATTTGTTACATTTTAATAATTCGAAATTTTTTTAATTCCTGAAGACAAAATAAATACGTAAATTTTAATATTTACTTGAAAACATTATCTTTTTTTTTTGAACGTAATGAAGAAATTATAAGAAAAAATTGTTCGTTTTCGATAAAGTTTAAAATTTAATTTCTTCTGAAAATTTCTGTTCTAAATTAGTTAATAAGCAATTATAATATAACTTTAATATTCATTTAATTAAAATTAAAATAAAAAATACAGAATATGTAATAACGTTGACAAAAGATGATGGAATTTTTACGTTCATTAGAGAAAATTCCATTTTCGTGTTATTCTCAAAGATTATTATTATTATTATTATTATTATTGAAAAGCAACTTTTGCTTTCATTAGACATCAAAGAACGTAAACTCAATTTAAGTACTCGCGCTTAATTACGCGTCACCTGATATGCAATCTCTCGTATAAAATTACAGTGTCAAGAAGTTATAACCATGATTTACAGTCACGGTCAGATTGTAAATCGAAATTCCTCTTTCATAATATATATTTTAATAAATCCTCATATAACTGTCATCATTTTTGAATATGACAAAATTTCACATTATTACGACATTCATATATAATAAAGTTTGCAATATCCAGGGAAAATTATTAATTACTATGGTCATCAAATGCTTCATAAATTTTCCACGCGCTCACCAAAATGTACTTTAAAAATCTTCTTTCCAAATAGTTTTTTAATGTAAATTAAAATATTAATTAAACTTATTTTAATTTTCCCTGAATTTTTCACGAAACAATTGTCAATTCAATAAAAACAAGTCAATTTTTTTCATAGCTTTAAAATTTATTTTTCAATTAATAAAATTTGTTGTGTATTTTACTATTTTTTAATATAAATAAAAAATATTAATAAAATATTTTCCGTTTTTTTTCGATAAAAAAAATTTTCAAATTTTTTATAAATAAATATTGATTCCAAAGACCTTTTTCATTCGTAACGTCATGAATTAAGAAATAAGAAAATTCAGTTCGAATATAGAAAAGAGTGTTTAAATTTTAAAATTATTCTCCACGATAATTTAAAAAATTAAACTCCATTACCAATTCTGGAGAATTATAGTTTTTATCTCTAATTTAAATTTTATCTGATTAGAAATTCTCACCGTTTGGAAAATATTTTATGAGATTGAGTCGGTTTATGTCAGATTTGATATATAGAATATTTATGCAATTTTTCTACCCACCGCGCGAACTACTTTCAATAAAATAAATCTCTAAATTTCTTATCGCTGAAATCTTTTGTTTATTCACACGATTTTATAAAGAAAGTCAAGAAAGAATTGGCAGGATTTTTCCAAAACCTTTTCATTGCTCTAAAAATTCAGAATATCTCTAAATTTTGTTTTAATTAAAAAAAATCTCTAATTAAATTAATTTTTAAATTCTAATTAAATTAATTCTTAAATTAAATTTATTAATTAAAAAAATTTTTTTTAATTAAATTAATTTATAAATTAAAACCCAAATTTTTCTAATTAAATTAATTCTTAAATTAAAAAACAAATCTTTCTAATGAAATTAATTTTTAAATTAAAAAACAAAATTTTACTACAAAAAAAAATTTGTTCAATAATTATTCGAAAGTGCGGTTTATAAAATTAATAACCATAGAAAATGTCACTTTTAGAAGAAGAGAAAAAATTTAAAAATAATAATAATTCAATTTTCCTAAAGGTTTTTCTTGTTTGGCAAAATTTAATTTAATTTATTGAAATAGTTTTGGGGAAAAAAACAATTTGAAGGACTTTTTTCGAATATGGGTTAAGGCAATGTGCATGTTTCTAAATGTACCGGTAAAAGCGACTACAAGCGCAATTTAAATTAACGGTTTAGAATCACAACAATAATGTTCATTTCATGATGAAGATGCGATGCGTTTGTAACGCTTCGAACAACGGATGATTTACACTAAATGTCCTCTGCATGTTTAACCTGAGAGGGAAAGCAAATGACGAACTTTCGTCAACAAAAGCAAATTGACTGCTAACTAAACTGTTCAAATTTCACAAAGTGCTTGACAAAAGTGTATAAATTTTTATTAATTTTCTTTTTTTAATTTCAATTTAAAAAAAAAATATTTTTCGTACTTAAATTTTTAATTCTTTCCAATTTAATTTTTTTCGAATTCAGAAATTCTTTTCAATTTAATTTTTTTTTTTTGAATTTACGATTCGAGATACGAATATCTCGAGATTCAAAAATGAAGAATTCTCCACCTGCGAACGCCGAAGGTCACCACTAGATGTCAGCTCAGTTCCTTCTTGGAATTTTTACTGCCATCTGTTGGTGACCTTCAGCGTTCTCAAGTGGAGAAATCGACCATTTTCTTTCTAAAAAACCTTTTTTATAATAAAAAAAATGGTAAAAAAATTCCATTTCGAATAAAAATTATGTTTCAAATCTAATAAAAATTTTCCTTAAATTTAAACAAGTTAAAATAAATTTTTAAAAATGTACATTCTTCTTTATTAATAAAATATTTTACTATCTAAAGTATATTTCTTTTTCATAAAATTAGAATTACTTGAAAAAAAGCCCTAAGCTCGAGACTTCAACAAAAAAAAAGGAAAAGAATGAAAAAGTTTCAAGTGTTCTTGTTGAAACAGTGGCAATTAAAAGGGCGTCTGAATCTGAAGCAAGTTTTTAGCTTTTACTTCAAGTCAAGACAATGAAGGTACTTTCGATGTTAAGAAAACTCTTGACCCCAGTCGTAATCTCGAAGTTTAAAGGAAAAAAAAAATTAATTTAAAAAATATTTTCCACGTAAAAATAAAATATTTTCTAAATTATATAAAAAATTTTATTACACAATCGCATAAAGTTGGCATATTTTGTGTTTGGAAAGAAAAATAAATATTTATTTTTTCACCTGCTGTCCGAGGGGAAATATTTATTTAATGATATAGATAATAATGAATTCACGATAAGTAATAGTGCGAGGAAAGTGAATGATAATTATTAATTATAGATAATAGAAAAAATTAATAATTAATAATAATAAATAATAGCTAATATTAAATAATAACTAATAATTTAAGAGAGAAAGTTAGAGTAGGAAGTGATTCTTTGGGAAGGAAATATAAAATAATGACAAATATAAGAATTACGAATAATTAGGATTAGTAATAATTAACAACAAATAATTGATGATAATTACGATTAATTGTTAATCACTAATAACAAGAAATAGATAATAATAAAAATAATAAAAATAACAATAATAAAAATAATATTAATAATAATATAATAATTATAATAATAATAACAACTAACAATTAATAATAAAAAATATGTATTGCTATTTGTTGAAATAAAAAATATAAGTTATTTATTAATAAAATTGTTATTGAAAGGCGAGAAAAAATTGTTTCTTTTAAAAAGGAAAAACCACTTTTTTTTTGTTGTTTTGCACTGTTTTGAAGGAGGAAAAATTTGCTGTCCCATCTTTTAATGACAGTGTAATTATTTGCCTTTTCTTTTTTGTTTTGTTTTTGTAGCCTCAACATGAACCGCACGTGACTGCCTATGGCAAGGACCGCAGACGAGCCTTTGGTAAAAACCAACGACGTGTTAAAGCCTCTAGTACCCCAGCTCTTCTTGACCGGGACGATGACGGGTAAGAGGATTTCATTCATAAAACATTTATGACTCTACACTTTTAGCCAATATCTCTCACTTAGATCACAATCTTTCACAAGCAAAGCGCAAAATTCCAATCGAGAATCATCGTTTGTAGGGGGAAAAAAATAAAATCTCCAGTTTTTAGGGAAACAAATTTAAAACAAAAATTTGTTTTTTTGGAATATTATATTTTTTATGTATTTTATTATTTTTTATATTTTGTTCTTAAAATATTAAAATTATTATTTATGCAGTATTAATATTATTAACTTTTAATATTAACTATGGTATTACGTAACAATAATATTATTTTTTAGCAATAGGAATTAAAATAATAATTAACAATGTTAATTGCAATTTAATTATTGATTTTAATATTAATTTTAACAATTAGAATAATAATAATAAAATAATGATTCTATCACTCGGTTTTCAAATTAATAATAATAATAATAATAATAATAATTAATTTAAATAAATAAATAAATTAATTAATTAATTACTAAATTAATTAATTTAGACTCGGAATGATCGTTAAATTCAGTGTTTAGTAAATAATAATTAATATATTTCGTTAAAAGACGATATAGTAATAATTAATTAACTGAAAAATTTACTGGCGGCGGGAATCGAACGCAATATCGTCAAGTCACCAGTGAAGTACTCTACCCACTGAGCTATTTAATTTTTTCTCCTTTCTTAAAATTGAAACACTTTTTCTAGACCATTTTTAACTTTTCTAATTCTATTTTTCTCTTCTGATTCGAATTCTTTATCTTGAATTGTATTTATTTAAATATTTTTAATTTAATTCAGTAATTAAATTTATTAAATATATATATATATATATTTTTTATAAATTAAAAATTGAACTAAACATTTTAGTTAAATTTTTAAAATAGTTTTAAAATTAGTTTAATTTTTAAGTTTTTAAAATTAAAGTAAACATTTTAGTTTAATTTAATTTATCAATTTATCAAAAAAAGAAAAATAAACTTCCATTGAAAATAAATAAATATGATATGAATATTTTCAAACAAAATTATTCTACAATACACTGACAGTATGTTATATATTTCAAATGTAAATTTATTTTTCCATTAAAAAAATTTCAATCCATTTACTTAATGAGTAATAACTGTGAAATATAGAAATTCTTTAAATTAAAAATTCTTTTTCGAAGATTTTTTTTTCGTCTTTTTTTTTAATCTAAATCTATTGATTGGAAATCTTCGAAGGGCCTCGAATTGAAATCTTAACATAAGAATGACACATTGATCGTGTGCTTTCTTGAGCCACTCCTGCGTGATATGGGAAAAAAATAAATCATCTCTGGGATGATGCCTCAAGGTCGATGCGAAAGGCTCATCTTCTCCAAAATGTATTTTTTGAGCGTGAAGCTATTTAGAATTTTAGACGCGTAGGGATAACCATATGTATTGGAATTTCACCCTCGTTTAGAGATGATTAGTATGATTAGTGTTTCTTTAGATAGTTATTAATTGTACGCTATTTATCAATATGGATATCGATTTTTTTTTTTTGGTTTATTTATCGATTTTTATTTTATTTTTATATAGTATTATACTTTATTCATTATTTATTCCATTACTTTATTTTTTTATTTTTTTATTACTTGTTTCACTCTTTTATTTTAACTTGTTTTTTTATTAACTATTTTATTTATTTATTATTATATTTTATTTCATTGTTTTTTTAACTTGTTTTATTTGTTATTACTTATTTCACTACTTTTTTTAAATTTTATTTATTTATGTTTTTTTAATTTTTATTATTTATTTCATTCATTTACTCATTACTATATTTTATTTTATTTATTTATTTCACTTATTATTATTATTAGTACTAATTTGTTTTTTTCTTTTCTTTTATCTACTTTAAATTTTTTTATTTATTAATATTCTTTTTGTTTTACTGACATTTTTAATTCATTTTTAATGTTTATTATTTTTTGTTTATTTATTTATCATTAATTATTCATTTTCCTTTATTTTTTTTGTCTTTTATTTTTGGTAATTACTGTTTACTTCGTGTTTTTTATCGTTAATATTTTTTTACATTATTTGTTATATTTTACTTATTCAATTATTATTTATTTATATTTTTTTATTGCATTTCTCATAGGGGAAGAATTAAAATTTTTTTTTATTGAAAAATAAATTAAAACTATGAAAAATTGACGGACTAACTCTATTGGGGATCGAAACCCAGAACCTATGAATTGCCAGCTGATTGCTTTACCACTGAGCTACAGAGGTCCACATTCAAAAAAATTCTATTTTATTGCATTAATAGTCCACATGTTCAAAAAAAATGTTTTTTATTTATTTATTCACTGTTTATTAAATTTTTTTACTTACTATTTGCAATTAAAAAAAATGAAATCCCTTTTTTATCATTTTTCAATTTTCTTTTACAGTTTAAAAATAATTTTTTAGAAGCATATACAATTTTTCAATTGATATTGTTTTTTTAAAAATTCTTTTTCTTGATCAATAAAAGTAGAAATTGAAAAATAATTTTTTTGAATAATTTGTTTTTGATAATTAGAGGACAAAAATATTTTTCTCTTCAATTTTTATTCGCAGTGTATTTTTTTGCATCTATTCGTAATACTTATTATTGCAGCTATGATATCGTATACAAAAAAATAATCCAGAATAAACTTAGAAAAGAATAAGTCAAGCATATAGTTGACCTCTTTAAAAAAAAAAAAGAAAAAAACTTTCAGTCTTTAGCTTCTGTGCTCACTAATACAGAGGTCATGCACCTGTCTTCTCCTTTTGATATGTCTAGTCTCCTTTTTCGGGAAATAAGATTTCAGTTATTCAGATGAATTCAGAATATAAATTAACAAAAGAATTTCTTTTTTTCCAATACCACATTTTAATTTAAAACCTTAATTGAATTTTTCCTTCCACTGAAAATGGATAAAAATAGATAATTAAATTCCATATTTTTTCCTTTATTTCAACTTTCTTTTAAACTGAAAGAATATTTAAAAAATTTTGGTTTATAAAACAGTTTTATTTTTTAGTTTCGATTTTTGATCAATATCTTTTTGTTATTAATTTTTGTCCCCTAAAAAACCATTTAGTCAATAATAGTGATAAATTACTTTATTAAAAAATCAAAGAGGGTGAAATTCCAAACATGTAATGTATTTAAATTTATTTTTCTAAAAAGTTCAATAATTTCTGGAGGCAGCGTCAATAAAATTTGATTAAGAGAAGAATATTAAGATCCTGGAAAAAATTTGGGGGGGATTTTTCTTTAACAATTTAAAAAATGTTTCTATTTTTTTTTTTATGGGCACCTTTGGTGGCGACGGCTCAATTGATCTTTGGACACCAAGTAGTGTTTCTCGCAGGGGGGCAAACTCACCGGTGGTCAAAAGTCCATCTATTATCGACAATCTAAATAGATCTTGTTTTCATGTAGTTTTTTTCATTTCATTTCATTTTTTTTTTTTTTTGAGTCACTTTGAAATGGCAATGTACCGACTCAAACGGGTGGTCCTAGAGAATTTCCTTCTTTTTCTGGGTAAAATTTGTTGTCATACCTGTCGACTCGTTCTGCTTCAAACGAGCCGAAAGCGTTTTGTTGTATGTATATATTTACAACTTCGACGAAATTTCTCGCTCATCTTTCCCTCCCCCTTTTTTTTAAACTGTCAACCGTGTGAAATGTTACTCAACATATATATTTAATGTGAATGCGCGGAATTTTGCACCTTTCAGAGGCGTGAAATTTTTTTTCTGCATTTTATTCATTAATCTTTTTTCCTTTGCATTTTGTTTGTTCGTTTTTTTTTTGTTTTTGATATTTTGAAGCGGAATAATTTATGCAAAAACAAGTAACTTTTACTGTACTTTTATTGTTAAACAGAATTTTTTTTAATGATTAAATACTTTTTTATTTTTGGAAAATAGTTTAATAATTATTAGTTATATAATAATATGTTTTTATTGTAAAAAAGTATTCAAAAAGTAAAATTTTCGATTTCTCCACTTGAGAACGCTGAAGGTCACCACCAGAGGTCAGTGAAAATTCCAAGAAGGAACCGAACTGCCATCTTGCGGTGACCTTGGCGTTCTCAGGTGGAGAATATCAATTCCATATTGAATCTCAAGATGTTCGTAAATAAAATTAATTCTACAATTAAAAGAATCAGACGCTAAATCTAAAGATATAATAAGTAAATAAGAGTTCATATTAATATATAATATAAAAAGAATTAAAAAATGAAATAAAAAAAAATAGAAATAAAAAATGAAATAAAAAATAAAATAGAAATAAAAATATAAAAAATACTATTTGTAAATTTGTGTTAAAGAAGAAAAAAGCCGAAACTTTGTATATTTCAGATTTTACTGCAAAAGTATGGTAAAAGTTACATTCCTGATTCTTTTCTCTGCATTAATAGCAGGGAAATAAAAAAAGGAAGGATATAGTTTTTTTACGAGTCCAAATATTGAGATCCAAATTATATAGACATTGTTGGAGCAAAGGGATTTAAAGTTAATCTCCAGAACCGACTTCTGAATGGCATTCTAAACACGTTCTAATTTTTTTTTTTTAATTTTATTATTGGTTACACATTGACTAAACACGAAGAGTCTAGGACACTTTTATTGCCATTGAAATCTGTCATTGACATTATTACTCATAAAAGTTTACCTTCAATTTTGATAAATTCAATTCAATTCTAATAAACAGGAATACACAATAATGTTAATTATTATTTTACAATCTTTTTTATAGTCACTTGTGGATTTTTCAAAATGATGATTATTATTTTATTGCATTCAAGATTTTTAAATTTAAATTGTGTATATAAAGCGTCAACATTCATAAATAACAATAATAATAAAAAAAATATTAATAAAAATAATAATAAATTATAATAATAATAGTAAATAATAATAATGAAAATAATAAGAATAAAAAATAATAATAATAAAAAAATAATAATAATAATAATAAATAATAGTAAAATTAAGAAAAATAATAATGAAAATAATAATAATAATAATAAAAATAAATACCTTTCTAATGAATACAATTTTTTAAATAATAAAGAAGTAATTTTTTTACTATGGTAAAGAAAGAACATAAATAAAAGTGAAACAACTTGGAGTAATAAATATTTATGAATGAAATTCGAAAATGAAAGTAAAATGCAATGAAAGTTATAATTTTTTTGTTTAGTTATAAATTTAAAAATTTCGGTAATAAATAATAATTATGATATAATAAATTATGATAAATAATAACAAAAATAAATAATTAAAAAATATGAATAAAAAAGAAAATAATTACAAAGCCAAGTATAAATAAAAATTAATACAAATGTCTAAAATAAATTTAACAAACATTAAAATCTAAAAAGTGGGAGGTGAATAAAGAAAAAAAAATTTTCACACAAGAAACAAAAAAAAATAATATTTTAAAGTAATTAAAATTTTTTTCCAAAATTAATACAATATTTTGATGCCCCATCTCGAAATTTTGATTATTCTAAATTGATTTTTATTCACCCGTGGTCAGACAATCGAGAAATAATAATCAAAGTAAAAATAAAAATGCCGAGATTAGTCTATTATAAACTAGGATTGAAAAATAGGGTGAACAAGAGGTGAATTGTGGTCTGCCCCTATAATAGGGGTGAGGACATTCAGGGGGGAATGAAGGGGAAACGGGAACACCTTTGAGACAGCCGCCTTCTATATTCGTTACCAACGTCTCTTCGGCCGGCTGTTTCCTCCCACTTCTTCGTTTCAAAAATAAAAGTGGAAGGAGCGCAGTGGGTCTGATGAACGACCAAAGAGAGGGTCATTTCCAGTAACGTATTTATTATTTTTTTCAAATTGGCACCGTCGAAAATTTAGGGCTCCATTCAAAGCATATTATATTATACCCATATCAGATTTTTGTATACTACATTTTTTCTTACAGGACAAAATTTTTTTTTTTCTAGTTAAATTTTCGAAGGTGGAAAATATTTCCCTCATTTTGTTAGGTGGAATTCGTTTCGTCTTTGCAATTCATATTATTCATATTATGTTCATATTTATGGAAATTAGTTTAGAATAAAAATTTCCGAAGCCACTGGGAATTGAACCCGGGTTCGACGGATGCAATCCTAAGACCCTTACCAACAAGCTAAACAAACAAATTGTCAGGAAAAAAAGTATTGTTTTTTTTCCATAAAATCACAAGGATTTTAATAATTAAAATTCTTCTGAAATTACAGTTAAAATTAATTATAATTATTTATGTTAAAAATTCTACATTAATGGATTTATAGAAGAATTTTAATAGATAATAGAAAAAATTGAATTTTTAAAAACAAATGTTACAAATGATTCCAGAAATTAAATTATTTTCAAAAGAACGAAGATTCTTATCTTCTTATCTCTTAAAAATAATATAATTCTTCTGAAAAATTCAATTGTTTTTATTAATAATTAAATTATAATGAAAAGTGTTATTAAATTCTCTTCAGGAATTCTAATATTTAATAAGATTTCTTATTGAATTCTTGGCAAAAATTCAATTATTTAAAAAATTTTTTTGCAATATTCCAATTATTTTGATAAATAACAAAATTTCTGATTCAATTATTTTCAAGTTAAAATTAATTATTTGTTTTTGAATTTAAATCATTGGAATTCTCGTTGAATTTTCTAATTAAAGAGGTTTAAAATTGAATGTTTTGAAAATTTTAATTCTTAAGGAAAAATGAAAGTTAAAAATAAAGAAAATTTTAATATAACAATTTTTGAATTAATTAAATAATTAAAAAATTTTTATTATTTTTGTTATTAAAGTTGTTGATGTTTTTTTAAGTTTTAAAAATAATTGCTTTTGTTAAAAATTATAATTAACTACTTTATTGTTGAAGTTTATTAAAATTTTTTTGAATATAGTATTTAATTCTTGTGAAAAAATTTATTATTTATACAAATAATGTAATTCTTGCGAAGAATTTGACTATTTTTAAAAATAATTGAATTGTCTTCAGAAATTTGTTAAATATTTGAAAAATAAATGAATTCTTTTTTTAAATTTTATTAAAAATTGGAAAAAAATGACATAATAAAATTTTTATTAACTAATTGTGTCATTTTTTAATTTTGTCAAAACTATTAATATTTCACAAGAATTTTCTTCAAAATTATGGAAAATAATTGAAATTTTAAAATAAATTTTACAGAAAATCTTTAAAAATAATTCAAATTTTTGAGATTAAATCAGTTTTAGAATTATTTTTTTTCAAGAAAATTGAATGTTTTGCAAAGACTTTACTAAATAATTAAATTGTTTCAATATGTATTGAACATAATAAAATTTTTTTAAATAAATTGTGTCATTTATTAATTTTTAAATATAATTAATTAATACAAAGAATTTTCTTAAAAATTTTGGAAAATAATTGATTTTTTAAAATAAATTTTACAGAAAATCCTTGAAATAATTCGAATTTTTGAGATAAAATCAGTTTTAGAATTATTTTTTTTAAGAAAATTGAATGTTTTGCAAAAACTTTACTAAATAATTTACTAGTTTCAATTGGTTTATGCAAATTTTAGAAAATAATTTAATTCTTTCGTGCAATTTTGTTAATCTTCAAATTTTTAGTTGCAAAGTAAATCAAATGTTGGGAAAAATTGATATTTAATTAATTAATTAATGGCAAATAATAATATTTTTAAAAACTGATTTCTTTGTCTTAGGTTGGAAAAAAATTATTTATCAGTGTTCGGAAAAATTATTAATTTATTAATGGCAGATATTTATATTTTTAAAAACTGATTTCTTTGTCTTAGGTTGGAAAACAATTATTTATCAGTGTTAGGAAAAATTATTAATTAATTAATTAATGAATGGCAAATATTAATATTTTTAAAAACTGATTTCTTTGTCTTAGGTTCGAAAAAAATTATTTATCAGTGTTAGGAAAAATGATTAATTAATTAATTAATGAATGGCAAATATTAATATTTTTAAAAACTGATTACTTTGTCTTAGGTTGGAAAAAAATTATTTATCAGTGTTCGGAAAAATAATTAATTTATTAATGGCAAATATTAATATTTTTAAAAATTGTTTTCTTTGCCATAGGTTCGAAGGAAATTGTCAATGATTTTTTCTTCAAATATTGATATAATTAAAAATTCATTTAGGTGCCAAAAAAATTAATTTTTCCACTCCCAAATGAGTGAAAAAGAAAATAATTATAAATCTTTCAGGATAATAATTATAATAATTAAGATTAAGAAGACAGAACAAATTTTGAAGTGTCTTTAAAATTTTTCAAAAGTGACTCATTCAAATCACCATGGAAATTAGTCTCGACCCGAAAGACACCCAAGTTTTAAGGCTAGTTTTAAATTTAGGGCAGATGTCGAGGGTGGTTCTTGCTTTTTAATTACGGTCCTGTATGTAGTGCACATGGACCTGTGTTACAACCCTCAGCGATTTATTTTATACCTGAAGCGACCCTTGAAGCTTGAAATCTCTTCTTGGAAGAACACACACACACACAGACACTCATACAGACACCCATAGAGGCTCAACCGAAGACGTTGTCCTCCACTCTACTAGGTTTCTACTGTCGTTTTGATGTTGAGGGTTCCACAGTCAGTTGCACGCGGTCTTCTGTTCCATGCACTTCTTTCATTTTACATTCTACACATATATACTATACTTTTCAAATGTGCCGCGTGTTAAAAATTAAATCCCACTGTGAACTTGTTTTCGCCTCTCTTTTGTTTTTTCTTCAATTTCATTTAAAAGAAACATTAATTTTTGACACAATGTGCGTGAGTGTGTGTTAATTTCAAAATAATTAAGTGCGAGGGGAAATTTTTTTCTTCTTCACCGCACATGTGCGACGCTCTGTCAGATTTGAAGAGTTTTTTTGGTTCTTTTTCTACTTTGTGTCGGAGAGAAGAAATGTGTGGATAGTGAAAAAAGAAAAGCCTCAGGGGTTACATATGTGGAATATAGTTTGAAACCTCTGAGGAAATTGAGTGTTAAATCCATTTCTTTTTCTTCAATTGTGTGAGTGTGTTATTAAGAGAGAAAAAAAAGTGCGACATTTCAAAAAGGCTACAACAGGTGTTGTTTCAATTTCAACAGGTGTTAAATAAATATAGTGAATGATTGTCTCCTTGGGATTATTTCATTGATTATATATATATATGGCTATCTTCACGAATGGAGAGAGGTAAATTTTCCCCTTTTTGTAAATAAAGGAAAAAAATATTTTAACGGAAGAATTTTTTTGTTTTACTTCCTCTTCGCTCTCTTATTAATTACACAAAGTTACTAGGTTTTAAAAATCGAGACCCACGCTCAAAAAAAGTAAAATTATACTTTGAAAGTAAATTAAAATTACTATTTTTAAACTAAATATAATTATTTATTTAATTCTGTATTAAAATTTATTTTCGAAATTAGTCACATTTATACTAATTTTTGGTATTGAAATTCACTTCGAAAATAGGAAATTTTACCATTACTCAAAATGTTTGGCTTATTTTATTTCTATTTTACTACTTTCCTTTTATTATTTATATAGTAAATAAATATCATACAAAAAATATAAAATTGAATAAAAATAAGTAAAAATAAAATAGATGTGAAATAAAAGATAATGCAAAAATAAAGTAAAGGAAACTAATTGCAAATATAAATAAATAGAGTGAAAAGTATAAAATTAATATTAATTATTAAATAAAGACAAAGTAAGAAAATAGTAACAAATAAGTAATCGAAATTAATTGCCTAATTAAATAAATTAAGTTATAATAAATTAATTAATTCATCAAATGGAGAATAAAGCATAAAATTAAAATTAAGTAAAAAATAAAGGAAAAATTAAACGATTGAAATTAATTACCAATTACCTAATTAAAATAAAAAAAAATAAAGTAAATTTTCCAGTAAACAAAAAAAATGCAGTTCCCAATGTACAACAATGTATGTATAATAATATATTTATTGACGTTTGAACAGATTTCCACGATGAATTAAAATTTATTGTTGTAATTTAATCCCACAATTTAGATACTTGAGTTTCTTTTCAGTTGGTCAGTTCTGTTGGTCAGTTCTGTTGGTAATTAAAAATGATTTATGACCAAAGAATTGTTTCAAAATGATTATACTACAGTTTTCTCAAAACGGTTGCCTCTTTACAATGTTGATTCTATTTATTAAGAAAATTATGATAATTTATTGATTCATTAACACTCGATCTTAAATATTATTGTATAAAGGTACGACAGAAATTTATGAAATTTATACCAATAAATTCTATACATTTTATACATTTTATAAATTTTAATGTCAATAATTAATTTTTTTCATTTCAAAAACTTTCACTTTTTTGGAGAAAAAAAAATAATTGTTAAAATTATTACTGCAATATAGTAATTATTGTACTTGAATATATGGAAAGAATAGGTATCCAAAGATTAATTTACTTAATTTTGTTTTTTGTATTTTCGTATTTTGTAATTTTTCCAATTATGTAAAAGTATCTTACTTTTAATAATCAGTTGCTTAATTTTTGTTTTAAATAATTTCATTTAAATTTTTTGCTTCTTCTTATTTATTCTCTATTTTGTGAATTTATTTATTTATATTTTTTTTTGTTAATACTTAATAAGGAATAATAATCTCATTATTTAATTAAATATAATTTTCGTACTAAAAGGTACGAAATATTATTTATTTATTTCTATAATAATTATAATAATAAATAAATTTTATTTTTAAAAAATAACTAAATAATAATAAAAATGTAATGAATATTTATTAATGTTATAAATGAGTTTTTTATGTGAAAATAAATTTCTTTTGAAATCGAAGCATTTGAAAGAAATGGGAAATTTTTGGCCGAAATACATAAAAAATCGAAAATGATTTTGAACTCAATAAATCAATTAGCATTTTACAATTTTGGCCTCGAATTTTTCGAGAAACAAGATCAATATGTATATTAAAATAATATTAAGATGTTTTTATTTTCTAATTCTATCAACTTTTATCATATAGAGTCTAAAATATGTTAATATTTGTTTTTTAGAAAAAAAATCAGAAATCTGATTGCATATATGTTAATTTTTAATATGCATTTTATGTTATTATAATTATTTCACATCAAGAAAAATTTGTATCATGAAATTTGTTTTTAAAATCATTTAATTAATATTATTATTATTATTATTATTATTGATTCTATTAATTCTGTTACTATTTTTTTATTTGTTGTTACTATTGCTATTAGTTTTTATTTCTTATTTTGTTTATTCATTTAAATCTCACGTGGGTTTAAACAAGCCCTTTATTCGTATAAATTATTATAATTAACCTATTTATTATTATAAAAATATTATCATTAACATACAATTTTTATACATTAATTATATTTACGTTTAATTATTATTTCTATAAAAATTTCCAATTAATAAATATTTTATTACTACGCGGTGAAGAACTTTCTTTAAAGTTTATATCTATAATAATATTTTCTTTAATATGGAAGAAAATATCACGATAATTTATACATTAATTAACCTCATTTTTGTAAAAAGGCCGCGTTCATTCAAGATTCTAAATATTGAATATAAGAATAAATAAAATTCTATTTAATTATTCAATTTTATCACCTTAAATGTCAAATTAAATTTATCCAAATTTGCTTTTACCGGAATAGGCATTTAAAAATAAATAAATGTCATAATAAATTTTTCGATAATATATAAACGAAATGAAATGAAATATTGAAAAATAATATTTTAATGATGAATGAAAATCAAAATTACACCGAAACAAATGTATTTGATTGGAATATAAAGGAACGGTTGTTTAATATCAAATGAATAAATATTTACTTATTGATTAAAATAAGGAAAATATTTACTTGAGGCAAAGAAATATTCAGTTGAATGAGAGAAATATTTAGTTGAAACAAAGAAATATTCACTTGAATCGAATGCAATTTTTATTTATTGAAATAAATTCTGTTCTAAATTGAAAGCATCAATAATATTTATATAAATAATAACGATAATAATTATTAATAATTATTGATTTCACTAGAATTGTAATCAAATTTTTTGAAAGAATTCAATTATTTTCATAAATAAAATACAATTTTTGAAAGAATTCAATTATTTTCATAAATAAAATACAATTTTTGAAAGAATTCAATTTTTTTTATAAATAAAATACAATTTTTGAAAGAATTCAATTATTTTTATAAATAATATACAATTTTTGAAAGAATTCAATTATTTTCATTAAAAAATACAATTTTTGAAAGAATTCAATTATTTTTATAAATAATATACAATTTTTGAAAGAATTTAATTTTTTTCATAAATAATATACAATTTTTGAAAGAAATTTAGTTATTTAAAACATAATTTTTATAAATTTTTTGTTGAAAAAAATCATTTCTTTAAAATGATGCTATTTAAATTTTTTTTTAAGATGGCAATTATTTGAAAAACTTTATTAAAGTTGAATGACAAAAAATCAATTATTTTCATAAATAATAAAACTAATCGTAGAATTAATTTTAATTATTTTTAATACAATTTTGATGAAATTCCGACAAAAACGGAATTATTTAAAAAAAATTTCATGCAATTTTTCATAAAAATTCAATTATTTTAAAAAATGTTAAAATTTCATAAGAATTCAAATTTAAGAAATATTCATTCAATAAATTATTTATTTTTGTATTCAAATAATTGAATTTTCGTAGAACTTTCTCTTATACATGAGAATTGATTTTGAATTGAATAAATAATAAAATGATTAAAGTTTTGAATAATTTTATATATATTTATTTTTGTATATTTTATATATTTTATTTTTTTGTATATTATTTATGAATTTTAAGGATAAATTATCGAATTTTGAAAGAATTACTTTTGCGGCTAAAATTATACTATACTTTTTAAAAACTAATTATCGAGTTCGATAATACTTTATTAAGATTTTTTTATTTAATTGATTTTTAAATTTAATTTTTCTTTTCTTTTTTTTCTGTATTTCAGTCGACGATGGTCAGGCGATGATGATGATGATGACGACGAGGACGTTAGAGGAAGTCACGTGACCACCGAACATCCCCTTGCCGAAGCATCAATTCCTCTTGTTTCTCATTCTCATCTACAGGAAACGGCAACTGTTACGCCGGCTGTTGTTATTAATAACACCGGAAGTCAAATACATCGGGCCCATGCTCCAAATCAACAAGAAAGTGTCTTACAAAAATTTCGAAAAAGTTTCTCACTAAGATTTCACAAAAAAGGCAGTAAAGAAAGTACCGAGAGTGAATGCCCACCAGATTGCAATGAGGGTTCAATAAATCTCGACGACGATGACGATCGTCATTTGGCACCAGCCTCCGATCAATCGCAACATAAAGAGGATTCGGGAAACGATCAAAGATTCAGGTCAGTAGTTTGTTGAGAATTTATCAACCAAAAAAGAAAACATTTTTTTTTGACGGGGAGTGATGAATATTCAAAAAAAATTTGGGGCGTGACTTATTTTTTATTAGGCAAATTTTAATTTTCTTATTTTTTTTGAATTTTTTTTGGGATACTGAATAGCGTTCGAGATTTATTTTTTATTAGGCAAATTTTAATTTTCTAATTTATTTTTCTTTTTGGTTCTTTTTTTATTGAATTGTATTTAGTGTGACTGAATTATTTTACGAATGAAGGATATTTTTTGTTAATGTAATTCTAGGAGGGGAATTTATAATAATTTTTGTTCTTTTTTTGTAGATTTGGACCGCTCGTTTGGAGAAGCAGTAAGGAGAGGAAAAAGGGGAGCAAAGCGGCGAGAAGCGCAAAATGCAATAGCGGCGACAGTGGCATTCAAATCGAGGTAACAAAATTAGCTTCGCCAGCAAGCCTCTTATTTCGTAGGGAATGCTTTGAATTTATTTGCAGCTTAAATTTATTATATTCCCCCTCGCCTCTCTATTTACTCTCGAGAATGTTTCTCTAATCTAATTATATTAGTAATTTGCTTTTATTCTATTTTATATTTTCTATCTTTTATTTTATTTCCAAAAAATTGCATTTTCGTCAAATTTAAATTACGCAATTTTACATTCTGATTGGAAAAAAATGAGAAATTATACCAAAGAATTTTACATTCTCATCAAATGAAGAAGTTTGATTCTAATTCAATGTAAACATGAAAAAAATTGAGTCAAGTTTAATTTTTCGATAGCTACTTTTTTGCCACTGTTTTAAAATTATTTCTCGAGTTCAAAAACCAAAAGTTATCTTTTTTTTCAACGAGAAGATATTTTCCCCTGGGGGAATAATTGGATAAAAAATATTGTCTTACTCAATGGGTTTCGGGGGAGAAGAAAAAAAAGAATTAAAAAAAAATAAATTAGAGCAAAATATGAAACGATGCACGTTGTGTCTCGTAGATGGTATCTGGTGGTGCGTTGACTGGGGGCAGTGTTGGAATAATGGGAGGCGGTGACAGCTCTGAATCTCATGACACCGATGTCCCTGATGAAACGGACAGCCCTCCAGCCGCGCGAAGGCGAGTCGCCGATAAATTACGACCCCAGTCCGAGCTCATTAACCAGATACTACTAGACAAATTAAAGGTAAAAATGTCCCATCACTTTTGTGTCCAAAATTCGACCAACGAAATTCATTTATCAAAAAAAAGGAAACTTACATCAACAACAACAACAAAAAATTACCCATCATTTACAAATTTATAATAGTTCTTTAGGGTGGTCGCAAAAGTCAAGGGGAAAGAAATTTTTTTTTGTAAATCAGAAAAATGTTAGAAAACGATTTAAAAAAAAAGGAAACGTTGAAATTTTTTTGTAAATCAGAAAAATGTTAGGAAACGATTTAAAAAAAAGAAAACGTTGAAATTTTTTTATAAATCAGAAAAATGTTAGGAAAGGATTTAGAGGAATGGAAACGTTGTGAATTTTGTAAAGTTTGTAAATTTGGTAAATTTACAATTTGCCACCTGCGACCACCTTGTATTTAAAAATTCGCGACAATGAGAAAATAATTAATACCCCACTTTCATTTTGACACCTTTTTTTCACATTATGCACTCGCTTGTTGATCATATTGTAGAAATTACTCTCATAGAATGCATGACAATTTTTTTTTAATTTTGAAAATTTTCCCATTGAAAAAAAAATAGTTGACAATTTTTTTACTTTTTTATTTTTCTGCTTCGAAACTATTGCACTTTTCAAATATTTTTCCTTTTTTTAAAAAATTGATATTTTTTACTTTTTATTTTCCTTTTTGAAAATCAATTTTTTTTTTTAATATTCACGAAAATAGAAAATTATTAACGAAAATAAAAACAACTAGAAAGTAATTCCTCCTAAAATGAAATTATTTTTTATATTTTCTATTTAAATTGTTAAAAAATCGACTTTACTTTCAACAAATTTAAAGAAATTCCTCAAAAGAATTATTTATCGAAAACTAAAAAAATTGTTTCAAAGAATTTTTTTCTCTCAATAATTTTATTAGAGTTTAATAATAAAAGTTTAATCAGAATTATTACCAAAAATCAATTATCTTTAAGAAATTAAAGAAATTCTTCAAAAAGACTTCAATTACTTTAATTTCGTATTTTTTGCCGAAGAATGTAATTATTTTTAATTTTCTATAATTAAATAATAATAAATAATAAAATTCTCTGCAATAATTCAATTATTTTTCGAAACTTTAATAAATTTCTTCGAATCAATTTAATTACTTCACATTTTATTTTATGTAATTTCGAATATAAATATAATGTATTTCATTTATAAATAGAGAAAAATAAAATATCTGCTTGGATATTATAAAGAAAAGAGGAAGTGAGAAACTTCCTTACTTTGATATCAAAAATATATAAAGAGCAATCACAACTCGTTGGCCATTGAACTCTTATTCATCATTTGCACGTTTACATTTCACACAACTTTGTGTATTTATAAAATACTTCTTTTGTTTCAATAAAAAAAAACACTTTGCAAAGAAGTGACGAAAAGTGAAATCTTTTTTTTCTATGAAAACCAGTTTATATCGTTGAAACAAAATTTACCAGGAACTTTATACTATCAGTCGATAGATAAAGAAAGTGAGAAGTTTTTTTTTTTATTTTTAATATCACGTGTGCTTCTAACAAAGAAATTCTTTTCGGAAAAATTCGTATAAAAAAAAATTGAAAATGAAATCAATCTTTCATTGGGGTTTTTGTGTTCAAACGTTCGTCTATAAAAATCACTTTTAATTTTGTTGAATTTTTTCTTTCGTTAATTCTATAATTTTTTCAACTTCGACTAATTTAATTAGTTTAAAAAAAATAAATTAACAATATTAATTTTTTTAATTTCAAAATTGGAAGATAAGAAATTAATTGTTTCTAATTTCGAAATTGGAGAATTAATAATTAACGAAAGGGGTAATTTTTCAACTTTGATTGATTTAAATAATTGCAAAGTAGTAATTTTTTCGAACTTCGATTGAAATTCGATTTGATTTAATTGAAAAGTACAAACGTAACGAAATGAATAATTTTTTCTGTCCTTCTTCCCAGTGTTTCTTTTTGAACCTCAAGTAATTTAATAATCAAAAGTAGAAAAAAAATTATCAAAACCACTAATTTTAGAAAAAATAATAAAAGAAAGTAATAATTTAAGAAAAAAATTAACAAAATAGTTATAAATTGAGAAAAAAAATTGACAAACGTAAATAATTCCATGACTAATATTTAATATTTGACGTTGATTTTATTTTTAGGCGGACCTACAGAGCAGGACAACGAGGCATCATATTGTAAGAAGGACAAATAGTGATTTAGGAGGACAAAGACTCCTTCAATGGGATACACGTTCTGGATATAGTCATGTTCATAATTACAGAAGAATGCTGTCAACACCATCGCCAATAAAGACAAGACCACCGCGACTGAGTCCAAGGCACTCCGATATCATTACCCTGAGAAGGTGAATTTATTTTTTTCTAAAACAAATTTAATTTCGTCTATCGCGTATTCGCCATTTGTCTCTCGCAAAAAAAGAAAACAGAATATTAATATAATAACAAATAATAAACGAAAAAGCAAAATAATAATGCATTATCGTATATACGAATCGAGGCGTTAATAAAATTTTAGTTCCTGATGAGAAGAAAATGGAATTCAACTTCAATTATTTGAATAGAAATGTCGTTTTAATTAATTTCGTGCTTCCACATATAGAGAAGTTTATATTTCATAATTTAGTAAATTTAGAATTCAGTGAATTTAAAAAAAAAGGTAAAGAATTTTTTTCTCCAAATATTTTTTAACACTAAAATTCATCGTGGGAATTCATTTATTTTTTTATATAATTTTAATAAGATTTCTCTAGAGAATTTTATTAAAAATATATTTAAAATATTAAAAAATATTGAAAAATATAAAAAATTCGAATGAAATTTTTAGCTGAAATTCAGTTACTCAAGAAAATTTCAATCCAATTTGTTTAGTAGGTATGAATTATTTTTGAAACAATTTTATTTACATTCCTGGCCTATTTTCATCTTTTTATTACAAACTAATTTTCGAATAATGTCAAAAATTTTTCTCCTGAGAAAAAAATTGATAAATTAAAAAAATTAAGAGAAAAACTCTTTTTGAAATTCAAAAAAAAAGAAAAAAATTTTAATATACGAAAAACAAATAAGAAAAAGTGCAGGAAAATTAATATTTTTAATTAATAGTTAAAGAATTCGATTTAATAATTTCATGAGCTGTATAATATTTCAGTAAATCTAAAATTACATTTGTTTAAAATTAGAAGGAATTTTTACAGCTGCAAACATTCGTAGAGCTAGAAATATTCTTATCGCCTCGATTCTGCTTCGCACAAAAAGCTGAAAAAAGCAAAACGCTGCTGATTGCCAAAATGCTTTGACGCTGTACATTAGTGCACAATATTATACCAGAATATCGCTTTTCTTGAAAAGAAAATTATTTCTTGCAAAAAGAAAATTTTTTCCCCCATAAATCATGAATTTATTGTTAACGAAAAGTATTTCCATGTCATTTCAATTTTCTTGCAAGCAAAAATCTGTTGATAAAAAAAACACAAAAATAAGTAATTAGAAAAGGAAAGGAAAATAAAAAAAACCAAAAAAATAGAAATAGCAAGAAAAAGAAGTAACAAGGATTCAATATTTTTAAAAATGCAATATTTTGTACAAAATTAATTTTTTTTTTCAAGAAAAACGATTTTATAAAATTACAAAAAAAGAAAAATGGTCTATTTTTTTATAAAAAAAGAAAATTTTCTTTTATTGACAAAAAAGAAAGAAACTATTTTGATCAAAAGAGACAAATAATTTTTTTGCAAATATTCTCTGTAAATAAAAAGTAAAGACAAAAAAAAAATAATCGCTGCTTAATTAAAATGAAACATTATCATCCCATCAGAATTTCGTTTTTGGTCAAAATTTAAATTCTTTTATTCGAACCTTTCCAGTAAATCGAGGGAAAATAGTGGTAGGTAGACGGGTATAACATTTTATTTTCTCGTAAAAGTTTGATTGTCACACGTAATTCTTGTCGTGTATATACATATACTATATTTATAAACCTTTGTAACACGTTGCTGAATGTTTAATTAGAGCTTCTGTACACGCTTGTGATAAACCTTTAAAATAATTTAATTTATTAATTTAAAAAAAAAATTTTATATATATACATTCGAAAAGAAAAGAAAAATAGAAAATAAACATACGTTGTTATTGTTTCTAATCGAGATAATTTTTTTCTCCACAACAGTAACGCGAAAGGGAGGTGTTCTCGGACAAATTTGAGACGTTCTCTCAGTCAGCCATTGGGTATCAATCAACTTTCTCCATTGATGCGCACTAAAACTGCAGGTAATGAGAAAATGAATAATTTTTTTTTACATCAAATGGAATTTCGTATATTAAGAATAATTATTATTATTAAGGAGAAAAATTTATTGTAGTCTTTGAAAATTTCCGATTGATTGCCTTTATATAAATACTCGACTCCCTATAGTTTCAGAAGCGTTGAAATCTTGTAAATTTCTTGCATTAAAAAAAACTCTCAAGTATTGATTCTAATTAGACACTAAAAATTGATTAAACCAGAGTTCCCAAAGTTTTGTAAATTATTTTTTTGTATTTTTATTTTTTTTAAAGAAAAATTATTGAAGAATATTTTTTTCTGATAAAAATGCAAAAAATTATGAATTTCAATGATTAAAAGTTATTTTTATTTTAAATACAATGATGAATTTTATTTTCTTCTGTTTTCTGATAAAAATTCAAAAAATTATGAATTTCAATGATTCAAAGTAATTTTTAATTTTTATTTTAAATAGAATTCTGAATTTTTTTCATCATTTTCTTAATAAAAATTTCTAAAGTAAGAATTGCAAAATTTAAAGTAACTTTTAATTTCTATGTTTATTAAAATTATTTACATAATTAAATTAATCAGAGAAAATAAAAAAAACATTTTCGAAACTTTTTTTACGAACAATTTCCATCTTTTTCTTTATAAACAAAATAAAATGGGCTCTCTGTTAAGTGCATGTTTAGAATCTTTCTACGCACAGTATTCCCCCTCAATATTTTGAGTAATACATAATTTTTGCAAACATCCAAATGTAAAATAAGTGAAAAAAAACCGTAAATTCCAAGTAATTTTGCTTTGTCACCTTATACCAATTTAATTAATTTTTGCATATTTGAATCGAAAAGAAATAATAATCTCTTAATTATTTTTCTCTGTTCTCATTTCTCTATAGCAAGCAGCCAATAAATATTGTGGAATTTGAAAGTTTTTTTGTGGAAAAAAGAAAATTTTTTCCTTCTAATATTAATTTTTGGGTTTATTCTTTGCTTTTTTTGCTAATAAAAAAAAAATTTCTTTTTTTTTTGGTGAAATTAGGTGCGAGGTTACCCGGTGGTAACGTTTTGTCCGAGGACGAGCAAGACGGAAAGGGTGGGACTTCTGATGATGAGATGATGTCTGATTCGGAATCGTCTATCGCCTCTTTGACGGATAGAAAAAAATCCTTTGAACAGACGATGGACGATGAGATGGTGATATTGGCGGAGGCGGTTTGGGACCATATTGCCATTGAAACTGAGGAACTTGCTTTTCGTGCCGGTGATGTTATTGACGTCATGGACACGATGGATAAGGACTGGTGGTGGGGAAGTTGTCGTGGAAAATTCGGATGGTTCCCCGCTGCTTTTGTGCGGGTACGAATGGGAATTTCATTTTCTTTCTCGAAGTCGAAATTAATTTAACTATTTATTGGAAGATTTTCTGTCCAAAATATTCATTAATTTAATTATTTATTTGCAATTTTCAGACTCAAAATATTTAATTTAATTATTTATTTGTGATTTTCGGACTTAAATATTCAGTGTATTTAATTTAATTATAAATTGTGGCTTTTTGCAGCTTCGAGTGAGTCAAGAAGACACGGTGGAGGATTGTTTGGCGGCGATTGCATCGGGAGCGTCTTCAAATTCACAATTAAGGAGGCGAACGAGTATTTCGTTGCTCTCGAACGAGCAAGTGAGAACGAGCGTTGTTCGCGAACTTGTTCAAACTGAACGCGATTTTGTCAAAGTTCTTAAAGACGTTGCCGAGGGTTATATCGCCGAATGCCGTAGACGCACTGACATGTTCACCGAGGCGCAAATTGAGACAATTTTCATCAATCTCGAGGAATTACTCGATTTCCAGTCGGAATTCTTGAAGGACCTCGAGGCCTGCATCGATTGGAATTCCCCGCACAAAAGTTGCCTTGGCGAATGTTTCCTCAGTCATGTGAGTTTTACATATCAAAAAAAAATTTTCTCCAAGTTCTTTTCTGAAAAAAAAAATTAATAATTTCAAGTCTCATTGTTTTTGTTGTTTTCCACTTGAAAATGAATCAATAAATTAAATAGAATCACATTGAATTTAGAACAAAAATTGAAATTGAATATAGAAATAAAAATAGTTGAATAGAGAAATAGAGAAGAATTTAATATTTAACATTGAAATTTCGTTTTATGGACAAATGAAAATATTTCTAATTTTCCGATTGCAGAGAAACGGTTTTCGAATGTATTCTGAATATTGTAATAGTCATCCGATGGCAACGGCGACACTACAGGAACTTTATCAATACGATCAGTATGCACAATTTTTTGAAGCCTGCCGTTTGATGCGTGGACTGATAGAAATACCGTTAGACGGCTATTTACTCACTCCGGTTCAAAGGATATGTAAATATCCATTGCAACTGGCTGAGTTGCTCAAGTACACAAAAGCCGATCATCCGGATTATCAAAAAATCCAAGAAGCTTTAGAAGCCATGCGAGGCGTCGCTGTTCTTATCAATGAGAGGAAACGACGAATGGAGAGTCTCGAGAAACTCGCGGCCTGGCAACTTCGAGTTGAAGGATGGGAGGTAAAATTAGTTTCACTTACAAAATATTTACTACTTTTCGCAAAGTTTCCCTAATTCAATGATTTTGAATATCTACTATTTAATAGAAAATTTCCCCTATGTTTAGTTTAGAAAAATTATTCTATTTTTGAATGTAATTAAGAAAGTACAAAAAAATGAAGTTTAATTTTTCGATTTAATTAATATCTTTTTCTATCTTTGAGCTCCTTTTTGTTGGGTTTGGAAAATTAATTAACGAGTACGAAGCCTGATAAAATGGAAAATTGGAGCAAAATTGAAATGAAAATTACTTTTATTATGAATTTAATGATAAATTTTTATTTTTCAGGGTGAAGACTTGATAGAAGTCTCGTCGCAATTGATTTATCAGGGAGAAGCAATGAGAGTAACGACAGGAATGTGGACGAGTAATATCGTTTTATTTCTCTTCGATCATCAACTCGTCTATTGTAAGAAGGACCTTCTTAAAAGAAATACATACGTTTATAAAGGCCGCTTTTATCTCGACACTAGCGAAGTGATTGATGTACCGGACGGAAAAGGTATTTTCAAAATAGTAAAATTAAAATTAAAATTAAAATAATATTTTTATAATCTCCGAATGAAAAATATTTGCTAACATCCGTTTTCCATTTGCAGATCACCAATTGGGAGTTACAGTGAGGCATTGTTTGAAAATTTACAGTTGCGTAAGGGACAAATGGCTGTTATTTTGTTGTCGCACTTCAGACGAGAAGCGACAGTGGTTGACTGCAATGTCTGCTGAAAGACGACTCGTCGCTCAAGATAGAAATGACGGATTAGAATTTCCATCTGCCGCGAGACAAGTTGCCAAACTTGCGGCCAGCAGACAACGCTGCAGACCTCCAACGAAACCCAGAAGTGAGATTGAATTTTTATCAGAAAATTTAAGAGTTTTTTTTAAACATATCTTCGATCAACTAAATTTTGATTGCAAAAAAATGTTTTTCTCTAAAAAATATTCTTCTTTTTTTAGATAAAGCGTACAAGCGGGAATCGTCGTACGATATGCCGATGCTTCAAGCAGGCACCACAAATTCCCTTGGTCGAAAAGTGGGAACATGGTTTACATTTGGTAGTAGCAAGAAAACAACACGTCCCCAACCTTCCTGAGCCAGGTCAACCTTCGTGCCATACATCGATCTTTAAATAAGTCGTCTTTTCCTTCTAGAATTGAAGAGAAAACTCGTCATTTTTAAACAGCACTTCACACACGTATTTGGGTACGAAGGTAAAATAATTTCCAAAATATAAATTGCAAATACCTATTTGCATATTTTGTACATAAAAATTCCTATTCACAAGCAAGTTTCGTTAATCAAGAAACTTTTACAGTTCTCAAGAATATTCAAATTTTCACTTTGAAAATCAGATTCTGGGCTAAATTCTAATTTACCAAAAAAACGAATCAATCGAATATTTCCAAAAATTGCCTATTTAAACTGTTGCTTTCTTGTAAAAGAAAATATTTCACATTCTTTTACATTAAACGCACAGCTTGTTTGATATACATTGTTATATGTAATTGTTCTGTTACAAATTCATAATGAAAGTTTTTTAAGAGAGAGATAGAGAGAGAGAGAAAGGAGCTTTTTCATTCATTTTCTTTTCATCTCAATTTTCGAATCACGCACAAGACTCTATTTTCTTAAAAATGTAGCATTTAACAAGAAAGAAAAGAAAAATACTCAAAAAAGAGAATCAGGAGCTCAAAGTTTGTTGTAGTTATCAAAACCAAAAAACAGGGACCTTTGAGAAATGTAGAAAAAAAATTTTTTAACTGTGGGAACAGAAGAGAAAATGGAAGTTCTCAGGACGTCTATTTCAACGAATTGTGTCTCACTGCCTCTTCAAAGAAAAAAAAACTTCTGCAAACATTTTACCACCAAGTTCCAGATTTTTTGTCAATAAAATTAAAAATTTGACAGTTGTTGAAAATAAACAGTAACAATAGTAAAAATAACAAATAATGAAATTAATAAAATTAATAAAATTAATTAAATGAATAAAATTAATTATTAATAAAAATAAAGAAAAATAAATAAAAAATGTCCCCAGTAAATAAAACATTTTGTCTTAAAAATGCACTTGAACGGATATTATAATTAAAAAAGATACATTTATAAAATAGACAAGAAAATACATTTTGTAGTCGTAGTTGTGATTTCCCTGTCAGACAAATATTGTAAAGTTGAAAAAATTTCTCGTTTCACCAGTTCCTCTATATTAAGAAATAATTTTACAGCATTTAGAGACATTTCTTCATGCGAAATTTTAACACGAGGTCAAAAAAAAATGTAAAGAAAACAAAATGCGATAGAAATATTGAAAATATTCCTCAAAATCCAAAGATTGTTCAATTTTAACCGTTTGTTAAATTTTTGAATGTTTTAAATTCAAAAAAATTCTAAAATATTTAAAAAAAGGTTCAAAATTTATTTTTATTTTATATATTTTTATTTATTATTAATTAACTATTATTTAATTTAACTATTAATTAACCGTAACTAAAAAACAATTCTTGAAATTCGAAAATTTGAGGAACATTTACAATATTTCATTTCATTATTGAGAAAGAAGAAGAAGACGCTTTATTTTACAGAGAATTTTGCTCTTGTGATGACTGAAATTAGAAAAAAATGGAGATTTCGAGAAAGCGATTTAAAAAAAAAAGCATTAATGATGTACTTACTTTTCATGTGGTACTAAGTGCCATTGATTGTTAGGGTTTAAAAAGACTGAAGGCAAAATATTTGCTTCTTAAGTGATTTGCAAAAAAAAAAAAAATGCAAGAAATAGTGCGTAGTGTTATCTGGAAAATTTTACCATAAATCATTCATTAAAATTTATCATTTTATTAAAAATTTAAAACCAAAAGAAAAATTCCATCCTAATCAATATAAAATTGTGAGAAATTAATTTCGAATCTAATTACGTCACTTTTAGTTAATTTCTCAATTTCTCAATATTCCTCATCATCATGAAAATGTTTCCAAAGTATTAGATTAATAAATTATTATTTTTTTCATGTTGATGAAAAATGAAATTATACTTTATTATTATATATAAAAGTATAATAAATAAATTGTCTATAATACAAAGTGACATAATTATAATATTCGGAAATTAATAATAAATAATAATCTATTTTCGAAAGGCAAACATCTGTATTTAAGCACCTTTTTCGGAAATAGAAATTGCACATGAAACTTTAGACAGAGAAAATTCAAAGTTAAGACAAATGGAATCGAAGAGAATGATTCGAAAATTTTTTTGTAGAAAGTCAAACGTGAGTGTTGGCGAAAGTTTGTTACGAACGGATTTTCTATCTGCATTTTTTATTCAAATTTCTTTTCTTAAGTGTACAATTTTTCTTAATAATTTCTATTCACGACGCCTTTCGTTGGTGAAATTTATTTCAATTAACAAAATAATAGAATTCTGTTTTAAACTCGTTTCAATAAATCCCATAGAATTTTCTAATCAAAAAGTTCTCGAATTAAATTTAAATTCACATTACAAAAAATATTAATTCGTTGAAACATGATTTTATTAACGAAAGGCGTCGATTGTTTCCCTTTTCCAAAAAATATAATTTTTTTCGTTCTTTTTATTGAAAATTTGCTGCTTTCTAAGTTTGTATTTTTGATATAAAAAAGTAAAATCCGTTTTCTTTCTGACAATTGTGTCAAAGTATAATATTAAAAAGAAACTATAATGGAAGTGTAAATAATGCGATTTTTTATTGATATACAAAAATAAGATTGATAATACAAGTGATTTGATAAATAAATGTTAAACAATTGAGAAAAAAAGTCGATTTCTTTTATCAGAAAGAATAATTTTTTTATTGAACAATAAAACTTGTTTTGTTTCTTAATTATCTCAACATATTTAATCACAAATGGGAATTATGTAAAGTTTACAGTTTTCGAATTTCGCTTTTTGTTTTTTAAAAAAAGGGATTTAAAATTATTTTCTAACAAAAATTTTATTAAACACCAAGTTAGTCTCTTCAAAAAAACAAAAATTGTTTGGAAAAAATTGAGTCTTGAAAATTCAAAATAAAAAAGTTTTCTTCATTTTTTGAAACAATTTTTGTTTGGTTTTTTTTTTATTTGAAAATTTCTCCTTTTGCAGAATTTTGAAGAGACTGACGTTTTTGATGAATGATCATAATCGCTTGTTTCTGTTTCTATATCAAAGTTAATGACAAAGACAATATATTGAGACGGAATACACATATTCCAAAATATAGTGTACACAATGTAACCAGTTTGATGGATTAGCTTAAGAAAAAAAAATGTATTTGTCGTTGAGTACCTCTTGGCTTAAAGTTACTTTTTATAAACCACAATTAGCTTAAAGAATTATTATTTTTCGAAAATTCAAATTTTCTTCCCCAAAATGAGAGCGTAGAAATTTTCCTATTCGAAAATTGCGCTGTTTATAAAATTTTGTTGCATCTCAGTGGAGATTTTTGTTTTTATATCGAATCGAGAAGTTGAAGATTGATTGTTAAGAGATAAATCGGATTGAGAGATAAGGGAAAGATTTGACAAATTTCTCAATAAATATTCTCTTTTCAAAAATGTGATTGCAATTCACAAAATTAAATTTAAAAATAAATTTAAAAATACATTTAAAAATACACTTAAAAATATTTCCCTTAAATCTCGATCTCGATTCAACGTTAATGTTTTCGAAATATTTGTGAGTTCAATAAATTGCAACGATGACTTGAGGCCAATGTAAAATACGTGATACGATGGACATATAAACAAAAATGTTAAGCAGCAGAAAAAAATGCAACCTAGTTAAACGTAAAGCACAATTTCATACTTAGAGAATAAAAAAAGAGAAAAAAAATTGTAATCCTAAACTTCCATAGGTTGCCTAGGTAGCCATTAAAAAAAATAAAGTTGTGTAATCAGTTGTACTTAAAAATTAAATACGAAAAAAATTTGTCGACTTAACAAAAGTATCATCCATTTTAAAGAATTAGCTTCTCATCGTCATACTGTTTTTTCTATCATCATCTGCACTATGTAAAATATAAACCTAGAGAAATTCATTAGGAAATTGCATTATAGAAAAACAGGCTTTTGGAAAAATATATTCCTATAGCGAATAAAAAAAAGCAAAAAAAAATAAATAAATAAAAAAAACTATGATAAAATTGTAATAGTAGAAATTGTTGTGTATTTTTAAAGTTCTTGCGAGATTTTTTAAAAAAACAAGGCCCGAGAGAGACAAACTGTTACGAATTGAATATTATCAATTTTAAGTTATTTAAAAGAAAAAATAATAAAGAAATTAGTGATTTATCTCCAGAATTTCTATATAAGTTTTATTAAACATTGTAAATAAAAAGTTGTAATTTACAGTTTGTAAATATCAGAAGGCGAATGGAACATTCTAAAATGAGAGAAAAAAAAACCTTCCTATGTTATATATTTGTATATTTATAATTAAAATTCATTTTACGTGTCTCGTATTCGAGCCTAATGTAACGATTTATTCGTTCGATTTAATAGACAATTATTTTGTTTACAATATGTACAGTTCGAGTTCTAGAATTATTGAAATTGTTTTTCATTAATGAAGAAATATATCTATATATTAAGTTGAATCTGTGTAAATAAACATTTTATAATGTATAAGAAAATTGTCTCTAATCCTTTAATTCTCTAATTCTCTAAACCTCTAAACCTCTAATTTTCTTATTTTTTAATTGAAAAAAATGAATTTCAAACGAAAAGCGCAAAAAAATGAATATAAAAGATTAAATTTACAATAAGGCCTCGAAATTATCTCATTCTTTTAAAAATTGACTTGTTTTTAAAATTTAAAAATACAAATTCTATTTTAGTTTCTTTTTTTCTAAATATTTATAATAAAAACTGTAACATTCTATAACCTGTTATTAATTAACTTCTTAATTGATTTTTAGATATCACTATTTTTTTCTTTGTTACAAACTATTTTCAGTGAATCGATGATAAAGTTTTCTGTATTATAAAATACATTTATTTCTAATTAACACAATACTTTTTTTTAATTCATACAAACAGAGGTATATACTCGAAATT
This sequence comes from Leptopilina myrica (nomen nudum), assembly GCA_032872475.1. Taxonomy (NCBI): domain Eukaryota; kingdom Metazoa; phylum Arthropoda; class Insecta; order Hymenoptera; family Figitidae; genus Leptopilina; species Leptopilina myrica (nomen nudum). Next base: position 47,093,862 of record CM065461.1, on the reverse strand, counting down.
TTGAACGCTTAAGTGAACGAAATTATTTTCCTCCAATGTTGTGAAAAATTCGATTAATTAAATTATAATGAATAATTAATTAAAATTGCAGGAGAAAAAAATTGAGAATTGTAAAAAAGATTATAATTTTCGTAATATTGAAGTACAAAAGGATGATTTTCGTATAAAATGCAATGAGACTATTTCCACATAATTGAAAAGCAAAAAGGTAAAATTTATGATTTAAATATTCACATTTCGAATTATTGGATACTTTTACTTGACAAGGAAAAATCTTTTTCATGTAAATTTGTTTACTTTTCTTTGAAAACTAAAATTACATAAGAAAAAAACTAATAATAATAGTTTTAATAGTCGTTTTGCAATTACTATGTTAGTGTTTGAAAAATAATTCTCAAAATACAAAATTTTGGTTTTGTCTTCAAAATAGTTCTTCTGAATTTTTGATCATAAATTCCACCGAAAGGGAAATTTTTGTTCAGTTGAACGTTCAAAACAAAATGCACATACACGAAAGTTTGAAAACTTGTGAATTTCATATTCGTGAAGGTAATAACAAAAACAATTTTTCCTTTAAACATTAAGTACCCGTTTTGTCATCAATTTCGGAAATTTTATTCTTGAGATAAGAATTTTCCTTCTTTAATTGTGCAATAAGTTGACGAAGATTTTGCACTTCCTGCAAAAGATGCTTGTTCTCCACAACTCGTCTGTCGAGAGTTTTATTTGTTTCCTTAAGTTCTCTTATGTAGTCGCAAGCTCGTGACAAAATTCCCCCTTTACTCTGTAAACAATTTCATTGAAATTAGAAATTAAAAATTGGAAATTTGGAAATAATTTCTGTTCAATAGCTTTTCATTTACACACAATTTTTTGTACAAATTCAATTATTTTCCAAATTTTTAGAATTCGCGAAAAATATATGATTTCAAAAATTAATTTACTAAGTAAAGAAATAATGAGTAAATTTAAAAATTAAGAGAATAGAATTTTATAAGAAATATTTAAAAATTCTCCCCTTACTTGTGATTCAAAATTATTTTTACTGTCCCCAACGTCGTTGTTTTTGTATTTCGGCAAAAGTTTTCCCAACATTGTTATCCATGTGTTTATTTTATCTCTTCGTCTTCTTTCAACTTCATTGTGAGTTGTTCTTCTTTTGTCATCTCTCTGTAAATGAATCGACAAAGTAGTATTATTATTATTGTATTTGAAATTTGAGTAAAACGTAAAATTATTCTATTTTTGTTTACCTTTTTCGAAATTGGCTCCTCGGAGGAATTGATTCGAATTGTTTGCGTTGTATACGTATCATCATTGTCGGTAATAACGTAAATTTTCCCATCATAAGGACTGTGCATCACTTGATAAGGATGTAAAATTGAATTCGGCACCATTACTTCAATTGGTCTGTTAGGATCACTTCCATCGATTTGCAGTAATTCCTTTTCCTCCTCCATGTCAACGATTTCGCCACTTGTATAAATGCCCGGTCCATATTCCTGTAAATCCTCGTTTGTCTCATCATCATCATCACCAACACATTTTATAAATTGAGACTCATCCAAAATTACACTTACATTTTCTTCGCTATTCTCCTCGAAGCTGAAAATTTAATTACATTATAATTAAATTTAATTTAATTTAATTCCTTACAAAAATATATATTAATTCCTTTCATTATCTACTCTTGAAAATTAATTTATTTCACACAAATTGTAATTATCTTGTAGTAATTTTTGAGAGACCTTCAAAATTTTTCCAAAATAGAAAAAAAAAATTATTTTTTGAACGTTCAAATAAAGGAATAATAGTTTTTATCAAAATGCTATAAATTAGCAATTGTAATAGAAATTAAAAACACTTGTAATTAATTTTTCTAGCAACGGAAAATTGAATTAAAAATTTAATATGAAAAATTTCGTACCCGAAGAAAAAACCTTTACAGAAAAAAATCTTTAGTCTACCTATTTAGAATAATGAATATAGAAACTAAATTTAATAATTTAAAAACTCACCTTTCACTAACTATTTCCAAACTAGCGTTAGTTATATCCATTGTTAAAGAATAATACTATTTTTATTTACTGAAAATATGAAGAAAAACACACTTTGTTTATTATGTATTTATGTTCTAAATAATGGGTGTTTTTTCGGCGTACCCGCAGAGAAATTATCCGGATCACTCAGTGATGCTCAATTATTTGGAAATTTAATTTCGTAACATTAAATTTCCCAGTACTTTGTCGAGAATTGAGCACAACTGAGTTTAATCCATGGACACGCGAAGACACATGATAAAACCGCGACAAAACAAAAGAAAAATAACGAGACATAACCTTCAAATTTTCATTTTGCCTATATCTTTACGTTCATTTCATTTAATTCTCTTCTCTACTAATTAGCTAATTTACAATAAAAAAATTAATTAAAAGCAAAAACATTTCAAAGCACGAAAACAGGTACAAAATACGACCTGGAGACTTTAGTTGGCAAGAAAAGTATTTTTTTTCTATATGTAAAATTTTATATTTTAATATAAAAGCAATTGTTTTATCAATACATACGTTAATTTTAACCATGTCAACAGTTTTTAGATCTAGAAATAATTAACATTTTTAACATTAGTTTCAATAACTATTTATTCTCCTTCACTTTTGTTGCTTTTGTTCACTCTTCACTTTTGTTAAATAGTTCCCAGTTTGTCCGCTTTTCTTCGACTTCGTGTCGTGTTTTTAACATAACCTAAAAATAATAGTTATAGCAGATTTTCTACTGAATTCCACTCGTTTTTAATATTTATAGTAGAATTAATTGTAAACATAGAAGTTTAAAAAGAAATTGACACAATGGCCGATGCAATGAGACAAGCGGTTGTGGAAATGTTGAAGGGAATTGAAAGGTATGTTTATGATTTACAAAATGTATCACTGACACGTTCTCTGCTTTCTTTTTCCGGTTTGGAATTTTCTATTCGCTATTTCTACAATATATAGAAGTTGTATAATAACTTATATCAACGAGAGAATTATTTGGTTTTCAAAAAGAAGTTTTTAATGTATTTTTCGTATTTCCTTTTTGAACTTTTTTTTGAAAAGTGAGGTTAGGTCGACTGGTCTCTCGCGCTGGAAAAATTACATTTGCGGATAAAAGTAGAATTGTTATTCTATTTTGCTAATTATTTGTTTATAGATATAATCCAGAAAATTTGACAACTTTGGAGAATTATGTGGAGATTCAGGCGAGAGAAAATGCCTACGATTTGGAGGCAAATTTAGCCGTTTTAAAATTGTATCAACTCAATCCTCAACGATTTAAAGTCAACATAACTTGTCAAATTCTGTTGAAAGCTCTCACCAATTTGCCGCATACAGACTTTGTTTTGTGCAAATGCCTCCTGAGTGAAAGTATCGTAAGTTTTGTTGATTTTTTTACTGTTTTTCTTTTCTTTTTACATGAGAAGGTATTTTTATTTGCATCTTTTTGGCATTTATTCGAAAAAACTACCTTTTCAGATGGCGCAGGATCCAATTAATCAAATAATGTACTTGGGAGATATTTTGGAGCAGTGCGACTTTCAGCTTTTTTGGGAACGCGCTCGCACAATATCGAATTTGTACGACAATATCGTTGGTTTTCAGGATTCAATTCGAAAATTCGTTTGCCACGTTGTGGGAATTACATTTCAAACGATAGACAAACCTCTACTTTCACAATTATTAGGCGATGTTGAAGGTAAAAATTATAAATAAATTAAATTATTATTAAATTAAATTCAAAAGTCAAGTATTTAAGTAATTAAAGTTAATTATAAAATTTCAGACACGACACTCAATCACTGGGTGCAAAAATACGGCTGGAGAGAGCAAAGTAAACAAGGAAGAAACATGATTTTCATTGCAAATCAAGACGAGAATATAAAAACGAAAAATATCACGGAGAAAATTGATTTTGAAAATGTTGCCGGTTTAATGGCCGCATGCTTATAATTTAGCCCCCCCAAAAAAACCATTCAATTTTGTAATCTTCCTCTTCTTTTTTTTAACTCCGAAAAAATGAATAGTCATCAAATTTTACGTTTGTTTTCAAATTTATTTCACATTATTCAAAAAATTAAAATAAATAAGATTTTCCTAAAGAATCACAGAATACTTTATATATATTCGTACGAAAAACGTTTACATTAATGCGATATGATCATTGGCTCACAAGTCACTAATAGGAATAAATATACTGATACAGTTTACAAGTATAAGATTTTCTTGCTTCTTTTTTCTCCCCAAATTTCCAATATAGTTTTAATTTCTCTAAGAGAAAGAGTTTGAAAAAGTTTTTTTTCTTCTTTCGAATTACACACGAGACAGAAGTAGAATTTTTGTTTTTTAAAATTATTTTTAAAATTAAAATGTATATATGTACTTAAAAACTAACTGAACCCATTGGTAAAAAGTGAATAAAACCTATAAAAAAAGTGGAAATAAATATTTTAAAAACAAAAATATCGAAGTATGTACAATTAAAATTATTGAAACGTAAATAAAATATTAAAAGTTTTAACAGAACTTGTAATAGATAAAAAATATTACAAACTGTATACGAATGTGTAAGGAAAGAAAATGCGGAAAAATAGAGTAAAGTATCACTGCCTCTCGAAGCATATTGATTAATAGTCGATTTATCAAAAAAAAAAAAGTTATTGCAACAAATAAATGCACTTTTCATCACAATCACTTAGATTTTCGTCACAATTGCCTTCTTTTTTTTTTACTTTGTGCTAAATATTATGAACTTAATAATTATTTAGTAGCAAAATTTTGATTAGGTTCCATTAATGATTCCTTTTTTTTATATATATTACAAGAGAAGAACTTGGGCTTATATTTACAAGTCTTATTCTAATAATATTGTTTTATCGTTATACTTTTTTTTTCTAGGGAAGATTAATGAAAAAATAGATGAAATACAAAAAGCATTAATTTGCAAGTCTAGCTTCGTACTATTTTGTTTTTCATTTATACGCGATATTGTTTTTCCCTTAAAAAATACATTATTTCACTACCAGTAAAAATAGGAAAAATTATTTTGATTTTCATAGTTTAGAGAAGAGAAGAACTAAATTTTTTAGTGCTTTGATTCTATTTTTACCGGTAGAGTTAAAAAATATTTTTTCCTTAATATCAGAAAAAAAGGAATGGTAATTTCTTCCTTTTTTGTTGATAAAACAAAATTTGAAAAGTGTGTTAAAATTAACTAGAGAATAGAAAATTCTTTCTGGTGAAAAAAAAATTCAAACGTCATGATTTATCAAATGCGCTTCACGTCGATAAGAATATCGTGGTGGATTTTGACAGGGCAGAAGCCAAAGTACTGGATGACTTTTACCGCAAACTTGCGAGAGTAGAGTAAATGTTCGCGGTGATGTTTTGTGATGATGGTGTCCTTGAATTCGTTCTATCGCCGTCTCATCGCACAGAATGCCTTGAAATTGATCAATTAAAATAGCTACGACAAACATTCCAAAGAGCGCCGCTTCCAATACTAATATCACGCAATGTAGTCTGAAAGGAAATTTTTCTATTAATGAATTTTCCTTTTTTTCAAGGCAGTGAATGATTAAATTAAATGAATTAATAATCAAATCAAATTAAAATAAATTAAATTAAAGTAAGTAATAATTAAATCAAATCATATGAAATTAAATTAATTAATAATTAAATTAAGTGATTGAAGCATTCAAGTAATACTCACATTCGACTTTGTTTTATTGTTACGTCGTTACTGCAATGAGTGCAATCATTTACCCAAGAAGCAATCACAAGAGTTATGGCGTAAACGGCCAACATTCCAACATACACCAAAAATTGAATGAAATACTTTTGATTTCTTTCTCCGACACAATTGTTTATCCTGCAAAAAAAATAAATATAAATTGTGATATTAAGGGGGGAAAGGGGGAATTTTTCTCCTTATTTCTAATTTTTTGTATTTTTCTTACCATGGACAATGATGATCCATTCGTCTAATGCATCTCTTACAAATTCTACAATGATGAGCACGTGGAGGCCTATAAGTTTCGCACCTAGTGCACACAGTCCAATCATCTCTCTCGTCACCTTCCTCTAGGCCAGATCCTGCGGTATGAATATCGGAAAAATCCATTCTCGTCTGGGGCAAGGGAACAACACCCGGATCACTGCAAACTGCCTTCAGATGCGACATCATCAGCAGTAAAACGAGTGTATTGAAAATCACTACGTGGAACGGACCCCACAGACTGTAAGGAAATTCATATTCCATTCTTTCAAAGCTTATACTTATTTCACATTAAAAAGGATACAAATTTACAAAAGATTACGAATTAATTTACAAAAGACTACAAAATTACCAAAAAAAAAAAATTACTCCAGTTAGAAAATATCTAAACAAAACAAATAATAAATAGAATATTAAAAAAATTTTGTTTAAGTTGAAAAAACGTTAAAAAGCATGAAAAACAATATAAACATTTACAGGATACAGGCTTGCGTAAAAAAATAAAAACACATCGTTCCGCAGTCATTGGTTTTACGCAATAAAGAGAAAACAACAAAATTGTTACGATAATAAATAAAAACAGGTGACAAATAAGAGAGAGAGAAAACAAAAATTCAATTGTCACGATCGTCATATGATTGTCAAAAATAATTATTGTCATTTTACCTGTCTTGCATCGTATGCAAAATAATCCATCGTATCACGACGTAATCTGCATAAAATACTGCAATATACGTCACAATAATGCAAATAATACCACATGGATCTCTCACAAACATTGTTCATTTTTTGTTTAAAATCACATTTTCCAATTACTGTCACTATCACTCGAACTGTACGCTATTGTCACAATTGACTGTCGTTTCATTATCGCGTCAATCTTCATATTATTATCTTCTCGTGATCTTATTGAAGAATCAAATTTACAGCACATTTAATCACTTTCATAAATTTCAACACAAGAGAAATTATAATTGATACTTGTACATCAAGTACAATAAATAGGGCAGAGAGGACAAATTAATAGAAACTTATTTCTCCGATTCACTTCTTTTACATTTTTTTACTATTAAAAAAAAAAACTCTAAATGTGATTTCACAATCAGCTGTTTTGACAGATAGTCCACTCAACAGGCAAGTTGATCTTCAATTCCGATTGGTGGACAAAATCCGAACCAGCCAATCAGACATCAACACTTGTATTCCAACGGAAAATATGGAAAATATTTTGAAAGCGGTAAAGATCATACATAACCTTTAATTTTGATAGAAAAACTCAAAAACATGTTTGTTTACCCATCAAAAGTTGAAATATTGTAGCAATTAGTTTTAATTTTTAAAGTAAAGGAAAGTAAAAGTAAAGTAAAGTCCTTGTTAAAGTAATAATTCCCGTTTAATTAAGTTATTTACCCAAATTATCAATTAACATCAATATCAAAATGAGAAACGTGATGAAGTATAGACAACTATTTTACATGTTAACTAGATCCATTCACTATTTACCAAAAGCAAAGGGTACGAATTTAATTAATATTGATAAAAATTTACATCTAGAAAATACTATTTTAGCGAAATCTCCCAATATTTTTCAAAGTCACAGTAAAAGTTTATCAGTCAGTAATGTCTATTGTTTAAAAAAGGGTAAAAAAGTAACGAAAGAGCAAATTTCGAAAATGAAACTCGATTTACGTGAAGTGGATCAATTTTTGGAGACGGAAATAATAATAAAGGAAATGAAAAATGCGATAGAGCACATGAAAGATGATTTTGTGAAACACTTAACAATTCGTTCAAATGTTGGATCTATTGAATTATTAATTGTCGAATTCGAGGGTAGAAAGTATCAACTTCAAGAATTGGTGCAAATTGCGAGGAAAGCAAATCATGTCATTCTTAATGTCACCGAATTCCCTCAAGCGATGCCGCAAATTCTCCAGAGTATCCGATCTAGTGGAATGAATTTAAATCCTCAGCAAGATGCTACGAAAATTTCAATACCAATTCCAAAGTAAGTCTTTGATTGGATTCGAATAATTTAGGGGTTGCCACAGGTCAGGAAATTTGAGAAAATAAAAATTCTCGTCAAGAATTCAATTATCTTTATAAATAGTCAAATATTTTATTATATTATTTCGTAAAAATTCAATTATTTTCAAAAATCTCTTCGCTGGAATTCAATTATTTTCGTTAATCAATATTTTACAGGGATTCAATTATTTCTATAAATAAATTTCTTTTCAGGAAATAATTATTTTCGTAAATAATAAAATTCCTCGCTGAATTTCAATTATTTTTTAATCGAATTTATCGAAAAATGTAATTATTCTTAAAAATTTTATTCAAACTAGCCAAAGAATTCAATTATTTTAAAATTTATTATGGGGCTAAAGTTTTGAACGTTCAAATGAACGAAACTTTTTTCCACTTTAAGTGTTTTTCATAATTACTATCGAAGAAAGAAAAATTATTGAAATTAAACAATATATTTACTTTAGAATTAATTTGTTTTAATTTAGGAAATAATTTTTTTGTAAGTAAAATATAAATTAGAAGAATAGAAAAATGTGATCCCCAAGTTTTGAACATTCAAATGAACGAAATATTTTTTATTGAAGATATTTTAATAAATTACTAATCATGAAAAACTTTAAAAATCGAAATTCTACGTTTAGAAGCTTAGTAATTATTATTTTTTTGTATAGTGACGCAAAATAATTGTAATGAAAATTTGATTTTCAAAGGAAATAAATAAATCTCGTTCATTTGAACGTTCAGAACTTTAGGATCTTATAAAAACGCCCTTTATTTGAACGTTCGAAACTTTAGGAACATAGTTTATTGATAAAATTCATTAATGAAAATTAATTTCATTTTTAATTATTATAAGTTATTGAATTTCAACTGTTTGAATGTGAAATTTTCGAAAAGATTTATTCCTGAGGAAAAATAACATTGACTAAATATTTATTTAAAAAAATAAGTTCCTGATATTTTTGAATAATTTTATAATTAAAGCAAGTCGCAAACAAACGTAACGGAAAATTTTTTTCAGTACCTAATCATTTTTAGAGTGAATCAGAATATTCTTTGGGTTTTTTTGGAAAAGTCAAAAAATTGTCTGGAAATCAGGGAAAAAATTAAATTTTTGTGGCAACACTGCTTGAAACATTTTGAAAATTTATTTTTTCAACAAAGAGAAAGTCTAATGAAAAAAAACTTTCGTTCCTAGAGTCACCAAGGAGCACAGAGAGGAACTGGCGAAAAGTGCAAAAGCAATGTTTGTTAAATGTCGAAATAATGTTAAAGCAGTTGGTAACAGACATCTTCAATCGATAGCAGATGATAAGCACGTCACCAAAGAAATATTTTCCAGAATAAAACACAATTTAGAAATGCTGGCTGAAAAACATGTGCAGGAAGCAGAAAACATATTCAATGTTAAGAGTACTGAATTATTGGGGTCTTGAATTAAAAACTATTGTTTGAAAATTGAATTTTACGTTCTTTCCAAACTTAACTTTTACAGAGTTCAATGATAATAAATCGAAATATATTATTACTATCAGAAGTATGTTTATTATACTTTATGCTTTTATATACAGGATTACCATTAGGATCCAAATTCCTGATTTATAAATAAAATTTAATTAATTGTTTTTATTTTTAGAGGTGGTCTCTGGAAATGATTTTTTTGGACTCTATGGTCGAATTTTTTAAACTATGGTCTATGGTGGAATTATTTATTATTGTAGCGGGAAAAAAGAACTAAATTTTTTCTCTAACAGTGTTAGAACTATTTTCTCAAAAAATTTCATCAATATTCACAATATAGTATTTTAAGCCCAGGCATAAGGATTTTACGGCATCTTTCAAAATTTCACTGGAATGAAATGCGATGCTTAATCTAAAAAAGTTTTTATATTTTTCCGTGCAAGAGAAACGAATTCCGGGAATCGCGCTCACATTATGCACCTCTTTGCACCAGTCGATGAAAATTGACGCATCCATATCTGTAAAAAAAACAAGATTCGTTAATTTAAAAAAGTATGTTTTCATAATTTAAAAAGTTTTGAAAGGAATATTTGTTTCTTGTACCTGGAGGAAGTTCAATCCAAAGAAAGTAGCCACCTTTAGGCTTTTTATAGGAGCAACTTTGTGGAAGAAATTCGTCCAATATTTTGCAGACTTTTAATAATCTTTCCTACAAAGAAAAAAAATGTTTAAAAAAAAGAGTAGAAACAAACAGAAAAAAAACCAAAAATAAATTCTTAAAAATTCTTCCAAATACTTTAAAATAAGTGAATAATAAAGAAACGGAAATTACCTTGTAAGTTTCGATCAGTACGTCTAGAAACTCATCTTCAAGCTTCAAGTGCAATAAACTTGCTATTGTACCGGAAATAAAATGATTCACTGCACCACTTCCGTTCAAAATTCCCCTGTGTAAATTAACAAGTTAGGAATGATTTTAAAATAATTAATTAGTGTTAATTTTTAGAATAGAAGAATTTCCAAATATTTACGAATTCTTCAAGTTTTCGGTAATTCTAGGACTGCATTCCATCCAGCCAACGCGAATAGAGGGAAACAAAATTTTCGAAAACGATCCATTCGATATGACATTTCCACCCTTGTAACCCTCATCCTCTGGATCGTCATAGAAAAATAATCTGTGAGGTGGAAATTCTGCCTCATAATGAAGAAGATTGTAAACATCGTCGCAGACAATTAGGAACGAATGTTTCCGTGCAATTTGCACTAAACGTTGACAAAACTCTGAAAATATATTTTATCCAATTTGCCGCAGATTTCTAAATGTTTATTAAAACATTTTCTTACAAAAAAAAAAATTAATTAACCATACCAGGTTTTAAGGTATTTCCTGTTGGATTATGAAATGTTGGTATAGTGTAAAACATTGACCAAAATATCTTCTCCTTATTAATGGTGAAGCGTCGCTTCTTTTCCTTTTGAAGTAATTGTTCAAAAGCATCGAGATCAATGTAATCACGTTTGAACGGAACTATTGAGAGAAAAAAAGTGTTTGGTAATTAATACCACTGTCGAAATTTGCAAATGTTTTCGGAAATTTGGTGAATTGGACAGTGGATAGTAATTTTTTGGGTTTTCAAAGTTAGTATTTATGGATTTTAATTAATTTGTTGGTAATTCCGGATATTGAGCAGTATCTAGTAATTAATTTATTAGCTTTTGAATAACTAATTCTAAATTCTTAAATTGCATTGCAAATAATTGAATTCACACAAGAAATATTATTATTTCTAAAAAGAAGAGAAAATTTCATTAAAATTATATTGCAAATAATTGAATTCTCACAAAAAATATTATTTGTAAAAAGAATCAAATTTTTCCAAAGAATGTTATCAAATCTATTGAAAATAATTTAATTCTTTACCAAAAATTTTATTTAAAAAATGTTTAAACAATTGAATTTTTTGTGAAATATTATTAAAATGGTTTTAAAGTAACCGAATTCCTGTGATGAATTTTACTGTTTATAAAAATAATTGAATTTTACCAAAGAATGTTTTATTCAAACTTTTTAAAATAACTTGTATTCTTATCAAGAATTTTATTAAAAATTATTATGTAAATTACAAAGTTTCAAAAACTTTAATAAAATTCTTCACAAAAATTCAATTATTTTCATAAATAATAATAGTCTACGGAAGAATTCAATTATTTTTATAAATAGTAAAATTATTTTTAAGGCAAATTTCAATAAAATTTCACGAACGAATACAATTATTTTCTAAAATTTTTCAAAATTCTTCGAAACAATTTAATTACAATTATAAATAGGAAAATCTATGGAAAAATTCAATTTTATTCAATAAATTTTGGTAAATTTTTCAATTTCACGAAAGAATTCAATTTTTCTTAATTTTTCGTAAATTTTGTCCAAAGAATTCAATTCTTCTCTAAAATTGTAATAAATCCTTCGAAACAATTCAATTACAATTATAAATAGTTAATTCTATGGAAAAATTCAATTATATTTTATAAAATTCGTAAAATTTTTCTCAAGTTCTTCATAAAATTTGTCAAAGGAATTAAATTATTTTCTAAAATTTAAAAAAAAACTTTCAAAACAATTCAATTACTTATTTTTATAGTAAAACCTTTTCAAAAATTCAATTTTATTCAATAAAATACGTATTTTTTAAAGAATTCAATTTTTTTCTTCGCTCGTTATGAAATTTGTCAAAAGAATTCAATTATTATTATCTAAGATTTTAATAAAATTCTGCACAAAATTTCAATTACTTTTATAAATAGTAAAATTTGATTTGCAAAAATTAAATTATCAATAAGCAAAATTTTAGTAAAGTTTCACGAACGAATACAATTATTTTCCAAAATCTTAATAAATTCTTCGAAACAATTCAATTAGAATATTGAAAAATAGTAAAATCTTTGGAAAAATTCAATTACATTCAATAAATTTTGTAAATTTCTCAATTTCACGGAAGAATTCAATTTTTCTTCATTTCTTTAAAAATTTTGCTCAAAAAATTAAATTATTTCGGTAATTTTGTCAGTACTCAGTAATTACCGGTAAGTATTCTCCTATCGCAAGTAGATAACTTTATCTACAAGTTGTGTTATATTATTAACTTATTTTCCTTGTCTCCGATTTTGGTAATTGCGTATTCCGGAAATTAATTTTAGCCGAAAAATTAATTAACAATTTCAATGATAATAAGAACATTTAAGAATGATTTAAAAATGATTTAAGAATGATTTAAGATTATACTTACCTGGAATTATTTTCATTAGTGGAAAATGTTTGAATATATCTAATGCAAGCATGTAAGTCAATTCCTCAACGAAAATAACACCGTCTGGCGATATAATACTGTTAATAATTAATTGTAATCCAGACGTTGCACCGCAGGTTAAAATTAAATTCTCCCTTTTAACCGCGTCTCCATATCTTCTCGATAGGAATTGCGATAATTCATTTCGATATTCCCATAAACCTGGATTGATACCATATTGAAAGAGATAATATTTATTTTCCCGAATTTCTTCTTTCTGAAAATTCGATAGACGTTAATTGAATGTAAATTAATATTTACATTGAATGTAAATTAATATTTCCATTGAATGTAAATAATTAATATTTACATAAAAATTAATATTAAAATTGAGTACTCTGATAATTATAAAGAAATTTTTAGTTTCAGATTTTAAATATATATTTATTCTACCAATCGGTGTTTCATTGCCGTTAACATCATATCCCCACAAAGTCGCAATAAATCAGGACCAGGAATTCCAACGGACAAATTGATATTTTTCGAATTGTAAACATCCATCAGTGGTTCCCCATCGTATTGGTATCGAAGGTAAGGATCATTCATTTTAATTTGCTGATTCTTTCTCTCAATATAACTTTTTCGGTATAATATGTCTGAAATCAATTTTAGTCCCTATTTTTTCATAACAATTTTTTCTTTTAATTTTAAGAAAATTTATGATAATTTATTCTATGCTATATTAATATTTTTTTTAATTATTTTTAAAAATTATTTTTAATTATTTTTAAAAATTATTTTTAAAACTATTTTTAAAAATTATTTTTCAAAATACTCACATCATAAAGTTCACTGAAATAGAGAGTCGTTCGTCTAACTAGCGTTTTGCAAAATTGATTAATTGATGATCTAATGAATCTTAATAGCAGAAATATCAAATTGTTTCTGTTGAAATTATTGCACACCTGCATCGTCATTGATTTATGGAGAATATTTTTTCATTTTACTATCTGAAGGTAATTTGCTTAGGCTAAATAAAATCAATGTCATACTCCTTTTACTCAAAAAATTGCTATCAAATTTAAAACAGTCTTGTTTCTTATCTATAAATTTCCATTGGGATTTCAATTTTTACAATATATAAAAATAGTCTTTACGAGAGTATGAAAATTTCTGCTTAAACTAGGTCAAGTAAAGTTTACAAACAAAATGTAGTTGAGAAAATTTTTTTTCATTTTTTTTCAATTTAGAGGAAGATTTTTGCTCTGGAATTTTGATGCTCAAGGTTTCTTAGGATCAGAAAATATCACTGTATTGTAATTTTTAGTTATAAACGTGAAGACTTGACTGTAGGTAATGAGGACTTAAAAGTGAAAAAAATTTCCAATAATTAGAATAGTGTGGCTCTAATAATGAGTTTAGAAAACGAGTTTTTAAAATTTTATTTTTCCGCGATGTCATTTTTTCATAGTATGATATTAAAATACTTGTTTTCTCTTATCAAAAGACGTAATAGAATTTAGTACTTTTCTTTAAAAAAAAAATAAAAATAACGTTACAAACAAATTGTCCATCCTACATTCACAGTCGGAAAATTTACACAAAATTTTACTAGAATTATTTTTTCTAATTAATTTTCCCTTTTTTCTCTCGCATAAAAGAGAAATATTCTATCTATTTTTTAAAATAATTATTTATAATTCATTCGCGAAATTCAAACAAAAAATTGATTTATATCCAATGTTTACTAGAATACAAGTAGAAATTCTATTTTTGCTCAATAGCACAAAAACTTATTCTTAATTCTAAAATTAGGGAAAATGAAATAAAAACCAGAAAAGGCAATTTTATGAAGAATGTATGTTTTATTATATAATATTTTTTAACGGTATTCATATAATAAAAATCTATAACTTCTATTCCACAACCAACGTTCGAATGTGCGCTTCTCTTTTTCTACGATCGATCTCATATATATATCAACAAAATAATTTACAAAATTTTTCTTTTATTTCGGTCAGTAGAAAATATATCTATTTATATATATATATATGAAGGAAGGTTGTAAATTATTCGCGTAAAAATATTATTTCAAAGAATTTTCTTTTTATCTTAGTCATTCATATTTTCTTCTTCTGATTTTGTGCTGATTCAGCATATATAATGATTAATATATACGTTTATGTATAATATATTACAAAATAGAAAATACAATTAGTAACACTTAATACAATTTACAATTCAGTTTTTTTATATCTTACTAAAGGAAAGATAAGGCATTTTATGAACAGAAGATTATCAAACAATTTTCTTTTTTCATTCGACTGTCGTGGTAAAAATAACATGATTATTTTCTGCTCATTTATTTTTCATTAAAAGTATTAATTTTTAAAATAGAAAATTTTGAATTTCAAATTTTCATGTTTTTGTAATAATTTAAAAAATTTTTCAATGTTATCTTAAAAAAAAATTATTATTTATTCATAAAGAATTCAAATTCTTTGACTCAAAATTCCTTTTTTTTCTATAAAGTATTCTTTTTCTGTCTGTACAAAAATGGCACGTACTATTCTACTTTCATAGACACAGTAAATATGTGAATATAAATTTATGCCACTTAATAACTAGAACATTGTAAGAAACACTATTCGCTTTAATTCAAATAATTTCTCATAAAAATTGCGCACAATTTTATTTTATTATGATTTATTTTTCAATTTTTTGACTGTAAATTCAAGTAGAATAACAGAAATTTAATCTCTGAATAGTTTCTTTTACAATAATTTTATTTTTATTAAGTCGCTTTTTTAAAAAAATTTGATTCCTTTTTTAAAAATATTTTCCGATACTTTTTTTCAATTTTAATAATAAATAGTAATTTTTACTTCAATTTAATAGTAAATTTTACTAATAAATAGTAAGTTCTACTTGTTTATTAGTAAAATTTGCTAATTTAAAAACAAAAACTTAGTCACTGATTCAAATTAGTAAAAAATTCTTACAAATTAAATATTGGAGAGTAAAATTTGTTAAAAATTGTAAAATAAGTAAAAATTACTATTTATTGGTAAAATTTACTAATTAAAAAGCAAAAATTCAAATTAATTAATTAACTAATTTAAATTATTAAACTTTTAACTAATTCAAATTTAGTGAATAATTTTTGAAACTTCTTTTTACAAGTTTTGCGAAATTCGAATTTTTTTTTAAAAATATTTTCCTTTTTAAATGGAGTTTTAAAAATTTATGTCGTGACAAGTGTTATTTTTTACTGCAAATATATAAGCTTAAAATTAATAAAAAAAAAAATATTTTCCTCTAAAAAAGCGACTTCGTAAATTGCCCAAAGATGTTATAAAGAAATATTTGAATTAAGTAAAGTATTTTTTGCACTGTAATTTCAAGTACTTTCGTTCTACGTAATAGTAGAAATCTTCTTAAGGCTTCTAAACTATTTTTCTATATACAATTTGTATAATAGGTACATATTTTTTTAATATTTGTTCGTAAATTTCAATTTAATCATTGGTCCGTTCAAGTCAATCGAAAAAATTTATTTTTGAACATTTCTGTTGACAATTTCAAGAAAGTTGATGAATTTTTTTTTAATTTCTCACAAAATTTTTTTTCAATTTGATAAAATAATAAATAACAAAAACTAATTCTAAAATTTTTAAAAGCTTTTTTTTTTAATCAACTTTTATGAAATTGTCACAAGTAGTCTTAAATTAGAATTTTACAGTCGAAACGTGAAGTTGATTTTTTTTGTAATAAAAAAAAGTTCTCAACTTAAAAATTTGATTTCTCTTTCTCGCTTTTTATTTATATCGATTTAAAAGTACTTTTCTTTAGATTAAAAGTCTTTTTTTTCAATTATTTCTAATTGTTTTTCTTTAATTACTAAAATTTACAGGAAAATTTTCTTTCTTTTTTTTTAAAATATTCTCACTGAATTTTTTCTTTACAAAACAGTGAGTGAGAAGAGATATTTATAAAAATGCAATGTATCTTCATGTCTGTTCGCAGACGAAAGTATATATATATTTTTTTCTATCACAGTCAGCGGTAATCCGCACAATATACACTTGGAGGCTTAAAAAATATATCGAATTTCTTTTTTTTTCTCTTTTGACTTCAAAAAAAGACGGGAAAAACGAATTTTTAAGATAATTTCCCCATCATTTCGTATCGATAAACTTTGTAAGCATCCGTCGCAAAATGTTTGTTTTTTTATTCTTATTTTCATACTTAAAATTTCGTTATTTTCGTAAAATTGTTAGTTAGAAACTTTTTACAGAAATTGATATCTTAATAATATTCGTTTTTTTTCTCTGTTAAAAAAAAAGAATGCGAATTCGTAATATTAGGTAATAAAATAAAATTGCTATTAATGACTAAAAATTGTTACAAAATATCTCGTTACAATTCTATGTACAAGCCACGTTGATAATGGCACATTATATATTTATTTGAACTATCGTTTTATATCAATAGAGGAGAAAAAAAAATGGAACAAGAATTCTTGAGTATATCTTTTGTTCCCGGTCATGTTTCGTATTGTCAACTTATTAAGAGTTGCACTTTTTTTTTCATTATCACAAATAACGCGATTTTTATATTGTGAATTATGTCTTGTAAGTACTAATATTTCTCCAGTAATCTTGGAATGAAAAAAACTCTTTTCTGCCTTTTCGAAGTAAAAAACAAAAAAATTTGCATTTTTAGTAAGGACGAGAATCGTCTAACTTTGCTAAATGCTTTTCGTCCTTACAAAAAAATACCATTTATTAGATTTTACCAAGTTTAGCAAATTTACCGAGTTTCGAATCGCATATTTCTTTTTTTTTTTTTTTTTGCTTTTCTCCTTCGTTCAGTCAATGTTTCAAGAAAAAAACACGTTTTTTCTTCACTTATTCATACCATTGAAATGCTTTTTTTTTTTTTTGAAAATAATTCGCGGAATTAATCTAAAGAATGTTTCTTACATCAAACAGTCGTTTCGTTTTTTCGAAGTGGCTTCAGTGGTTGCAATTCACGTTGCAATCGATCGAAATCGTTGTAATATTCGTGATCCGATTCTTCCTCGGAGTTTCGTTGCCTTGTTTGCGAGCCAAATGCTCCATTCGCGAGGACCTTCTCAAGATCGGGCGTTGGAATGCCTAAAGTTTGTGGAGTAAGTGGTCCATCGTCCTGCGACATAATATACTCCGGATTATCTAATGACGTTTTGCCAGCAATCGTGATAAAGTCTGGATACTTTCTATATCCATTGATCTTCCTCTTATGTTCGGGTTCTGAAAGGGAAAAAAAACAAAAAATTTTAATCAATAATTTCTTCCGACAGTTTGAATTTTGAAGACTAACATGAAATTCGTAATCAGCGACCCTAAAAACCCCCGACTTGGAATTTCCAAGCGAATCGGAGTGAATTAAAAAAAAATTGTCCGCCATATTGGATCCGCCATTTTGAATTTTGAAAAACGAACATCGGATTCGTACTCAGCGATCCAAAAACCCCCCGAGTATCAAATTTCAAACGAATTGAAATAGTTTTTGTCCCTTTTAGCCGTTTTCGCCAACCTCCGCTGTGGTTTTTATGAAAATTTATAGACGTAATAGAAAAATATCACCCGCTGAATTCTAATTTACAGGATGAATAGTAAATTTTTCTACTAACCCGTCGATTTGGTATCCCCGATGAGATCCATATATTGCGTTGTGTTGGTGGGAATTTGAGGCGATGGCATTAGGTAATCGTCCTCATCCACCGGAAGATCCAATTTCAGATTGCCAACTTGAGCTTGCTGATGCACAGAACTGACATCTGTATCAAAACAATCGTCCGTTACGTCACAATCTGTAAAATTACATTTAAGGAATGTTTCAAAAATGTTTGATGAATTATTTGTCAAATTGACGATGGCAAACAATGCTTACCTCGTACGCCGACCATTTTCAGTGGATCAGAACAGTATCTGGAGCTGGAGCCATCGGAAGTCATTGGTCCGCAATGTCCATTGGCGTGAACATAATGTCCATGTGGTCCAGAAATTGTAGAACCCTGATCGTGTGACGTACTTCCGTTTCCGTGCGTGCCATTGTACCTTAAAAATTCTCTATCCCAATTCTGTTGATTTTGAGGGGTAGGAGAATCAGTGGCCAGGGACATTCCATTCGGCCAACATGTTTTCATTGGCGTACTTGGTGGCGAGCCGGAAGTACTTGTCGTTAAAATACCCGGAGGTAATGGAGCTCGAGACTTGGGTTGCAGATACTCGTCCGTATCCATCAGCGACTCAAGTCCGTCCATTCCAGACGCGAGATTTCTTATCATGTCCTTCTCATCCTGTAAGAAGAAATTATTAAATATCACAGTTCAGACAACTATAGGTCACAATTTATTTTTTTGTACTTTATTACTCTAAATGAAACCCACCTGTGAGGTAAACGATGGCAGTATCATGAACTTATCACCTATTATTGCGAGATAGCGTCCGGGATCCCTGGACATCTTTGCAAATTCTTCAGCCAGCTCTTTGAAGCACGGCCTCGATTCCGCGTCTAACATCCAACATTTAACCATAATCATGTAGACATCGATTGTACAGATCGGTGGTTGTGGAAGTCTTTCGCCCTTCTCCAATAATTCGGGAACATTTCTCGCAGGCACATTTTCGTAGGGCCTGCCGCCATAGGTGAGAACCTCCCAAATGGTGATTCCAAATGCCCAAACATCAGACTTGTGAGTAAATACCCTGTGTTGGATGCACTCGAGTGCCAACCACTTAATAGGCATTTTGCCACCTGCCGCTTTATATTGCTCCTCATTAATGTCTAACAATTTAGCTAGACCAAAGTCCGTTATTTTAACACAGGTACTAGTTTGCACAAGAACATTTCTCGCCGCGAGATCACGATGTACGAGTCTTCGTTCCTCAAGATATGCCATACCGCGGGCTATCTGAGTACACCAATTGAGCAGGGGTTTCGACCCAATTCTCTCCTTATTATTACGCACAAAATCAAGAAGACAACCAAGAGGCATCAGCTGCGTCACCAACATCATTTGCGACGTCATGCAGACCGCGAGTAATTGAAGAAGATTTGGATGATCAACTGTGGCCATAATATAAGCCTCATCAAGAAATTCTTTCGATGTGTTAACATTAGTGCCCTCATGGAGTACTTTAATGGCAACGGGAATTTTAATATTCTCTCCTTCAGGCACCCAAACGCCTTTATAAACATTACCGAATGCGCCATATCCAAGAATACCGCCCTTCCTCATCTCCTCCTCCTTGATAATACGAAGTTTCGCAAGATTTGGCTTCAAACCCGTTGGCCTCAGTGGTTCATTGTCATCCAAACCCGTTAAAGCCAATGTCATCTTCACCGTGTTCTCCTTATTCTTCATTCGTCGACATTTAACATAAATTGTAAATCCAACGAAGAAGAAAATCAATGTTGTCGTCACAACCGAACCCGAAACTAGAAATATATTAAATTCCTCTTCTTTCTTCATAGCCGCGGCTGTTAGGGAACAGAACGGATCACCAACCCAAGAATGTTCTTCCGGAAAAGTTTTGAAATATTCCGGCGGGCATGTCTCTGTGCAATTGAAAGCCGTCGTATTGTCCGCAGGATCACCCTCCTGTAATTTAAAAAGAAAAATTTAGTTACATTCTCTCTATTTGCATGCATTTTTTCCTCAAGAAAAAAAACTACTTACTGCAAAGATTTTGAAATTACGACATCTCAAGCATTCATTAGGTCCTGGACCATAACAATCTCGACACTCGCTATCACATGGTAGACATAATTTTGTACCCGGTTTGACAAAGTGATCAGTTTTCGGACATTCGTGCTCACATTGCTCTCCTCTTTTAAATTCTGTACACTCCTGACAAACTTGCTCATGAATTCCATAATTTGTACACTTTTTACATCTGGGATGACATTTTCTACAAACCGCTTTTCCAGCAAGTGCTTTCAATGCTCCATGCTCTTGAGGACTTACCCATTCGTAAAAGTAACCTATTTGACAAAAAAGAATATTATATAAATTGTTCATTTCACTTAATTTGTTTTTTTTAAATTAATTAAGATTTCAAAGATTTTAAATTTACCTTCTGGACATGAATCCTTCTTCTGTAAGCAATCTCCAAGAGTATTATTATTTTCCAACATGGCCTTCTCACAACTACGACATCCATTTGGTTTTAAATTATTCTCTGGACCGATGCAACCTCCGACGCAATTCTCATGGCAAAGTTTACATTGTCCATTATCGTTGTACTTCGATAGTGGACATTGTTTAACACAAAATGGACCATCTCGAACGTGTTTGCATTGATTGCAGTGTTCAGCGTTAGGTCCATTACACGTGCCCTCACACTCCTCATGACATGGTTTACAGATTTTCGAATCCGTTTGATAGATACTGAAAATTGGGATAGTTTTGATTAGAAAGTTTTAATGAATAATTTTTGATACCAAATTACTAAGTATGGTGGTTACCTTTCATCCATGCTCTTAGTAAGCATCGACAAATTTAAAGAAATAAATTACTACTACATAGGTTTCAGAAGATAGAAAATAGTTCAACTTACCCAGGGATGATGTTGCAATTTTCTAGACAAACATTCTCGAGCATGTAATTCTTGCAAGAGAGACACATTTCTGGACCGGGACCCCAACAACCATCCTCTGAACATTGACTATCGCACACCTGTCCATCTTTTTCTGTAATTTAAAAAAATAAATCTTTTATAACAATTCTTTTACAAAAACCAACTTTCTTGATACCGAAGAATTATTCCGTAACTACTTACTGCATTCGGTTTTATTTTTATTATTTTGCAAAAGAATTCCATGCTCCGATGACTTCTTGATTTTCGTCCAATTAATGCTACTAGCATAGCACAAGTTTCTATTCTCTACAATTGCAATTGCGCCCGATGAGACTTTTTTCAATGATTTAAGATCAAGTGACATCAATGTTGTTTTAACGATATAAAGTGAGGCAAAATATTCCGTGAATGTACGACCGCCGATTACTTCTAAATTTCGAAAATATGACAACGAGGTGAAATTATCATTATCAGCTTGTATATTCAAGAAACCGGTAATTTCCTTCAAGGTACTAAATACTTCCAATTTATCGGGATGCATGGGCAGATATCGTTGTCCAAATGTGAAATCATTATTTACATGCTGATAGCCCCAGAAACTTTGATCCAAAATTGTAATTGAACCCTCAATTATCGTACAATCTTTAAAACTGTCAATGTTCCCGGAATGCACTTTATCGACGCCTTTACAAGTCTTTGGACATGGTCCATCACAGGGCACGCACTCGCCATGCAATGCCTTCTTCTTTGGCGGACAAGATCGAACACAAGCGCCGTTATCTTTTAAAAGATGTTTCGGACATTTCTGAACACATGTGGCACCGTACGCATACTTTCCATCAGGATTCACTTCCCAAGAGTACGTCGTAGGATTGTATCTGTAATAAGATAGAGAAAATTATTTCCATTCTTTGCTCTTGTAAATGATTATTGTAATTTAAAAATTAGGAAATTAACTTACTTTTGCATTGGTGGACATTCTTGGGTACAAACGCCGTCGTCGTAGAAATTTTTACAAGCCAGACAGTTATTTTGTTTCGGTCCCGTACAACCGCCGGCGCAAAATAAATGGCAACATTCTCTAGGATTGGGTCCATAGCATCTTCCCTGCCAGCATTGTGGTGAACAATTCATTTTCGAGAATTTCTGACAATTTTCAGGACCCTCACCCCAACATCCTTGTTCACAACTCTTATCACATTCGGGACAAACTCTTTCGGGTGACGTGAAATTGTACACATAGTGATACTTGCCACCCGAACCGGTAATTATTTCGTCCCAATTAATCGTCTTGATGTGACAAAGATTGTAGTTGTTAAACATTCCAACGCTGCCATTGAGAATATCTTTAAAAACAGAAAGCAAGGTTAGATTTTGTTTGTTCAAAAATTCAGAAAAAAGGAGAGCTTCGTTTTTGACTTACCTCTAAGAGCTGGCATTTCGAGATTGTACATTTGACACATTGAAACGAAGAGAGCAAACTCCCTGTCGTGGATGTTGAGTTTGAAGAGGTTTCTACCTCGGATGATTTGCAGACTTGGCAAAACGATTCTTCGCACATTGACATGACTGATGAAGACATATCCCGTGACTTCCCTAATGTACTGAAGGAAACTGAGGTCGAAGTCTTCATTTTCAAGCCAAGTGATCTCCAAATTACCATCGACGTAAGTGCAGTTCGTGTACCGGTCCCTAAGATTTCGGTAGTGATACTGCTTGTTGGATGTCACAGAAAGACGGCCATTTGTTCCAATGCAAACTGTAACAAACAAATAATTTTAATAAATTTTAAAACAGACCGTTTATCATAAAACTAGTCATTATCCAATAATCCCTAATTCGGTATTTCGATACTAATAGTTAACACTAGATAACCATCATCAGTTGTTAGCATTTTTTGGTTCTTCCCTACAATTCAATACTCTGATTATCAGAATTCAATCATTCTTCTAATTCCGTACTCTAAAATAAATTTGTCTACAGTTCCTTTTTTCAAAAACTGCGAATCCATAAATTCTTTTGACAAGGTTTATCAAAATAAAGAGTTTTCGACTTAATTTGAGAAAGATTTACAAGTAATTGATGCTGAACATAAATTGAAAAAACATGTATAGCAGCATCTTCATGAAATTTATTGCTTTACGAACCTCTTGAAAATAATAAGTAAAGAGGGGAACAATGTATAATAACGGAAAAAAGGAAAAGCTGGTGAAACCCACCACCCACGTTGTTGAAAGCGCGCCTTCGATCTATAGATAGCTTTCTAGGTCTGAAAACGTAGGTTTTCGCCCACTTGAGGTGGGCGAACTGCTTCCATCAAATGCATGGAACACGCGCCAAGTTGTGCAACTATATAGTTTCATCAGGTAGAGGAGCAACGGCGGATAGTTGTGGAGTCAAAATTGTAGGTTTCGCCGGGGGAAGATAATGATACAATAATTTTATAAATCGTATATATATATATACATGAGATTATATTTCTTGCAACATTGAATTGATTCTACAAAGATGGATTGAGTTCGGATTACAATGATAATTAAGCTCAGAAGTGAGATATCGGAAATTATTATTACAAAATAGATTATTAGTTTATTACTGCAAAACAGATATATGTTTATTATTACGACGGAGACATGTTTATCATTACAAAGCAGATAGGTATTACACAAAGATAGATATGTTTATTATTACAAAATACGTATGTTTATCATTACAACAATTGTCATTAGTATTGTGTTACTAATGCGATTTACAAGTCACGATTATGGAGACGGACTTAGAGCCAACAATCGAAATCGTGCCAATTGGGTATTAATAATATGTACAGCATTGATTACTATGTTTCTTGTGTGTGCCAATTGCACAATAATATTCTTTGAATTAGATCCGGAAACATAATTCCATTTATCGATGAACAGATAATTGATGATCATGAACAGATTTCTAATTCTAATTAATAAAAATTTTTGTTCACAGGTTGACTTGAGAAGCAGAAAGGATACGGATAGAAAGCGATGTATTTGACCTTTTCTTTAACCAGGATTTACACAGAAGCGAAGAAATCTCCTAGGACCAGCTTGGGTAAAAAAAATTATTATCTTCTTTAAAAAAAGTTGCTTAAACTGAACGTAACAAACAAGAACAAAATTAAGCCTATATCTTGTCTTGGGTCTTCGCAGAAGAGAAGGGATCTCCTAGGACAAGCTTGGGTAAAAATAATTTTGTCTAAAATAAAATAATATTTAAATTAAACAAACAAGAACAAATTAAGCCTTTGCCTTGTCCTGGGTCTTCGCAGAAGAGAAGGGATCTCCTAGGACAAGCTTGGGTTTAAATTTTTCCTTGATTAAAATTGTTGTTTAAACTGTACGTAACAAATAATTTGGCATTTGTCTTGTCCTGGGTCTTCGCAGAAAAGAAGGGATCTCCTAGGACTGACTTAGGTTCAAATAAAATGGGTTGTTTAAACTGAACGTAACAAACAAGAAGAAAATTTGGCCTTTAGATTGTCCTGGGTCTTCGCCGAAGAGAAGGGATCTCCTAGGACTAGCATAGGTTCAACTAATTTTCATCTACACAGAAAATGTGTTGTTTAAACTGAACGTAACAAAATCTCTATTAAAAGCGTTAGCGTATTTAATTAGAATTCTAATTTAGGAGCAATCTTTTGGTAGAATCAATCTAATAGTAACTTTTATACGAAGGCAATCTTTGCCTTTTGTATAGAATATTCAATAATGGAGTTCAATTTTTTCCTGCAAATTGGGCTACGCTATCTTTTGAATTAGATCTTGAAACAATTCTACTTTATTGATAAACAGCAGATTGATGATGATGATGAAGAAATTTCAATTAGAATTAATTTTGAATTAGTTTGTAGATTTCTAACGTGCAGTCTCCACGGGAGAATAATCTAAAGAAACATGAATCCTTCCATTAATCTTTATATAGTTAATTTATAATTTAAATAATTTATAAAACAACCATTAGATGTGACCTATCAAACTCCAGTAATAAAAGTAATATTCTTTTTATCTCTGTACCATATTGAAGTTCAATGATCGTAGGATGTTTCTTCGCCTTTCTCTTTCTCTCTATCCTCTCGCACATGTGATAATATAATCTTGTCTGCTGATCAAAATTATACGAAAATAATTGCACGGCAGAAGCTTTTAAGATCCTCTGATGCACATATATATGCCTTGGTTCTTATTGTGATTGGAGAGACCTTAAGGTACGCGAAAGTCAGCAAGAAGAATAAATTCTGCGCGAGTATTATACTGACGACGTGATGCCGCGAAAAGGACTATGGGTTGGAAAAAAAAGAGACTGAAACAAAGGAGAAACTTTTGCTAACGCTTTGGTATTTGTTCCGGACAGAAGCTTCATTCCAAAATGGATACCAAAGATAATACTCGTGGGTACATACCTCTACGTTCTCCATTTGCACCTGATTGGAGCCGGTGACTTCAACATTGTCAAAACTTTAAGAGTCACAAATCATGTCTTCGCTAATTTATCAACAAGAAATCATGGTATCCACTGTGAAATTTCGTTTCTTTTAATTAATTTAATTAAAGGTTTGGAGGGAAAAAATTATAATGAGCCAAAAGGCGCCTTCGGTACTTTATATAGTAATTGATCCGATATATAATTGGAAGAACACATATGGTAACAGAATTTGGACCCTTTATTTCTGATTGAAGGCGAAGAGAATAGATTTTTTGAAATTTAAAGATGAATTCTAGTGTTGTTTTTGCTTCGAGAATAAAAAATTGTACTTAAGTACTGAAGGTGTTTTCGTTTTGTTGAAGATCGACAGGCAAAGGACGCATGTTAAAAAGTTGAAAAAAATCAAGGCTGGATGGACGTTTAGACAGGATAAAGTATATGGTGGGTCTGGTAGCAGTCAAGCAGTGCGAGTTGTAGTCTCTCCAAGATTGGCACGCAAACTCCTCTTGGCACGGCTTTACAACACTCTAGGTTTATTATATTGCCAAGACTGCTGTAGACTCTTCTGATAATATATGATTATCTTCCAAATCACTTCGCTAAAAGTTTTCGAAAATTACAGCAGAAAAATTAGCGCCTCTGCCAAATTTACGTATTCGATCCAACACCTGTGAGATGAAAAAAAATTCCTCAACAATATTTTTAAACATTTCTGAAAAATTGAGATTTTTTTTCTTCAGTACTTGTAATTTACTTCTAACGTAGAAACAAGAGGATCAAATTTTAGTTTTAAATTTCAAACTAAAATTTACCGATAGGCGAAAGAATTTCACTGCTGAAAATTACAATCAATGATGAAGAAGACATTATGGTGTTTTTTTCTAACTTAGAAGATCGTTTAGAGTGGAGCTAGTGAAATTTTTATTTTTCGAAGTTTCTAATTATTGGTTTCTAATTTATTGCTTGTCCAAAGTCTAAATTCACTAATTTGCAAGAAGAATAATTTACAACTATGATTTAGGTGTGAAATTCTGATAGTTTGTCGGGATTCTTGAAGTGTGAGTGAATCCCAGCCTCGAAATTTGTCGAGGCCATATATAAGAAATTGTATTTTTTAAATAGTCTCTTTTGACCTTTTTTTCGCCCTATGAAATATATTTTAAAGCACCGCAGAATAGAGGGCGTGTCAATTTTTATGCGGCACTTTAGTGTGTCATTAAAAGTCCCAAAGTAATACGAAATAACCGCACTCTGATGGTGGCGCCTCCATTTATTTGAGCTCGTAAACATCGATGCCTACCACCTTCTCATTCGCCTCTCTTTCTCGTTTCTCTCTCTCTCTCTCTCTTTCTTTCTCCCCTTTTTTCTCTCTCCCTCTAAAGTATTTTTTTCCTCAACTTTTTTGGGTTCTCGTGCCTTGCGGCTAAATATCCGACAAAATAAAAGGGCCCGACTATCGTAAACGCGCGAAATAACCATCAGTTTCGGCAATTTGGAGATCAGTTTGAGAGAAGATGGAGTTCAGAAAACAATAATTTAGTTTTTCAACCATGAGGGTATGTATTGAATAACATACGATTTTTTATACGATTAAAACAAATTGCTTATAGCAATCTTTTAATGGGTGAAAAATAGGATGCAAATTTCTAGTGTATTGCAATTTTAAAAAGTGAAGATTATTTGTAAGATTGAGTTGAAGATTGTTAGGATATGACATCAGAAGAATGTTGTTGGTAAAATAAATTTTCCACCTCTTCGTCAGAGAAAGTTGCGTTCTTCTCAAGTAAGAAGCTATGCGACCTTGTATTAAGTTAAAGAATGTTTGATAAATTGAATTTTCCTCTGTTTGTAATTATCATAATGTTTCATTATGTCCTCACAGCATGCAAGAGATAGGATTATTCTAATCAGTAACATTAATAATGTCTTCTCTAATGCTTTTTGATTTGTTGTCATTATTTTCAGTAGAGAAAACATAATAGTAGCTCTAGATGGCACGCAATCTTGAAGCAAGCTTCCCAAGCAAGTTTCGTGAGCTTCAAAGATTTAAAAAAATTTTTTAAACCGAACGTAAGAAAAAAGGGAAATTTGACTTTTGTTTTGTCCTGGGTCTTCGCAGAAGAGAAGGGATCTCCTAGGACAAGCTTAGGTTCAAATAATCGTTTCGTCTTGAAAAAGTGGTTGCTTAAACTTAACGTAACAAATAGAGGAAAATTTGGCCTCTGCCATGTCCTGGGTCTTCGCAGAAGAGAAGGGATCTCCTAGGACTGACTTAGGTTCAAATAAAATTAGTTGTTTAAACTGAACGTAACAAACGAAAGAATTTCAATATTCTTGCAATTTATGCAAGTAACATTATTTAGGGATTTATAATAATAATTTCTTTTAAGAACAATTCGAATTCCGCTTGGAAAATTTTTTTTCGAGAAGAAACTTGTTTTTTCGATTGCGCGGTCTTTCTCAGTCGACATTCATCATCGCCGAGGTGAAGAAATAATGAGTAATGATGAATTAAACTAACTGAGGACTAGTGCGGACAAGGAACAAACGAAGGTATGTACTTGGAATGTGCTTTGTTCTTTCCTCTTGCTCAGACCAGAAGCTAAGGGCATTCGCTTCTCTCGCTCAGTTGATCCTGAAAGAATTCTCCTCTCTTCTCGTGTTTCTTATCTTCTCGTCTCGCTCTTTCTCTTTTTCCTTCTCTTTCTCATTTTCCTTCATTCTTCACCCTCTATATATATATTCGACTCTCTAACCACCATTTATCCTTTCTCTTTTGCTCCAACACTCTCGGATCTCACCTCTGCAACCTCAGCAGCCAGCAGAGGCTGAACCACACGTCTGATGAGGGCACATGAACTTCTCCGCGGGCTCGTAATTTCAGAACATTCGAGGAGAGAAAAAATATATTCAAATTTAGTACTTTCAGAGTTATGAGAATAAATTCTTCAATACTTTTTATTCTATAAGAGCATCCGGATATTCGAAAATTCACTCCTACAAGGTTATCAGGAAGTTTGTAGCATATCCTAATTGTTTTAGAATTAATCTTATCGTTTCTGTTACGGTTACTGTAAAATAGTGAATAAATTTTCCGTTTACAAATTGATTCGAGGTCATCA
Source organism: Leptopilina myrica (nomen nudum) (assembly GCA_032872475.1). NCBI lineage: Eukaryota > Metazoa > Arthropoda > Insecta > Hymenoptera > Figitidae > Leptopilina > Leptopilina myrica (nomen nudum). The sequence goes on along the minus strand of CM065461.1, from coordinate 47,064,843 downwards.
ATAATCGATTGATCTCGCATTGTGGGTGTTGGAGTATAAGAGATCCTAAAGGATTAATAAAAAAATCATGACCTGCATTCGACCTCTTGTGAAAGTGGCCTTGAACGCGATGCTCAACATCCAAACTGAAGAAACAAAGGGGATCCTAGCATCAGGTTTCAAAGATGGAAAAGGCGTTGTCAAATTATCTTCTTAAGCTCACCCTTCGTGTTCGAAATCGTCATTAACTTCATTAATTTTATTAAATGCATTAATTTTCCATTAGAAACGAGAAAATAAATTCCTTCCAATTTTTTATTACTTATTAGTTTTAACCTTGAATTTTTTTTTTCCTCAAGGAGGGTAATAAATAGCGCACCACTCGTGATAAATAGCCATAAAAACGAGCTATAAACCATCTCAATGTCTGGAAAATAATTTTTAACTGTATTTTTTCTTTTTTTTATTCTTTTTTTGAGGTTTCTTCCACGCAAGTGAAGAACTTGTTGCTTAGAAAGAAGGGGGGTGCCGGTGAATAACAAAGAAACTTATGAAGAAGAATCTAATCTGTTCGCATTTCATACATATCAGGTAGAAAAGTCAGCTGCCGAGAGGAATTCTATTGTGTCAGAAAAGATTCATCGACTGTTCTTCATCATTTTCCTGCATCAAAATGCAGTATACTATTTATTTTCTTAAAAAAACAGAAATCTAAAAATTTACCCAAATTGAATTTTTTTTTCAGTTACACTTGTAATAAAATTACATTTCAAAAGATTTTCGAACCTGAGTTGACCTCGGATTTTTTCTCTAAATTTCTCAGATTTCGTACAACTAATACAGATTAAATACAAATGGGACAATTTAAGTTAAGTTGAAATTAAAAATAATTTCTTTCCCAGTGGCGACTGAAAGAGGCCGAAATTTTTTTCGAGAGCTAAACAGATATCAATAAAAGATCCATATGTGTACGTTGAGTGCAATTCGAAAGATGAATTTTTATTTTGGAAGAACGGGTTTCTCAATGTTGTTGGGATAATCTATGTTCGCTTTGTGCACGGTTCCGATTCTTTCTCTCGTCCTGCGGGTCCTGTCGTCAATGACTCTGCCCGTAAGTATATATTGGGTATATATACAATACAACTGAAAAGTCTGGCAACAGTACATAAATATCATCAAAGAATATTGAGCGGTCATATTTCATCGTTGCAAAAAAGCACCCCCGTCGGATAATTCAACGACTCAATTCGTCTCTGAATCTCGTCGATATTCCGAGCGCTCAATTAAGGCATCAGCTGACGTTCAACTTTTGTTTCTGTATTTATGTATAAGACATTGGTATATCAAGAGAACTCGGAGAATCTTCGTGACATCGATCATTTGACAGAAACAACCCGAAGATCTTCAAACTACCTGTTAAAAGGTCTCCTTCCATCGCCCTGGAGAAGACACAGCGACGTTATTATGTGCTTCAGTATTTACCCACTTTATTTACTCTCCATTGGGATCAGCATTAAAATAAGCGATACCAGATTGTCAACTTGAGGTATGTGCATGTATGTGCGTGTCTACCATCGCAAAATACCACCCGGAATGCTAACATTCACGACGATTAGTACATGCCTGATGTTTTTGATTCTCGAAAATTTCACGGTAATTGATTGTTGGAACAATTTTTGGAATTTTAAAACAAGATCAAAATTTGCTGCAACAAAGGGAGAAAGAAACAATTTTATTCACTATACTTATACTGTATTCCGGTATTTAAATATTATAATTTTTCTGGTAAGAATATTAATCATACTATTCAATTAATAACGATTTTTGTTCACAGGTTGAGTGCAGGAGCAGAAGCGGAACAGGGAAGGAAAAGTAAAATTTGACCTTTGCTTCGTCCTGGGTCTTCGCAGAAGAAAAGGACTGGCTTATAGGTTTAAATATTCTTTTCCTCGATTAAAAATGTTGTTTAAACTGAACGTAACAAAATAATTTGTCCTTTGTCTTGTCCTGGGTCTTCGCAGAAGAGAAGGGTTCTCCTAGGACTAACTTAGGTTCAAATAAAATTTGTTTAAACTGAACGTAACAGACGAGAAAAAAATTTGGCCTTTAGTTTGTCCTGGGTCTTCGCAGAAGAGAAGGGATCTCCTAGGACTGACTTAGGTTCAAATAAAATTAGTTGTTTAAACTGAACGTAACAAACGAAAACAAAATTTGGCTTTTGCTTGGTCCTGGGTCTTCGCAGAAGAGAAGGGATCTCCTAGGACTGACCTAGGTGCAAATAAAATTTGTTTAAACTGAACGTAACAAAATCTTTATTCAAAAATTCCCCGTAAGTGTAACCCTCAATTTAGATTCCCCCTGAAAATGTCCCTTGTTAAAACAAAATCCCCCTTTATTTGTTTATGAGAAGTCTGTCGGCAGATAATTCAAGAACGATTGCATATTCTCTTATTGGATTAAAAAAATAAATTTTCACTTTGGATAAGGTGGCGCTGTAAAGATACAACTTGAACCTTTCTTAATGGCTATTAAGTAGCCAAGGAAACCTTATCAATTTAATGGCAACTTTTATACGAAGCCCACTTTGCCTTTTATACATATAATATTCAATAATGCAATCCCGTATATCTGAGGCTGCACTCAACGTTCAGGAAGAATTCCTGGGTGGTTATCAAAAAAACGAAATCTCCTCCCCAAAGTAAAGAGGTTCTCTAGTTCTTTAATTTATGTTTTTAACGCACCTCAATTCCTTCACGCATTATAATTTTTGACAGTGCACTCTCGTGTACCGGTTTTACCTGTTTTAAATCCGACTTACGACATTAACTCTTTTTTTTCATTACATTAAACATTAGAGAACAAAAAAAAAGACATTAGAGAGTAAGAACGTAAAATAAAATAGATTATAAAGCAGGGGGGGAATTCTTCGCTCTATTTGTTAGAAAGTAGTCGTATTTATTAATTTTCTCGATAATAGTTATAATTATTTATTTTATTATTAAATACTCAATTCTCGAGTTTTTTGTGTGGATTGAAAAAAAGTGTTCCACATAGAAAGAGAATGAGAAGACGCTTTCTAGTAAAGCGAAGAAGGATTCATCTATGTTAAGACATCTAACGCCCACTCGAACAGGTTTTAACCGTAAGGAGAGATTTTTTACGTTTTTTTAACACAGTTTGTCCTTTCAAATTTTAGACGCTAATACAGCTTTTAAATGTTCATCTGAAAGGGAAAAAATTAATTTTTCAAATATTCAAAATAAAAAATACCGATGTTCCCAATGTGATAAATATGTATGTAGATAAAATAATGTTGACTATTCTTTTAATCTGAATGAAAAAATTTTGTTTAGCCCTCTCCTCTTAAAACTACGGAGAGCAGTTTTTTGTTAGTTATTTAAAATTGTCAAATTTTTCATTTAGATTATAAGAATAAAAAAATTTCTCACTTTTGCCTTTGACGAATTCTGAATTTCCGTCAGCTGACACATTGTGGCTGTCGACAATCACCAGCAGAAGGAACGTCAAGCCAAAAAAGTAAATGGTCGACGGCACTTGTAGACCGTGTCGATTGCTGAACATGATGAGCGCTCATGCCCTCCAAGTACCCATTGGTTTTGTCGAATGAAACCTAAAAATTTGTTGCTCTGAAGAACGTTTAAAATTCGACTTTTCCCGTTTGTCAAAGCCGAATGAATTTCCTCTTGTTGCTGCCATTTCGCTCGATTCACCGATCGCAACACATTTTCAGTCAATTCTCCCAATCCTGTAACATAAACGAAAACAAATATTTAGTACATTGACAAAGTAAATGAGTACATAGTAAAAATTATTATTATTTTAATTATTTAAAAATTGAGAGGGGATGTTAAATGTACAAAAAATTATTTTATTATATTAAAGCAAAATTTTCGTTTTCTAGACGCTATAGTTACTCATGTAGCAACGCGTGTCAAGATTATTGGCAGGTACTTTTGCTGTTTCTTTATGTCTGCGAGAGGAGAGAAAAAAAGAGGCAATGAAATAAAAGACGTGTGTGAGAGAGGGATGAAAACAATGCTGTGAACAGCAGGTGTCGAGTTACGTCGGCTCTTCTCCTCAAAAAGACCCTCTGTCTCTCTTGTTTTGTGTTCGTGGTCTCCGCAGGCACTCTCGAGGTTCGCAAATTCTTCTCTGTTCTTTCGCACTACCTCGCTGTCCAGAAATCTTCTTCCTTTACTTTTTATTTTTGGTCAGATCAACTTGTAACATGATACCAATAGTATGTCATTGAATTTTATTTTATTAATATAAACTTTCGAATTTCTTTTTTAGATCAACATTCAAGTGATTTCATTAAAAATAAAGTCCTCCGCAGAAGCAGGTAATATTGGGTTTCAATTTTTCAAAATTTTTCTTCATGGTTTATTTATAATTGATGAGTTTTTGTTCACAGGTGAATCGTCCAAAGTGCAGATGCTGAGAGGTTAAGGAAAGGAAAAGATATTTAACTTTTGCTTCGTCCTGGGTCTTCGCCGAAGAGAAGGGATCTCCTAGGACTGGTTTAGGTTCAAATAATCTTTTCCTTTATTAAAAGTGTTGTTCAAACTGAACGTAAGAAAAAATAAAAATTTGACCTTTGCTTGGTCCTGGGTCTTCGCTGAAGAGAAGGGATCTCCTAGGACTGACCTAGGTTCAAATAATCTTCACCCCCCCTATAAAAATTCTTGCTTAAACTGAACGTAACACAAATTTTATGAACTATTTTGCACGTAATTAAGAATTAAAAAGTCTGGTATAATTTATTAGCTGGTTAGTTATAAATAAGTATCCTTGTCGCGTGAGAGGGAATTGCAGCTACCGTAATGCCACAGTGGTTATATTTCTTGTTAGTTAATTCTGTGTACCGATGTTAATTATAAGACTCATATTAATCAACACGAAATAAATAAGATTCAAACAAATTTGAGAAATAGTGTTAATTGTCGCCACTCTTGAGATTTGCTGACTTTCCTCGTTCATTTCCTTTTTATTGCATTTTAATAAAGAGAAGTGTATTTATTCTCAAGAATAACAGAGGGAATTTATTTCTTTGATCGTTTCAAATTTGTTTGGATCTTCCTTATGGAGTGGAGTCGTTTTGCACGTATGCATACGTGAGTTAGGTGATCAATTGTACACGATCGATTCGTCAAAAATTTGTCAAGTGGAACCAAGTACACAGTTAAGAACCGGTTTCTTGACATTCCGTTCCGGATGACGCGATTAACGTAAACTGAAACCGAGTGGCGCCACCTTTCATGTTAATTGAAAATTAAAAAAACAAAATTATTCTACTTATTCCATAATTAGATTGAAAGTTAGTACAGATTTCGGGACAAATAAAAAGTACTTTTATACAAAAGAGAAGAAACTTTAAGTACCTTAACAACCGTTTTTCGTCAATAATTTCAGTTAGAGGGATAAAATTTATCAGTCACTGTGGAAACAATAATTTAAAGACAGGGACAAGAATGGAGGACAGAAAAGAAGAAGAAGTTTCTCTTGGGCAAGAAACGAGGAATTTCCTATGGACTTTTGCGAAGAAAGAACCACAGAGGATTGTGGATGAGACTACGAAGTGCCATGAATACCAAGAGAAACTTTGCAAAATAATAATAAAAAAAGAGTCTCTCTCTCCTGTACGACGACATCGGTCGTATTTATCGACACGATCCTGAGGCAGAGGCCGCGCATCCTCTTTCCCCAACCATTTTTGTCCTCTTACTCTTTTTCTGGTCCTCCTTCGCCTTCTCACGACTGCTCCAAGTAGTTTGTAGTATAAGCGGCGTCTTTTGAGTGCGGACCCCAAAGCAAAAAGTTGGAGACACGGCGGTCCTCCGTGTTAACTGCACTCCTTATACATTCATATCCTTGTTCGAGCAACAACCTGCTGATTGTTTCCTTAAAATGCTACAACATTGAATCCGTGTCGCTCGACTTTTTCGGTTATCAACCTTCTCTTTTATTTACCTTTTTCTCTTTCCTATACCGCAAAATTTTAGAATCGCCGCAAAAAAGAAACAATTAAAACAAATCCAACAAAAATATTAGACCACCAAAAACAAATATTCCATAAACCAATCATGAAAAATAACAAATATATGATGATCGAATTTATAATGAAGAATCAAACAAGAAAGCAGATGAAGAATAATCAAGAGACAAGTCAGACGGTTAACGGTAAAGCAGTACGTGACAGAGATTTTGATGAATTGGAGTGCATTTGAACATCGCAGCTCATTCCCAATCTGGAGAGTAGTTCTTGATGTCTTGACCCTTTGAAAGGAAAAGGCTGGATCTAGAACACGACAAAATCGTCGCGATCACATTGGACAAAATGAAAAAGAAAAAAAAAAGTTGCGCTTAACTAACCGAACCACCCAGTCGAGTTAAATGCGACTCACTTTCCAGTTGCTCATATATATGACACTTAATTTTATGTGTCACACGGACCCACGTCACGTGTTACTGTTCGGCATCGCATGACTGGACATCTTAACCGTAATGATATTTTCTTTTTTGATCGCAAAACTTGCAATCGAAACTGAAAGTTAAAAACACCTTTTACTTCATATCACAGTCATATTAATATTGTCATTTTTATTTTTTCTGTATTAATAATTCATGAATTTTTGTTCACAGGTTGATGGTGGGATTTGCCGGTGCTGAGAAGGGTACGCAGGGGAGAAGAAATTTGACCTTTGCTCGGTCCTGGGTCTTCGCTGAAGAGAAGGGATCTCCTAGGACTGACTTAGGTTCAAATAAAATTGGTTGTTTAAACTGAACGTAACAAACGAAAATAAAATTTGGCCTTTGCTTGGTCCTGGGTCTTCGCAGAAGAGAAGGGATCTCCTAGGACTGACTTAGGTTCAAATAATTTTCATCTTCACAGAAAATGTGTTGTTTAAACTGAACGTAACAAATTTACTCATACGACTCTGCAAAGTCACTTTAAGTCTTTAGTTAATTAGAAAACATTCCTTATGTGAATAGTACTTAACAAATCGCATTCCTAATCTTTGTTAGAAATTTAGAATCCCATCCAAAACAGCAAGAGTGTTAGAATCTTTTTTTAAATGTTTGACAATAAAATGCACTTTAGGAAAGTGAAAAAACTTTGCGGTTAGTTGTATTGTTTCACGATCATCTTTCTTGTTTTAGTACCACATGTACACAAACCTTGGTACAATGCTTGCTGCGGAATTTAAGAACTCGAAACAATTTATCCTCGAGGTCAGACTACTCTCGTACGTCTTGAAATCGTGACCACTATAGGACTTGTATTTCGCATAGACTCTCTTTCTCTGTTTCTCCCTCTAGCGTTTACTATTGGTGCGGGTATATAATCTGGCCTCACGGTGTAACCTTTCGGAATACCTCGTCGATCAAACGTCCAAGTTTCCTAAACGCTCCACTCCGGAATTCTTCAAACATAAAACTCGATCCAAGAATTCTGTTCGACTACATTTTTATGTATCCTTTTCTTTTACCCCGCGCAGACCCATAAAACAAAGGGTCGTTTATAGTACCCTCAGAGGGAGACTAAAGTCTAAAAGAAAAATTACCTTTCGAGAATTCTATTATAGAAATTAAATTCCAGAATGTACTTTTTTTTAAAAAAAGATAAGAATTTTTTAATGTTCCACTTGCAGTTTAAGTGACTTTTCATTTAAGTGTTTTTTTTCATTCCTAGAAGGTGCTATATAAAGCCGTTACTTTCAGTTTTCAAGAGATAGTAAATGAAGGCACTTTTGTGGCTCGTGAAGAACATCTTCTTGCATGAGGTTGCATAATGTCTATTATAGTGAACGTAAAGGTTGAAGCTGAGATGAATAAAGAAGAGAGTGACAGGCATTGAAAGAATTTAATAGTATGAGCAATTTGAAAAAAAAGAAAATAAATGCGCCTCCTTGAGTTTGATTTCATGTTGATGATACTTTTATGTTTGATAGGGCCTGACTAACACGGCTACCGACTACTCGGCAGAAACTCTAGAATTACTTTAACACGTTCTAGAAATTTAAACAGCAGCGATGTTATCGATCGTGGCACGTGAACTGGATCGTGCTGAATAAAAACATGATTCAAAATATATATCTACGTTGAAAAGCATTTTAACATATATGTGGGATCTTGATTGGGAGCTAGGAATATATTTTTGAAAAATTCAATTCTTATCATTCAATTTCCGCTCTAGAAATTAAAAAAAATATTGTAATATTAATTTTCAATTGAATTTAACTCTTTTTCGATTAATTTTAATTCTATTTCGATTAATTTTTAATCTAAAATTCTAATTAGGGATACTGTCTATTTAAAATCGCAAGATAATTTGTAAGTGTTTTACCTTTTGTACGAAATTCGAAAATTAATTTTTTTCCTAAGAAAAATAAATAACAATGACGATCGGAATGTGGGCTAACTTTAGAATGTACACTTCATAACCAAAATGTCAGTTTGGTTAAGAAATGTTTTGCCAACAGTGTAATTAAACTTTGGATTTTTATTTTCAAAATCATCAATGTATCCGAATTGAGCTAAATTCCACTTTATTTTCCTTTTCGCATTCTATCAAAATTTTGTGAATTTCATTTCGTCGAAATGAATAATTTAAAAACAATTTTTGGTCTACATATTTCACGCAACGTTAATTCGAGTAAGAAAATTTTTATTTTTCTAAGTTCTATAACTTTTCTTCTGTATAAGTTATGAATTTCATTTAATTTGAAAAATTATTTGTAAACTAAATATTTATTTACTGTTTAATTCTTAATTCAGTTAATATTTTAAACCTAAGAAAGAAATATAACCTTATTTGTAGAATCATCATCGCAAGGCATACATCAGGGGGAGAATATTTTAAGGAACAAATACTTGAGATCGAAATCTCTCAAAAATGTCAAGTCAGACCCATTTTTAAAATCAACAAAACCCAATGATGACAAATTTGAAAGTAACATTGTGAAAGTGTCGAATAAGACAAAAACAATTTACGGCGGTTCGAGAAAATCGACAAAACTAGAAAGAAGTAATTCTTTGGATAGTGTGATTAATGCGTCTAATCATCATATTGTTGGTTTTAAAAATTGCATTTCCAATCGAGTTGATAGCAATGAGAAACAGACGCAAAATTCCAGTAAGGAGAGAAAAATTTCAAAACAAAATTTATTAAACCAAGAGGCACGTTCGTACGCGAAACTTATTGCAAATTATAGTCGAGCAATGGAAACGGATACAATTTATACGAGAGACTTTAATCAAACCTACGGCAGATCGAGTAGTTCAATAACAGATTCGCCATTCAATTCCTTAATTCCGCCATTTTCGAAAATGAAAAAGAAGGAAATAAAAAGTGGCACGATTTTAAATACGAGAAACTCGTCGTCAGCGTCGCCAAAGGATCGTCGTGCTCGTGATATTTGGCATAAAAGTGGAAATCAAAATTCCTTTTACAGCACCGACTCGGATACCTACAAGGAAATTGTGAAAACTGGTGATCACGTGGTGACGAATCCGCAGAATATGAGTAACACTAATGAAAAGCAGGAGTTTAAATTGGACGTTAAGGATGTTCTCGAGTGTGTCGCTGCACGAGCCGATTGGTTAGATCAGGTCATCAAGGCGCACAAGGAACTCAAGACGAAAAATACAATTACGATTCAAAACAATTATAATTCAACCAATGCGCCAAATTTAACCGATCAAACTGTTAAGAAAGTGAGTTCTTTTTTTTTTACTTCATTGCGAATAGAAATTAAGAGCAATTTTACTATTTTTTCTGTTATTTTTTTCTGAACATTTTAGAAGACAAATTTAACAAAATTTTCCACTTTTACAGAATGTCAATGATTCAAAACCAGTTTCATTACTTGCTGTTGACGTTGAATCGCCTATAGAGTCATCCTTTAAACCAGTTATTGACTCGTATGCATCGCCGACTGAGATAAAATCAAATGTGGACCAAGTGGATCGAACAGAATTTAAGACATCATCAAATTCAGTGGAGTCCTCTAAAAATTATATTGAACAAAGCTCAAAATTCACTGGCGAGAAGAAATCAATTTTCGAAACTGAAAATCCAAAAACAAAAGTAATAAATTCTGAAAAGGGAAAAAGCGATTCTGAATCATCAACTTGTGTCAATTTTCAAATAAATGGCAAACCATCATCCGAATATCTCACCGGAAAGAATGAATCAATAAAAGTCGTGAATTCTCTGGAAAAAATCGAGATACGTATACCAATTAGCTTTTTATTTTCGGGCAAAAAGAATAAAGATGACGACGAAGATGATAAAATTCAGAAGATCAAGAAATCCGATTCTACCCTAAGTCTTCAGATTTCGGCTAAAATTGAAACGGTCGAGGAACATCAAAAAGTGGCAAAAGAAGTTTCTCCAGTACAAAAATTGGATTTAAAAACAAATGAGAAAGTACAAAAAGCAGAAAAATCGTCAGTATTGGATTTGAAGTCAAAAGAAAAGGCTCAGAAGTCAGAACTAGATTTAAAATCCAAAGAAAAGGCACAAAAGTCAGAATTAGATCTGAAATCAAAAGAAAAGCCTCAAAAGTCAGAACTAGATTTAAAATCCAAAGAAAAGGCTCAAAAGACAGAATTAGATCTGAAATCAAAAGAAAAAATCACCACTGAAGAAAAGACGACACCAAAAAACTTGGCAAAGAATCCCGACAACGAAACAATGAAAAAACAAAAGAAAACTATGAATTCGCCAATTGAAGAGGCAATGCAAAAGCAAAAAGAACAGAAAGAAGAGAAAATTACAGTACCATTGGCAATTGAGAGGAAAAATTCATCCAACATAGAAACAATGAAAGCGAAGCAAGAGTCACGAACAATTGACAAGGTGACGACAAAGACTGCGATTGATCAGAAAGTGGTAAAGAAGTTAAACGACAATGTTACTCCTGTCGTTGTTGGCTGTAAGGAGAACAGGAAAAAAACACTAAATCCCACTGGTTCATTGTTAAAAACAAAATTGAAAAACCCAACCGAAGAAGTGTCCTCGAAAAAAACAATTGCCTCATCGATCACTGAAGAAAAGTACAGCGCAACTAAGGAGTCAAGTGAAGCGTCGAAAATTTATCACACAATGGATCATGGCAAGCAAAGAACGATGATCAACATTGATTCAAAGGATCCTTTAAAATTGCGAATTGACAATAAAATCGATTTTTCAACGCGAAAGGACACGAAGACACGGCGCGATAATAATAACAACAACAACAATAACAAAAAAGACATTCCCCTTGAATTAAAACCCCTGGAGAAGAAAAAAGATGGTACATTAATTGATTATGGTCTTAAAGTTGCTACTAGAAAAAATAAGGAACAACCAATCAAGGCGACAATTAAGGAAATTTTGACACCTAAGGAGAAGAAATTTGGTAATTTTCCAAATGAATCGTTGAAGGCTCAGCAAATTCAGCCGAAGAAGGAAAATAATCATCAAGTCATTGGCGATTCAAAGGGGAAAAAAGTAGCGAAAACTATTTTATCTGTAGCAACCACTGATGTGGAAGCACCAATTGAAAAATTTGCGGAAAAGGAAAAATTCGTGGAATATAAAATGATTCTAAAATTGCAGGATTTCGAGGAGAATCATATATTTTCAGGAACGAAAAGTTCACGGGGAAATGATTCAAAAGTTAGTATTTTTCTTAATTAGTTTCTAAAATTTTTTTAAGAATTCAATTATTTTTGGAAAATTTTAATAAAATTCAATAATTAAATGTTTAATCTCAATTGTTAGGAAAAATCATTATTTTAAAAACTTAAAAATTAATTACAAATTTACAATCAATAATTTTACCCCCTCACCCTCCCTCCCACATAAAATAATTGAGCTCTAATTACATTAACAAAATAAATTATTTTAAAATTTTCGAATTTTCTCCCAGAATGCAGCAGCAGCAGGTGTTTTAAAATCATCAATGTCGGCGCGATCAGAAAGAAAGAATACAACCGTGAAACCCGATAATAAAGGGTCCCACGCAAAGACGCAGAATTCAACGACGATCATCGATAGGGGTTTGGTGGCCGTGCAAATTGATGATTACTCGCGGAATCATCAGTCGACAGGCAAAATAAATTCAATGAGAAAAAGTCCCATGAAATTATTTTCCAAGACGAGTCAATGCAACGATGGCGCAGCACGAAGTGCCGATTATGTCGAGAGATTAGCGAAGACATCCTTAAAAAAATCATTATTTTCCGAAAAATCCATGACAATCAGCAGTGCCTCATTATTGAGAGATAAATTTAAAAGTTCAGATAAGGAAATTTTTTATTCAAGTTGGCTGCAAAATTACAGTGCTAATGTAAAAGTTAGTGAATTAAATCGATGAAACTATAACTATAAAAAAATAAAAAAAAATACTATAAAATATAAAAAGAATAAAAGAAAAAATAAAAGTTATTGTAGACGGACCTTTAAAATATCGCCGAACTTTAATAAAGGGATATAGAAGGTAATTTTTGTTTGAAAGTTTTTTTTACTGAGTCCTATAACGTTTCGTTAAGTTCTCTCCTTCAGGGGACGTTAGACCTTTAAGGTTCGTCCACAATAACGTAGAAATTCGACCTAGTAGCAAATTAAGGCAATATCCAAAGCTATTTGTGTAGTCCTTCCTCGTTCAACAATAAAGTAAAAAAATTCAATTTACTGTAAATAGTTATCAATGATTGTAGGAAAAATACAAAAGATGAATTTAAAATGAAAAAATACATGTTATTAGAAATCGAAAAGAGCGATTACGGTAAAATTACAATTTGCAAATATTTCCCCATAAAAATCTCAGTGTAACAATAAAAAATAAATAAAAAAATTAATAAAAAACAAAAAAAAAATTACTAAATATAAAAGAGAAAACGACTTCTAAAAAAAAGGAATAAATTCTCTTTCTCCTTTTTGGCATAATGCCGATGCGATGAATTACCACAAGTGTGAAAGTATTTCCAGCATACAGCGAATAAAATGGTCCGGTTTATTAGACACACAACTACTGTCCTAACTGCCAGTGCAGTGAGTTTTATTGATCATGAAACTCATGAAGATTGGGTAATTAAAATTCTCATTAAAACCCCCCAGCCCAGCGGCATCTTGAAACGAATTGCAGACAATGCTGACTTGAACGAGGTCGTGAGCCCACCAGAAATAGAAGGTATAGAGAGAAAGAGAGAGAGAGAGGGGGGGGAGAGGAAAAGATCTTTTGCCGAGTAGTAGCAGAAGAGCACAAGAGATTCGATATTACAGCCAACCGCGGCCATAAAGAACCAGAAAAGATCTCGCCATATCTCTTGCTTTCAATCAAAAAAAAGAAAAAGAAAAAAAAGTCCCTCCAAAAGCGATAAAAGGAAAGCTCTCAAACGAGAAGAATGCAATATTAACATTTATCTGATCATAATTTTTCCACAATAAACGCTTCATCATCATGACGACGTTGATGATGATGATGATGAAGGAAAGAAATATTTTTCGAAAATTCTGGAATATTCTTCGACTTGTAATATTACACCGAATATTGAAATTCAACTAAGTAGAAAGGCGTATTCTTTGGATAATGGTTCGTTTACGATGCTAACTTTTCGGTTTGCGTTGTAAACGGACCTTAATGCGGATTGGAAACAATGAAAACAGTACAGTTTGCACTGTGAACGGACATTAAAGCGAACTATTCTGTTTGCACTGTAAACGAACCTTAATGCTAAGTATTCTGTTTACATTGTAAACGGACCTTAATGCGAAATATTCCGTTATCATTGTAAATGGACCTTTATACGGAAACTACGCCATTTTGCAATCAGTGAACGACGAATATTCTTCTAACAATTTAAATCCTGATGTTGACTTTATTCAATAATAATAATAGTAATAAAAACAAAATAATAATAACAACAAGAATATGAATAATATGAATAATGATAACAACAACAATAATAATAATACGAGGCCTTTAAACGGATTTACGCAGGTGTTATTAATTTAAAAACTTAAAGATTATTTTTAATTTAAAAATAATAACAATAGTAATTCACAAGTCCCATGATAGAATAAATACGGTACGAAATAAACTTCGAGATTAAAATAGTAAAAAAGGAATTTTTATCCAAACGATAAATTTTCCCTTCCAAGGGGAGTGATCGAAGAATTTTTAGCGCATATGCTTATTTTTTTCTTTTTCTTTTCTTGCTCTTGGGAATTTAAATTAAAAATAAAAGAGCACTCTCATTCTCTCGGTCATCGGTCAAGAGAAGACCTCCAAAATCTCGCGCAATGGGAGAGATAGTGAGGAGGGAAAAGTTGCGGGAGTCCCGCTGCGGTTAATTTAGTAAATCCCCAAGCAGTTGGCGTGTGCAGGTAGACGAATTCTCTATATCTGTTAATTTCTGTCCATCTCCATCATTTTTTTCTCTCTTTTTTTTGTTCTCTCTCTCAATTGGAATCCTGAAGATGACGGTACCAGAGCATCGCTTGGGAAAATATTCCAGGGCGGGGGACTTTTACCAAAAAAAAAAAAAAACCAGAAAAGGTCAATATGTTCAAAACAATGATTTTAATTCCAGTTTCTCTTAATTTCTATACAACATGGGAGTTGAGAGAACGAGACGAAGGAATCTTTCCCAGAACTATTCATCACTGTCAAGCTATTTAGAAGTTTACGAGTCGATCGTAAAAAAAATTGACATAACATAGACTAAAAAGGGTCTGGAGTGGTAATTTTATATTTCTATTATGCGCGACCTTTCGTTCTGAAATGCTCGAAGGCAAAATAAATGTATTTCACACCTGTAAATTTTTGTTTTACGACGATTTAATGGGAAATTTTTGTTTCACCCTGGATGAAATGATAAACATAGATGGGTGACGAGCTGGGTAGAAAGGCTCCGCCGCCAGAAGGCGCGCATGAAAAAAAGTATACTCAATTTTTATGCTATTCTTCCGGTTTGCCAGAATTTTGAAAAGTGTCATTTCTATCATCTTTAGTTCGTGACGTACGAATATGCATAGGTCACGGAACTAAAAACATTTGGATAGAGATGCCACTTTTTGGAAATTCCGTCAAATCGGAAAAATAGTATGTATTTATACTTTCCGCTGTAACCTTTAGCAGAAAAAAGCAAAACACACCTTAAGGTCATTTGTGACGTTTATCCATTTTGGAGTATCAGAACATAACCTCAAAAAAAAGAAAAGCTGTTTGAAAATTCCGACTAAAGGTCTACATCTAAAAATCAAGTCCCGAGGAGTATGTGTAAGATAAACGTATGAGCGGATGTGAAAGGTCATCACAAGTCAGGCTAAGGTATAAGTAAGAGTCAAGGAGTAACAGTTAAAGGCAAAATGGTGGAACCAAGCGAAGGCATAGAGGAAAATAAACGACCAGGTACGGCTTTTCGTCGACCCGGATCTAGCGTATTCGCGACACGTATATTCCATATCTGTAAATGTATGTTCGCCGATATGTGTGCATGTGAGTGTAAACACGGCAATACGATCGGTCCATGTGTATATAATATATAGTACTGTATATTTATAGCCGAGTTTCAGGTCCCACTTCGCAAGGACGACCGGGGGCGCCCCCTTCTCTTTTCATTCGACGTGCATCCGATCATCCTTTGTTTGTTTTAATTATGTGCACGTCGCACGCCACTAGGACGTTAATAACTTTAGCGCAATTTTTTTTTTTCAAGCGTCTGTTGTTTCGGAACTTCTGCTTTGTACCGTTAGGGTACAATTCCTCCCTCTCTCAAAATTCTCGGAACTCGAAAAAAAATTTCTCAGAAAAAAATGTCAGGATCGTAACAATTTCGAAACTGACGTAAACATAACCTTAAAATTTTTTTCCGAACGAGACGGTAATGTCGAGTGTTATTCCATTGAGTGGATCGCACCGCATTTAGCGTATTCTGTTTCGAATATGCCAGAAAAAATATTAAAGAAGAGAAAAAGAATAATAAAAATCGCAAGAAAAAGTATATGTAGGCAGCAGAAGTTAGGGAAAAGTGTATATTCTTCAGACCAGGAGAAGAAGAAAAATGAGACAGAGCAAAAGAAGTGATAAAAAGGATAAGGATATAAAATTGATATACAGTATAATCCTCTTAGGTGAGTGGAGTTTGAGCGTTGGTAATCTTCACGTGGCACATGAATATGTCCATAATATAGGAATTTTATGATAAACCCTTCAAGCACTCTTAAGCTCTTTCTTTTCGTTTTTGGAATTTTAATTACAGCACACAATCATGAAAGTAAGAAAAGAATATGAAAGAAAATTAAAAAATGGGAGACCGGACCTTTTTAGTTTTTACACTTGCCACCAGGACCCGTATCTAGGTAAGATAACCTAACCTACCTAACTTATCTATAGATACACTCAATAACATATATGCTTTCCTTCCGGTTTGATCAACTTTTTGAAAAGTGGTGTGCCTTAAAAATTCTATAAAACTTTTTTTAACTCTATGGCTTAGGTTTATGGTTTAAGTCCATAAACTTAAAACATTCTTATAGAAGGCACACCACTTTTTAAAAAGTTGGCCAAACGTGAAGAAAAGCATATATATTGAGTGAACCTATCTAGTTCGGTAGGTTAGGAAAGTAAAGTGAGGTTAGGTATCTTACAAGAGAGTGTATTTGGATTTTTCTTTTCTCAAGTTCGGTGTGGGAATTTCTCATCATCTATAGGTTTGGGGGGGAGTAAAAAATGGTAAACACATAAAAGGAGTTGAAATTTGTAACAAGATCAAAGACGCTGAGGGATCCGAGTGTTTCCTGGTCGATGGCTCTCGCCATGTTTAACGACTTTGTCCAGCCGGGCTAATTGAGTGGGCATTGATACGTCGCTTCCCTTTAAATCGATTACATTAAGGTGAATGTGAAGAATGCGGCCTCCCTCGCTTGTAAACACATATTGCCGGTCATTTACCTTTTCTCACCAACTCTTTGCTTCTTAGAGGAGTTATTCGACGTATTGTACATTTACAAGTGCAACCAACGGAGAAAGAGAGAGACATAGAGCAACTTCAAGTGGAATGAAACAATTGCGAGGCAAGGAGAGCCGATCTCAGTGAGCAAGATGTCTTCTCTCTTTTTCTCTCTCTTTCTTCACTCACTCTCTTTTTTCCTCTATCTTCTCTCACTCGCTCTTTTTATTCCTCTCTCTTCTCTCATTCGCTCTCTTTTTCTCTATTTCTCTCTTATAGATAGAGAAAAAGGGGAAGAGAAAGAGAGACAAATAGAGAGAGACTAGAGAGAGGGGGGAATATAGAGAAAAAGAGAGAGAAGGAGAGATATGTATTAGAGTAATTCCAGGATAATGGGGTAATTGCTTTGTGAATCTCTACGGAGCCGCCTTCTCAAAGACACCCTTTTCCTTTTTTGTATTTTGCAATTGTCTGCGTAAACGTATATGTATCTTGATGCCTTTTCTGTAACTAAGGATAATCGACAATTATTGGTTTCGTTTTCGCTCTATCTACGTAACGGAATTTTCTTGTTTTGTTCGCGAAAAACTTTGCCAATAGTTATATATTTAAAAACAATTCTAGTCTTCTATTATACGGGAACGCTTATTAGGCAACATTACAATAATTTCAATAAAGGGGAATTTCTCGAAAGAATTTTAACAAAAATAAGTTATAAAAGACTAATATCTTCTAAAGGTTAATAAAAAAAAACTTAGACGTTACTAAAAAATAACCCATAAGTAAAAATAGGTATCATCAAAAAAATAACCTATAAGTTACAAAAAAAACTAATAAGTTAACTAATGAGATAACTTATAATTTAGAAAAAAAGTAATAAGTAAATAAAAAATAACTTATAAGCGACAAAAATACTAATAAGTTACTAAAAAACTAACTTATTAGTTACTTTCGATTGCGAATATTAAGACATTGAATGTACTGGGTATTTAAATGCGCCTTTCGATCGCAGCGCTCCGAGTGGCAAACTTTCGTCACTGGTCCCTTGACAAATCCGCAAGTGGTACCCCAAAAAATTTGTTCCCTATGGTAGAAGAATTTTCTTATAGAAAACAGGTGAAGAAAAAAAAATTTAAGAAGAAGAAAGAGTTACAATTCAGTTTCACTTTCCATTTTTCCAATAAAAATATAAATACTTCGTGAATTTGAAGAATAAAGTGCGTATTATATAACAATTGATTAAAAAGTATAAACCTATAAATTAAGTTATAATGACTAAATCGTAAAACTGTCGCGATTCGAGTAAAAATACGATAATAAATTTGCTGTCGTTATAAACATCTGCCAAAGCAATACTATTAAAAATTTTTGCAATTATTCCCCTGCTATTGACTTCTATTATTCTCTTATCGCAAAATATTTTCTGCAGTGCTATTATATATCAACGCACCTGTGCTCTAACTCCTTGTTTTTTTGCGAAAAAAATAATTCTTATCAACTACGAATGTTGACCATTAATGAAAATTCTCGTTCTCCTTTCTTTCAAAAATTAGAACAAGAAGAAGAAAATGAAAAAAAGATTCCTACTCATTCTCGGAAAATTTTAACAAAACATTCCAAACGATTCAATTATGAAAAATTTTTCGAAATCCACTTTTTCAATTTATATATTAAAAAAAAGTACCGCGATATTTATTTAAAAATTAAAAAAAATATGTTTTTTCAAAATATGTTCTATTTCTATAACTCTTCGCACACGTATACATAATGTAATACTTTCTATCATCATAAATTCCGCGTCAACTTTTTATGTAATTAAAATTTTAATGCAACCTAAAGGTCGGACATTGCACTGTATATATATGATATGACGAAACTGTTATTTAAAATGATGCATTTAAAAATACAATAAATTAGTCCCGAACTCAATATATATAAATGTGTGCGGTGTATGTTTTCAGTGCATGTTCGGAAAACGAGTTTTCTATGTATAGTCTTGCAATAAACGGAGAGAGAGAGAGAGAGAGAGGGGAGATGGATGGAAAAAACAAGATCGCCATATAAAAGTGTCATGCCGTAAGAACCTTTCCTTATATATATTAGTTTGAAGAACAAGCGGTGAAAAGAGAAACTGGATTAAAATGTGGCGCTAATCAACAAACATATGGGTTAAGAATATTCTCAGCTTTTCGCACAATCGAATTGTAACAATTTTTGTTTCCAAAACGAATTTCATTTGTTCAAAATTTTACTTTTGTAAAGTAAATTAAAGTAAATTGAAGTTAATTAAAGTAAATTAATTTAAATTAAAATAAATCAAAGTAATTTAAAACTTGAAATCCTAAACAAATTTTAAGTTTTAATTCACTTTAATTTGTCTTTACTTTAATTCACTTTTAATTTACTTTAATTAAAGTAAATTAAAGTAAATTAAAACTTGAAATCCTAAACGAAATTCAATTTCTAATTCACTTTAATTTGCCTTTTTGATATGAACTTAGTTTTCAAACTCTTTGGTTTATTTAAAAAAAGATTTCGTTAAAATTATACTCTTAATTTCTGGTTGTAGATAAAATTTAGAAGAACGAATCTAGACAAAAAATTCGAGGTTAAATATGGAGATGACTTTCTCCACCTGAGAACGCCAAGGTCACCGCCAGGTGGCACTTTGCTTGATAAAATCAAATCATCCACATTCGAGTGAAAAATGACAAGAAAATAAATAACAATTGATTTTTCAGTAAGATGATTAATAATTTCCTTTATGGAATTATTAGTCTCGAGAAGAAATGCATTGAATTTATTCATCCAAATGTTTTTAGTGTCAACTGCAAAAAGTGAATAAAACTCGAATGATTCGAATTTTTGTTTTTAAATGTTTGTAAGTATCCGTCGAGAGTTATTATTGGAAAAAATTCGACAATATGGCAAAAGGAATAGATTTGTGACAATGTAACCAGTTTCGCTGACCAGTTGCATTCTAAATAAATTTTTGCATACACATTAAACTCTCTCGCAGAACAGAAAGTGAATGCCATGTGCATATCTTTCAAGTAGGAACAAAACGATTGTAACTATGATTATTGAACTGTAAATTTGTTTAACAATTTTCATAAAAAGAAAAATTCTCCCAACGTATATATATATAATGATGCTGAAAAAGATCTTTTCTAAATCTAAAAATCTAAGCCTTATATGAAGATTAATTTTAGCTAAAAATCTAAGCCTTGTATGAAGATTAATTTTGACTGCGAAAAAGAAAACAATTTTTTGCAAAAACTTACTTCTGAAAATAGTGGAAACAGACAAGAACTTGTTCCTAAAGATCATAATTCGATTTTTTGGGTTTTAATATATAAGATTTAAGGTAATAATTCTCTAGGTGTGGATTACGAGAAGTCACTTGAAATTTTCGAATAAATTCGCACTTTCGCACTTTTTTTTTGCACCATGAAAAAAATTGGAGTCAGCTGACTTGGTGTATGATGTCACCATACACTGATCGACGTTGAAACACACACGTTCGACGTGCGTTCTCTAAGCAATGACTCCCACTGGACCAACGCCTACATGTGTACGTCACGATTGGTGCTTCCTTTCACATTTTTTTTTCAAATATTCATTTTTCTTTTCTTTCTCCCATAAAGCCATTATTTTCTTATTAGTCTTGGGATTTTTCCCCCCCAAGCCTCCGAAACACCCACGTCGTCGAAAATCATATACAATATTATGGATTTCCATGGAGAAAATTAAAAAAAAGTTTGTTTACAATATTTTTCTTGCTGTTTTCTTCAGTTATGCAATGTTTACGATCTACTTTCCAATGCTGTAAAAACAGAATCTTACCGACAGCTTCTTTTAAAATTAAGAAAAGGTTTTAAATTTCAGAAAATGTTTTCTTATTAAAAACAGTTTCTTTAATTTAAATATTGGAATTTGAAATTGAAAATTTAAAACTGTAGTTCAAAACTGTTATTTAAAATTGTACTTTAAAATTGAAATTTAAAATTGTAACTTAAAATCGTCATTTAAAATTGAAAATTTAAGTTTTCAAAATTCTGTTTCACAATAAGTAAAGTTATGTTTATATATTTATACGAATGCTTCTTATCCTTTATAGGAAGAACATTTCCAGGTTCATAAGGCTATTAAATCTCCAAGAAACTTATAAACTTTATTGGTGTATTCATATAGAACTGGTTTTCTTCCTGCTCTGAACAATATCGAACCACGGGTATTATTATTCTTTAGATGTAAGAAAAAAAATGCAAATTGTTTATTAAACCAACTGAAGAAGTGAATTTCACGCTCGAGAAGAATTATATCCACCACCCTTTTTCTTCTTCTTCTTTTTTGAAATATAATCCTTATAAACAATATTTTACCTATTCAATTTAAAAGTAATTTCTCCTTCTTCATATAAGGAGAGATTTTAATAACTTAATTTTCCCGGTTCAACGGAATATAATTTTTACGAGGCAAATATAATTGGAACGCACACAACTATAAAGTTATAATTTTACAGTTTTACAATACGAGAGAAATGAAAACAAAAAATCCAAAGTCTTAAAAAATACCAAAATTACAAAATCCTATTTTTTCCAAAGAATTCCTTTAAAAGTTTTCCTTTAATAGAAAATTTGTCCTAGAATATAAAAAATTAAGACCAACACTGTTTTCTTCAAAGTATCAAATTGATACTAAAGTGGATCAAAATGATGCCAAAAATTTAGATCAATTTTCTATTTGATCCACATTTTGGGTATCAATTCATTGCAATTTGATACTTTGAAGTTAATAGTGAAAAAAAAGAATCAAAATTATTGAAAAACAACATTTTAGATTCGTTTTTTTGCTTTCAATTGAATTTCTGCAGAAAAACGGGAAAAGAAAAAAAATTCTATTTAAGAAACAAATTCCAATGAATGTTCAATTTCGATCTTTCGAATTTTATAAAATTATTTTTAAAAAATGTCTATTTTGGAATAGGTAACAAAAAAAAAATTTATCACTAAAATGTTTTGCTATGGTAGTAAAAATTTTAGCATAGACGACAATTGTTCATATAGGAATACGAAAAATAAAGTTTATATGCGATAAAAAAAGTTGTAATGTAAAATTGAAAAAGGAAAATAAAATTTTTGATGCGAAACGCGTCTGGGCGCATTAGTCTGAATAATAATATCGAATTCCTCCGAATATGTGCAGAAAAGGAGTCGATCAAGTTTTCTTAGTCTCTCTCCGCAAAATACACATTCGTGAAAAGACACTAAAATTATTTCTTTCTGACGAAATACGCGGAGAAATGCGATAAATGTTGAAAACTTGTAGCCAGAATAAAATACTCAATAAAAATGTTTTAAAAAATGTTCAAATTAAATGTTAAATGTTTTAATTTCTGCTAAATTAAAATTTTAAGTTGTCCAATTTTTCGAACTTAATAATAATCATAATTTAATAATTTACAAATTTAAGAACTTTACAAATTTTTTAAATTTAAAGTATTAAAAATTTCAGAAATCTAAAAATCTTTTAAATTAAATTTTTTAAAAATATTAAACAAATTAGTATAAATAATGTCGACTGTAAAATATTAGGATAACTGTATTCCCCTAATATTTTCTATTCGACATTATTTTTCTTAAATTCATTTCATATTTTCCTGCGCCTAGATGGCGTTGGTGTTGCTATTCTTAAAATGGCAGGGTTTCTATACGTATCTAAGGTCCAATCTGGGCTATGTTCCCTAATTTATCTTAAAGTTAGTGTTTAACAAAAAAAATCTGCAATTAAAGTACAATTAAACTCTTCCCTGACTATTAAATTGAATAAATCTATTAAACATCATTGGATAAATGAACAAAAGGAGAAAATATATCCAGGAAAAAAATTCAGTTTTCTTCCAAAGAGTTAGGAAAACGTAAGATGTGAAAAAAATTAAAACACCATAAGACTTGTGAGACATATTAAATTACGAAGAAGTTGGATTCGAACACCTTGGACATATGTCAAGTGGAGGGAAGTAATCCGAGAGAAAAGAGAAAGAGAGTATGGGTAAAAGTCGTCTTCGTCGTCGTCTTCGCCACTGCTACCGCACCGCCTCTTGTCAATTAGAAGCGACATTCGCGCGACAAGAAAAAAACCCGACCGGGCTATTACTGCGAAGCGAAGAAGGAGACAGGGATTCGGGAGAATAACATTAACATAGAAGAGATGAAAGGGAGAAAAAGAAAGAAAGAGAGAAAGAGAGTGAGAGAGAGAGAGAAAGGTGAAGCTACAAGAAATTACCGATTCTTCTACAATGCCACATAAAAGATCGAAGCAAGAAATCAATTCGAATTTCGTGAAACCCACGAATTCTCTGCTTTTCCATTGAATCAATCGAAAGTTCGCGCCTTCCAAAAACGATCGAACTGTTAATTAACCGTGTAAATAACGTTATTGCCTCGGCTTCTTCATTAGTCCCTTTCATTTCTTCACTTGACACTTGATTTTTTTCTGTTTGCTTGTTTTTTTTTCATACAAATTAGTAAAAAAGATCCTCACACCTTATTGAGATGTTGTTTTTTCGAATTTTCACCTGAAATTGGTTTCTGCCCTTTCTTCTTCTTGTTTCTAGTTATTGTTCTTCTTCTAGGTTCCTGCAGTCATCTTCTTTATCTTCTATTTTTCTTTTTCTAGTTTCTTCTTTTCTTTTTGGTTATATGGATTCGTAATTTTCGAAAATTGATGGTAAATTTTCGATACTGTTCGGAAGAAACTATAAAGATGGTAAATTTTACCGTACTGCTAGAAAAAACAGTATGTATAGCAAACTTTACAATACTCCTCGGAAAAAACAAATTGTATAGTAATTTTTACCATACTGCTCGAAAAACACAGTAAGGAACGGTATCTATTCGCAAAAACCCCATAGGCGAAATGCTAGTGGAGCGAATCTTTTTTATTATTTTTTTCAGTGTAGGACGAACGAAATGAAAGGCTAACATTATGACTAGTTCACATATTGGTAGGTCTACATGTGCATACAAATTAGTGCAAGTCCACAATTACGTCAATTATGCCCCGCACGATTGCCGTATATTATACATACAGTTGACATATACCAATATGATTGCGGGGGTTTTATGGAGATTAGAAATCAATGAGAGTTATCATTTTCCGAACCTTACGTTTTAGATTGATCACCCTCTAGTGATTTATTATGAAAAATCCACCTCACAACTGAAGAAAGACATACATCACACACAAGTTTCTTCTGATTTATTTTTTTACCTCATTTTATATTTTTTACGTCATTTTTAATTCTACCTTCGTTAAAAGTTTCTATATACTATACGTTTATAAACAGAATTACAGCAAAAAAGGCAAAAACCAAACAATTTGCTGTATGAACATAACCTAAAAAATTGTTTTCCCCTCTTTCTTCACTGCTGGGGAAAAAATTAAATAGAGCTACCCTCGTATTAACAAAAAAGTAAGAAACGAAACATTTCAGATCAGATTTCTTCCAATCGGCGAATTTTGAGACAAAACAAACTTGAAAAGCAATTACACAGTAAAAAGAAAGTCTAAAAGCAGCCTTAAATTAAGATGCAACATTTTTAAGGCAGTCAATGCTGAATTTACGCACGTATTTTGTATCGTTCGACATTATAGTAGACAGTGCTGAATTTAAGACTGATATTAAATTAAGATTTACTTTTTACTGTGTATTGGAGGTAAAAAAAGGGTTTTTTTATTTTAGAAATCCGAAGCAAGAGAAAAGTGTACAAGCAATCGGGGTTAAAAATAGAAGACTAAGGAGACTCTTGTTCTTTATCATAGAGAAAGATTTCACGAGGAGACTTTAATGCTCTTGCTGCGAGTGGAAAAGAAGACGAAAAAGCTGTTGTGTATACTGTCGGACCTGAAGTGTAGGCTTGGTTCGGGTTGAAAACAGAAACTTTAGGTGTGTGTTGTGACAGTAAATATAGGTGTGCTACAAAGTGGTGTGTACGGGTGACCATATCTGGTCACCATACCGGTCCAGCATCGCAGCCAACTCCAATGGTCCTTGACGCCCACCCTTGAAGCGCACAACAGTGTCTACACCTACAGTCGACATACTGCACCCTCGAGAACCTAACAACAACAAAACAGAGAGAAGATTCCCTTCCACTTCGTTTTCTCTTTGAATTTAAATACATAAAAGGGTTAGTCTCATTCTCTATTGACACAAGTTCTCTCTTCTATTTTGATAGAAAAATAAAAAACTACTAATAGACAAAAAAAAAATAAAATAAAAATTTTATTTTTAACATTTAAAATCTTTATATTTTTATATTTTTACTTATGATCAAAATCTACCGAATCATGTGGCTATGGAAATAAATCGAGAATAAAAGTCCGAACGACGCCAATAAGTAATTAATCCCTAATTAGAGCAGCTAAAACCGATTTCTTCCTTTTTTTTCCTCGTTAGTGGAAAACTGATTTCTAATTGACTTTAATTTGAAATCAAGTTGCGGAGACAAGTCGTAACACCATTGTGGCTAAGGACAAAGTTCTTGGGAGCACTCTTGCATAATTGATTGACGTTTCAATCGATCTTCTCCAAATTGGATTCAAAGAAGCGAAACCACTTTCACAATTTGGTTTTAATTAACAATTGCTAGTGGAAAACAATACACAATTATTCGTTTCTTTTGCAGCAAAGTTCTTCGAGTGTCGTTTGAAAATCGGAAAAACCAAATAATCATTTTGACTGTTAAAAACAATAAAAAAATATTTAGGATTAAATTAACAATGAAAATTAAAATTAAAACTGAAATTAAAATTCAAATTAGAATGAAATTTGCTTTACTACTAACTTGAAAGTTAATTGCGACGAATAGCAACAAAATTGGGTGAAATCATAAGTTTCTGCACGCACATGTGCTTAAAATTCATTCACATGTGCATTTTGACTCTACTTTTTAAAGTTACAGCAAAAAATAAAGTTAGCCTTGCGACTGATAACATGAAAATATCAAATCATAAATTGATGTACGCACATGTGCAGAAAACACGTTCACATATGCAGAAATTACACGCACATTTGCAGAAAACACGTTCACATGTGCACAAAATACAAGCACATGTGCACAAAACACATGCACATGTACACAGAACACAAGTACATTATTTTCTAATATCAATTTGATTCCCTCTTTCGTCTCTTTTTGATATACTTTCGTCTCTTTTTAAGTTTCTAAGTTTTAAGTTTTAAGTTCACAGTTTTGTCCCAATTTGAACTCTCCAGTGCAACTTAATTTGAATTTCGAAAAGAAAATTTCCATTGCCGTGTGTGGGAGATCGAGCACTCTAAACTTCGAAACCTCTCTCTAACCTTAGGAAAAGGATTCTTAATCTCTACTCCTTGGGGTCAGCACGAGCCGGTGTCTATGTCTACAACTCGAAAGATCTTCGAAGATAGTCCCGGCTTATGGGAACTTGTGTGCATGCTAAAGAAGAAGAAGAACTGCAGAAGATATTCTCTCATAATAACTATCGATAATCTCCTACTTCTCTTCGAATATTAATTTTCCTCCATTATGAAGCATTTTTTTTTTTTTTGCTGTTTCACTCAAGTTCATAAAAATTCCAACATTTTTTTTCGAGTTCCTAAAAAATATTCTCCAGCATGAAAAAATACTTTTCTCTTTTCAATAATTGTCTTAAAAAAAAAAACGAAAAAAAGGTAATAAAGATATGCCGCGAGGTTTTATAAGATGTAAAAGTTTTGTATTTACCCGAACGAACGGTACTTTCTCCACATTAGCGGTCTCGAAAAAAAAAGAAACTCGAATATGCATTGTTGATTTTTTTTATTCTCCATTTGAGCATGATTTCTTTGGAAATTGATACTTTAGTAAACTGTAATCAAGAATTATTTGATTAATAATAATAAAAAAAGGTGGAAAAGAAGCAAAAAAGGAAATAAAGGAGAAAAAATAAAGGAGGAAGAAAGTAATGAAAGAGAAAAAATAAAGGAAGAAAAAATAAAAGAAGAAAAAATAAAAGAAGAAAAATAAAAGAGAAAAAAGAAAGGAAGAAAAACAAGAAAAAAAATAAAGGAAGAAGAAAATAATAAAAAAAAAAAGGAAAAAACAGAAAAATTAAAATCAAAAGAGAAAAAAAGAACAGCAATTGCAGAGGTGAAATAAATCTTTGGATTATAACTACAAATTTTCTCGTCAGATCTCAAAGGATTGTGGACAGATAAAAAAAAATAATATCGAGTGCAACACGAAAACGCAGTTTTGCTTGAACAATGATAAAAGCATACTTTGCGTAATAGTATGAGCTTCTAAACCTTAAGTCAATCTAGACTATCAGTATAAACACACATTTATCTTGCCTGTCGCAGCGAGTTCTTCGAATAGAGAAAGCTATCCGATAAAAAATGGTATAAACGACAATTTATACAAGTCGACAACATTGAGACTTGTAAAAAAAAGAATTCACTTCAAACTAAATGCAATTTTAAACCATATAAAAATTTTCCCTCACCAGATTACAAAAAAAAAAAAATGTTTCCACGTCCCAAATGACAATTTTTTGAAATTCACATTTTTTATTCTTTTTTTTTTTGTAAAATTCAACTTTACCCTAAGAATTTTAAAAAAAGGAAATTATAGTCGCTTTGAAATTGATTTTAGCAGATATTAAGATGATGGAAGATGATGGTTTTAGAAAAAAAGTACTCAAAAGCTGATTACGAGTAAATATAATAGCTAAAAGGCTTAACCTCATTCTTATTCAATGATGACGTCAGAATTTTGCCTTTCGCTTGGCTTTGAACCTTCCAGGATCTCTTGAGATGTGCAACTAGGTAATATTGAATATATTGGCTAATCATTGTTGGTAATAATTCAAGGCTCGTAAATGGAGAGCGCGTGAAAAATTGTGGTATGCATTCCTCGCATGCAAAAACGCTGTATTATTGCCTCTATTCGTTTTGATATGTCAATAGAAATACAAGAAACGAAGAAGATCGTAGTGTATATAATTTTTGCCAAGAACCATCGATTATTGGAAATATTTTCAATTGCAATGGGAGATGTTTCGTAAGAGCTAAGAAGATGCGCATGAGATAATCGGTAGAGTGCACATGTACAAGAAATAGGTGCACATTTGCGGAAAATACATGTTCATGTGTGGAAAATAGGTGCGTGTGCAAAAAATAGGTGCTCATGTGTGGAAAATAGGTGCACATGTGCAGAAAAAAGGTGCGCATGTACGTATAACATGATCGAGTATCCAAAATACAAGCACATGTACCCAAAACACTAGCGAATTTACACAAAACATGAGCACATATACAATACATATACAAATAACGTGCGCATTTACACGAAACATGATCGTATACCAAAAACAGAAGCACATAAACACAAAGTACTTGTGTACTTACACGAAACATGTACCACGTATATGTGCTTAATAAAACAAGAGCGCATGTACACAAAATACACGCACATTTGCGTAAAACACTTTCACATGTACAGAAAACACGTGCACATTTACCCAAAAACACGTACATATGGTTAAGAAAATAATTTTACCACCCTATCCCTAAAATTTTCGAACAACTAAAAAATGACCACCAAAGAAACTTTAAAAAATGACTAATAAAACATCCGAGGGAACTTCTTTTTGCGCAGTAATATTGGCGACATTAACATAAAATATTGACGCAATATTGTCGCCATATGTTGTGCCCCATTCGGTCACAATAGTGCATGTTGTATAAGACAGTGAAACATTGGATGGGTAAAAGTTTCCAGGAAGAGCTAAAATTTACAAGCTTATGTGCGTATACCTCGAAAGGAATGATACAGCCATTTCTCTCTCTCTCTCTCTCTCTTTAGTGTTAAAACGAAATTCTCACTTTTGGAAAATAAAGTAACGCAGGGGGCGCGAGGGATGTGATTTTCACAGCGTTCCATGGTTCTTGGGGGGAGGGAAAAAAAAGATAGAATCCCTTGGGTTATAAACACTTTTTGGGGACCTCTCTTCCAATTCTCCTACGTCAGGTAGAATTTGTTCGACCGACCGATAAATCGTTAGCCATCAGGCAAGGCCGTTGCTGTCGTATATAAGAATGATGGTGCGTGAATACCGTAGTCAGTCTGTCCTTCCATTTTTTTTTCTTCTCCACATTTATACTTGAAAGTGTAGCATAATAATTTTTCAACAACATGATTTTTAATGCCAATACATTTTTTTCATTTTTAATACTGACTTCTTATGGTGTAAAATTTTTAATACTATAATAATTAGTAATATTAATAATTATATTAATTATTAATAATAATTAATACACATGTACACAAAATACAAGCACATTTGCGTAAAACACTTTCACATGTACAGAAAACACGTGCACATTTATCCAAAACACGTACATATGGTTTAGAAAATAATTATTATTAATAATTAATACACATGTACACAAAATACATGCACATTTGAGTAAAACACTTTCACATGTACAGAAAACACGTGCACAATTACCCAAAAACACGTACATATGGTTTAGAAAATAATTATTATTAATAATTAATACACATGTACACAAAATACATGCACATTTGAGTAAAACACTTTCACATGTACAGAAAACACGTGCACATTTACCCAAAACATATACAATAACAATTATTAATAATTATTTTATGGTATTGAAAATTATCATGGACCCTAAAGAATGATCCACTTGAGTAGGAAAAATCAAAATCTGTTTTTCGATTTTTAATTGGATCTTGCTTTTATAATTAAGGTACATGTGGCATAATTTATTAAAGGTACGTGTTTGCCGGGGGGCAATATTTAACCGCATCAGACAGAGAGTAATACACAAGACACGTGCCTAAGAATGATAAATTGCCAATCTATATTAAAAAATTCAATTCAAACCTCATCCATTGATTATACAATATTTTTTTCTATCTCAACTTTTGTGCGATGAATTTCACAATTTTTCGAAAAGGAGCAAACTTGAACGCTATTCAAAGATCGACGACAATTTTAAATATAAGCAAAAAAAGAGGTGCTCTTTAAATTTTAAATTGGCTCGTGCTGTACAATTTTTAATGCTGGAATATCTAATTTTTTTCCCGTCTGCATTATGCAACAGATTCGATTATATTAGTAGCAAAAAGAAGGAGGAAGAAGAAGAAGAAGAAAAATTTACTACGTTTTAGATTTTTCTACTTATAGTTGAATAAGATCCTAAGATTAAGATTCTGTGATACAATGAGAAGAATTCAAAGAGTATTTTTTTAAACTAAAAAATAAATATATTTTGGATTCAGAAAAACCAGGGGAATATTTATTTTTACGAATTATTATTCGTAAAAATAAATATTCTTTAGAACATCGCAATTTGTTTTTCCTTTTGCTATTGATATATGCTAATTATTGCTAAATTAACGGATTCGATGGTTTTCATCATTATCTTTGGAATGCGGTAATTTTTTTTTTCTGAATCGTTGAAAAAAACAATATTGTTTGTTTCAAAGAGCAAACACTGTGTGATTATACAATTAAGACTCTCGCAGTGTTGCTATTGCTAATTATGGAAAAATGTTTTTAAAATTCAATCGTTTGTAATTATAAACGTTCGGAAAGAAAAAAAAATTCATAATTGACATGTACTCTCAATGATGTTGTTATTGTCACTTTTAAATATTTCTTGAACGGTCAATTTTGAATCATAATTCTTTGTTTTTTTTCAAAGAACGTAAGTTTTCCTTACTTATTACTGTAAATATTTCTCCTTCACAGTTTTCCTGAACTTTTTTCATAAACATTTCAGCCCCAGATATTTATGAATTTTAATAACTTTTTGTTTCTAAAAAACACAATTTAATTGAATTTAATTGTTTTCTACAATTTTCAACTAAACTTTTTGACCTTAAATCAATTATTTTAAATAATTTTCCTAAAGTTCTGGAATATTTGAATTTTTTAAATACAAGAACAGAATTTTTTATATTAATTATAAGTGTTTGTGTTTTTAAACAAATTATTTTAATATTTCAGTAAAAAATTAATTAAAACTTTAGAATAATGAAAAAAGTGTTAAAACTTTTTACATTTTGTTAAATGTCTTGTTTTTATTCAAATAAATATAAAAAGTAAAAATAAAAAACAAAAATATTTTGTTAAAAATTTTAGTATCGTGTTAAAAATTTGCAAATCTGTCATAATATCGAAGTAGCTGAAAAATTATTACGGATTTAAAAAAAAAAAGTTGAATATTAAATTTATAAAATATTCATCACTACTTTTTTGGGATGTTTTGAAAAATTCGTCACGTGGTTAAATTAGAGGGAAAAAATAAAGAGAGAGAGAGAGAGAGAGAGAGAGAGAGAAAGAGCGACGTTTTTCAAATGGACTCTCAAAAGTGAGCGCGTGCTACGAACTTTTCTTCTCCTGGCGTTCAAGTCTCCAGAATTACTACTCGTCCAATAAACGTTCGTCCCCGCGCGCCTCAACAGTGTTCTCCATTTGAAATTCCTGACTTGCGTAATTTCAAATATAAATATTAAAAGAAAAAGCGAAATTTCAAAAAGAAAAAACCAATATTTACACCTCTATTCACGAAATGACATGATTGAAATCATTCTATCACACAACATTGTCAGGCACACACGATGTTTCTAATTTTTGTATAATTGGTATGTCAAACACAACGGAATAAGAGTCGTATCACGAAGCGAACGTGATCGGACGAAGAAGGACCTTGAGGACGAGAAAGATCGTCCAAAGAAGTGCACACGAACACAAATGGAATTTGAAAATTTCATCTCTCACCACAATTAATATTGTCCGTGTTTTCAACTCTTCCTCTTCTTCGTGCCAAAGACATTGTTCGCTTGCTCCAAAAACTAATAGACGCGAAAGAAAAAAGAAAAAACAAAAAGAAAAAAAACAACAGGGACAATATAAAAGCAAAAAAGGATTAAGATGAAGACAATTCTCATCCACTTCATTGGAAGATAATTAAGTTCTTTGAAAATGAATTCCAATTATTTTTGGATCGGTAGAAACAATTTTACTTGACAAAATGTAATTCAGAGTTGGCCAAAATTCGTTACCCTACGAATTTTTTTTTAAGAAAGTAATTATTTGGGATTGTTTTTTAATTTTTTTGATTTTGGTGTGGTTCGGTTTGGTTGGGATTCAGTTCGGTACGATTAGGATTTGGTTAGGTTTAGTTGCCTTCGTTTTTGGTTCAGTTACATTCGTTTAAGGTTCGGTTAGAAACGGTTAGAATTCGGTTAGGTTCAGTTAGATTTAGTTAGGATCAATTAGGATTCGTTAAGGATCCACTTTGGTACGATTCGAAATTAGGATTCAATTAGGTTCGATTATGGTTCGGTTAGCATTAAATTTGGTACGATTAGCATCGATTTTGATTCGTTTAGGTTCTGTTAGTCAAAACCTAAATGAATCTTAACCGAACTGGATCTTAACCAAATCGTTACCAAACCTAATCGTACCAAACTGAATCCTTAACGAATCCTAATTGAACTCAACCGAATTTTAAACGAATGTTACCGAACCAAATCGATTCCTAATCGAAAAGGACTAAACCCAATCGAGTCATAATCAAAAATGACTAAACCTAACCGATTCCTAATGCAACAGAAACAAGAATTACAGAAGAAAACCGAATCTAAACCGAATTTTAACCGAATTTTACAGAACCGCAAATAAATTCCAAACTGAACCCTAACCAAACCTAAAATCAAGTCCCTACCAAATTCATCAAACCACCAGAGCCAGAACTTTCCTAATTCTCATTAATCCATCTCAGAAAATGCACATAAAATAAAATTAAAAATCCGAAAACTTTGCCACTCACCGATTGCACATAATCCTTGAAAAATTGTCAATAAATCCCGCTTGACATTCAAAGACTAATTTTTTGCACACGGGAAACATTCACTTATCACTGTTTTCAACAAAAATTGAGGATACTTTAATAGCACAGTATTAACAAGACACAAAAAAAAAACAGCGTCCACTATATCAAGTTATTAGTTATCCGTCAACTTTCACATGAAGGAGTTTTAGCTCCATTTAATTCTCTTGACGTTTGAAAATTCCAACACGTGATGACTTCAACTTCACGTACGAATAACAATGACGGAAAAAAAAAGAATTTCTAAGAAGACGGCACGTAGCGAAGATAAGGCACAACTGATAGGCACTATCAATGATTGAAATAGTTGAAATAAATATTAAAACTGCTCTTGAGTGTTTTTTAATATTAAGATCTGTGTACTTTTCACTGTAGCTTTATTCTTTAGTGTTTGTTGTTGTTTGTTTTTTTATTTTCTTGTAGTCTTTATTTTTAGTGTAGTTTTACTGTAGTTTTCTATTTGTTTTTTGTTTTCTGTATTTGTATTTGTATCGTGGGTCTGTATTTTTATCGTAGATCTGTATTTTTATCGTGGGTCGGTATTTTAATTCGCTTATTATTATTGTTTGTTTATTTGCTTGTAGTGTTTCACTTTATTTTTTATTCTATTGTAATGTCTTTAGTGTTTTGGTTTTTAGTAATGTTTGTTTTAGTGTTTAGTAGTGAGTGTTTTAGTCTTTAGTAGTGTTTTAGTTTTCAGTAATGAGTAGTTTAGTCTTGAGTAGTGTTTTAGTTTGTAGTAATGAGTGTTTTAGTCTTCAGTAGTATTTTAGCTTTCAGTAGTTTGCGTTTTAGTTGATTGCAGTCTATTTAATTGTTTATCGTTGTTTATTTTTCGATGTTTATTGAAGTGTTTTTGAATTTGCGGGGGAAAAAAAATACTCGGATATATAGAACCGCGCGTCTCACCTTGCCGAGCAAGTCTCCAGGTCGACCATGCAACAAGGCAGGTCCACGCTGGGCATAATCCCCCTCACACCCTTCCCTAACCTCTCGGTGAGGCCCCTTCTTTAGCTTCCACCTCCTTAAAGTTGAAGCGTCGCTAAGGCAGTAGAAATACCACCACCACCTTCACTTCTTTCGCCTCCTACCCATTCCCCTTCTTCGTTTCTTCTTCTACCAGACGGACCAGAAGACAGCTTCTCTATATACTTCCCCTCGAAAAGTTAGAAAACCTTTGCTTTGCTTTGCTTTGCTTTGCCTTGCTTTGCTTTTTCAGGTAAAATTGCTACAGGTATGTTTCCTTTTCATACACGCACTTATATTTGCCTCCTGGTATTATATATATTTTTATATTAGAGTTTGTGTTTGTGTGTGTATACGATGTCAATAATGTAGATGTAAATTTATTTATATTTAGAACTTACAAACATGTTTTTACGATACCAATAGTAATGAACAGTTAGGTTTCCAACACCTACATTTTTCATTTTTGTCCCCACGTGTTTGATGTCCTGGTTTTGTCTCTCAGGAATATATTTGGTTCATTTGGAGAAAAAATAATTATATTTAATCAAATATTGAATTTACGGGGCTTAGTGAGTTAAAATCGATTAACAAACTGAAATACTCTCGTTTCTCGTAAATCTCATAAAGCTCCGGAAAATTTGTTTCAAGTCCGTAAAAGTCAGTTGAAAAAAAAGATCCATAAAGTTCGTAACTTTATTGCGAAAAGACGAAATGTTCCCAAATTGTATTTGCAAATTTGGAGAATTTTTAGAGAAATTACAAATTAATGCAAAAAACCAATTATTTAAAAAAATAAAATAACAACATATGAATATAAATATAAATATAATAAAATTCTTCAATTATGTAGAAAATTTTTCTAAATTTCTCGTTAAAATTACAATTATCTTCAAAAATAATTAAATTCTTCTTTAAATTTATTAAAATTTTACTATTTTAATAAAGTTTTCCGAAAGGAATTGAATTATTTAAAGATTTAAAGATTTTAAAAAATGTTAAAAATGTTGAAAAATGTTAAAAAATGTTAAAAAATGTTAAAAAATGTTTTAAAAATGTTCAAAATGTTAAAAAAATGTTAAATGTTATGTTTAAAATGTTAAAAATGTTAATCTTTAGTTGCTTTATTTTCATTATTTAAATATTTAAGTAAAATTTTAATAAAATTCTACGCAATTTTTATTAGTTATTTTCATAAAATAGTTAAAAATTTTATAGCGATTGAATTATTTTCATAAATAATAAAATTTTCACAGGGATTAAATTATTTTCGTTCTTAAAAAAAATTCCTTTGAATAATTTAATTTATTTTCGTAAATAATAATAAAATTCTTCATAGAGATTCAATTATTTTCGTAAACAACAAAATTCGTTGCAAATTACAATTAATCTTAATACCATTTAAAAATGATTAGATTCCTTTGAAAAATTTTAGTGAAATTCCTTCGTTCAAAAATTAATTTAAATTAATTAAAATTAAAATTAATTTCGTAAATAAGAAAATTTTCTTATGGTTAGTTTCTTCATATAGAATAGTTTCTTCATTAAAATTATTGTTAATTATTTTTATATTTAAATTCAATTATTTTGATGGAGTTAATAAATTTAATCATATGAATTCAATTCGTTTAATAAAAATTAAAACTTAAATAATAATACTTCTTCGCAAGAATTTAATTATTTCTAAAAATGTTAATTAACTCTTTGACAATACCTAAATTATTTCTAAAGTTTATAAAATTCTAAACAAGAATTTAATTATTTTCATAAAAATCAAAATTCTTCTCAGGACTTGAAATTATTTTCATAAATAAAAAAAAATAATTGCGCATAATTTCAATTATTTCTAACTAAAATAATACAATATTCGAATTCCTCGAAAAAAGTATAATTATTCCTGAAAATTCAATAAAAATGGCCAAAAGAATTCAATTACTTAGAAAATTTATCAATAAAATTCTTTATGAAACTTCAATTTTAATAAATATGCGAAATTGTTCAATAAATTGTTTTTTTTATTTATTTAAATAACTGAATTCTAGTTGAACGTTAGAATAAAAATTGATTTAAAAATGAATTTCAGTTCAAATTTTACATAATAATTGAATCGAAATTTTGTAAAATCGAATTGTAAACAAAAAGACTTGCAAATTTGGAAAAATTCTCAAAAAATAAAAAAAGAAAAGTGGAAGAAAGAGGGACAAATTTTTTTCATCGTATTTGATGAGCAGAGACTAGTGCGAGTGATTTTTTCTCGAATAAATTTTCAAAAAAAAAAAAAATATTAGATGTATTACTAAAGGAATCGTGATTGCATTTTTTTCTTCTTCTGAGACAGGAGATAAAGGTACAAACAAGATCTTCCAAGTAAAGTCCATTAGTAGGAGTGAGGTCGAACAATGATGTTCCACTTTTGTGCCCAAGCGCAAAAAAAAGAAGCTTTTCATCTCACACTCAACAATGTAACAAGTTGGCCACTTGTTCGAAAATGAACCTTTTGTCCCTTTTCTTTCAAGGCAAATCTTAAAATACCCTTTTAATGTACACCTTTATCAAAAACTTGATAAAACCTTTGTTTCACCCAGGCACTAAATTTATGTAAACAATGTTAACAATTTCTGACGTTGGGCACAGTAGTCTTCAGTGTACGGTATTATTTTCTGTATGTTTACTATTATTTCGTTTTTTTCCCTTTTTTGTTACATTTCAAGTGATTAATAAAAAGTCAGAAGGTATTATTAGTAATACTAATAATTTATTTATTTGTACTAATAATTTATTAGTAATAATAATTTATTAGTAATAATAATTTATTAGTAATAATGACTTATTAGTAACAATAATTTATTAGTAATAATAATTTATTTATTAGTGATAATAATTTTACTCATTTCTAATTAAGTTGAGAATAGAAAATGTAACCTACAAGTGATTTGCATCTACCTTTCTTCGATTATTTTTTTTTGAGTCATTATTATTTAGTCTTTGCTAGATTTTTTAACGAAGGGGTAAAAATGTTACCCTTTTGGTAAAAGACTAACTCAGTCTCGAAGCTAATCAGTCAAAAATGCTTCTAATATCTATAATTTAAACGGTTGAGCTGAGAGTAAAATTTATTTCAGCTCTTCAGTCAAAAATGGTTCAAATAGAATTTGAAATACAAATACAATTTGTTTTCTATTATTCCTTTTTTAGTATTATATTTCTATGCTACAGTTTTTTTTTGTATTATTTATTAGTGATGCACGACACGAAAAAACATTCAATTCTTTTCACTGTTTTTCTCGCAAGCTTCTCGAGAGACCCATTCGTAGTGCATCACACTAAGCATTAGAATTTTAAAAATTACAGCATTATAGTTTCAGTAAAATTCTACTTTTTTTTAAAGAAAATCATCATCATCATCATTTCCATACGAATGTTGGAATGGTGATTTGACTTTTAAAAATCATTTGGAAACTTGGATGAGTTAAGGGAACACTTGAATTTTGAGTGGCACGCTGGGGAATAGAAGAATTAGAGTTTGTGCGTGTGGGTGATATTTTAGAAATTTCAAATGCAGCAGGTGCCTTTTATACCTGAGAAATAGTTTTGTGATGTTATACCGACTCTCGAGAGATCCACCCTCTAAAAGTTAGTCCCGCACTCTGCTTTTTTTTTAAGGGAGAGAATCTACTATTGTTGGCTTCAAGTGGTTTTGCTATCCATGCCCTATTGTTTGGTTTAGACGACCTACACCACAGGAGTGCGAGGCGAATACGCATTTAACATTCGTCAGAACAATACCACAACAAATTTTTCAAGGTAGTGTTACTAAATTTCTAATTGTTTCGTACCTCGCTTTTCACTCTTAAAGTGAAAAATTAAAACTTAACATTTTTAACGAAGGAAAACTTTAGGTGCAAAAAAAAATTAATTGGTTGTTGATCTATCGAACAATGTTCATGAGTTGTTTGTTGTTTTCGAAACAACTTCGAAGAATTCTTTTGCCGCGGGTTTCGCATTGCTGCGGGTAAAGATCAGATAAAGTGCACGAGAGAAGCTCCACTCTCGGAGAATTGGTTAGAAGTTCAAGAGAGAGAGAATCTTATGATCTTAAGATGCGCGGCGTTTCACCTGGGAAGCTGTTGTGTGCTATGCTGTGTATTGAAAAATTCTGGGAAACCATCAAGAAATATGGTGGGTAAAAATAAAATTATTATGAATGCAGTATAGTTATGGATAATGCAACTTGGAAACGAGAATTATCAATTTTTTTTTCAGCACTTTAACCAACGAAAATATTTTCCAAGAACAAAACACGAAAAATTCGTACTTCTTTTTTGAATTTAACGAATACTTTGCAACTCTGCCTTTTGGAATTTAACACCTTTCTTTATAACTTTGCAGCTTTTTTTTAATAGTCAATTTTTCTACGTCCTATAATAGAACTTCTATCATAAAACGAATTCTCCAACATTAGAGAATTATCAAGAAGAGGAAGATTCCTTTTGCAAGGTGTAAATGGATTTCTACTCTCCATCCACCTCTAATGGATTCTAAAAGCACACTTAGTGGGGGGGAATGGAGAAATAGAATCCTAAAAACATGAACAATAAAACAATAGGAAAGGAGAAGGAAAATAAAACTAGGAAAGGACAAAAGAAAAAGAAAAGTTCACCAAAAAACCCTAGTGAAGAGAGAATAAATTGCTGAATAATGAGGAACGATAAATATTGAAAAAGAAAGGAAACTAAATTTAGTGGTGTGAACTTGATTGCAGAGTTTGGCAGGTATTCTCGCGAGTGTACATTTGTCCATTGTTAATGCATGGGGGTAAAAGATGTAGAAGAAGAAAAAGGATAAGAAACAAGTTAACATGAGGAAGAAAAGAGGAAGAAAGAAGAAAGAAGAAGAAGAAGAACGTGGCACGAGAGCACGAGAGTGGCAAAAGTGCCCTCGAGGCATCTCTTCGACTCTCACCATCATAGGTACCTCCCACCATAAGGATGTAACACCGCACTCTGTTGTATACGCTACGGGTAAAATACTGCCCAGAGACCCAGAAGAGAATACCGGTCCAGAGAGAATACAGTGGCGTCACTACAAAGGGATCTATCCCAACAAAATAAACATTATCATCAAAAGTCTCCTCTATTCAACTATTCTTTCCGAATCTAATGCTGAAAAATTGTTTCTACAAACGATTTTTATAACTTACTGCTACAAAATTGTTTCTGCAAACAGTTTTTACAACTTGTTGCTACATTCTGTTCGTCAAGGAGTTAAAAAGTTGGGTCCAAAAACTTGGATACTAGAAATCCCACCGCTGCCTACTGTTCCCTGTATAGTAAGTTGTGGATTGTTTCAGGGAACTGTAGAAGCATCTGGATCTGTTTTTCCTTAAGGAACACTATTAACTCGACACTTTGAAGAAAATGTCACATAATTAATCCTGTAAGATCGAAAAATAACAAAAGGAATCAGTTTTCTGTTGTATGGTAAACAACGTTTTGCAATATTATTGGATGATAAAAATCCCACCGCTGCCTACAGTTCTCTTTTGTTGATTGTATGGCATCCCAACATTACGATCAAACCAAATAAACATCAAAAATTTTCCCTATTCAACAATTATTCCAGAACATGAGGAATTTGTCATGTTAGTTCTAAAAAAAAATTGTTACTGCAAATAGTTTCTACAACTTATTGCTAAAAACTTGTTTCTGCAAATAGTTTTTCTATCTACAAAATAGCTTCTACCTACCATAAAGGTATTAAAACATTCATCAAGCAGAATTTACAATCCACTCACTTACTATCAAGTAGAAAAAATTGTTCAAATCTTGAATCCAAAGAATTGGATGTCAAAAATCCCACCGCTGCCCACTGTTCCCTGTAGTAAGTTACGGGAACTCTAGAAGCATTTGTACCTTTTTTCCCTTAAGGAACAGTATCAACTCGATACTATGAAGAAAATATTACCCAATTAATCCTCGAAGATCGAAAAATAACGAAGGGAACCAATTTTCTTTTGTATAATAAATACCTTTCGTCATAGCATTAGGATTATGCATACAGATGAAAAGATACAATTTCTGTTTGCTCTAATTAGAAGAATGTTAATTAATGTTCCTTCCTGATAATTCTAAACAGTTGGAGGGCATTATTATAAGAGAAGAGACAACTCTTTATGGCTCATGATTAAACTAGAATGCTTTAAGCAGCCCATCGTTCCAGGCTGGGTGGTCGCTTTTCCACTCGCCTCCTCCCTTGTGCACCGTCATCGAGAGCTGAATTTTTCAATCCTTTCTCCATTTTTATTCATTCGGAAAAATTAGTAATTCATTTTTGCTTTTCGAACCATTTTAGTACAGTTTAGTAAATAATTTTAGGACGAATACAGTAGAAAAATTAAATAACAAACAAAAAACTAAATAAAATTCATATTTCAAAAAAGATAATAAATAACGCATTGAACATAAAACCTGAAAGTGAATTCAGTTTTCATTGAAACGAAAGGTAATGAGAGGTTTGATATTCTAAATTTCCGAGATTGCTATGTACTATTTAGATTGAATTATATTGAAATACCAGTTTCTTCCATAATGAGGTATTTACGGTTATTTTGAAAATGGATTTTTTCTTGCATAAAATGGAATATTATTAGACTTTCTCGCAACTTTCTCACGTGTTGCATTTTTAGGATTAAAAAAAAACTATGAGTTATGAACGATTCATAAAATATCGACTTATAGGAATTGTGTTTTCTTTTTTTTCGCAAATTAATGTGCTAACATGATGGTAAAATTATATGCATTTCATCAATTTGAGATGCTGTGTTCAGAACTCTGAGAATTGGTCTCGCGTTCTGTCTATTCAGCAATGAATCTCGAAGACTCTCGCGTATATGTATTGCAATGTTACACCATACAACGTCTCTCTTCCTCTCTATCTTTCACTTTTTTTCTCTCCTCTCTCTCTCTATCTAGAACCATGTCTCTGAAATGAACGTACTGCTCCTCTTTTATAGCTATGGTGAGCTAGCAATTTCCCTGCAGACTCGAGCAAAAATCAAGCTACAAGATAAGAGGCTGAAGTGAAGCTTCTCTCTTCATTCATGAATCCTTTAAAATTACGATGAAATTAATTTTTCCCTTTTTTTAATTCTAGTAACTAATGAAAACTGAGCTAATTTAAAAATTTTATTTACGTTAGTTGGAATTTTTTTTTCACAGTTTTTCTCCGGTTTGGAAAAATCAGAGAAAAGACGAGTCGAAAACATTGCGAAGGTGATATTTTTGTCTCAATTTGATATGAGTTGAAAAAATTGTTTTCTAATGGCACAACATTGACTATTTTTTTTTATTGAAGAAGTATTGCTTGAACGGTTCGTTGAGTTATGAAGGATTTTTTCCCCCTTTCGATTTTGTTTATTTTCCCATTTAACATTACTTAGCGATCGCTATAAATATATTCCCAAGAAGTCTTTAAATGTCAATAATATATATAATTCTCCAACTTAGTCAATATTTGAAGTAGAAGAAACTGACTTCGAAGAAAATAATCCCAAAGTGGTGAACTATAATAATATTCAGAAACCTTTCTTTTCTGAATTAGTTTAAAAATTATGTTTAATTTTTTCTCCCCATTTTTCGACATCAAGTATATTCAGTTGCTATTACGAATATTTAGTGTGGAATTTATAAATAAAATTATTACAAATGTGACGCGATCTGAAGAAAGGAACCTCAGAAACAAAAAAATATAGGTTATGTTTGCAATCTTTTAAATGAAAATACGAAAAAAAGGATCAATTGACAATGTGAATAATTAATGTTTAAGTCTTCATTACAATTAAAATA
This sequence comes from Leptopilina myrica (nomen nudum), assembly GCA_032872475.1. NCBI lineage: Eukaryota > Metazoa > Arthropoda > Insecta > Hymenoptera > Figitidae > Leptopilina > Leptopilina myrica (nomen nudum). Next base: position 47,023,131 of record CM065461.1, on the reverse strand, counting down.
TTTAAGTAATAATGATTGTAATTTGCAAAAAGTAAAAAGAAACTATTCAATTAACAATAAAGTAATTCTAACATAACCTTAAAGTGATTTGCTTCTAAGGTCCCTTTCTTCTGATCGAGTCTCAAATAAATTTATTTATTTATAACAATAAACAAGTTAATATATTTATTTAACCATTTTTAAAAAAATACCAATCGCAATTTATTTTTTGATAAATGAAGAATAAAAAAAATTAAATAAAAACTTACGGTTTATAAAATTTTCTAACCAAAGACTTTATTATTTAAACGATTATAAATCGGATCATATACAGGAATTTTCCTAATGATTAAGACATGAATGAAATATCTCATGTTTGTAATACTAAATGCAAAACTAATAAAGTTTTGCGAAAAAGAAAATCCATCGATTTCAATAAATCAAGTTTTAAGAACTAGTTTTTCATTCGTCAGTTTAACGATCGGATATTATAAGGCTTATGGGAGGATTTGCAATAGCATTTCAATGCACTCGATGGGATATATATATATATATGTGTAACAAAATATTGTACCCGTATTATGTAGATATTTTATGCCTACATGCATTTCTTGTGCGCGACCTTCTATTAATAAGTATGATATGCTCTTAAGCGCGCTTAAAATCTTATGTATGCGCATTTATCGTCCTTATAATACTTTCAACATTTAAAATTAGAAAATTCAACAAACTTTTTTCCACTTTCTTCTACTTTTTCTTAAATCGTCTAATTTTTTCTGTGGATTTAAAATTCTTTTAGTCTTCAGGTTTACATAATAATAATAATAAATATTAATAATATTTAATAGTAATAGTAATAGTAATAATAATAATAATAATAATAATAATAATAATAATATCTAAATTTTGTCTTCAGTCCTAAGTTGAAATTAGTTCACAAATAATAATATTAATTAAAAATATAATACGGAATAAAGTTTTTGAGAGACCGAAAAAATCCAAACTAAATAAATAAAATAAATGAAATACCATTGAAGAGAAAAAAATACCATTGGAGAAAATAAAACAAGTTTTGATAAATATTTCTCATTTTACACTATATGTATTTTCAATTTTTTTTTCCCTTCGACTCGAAATAAGTTCACTCTCATTTTTCACGCTTCTAATTTTTTTCTCGCATATATATATATATAGCGAAGCACAGCAAAAGTTTTTCACAATAGACAAAATTCACGCTACCCCGCGGTGTGAGAGTCAAGTCAGTAAATCAAACCCATGAGAGAGAGAGAGGGTGGGAGTGAAAAAAAAAAGAAAATCAAAACCGAATAGTGCACTTTTCAAAAAGTTAAGTGCTTTCAAATATATTTGAAACGCCCTCCTGTTGTTCAGCCCTTTGAAAAGTCGAGTTCCACCATTATTGGGGTCAAACGTATATTCTTTGTGCGTTTTCTTTAACAACGCCACTCGACAACAGACTGCAACAATGTTTGTGTCCCATGATTTTTTTCTCACTCTCTCTCTCTCTCTCTCTCTCTCTCCTTTTTTCACGACTTAGTAAAATATCTCATACACTTTGTAACGAAATAATTATTGGAAAATCAAAATAATTTTTTTTTTGAAGAATTAAATTGTTAAAAATAAATTTTAGGTGAAAAATAAATCGATTATTTTTATAAACAGTAAATTTCACCGAAGGAATATTCAATTCTATTTTCAATTATATTTTTAATTCTATTATCAATTTTATTAAATATAATTGCAAAGTATGAAATTTTTGGCAAAGATTTTATTATTTAGAAAAAAGGAATTGTTTCAAAGGTGTTATAAAATTTTTAGAAACTAATTGAATTTTTTGGACAAAATTTATAAAGAAATTAAGAATAGATTTTTTTTGGAAAGATTTTAATATTTGTAATTGCAATTAAATTGTTTCGAATGATTTATTAAAATTTTGCTTAAAAATAATTGAATCTTTGCAATAATTTTACTATTTATAAAAATAGTTGAATTTTTGGAATAATAATTTTATCATTTATAAAAATAATTGAATTTTTGCAACAATTTTTGTATTTATAAAAATAATTGAATTTTTGCAACAATTTTTGTATTTATAAAAATAATTGCATGTTTGCAATAATTTTACTTTTTATAAAAATAATTGAATTAATTCGAAGACTGTTATGATTTACGAAAATAATTGAATTTTTGTGAAGAAGCGTATTAAAATTTTTGAAATTTTGTTATTTGTATAATAATTCTTAATAAAATTCGTTTAACAGAATTAAGTTATTTTCAAAAAATTTTCATAACGTTCTTTGGAAAAATTTCATTCTTTTTATAAGTAATAACATTTTTTTGTGAGAATTCAATTATTTGCAAAATCTAAAAAAAAATTTCTTGATCAGTTTAAAGATTTCCGAAGATAAATAACAAATGTTTTGAAAATTTCTGTTTTTAATCATCCCGCAGCACTGACTTGTAACTCCTCCGAGATGCATCTGCATCGAAAAATTTTTCCTTTTTTCAGAAAATGTAATTTCACCTTCTTTTTCCATACTATTTTTCTCCTCTAAAGAACGAATTACAGATCGATTTGCAGTTTACTAATGTCTACGTTTGCTTCTGTATATTAAAGTGCACTTATATATTACCGAGAATGTTCGTGCGTCTTGAAACAAAAAAAAGACAACAAAAAAAAAAATAAAAGAAAAAAATCATAAAGAAAAGTAGAGCAAATTACTGCTTCAATAACTGAAGAAATGAGAAACAGAGCAATGTCCATCATAGAACTGGAACAATTTACATACCACCGAGAGGAAGAGAAATGACCTTTGAAAATAGAAAAAAAAATAAATTAAGGCAAAAAAAAAATCGGAAAACGAATAAAAAATAAGTAAATTCAAATATATAGACATAGGGAGAGGGGAGTGAGAAATGTACGTGACTTTCTATCGCAAAATAAATTGTGTAGAGCATGAGAGTAATGAAAACAGATGATATTCGAGAAAACCGGTTGTTCGAAGAGGAAAATACACGGGTGATGATTTATCCTCAAGTCTTCACTTGTGCTTTTTTTCTCCCCTCCCCTCGAAATCCTTTTCCACCTTTTTCTTCTCCTCTCGTCATCAACCGAATCGTTAACATATTTATTTAATGACGCCGCAATGATAAATCTCATCAACCAGTAATTACTCCTCGCCTCTTATCCAAATGACCCAAATCTAATTATTTAATATCGAAATTATTTCCCTCATTTTCCTATATTAATAAATTACGAAAATTAAAATTAATCCTTTAATATTGTAATTTAATTACAATTATTAATTATGTAATTAATTTAATTCAATTCTTCGTAAAAGTTCATTTTCCAAAAAAAAAATAGTTGATAAAGTTCTCCACAAGAATTGAATAATTTGCAAAATACGAAAAAAAAATTTCTTGAGGAATTAAAATATTTCCAATCATTTCAATGAATAGCGAATTTTCTATAAAAATTATGAAAGTGATTCTTCCAAAATTTAATCATTTTTTTCTTGATGTTTAGAAATAAAATTGATGATCCCCAAGTTTTGAACGTTCAAATAAACGAAATATTTTTTATTGTAGATATTTTAGTACATTACTAATCATAAAAAAATTTAAAAACCAAAATTATACGTTTATAAACTCAGTAATTAATTTTTTGGAAAGTTGCGAAAAATAATTGCAATAAAAATTTAATTTTTAGAAGAAATAAACCAAGTTGAAGTCCACAACGTTGAACGAAGAAAAAAAATTATTCACTTATTAAATTAATTAAAAACGACCCTGCAACATTAACAAAAAAATTTTAGAAATAAAAGATTAATGTTTATATTTTGCTAACAATTATTTTACAATTAAATATTGAATTAAAAATAATGTTTGGATGCATTAAATAAATTTTGTTCATTTGAACGTTCAAAACTTTAGGATCTTTAAAATTATTCAAAATTTTAATTATTTTATTCAATTCTAAATTAATTTTTACTCGAAAATTAATTTAGAATTGAATAAAATAAAAATTTTGTAATAATTTTATTTCTAAACATCAAGAACAGAATGATTGAATTTTGGAAAAATTACTTTCCTAATTTTTATAGAAACAGTTAAATTTCGAACATTCCCTACATTGAAATGATTTGAAATATTTTAATTTCTCAAGAAATTTTTTTTTCGTATTTTGCAAATTATATTTTGAAAGGTAAATTTTCATGGGAGATTTTAAGACTCGTATTTTATTGTTATTGTTTCTTTTTTCATTATATTCATTATTATTGTGTTATTCTTTGGAAAATAAAAGACCTGACACATTTTAGCTTTGCGGTGACATTTTCTATATGCGTGTTAAAACATTCTACCTTGAAATTATTAACGCGCACGCGGTGTGAAAAGAATGTATAATACTTGGAAAAAAATAATTATATTCATAAAAATTCTAAATCGTCGCAGCAGAAGAAATTGAAGAAAATACCTTTAAAGTTTTAATTTTAGAACGCAATTTTTTTATTGCAAAAAAAAAAAAAATTCTCCACTCTCATCTCGCCGTAATATATATTTCTTTATATATATATAGAAGTGATGAAAAAATTTGTTTATTTCAAGAAGCTGACTTGATGGAGTGTAATATTTCTGTAACACCATATAAAATATAATTCTTGATGAAAGCTTTCAGTGTTTGTAAAATAGAAATTCATTCATTATTTTTGAAAAAGAAAAAAAATTAAAGTTGTTCAATGGAATATAATAATAATTAGAATATATATGCAAGGTGAGAAGAAAAATTTTTGCATTTTCGCTGCGTGGGAATGCGCGATACTGATTGTATTTTGTATTAGAAATACCATATATAATAAACGTTCTAGAAAATATGTATTTTAACACGTATCGAATACGTTTTATAATTCAAAATCATTTTGTTCGTCGTCATAAAAGGTGAGAAAGCGATCGCAAAATAATAATGGCGAAACATTTTTTATCGCGTATTATTGCTTTATTAACGAGAATATGATTACTTCGATACGAATAATGTGGAGAAAAAAAAATCGTATTTGCTATCACGGTGTAATGGAAATTGGAATTAATTAAAAACGGTATTATGGCAACATCGAGTTTAATTATTGACAAGTAAATTATTAAAAACTAAATTAAATCCTTTAAGTCCACTTAATTTCAGTAATAGAGTATATTTTCCATAATATAAATTTTTTTTTATTTTCATTTAATTACCGAACGAAAAGTGAAAATTGATGATTTTTTTTATTTTGATTTTCAAATTTAATTTAATTGATAAATTCATGATCAAGATTTTGGAAAAATTCACTTCAAGTAAATATTTAATTATTATTGTTTTGATTTTAAAGAAATTGTAAATAACTTTTGGCAAAAATTTAATTTTTTACTTTCATAATAAATAAATTCTTTGGAAGAATTTAATTAATTTTTTTTTCGCAGAAATTAAATTATTTTCAAAACAGCTTTAATAAAAATTTACTATAGAATTTCATTATTTTTCAAAATGATAAAATTTTTCACAAACATTCAATTATAATCAAAACCAATTTTAATAAATTTGAACAGTAAAGTTTTAAATTATAATTTTTAACAGAAGCGATTATTTTAGAAAGTTGAATGAAATTTTTGGTAAAATTCAAATACTTTCTAAAATTTCATTCAAAATTTTTAAAGAAAAATAGAAAATTTAAAGAAAAATTTAAAGAAATTCTTCAAAAGAATTTAAACAGGATTTTGAAAATTTTAAACAAAATTCCTCGGAAGAATTCAATTATTTTCGTTATCAATCAAATTTTCCAAAGGAATTCAACCATTTTTAATTTAATTGTAGTTAAATTTCTCGAAAAAATACAATTATTTTTAAAAATAATAAAATTTTCCACAGGAATTCAATTATAATCAAAACCAATTTTAATAAACTTAAACAGTAAAGTATTTAATTCTAATTTTTAACAGAAGCGATTATTTTAAAAAGTTGAATGAAATTTTTCGTAAAATTTAATTACTTTCAAAAATTTCACTTAAAATTTTTAAAGAAAAATACATTATTTAAAGAAAAAATTTAAAGAAATTCTTCAAAAGAATTTAAACAGGATTGTCGAAAATTTTTAACAAATATCCTCTAAAAAGTTCTTTAAAACATTCAACTATTTTCAAAACTTTTGTTAAAATTCTTTACAACATTCAATTATTTTCAAAAAATTTGTTAATATTCTTTAAAACAATTCAATTATGTTTATAAATTGTAAGATTCTTTGCAAGAATTTTTAATGATGTTTATAAATTGTAAAATTATTTGCAAAAATTTTAATGTTCTTTATGACATCAATTAGGTATAAAATTCACAAATTGATGCTCAATGCCCGAAATATATTTGAAAGAAAAACAAATTAATCCCTTACAGTTGATAATGATGAGCGTCGTCTAAGAAAGGAAACCGAATATAAAGACCGATTTTTTTCATTTTTGTTATTCGTTTATGAATATTTAATATCCTCTTAGAATTTAAATACATCCAATCATAAATACTCATCATCGAAATTTATATCCCAATGTCTTTTCGCTTAAACGATATATAAATTATCGAAATTCAAATTTTTTTCTATCCTTTCACACTAAAGAGCAAAAAAAAAAAAAATATTCTTTTTCACAAAAACGATTATTAATCTGTCTTTGTAGGGAAAAATTCCCGAAAAATAGAATTAATTCCGAGAAAATTTCTCAATATTATATATTACATTATTTCTCTAAAACGCAACTTATACAAAAAGGAAACGAAACGAAACGAAACGAAAAATGAACAAAACCTGTTGGAATATTATAATATTATTTTTACTCAACTTTCTAGTTTTGTAAAACCGGTAAATTAACCCTTTTAACCCCCGTGTGGAATATGCATATAATATTCACATTAATTGTGCTCATTTTCCCCGAGGTTATTTCGTTCCTTTTTTATTTAATTTTTTTTTTTTTAATAATGTGAAGAAGAAGAAGAAAAAAATTTTTGAAAGGTAGGGAAATTTTCTTGTGCGACTGGATGATAGGGCCCATTAGGGCAAATGCAGGTTCAAGGTAGAAGGAAATAGTTGAAGTGTATATGTGCGTAAATATAATATGAAAAGTGTACGCAAAGGTATGTAATATTACCATAAAGCATATAGGAGAGAAGTGTTAATATTCACTGTGCGGTTTTCGAGCGCAGAGGTGAAGAAAGAAGAGGGGGTGGGGGAAAGGGTAAAATAACCGAAGACCTCGGGATCTCTTGGTCCAGTTGGCAAAGAACCAGATCAGGAATAAAAAACAGAGTAACTTCCTGTATTTTATGTTTATCGTTCATTATCTCTGGTTTGAGAAAAAAATTAGTATTTCCGCTCCTTGGCATGTGCGCGAGCATTCCGCAGAGAGAAGGTGCGAAAAAAATTAATTATCTCAGGTGTATGTGTACAATATTTTTGTTCAAGAAGTTCAAAAACAATGAGGGTGAAATTCCTCGTATGTTTGCAATTTAAGACTTTGTAAATATTTTCTTCTTAATGTTTTAAAATTTTTCACTACTCTTTCCCTTCTACTTGATAAAAAACTATTAAATAAAAAAAAATTAAATTCGCTGATAAATGATTATTAATTAAATTAAAATTCTTGGCTACTTTTTTCCAAACGTATCACAATCAATAGTTTGGAAATAAAGACAAAAATGACGAACCTGAAATCCACAACGTTGTTCAATGAAAAATAATTGTTCATACTTAGTAAATCAATTAAAAATAAGGCAGCAATATTGACAAAAAAATATTGATGTTTATAGTTTCCTAATAAATATTTTACAATTATATATTAAATTAAAAATAATTGAAAGCATTAATTAAATTTTTTTCGTTGATAAACATTGTGGACTTGAAGTTCGTCAAAAACTTGCTTTATTCCCACATATAGATAATAATTAACAGTATAAATTTCTAGGGACGTTTCTTTACAACGAAATATTGTAATTATCATAAATAAATAATTACCCTAAAATACAAAGTTGTAGAAAAAAAAAATCTGTGTTAGTAAATGTATATGTAATAATGTAAATTACAGTCAAATTATTTCTCACTTTCGAGCACATTAAAAAAAAGAAACAGTGTCGAATTGGTGGGAAAAATTATTATTATAGATACCGTATTTGTTGAACCAAAAAGTGCAATTTGCATTTATGAATGGTAAATGCAACGAATTTTTTGTTTGTCAAGAAATTTAATTATTTACTGAAAGAAAAAAAATGTTTTAAGTATTTAGGACAATTATTAAATTATTGTATTTATTGCTTTATTAGTTATTACACAAGTTTTTCCTCTTTCTTTTGTTGTAAACATAATAATACTTTTTGCAGAGAAAAATTCAGAGTTGCGCAATTGCTTTGTTAATTGATATTTAGTTATAAAATTCTCGAAAATTTTCTTCAGTCATAAATATAATAAAATTTGATAAAACAATGTAATGATAATAAAAGGCAATAGAATTTTATTTCTTATGCAATAATGAATTTTTTTTTTACTGAAAAGCAAATTTTTAGAGGATAAATAGCGAATGATTTTAGATTTAAATTTTAAAACAAATAAAATTGCATTTTATTAGAAAATTTCTATAATATTTTGATATTTATTTTATCAAATTAAAAATTTGAAAGAAAAAATTTAATTTTCTGTTTATAAAAATTATTAAATATTGGCGAATAATTTTATACACATTTTTTTTAAGTTATTCAATTTTTTTGAGAAATGTTTTATTCAAATAGTAGTAAATATTACAAATTATTGAATTAGGAAAAATTTATGAAAATAATTCAAAAATTTTAAATGATTTTATTAAAATTTTTTGAAAATAATTAATTTTGGAGAAGAATTTTATTATTTATGATGATTATTGAAAATTTGACGAGAATTTTTATTTAAATTTTTTTAACATAATTGAATTTTTAGAAAAATTTTATTATGCTTATGAAAATAATTGAATTCCTGCAACGAATTTTTTTTATTTTTATAAAATAATTTAATTCTTCAGACGAATTTTATTATTCGTGTAAAGAATTGAAATCTTGGAACGAATTTTTAGAAGAATTTTTAAAAAAATAATTGAATTCCTATGAAAAATTTTATTATTTTTAAAAATAATTGAATTCTTGCAACGATTTTTTATATTTTTAAAAAATAATTGAGTCCCTAAAAAGAATTTTGTTATCTTTCAAAATAATTCAATTTCTAAGAAGAATTTTATTATTTTTAAAAATAATTGAATTCCTAAGAAGAATTTTGTTATTTTTCAAAATAATTGATTTCCTAAGAAGAATTGTATTGATTTTAAAAATAATTGAATTCCTAAGAAGAATTTTGTTATTTTTCAAAATAATTGAATTCTTGCAACGTTTTTTTTATTTTAAAAAAATAATTCAATTCTTCAGACGAATTTTATTATTCGTGTAAATAATCGAAATCTTGGAATGAATTTTTAGAAGAGTTTTTAAAAATAATTGAATTTTTGGGAAATTTAATAAATTTTTTTTTAATAATTGACTTCTTGAGGGATATTTAATAATGGTTACAAAAATAATTGAATTTCTATGAATAATTTCATAATCCACGTAAATAATTGAATTTTTCCAAAGAATTTCAGGAAAATTTTTTAAAACAATTAAATCCTTTCGAGAAATTTAAATTGATAATGAAATTACAAATAATCATTAAAATCAAATAAACAAATTGTATCAAAATAATTTAAAATAATTGAATTTTTCGCGAAATTTATGTGAAATTGTATTAAACATAATTGAATGCTCGCAACAATTATTATTAAAAAAAAATAAATAATTGATTTCCCGAGATGAATTAGTGGCTATTAAAAAATTTATGAAAACAATTGAATCATTTTAAAGAATTTTATTAAATTTCTTTTTAATCAAATTGAATTTTTAATTGAATTTATTGAATTTTTTCCACTAACTCTCTATTGAAATTTTTAATTAAATATTTTTTTCATTTCAACTGTATTTACAAATTCAAAGTAGTATCTATCTAACTAGTATCTAAATCTACTGTATACTGTATAGAAATAAAATATAATAATCAAATAAAACAGTGAAAATTGTATATTTGTTTTGAACGGAAAATCATTAACGTTATATAGGAATGAAATTATATAAAGATAGAAAATTAATCCATCAGAGATAATAGAGTTTAAACTAGATTTTGAGATTAAAAACAAAAATTTTTTCTCCTCTTTTCTTTTTGATCTTTCATGATCCCGAGAGTGATAAGCGATATAGCGGATCAAATATCTTTTGTCCCTAGAGCTATATATTTTCTAACGATTATTATTGTTCCGAGGTCTGATCAAGGACAAGCCTATAAAGCCAGAGAGTCGATGGTTTACAGCCATGGTATATATGATGAAGTATATATATATATTATAAGACTTTGCAACGAACGGGTCCATGACCAGTTATTACGAGCATCAGAGCCATTATCGACTTGAAGGTCGAGAGATTCGCGTATAGATCTTAAAACGCATCTGTCGACATTAAAAGCAGTTTGCACCTGATTCGATTCATATCGATTCCCGTATCTGTTATAATAATTCGTTCGCTCCCTCGCATTTCCTCTAATCCTCACTCTATTTTATATCCGTGAAATTTTCTTTTTTTAATTTCCATTTTTGCAAAATTTTAGAAAATATAATTTAAAGGGGAAATTATTTTCCGTAAATTAAGGAGAAAATTTAATAATATAAATAATTAATATTAATAATTTAGTAATAAATAATAAATAATTAATAATTGAATAATAAATCATTAATAATTTAATAATAAATAATTAATAATTTAATAATAAAATTATTATCCTACGATAATATTACCCCGAATTTAAGGGTCAATATCTCCTACGTTATAAGTCAATAATTAATATAATTAAAATAAAAATTCGAAATTAAATAAATTTACTGAACGCACTGTAACATTGTATACTGAAATTGTATACTATATTCTTTACGAAGAATCGTCATATTTCATTATTTTTGTTTGAATAGAAACTGATTCGCGCAGCATAAACGGTATATATACTAACACGAAGTAAGCATTTTAAAAAAAATATTATTTCAATAAATATTTTTCTCACATTTTTTTTTATTTAAATACTGTATTTTAGCGCTCGAAAGCAATATTTTTATATTTCCGTATTCAAGCAAAAAACGTGACTCTCCACAGTTGCAAGAAAATTATAGGTTATGTTTACCCATTAGGCTTTAATTTTCTTAGTGATCAAAGACACTTTTTACTAAAATACAGTTTGAACAAAATAAGAAATTATTAACAATTTAAAAAAATATTTACAGTATACAAAAATATTTAAAGGAAACAAAATTAAAAATCCAATTTTTGAATTTCCCGCTCTTTTTACATGCGAGCGCGACAATTGAAGATCGCGGGGAAATCCCCCAAATTAATGAAAGAAAGGAAAAAAATTTTATTACTTTATAAACTCCACGAAAGGAAATAATGAAAAATATATTTTTTTTTTTGCTTTGAAACTCGGACGCAGATGTTTTTTTCGTGTGTATTGTTTAGGCTTCCATTCGTTTGTGGACAAAAATTCCCTTATGCTATTAAAATGCCCGTGGACCATGTTTTCATCGGGATCACGTAACCGTTCTTGTGGAAAGAAATCCTATATCTATATATATGTGCCGCGCAGTTAAATGTTCTTTTTTTTTGCCACCGTAATCTTCCGCAGCGATTATAATTTACCAACTTTCAATGTGTAAACGAATATAAAATGCATGTAATGGAAATAAGAAACATTTGCAAAGAATTCTCTCATAGCGATAATTATTGGAATACTCAGAATGCAAACTTTGAGTTTTATTGAATTTAATTAACGTATAAAGGTGGAGAAGTTTATATTTTCAACTGCAAACGAAGAAGAAAATTTTCAGTTTTTGAATTATTTTCTTTATTATTTCAAGTGTCTTTTATTTTTATTATTATTTTTATTATTATTTTTAATATTATTATTATTATTATTTTTATTATTATTATATTTTTTACTCTTATTGTTATTATTGTTATTATTATTTATTTTAAAAATTAAAAAATGACTCAATTTGTTAATAAATTGGTTCAATTAAAATTTTTTAAAACCAAAATTCAAAGAAATTCTTTAAAAGAATTTAATCTGGATTTTGAAAATTTTTGTTTCGTGACGTTGTAAATATTTTTCGTGTATTGATCGGAGAAATTGTAAGTAATTTTTCATTACAAAAAACTATAATTCCTAATAATTTATTTCCGATATGAGAAAGAAATTTTATTTCATCCGGATGACAATAACAATAATTCTTTAAAAAAAAAAATGTGAAACGATGATACTTCGTAATACTTTACATCCTGTGCGCGCAAATCTCAAACTATTTCAATAAAGTTTTTTAAGAATTTCCTATTTAGATATTTCGTAAACAAAATAAATTTGAAAAAAATTTAATTATTTTTATTATTTATACAATACAAATAATTTAATGATAAATTATAATATTATTAAAATTTCAAAACGATATTATAAACAGAATTCGTTCTGATAAAAAGAGATTTGCGCGAGAGCATAAAAATTACGTCGTACTTCAAATTACTTGTAAAGTGCGATTGAACACGCAAAACGGCAAATCGTATGTCGATAAAAAAAACAAGATGAACACAAGGACTCAAGAAAATTAGCATTCATTCCTACTACGCGAGACCAATTCTTCCTACGCAGGCACAAAATACTTTAATACTCATTAATTTACAATATACGAATTAGTGCTTGTTACCTATTTTTTTTTCAATTATGAAATCAGGAAATGCTATTTTTGTATTCTCTTTTTTTCCAAGACTTATCATTTAATCGATTAATTGAATAAATATATCTCTTTTTCTAATTGAATAAAAAAATAATTTTCGACTACTTACTATTATTGTTATTTATCATTTCTCAAATTATTTATTTGATTTGACTCTTTTGATGAATTGAATCAATTTGATATTTTATTTTTGAATTGTTTCAAGATTTAAGAATTTCAAAGATTTATAAAGATTTAAGATTTATAAATTTATAAATTTACAAATAAATAAGAAAATAAAAAAATAACTATAAACGTGTTTCAAATAATCGCGGGCTTTTCCGCCAATAAGACTCGAAGTGGCGCATGCGCAGTTTGACACAAGGACACAAGTACATCTCTATCCTTTTCTGTTTCATGCATATTTTGCCCGTGAATCTATTTTGCTTAGGACTTTACAAGTATTTAATTAATTATTCTTCCAAGAAACGGGATTTCCTCTCAATTTTTTTACGCTGCTTTTTAGTCCCAGCGTATTTACTTAATAAAAAAAAAATTACATCAAACTAAAAAACAGAACTCACCGTTTTGTTGCACATCCAAGAAATTCTTCTTCCTCCTAACCATCTCGTGTTCATGTAAAACATTTCCAAAATCAGCTCCAAAAATTGTCTCTCACTGGAATTCACTGAAATTAATTTTCAGGAGAAGGAAAAAAAAACATCCAACTCTCGACAAATTTTTGATAATGCATAATATTCGTTTTCATTAGGGTTGAAATATATATCTTCTTTTTTTTTTTTTTTTTTGGTGAAAAATTTCCTTTTCTCAATATTACCGTTTAAGGAAATGGTCACACATGATTGACGAATCGAGTTCAGTGTACGCTATATAATTTATTTATCTGATCACTGACACCGATAAGCGGCGAATGATATGGAAAGATAATTGCGGTGAAGTAGTTTCCTTGTGCGGTGCCAATTGCTGCATTTAAACGATTTTTTGATTATGATCTTTGCAATATAAATATAAATATATATATATATATGTGTGTATATTAACGAAATAAATCACTGTATTAAATCTCCTTCACGTTTATATACGTGTTGATTTCCCGTAAAATATTACTTCTAATCTTAAGTACCACTTGCTTCCTCTGTATGTGTACTTTTTAAATTATTAGTTTACGCGCAAGAGAAAATATATTTACGTAAGTTTTCTTAGTTTTTTAATTTCAATTTTTAATCATTGAGAGGAGAATTTGATTTTTAATTTGAATTTAGCGCCAGTGTTAATAAAATAGTTCTCTACTTTACCCTTTCTGAATGTTTCTAATCTCACCTTTTTTTCGTTATTAGAAATTTTAATTCTACATCGTTACAAATTTAAACTTAAATAAACATAAATAATATTAAACCTAAAGATTAAATTAAATTTATAAACCTAAACATTATATTAAATTTATAAAGCTAAACTTTAAATTAAATTTATTATTTAGTTTAAAATTTCAAATTCCAGGTAAATTAGCGCCTTTACTTTAGGTCTAAAACCGAAACATAACCTAAAAATACGTTTCCTCTTGTGTACCTTTCTTCTTTCTTCACTGCCCGTCGAGTATCAATTACAAAAAATCTCTTTCCTTTTTTCTTCACTGTAATTGAAATAATTTTTCTTAAATTTGTAACCAATTTTCATATATATATATTCCTTTTTTTATTTTTTTCCTGCTGGTATGTTTTACAAGATTGGTTATAGATTAATAAATAATGATTCGAAATAGCGCATACATTTAAAAAAAAGTGTCCCGAGGAAGTTAAAGACTGCTAAAAATTATAGACTGACACACGATGTGCAATTTTCTTAATTTCGTTTGGTATTATACGCGTCGAGAGAAGAAAAAAAAACATCCACACAGAGTTTGGCGTGAGAAGATTACTTTTAAATTCTGGGAAGAGTAGGTTGATGGCCGCGGGCTCTATAAACATCACCATAAGCATAAGAATATTTATGTGGAGTAAATTTACCAGAAAGAAAAAGGGTTTCGGAATCGAATCTAAAATTTTTATTTTCTACAGAAATCAATTTTGGAATTTCTCAAAAGAAGAATTTGGAACCACTAAAAAAAAAAGAATTTTATAAATCTCTAAAAAATGAATTTGAAATTTAAAGAAAAAGAATTTAAATTTTCGAAAAAGGAAATTTATGCATTATCTAAAAGAGGTTAGAATTTAGTTAACAATTTTTTTCTATAAATTATAATTTAATGAGAATTAATTTAATAGGTATTTTAGGAAATTGCAGAAAAATTATGAGAGAAATATAAAATTTTACTATACTAAAGGAATTTTTACTGAGCATTTCTTAGGGCTAGAAGAAATTTTTCCAAACATAGGGGAATCCCGGCGCGGCGGGAAATTCAAAACATGAATAATGCATTATCAAATTTTGCAGAGTTGGAAGTATTTTACTCCTCGAAAATTGCCTTCGTCCGCCTGTAAACAGTCTCAGAGTACAAAAATTTCAACAAAATATCGCTTCCTTTTTGGGGAAAAAAAATATTTACAAACTAATTGCAATTTTAGCCACAACAAGTTTTGTTCGTTGACGATTGTTTTTGCCACTTTATTCCCCTGAAAAGAAAATTAATTCCGGGTCTCGCAGCAATTTTTTTCCTTTGTTTCCGTCTGGGTTAAAAATGTCGGTAAATTGTCGATGCAGGAATCTACCAACAAACAAGTGACAAGACTTTTTGGAAATAGTTTTTGAATTTAGAACTCTTGTTACTCGAGCATTTTGAATAATAATTGTACAATTACTATTCAAAACGCTCGAGTAGTAACAAGAGTTCTAAATTCAAAAATTCTTTTCCAATCTAACACAGAGACGTGTAAATTTATGAAACATCCGGAAACGAAATCTTACTCAGTTTTCATTTCAACATGCTTGTCACTCGAGTAACATTATTACTGTAGTCTTCTTTTTTTTTTAATCTTCTCTACGAACACGATCCTTATTTCGCAAAGTAGATTTTACACGTATAGGTTTCCAAATCCGTGAAGGTGATACCAGACATCGAAGCTAATTTCCATAAATCCAAGAGTAGAGAGGTTCGGCGAGCGGTGCCCTCTTATTTGTATTCGCAACTCTTGTAAAGTGCAAGCGTGCTCGTCCAGCAATGGGATTAAAATCGAATCGTGACCGGAGGCTCGCGAGAGTACAAAGGAAAATGTTTTTTTTAAAGGAAAAAAGGAGTTAGAGATCAGCTCTGGATTGTAGGAGTCATTCCTCACGATGCGAGAATCCTCCGAGTATATAGGAGAGATGCGGGAAAAGTGAAGCAGCGAGCAATATTCTAAACACGAGGATTAAAAAAAAGACCTTAAGGTGATCTGGAAAAATGTTTTTTTCGCTTTTAGATCATTGTCAGTCAATAATTATTTTTTTCCCGATTCATTTAGTATATAGAGGCGGAATTTTTCATTAAAAGCTTGACAAACTGAAGAATCCTTGGCATTTCTGCACGTCTCTCAAACTCTCTTTCTCTCGATAGAAATAAAAATACAAAAAATTCCAACGCGGATAAAACGAAAATCCCGCAGCGGCGATTCTTTTTCGTTCACATATATAAGAGATGAGAGACTAGCGGTTCATGTGCGCAACCGAGTACAGGGATAATTATTTATGCCCGATAGGATCTCGGCTGGGGACTTGGAAACAAAAGAGTCCACAAGGATCCCTGCTGAAGAGCAAGAGAGAAACTAAATCTTAGCATTTCTCTCTCTCTCTCGATTTCGAAAACAAAAATAAGGAGTTCAGGTAGATACGGTGCAAAAAAAAACAGCAGATTCACTCGGGGGTTACGCCAAAAGGTCCTGAGAGAGAATCCTCGCTCAAATCTGAAATTAGGAGATTCAATGAATTCCCATCGAATGCCATAAATTTATTTTGTATTTATAATAGAAAACCCCGATGGGAGATTTGTTTCGTCCGATTGCAAAGTGAAATTAGGAGACAGCAGCAGCAGCAGATGCCTGAAGGGGACCCCATATAACTTTAACGTCAATTCGTCCAATTACCCCGAAAAACTGATGACACTGATATTGCCACCGTATAAACAAAATGGATTGCTACCTGCAAAAAAGTAGCAGGGACAAAAAATAATTGTTGAGCAAAAAGAAAAGAAATTAAAAGCAAATGTCAATTTTCTCCAATCTTCAACCTTTCGCAGTCACTATTTCTCTAAAGTGTTTTGATTTTTTTTCCTCAATTTTAGGCAAACACTTAATTTTTTTTTTGACGCATCCTGGAAAAAAATTGTGAGGGAAAACAAAATCTTCTTTTTCAAAGGAGTCACGCGGAACGTCGAGAGAACGCAACTTGTCGTGGCTATGGTATTAAATTTAAAGCTGAAAATAAAATGCGGATTAGAACATGAGTTATGAATGAAATTTATGGGAACATCGGTATTATAAAGAGATATCTGATGCACGAAGACGGAGCCACGACTTATGGCTATTCGTGGAAAGCAAGCCAGAGCCATATCCTTGTAATTAAATTGCAAGGGACGATGAGCTAAGTTTATATGGATAGTTCATTTCACTTTAGAGCGACGTTCGGTTAAAACCTTTCGTGTGGCATGCGATTCGTCTTCTTCATCGGCATGCGAATCAATCTCAAAATTCAAACGAGCCACATTTTTCCTATTCAATGTAGTGGATAATAAAGTAGTACAACACAGATTTTCACTGATAATTACATATCTGAACCTTTGCGCGTGCGCTCTTTAATGTCCAACTTCTGCGCATGCGTAGAAGTGTCACGAGCGCCCAGGACATGCGCAGAGAACTGTTACGTCTACTTTCGCCTATATTTAGCATAATTTCGTCTGCATTTAATTTAATCTAACGCGCAATTTAATTTTTAATTAAAATAATGAATAAATAACTAATTTATCGAGTGTATTTAATTCGACTTCGCATAGATTTAATTTTTATTTCACGTATTTAAAAATAATAATCGACTGTTAGAACAGGGTTACCAGAAGTATATTTCCCAGAGTCAGAAAACAAAACTTTATCTAGAAGCCGAGAAAAACAAAGTTAACATTTTTTTTTTGACAACTCTATAAAAATATAAAACTTTATGTTTTGAATCTTTAAAATTTAAAACATAAATATCTGTAAAAATAAAAAACAAGCTAAATAGGAATTTTTTTTTAAATATTGCAATTAAAGCGACGACAGAGTGATGATAAGCGGTAACTCGTACACTATAAGAACAGATAAAAAAAAAATTGAGACTCGAGAAAGGTGGGAACAAAGAAGGTGGCCCCGGCTCAGGTGGGCCGAAATTTAGTTGGACTTTAGATTAAAAGTAGATGTTCCTTTTCTCAGCATGGGGCACCAGGTCCTATACTTGTAAAACAACTTGTAAAACGAGCGGACCGCACGAGCTCGTGAAGAAAGTCGCAACTTCGCGGCTAAAAAATTAAAAATGTAAATTTCAAGGTGAAACAAATTTTCTAGCAGAAAAAAAATAGGAAGCAAAAAGAATATAAATATTAGAATAAAAAACTAAAAGAAAAGACTAGAAATAAATATAATAAAATAAAACCAAAAATATAATCCTTCTTCTAATTTCAAAAAAATGCTTTTTCTTTAATAAATATAGTAAAAAAAGAAACAGAACTAAAAAAAATACTTTTAAATTCCTTCTTTTAACTTGAAAATAAGCTTTTGCTCTAAACTCATAGTCAATTTTTCAAATAATTTTTAGTTCTAAAACAATAATTGAAAAAGAGAAAAAAAAATTAAGAAAGAATTTAATAGAAAGTTTTATTAAAGAACAAAATTATTCGCTTAATAAAAAAATAATCTCCGTAAATCTCTTCGTAGAGTACTAAATATTAAATAAATATCTCGATAAAGCGCGGTAGGGAAAAAATATTCTTCTATTTTTTTTTACTTAAGTAGTATTTACTATCTTTAATTATAAAAAAATATGTTTTTATCCGTGAAACATGTGTTTTTTTCACAATCTAACTTCTGAATCTCGTTCTTGAATAAGAGAGACAGAGAGAGAGAAAAAAAATAATGTGAAAAAGAAATCAAATGTGGCTCGTTCTGCGAGATATGAAAACTAGTGTATAAATGCTGGTTGTATGTGTGTGTGTGTGTGTGAGCCGACACACAAACGAAATAATACCGGTCTTTTAGGTTTCGTGCGATGAGAAGAGCGCACCGCTTGTATTTCAAACCTGCTAACGAACTTCCAGATGGTTATCACACACCAAACTAGCCGGTGCATTATCGTTCCGTGTGTCTTATAAAAGGTCAGTCCAAAGTTGCTCTCGCGAGATGGACGCGTGAACTTACCTGAAACAAAAAAAGGAAAAGAAAAAATGTTAAATTTGAAAAAAGAGTAAAAAAGAAATGAGAGAGAGAGAGAGAAGGAGGTTAATCAAAGATTCCCTCTTCTAATTTAATTGGTTGTTAGCAAGCTTGTAGGGCAAAGTCTCTTCATGAGACCAAAGGGTCCTTGTTAACACCAATATAACCAAATGTTCGACCCTAGATGTCATTTAAATTTTTATTTTTCCTCAAAATTGCGTAATGAAAATAAAATATTCCATTCTCGGAAAATTCGTTTATTTTTAAATAAATAGTAAAATTAATATTATTATAGTTTTTTTCCTAAATATTTAACAAAACAGGGAACGTAGTCAAGGTTGGACACACCTTTTTCGAACTTTTTTTTTTATTTTCAAGATCCTAAAGTTCTGAACGTTCAAATGAACGGAATTTATTTATTTCTTCTAAAAATTAAATTTTTATTGTAATTATTTTGCTTCACTATCCCAAAAAAAGTAATTACTGAGTTTGTAAACGTAAAATTTTTCATGATAAGTAATTCATTAAAATATCTTCAGTTAAAAATATTTCGATTATTTGAACGTTAAAAACTTTTGAGGGATCTTATTTTCATAAAATTGTATTAAAATTAATTGAATTTTCGCAAAGATTTTACAAGTTATAAATATAGTTGAATTTCTTCGAAGAATTTATGGAAATTTACCAACTTTTAGCAAATTTACCACAACGTTGATGAACGAAAAAAAAATTGTTCATTAAGTAAATTATTTAAAAAAAAAGAATTAATTTTGACAGAAAAATATTCAAAACAAAAAGATTGATGTTTGTTTTTGATGATAATTGTTGTATAATTAAATATTTAATTAAAAATAATATTTTATAGTTAAACAAATTTTTTTTCGCTGATAAACGTTGTGGACGTCAACTTTGTAAATTTTAGAAAATAATTGTATTCGTTCGTGAAATTTTTCTTAAAAATAATTGAATTTTTGTCATAATTTTACTATTTATAAAAATCATTAAATTCTTCCGAAGACTGTTATTATTTATGAGAAGAATTGAATTTTCGTAAAGAATTGAATTCTTTTGACAAATAACGAATGAAGAAAAAAATTGAATTTTTTAAAAACAAATTTATTGAATACAATTGAATTTTTGAAAAGATTTTACTATTAAAAAGTTAATTGAATTGTTTCGAAAGATTTATTATAAAAGTTTATAAAATAATTTTTTTGACAAATTTTATTAAAAAAAATTAGAAACAATTTTACGAAATTTACGAATTCAATCAGGATGATAAAAATTCTGATTCTTCTGTGATAAATTTTTTTTTGCCCAATCACAAAATTTACAGGAAGATAAAAAATACCCTCAAGGAGTGAATTCATCAATAAATGGAGAAAGATACTCATGAGGAACTGACGCGCAGGAAATTGTGCAAGCATAACAAGAGGAAATGAAAAATGAAGGAAGTGTTGGGAAATGTAATTTAGGTGAGATAACTATTTTACGTTATACACAGATTAATGTTTATATATCTATATAAAAGAATAATTTTTTTTGTTTGCAAAAAAAATTATGATAATGATAGATTCCTTATTAGAAAAAAATTTCAATTTAGGAAAAATTTTCAATTTCCTCTAAAGAGGAATCTTTTTTTCCGTATTTAGATTTTTGAAACAAAATCGTGTCTTTCTTCCTTTTCTGAAGATTTAATACAGGACAACAAAAAGAAGCAACATAATTCAAAATTCTTCTTCGTAAGAATTAAATTATTTTGAAAAAAATTTAATAAAAAAATAATTCAATTACTTTTATAAATCGTTAAAAAAAATGTTTCTAACGAAAGTTATTTCGTAAAATTGTATTAAAATTAATTGAATTTTTGCAAAGATTTTAATAGTTCTAAATATAATTGAATTTCTTCGAAGAATTTATTAAAATTTTGGAAAATAATAATTGAATTCTTTTGACAAATTTTATAACGAACTGAAGAAAAAAATTGAATTCTTTTTTTTTAAATGTAATTTATTGAATATAATTGAATTTTTAAAAATATTTTACTATATTGAAAAGGTGATTTAATGGCTTCGAAAGATTTATTAAAATTTTAGAAAATAATTTAGTTTCGTTGACAAATTTTATAAAGAAATTAAGAAAAGTTTTACGAAATTTATAAAACATAATTACAATGTTATTACAATTTTGAAAAATAATTGAAATTTTTGTAATAATTTTACTATTTATAAAAATTATTGAACTTTTGCAATAACTTTACTGTTTATAAAAATAATTGAATTTTCGTGAAGAATTTCATTTAAATTTTTCATATTTTTCAATTTGCATAATAATTTTTTAAAAAATTCTTGATAAGAATTGAGTAATTTGCAAAAATTTAAAAAAAACATTGTTTTGAAAAATTTAACTATTTATCTAAACAGTAAAATTCGTCGCAGAAATTCGATGATTCTAAAACCATTTCAGTAACATTTCACGAAAAAATTCAATTATTTAAAAATTTGTTTAATAAAATTTTTGGTTATAAGAATTAAATTATTTTCAATAATTTTAATAGCATTCTCTGTGCAAAATTTAATTCTTTTTACAAATAATAATATTTTCTGTAAAAATTAAAGTATTTGCAGTACAATTTTAATTAAATTTCCTCAAAAGAATTTAAAAAATCAAAAATCAATAAAATTTCAAAGATTTTTTGATAAAATTCTTCAAAAGATTGAAATTAGTTTCAAATTTTTTGATCAAGAATAAAAAAGACTTTAGTATTTCACTTTATTTTTTAAACATTTTATTATTTTAGTTTGAAGATTAATATTTTTTAATGCTTCTCAACTTTCTTAATAAATTTTCTTCTTCAATGTTTTTAATTTTAAAATTAATTTATTTGATTATTAATTATAGCAAGAATTTAGTAATTTTTTTTTGGGGGCATTAATTTAAAAATTAAAAACATTGAAGACGGAAATTTATTAAGAAAGTTGAGAAGCAGACAAAAATTAATCTTCAAAGTGCGAACAGATTCAAACACAACAGTATTAATTTATTTCTTTAAAACAATTTGTAAAATTTAACTTCATTTGTCAGCGTTTAGAAAAAATTATAACCAAAATTGAAAGAGTTTCTTTTGCTTTAGTTTAAGGATATAAGAAAAGTTTGAAAACTTGTATTTTTAAAATCATCTGTCAGCATTGTACGAATTAAATGAATTTTAATTTAAACAGCTCGGATCTGTTAGTGAAAGAAAAACAGATGGAAATTAATAGGAAAATATGGTCAATATTTACAACATTGTAGAAAAAAGAAGTCTTTTTAGAACAAGTCTCTCTTTAGGCAAAGAATGAACTTTGAATATTGATTACAAATTTCCATATTACCAATGATGGTATATGGTTGTAGTTTGTTTGCTATTGATATATAATTATAGATCTTGACTGTCAACAAGAAGTGTTTTATTTTTGTTCCCCTTTTTGACTCGTGCTTTATGGCGTCTCTAATGAAAGGAAAATTTACGTATTCAGAACACGTTTTGGAAAAATTGTAAACGTAATGTAGCTTGCAGGCAGTCATGCCTCAAGGTGTGTCATGTGTCGCCAGTATTCTATTTTGTATCCCCAGGGGATAGGAGAGAAGTGCATAAATGCTGTACGCATGATAAACTGAGTACGTGACCTAGTATTGATAAACAGTACACCCAGAAGCGTTATTGCACCGTACAATGCGTAATTTCTCTCTCTCTCTCTCTCTCTTTTCTCAAGAACTTTTGATTCCACAACTTTTAAGATATGTTTATGTTGTATGTGAACTGAGTACGTAAACTATTGGGAGTGTGGTTTATTTGTAGGCGATTGCTGATTGGTACCACCTACATTATGTTCTTGTTCAAGTCACGGATTCCACTCGCATGACAAAGAATGCCTGCCAATCTATCATGCATGTCGATCGAGACCAATATTATTATTGCCTGCTATTATTATTTATTAATGACTGCAATGATGATAGTCGGATGAGAACAAAAAAGGTGTTTTTGTATAAAGAAGAATAGGAGTACAGCTTATCTGTATTTTTGAAACTTATTTTTTTTTAGGAGTCGTAAGATAAGGTATTCTTGGTACTTCCTCATACAGACAACCAATCAACAAAAATCAACCATTTCTGATTTACAAGAAATGCTTCTTTCGGAATAAAATGTCTCAAATTTTTACTATAGCTTTGGCTATGTTAGTCTGCTATTCCCCACAATATGTTTCAACGCGGTTAATTCTGATTTTTGAAGATTATGTTGCTCGTTACTCTTCCTTATTTGCATGGACATGACAGTAGAATGCGGCATTTGCCTTCCTAAGTGACACAAATCTTTTTTTGTTTCCGTTTATTTCTAGCCTATTGGTGCCTTTTCGATCAGCACTCGCACACCATGAAAGTTTTTCGTTCTCGATGAAGATTATTTTAACTTTCGACTTGTTGTGTGATTGTAAAGGAGAAGAAGACCGGTTTCTCACCAAATGTCTTCTCTCTGTATGTATGTATAGAGGAATAAAAGGAGCGATAATGACGATGGTCCGCGTGTGCGTGAGGCGGGTTCCGAGATCAACTGCCTTCGTTAATTATTCTAATTAGCCATTGAGGAGAGAAGAAACAAAAGCTAAGAGGCAGAGGCGCACTGCCCAAGCAGCTGGTTGTTTCTTTCTTTCTTTTTTTTTGTTTTGCTTCTTGGCGAAAATGCCGTCTCGGTCAGACCATCACCTTTTGCCTCTATTAGTGCCCGGCTAATAGCTGTGTATAGCTGTTTAGATTTGCTGCTACAAATCACTCTTGCACATCCATTAAACGTTCATTTGAATAATTTTAGTCTTTTTTTCTTCTTTTGTCTGAGTGGATTTATCATTTTTACCTTGCCCAAGTTTTATAAAGAAGCGATCTGCTAAAAGCTACACTACACTACGCAGTTGAAATAAACAAATTTTCAAAAATCGTCGACGTTTTGGGTTCACGCCATCAGAACAGATTTAAATACAAATATTCGATAAAAAATATTTCTCTTTCCGAAAGTTTCACTATACATGGACCACCATGAATATCCTTCTAATTTAGGTGTATCTTAGAAAAATTGTAGGAGGAATAAATTTTCATAAGTGTGACGCAATGAACCGTTTAGCTTGAAACTCCTAATCCTTTTTTATGATCTTGAAAGCAGGGGGTGGGGGAATTTAGCGCTCATTTTTTCCATCTTCTTGGCGACTTTTATCTCTGTAATAATATACACAGAAACATAGCCCGAGGGATGTGAAGCTAAAAGAACCAAGCGCGCAATATGCGCAGCGATTTCGCGTGATAATTTTTCAACTTGAATCAAGAATGTTGAAGAAACTCGCGTTGAGGGGACAATTATAAGTTGCCTCGCAAGATGCAGAGTATAAACGAGAAAAGAATTTGTGCGAGAAATGCAGTGAGATCCTGCATTCACGATTTAGCGTGGAGCGATGGAAAAAGAATGATAACTAACGATTAATGGTCCTAGTTTACAATTCGTTCATTCTCGATATGTTCTCTGCTACTTCTGCGGCTAACAAAGTGTCTAAAAAAAAGAGAGAATAACCCGATGTAAATATACACGAATCTTCAAAATTTTCCTATTTTTTATTTTCCAAAAATCTTCAAGCTATTGCAACATTTGTAGATTTGTAGAAAGATCTTCCAATCTGGCAACACTGCTAAGCAGTAATAAACCAAAAATAAGATCTAAAAACCAAATCGTAGATCATATTTAGGCAATTAATCAAAACCATTTTTGACGAGTGACGTTGCAAAAATGATGATTCGAATTTATGGAACTATAATAAAAGATACTGTATGGAATGAGTCTTTATTGTACCACACACAAATGGATTGGAATTTTAATTAAGCCCTTCATAAGGAGTTGCGCTATCGGGGAATATTCATTAAGAAATTTTAGTCAGCAGGCCGTTTGAAACTTGCTTTCAAACATATCTTTAAATCCAATCACTTTGGTGCTTCTCATTTTAGAATATACGAAAAAGAAAAAGAGAGAGAGAGAGAAAAAAAAGAATAAAAGCCAAAAAGTCGAATCAGGTACCTTTCAGACATCAGTGATTTTTGACATATTGATGATAGAAGACAGGTAAATTTCTAAAAACTAATACCTATCACGAAACTATCCATGTTTAAATTGCCCTCATATCTTCGAACATTTGAGTATTACTAGTTGTATCTAGATGTAGATGAGGCAATAATAAACGCCATATATTCTGTTCCTAAGGAAGTGTAAAAATCAAAAAATGGATTTAGCTCCAAATAGGATAATGTTTGCGGTCACAATGCTTTTTGCCTGGCAAATGATGATGTTCCTTGATTAATATTAAAATTACGTTGTCATACAATGTTCAAAAGCAAATGTTACAAGACATTCTTGAATGTATCGAATTCCCTCTGGGGACAGGAAGGTCTTTATTCCTGAAATGTTCACTATTAATTTTGAAAGAATCAAATTGCAACCAAAACCAAAAATTGAATTGATACCAAAACTCTGCATCGGATCTAAAATTGATCACATTTTTTGGTGCCAATTTGATTCACTTGTGTTTCAAATTGTATCAAACAATTTGTGTCAAAGCGTTACGAAGTAGACATGAAACAATCTAAAATAATCTTTGAGGAACATTTTGAAAACAAAGATGTTCTCGTACGGTTGTGGTACATTTTTAAAACAAAGGTGTTTTCTTACGGTTGTGTTTATTTTACGGTTTAATTTTTAATGGATTATTAAAATTGCCTCAATTTGATTCACTTTTGTATCAAATTGTGCCAAACAGTTTGTATCAAACCGCTACATAGTGGACATGAAACATCCCAAAAAAACTTTTTGGAACATTTTTAAAACAAAGATGTTCTCGTACGGTTGTGATTGATTTTAATTAATTTTATCAAATCATTTTGGTATCACAACCGTACGAAAACATCTTTATTGGTTCTAAATTTCAGATCCACATTGTTCTAATCAATTGGTTGGAATTTTATACTTTTATGTTAACAGTTAAAGAAACAAAGTCTGCGGAATAATCTCCGCATCTCTCAAAAATCATGCGCGGACGGTAAAATAAGCGAAACCGTAAGAAATCAATTTTCCAAAACAATAGTGTTGGGAATTAACATTTTGTCTCGCACGAGTCTCATTGACAGCCTTGAAAAAGTTTCGAGAGCTTTATGATGCTCTTATTATATTAATTTGTTTTGTTGCTCTCGCTCGCAAAAGCGGGAGCGCATCTCGCGCGATGAGATGAGATGAGACGAACGCTATTGTACTGACGAAAACCAGTTTCTCAGCATATAGAATTACATATATCGGCATCAATGCTGCGTTATGTTCAAAAAGCCTTCAGAACAAGATTTAAAACCAAAGATGAGCCAAGACAAGAAGCAATAATATATAAATGGGGAATATGCCTTTTTGGTTTCAACATACCGCGGTTATCCATATCATACACTCCGTCTAGAGATTTTTCCTGTTTTTAACTTTTGTAAATATTTTCGCCTTTTCTCTGAAATACCAAAATAGAAATGTAGAACTAGAAATTGAAAAATAGAAAAATAAATATGAAATCATTTTGTATTTATATTCACAAAGAATTCTTTCCGGCTTTTTTTTTATACAGAAGAGCGGAATAAATATTATGAAGAAATGGAATTTTTCTATATACTAAAGGGGACGTCGATCGTTTCGCGAAAGTAAAATATGTTCGTCTCGAGAAATCTTGGAAACGATCTTGAAGTATACTGATTGTTAATATCCACGAAAAAGAGACGAAATGACCAAACTCTTCAATGGTGATATAGAGGACAAGATATAAGCGTTTGACAAGCCTTGAGGCCTGACAAAAACCTTAAAAGGTTCAAAGACTACAAATTTGGACCCAATGATAAATGTACAACAATTCTCGATATATATATGTATCGGAAGAGGAGAGCGGAGAGAAAAGAGGTATTTTTAACGATTATTTATGAATTTGCCGATATTTCTCGTGCACATCACGCAGCCATTTAGATTTTCGAATTGATGTCAAAGATTCAAAAAAAAATTGCTTCGGAATCGTTTCGCCTTTTTTTGTTACCAAAATTATGCACAAGAGCACAAAAAGTATTACATCGATATGCTTTTTTCGGCAAAATAAAATGATTTCCTAGGATGAAGAGAAGAATCATCAAAGTTAAACTCCAAATCAGTAAAATTTAAATGTCAAATATAATATTCAAAATGTTAGTAAAATCGAAATTTGAATCGATTTAATAAGAGAAATTTAAATTCGAAGCTAGAAAAATAAAAGCATTTGGAAGTGTGCCACGATTATAAAGAATAGAACTCGCGTGTAACCATCTATGGAGAATAATTGTCTTACAACCTATCATGCATGTCTAATTGCATCTAAATACACGATTTTTGAAAGCATTAGAAGAAAACTGTAAATATTTGCACGCAGTGGCTCATCAGTATCAAGATTGAATTTTTGTACAATATCTAAAAGCAATTATAGGCACCTAGCGAAGGCTTCAGCGCAGGCTTCAAAAATTAATGGGCGGATGCCGAACTCAATGAATTTTTTGGGCTTCCGAAAACCCCCTTAATAATAATCCTCATCATCATCATCATCCTTTTCGCTCATTAATTTAATTATACCCTCACACTGAATATTTATCATAAAATGTGTAAAACAATCTTCTTCTTCTTCTTCTTTATTAGTCGAACAAATTTTGTTTTACGTATATCCATAATATACAATAATTAATAAATATATATTATACGCTATATTATACTGCATAACTTGAAAATCAATGGAAAAATAATTTTTATCGATTAAAAACACTTTAACTTCCATCAGTCGGAAGCATCAATCACCATCATGATATTTCGTTCTGCACGTTCTCTTTTTTTCTACTGCATTTTTTATAAGTCCTCTAGGAAACTTGGGATTTTTTTTTATTATCACAATATTCTGAAAGAAAGAGGGAGAGAGAGAAAGATTGTCTCCTTTTTTTCACAACATTGTTTCTTTAATAAAAATGAAAACCATTGATTTTACTGCAATAACAAATTGTCTTCGTGTTGCAATTAACTCAAATGCATCATAGTTCAATGACTTTAAATCTATTGTTTGTTATTCAATCTTCCCACCGTTAGTGAATAATTAAGAGTATTCATAATTTTTATAAAAATTATATACAATTGTTATGCACATACAAATTTTTCAAACATAATAATGTGGTAGTCGACAATTTTTTTTAAATCAATTTTCGTCCATGTGGTATATGAACGACCTGCAATGATAGTAATAATAATATTAAATATAAAAGAAGCTGTTAATTTTACTTTTACTTTAACTAGTAATAATAATAGTTTTGTTACAATTAAAGAACTTTAAAATATTTGAAATTTCGTCAAATATAATTGAAAATAATTGATTTTTTCAAGTATTTCATTGTAAATTTTCAAAATCAACAGTTTTAATTTACAATATTGTTGAAAATAATTTAATTCACAAAAATGTTAATATAAAAAATCTTCAAGTGCAATTTTAGTAAAAATGAAAATTAATGGAAATTAGTTTCTAAGAAATAGATTAAAATATTTTTGAAATATGTACCTAATTAGCAGAATTTTTTCATTAAAATTTTTAAAATTCAATTATTTTCAAATTTTATTGATTATATATTTTCTAAAATTGAATAACATACGAATAATAATAATATTATAATTTTTGAATTCTTTTTAACATTTTGGAGAAAATAAAATCATATTCACAATTTTTAATTAAAATTCTCAAAAAAAAACAAATTAATTAGTATTTATTATAAATTATAAAAAACTTCTTTTTATAAATTCTATTATTCTATTATTCTATTATTCTATTAAATTACATTATATTTATAAAAAAAATAAATCTTAAAATTGTTTTCAGGCTTATTAAAATTTCGGAGGAATTATTTATAATTAAAATTCTTTAAAAATGAAATTATTTTTTGACATATTTTTTAACAACTCAATTATTTTAATGATATTTTAATAAATTTCAATTATTCAAAAGTTTTATCAAATTTTAATTATTTTTCAAAATTTTAATTATTATTCAAAGAATTTTTATGAAATTTCAATTATTTTGCAAAGATTTTATGAAATTTCAATTATTATTCAAAGATCTTATCAAATTTCAATTATAATTCAAAGATTTTATCAAAAATTCATTGTTTTTAAAAGATTTTATCAAATTTAAATTATTTTTCAAAGGATTTATCAAATTTTATTTATTATTCAAATATTTTAACAAATTTCAATTATTATTTAAAGATTTTATCAAATTTTTAATTATTTTTCAAATTTTAATTATTATTCAAAGAATTATTATTAAATTTCAATTATTTTTCTAAGATTTTATGAAATTTTCATTATTATTCAAAGAATTATTATTAAATTTCAATTATTTTGCAAAGATTTTATGAAATTTAAATTATTTTTTAAAGGATTTATCAAATTTTAATTATTATTCAAAGATTGCACTAAATTTCAATTATTTTTCAAAAAGTTTTTTCAAATTATAATTATTTTTCAAAAGACTTTACCAAATTTCAATTACTTTTTAATGATCTTATAAAATTTCAATTATTATTCAATGATCTTATCAAATTTCAATTATTTTGCAAAGATTTTATGAAATTCCAATTATTATTCAAAAATCTTATCAAATTTCAATTATTATTTAAAGATTTTATCAAATTTTAATTGTTTTTAAAAGATTTTATCAAATTTCAATTATTTTTCAAAGGATTTATCAAATTTTAATTATTATTCAAACATTTTACCAAATTTCAATTATTATTCAAAGTTCATATCAAAATTTTAATTATTTTTTTTAAATATTTTACTAAATTTCAATTATCTTTTAAAATCCGAGGCAGAACAGAACATTTTACTAGATATGCATATACAAGTAACAAACGCATCTAGAAAAAAAGGAAAAGAAGAATTATTTTCTGTTCAATAGTTCCAAAATTTTTAGAAAATAACAGTAAAATTTTTTTAAATATTTATTTTATTCTATTTCTTCCTAATATTCTTTCTATATACTTTCACGTGAGTATTGGACTGGATTGTATTTATAAAATATTCATCTCATGAACCGTTTTTCGCTTGAGACTATATTATCGAATATTTTTATTTTCTGCAAAAGAGAGAAAGAATCCTTTACATGAATATGCAATAGTTATACTAATTTCGTGGAATGATTTTTTAATTAGCTCAACAGGAGCTTCAATAATAAGAGATTCTCATGTTGAAAGTAGTTTTTTCCCCTCTCTCTCTCTCTCTCTTTTTCGCCGAAACTCGTAAGATTTTGTAATATATTGAATAAACAAGTTCATTAAAAATGATATTTATTCGAACTTGTATATATTTGTAAATTGAATATAAGTGATAATTAACTGATGGCACGATGGCAGTATAAGCAAATTTGCCCTATAACTTTGTAGTTTTCGAGAATAATATTCAACAAATTCTTACAGCGAATAACGGCACTTGAGTGAAAAAAATATTTCAGGTCATGTTCGCGACTTTCAAACTACAGTGAAAATAAGTATAACTAAAAACTAATTTCGATTTTAGAATTAATTTTACAATTAAATTTCCATTAAATTTCAATCAAGTACGAAAAAAACCATTATAACTGCGGAAAAGCGAAAACTTTCGCTAAAATAGCGAAAGTATTCGTCGCAATAACTAAAAATTTCGCTAATATAATGAAATTTGTAATTGTTCCAGGTGAAGATTTTTTTTTCCTGACCGATATCCGTTAGGTTACAAACGTAACCCCAACGTTTGCCTCCATTCTCTTTCTTCAGAGCGTACGTTGTAATAAAAAAAATTAATTCAAGCAGTTGTATAATTGAAAATTATTCTTCATTATGAGAATTTATCATCTTACACTAATATAGAGAGGGGGGAGGAAGGCGAGGGTTTTGGAATTGCAAATCTGATTTTCATCAATAGAGAAGAGAGAATTAAATTCTGAGGTCCAACCAAATATGGCCGCCTTGGGCATGCGTTCTTCTTCTTGTTCTCCATCTTCGTTTCGTTCGACGCAAATTAGGCGTCTTTTGAATCTTCAAAACAGCCGCGCAAGAAGAATTGCCTGCGATTAGCAAGCGGTCTTACCAAATTTAGCGCTTTGAAATGAGTGGATTCGGAATCCGATCTTTATGACCCCTCAGTATCTTTTTTTTTATATCTCCTCGATTTTTTCCGCATATATTTTCATTTCTCTAAGGAGACTTTCTCTCTCTCTTTCTCTTTTTCTTTCTTTCTCTTTTTCTTTCTGAATTAGATTTATAAGAAAGAAGTAAATATTTTTTTATGAAAATTTGGTAAAAGTCAGGAACTTTTTTTTAATTTGGAAGCTACATTGAGAAAACGATTTATTTGATTCAAACACATATTTTGTTTAAATCAAACTTAAAATATCTTTGCTATACAGTCAAGCAAATTTAAGTTTAATTGAAACCTATTTTTTGGTTCATTTACAGAAATAATATATTTAATTCAATTTTTCCAATGTTTATTAATTTTAATTTTCAAATTTCTTTAATTTCAAATTTTTTTTTATATTTTTAAATTTTTATTTAATTCAAATGTAATAAAAAATTTTTTAAACACAATTTATAGTTGATTTAAAATTATTTATTATCAACTTTTGAGTTTGAATGAAACATAAAAATTTTTAAACATATTTTTTGTTTATAAATCAAAACAGAAAATGTGTTTGAATTAAACATATTTAATGAAACAAAAATTATTTTTGAATCAAAGCAGTAAATATTTTTTATATATTGGAATTAAGCGTAGAAACTAATTTCAATGAAAGAAAATCGATTAAAATTATTTTTTTACTTGAAACGAGTATAATGTTTTCTCAGTGTAATTTTTTACAACTTTTTTTACGTCGTTGAAGTTGGCAACGTTTATGGTCGACGATTGAATGAAAAACAATTATTTTCCTACTGAAAAGAATAACAGTTTTTGTTCACAAATATTTTTTTTTTTGTAAATTTTTTATTCAAAAAATTAAACGTACCATTTTCTGTACAAAAATTTATAAAAATTTGCTTAAAAAATTAGTTTTCTTCAGAAATCGTTAACTATAAACGTTGTGAACTTCGCCAACGTCATTTTTTTTTTAATTTAAAAACTATTTTTTACTACTTTTTAAAAAAATTACTTATCGAGTCCGAAGTCGGTAATAATTGTGATAAACGGAAATTAGTTTGTATCGACAACTCTATTTCTTCGATTTTGTTATTTGAGAAAAATAAAAAAACTCCAACTTTCGGTATCATCACGAACAATCAAACAAGTGAGTCTCGAGTCTGCAATAATATTATGTTAAATACTTTTCTCATTTACCATTTTTCTTTTTCTTTTTTCGATTTTGTTTTCTCATTTACCATTTTTCTTTTTCTTTTTCCTCTTTTCGATTTTGTTTTCTCATTTAGTTGCGCATGGCTGATTCCTGTTAGTTTGATCAAGGGGCTTATCATAGATTTCAATTAAGTGTGCGCCATAATGTATTTCTTCAGGTTTTTGAGCGAGCGTGTGGGTGTCGCGCGTGCCGTCTTGTTTCTTCGACCAATGGTACAATATCGCGGCCCACACGAAAATCTTTCAACATTTTCTCCTCTCCTTCTCTCTATAACCATCGAATAATAATAATCGGTCAAAAGAAAGTGATTCTCGATTCTCTCTTTTCTCCGCATTTGACTTTTATAAGTTAAAGTGTCTTTTTAGACGACGCTTAAAATTCTCTTGTGTGTGTCTGTGTTCCTAATTTCAAATGGTAAAATAATATATTTCTCTTCCATAAATGGAAACACAATTAGAATATTACAATTCAGATTTTCATAGTCGATAAAATTGATTTTTTCCTTTCTCGAACGTAAATTGAATTTCCGTTAGGTATGTATTGGGTGTCGTTTATGTAGATGACAAATATTTATTATGTTTAAGAAAATCAGGCGATGACATCAATTGCCACTGATGAGTGATAAATTTTAATGAAATTGTTTCTTCTCTTTTTTTATTGTCGGTAATTGTTGTCAAGAGTGTGTAGAGAAATCGTTGCGTGGTATAAACAAAATTAATTCGTCGCTAGTTTCACAATTAGCTCTTCGATTTTTTATCGACTCTTTCAAAATGCTCTTCTTCTTTTTCTTCTTTTTTCAAAGATTTTTTGTATCAAAAAAATCGCATCAGTTTGGATGCAATCGTTATTCCCAAATTTCAAATTAGTTACAAATATTTGTCGCTAATTTATTTTTTTAAAAAACTACGAATTTGAAGTCCGCAACTTGCGTTCAACGAAAATCATTTATTAAATCTATTCCAGTATTATTTTGAATTTTACTGGATTTTTAATAAATAATAATTGAATTCATGAGAAGAACATATTTAGTATTTAATTATTATCGAAAATTTAAACTGAAATTCAATTCTACGTCGATTTTTATTAGTAAGTTCAAAAAAAAAAAATTCAATAATTTAAAAAAAGAAGTAAATTATTAATTAAATACTTAAATATTTCTTAACATCAAATACTTATAAAGGACTCAGTTAAAGCTTTTAGAAATAATGGAATTTTTACGAAAATTTTTATTAAAATTTTACAAAATATATAAAGTTGGTCAAGAAATTTAATTTATAATATATGAAAAATAATGATTAATTCCTTATTGACAAAATTATGTTAAATTTGTTTTTAAATAAATTGATTTTAGACAATATTATTAAAATTTTAAGAATAATTGCATTTTTCGTGGAATTTATTTAGAATTGTATTAAAAATAATTGAAATCCTTGGAAGAGTTTTAATATTTATAAAGAACAATTGAATTCTTGCAACGATTATTATTATTAAAATTTTCACAAAAATAACTCAATATTCATGATAAGAATTTCATTATTTACACAAATAATTGATTCATTTTTAGATTTAACAAAACTTGTTTTTAAAAAAATTGAATTTCTCTGTAAAATTTTTATATAGAAAGCCTTTGCAAATTTTTCCAAAATTCTTGGTTTTTACAACATTTTTTTTCTTTCAAATTCTGCAACTTTTGCAGATTTCTTCAATTTTCTTCAGATTTGAAGAAAAATCTTCCAGTTTGGCAACACTGCGATCTCGCTTTATTGAAAATAACATGAAAAAAGTAAGCCTTTGAATGTTTTTTGTTCTCCATTATTTTGCTGCATTAAGAATATTAACAGAGATGAGTAAGTAGTGTATATAGAATATTCTTAATGACTATAACAGACGCTATAAATCACACGCGTCGCTATTAATATTCATAGGATCAATGCCGCACGATTCCTCTTTAAATATATTTAAAAGAACACCAAAGGCAATTGTATCGTGTCAATTACAATATCTTCAATTTGAAAATTGAAAAGCCTTCTTGAATTTCTAATTTCTAATTCTATTTCTATTTCTACTTCTCATAACAAAAATACAAAACAGAATCTTCAGCATGTATATTGAATTTACTGTAAAATATTCCCAAAATTCTCTAATCAGAAATTATCCTAATTTGTCGATTAATTTTGAAGAGAAGAAGAAATTAGCAAATTAAGTTCTATATTATTTTCTTGAATATATTATAAACATATATATATATATAAGAAAGAAATTCTATTTACTAATAGAAACTGTAGAGACTTGTATAACTGGTTTTCGGTGTATGTGTGCGATGGTGTAGAATGTTTACAGCTTGGGGATGTTTCACTCTCTCTCCGATAGGTGATGCTGTTTTCAAAGCTTTTACGAAGGCCGACGACCTCAAGGTAGCAAAGAGGTAAGACACATCGAGGAGAAGAGATACCTTTTTCCGTACATCTTCTATACACTGGACCCGACACCTGACTATTCAGCTTCCTTTCTATTATAAACACGCAAACTTCCCAGTGTCGTAGATTTGATGATTCAGAAAAAGAAAACAGTCACGAGGAAAACCAGAAATTTTTCTCTTTAACCTCAAACATTAGCACGTTAAATCTTAAATCAAATTAAATTAAATCCAAATCAAATGAAACATTGATTGGATGAATATCAAGTCTCCATAATTGGATGATAGTCAACATGTTTTCATCTATTAATAAAAAACTAAAAAAATGCTTTAGAATTTTTTTTTTTGACAATTTTTACACAGAAAGATTCTTTATGCCAAACAGAATTGAATGTAGAAAAAGAAAATAGTATCAATGAAATGTTCCCATTAGCTGTAAATTAGTTGCAAATTATGAATATTGCGTTTGAATAATAATAATAATAATAATAATAATAATAATAATATACTTTAAATTCTGTAAGAAAATTTCGAATTAGATTTGAATCATAATTTGACTCAATGGTATTTTATTTAACGGAAAAAAAATTTTATTTCACTCAAAGACATTTTATTCTATATAAAAATAAAAAAATGGCTGATTTCTCCACTTGAGAACGCCAAGGTCACCACCAGAGGGCAGAGAAAATTCCAAGAAGAAGAAGCTGAGCTGCCATCTGGCGGTGACCTTGGCGTTCGCAGGTGGAGAATAACAGTTCCATATTGATTCTCGAGAAATTCGTAAAATACGTAAATAATCGTAAGCCTAAAATTATAGAATGATATTATTATTATAATTATAATAATTACAGAATCAGACATTATGAATCTACCGATTTTGTTTTATAAACATTTTATTCGACACTTTTCTTTGATCCAAATAATTAATTAACATTTAAAGAGGGTACTTTAGTCATATTGCTCTTCAAAGGAATATAATTAGCGGTCATCGATTAATGAACCGTTAAAAAATACCAACCGCCCCAATCATAAAAACCAAATGAGTTTGGATGTTTTCCTATTTCCGGTGAATTGAACAGAATTTTTTTGTTTTTCTTTTTTTTGGCGCAGTAAAATTGTGAAAAACTACCGGATCTTGAAGAGAAGGAGGCAATTTTTGTTTTTTCTTCCCTTATCTTTAGAAAGAGAGAAAAAAAGAGAGAGAGAGAAAGAGAGGATCTCGTGCCATAGTAAAGGGACAATTTCCGGTCCCTTAGTGTCTCGCGCCATTGGTCAAGAGACAGCTTAGCATTTCTTGGAGTCAGTGGAAACTTTTTCTGTAAACCCGCCACTCCAATATTTGCAGTGTCGAGGTAAACTTTCAAACTTTATTGTCAGGACAAACTTTATGATGAGTGTGCACGTTCTCTCTCATTGGTCAATCTTTGTATAAATATTGAATTTTTTTTTCACTTCGTTTCTTTAAAAAAAAAAAAAAATTCCAATATAAATGTTCTATAATATTGATTTGAAAAATAATCCGTTCTTTTTATCGGACTTTCGCCTTAACAATTGCTTTAGATGGCAACTTTTTGATTCGTGTGAACTTAAAATTTCGATTTTAACATTTTTTTTAAAAATAAAATTCTTCTTTGAATCATAATTATTTTTATCGGAAAGTTCTACAAGAATTCAATTATTTAAAAAGAAAAACAAATAATTCATTGTGAAATAGAATGCTTCTTAAAATTAAATTCTAATAAATAATTTTATTAATAATTTTTAAATAATTGAATTTTTTCGACGTGTTTTAATAAAATTTTTAAGATTAATTACATTTTTCGATAGATTCGATTTAATATTTTACATTTTTCAAAAGAATCGAATCAAGTTCTATTAAAAATAATTGAAAATCTGCGATGAATTTTTTATTGCTTATGAAAATAATTGAATTCTAGAAATAAATTTTTTTTCGAATTTTGAGAAATAATTGAATTTAGGAGAAGAATTTTTTTATTTACAAAGATAATGGAATTAATGCCAAGAATTTTACTAGATTTTTTTATATAATAATTGAATTCCTGAGAATAACGTATTTAATATGTAATTATTATCGAAAATTTTAACTGAAATTCAATTCTACGTCAATTTTTATTCGTAAGTTCTAAAAAAATTGAATAATTTTTGCATAAATTTTGCAAAATATATAAATTCGTTCAAGAAATTTAATTTATAATATATTAAAAATAATTATTAATTCCTAATTGACAAATTATTTTAAATTTGTTTTTAAATAAACTGATTTTAGAAAATATTATTAAAATTTTAAGAATAATTGCATTTTTCGAGGAATTTATTTAGAATTGTATTAAAAATAATTGAAATCCTTCAATGAGTTTTAATATTTATAAAAAATAATTGAATTCTTGCAACGATTGTTATTAAAATTTTGCAAAAATAATTCAATATTCCTTATAAGAATTTCATTATTTATATAAATAATTGATTTTTTTTAGATTTAATAAATTTTGTTTTTAAAAAAATTGATTTTCTTTAAAATTTGTATTCTTTTATGAAAATATTTGCGTAAAATTGTATTAATATTTTTTTAAATAATAGAATTCATTTGAAAAATTTTAGTAAAATAGCAACTATTAAAAATAATTGAATTGAGGAATATTTTTGAAAGTAATTGAAATTTTGTCAAGAATTTTATTATTTTTTATTTTTATTGTTTTATATTTTATATTTTAATTAACATTATTATTCACCATTATTATTCACTTTATAATAAATATAATATAATATAAAATAATCCAAAAAACATTTACATCTATTATAATAAAATAAAAAAATATATATAAATTTCCTAATATCTAAATTCTAAGGATATTACTATTTTGAAATCTGAAACCAAAGTTGCATTTGAGCTGATTTTCAGGATCACAAGCACCATATGACGGAATTATTCTAAACTATCTCTTTACTCTTTAGCTACACTCCAAACGAGAGAAAACTGCCTTACCGACAAATGCTAACTCCGTTGGAGAAAATCATTCTCAAATATCTACTTTATCCTCAATTTTCCTCTTTACCTACAGTTGAGGATCAACTTGAATTTTATCCACAGAAAGAAGTGCGTTTCTTACTTCTTAGATTCAGATAAATGCAAGGCAAGAATTAGTGAAAGTGAAAGTACATATATGCGCATTATGAAACAAGAATACATTAATAATCTTCATTTTTACTTTTAATTTCTAGTTTCCCTTTTATTTACGCTTCCAAGCATAGAATTAATAAATAAATACAAGAGATGAATCCAAGATTGTAAAGTTAAAAAAGATTCACTCAATATTTTCGTTTCCAAATTATTGAATTTTGAAAGTTTTTTATTTCATTGGATTTTTTTTTGTTTTGGTTCGCAAGAGATTTATTTTAAGTATCAAAACAAATTTTTTCGTAAAGTAAACAATTGTATTCAAATTTTTATTCTACTTTTTCGATTCAAAGGATTATTTTTTCTGTATTAAGAAACAGGAAACAAAAAAAGAGTATAAATAATTATTTAATAAAAATAATAATTAATAATGATAATAATAATTAATAGTAATAATAATTAATAATAATAATTAATAGTAATAATAATTAATAGTAATAATAATTAATAATAATTTTAATAGAATTCACATTTTTTTCGAAAACATGAATTTTCTTTCGCTAAAATTAAGTATAGGGATCAAAATTCAGCCTTGACGTACTTTTTGCATTTAAAAAAAAAATTCTTTAAAGTATTTCAGAAAAATTACAGTTTTTTTTAAAAGTCCTCTTATTGTAACCAATAAGTAACAGGAAATGCAATCATGTTCCAATTTTATTATTTTTTTTTGAGATTTAAAAAAAAAACTTTCAAATGACCACGTGCGGCATCAATTTGGTAAATTTTATGTTTCATTGTCATTGTACTGGAATCTATTGTATTATGCGATGTTATTTGATTTTTTGGCTTAAGTTATATGTACAGGTAAAGGTAGGGCGATACGCATGAGTGCATTCAAGTTGAAGGAAGCAAGACACGGCAGAGACTTAGGTTCATTCTACATACGACCCATTCCTATATATATATGCAAATGTTTATCTTCTTTTTTTCAATTTAAAATTATCACTCAATTTTTTTTCTACTTTTTTTCGAAATATTTAAGTGAAAAAAGACATTTAATTTTTTTGTTCAAATACACTTCACACTTAATGGTAACACTTCCATTTGAGTGATAAAAAAATATTTCTCATATTGCGAGGGATTTTTGCAGGTATTTATCATATACGATAAGTAGAGATATACGAGGTCTACGCAGTGAAACAGTGAATGCGATAAGTTTGAAACTTACATGACATTTTGGTCGGTGCTCATGGTAATGTGATAATTATACATAACGTTTTACACGATAATTATATGTATGAGAAATTTGCATTTTTTTCAATTTTGATTTTCAATTATTACACAGATCTTTTTTTCCCCTTGTTATCGAAATCGTTTCCAATGTATTATTGTCCGATGTCTGGATTCAAAATTTTTCAGCTTGTTGTTAAAGAAAAATGGAGTAAAGACACAAAAAATGTGTTTTTTCGGGTGATTTTCTTTTTTTTAGACTTTTGACCCCACTTTTTTCGAAATCCTGACGTGTTTGTCAATTTTGGAACTCGGAAATGTGTTCAGCAGGCGAAATTACATTGGAAACGACTCCCATAAGACCAAAAAAACGCCCTTTCGGTGGTGTACCGGTTTTACCCCACTTTTTCCTCGTGTAAAAACGAAGACAACACAGAGCTGCGTGTTTTTTTTATTTTTGACATTGTAGTCGATTTCTATGTATTTTTCCCCTACGAACACGATGCCGATATTTAAAATCCCATAGGATGGCAGAATTTTGAAAAAAGTGGGGGTAAAGACTCGAAAAAATATTTTTTTCTCTTATTTTTCGATATCGGAGTGATTTTCAATGTATTTTCGCCCGCTGGACACGATCCCGCTACTCAAAATTGACTAACTCGTTAGGTTTTGAAGAAAAATTTGTATAAAGACCTAAAAAAAAAAGGTTTGTCCACAAAAAATTTTTAATTTTGAAAACTATCTTCACGCAGATGTTTCTTAACAAACGCATTATTACTATTGTTACAAAAAGAATTAATAGATTCTCTAGTTGAATTTGTAAAACCTCAGATATTTGTAATTTAAAATTAAAAATTAAATTTAAACGTTTAAAAAAGGTTGGAAAAAAGTTTGAGAATTTATAGTCGTAAAATGTCGAGAAAATGATTTTGTTCTCGTAGGATTCTCGTCAAAGAACTCAAGAGCAAAGAGCATTAGTGATGTATATGTATAACGTGCACAGATTGTCCAAATTGTAGAGTGATCTTTATATTCGTCACAGTGAGTTACAAAATTGCTTATGGTTCGTCGTTCGTCGCCGGTACGTCATTCACATTGTCAAGGAAAACGCCGCAAGTTTACATCTTTCATTGTTCTCTTATGTTTATGTTTCAAAAATGAATAACTTGCACTGCTGACTAAAAGGCTCCTTTATTAAAAAATAAAAATACGGTTCTTTTATATTTCTTATTTATAAAAAAAAAAAAAAAAAATGTTACTATCACAATCGTCTCTTTTTCTTCTTTATCAATATTTGTAAACAACACTAATTTTTCTCTCTATAAAACAAATATTTCTGACTTTCTGTATAAAATATTATTAACATTACAATAATTCATTCTCTTAGTTTTCCAAAGTGACTCAATTGTAATATGATTCGAGAAAAAAAAATTCTAAAAGGAAAAAGACATTCACAACGAAAAAGTGACTCAACACACCGGAAGTTTAGACTAAATTCTAAAATTTATAAGATACAGGAAATAATTTCTATTTCCCGAGTAATTTTCTTTAATATTTTGATCGCAACATTATTTATGTGCTGTTTTTCTTTTAAATTTATGTCTGCACCTTTTTTAAGTCAACATCTCTTCTTCTTCTTCTTCTTTTTTTTATGAAAAGAGAAAGTTTTTTCATTCAACAAACATAACAATTCATTTTTTCTTCCATTCGAACTTAATTCTGGGACCGAAGCTA
This sequence comes from Leptopilina myrica (nomen nudum), assembly GCA_032872475.1. Classification (NCBI taxonomy): domain Eukaryota; kingdom Metazoa; phylum Arthropoda; class Insecta; order Hymenoptera; family Figitidae; genus Leptopilina; species Leptopilina myrica (nomen nudum). Next base: position 46,981,893 of record CM065461.1, on the reverse strand, counting down.
GAACAAATGCATTGGATTCTGTGACCATCTGCCTATAAAGAAACTTTTTCCAAAAAAAAAGTAGGTATAGTGTACAATATATTGATTCAGCTTTTTTTTCTCATGAATTAACAAATGGCGAGAAAAAAATAGGCTTTTTCAAACACACTTCATATTCAGTTCCATCATTCTTGAGAAAATAGTTTTTTTGTTTAATTTTTAAGGCTCAATTTGAAATATAAACACGAAAAATAAACAGTTTTTTTTTAAAGAAAGAGTTTTAAGAGAGACTGTTTTTCTTTCGAAATTTTAGTCCACGAGTTTGGGTGATATTTTAAATTATTTTCAAAATTTTTAAGTAAATTGATAAACCGATGTTTGTCTCCTGTTTTTAAAAATAGTGAATGTGACATTTTGTTTTAATCCAAAACTGTAGGTTAGCAAAATTAAACTAGATTTTAAAATTGTGATTCAAATATATTTTTTTTTTGGTGTAATTTAAGAAACATGTGAATTACATAAAAACACGTATTTTTATAATATATAAAAAAAGTAAAGTTGTAGGAAAATGATGTTAGTTATGTATCAAGATATCCGGTGTCACTTTTGTTACACTTGAAGTGCACTCCAATGAAAACTCATGTTCCCCAACTGAATCTTTTGTCTCACTTCCTATCCGAACGGAAATCTCCTCAAAGTACCTCAAAGTGCCTCAAAGTTCCTCAATGTTTCCGATCTCTTGACAAAAAAAAAAGGAAGGAAAGAAAAAAAAGCTCACTAACAGGAAAAAAAATTTGGTAACCCATCAAAATTTTCAATCTCAATGACTTCAACTATCAATTTTTTGTCTTTACTAAAAAAAAAAAATTTTTTGTGATGTAGTGACATGCGTACGGATCTCAAGTGTGTGGGATCGAACCAAAAAGGAAAAAAAAACCGAAGGGCTGAGATATAGTTTAAACTGTAGGGAAAAAAGTGACACCTGATACCGGAGGGGTCGCAAGTGTTTGTCCTTCCGCACCAGAGAGAGGGCTGTGCAAGTCTACCTCTCGAAAACTCTACACTACAGGGACGAATGCGCAAGGTGGTTGGTGTTCATGGGAAATATAGAAGGGTACATTTGAGACGCACGCCCACTTTATAGGAGAAGTTTAACCTGCGCCTCTTCAAATATATATTTATTCTTCTCGTCGTGTACTCTCCTTTTAAGAAAAAGGAACACACGGGGCAGATGGTATTCGGATCCGGTGCAGCTTTCTCGTTTTGATCCATGTTGCTTTTACATATTTATTCACAAAATTTTGCTTCCTCCTCTCTTCCCCCAATAATTGGCCGTGTGCTACAAATTTAGCGAAACTTTTCCCACACTGAGGGAAATTCCCATTCCTTTAAGCTTTTATTTTTGGCCTTTTATGTTTTTATTATTTTAACCCTTTTAAGACTTTTAAGTATTTAAATACATTTGTTTTTGTTTCTTTCTTTCATTTTTTAAAAATTAATAATTAATAAATAATTATTTATTACATTATTAAATAATAATTAATAAAAACATATTTATTATATTGTTAAATAATAATTAATAAATACTTAATTATTATATTATTAATTAATAATTAATAAATAATTAGTTATTATATTATTAATTAATAATTAATAAATAATTAGTTATTATATAATTAATTAAAAAATTGAAAATTTGTTTACAAATATTGACCAGTGTTGACAGATGATTAAAGATTCAAATCATCAAACTTTTCTTATTTATCTTAAGAAATTTTAAACTGTAGCCAATAAAAATTCTTCAGATTTTGATTATAATTTTTTCTAAAATATGATAAATGAAATTAAATTTCACAAACAATTTTATGGAAATAAATTAATATTATTGAGTTTAAATCCGTTCGCAGTTTAAAGATTAGTTTTTGTTTCCTATTTTCTCAACATTCATAATAAATTTTTTACAAAGTTTTTAATTTTGAAATAAACACTAAAAATTACTAAATTCTAGCAAAGAATCAAGAACAATCAAGGATTTTTTTAAAAAATTATTATGCAAATTAGAAAATTTCAAAAAATTTAATAAAATACTTCAATAAAATTCAATTATTTTCATGAATTATAAAAGTCATCGAAACAATTCAATTCTTTTTATAAATAGTAAAGTAATTGCAAAAATTTAATTATTCATTTGCAAAATTTTCATAAAATTCCACGAATTAATACAAATCTTTTCTAAAAATTTAATAAATCCTTGGAAACAATTCCTATTATAATAATAAATAGTAAAATCAATAGAAAGATTCAAGAAAATTCAATAAATTTTGTAAATTTGATAATTACACGAAAGAATTCAATTTTTCTTGATTTGTTTATAAATTTTGTCCGAAAAATTCAATTCTTTTCAAAAAGTTTAATAAATTTTTGAAAACAGTTCAATTAGAATTATTATAAATAGTAAAATGTATGAAAAAATTCAATTATATTAAATAAACTTTGTAAATTTTTCAATGTCACAAAAGAATTCAAATTATTCTTAATTTTTGTTTATAAATCTTGTACCAAGAATTCAATTCTTTTCTAAAACTAGTAAATCCTTCGAAACAATTCAATTACTTTTTTTATAGTAAAATCTTTTGAAAAATTCAATTATATTCAAGAAATTATGATTTTTTTTAAAGAATTCAATTTTTTTCTTTATTTCTTTTAAAAATTGGTGAAAAGATTTAAATTAATAATTTATTAAATTCTAATAAATTCTTCGCAAAAATTTAATTATATTAATAAATATTAGTAAAATTTCTGCAAATGTTCAATTAATTTAAATATAATTTTGATTACAAATTTTTTTAATCAAATTCGATTAACGATTCCGATCTAAACAAGAAAATAAGTCTCTCAAAGTTCCAAATTTAGCTCTACAGTGCAAATGTATAACTGAGAAAAGAAATTTTCCTCATTTATCTATTTCTATATTTTCAAAATCATTCCCAATTTTTTTTTCGCCAACACACCCAAAAAAGCTTTATTTAAAAAACAAATTATATGCGACAATGACCTTTTGTATCGCCAGGTCACTAAAATGTATATTCAATGGCGGAAATAACGTTCACGAAAGTTATTTTTGTCACAATTTAAAGTTTTAATTATCGTAAACGTGATTCACGTGGCGGCCAAATTTTTATTTTCTTTTTCCTACAATTTTGGAATTTTTACTAAAAAAAAAAAAAAAACGATTTTTATTTTTTATTTCTTTTTTCTTTTACTTTATCGAGACAAAATTATTTACTTTTGTTCAATTTTTAATTAAGCACAGTATAAGTATTCAGCAAATAGAAGATTATTATTCTATAATCAATTTCGTTTACATTAAAAAATAAATCTCAAACTATTTCGTATCTCTTAAAACCGAATTACGTGACACAAACAACGGATCAAGTGATAACTGTTGATCAAATAATAATCAGTTGTCATCACTTGAAAAATTCTTTTACCAATTTATTAAGATAAAAATTAAAATCAAGCTAAAATTAAAAAATTAAAAATAGAAAAACTTTTTTATACTTTAAAAACTGTGAATTTATGAATTTGTGATATTTAAATGCATTTGAAGAAGTATAAGATTTACTGAGAATTTTTTTGTCAAGAGCATATATTGGATTACATTGCCCCGTTGACATGTCTCAGACTTCAAGATTCACCAAGTCCAAAGTTACAACGTGATGGAATTTCTTGATTTCGCAAGCCACTCATTTTAGCATTCAACACGTGTCACTAAATAGAGAGAAAAGATTTTTGTCAAAATCAATAATATTGTGAGAAAATTGATTAATTTCTCCCCTTCCCTAATATTCTTCCTTCTTCCCTAATTGGAATACATTTTTGGTCTACATTTTTATTCCTCGTTTTCTTAATCTCTATAATCAAAAAATTAGCTACCGAAATATTAAAGTCTCAATTTTTTGTATTGTTAATTAAATGAATAAGTAAATAAATAATTACATTCAAAATGAGAATTTTTTTTAAATAGGAACTCAAGTGGCAAAGTTTATTGTTTAAAAATGTTATGCTGAACTTGTAAGTTGTAAGTTTAGAAGATCCTACTGTCGATATGCGGTAAAAAAAGGGTCAAATTTTAGTTTTCGAAAAATTGCAAACTAAATATTTCTTTTTCTTTATATATATATATAGGGTTTGGATGGCTTTGATTTGAATCTCCCGAAGAAAAGGCGAACTTTCAGTTCGGATTGTTATTTTATTATGAAAGCGTCGAATGGTATTCTTTTGCGCATAAATACACATACAGCCTCTACCTTCGCTTCGCGTTCCTTTAATATATACGTATCGCTTGTTTTTCTTGTTGATTCTTTCATTTGATTGCAGTAAAAGCAAGCAAGTACAAGTCTTGCTTTATATGTGGCATCTGGCTTGAATTACGGGTGTGTGGACTTTTTTTCTGCTCCAGTATTCAGAGTCAGATTGTTACAAGCAACTTACGTATTCACTGGCACTGCAGTCATTATATGCATCAGTGTTGCTTCTTTATAGGTTCGTCAATTTATCACAAGCGGTGTTTAAAACAATTACGCCAAATAATTTATTCATTATTTTCAAAATCTTTCCTTGCGCATATTCAGGAAAAAAAATCTTTAACCTCGAACAGCGATAACTTATTTTGCTCAAATAGCGAAAATTAGCTTAAAGACAGAAAAAAGCTTGTAAAAAAGTAGCTACCGAAAAATTAAACATGTCTCAATTTTTTTTTTATTGTTAATTAAATAAATAAATAAATAATTACATTCGAAAATAGATTTACTTTTAAAAACAAATATTTTAATACCCCTTTATTTCGCCTACAGGAATTAAATTATTTCGAATGATTTATCAACGTACCGCATGATAATGAACTTTCATCAACATTTATAAGTGACAAATTTTCATCACAAAGAAAAAAAAATTGTAAGAAGGAAGCATTAACGCTCGAAATAGTGAATAGCAAAATAATCAAAAAATGCAATAATGACGCATTTATAAATTTTATAGAACGTCTGAAAGGAACACAAATAGATAAACATGACTTTGTTTAATTGATTCCACGTGCAGTCATTACATTGTGTTACATTCATATACAAGAGAAAAGAAGATTTATTGTCTATCTATCGTTCAGCATAAATAAACGCACGCAAGAAACTTCCCCGAACCTCTTGCAAACAAAGAATCATTTTTTTTTCATATTCGAAAATAATCTAAAAACGTAAAATTCGTATAAATTTTTCAAAAGAAAACGAAAAAATGATAAAATCATTCAATAGAAGGTTGCTTTTTTGCTAAAGACGCCCTTAAGTACTACATATATATATATATTTATATATTGAACACGAAAGCAAAAATACATTTTTTTCGCACGCAATAATTCATGAAAAAGAAAAACCTGTTTAAAATCTACTTCAGTTTAATCACCAAAGAGTTTTTTAAATCCTTTGAATTCTCTTAAGTGCCTCTGCCAAAGTGTGAGAACCAGCTGTGCATCTCTCGCATCTGGAAATGTCTTATTGTACACTGGACTCAACGAAATATATTTCTTCGCTTCTTTTTCATAATTCTTTTTCTTCTTCTTCTTCTTTTTTAACAAGAATTATGAAAAAGAAGGGGAAAAAATAAAATTGGCATCAATTAAAATGACAAATTTATTCTTGTTTTTCTTTAATTTTTTTTACTAAGCGAAATAAAGACTCTAGGGGCTAAAGGGACAATTTTCTGCCCTAGAGATAGAAAAGACCGAATATTCGAATTCCGGCGATGAATTTTACTGTTTAGAAAAATAATTGAATTTTGCAAAAGAATGTTTTATTACAATTTTTGAAAATAATGATTTTATAAATAATGATGATACTCGTAATGAATTTTATTAAAAATTATTATGCAAATTACAAATTTTTGGAAATTTTAATGAAATTCTTCACAAAAAATCAATTATTTTCGTGAATAATAAAATTGTTCAGAAAAAAATCAATTATTTTCATGAACAATAATAGTCTTCGGAAGAATTCAATTATTTTCATAAATAGTAAAATTATTGGAAAAATTCAATTGTTATTGAGCAAAAATTTTAATAAAATTTCACGAGCGAATACAATTCTTTTCTAAAATTTTAATAAATCCCTCGAAACAATTCAATTTCAATTTTAAATAGAATGGAAGAATTCAATTATATTCAATATATTTCGTAAACTTTTCAATTTCACGAAAGAATTCAAATTTCTCTTAATTTCTTTATAAATTTTGTCCAAAAAATTTATTTTTTTCTAAAATTTTAATAAATCTTTCGAAACAATTCAATTAAATTAAAATTATAAATAGTTAAATTTATGGATAAAAATTCAATTATATTCAATAAATTTGGAAAAGTTTTCAATTTCACAAAAGATTTCAAATTATTCTTTATATTTTTTTTACAAATTTTGTACCAAGAATTCAATTATTTTCTAAAATTTTAATAAATCCTTCAAAAAAGTTTAATTATTTTTTTTTAACGTAAAATCTTTGGGAAATTTCAATTATATTCATTAAACTTTATAAAGTTTCACCAAAGAATTCAATTATTCTTTTCTACAATTTTAATAAATCCTTCGAAACTATTCAATTATTATTTTTACAGTAAAATCTATGGAAAAATTCAATTATATTCAATAAATTTTATAAATTTTGTCCAAAGAATTCAATTCTTTTCTAAAATTTTAATAATCCTTTGAAACAATTTAATTATTAATTTTACAGTAAAATCTATGAAAAAATTCAATTATATTCAATAAATTTTATAAATTTTGTCCAAAAAATTTATTTTTTTCTAAAATTTTAATAAATCTTTCGAAACAATTGCAAACATTGCAATTATATTTTATAAATTTCGTGAAATTATTCTTAATTTCTTTATAAATCTTGTCTAATGAATTTAATTACTTTCTAAAGTTTTAATTAATCCTTCCAATCAATTTAATTACATTCTTTATTAAATTCAATTGAAAATTTAAAATTATCAATTCCTCCTTCTTTGATCGTAATATTAATTCAACAGTGAATAGATAAAAAATTTTTTTCTTTATAGTAAAATCATTGCAAAAATTCAATTAATTTAATTATTTTAAGAATTCAATTTTTTTCTTTATTCGTTACAATATTTGTCAAAAGAATTCAATTATTATTTTCTAAAATTTTAATAAATACTTTGAAAAAATTCAATTATATTTATAACTGATAAAATACTCAAACAGAAACTTTTCTACTCACTTTCATGAAAACAAACATCTCAAAAAGTATTACAGTTTCCCACTCGTGCTTACCTGAAACAAAAAGAACATTAAATTAAAAAAAAACTCTAAGAAGTAAACAAAAAATTACAATTTTGTCTCGATGTAAAAATTAGTATACATAAGACACTTATTTCTACTGAAGAATAAAAAAAATCATGGAATAATTTAAGAAGAAATAATATAATATAATAATTTTAAGAAAAAGATTTTACTATGTAATAATTTTTCATAAAAAATTATAAAGTATACTTTATTTTTCAGTTTAGAATATTTATTGCAAAACGAATAAACCTTCCTTCCCTCCCTCCCTCTCTCTCTCTCTCTCTCTCTCTCTCTCTCTCCTTCACGACGACAACAACAAAGGCATTTAAATATAATTTTTTCTCGATTACTATTTAAAGTATAAAGTAAAATATAGACTGCAAAAATAATAATAAGGTAATACAGACTCCGTGAGAAAGTGAAACGCATCAATCATAATGTGGTATGCATATATATATGGGAAAAAGAGTGCATATAATATCTACTTTTACCACGTCTTAATTAATAATTAAGGTAATATTACATAAAAAAAATACGACAACTTCTTTTTATTAGCAAACTTTTTTTTGTCCTTTTTTGTGCACGAAAAAATTTCAATTCAATTCCCTCTCGATTGTTTTCAACTATATATTTTCACTCCTTGTAGAATTTAATATTCCAAATGCATATCGCGTAGCTGCGTGTAAAATTCAATGTACTACACACTGAAAATAATACACAATCGTATAAATGCAACTTTATTTAGCAACATATTTGCTTCTTATAGACGAATATAAATTTGTCAGTGAATAATGCAAATATAGTCGGAGAATTTATTTTCCAAAGTGATTTTTTTCAACAACTTTTTATTGCGGAAAAAGAATTCTCAAGAATTGATGATTTTTAGGGAAGCGAGAGAATATCAAAGGAAAATTTTTTATGTGGAATACTTTTATCGTAATTATTATTGTTATTATTTTTATTATTACTACTATTATTTTTTTAATATTATTATTATTTTTATTATTATTACTACTACTATTTTGTTAATATTATTATTTTATTATTATTATTATTATTATTATTATTATTATTATTATTATTACTACTATTATTTTTTTAATATTATTATTTTATTATTATTATTACTATTATTACTAATCGTAATTCTGATGGTAATTATCAATACTCTAATTATCTCTAGCAATAATAATACTTTATGGATCGATAATTATCGTTATGAAAATAATATTCCAAATCGACGCGATTTTCTGAAGCGATAAAAAGTAATTTTGTAAACGAAATTGAAAAGTTAAATTAAACGAAAATTAAGAGTTAAATTTTTCAAAAGAAGAAATTAAAAAGTCTCATAATATTTTTTAACTATAATTTTAACTATTATAGTAAAAAAAATTGAAGAATTCGCAAATAAAAGATGAATTGGAATTTTTCATTGTTATAACGAATTAGTTTATTGATATGTGTTTTACATTTATTGCAATAATAATGTGAAAGCCATAAAATGAGTGGAGGATGAAACATGCACTTGTACAATAACGAAGCACGCTAAGTTTAGCACGAGTAAAGGCTTGTTGATTTTAATTGTCGTTGTACAACACTGTATTCTTCTTTCACGGTCTAAAGAGTGACACTAGTGCACCACAAACACTATAATTTTCAACTTCATACCGTTCAAAATGCACATCACTTTTTTTTCAAATTCCCTCATTCATATCTACTGCGACAATATACAGAAATAACAATTAAAAAAAAGGTATTTCGTATTTTTTATATCCTCCCCCCCAATTTTTATTTAAAAAAATAAATAAAAAATATTGTAAAAAATGTTTTACCTAGGGGTTAAATAGTGGTCATTCTACCCGTAGGTGTAATTTTACTCGCATTTTTATACCCATTTTTGTCGCAGGGGAAAATAATGTACAAATTGGGTCGTGTTCGTAAAAAATCATCGAGCCAAAATTTCGAACGTTCAAAGGAAGGACAATTTTTTAAGTATTTTTAAAAATTACGCTCGAAAAAAGAAAAATAATTGAAATTGTAAAAATATTTAGTTTCGAATTAATTTGTTTTGATCTAAAAAATAATTTTTTGGGAGTAAAATAAAAATTTGTAAAAGCAAGAAAAGTATTGTCCTTTATTTCAACGTTACAAACTTTAGGAACATTACAAATTTTTTCACCTTAATCATTTTTCAAAATTACACTCGAAAAAAGAAAATTCATTGAAATTGAAAATATTTAGTTTAGAATTAATTTGTTTCTAATCTAAAAAATAATTTTTCGGAAAATACAAATTAAAAGAAGTCTTAAAAGTATTGTCGTTTATTTTAACGTTCGAAACTTTAGGAAAATTAAAATATTTTTGAAAATTACTCTCGAAAAGAGAGAAATAATTTAAATCGAAAATTTTAGTTTAGAATTAATTTGTTTCTAATCAAAAAAATAATTTTTTGTAAGTAAAATACAAATTGGAAGAAGCAAAAAAAGTATTGTCGTCTATTTTAACGTTCGAAACTTTAGGAACATTAAAAATTGTTTCACCTTGAGTTTTTTTTTAAAATTACGCTCCAAAAAAGAAAAATATTCGAAATTGAAAATATTTAGTTTTGAAATAATTTCTTTATTCGAAAAAATAATTTTTTTTAGTAAAATCAAAAATTAGAAGAAGATAAAAAATTGTCGTTCATTTGAACGTTCGAAACTTTAGGAGCATTAAAAATCGAAAAACTGTTTGGTTTAATTCACTATCAGTCACAATTGAGATGAAAGGCATTCTTTTTTTAATCAAATAAATAAATTCCGTAAAGAATTTTTCCTTCCATGATAAATTTGAAAAAAAAGAAATATTTTTTTTTGTGTTGTTAACACAACACGTGGAATCAATTAAACAATGTCACACTTTATCACTGACTTGTTACAATAAGAAGACGTTCAACGACCTAAATATTCATTCTTTGGTATAAATATAAATATATATATACAATAAACGAACCGATAATTTTTTATCTCTCTCTCTCTCTCTCTCTTCGCAACTATTTATCATTATAATAGACTTGTGCGAATAAGCAAGACTGCAATAAATAATTTTCATGAATGAAGTTTTAGTATAACAATCAAGGGGGGAAAAAATTCTTTTTCCACGTATATATTGACCATTATTTTGTCCTTCGTTTCTTTCACATGGTTATAAAACGTATACGTGTATTTTCCATTGATGATAAGAATTCAAGAGTCACTATTATATATATATATATATACATGGCGTTATAATAAAACGCAACATTCCCAGGGTCATCCGCCATGAAAAGTTGAAGAAAAAAAAAAGTGTCATGTATTGTATTTTTACACTCATGGAGGTCTGTGACTTGACCCGTTTTCAGTCATAAACGATTTTATGCTTAGATATACGCGCACTAATATGGAAACAAAAACAATTTTTGTATTTGCGGTTTTTGGATTTTTTCAATTATTTTTTAATAGAATTTTGAAATTAATTCCTCTAAAATCGCAATTATTTTCTAAACAATTTAAAATTAATTCCTCTAAAATCGCAATTATTCTAAACAATTTGAATTAAATTCTACGAGAAAATTAAATTACACAAAAAAAAAATCAAATTAATTTGTTCCTTCGAGTTCAATCATCATTTTTAATTTAATTTTTAATTACATTTCTTGAATAAATTTAATTATTATCAAAAAAAAAATTTAATGCAATTTTTGCGTAAAAATTCAATTATTTAAAAAAATGTTGATAAAGTAGTTTATAAAAATTCAAATTCAAGAAATATTCAATTATTCAATACATTGTTTATTTTTTATTTAAATAATTAATTCCTCGTTGAACAATAAGAATTGCTCTAGAATAGAATGAATAATAAATATAATAAATAAAATATAATAAATATAATATAATAAATATAATAAATATATTCTAGTTTAATTATTAATAATAAATAATAATTAATTCTAATACACTGTTAAATACTATATAATATTAAAATAATTTCATTTTTAAATTTCCCGAAAAAAATGATTGGATTTTGAAAGAATTACTTTTTGCAATTTTCAGAAACAGTTAAATTGTACCAAAAATCAAAAAAATTGAGATAATAATATTTTTTCCCGCGATTTGATGATAAAGGAAAATTTTATGATAATGATGATGACGACGATAATGATCGGTAACGATTTTAAAGATAAAGATGATACAGTAATTATATTGTAAATAAGAACGATAGTGATGATAAGTATCCTGATGATGTGATATTCTATTTTTTCTTTCTTTCTTAAAAATCATATATGTTTACATTATGCCGAAATGAAGATTGTTTCTTGTGAAGCTATAACAGAAAGAGATAATGTATGACAACATTGAATTACCACGAAGAAAAATTTAAAAGTGAAATGTTAAATAACATATATATCTTTTACATAGCGTCATTTTATTCTTATGTCAAAGAATAAGTAGCGAATTTTAAAGACACTGCTTTTGCAAAAAGAAATTTTTTTATTTCCACAGAAAAGGAACTCTAAAATTCTCAATATTGGCAAAATAATGAATTTGTATCACGTAATTTAATTGCTATTGTTAAGAATAATGATAATAAAATAAATATAACAATAGCAATAATAATAATAATAATAATAATAATAATAATAATAATAAAAATAATAAAATAATAATATTAAAAAAATAATAATAGTAATAATAATAATAATAATAATATTAAAATAATAATATTAAAAAAAGAATAATAGTAATATATAATAATAGTAATATAATAATAATTATAATAATAAAAATTAAAGTAAACTCAACGTTATGGAACGTGGAAATAGCAGTGCGCTTCTTTACTCTAAATAAGTGTCAACGTCTCTTTTTCCTCTCTGCAAAAATTCTTACAACAAACTTAACACTTTGAAGTTAAAGTAAAAAGAGATAAAAGCGGAGCATGAATTGTTGGCTCAAAATTTACGTAACAACATCCTCTTTGGCAAGAACGCGATTTCATGAAATACTTTGCTTAAGAATAAAAATTCAATAAGCCCCGCAAAGAAAGAGTATTTTTTTTACCATCCTCTTTATCGACAAATTATTTAATTTTTCAACTTTAAAAAATTGTCTCTCAATTAATTTCCTTTTCGTTAAATTTCAATTTAATATTAAATATTTATTCTTTTTTTTCTTCTTCTTCTTAAAGAACGAAGAATTAACCAAAGTTTATAGTTGATTAAACAGGGAAAAAAAAAGTTTTTTTCATTTTTATTTTATACTGAATTTTGTTATTCAAATTTATTCCAAAAGTTATTAGCGCACTAAATGACTTATTTAAAATAAGAAAGAGAAAATTTACATTTTTATTTTCAACATCGCGCACCTTTATTTGTGATACGAACAGAAGTAGAGAAGCAAATTTTCAAATTTTCTTGCGACATTTGAGATATTTATTTTTATTTTTATAAATATCATTGGATTTAGAACTGTGTATATAGAGAGAGAGAAAAAAAAGAAATTCTACCTACTTTTCGTTATTTGAATAACTATTTATCGCTTACTATTTTGTGCGGTGTTTTATTAAATATATTGTAATTTAAGTATTCAATTCTCATTTCTCTCCAATTTTTGTCAGCAAAAAAAACTTTTTTCATGGATTTACAATCCTAAAGTATCAAATATTTAATGACGAAGAGATAATTGCAGATTACTTCCTGTAGTTTTAATTACGGAGTTTCGTGATAAATTTAGATATTGAGAATTAAATCTAAAAATAGCTGTTAACAATATTTTCTTATTTTTTGATTTTTGCCCTACTTTTTTTTAAAATTTTGAAGTTGTAGATAAATTCGGGATCCTGGATCGTGATCAGAGGATAAAAATATGTTGAAATCCACTACCATGTCGATATTAAGGAAAAAAAACTTTTTTTTGAATTTTTACCCCCACTTTTTTGAAAATCCTGACCTTATTGACAAATTCGGAACCTTGGATCGTAGTCAGACGATAAAAATATATTGAAATCCACTACCATGTCGATAATAAGGGGAAAAAACTTTTTTTTGATTTTTTATCCCCACTTTTTTGAAAAATTGGACTTTTTTTGCTCTTGTGCATATTGCACTTGAAGTACAGCTATCGAACTTTAATTTCAAATCTATTAAAAATCTCTACAACGAGAAGAGGAAAAAATATTTTAAGAACTCAAAAAACTGTTTTTTGGGGGTTATCAAAAATTCTTTTTCTTCACTTGTTTGAAAATGTTTTTTTTTGATTAATTTGAAGAAGGCACAGTAATTATAGATTCGAAAAAAGGATAAGGTTAAAATTTGCAAGCCAAAAGAGGAAAAGGGATTGAGATTAACGTTTAAAATAAGGATGTGATATAGAGGTTGCCCTTTAAATGACCCTAGGTGAAGGAAACCACTAAAAAGGCCAGTTATAATCTCGTCTATATCAATGTGGTAACCTGTAGAGCCAAGTATCACTACCTTTTTCTCGCATACAGAGACACAACGCGACGGGTAAAGTTTTTTTTTTCACGAGATTGCAGATAAAGTGGGCGTACGAATGGCCAGGTGTTCCGCGAAAGCACTCTACCATGTTAAGGTTGGATGTGGACATTGAACATTACTCAAGGATATTTACATTGTCCTAACGTATATACAAAGATTATTGTCTAAAAAAAAAATTATTTTTCTCCAAAAACCTAAAACCAAAAATAGCCAAAATCGTTCTCGCTCCCCAAAAGAAAGTTCTTGACAGGGAAGAAGACATGAATTTCCTGTTTCTGAAGTTAACGTCAAAAAAATTATTTTCTTTTAAAAAATTACTATATTTACAAGTTTCATTTAGCTAAGAAGTTAGAAAATATTTCCAACCATAGCTTTTTTAACGTAAAACTTTTATTTGGATTTTTTTCAATCACGCACAAAAAAATTTATCGCTAACTTCAGGGACCCGAATTTTCTAAAATCAGGTTTGTCACAAAAAATTGATTTTTTTCACACAATTTTCAATTCTCTAAAGTTTAGAACGTTCAATGTTCACTAAGAAAATTAATTAAATATTAAATAAATAATAATTGAAGCCGAATCAAAAATAGTCAAAATAGTTCCCGTCCCTCCAAAAAAAGTTCTTATTGACATTTTTGACAGGGAAGAAAATTTGAATTTTGATTTGCCGAGTGATAATCTCCTAGTGGAGTTGAAAGTTCGTTGAAAATGGGAGGCTCGCGCAGGCTCGTGTGCGCGCGCATCTGCTGAAGGAGTGGGGACGATGACGCGCTGCGCACACGCACTCTGCGCAGCTACATTCGTAATAAGAGTTTTATTGACACAATTTTCTCGAGTAAATTGTGTTCCTTATAAAGAAATGCCTTATTTTACAATGTGATGATGATCCCGTTTAATGTCGTAAATTGAAAAAGAAGGGGGGTGAGGAGGAAAAAAAAGTGCAGCTATTAGGTCATTGTATATATTTTGAGTGTGATGTGCAAGTTTTCGCAGTCAGTGTCTTGGTTCCCAGAAGCCCTTTCAGCCTTCGGGACGTGGGAAGCGAAAGGCAGTGCAGTGGCTCAAGTCTGCACGCACATGTGTGCCCTGAGAAATGGGTGGCGCCCGAGCATCAGCATGTGTCGAAAAAAGATATTTTATCAAGACTTCTTCATAAACGGGAGAATATATCTCTCTCTCTCTCCTCTCTTTCTTTCTCTTCTCTCTTATTTTCTTTTCTCTCTCTCTTTCTTTCTCTCCTCTTTTTTTTCTTTCTCTCTTCTCTATTTTTCTTTCTCTCCTCTCTTATTTTCTTTTCTCTCCTCTCTCTCTTTCACTCCTCTCTCTTTTTCCTTCTCTTCTCTCTCTTTTGCTTTCTCTTCTCTCTCTTTTTCTTTCTCTCCTCTCTTTTTTTCTTTTCTCTCCTCTCTCTTTTTCTTTCTCTCTTCTCTTTTTTTCTCTCTCTCTCTCTCTTTTTCTTTTCTCCCTTAGGAAAAAAGTACGAAAGAGAGTCTCTCTCGAAGAAAAGAAAGAAGTCTCTCTCGAAAAAAGGACAAAAGAGAGTAAATAAAGATAAACAGTAATAGTAAATAAATATAATCAAAATTCAAAAAAGTAAAAAAAATTGTTTTTCCAAAATTCCCTCTCAGAGGAAAGAGAACTCATTTTATTTCTCCGGAATTATTACAAAACATTATAAATAAGAAAGGCGACAATAATGACAGTATTTATCGTATAATTTATATTATTAAAGACACTTAATGTGTTTATTAACTTTATTTTGAGCCGCAATTGGATATAAAGAAGAAGAAGAAGAAGCGTGGGATGTCCGATTGGAACTATTTTTCCCTCTACATCAGCAGTAATGTCTCATAATTATTTAAGCAATTTCCCATAGAGTATATAACGATGAACAGCAAACTGTTGCTTATATATACACTTTGACTCGCTTCCCACACGCAAAGTACATATATATATATATATATATATAATACTATATAAAGTAAGGTGCACACCAGTCAATGTGGAATCACTCACATGGTTGCCCTTAATATACAAATATGTGTGTGTTTGTGTGTACCACGCGTTTTATATACGCACATCCGAAAACATTCAAGTGCCATAAAATTTTTCCCTGGTAATCTGAATAAGGAAACGAGGATGAACGATTTTGATTTAACGAAAATTTTTCTTCAGCCATTTTTTTTTTTGCCTATATTTATATACATAATGGAGAAATTACTCTGTAAATAGGAATTAGTAGATTTTTTTTACTAATTTTTAGTATTTTTCTACTAATTGCTGTAGTAGTTTTCTCATTGTTTTAAATAAATATTTAATCTTTATTATTATTTGATATAGAAATGAGGATTTTCAAAAATTCAATTTTTTTTTATTTATTCTCGAAGGAATTAAATTATTTTCAAAAATTTCTAATTTTTTTCACTTTAAAAACAAAAAAAAAGAAGCAAATTTCAATTATTTTCAATGTCTATAATATTTGAAAAAATGTAACACAAGAATTCAGTTATTTAAAAAGAAATTTTAATAGAATTCGTGCCAAGAATTAAATTGTTTTCAAAAGTAATATAATTCTTTGAAAAAATTTAATTATGTTAAAAATTGACAAAAATTCTCGTCAATTTTCAATTACTTTTATAAATAATATCATTTTTCTCCGAATTTCAAACATTTTTGAGAAAATTTTACTAAAGCTCTTGGCACAATTTTAATTACATTTAATATATATGTTTTTTAATTTTCATCAAATTTCTCAAAAGATTTACATTATTTCTAAAAATTTTATTAAAATTTGTCAAGAGAATTGAATTATTTTCAAAGGTATTATAATTCTTTGCAAAAATCCAATTATATTGAAAAATCTACAAAAATTCTCGTCTACTTTTTAATTATTTTTATAAATAATAAAATTTTTCTCCTATTTCCTTTGAAAAATTTTAGAAGATAAGAATTTTAATAAAATTCTTGGCAGAGTATCCATTAATTTTAATATATTTACAATTTTTAGCAAATTTCTCAAAAAATTGAAATTATTCGTAAAAATTTTACTAAAATTTGTCAAGGAAATTTAATTATTTAACAATTTGTTGATAAAATTCTTTACAAAAATTCAATTTTAAGAAACATTCAATTATTTAATAAAAAATTTATTTTTATCGTGAAAAACATGTAATTAGTAAACACAATTTTTTATAATATTCTACACGAACATTCAATTATATTTCCAAAAAATAAAAATGTCAAAAAACCAGTAAAAAATAAGTGAAAACTATTTTAAACCATTTTTAAACTATTACAAACACAATAAAAAAAAATGATTATTCATAGAAAACTGAGGGAATATAAAAGAGAAATGGAAAGTGCGAGAGAATAAAAAAATATTAATTGTAGAGACAAGGGCGTTTGAATGCACCGGAAGAACACGTTTCGAACCTGGACAAGCCGCCCAATTTTAAAACGGAAGTGTCGACTCTGAAGCATTACCCTGTAACGGAATTTTCTTTCGTTGGGGGAGCTCACTTAATTTTCTAGGGTAATGGATACAGTGATTAGCACACGTAAAAAAAAATTATTTTTTTCCCCCAACCAACCGTGATTTACCACTTACAATATTTTACAGGTGCTTTAAAATTAACGAAATAAGTTCAATTTAAAATTAGAAAAAAAACATTTTTTTTTAAATCCATAATTTCTAAATTACATTCAAAAATAGAATAATTTAAATAAATTAATTCTTAAATACCTATTCATTTTGAATGTTGGAATTAAAATATTTCAAATGATTCACGATGTAACGGATTTTTGAAATTTAATTAAATTCGTTGAAATTTATAAACAAAAAAAATTATTAAAAATTTTATTTTATTAAATTTAAATTATCAGCATTTTTTTAAAAAGAAATTTAATCTTTTAAAAGAATTGTATTAAAATTTAAAAAAATTAAATTCATTCAAGAAATGAAATTGAAAATGAATTTGAAATAATTATTACTCTCTATGAAACAAATATCCCTTTTTTTTAAATAATCGAATTTTTTGCAGAATTTTATTAAAAATTTTAAAAATAAAATCGAATTCTTTCATGAAAATTTATTACAATTTTTAAAAAAAGTTACATTTTTATCGTAAAAATATTTAATATAATATTAATTAATTAATATTTAACATAAATATTTATTTATTTAAAATTGTTTTAAAAGTAATTGAAATCCAGCGACTAATTTTATATTTTGTAAAAATAATTGAAATCCAGCGACTAATTTTATATTTTGTAAAAATAATTGAATTCCTGCAATAATTTGTACTAAAATTTTTAAAAATTATAAATTCAATTTTTAGGAATAATTTTAATATTCATAAAAATAACTGAAGGGGGAAATGATTATTTTCGAAAACAATTAAGAAAATTCTGATTTAAATATTTGAAAAAAAAATCGTAAAAAAGTGTAATAAATAGTAGGTTTTAACTATTTAGTATAGATGAGTACGAGCTCTGAAATCTAAATTAAATTATAAACATAAAAATTTAAACAGAAATAACTAAATATTGTAAATTCAAAAAATCGCAAAATTCAATAAAGATAAATTCACTATTTATATTATGCAAAATATTTTTACACTCGAAACCAACAATAATCTTATATTTGAATATTATTATCTTCGAATAAAAATTAACAAAAGGAAGTGAAATATAGAGAATTATAATAACGTGTGAATAACGAACAATTACGTAACCAGTGTGTATGTATACATATATATTTTCAAAGCAATATGGAATATTAGACGTTGAATAGCCGTGTGAATCTTTGTTTATCGCTTCTAATAAAACACTGTAATTGTTTTTTTAACACTCTTGTAAACAATCAGTCGGTCATAAGGACTTGGTGGTTTATTTATGTACTTTATTTTAGAAAAAAAGAAAGGAAAAAAGAAAAAATGTTTGTTTATACTTCCTTTGAATTATATATATGGCGAACGCGAGAAAAATATTGAAATCCAATAAATCATAGAAGAAAAATAAAAAATATTCGGTTAAAAAAATAGGGGGACGGAATTTAATTTTTTTTCCTTTGAGAAAACATTTTTAATTGGCAGCTTATAATATGAGAAAATGAAACCTAATTCTTTCGTAACGAATGATTTTTTTTTTTTTTTTTGAGAAGAAGAAGATGATTTTTTTTTTGAGAAGAAGAATTTACAAATACTGCCTTAAAAATATTTTTAACTCGATTTTTTATGTGAGCGAAAATTTTTTTTTCTCTAATTTGATTCTTTATGCCGCACATGTTTAAGCTAGAACACGAATCACGTATTCGTTCTGCATACCAATTAAGATCGGCAAGTATTTTGTTTCTGAATTATGAAGCTGATGGACCCGTTGATAACGCAGCTTCAGAATTAATTGAATCTTAAAGTTGGTCCTTTGAATTTACAAGATTTCATCTTTTTCCAATTGTTACCGAAAAAAAAAATATTTTACTATTTCTATTTTTGTTTATTTTTTACAAAAAAAAAATTATTGTTTTTTACAGAAAGAAAGGAAATTATTTTTTTACAAAAAGAAGGAAATTATTGTTTGTTACAAAAAAAGGAATAGTATATTGTGCAACGAGTGGAGAAAAAGGTCGATTTCTCGCGAGCTGAAGTTTGCTGCTCGAGCGTAGCGAGTGCAGCAATCAAGCGAGAGAAAATCGTTTTTCTCCACGAATTGTACACGATACTTTGTCCAACAACTGCAAAAAAAATTTTAGAAAAAAAAAATTTTTATTTTCTTCAAAAAAATAATTTGTCACAGTTAAATCACTCTAGGATTAAATTAACATCAAAAAGGATTTAAGTAATTTATTCTGGTGGTATTTTGGACTGTGCATAAAATTTTTTTTTTTAAATCATAACCAACTCAACAATTTGTCAAAATTACATGAATTACGTAACTTACGTAAAAACATGACTTACGTAACTTACGTAAGAACATGACTTACGTAACTTATGTAAAAACATGATTTACGAAACTTACGTAAAAACATGACTTACGTAACTTACGTAAGAACATGGCTTACGTAACTTACGTAAGAACATGGCTTACGTAACTTATGTAAAAACATGATTTACGAAACTTACGTAAAAACATGACTTACGTAACTTACGTAAAAACATGGCTTACGTAACTTACGTAAGAACATGGCTTACGTAACTTATGCAAAAACATGACTTACGTAACTTACGTAAGAACAGCAGAGAACAGAACGCAACAGTATGTTACGTTACTTACGTAAATTGCGTACGTTGCGTAAACTACGTAAGTCATACCCTTATTTTAGTTACGTAAGTTATATTAATATTAACAATTTAAAAGGAAAATACGAATAATTCTATTTTTCCACCAGTCATCAAACTCATTTCTCCACTGGCCAAACCACCAGTGGAGGAAAGTAGTACTTTTCTCCACTGGCCAACCACCAATGGAGGAAAGTAGCACTTTTCTCCACTGGTGCCTAGCATACAATAGTGCGATTCCACTGCAGGCGTTGGACAAATTATTTTTTTTACAAAAAGAAGGCAATTATTGTTTGTTACGAAAAAAAGGAAATTTTGCTATATACTAACAATTTTTCTTTTGAGTAATGAAAATAATTTTAAAAAATAGTTCCTATGGGAATTATTTTCAGTTTCTTATTTTAAATTTATCTTTCTATTCTTTCTCCAAGTTTTGTGTTTAATAATTATGAGTAGAAATGAATAATGTATGTGTGAAAATTGATTGAATTAAATTCCTCCCATAGAATCTTTAAATGTGATTTTTACTCTGATCTAAAGTCTGATTTGTTCATATTAAACTGACAATCATCTATAAGCAAGACGATGTATGAGAATTTAATAGAACCTCATTGCCATTGGTTATCGGCGGTTGACTGACCGTTAATTAGTAGCCTAACAAAAATGTCAATTGCAATTGTGCCATTTTTTAATTTTTAAAATTAAAATTTGAAAAATTTCTAAACACAAATTCAATTTTAAATTTGCCTTGGTAGATGGGCGAAGAATTTAATTGTAAATATTTAAAACTATTAACAGTTGCAATTAAATAGAAATTACAATTTTTTGTCAACAAAGAAACATTAAAATTTTAGGTTCTGAATCATTTATTATTGACAAAAAATTATAGTTTTTATTAAAATTTAACCTTAAAATTATCAAAATGTACAAAAATAAATTCCTCACGGTTCTACCGAAAGGCTTTTTATAAATTTAGTTTCACTTTTAAAAAAAATTGAAATTATGCCACTGGAGTAACTTTTGTTTCGATTGTTTATCGAATTCTTCCCTAATAATCGTTTTATTATTTATAAACAATTTGTTCTTTATTATTATATATAATTTTTATTTTTTTCCCTTGATATTACCGCAAAAAAGAAAATTTTTACCAAAATAGATTGAAATTTAGTAAGACTCAATTCTTGATGGGACTTGAGGGGAAAAAGCATAATTAGTCCTCTCTCTCTTTTTTCACAACTTCGACTGTTTTTATTCTACCGGTTTTATTTCTTCGCTTCCAGATTCTCAGGGTCATCTCGCAGTATTCAAGGGCCCCAAAAATTACTCTTCACGAATTAAAAGAATAATTAGAAAAATTTTTTTCACAAAATATCTTCTCTCTCTCTCCCTTGTCTGATATATAATTTTTTTTTCTCTGCTTCTTGATGAAAGCGAGAAATGCATTTCATGGTTCTTTTGAGGCGGGCAGCGACACTAATTCAAATATAATTTCAAATGACCGCAACATTATTATGATCGATCATTGCTGTTAATTAAAAAAAAAATAGACAAAAAAAAACCCCTCAATGGTCAATTTATTATTCCCCAAGTGGACCCATATCACTGACATTTATATTCGTCAGTTCATGCGGGTTTGTGAGAAAATTACAATTTTTTTCCCCCACGTTGATATTTTGGGAATTTAAAAATATTGGGTTCCTGAAGTTGGCATTTATGCTCAGCATCGAAAAGTACTTTTCTTTATTTTTGATAAAAAAAATTTAACTACTTTTACTCCTTTTATTCACCTGAAAAGTAAAAAAAACTATTTAATAGTATTTTTTTAACTCAAACCTTTGGAAAAATATGAGTCATTTTTTTGGATTCGTACAACAAATATTTTTCCATTCTGAGCATCGATGGCAACTTCAAGGACCTAAAATATTTTCTATTTGTAAAAACAAAAAGTGTTCATGAATTTTTCAAGTATACAACAAATATTTAATGATTGAAGTAAAATTTGGAGATTTTTTGTCAAATACAAAACTGTAACAAGTAAAGAAGAAAACAAATTTATAATCATAATACAAATTAAGAAAAAACTAATAAAGAAATCGAACTAGAAATTTAAATGTCGAAGTACAAAGTAGAATATACTTTCGGAAAAATCCGGCCAAATAAGAAGTGTAATTGACCGGAGTAATGTGCATATATAGGTTCTAACAATAGATTGTAAGTGTACGTATATAATATTCTCTTCCAATATGCCAATTAAAGGAACTTTTGTTCCAAACCATTCGTTTGTAACGCTGTTAATTAAACTGAACTACAATCGATTAATACGCACAGAAAAGTTCTCGGAAATGATTTTTCGTCAAAAGTTTTTTCGCCTCGCTTTACGCTACAGCTTGCGTTAATTAAGTCGTCCATGTAAGGTTATTGATCAATTTATAACTATCTATCGTCTATTTGCACCTAAACATATCCTGATCAAGGTTTTTTTTTACAAATATCATTCATTTGCACCTAAACATATCCTGATCGAGGTTTTTTTTCACAAATATCATTCATTTGCACCTAAACATATCCTGATCAAGGTTTTTTTTCAAATATCATTCATTTGCACCTAAACATATCCTGATCAACGTTTTTTTTCAAATATCGAATTCCTTTAGTTTATTATGATCATGAATTAATGATTTAAATACATAAAAAATTAATTAATCATCATCCTTTGTTTCTATGTGAAGTTGAATAAGTTTTCGAATTTACATACTTACGACCACGAAGTGAAAAAATACTTAAAATACTTGAAATACTTGACACGAAATTAAACAGAGAATATTTAACCCATACAGCATCAAAAATTTCCTAAAAATTAATTAAAGATTCACTTGCAAACTGCGGAGTATTTTCTTTGACTAAAAGAATGTTTTCTGCATTTTGGAGACACTACTACTTTGAATTTATTTTAAAAAACTATTTTAAATTTTTAACCGAAGAAGAGGAATTGGAATAACAGTCATTTCGAGTAGAAATGATGGTCGTTAATTCAGTTGGTTGTTTAATTCAGTGTTAATTTCTTGTTGAATAAGCGTTTCATTACCTAAGAGTTCTCCATTGTCTATTCTTTATTTCATTCGCAATATATATACACGACCTAGGACTTGATAATATACCTTCCATTAATGAGGATTGACGAAATAAAAATAGACCCTGAATAATGCATCAGAAAAAAAGTAATCTTATAATTTTTATGTATTTATATATATATAGTAACGGATTTCTTGTTTGCTTCCTTTTCTTTACAATAGATTTCATGTACATCTGTATTTATAAGATTCCACTATATGTAAAAGCTTCTTTTTATTCAAGGCAAAATAAAAAGAAACTTACGCATAGAAGGAAGAAAAGTTCTTTTTAGTAAAAAAAAGTTCTGATTAGAAAAAGAAGTTCTAATTAGAAAAAAAAGAATTTTTCCTTAATTGACTGTATGAATTTTTATCATTTACTTCCTAACTAATGTGATTGTAATTTTATAAACGAGCGCACTTTGTCAATACACGTAAGTGGTTAATCATTAATTGACGATAGAAAATACCATATTCAGAAAATGTTACCAAAGTAGTATTGTTACTAAAGTTTTAAAGTGCACGATTGGATTTGCTTTTCGTACAAAGTCTTTTTCTAACGGAAGCAAAGAACAATTGTGCCATTTTTGTTCTTGTTACAAATTTTACTTTGAAAAAAACTGTATAGGAAATATTCTTTAGGAAACACTATAGGAAACACAGTTTTAGGCGCAAGAATGGACTGAAAGTAAGATTTATTTTTCCCAAAGGTTCTGCCCAACCGCCCACTTGATTCAGCTATGGTTGCATTCCTAACATCTTTTTTTTTTGAAGGAAAATGCGAGTACTTGCTTATGTGACTTTAGGAAGGTGAATAATAATATAGAGTCGACTTTCGATTTTCATAGACACACACACGTGAGAAGCACATGGCCCAGAATAAAATAATGTACAAAGTGACTTGTCCCATACTTGTGAATAATAGATTTATAATCACACGTGTGATAAAACCGCTGATGCCTGATTAGCACACAATATAAACTGTGTTTTATTTTCTGTTTGTACATTTTATACATATATACCTTCAGAAAATGTTAATTCAACCAACTGTTTTATTTTTCTTTTGCGCTTCGTCGCAAGCAATTAGAAGTCTATATGTTTAAATGTCAAATGTTATCAGACTGTGTTCAAAATCAAAATTCTTCCCACGGGGGAATTGGGTGGCTAATTTTCTTCTTTAATTTTTAAAAAATTTGTACGGTATCCTTTTTGAAAATCAGTGTTTATAGTAATCAAGTGCTTCTGATAATTAAAATCAAAATGCTTTTTGTATTTTCAATAATGTTGCAATATTTTTTTTGACACCTTGAACAGATTTAAATGATCATCATCATAACCGTATGGCGGACGGTTTTTAATTTTTCCCACCAGGATCTTAATTGGAAATCACGGTTTAACGACACCTTTTAGCAGAAGGCGTTTCAAAAATCATAATTAGATTAAGGTGGATGATGGCTCTTAAGTGGAGAAATTGAGGGTTACGGTAATTAATTGGCAGAGGGAGATAAGGAGATTCACCTGGCGCTAAAGGCAACGAGACCTGCGAAACGAGAAAAAAGGCCAAAGAGGGAAAAACATAACCTACAAAACAGACAAGGTGCGCCACCTGTTCGACATTAGCGTGGGATGATACCTAGTGTCGATGAAAAAAAAAAATTAAGGCAAAAGAGATCCTGAGAATAACGTCCTGCTTCTTTTTTCCTTTTTTTCGCTCCATTATTAATGCGTCGTGTGAATAGATATGTATTTCGTTCGTCACAATAGTAGTTTCCATTCTATCTGATTGTAAGGAAATGCCGATCTTCACATACAAAACCGTTGTACATTGTATTTACTATATGAGAACGTCCATATGGTCAATAAAAATATCCCGTTTCAAACTTGGAACTTAATGATATACTTATATTCATAATCATAATTCAAGGTAATCGAGCGCAATCCTAATATCTTCGAGATGTTCCCCAGATACGAATTTTTTTTTACGATTCAATTGAACTAGTCTTCAAAATACCAGGAGCTGTTTTTGAATATTTTCATCCTTTCAAATTTTATATCTAACAGAATCTCTTCTTAGTGTCGAATTTGAATATTCCTTTAAAGAAGTACAGTTTCAAATTTCGAGGTTTTTTTTCGCTCGAAAATTGGCTTAAAACAGAGCAAAGTCTGTGTTGATGAAGAAGGACGCAACCATCTGGGCCAGCTGCTAGGCAAAAACCTGAGACGAGATGTGAGTTCATGTGAAAAAGAAAAGGAGGACATAGAAGAGAGGCGAAATCCTTAGAACAGGACGCGCTTGTATGCACAAGATCCTGCTTCCGGGTTTACAACAACAAAATGAAAACTGGAAGTTTCAAATCTGCACCTGGTATTTTTGTTCCTTCCCACTTTTTCTCCTCTCGTTTCTCTTCTGAATTCATCGGTTTAGACGAGGACAGGAACTAATTTAGCAATCGCACAGTCGATCCGTCTTCATCTACCTGTTACATGGACCCACTTGTATACCGTGTGCCTTTCGAAAAGAGTTTTACAAAAAAAAAAAAAAAATTCCCAAAAAGCAGGGCTCGAAGCAGTGAAAGTATTTAAAAATACGGACTTTACGGACTAAAAATTAAAAATTACGAACTATTTACGAACTAACTGACAAAAATAGAATCAAGCCGAATCAAATATAAGAAAACATTTTACTTAAAACTAGAAATTCAATTTTTCATAACTAAAAACGTGAAGAATTCGATAACTTTCAAATCTTCGACTCGAAGTCATCGATTTCTTCACGTTTTATAATAATTAATATTAATTATTAATAAAAATAATTTATAATAATTAAAATCATCAATTCAATTATTATTTTTCAGAATTTTTATCTAAAATTCTTCTTTATATATCGATTATTTTTAATAATTTTCAAAAAAGTTCTTTGACAATTTTCAAATTCATTTCTTTACAATATTTAATTTTACGATATTTCAATTATTAGTTAAATTCTTTTATTAAATAAATCTTAGAAAATAGAAACAGAAAATAGTATTAAAAAAACTTAATTAAACTTTTTCAAAAAAATTGATTACAAAATTCAATTATTTTTTTCAATTCACGCTATATTGCTTTTAATATTCAACAATTATTTAAAACTTTAACTGAAATTCATTTTTATAAAATAAAATTCATTTTTTATTACAATATTCTACTAGAATTCAATTATTTAAATAAAAATAAAACGCAATTAAATAATTTATTGAAGAATTGAACGTTTCTTAAAATTCAATTCCCATAAAAAATTGTTATCAACAAATTATCAAATACTTGAATTCTATTAACGAATTTTAATAAAATTTTTAAGAATAATTACAATTTTTAGAGAAATTCGATTAAAATTGTATTAAAAATAATTGAAATTCTGCATTGAATTTTATTATTTATGAAAATAATTTAACTCTTACGAAGAATTTTATTATTTTCAAAAATAATTAAATTTTTGTAAAAAATTACTAGGAATTCAATTATTTGTAAAAATTTTAATAAAATTCTTCGCATAAATTAAAAATAACAAAATTCTTAGCAGATCTTTAATTACTTTCAGAAATTTTAATTAGAATTCAATTATTTAAAAAAATATTAGAATTTTAGCAGAAATTCAATTATTCAAATACAAAAATTAATAATTTATTGAATAATTGAATGTTTCATGGAACTCAATTCGTATTAAAAATTTTATTAACAAATTTTCAAGCAATTAAATTCTTTGGACATACTTTCATAAAATTTTTAAGAATTTTTTCGAGGAATTCGATTAAAATTCAATTAAAAATAATTGAATTCCTAAAAAGAATTTTATTATTTACGAAAATAATTGAATCCCGATAAAATTTTATTAATTATAAAAATAATTGAATGATTGCGAAGAAATTTATGAAAAAAATTTGTTATTAATGAAATTCTTGTGAAATTTTTATTATTTTTTGAAAATAATAAAAAGTTTTTGTAGAATTTTATTTTATTTTTTTTAAATAATTAAATTCTTTTGGTAAATTTTATAAAAATAGTAGATATTGAACAATATTTAATTTTTGCGAAGAATATTATTACTTTTGAAAATAATTCAAATTTTGCAATGGATTTTATTTAAATTTTGGAAAATAATTGAATTTTATTACTTTACAAAATAATTGAATTCGTGTGATAGATATTGTTAATTATGTAAATAATTAAAATTTTTTAATGAATTTTAATAAAATTTTTGAAAATAATTGAATTTTGTTGAAGAACTTTGCTATTTATTTATACAGTTAATTGAAATGTTGACAATGTATTTTAGTTTTTTTGAAAATATATGAATTTCGGAGAAGAATTGTAATATTTCTGAAGATAATTGAAATTTTGACGAGAATTTTAAAAAAACTTTGAATTTAATTGAAATTTTGACGAGAATTTGAAAAAATTTTCGAATATAATTGAATTTTTGCGAAGAATTTTATTACTTTTAAAAATAATTGAATTTCTGCAATCATTTGTAATTTCTCTAAAATTCTTCAAATTATATCGTACAATTTACGAACTTTTCATCCTTCTTGAATGAAATTATGGACTTTACGGACTTTTTCTTAAAAACAGTAAATTAAAAATTTTACGGACTTTAAGCAAAGTTACGGACTCTTTCAGGATTTACGGACCCACTTCGAGCCCTGCAAAAAATGGAAGATTTTTTTCCACTCGAAAAGGAAAGAAAAGATGGTTAAAAAAAGGACTAGTTTTAGGATTATAGTGTTTAAAATAAAGCAAAAGAACCGCTATGAATTCTCTAAAGAAATAAATTATTCATTGTTGTTATTATTGTACGATTCAATTTTCATGATGAAGAGCTTTGCTTAAATGACAATTAAAGAATGATAGAAAGTGATGAATAAGTGCGTGTTTATTAGGCGTATTGTTGTACCCGAGACTTGCATAAAGTGACTGAGTACAAGTGCGCGACGACTTATGGTCACGCAATTCTTAATCAAAGACATAAATGGTTATTAAGCACGAGCGTAATATAATAATCACTGTTGGAAATAAAATCCTTTTTTAATTTACTGTTTTAAAAAGAAAAGTCCACATAGTAATGTTCCTATTTTTTCTATCTTTTTCCCTAAATTATATATCGAACTTGGAAAATTCTTTTCTCAAACCCATTTACGCAGTAGTTCTGACTGTATATTTATTTTTCTATTTTAACCGAAGGATTTAAAAAAAAACGACAAGTAAACAATTTCCGTTGTTCGCGTAAAGAAAAATATATAAAAACACGACGAAAATATTATCAAGAGAGTTCACGCTTCGTTAATGTGATATAATTTTAGGTTTGAAAGACTGTTTTCAACGGATTCAGGGAAAAATGTATAACTGATTATTTTCTTCCCCCTTTATATTTCTCTTTCTCTTGCTAAAAGTCATCGGCATGGCGATGATAATGATCATTACGTTACATTGTCTTTAATGTAGAACCTTCCTCACGCAGGCTTCTTCCTAAAAAAGGGGGAATCTACCTGAAACGGACAAATAAAAAAAAAAACCTGTTACTGATTTCGAAAGGCATTAATATATTCTCTACAATTTTGTTTTTTTTATTACTGCTATTATTTATTTTATTAAATGCTTAAATTTTTTATCCAGAGAGGGAGAGACAAAAAATGTTAATGATTTTTTGATTTGAAAAAAATTGTTGATCAAGTGCCATATAAGATTTGTCAAAGATGGTTTTTGAAGAAGAAGAAGAAGAAGAAGAATTGTTGAGGAGCCATTTTTGCGAAAATTGCGTCTCTTTTCTCAAAGAGCCAAGTGGATTGTCTATTGGTCCAGAGCAATGGGGCATAATAAGCACAAAGGGGATGCTTAGTCAAAAAGGTCTCGAGTGGGATTTCTTGGGACTTATGTTTCCCTCAGCTTTCCTCAAGAGCTGAAAGGGCGCCATAGTTCTATAAATATTGGGACAGGTTAACGGATAATTACTCTTCAAATCTCGTCAATGTCTGTTTTACCCTCCCTTCCTTCCTTTCTAACCAAGATGTTTATTACGAAATTCAACTTGAATTACGTAAACGGAATATCATCAGTTAAGCAAATCAATAAGCTAATCTTTTAGGAATTAATATCATAAACAGATTTTTTTTTAATGCACTTAAAACAAGAGAAATATTATAATTGTCGAAAATTCATGTTCTCGAAAGAGAAAGAAAAAGCTAAAAGTGTAAATACTGGGGGAAATTTCACTGAATAGTTCACTGATTAGTGAGAAAGAATTCATAATTTTTTGATAAATTCAGAATAAGTGTTATTATGATTGAATGTAACATGATAGGAAATTAAAAGCTTATGTTTCTTGTAAAATTGATCGAGTCAGCATAAATGTTTCAGTTTATACTTTATTGTGATATTATTGGCAATAAGAGGCGCGTAATATGCAGATAAGACTAGTCGATTTGGACTCAATTTCTTGCTAATGATAACGAGCACACGCTCAATGACATGAAATTATATTCTTGGTTTACAAGTTTAATGAACACCTGACTGAGCAATGTGGACTTTCATCAGCAAAACGAAGTCTGTTAATAAACACTATAAATAACATAATAACTTAATTGCTATGCTAAAGTCCAAAAAAAAATCATTAACATTTTTTCCCCCCTTTGAATGTTAATCATAAATTCTTTTTACAGCATACAGAATTATTCACCATTCCTGCAACCTCTAACATTCTTAATCTTTTCTCAATTCACTCTTATTTATCACTAACCACAGTTTTTCCCAAACAATCAAATTCTCAGTCAAATAAATTGTCAATCAAATAAACAAACAGAATTCCAAATAAAATTAATAAAGGCCAAAATTTTGGTAGATGAGTCCTGACTAGAGGTTTAGACTGGAGACTTCCTGACTAGAGCACTTAAATATTTTGAAAAACCCTACGTTCTGTAGATTTGAGTTCATCACTTTTTTCATAGAAGAAGATGAAGAAGAAGAAAGGAAAAAATCGATGATAAAAATTGAAAAACAAGTACAAGAGTTGGAAATTCCTAAGGAAGAGTGGGGAATAAAGTAAAGAAAGCAGATCGCATACCAGAGCAAAAAGGAATTTCAATAGAAGAGGCTTTTTTACTGAGTGGGGACCCAAACTGAAAAAGATCATTTGCGTCACTTACGAGAAGAAGTATAGTAGACGGTTTGGTTTCTCCAGCGTGTATTCAAGGGAATGTTTTCCCCCCTAACTCTCATACCAGCAGGCACCAGCAGGTATGACTTGAAGTGGTCCGTGTGTATGCTCATTCCATGAATTTGCTTCCAGTAAAGATCTATCCTTCTTCTATTGTTACCTCCACTAGTTTATAAAGAATAGTCTTCGATACAATTCACATTGACTGCAATA
The DNA here is from genome assembly GCA_032872475.1 of Leptopilina myrica (nomen nudum). Taxonomy (NCBI): domain Eukaryota; kingdom Metazoa; phylum Arthropoda; class Insecta; order Hymenoptera; family Figitidae; genus Leptopilina; species Leptopilina myrica (nomen nudum). Next base: position 46,951,267 of record CM065461.1, on the reverse strand, counting down.
GAGAGGAAAATACTCACACACATACAAAAATTTTCCAAACAAAATTCTTTCTAATCTAACATCGAAAATAATATTCCCAAAGACAGAATTCATAATCGAAGACAGAATCCATAATTCCAATATATTGAACGGAAGTGCCAAGTAAAATTTTTCTAATCTAACATCGAAAAAAATTCTCGAAGACAGAATCCATAATTCTAATATATTAAACGGAAGTACCAAATCTCGATTTTTTTCTTGTCATTTCAAAATTAAGAGAGAGGAAGCAACCACTTGCTACTGTGTAAAATCACAGATAATCGAAATTTATTGATGATGGAAAAAAATTTTTTTTTTAATCTATCAAAGGAGGAGCAATAAAGTTTCACTGTCAAGTTTTCAAGGGAGTTTTTTCTTCTTCTCATCTCGCACTCTCAAAAAGTGCTTTGAAGTGTGGAGATTGGTTTGGCTTTGATTTAAGTTTACGCTTTCATTATATGGATAAAGATTCATCATGAATTCAGCATCTGTTAAAACTGCCGTGTGGCATAAACAGTATCATCTTTATGTGCCATGTTCTCACGTAAAAATTACGGATGGTACACAACAAGTCACATAAAGCAACACATTACACTTTCATCTTCATGCATCAAGGTTATGCTTCTTCCAAAGGCAAGAAGACTCTTTCCAAAAATTTTCTTTACTAATCTAATTTATTCGTTGTATCATCATGAAAAAATTATCACAGATCAAACACTTCAAAAATTTGTCTTTACGAATCTAATGAATTCAAGAATTGTACTTTTTCAACGAGCCTCTAAATCTCTTCTGTTGTTATATCATCATAAAAAAATTATTACGGATCAAACACTTCAAAAAATTAATTCGTTCTATCATCATCTTAAAAAAATGATTACGGATCAAACACTTCGAAAAGTTTTCTTTACGAATCTAAACATTTCAAGAATTGTACTTTTTGAACAAACCTCTAAATCCCTTCTGTTGTTTCATCATCAAACAAAAATTATTACTGATCAAACACTTGAAAAATGTTTCTTTACGAATCTAAACAAATCACGAATAGTACGTTTTAAACGAACCTTTAAATCTTTAGATCTAAATCTCTAAAAATTAAAATTTAAAGTGTAAGTTTAAAAAAAAACTCATTACCCACCAAACATCGCAAAGAGTTTTCTTTTCGAATCTAACAAGTTCGCAAATAACAATCCCAAACCTCGTCGCAAATCCCTTTTGTTTTTCCTCATAAAAGAAAAACCACGAAATTTACAACCGATTTGAGAATATTTCAAAGAATCATCCTGCAAACGAATGGCAAAGGATTGTTGTTTTTCTTTGAAATGCGATGAATAAAGTGTAAATGAATTCGTGATTCTTTTTAATGGCGGAATTGAGGCTTTACAAATGTCATGAAAAGGTTCAAAAGTCAGCATTATTTTCAAGTGTTATGAGATCGAACATATGGCTTTTCGCCCTAATCTTTTTTTTCACAATATATGGACGCATGTATATATGTATATGTATAAGAGAAGATCTCCCCTAGCGCGTGCAAAATAATCTCCGTGTGCGGTTAAAATTTCGCAAAGCAATAGGGGTTTATAAAATTGCGAGCGAAAAATCTTGTAAACACTATAGGATTATTGAAAATTTAAAGCAGACGTCTTCAACAAGTGGAACTACCTTTTGAACTTTGTTTATAAATTTTTTTTTTGATAATAAATTGAATTTGAACTCAAGTTCGATTATAAGTGTGACTATAAGTCAATTATTCAAATAATTAAGAGTATAAATAGCAAATGTTACGCGCACTAGCGAGCGGAACGTGGTATTCAATTTGTTATTGTTATGCAAATTACAAAAGTTTTTTAAGTTTCAAATATAAATTTTTTAAATAATTTCATAAAGAAAATTAAAAAATTAACTTATACGAAAATAATATTATGTAAATTAATTATTACTGTTTATATTTACAAAAATGTTTATAAAATTTCACGAAAGAATTCAGTTATTTTCTGAAATTTTAATAAATCCTTCTGGACGATTCAATTATTTTTTTAAATATTAAAATCTTTACAAAACTTCAATTATTTTCTAAACAATTTTAATTAAATTCCTCGGAAGAGTTCAATCTTTAAAAAAAAATTAACACATTTCAAAAAAATTCTTTTCTTTTTCAAAAATTTCAATTATTCGTAAAAATTTTAATAAAATTTTGAAAAATGTTTCAATTATTTACAAACTTGGCATAATTCGATGATTTTTAATATCTACTATTTTAATAAAAAATTTCCTAAGAGAATTTAATAATTTATAAAATTCTTTACAAACATTCAATGATTTTGATAAATTTTTATTATAATAGTAAAATTCTTTGCAGGAATTCAAATATTTTCAAAACAATTATACTTGAATTCCTCGGAAGAATTAAAATATTTTCAAATATTTTCATAAATTTAATTTATTTTCTGAATGTTTAATAAATTGTTCGAAACAATTCAATTATTTTTACAAATACTACAATTCTTTGAAGAAACTAAATTATTTTTAATCCAATTACAATAAAATTACACTGAAGAATTTAATTATTTTCAAAAATTTCCATAAAATTCAATTTCAACAAAAATTTTTGATTTTTTAAAAAATAATTCTCAGTTATTGTAAAAATATTTTTAAAAAGTTTCTGTATAAAAATTAAATTACTTTCAATGCAATTTTTAAATATATTCGTCAAAAAAATTGAAAGAATTCAATTATTTTCAAAAAATAATCAATTTCTTATGATGAATTCCATTATTTTGAATGTACATAATTTTTATAAAATTCTTTAAACAAATTAAATAATCTTAAATTTTTTAATTGATTTTCTTGATAAAATTTCATTATTTTCAAATATTTCTATAATATTCTTCATAACAATTTTATTCCTTAAAAATTTTAATAAATTCTTCGTAACATTTAAATTAATTTTATAAATAGTAAAATTTTTCGCAATAATTCTATTGTGTTTATAAAAAATAAAATCCTTTGCAAAAATTCAATTCTTTTAATAACAATTTCAATGAAATTTCTCCAAAGAATTAAAATCTTAAAATATTAACATAAAATTCAATTATTTTTAAAAAATTTTAATAAATTCTTCGGAACAATTCAATTTAATTTAGTTGCTTTCAAAATTTTCAATGAAAATTATTAAAGATACTCGCCATTAGTTTAAGAAAGATTCAATGAAATTCTTGAAAAAAATTTAATCAGGATTTTTAAAAATCACAATAAAATTCTTCGCAAGTATTCAGTTATTTTCCTAAATAATGAAATTCTTTGAAAGAATTCTATTATTATCAATTTTTTTGATAAAATTATAAATCTATTGGTCTAGAATTAAAAAAGTTATAAACATTAGAGAAAAATGTAGTCAAGGTTGGACCGTACAGTCAGGATTGGACCAAACTTAAGCGCTCTAGTTTGACGCTAAAACGATTTTTTAAAATTTGGCGCGAAAATGGCGCTGCTGTTGTCAAATCCAATTTATTTCGTCTCATTCGGTAAAAAGAAGGAAACAGACAAATTTTAACTGTTAATCTTTTCTACTGTTTTACTGTTACTAATCAAAAGACGTGGCAACCTTCTGAAGAATATTACCGAGAGGCTTTTAAAAATTACACCTTATAACTTGTTGCGAAGACAAAATAATTATAAAGAAATAAGTCATATACATACGAAATAAGAAGAGAATCGCTTGGATGCATTATATATGTGACGACGTTCATGCTTGATGCGATAGCTTAGCAAAATATCGAGTTTCACGTATGACCATGGGGGTTTTCTTCTTTTTTTTCTTATTTTGCATGACGTTCTCGTGTGTATGTTAACCTGATTCTGAAGTGGTGTGTGCAGGATTGTGGTGTACCCCGTACCCGCACCTCTTTTTCTTTACTCGCAGCTCACACCCTGAACCGTTCCCACACGACGGCGAGAAATGCTACACCGCAATAGCCCTGTCCGATACAGGTATCTTTCATCATAACAAAAAGAGTGTGCAAAACTTGATTGTCTTTCCAAAAAATAAGGAAACTGTAAAATTACTACAGCAAATTGAAAAAAAAAAATTTTTTTTAAACGCTTATATTTCATTTCTATTTTCCTTTCCCAATATTTCCTCACTTTTTTCCTTGAAATTAATTTCCTAACTCTCTAAATAAAAATTAGTTACACTAACTGTACTTATTTATTAGTAAATAATTGTTTTTTTAATATTTATTTTTATTTTAAAATTTAATTAAGTTTTTATTATTTACTAGTAGTAATTCTATTTATTTATTAGTAAAGTGCAAAGTGACTTTTTGCCATTTAGATGCTCCTAAAGTTCAGAAAGTTCAAATGAACGAAATTTATTTATTTCTTCATCAAATTAAAATTTTATTGCAATAATATTAACACTTAGCTTCAAAATATTCATTTTCAGTTTCGAAATATTAAATTATTTAAGTAACATATTAACGTCCGAGATCCTTTATAAATTAAGGCAAATTAAATGAAAACATTCGGACAATGAATAAAATATTTATTTACTCCAACGTTTCGAAATCTAAATGATTTCCTCTTCGGGGAGTCTATCCAAAAAAATAAACAAAATTGAAATAATAAAATAAAAATTACATACATAATTAAAATAATAAAAATAAAATTAGTTTAACAATAAATAAATATCTTGTCAAAAAATAATAATTAAAATAGACGAAGAATTAAATTTTTATGCCTGACGATGGAGTCATAAAATTATAAAGGAACTTAATATTCAAAATAATTTTAAAAAATAATTGCAAAATTTTTTAGATATAAATGACAAAAAAATTATTAAAAATTGTGAAAATAATCAATAATAACATTGGTAACAAGTTAATAGAAATTTAAATATTAGTAAAAAATAAAAAATAATAATTTTTGAACAAAAAAATTTTTAATTTATAAATATTAATAGATAATAAATGGTAGAAAATTAATAACTGATAAAAATAATAATTAATAAAAGAAAAACGAAATACTAAATTTATACTATGAATTTTTATTATAATCTACTGATTATAATAATAATGTTAAAAATATTTCGTTCATTTGAACGTTCAGAACTTTAGGAATATCAATAAAGCAAAAAACGAATATCAGTTTATTTACACAAAAAATATGAAATACTCACGAAAATGGATGAATTGACGACATATAAACGGATTTTTCTCTTACCTGCAACAAAAAAGGGATTAAATTAAAAACAAATTTTACAAAATGTTTCTGTCAATTTAATTTAATAAACATCGTTTTTAAAAACGAAAACAAAAAAAAATGATGGTACGATATTTTTATTATTGATTCTAAATCATGTTCTTTTTTGATAATTGTATCCTTAGTGCCAATTAATTTCTTAAAAATCAAGACACATGGAAATTAGAGATGAATTTAATTTTTGTAAAAATTGTTTTTCGATTTTTCGTTTTTAAAAACGCTGCAGACATCAACTTTGTGTCATCAAAAAGTATTTTTCCTTATTTTTTTGTAAACAAATTTGATCTAATTTTACTCCTTTTATTCGATTACGAAGTAAAAAGACTATTAAATAGTATTTTCTAACTTAAACCTTTTGGAAAAAATTCGAGTAATTCTTTTGGTTTTGTAAAAAAAATCATTTTTCGCCGCTGAGCATCGATGGCAACTTCTCAGGGACCTTACGTTTCAAAAATTAATTATCGAGTAAACAAACAGGGGTGCATCTATTAACAATAACATCTTCTCATGTGATGGGAAATTGAAGAGGAAACGTTACATGAAGAGTTTTTTTTTTTTCTTTGGGAAAGATTTTTTAGGTCATTGAGAATTTGTAGCATGTTTTCAGTAGGTGCACGTAGGTTTGCACGATACGGCATATGCATCCAGAAAAATGGTGCATCGTAAAGAAAAGTTTTGAAGGTATTGTAGTCGCACATCTGGGAGAGATGTCTGAGGGAACAGAGGGTGCAAGAGGGTTGAAAGAACTGGAGGTTAAGTTACCTGGTCCTTATAAGAGAAACCGGGAACCTTATTGTCAGTCTGCTGGTAGTGCACACCATCCTATTACTTTCGAGGTTCAAAGCCGCTCTTTAGGGTTTTTGCTTTTTAAAAAGAAAAAAAAGATGCACACAGAACCATAGACCATATAAACCCGGTACCTGTTTGTAGCTAGGTATTATTGGTACGAGAATTCAAATATTCAATTTCTCCATAAAAATTTTATTATACTCTTTAATTCTCGAAAGAGAAATTCATGTAACTCAAACGGGAAAAGTTTTGATTGTTTTTTTTTTCTCTCTAAAGAATCTGCAATTTTATTGTGCTTGCAGCAGGTTGATTGTGTTTATATATACGATTGTACACATGTGACGTAAGAATAAAGGTTCCAGAAAGCTATGGAGTTGACAGAAGCGAAGAGTGGCCGTTCACCTCTTCGGTGGAGAAGATAAACTCGGGTTTTCTGTGTTTGGTTGGGCTCATCGTCTCCGGGGACATATCTGGACTCTTTTCATCAATTCCAGTTACCTCATTTGGTAAAGACAAGTAACTCTTGGTGAAGAAGCAGATCTTCACAGGAGAACCGCAAAGCGGACGGATATGCCTCGTTTGTCCAGCAGGTTTATACTCGTTTACGGTACAACTACCTTGGTTACTTGTCTATAACTTATAAGTAGTCCATAGATCGTTATGATAATCTGTCCCATCATTTGGCCTTTTTCTCATCATCAACCACTGTCCTTTTTTTTCCTCTCCTTCACGCTCTAATATACTCTCGAAATTTCATAAAGTGGAATTCTTTAATTCCTATACATAAATGACCAAACTGACATAGTGTTGCAAGATTGGAACATTTTTCTTCAAATCTGAAGAAAATTAATAAGCAATCTGCGATATTTAATGAATTTAAAGAAACATTCTAAAAACATGACGATTTTTGAAAAAGTTTCCAAAATTAATAATCAATCTGCGATATTTAATGAATTTGAAGAAATATTGTAAAAACATGACGATTTTTGAAAAAAATTTTCCAAAAGCTGTGCTCTATATCAAGTAATAATGAGAATATTTATAAACATTTAAAAAATATAAACAACTTATTTTTTACAAAAACAGTAATTAAATTGTATTGAAAAATTTACTACACTTTTAGAAAAAAAATTTAATTCCTTTGACAAATTTTATAAAGAAATTAAGAAAAATTTACAAAATTTATAAAATATAATTTTTCCAAAGATTTTATTATTTGGAAAAATTAATTTTTCCCAAAGGATTTATTATAATTTTAGAAATGAATCGAATGCTTTGAACAAAATTTATTAATAAATTACGAAAAATTTAATTCTTTCGTGAAATTGACAAATTTACACAATTTATTGAATATAATTGAATTCTTTGGAGAAAATTTAAGGTTTAGAAAAATATTAGAAAATGATAATATATTGGTGGTTTTTTTAAATTTTAGTAAAATTTTGCTTAAAAGTATACGAATTTTTGCAATAATTCTACTATTTATAAAAATAATTGCATTTTTACAATAAATTTACTTTTTATAAAAATAATCGAATACTACTAAAACATTCTTTTGAAAAATTCAAATATTTTTTTATAAACAGTCAAATTCATCGCAACAATTCAATTATTTTTTTAAACCGTTTTTATAAAATTTCATGAAAAAACTCAATTATTTAAAAAATTGTTTATTGAAAGTTATTTAATAAAATTGTATTATAAATTATAATTAATTGAATTTCTTCAAAGAATTCATTAAAACTTTAGAAAATAATAATTGAATTCTTTTGACAAATTTTATAATGATTTAAGAAGAAAATAGAATTTTTTGAAGAAATAAAAACGTAATTTATTGAATTATAATTAAATTTTAAAAAAGATTTTACTATAAAGAGAGTAACTGAATTGTTGCAAAGGATTCATTGAAATTTTAGAAAAGAATTGAATTCTTCGGACAAAATTTATAAACAAATTAAGAAAAATTGAATTTTTTCGTGAAATTGAAAAATTTACAAAATTTATTAAATGTAATTGAATTTTTTGCATTGATTTTACTATTTATAATTATAATTAAAATGTTTCGAAAGATTTTTAAAAATTTTAGAGAATAATTGTATTCGTTCGTGAAAATTTTTAAAAATTTTACTTAAAAATAATTGATTTTTTGCAATAATTTTACTATTTATATAAATAATTCAATTCTTCCGAAGACTGTTATTATTTATGAGAATAATTAAATTTTTGGAAATAGTTTTATTAAAATTTTCGAAATTTTGTAACGTCCTTAATAATTTTTAATAAAATTCTTGATAAGGATTAATTTATTTTCAAAAATTTTAATAAAACATTCTTTCAAAAATTCAATTATTTTTGTAAACAATAAAATTCATCGCAAGATTTCAATTATTTTCAAAACCATATTAATAACATTTCACGAAAAAGTTCAATTATTCAAATATTTTTTTAAATAAAATTCTTTGCTGAGAATTAAATTATTTTCAATAATCTCAATAACATTCTTGGGAAAAATTCGATTTTTTAAAAAATAATAATATTTTTTTGTCAGGATTCAATAATTTGCAATACAATTTTAATTAAATTTTCTCAAAAGAATTCAATTATTAAAAAAACTTGTTTCTAAAATTCTTCAATTGATTTAAATTATTTTCAAATTTCTTAATCAAAGCTTTGCTAGAATTTAGTAATTTTTATTGCACTAATTTAAAATTAAAAGCATTGACAAAGAAAATTTACTAAGAAATTTGAGAAGCAAACAAAAACCACAATCTTTAAACGGCAAACAGATTCAAAACTTACTTGAATATTAAAAAAAAATACTATAAAATTACTAAAAATTTAAAGAAAAAAATACTAACAGCAAAATAGAAAATTAAGAAATCAAAAATATTAGTCACAAGTCAAATAAGTCCTAATAGTTTACATAAATAAAACACCCACGTAAATGAACACAGCATTGAAAATCAAAACACATAATCAGCGGGAAATTCAATTGTATTAAAAGATGTAATAAAGTGAATAGATTACAGCATTGTTTTTCATTGATAACTTCCATTCTCACGTTTCCATAAAATTAGTTAAATTCTCCTATATATACAATTATAACTAACCGTCAAGCATTAATTCATCATCGTTTCCGCAAACGAATCATTATACCGCTATTAATAAATCATCATCATAATAAAAATCTACTACTGTACTGATAAATGACGATATCTAAATATATATTTTAAAAATATTTTCCCAATCGAAGAACACTTGGAGAAATTGTATATTCGTCTCAGAACCAACTATAGACTTTTTATTTGTTTCAAATAACAAGTTGAAGTTTATCAACGAAACAAAATTTTTTTAATGCAATAAAATATTGTTTTTAATTTAATATTTTATTGCACGCAACAATTAATTATCAAAACATAGACTTCAATCTTTTTGTTGAAATATTTTTTGTGACAATATTGATGCTTTATTTTAAATTAATTTACTTAGTGAACAATTTTTTTTCGTTGATCAACGTTGTGGATTTTTTGGTAAATAAATTTTATTTTGTTTAAATAAAATTTTACTGGACTCAAATATATGTTTCATTTATGCCGAAGAACAATTTTATTTAGAACAAAAATTAAATTTATTTGAAACAAATAAAATTTATTTCGAACAAATAAAATTTATTGCGAACAAATAAAATTTATTCGAAACAAATAAAATCGATTTGAAACAAATAAAATTTTTTCAAAACAAATAGAATTTATTTGAAACAAATAAAATTTAATTGAATCAAATAAAATTTTTCGAAACAAATGAAATTTATTTCAAACAAATAATTTATTTGCAACAAATAAAAAGTCCAGTTGGTTCTGAGACAAATATACGTTTATTTAAGTCAAATAAAATATATTTGGTTTAAATAATATTTTTCTCTGGATGATAACCGAGGTGGAAAAAAAATACTTTTTGGAAAAGAAGGACGCGGTGAGGAATGGATGATTGAAGGGCAGAGAATGTCTGGAAATAAAGAAGAAGAAGAAGAAGAGTGGGATTTAAGAGAAGAGAGAAAAGCAGAAAGGAGTGTGGTATTAGAGAGGAAGAGGACGAGGTGGACCGGCCTGCGAGGTCTCGTAACATGCAATCTTCGTCCATTGAAGACGCGCTGGGAAACTGCACGGTTATTATGCCTGAATGGAATGGGTGACGGGGTGCAGGCGGAGCAAGAATGTTGAACATTACACTGGATGGACGTGAAACGTGCCTATATCAGTGTATATTCCATTCCAAAGGAATAAGGTTCTTGCTCTGTATAAACGCTGCACGCAATCTCGATTCTCAAAAGCAAAAAAAAGGGGCTAAAAAAATATAACTATTCGAAAATAACTCCCTCTCTCTTTTCCTCTTTCCTTTCCACCTCCTTTTTCCCAATCTTCTAATTCAGTTAATCACAAATCGGAAATTAGAAACACTGCCAATGTTCAGTTACCAGAATGGAAAAATTTCTAGGTTATGTTTTTCCCCAACAGCTGATAATCGATATATATCGATTCCTACCCTTCTCTTATTGGACGATTCCCAACCAATAGTTTCTTTTGCTATAACGGAACAATTTTCTCAAAAAGAGAATTACATAGCATTTGTTTTTTTTAAAAACAATCCAAAGGGGTAATTAAGAGAATGAATGAAAGGAATTTTACTTCCGGTCATACTTTTAACAAAGTGTCATGCATTTTCTACGGTAAAAAAAAAGAGTTTCACTTTTCCTCCGGGGCATTACAATGAAAAGCCCACAACTGTCAATGTCGGCAGAACCATCTGGTCTTTTGTTGTCCGCCGATGTCCTTTCATTTACTTTTAAATGTCAACCGTTTTCTTGTAGCAGGTCTTAGGTTAAGTGCGTCAAATATGCATGAAAAGTGTTAATATGCAATGAAAGAGATCCTTCATCCCTTTGTATGTGGATTTTGGAAAAAAAAAAATTTTTTGACAACCTCTTGAGATCGATGAGTGTCTACATCTGCCACAGTGGATGTATTAATTTTTCGATTAAGGCAAGAAAAATAAGAATATAATATTTGGAATTATATATTACATCTAGGAATATTCGAGTCAATTTTAGAAAATTCTACTTTCTGCATGTGGGAAATTTTCAAAATAGGTAAAATTGTTTTGTGGGGAATAATTTTTTTTTTCTCTTTCACATAGAAACGACTTTTGCCAAGAATACACACGTTTTACAGCAAGACACATGAAAGATCTCGGCATTGAATTCCGGGCCAATACGAGTGCCCCCCTCATCAACCTCAATTAAACTCCACCGTCTCGCTCTCACTTCGCACCCGGGGTTCATCGTTTGCGTGTGTTCTGTGTTCTTATTCTCAGTTCTTAGACTGTAAAGACACTTTATACACATTGGGCCAACAAGACCAGGGAAAGAATTCATCTCTCACACTTGTTTTCATTTCAGGGCCGCAGTCATTCACATTACATTCTTGTCACAAAGAAATTTTATTTCCATTCTATTCATGTAGCAAGCGGCAAGCTGAAATCGGCCTAAAAACAAACCTAAGATGCTAAAATCGGCCTCAAAACAAACCTAAGATATTAAAATCGCTTTGTTTGGTATTAAAATTATTAGGAGGAATTTTTAAAGCCCCTACTAGAAACAATAATAGTCAAACGCTCCATTTTTCATCCTAAACAATTCCTAGAATGTAATCTTGCTTTATGCTACCAAATAATCCTGCATAATGATCATCTTAAAAAATTTATCCCCGTTTCCTTCAGAGAAAATGTTTCCCAAATTTCACCTCTGATGATGATTTATTCCCACGATTCATTAGAATAACCAGAGAGTAAAAAACAGACATAAAACATTAATCCGTTCTAAAAAAAAGACAGTAGACACTAGACCAAGAATCAGAATTGAAAAAACCCTTTTATATAACACGAATGACTAATAAATGTTTCCTTGGTATTGACCCTTGAAAAGTTGGTTTTTTCTTCATCCTGAGAGGGTGAGTGTGTAGCGCATGTCGTTGAATGTCAGTTTCAGATTAAGAATCAAACGTCTCATGTGGACATTTGGACTTTCGATTCTAAATGGTCGATTTAAAATGTTGTAGGTGTTAAAAGTTTTCAGGCCCTGGATATGCCGCCTTTGAAAAAGTCCAATTGAAAAGGAAAAATTGAAAAAAGCAAAGAGAGGCTTTGAACTTGGATTTTAACAAGACATAGAGAGAGAGAGGTCTTCGCGCGTGTTCAACTTCCGGTTTCTATATTGCGCGAGGAGTTTTACTCACACTCTCGATCAAGATGATCAAACAAATGGTTGGCATGTACTATACATATATATACATACACTTTCTACAATCATTCTTATCACGCCTTTGCAATTGGCGTAGGCCCATACCTAGCGGAACTATTGCATCAATAAAATCGTTACATCAAATTGTGATTAAGTATTCGCTATTTAAGACACTTTATAAATATTATTGTTACAAGGGATGTCCTCATTTTTATCACATCCGCATGTTTACTTTCAAGAAGGCACTTGGTCAATTTTGTTCTGTTGTATTGTTGCTTTCAGAAGGGATGTTTTGTAAAATGTGGATGTGCTTTTTGGAATGCATGTGGAACATTATATTTGTTATGCTGTAGTTGTCGCTGGTGCTGTTATTTGAAAAATAGCGTTGGGATTTGAATATTGTTGCTCTGCTAAAAGTTGAGGAAGGTTCTATCTTAAAGATCAATGTTTATCAAGAAGAATTTTAGAGGATCCTCTACTAGAAGTTAAGGAAGATACGATCTAAGACCTCAATGTTTGGTCAATAAAGTTTTGAAATTTTAGAGGATCCTAGAAATTTAGGAAGATTCGATCTAAAAGTTCACCGTTTAGCGAATAAAATTTTAGAGGATCCTAGAAGTTAAGGAAGATTCGATCTAAGATCCCAATGTTTAGCCAGAAGAATTTTAGAGGATCCTCTACTGGAAGTTAAGGAAGATTCGATCTAAAAGCTCAATGTTTAGCCAGTAAAATTTTAGGGGATCCTCTACTAGAAGTTGAGGAAAATTCGATCTAAAAGCTCAATGTTTGGCCAGAAAAACTTTAGAGGATCCTCTACTAGAATTTTAGGAAGATTCGATCTAAAATCCCAATGTTTAGCCAGTAAAATTTTAGGGGATCCTCTACAAGAAGTTAAGGAAGATTCGATCTAAAAGCTCAATGTTTAGCCAGAAAAATTTTAGAGGATCCTCTACTAGTTGTTAAGGAAGACTTGATCTAAAATCTCAATGTTTAGCTAACAAAAAGTTGAAATTTTAGAGGATCCTCTACTAAAAGTTAAAGAAGATTCGATCTAAAATTTCAATGTTTGGCCAATAAAGTTTTAAAGGATCCTCTACAAATAATTAAGGAAGATTCGATCTAAAATCTCACTGTTTGTCCAATAAAGTTTCAGAGGATCCTCTACTAAAAATTAAGGATGATCCACCCTAAAATCTCAATGTTTATCCACAAAAATTTTAGGGAATAGCAAAAAAAAGAACCTCTAGAGTAACAAACGGTTAAAATTCCTATTTTTAATGGTCTTAACTCCAAACTTTTCCCATACAAAGTCGACACTGAATTTATGTGAGAAAGTGCATTCAAGTTTTAAATTTCACTCGATCCAAATAAGAAAAATCAAGTATCGAATGTCCATACGTGTGTTTATATGCACTGAAATCAGACAGCTGTAAGATTCGAAAACCACAAAATCTCCTTGAAAACCATGCACATAGTTCGGCATTCTTTGCAAGGATAGTTGAAACGCAAAAGCAAAACCAAACCAGCGCATAAAAGAATAATCAACTTATTCATAAGTAACAGTCACAAGAAAACCTTCAGGCATTTTTGATTTCCATAAACCAAAAAAAAAAAAATCCACGTTCTAAACATAATCACTACCCTACTATAAAAAAGCAATATTAAATCTTTTCGCAAGAAACGAGAATTATTTTTTTCTCTCTCTCTCTCTCTTGAACCAACAGGACGTGGCTGGTTTCATTGGAAAACGAGAGCAAATAAAATAATATCCGATCCAGTTTCTCTAGAGTTTCACGCATTCGAAACATATCGAGAATATTTATAAATAAATTAACTGTATGAGGAAAATTAATTTTTTTTAAATAATAGGGAAATAAAATGGTTTTTAACACTCTTTTTTTTCTATATTATTCACACGTGTGGGCAAAATGGAAGATATATGCATATACAGGAAGTGTCCCTTTCGCATGACTGCGGATGAACTTCCTTCGAAAAAAAGAAATGCAAGCAAATGGATAAGATCCTGCTCCAGTCTCATATAGCAGCAGCAGCATTCACAATATATACGCAAAACGAGTTCATTAAATGAGCAAAACATTCCATTAATACGTTTCATTATCATCGCAAAACAAAAGCAAGAGGTGATTTCCTGGAAATCAGTTAGAAATCGTGAATTTTTTTTTTTCGTTTTTCTTTTCTTCTATTCGTGAAACAAATTCTATTACCGACACTGCAGGTTTAATAGAACATTTCGAATTTTTTTTCAAATTAAAATAAATTTATGAAGTAAAAAAAATATTGTCGTTCATTTAAACGTTCGAAACTTTAAGAACATTTTTAATTTGAAAAAAAGGGAAAGATATTCAAATTGAAAAATTATTTTTTACTTAATAATTTGCTTACAGATTCGCATTTCTTATAGAAAAAAGTGTAAAAAGTATGAAGAAAAAAAAAATATTTGATGAAAAGAAACTAGTAAGTGCGACGAAAGAAGGTCATTAATCTTAATTACAGTAAACTACACTCAGAAAAATATTTTCTCTGAACAAAGAAAGACTGTCAAAGCGATCTTAAAATTGAGACTAACAAGAAATACGGCAAATTTCCAAAAGTGAATTAAAAACAAAAATTTTCTTATTGACAAATAATCGAATTTGTATTGTGTACGAAAGGACTTTGCCCGTTAACATTTTGAATAAATAAATAAATAAATAAATAAATAGTTTTTCGAAATAAAAAACATTTTCTACAGTTAAAGAAAAAATGCAACAGAAAAATAAAAATCTATTAAACAAACTTTAATTTTGAAAAAAGGATTAATTTCCCTATAGTCAATGATAAAAAGAAACAATTTTTTTAAAAATTTTTCCACATTGAAAAAAGGTCAAAAAAAAGTACGAAAGTTACAAAAATAGAAGAAGAAAAAAAAGACAGAAAAAGTCAAGTAAAGGAGAAAGACCTTTCGTAGTGTGAAGAAATACGTACAACCTCTTGCAGTTAGGTCAGTTTGCGACTTCTTTTTTCCTCTTTTAGAATGAGAGGGGAATGAATGAATGAATGAAATAACGTTGGAGCCACCCCCGTCAACCTGCACAGCAGGGTGCCTTCTTTTTTTTCACGAGAGACAGACGAAACTGAATTCCGTTCACAAAATTTTCGAATCGCTGGGTTGCCAAATACTCTCAAGCTTACTTCAAATTTTTGGAAGACATTTACTTGACATTTCCCAAGCTCTACTTTTCTCCAACTATATATAAACGAGAATTGTGAATAATGTCCAAATCCATGGAAAAAATGTACATTATAAAAAAAAGAGAGAGAGAGAGTGACCAAAAAGTTACGTAAGAATATTTCTTCCGCTTTTTCCCATCTTTTCCCATGACTATTAAGAATCTCTTCAATTTCAAAAAATTATCTCACGCTAAACAAAATTTTATTAGACAGATTTTTTTTTAAATACAGAAGAAAGGGACATATTCAAATTTTACCATTAAATGTGAACAAATAAATTTAAAATCAAAATTATAATTGTTCTAGGCAAAATTTTTTTTTGATTTCTTAATTAAATTCGAAAATAAATTATAAAAATAAATATAATTATTATATAATTATATAATAAATATAGAAAAATTTTAAATAATATTTAAATACCTATTTATTTTGTCTACCAAGGAATACAAATATTTTTAAACTATTTTTTAAATATTTTAAATGATTTTTCAATGCAACGCATTTTTGAAATTTAACTATTTCTAAAAATTACAAAAGTTATTTAAAATTTAATCATTGTTTTCTTGCAAATCATAAATAAAATTATTCAAAACTATAACAATTTTATTATATATATTTTTAAATCGATTATTATTAGAAACAGCTACTAAAATTTAATTATTCAAATACAAAAGTAAAAAATGTATTTATTAAATATTTCATAAATTTAAATTCTTACAAAGAACTTTATAGGAACATTTTTTGAAATAATTACAATTTCACAAAGAATTGCAAAAAAAAATTTGTGATAATTAAATTCATTCGAAAAATGTAATTAAAAATAATCATTACACTTTAAGAAACAAATTATATAACATTTTTTAGAATAATTCAATTTTTGTGAAGAATATTATTCAAATTTTTTTGCAACAAATTTTATTAAAAAAAAAATAATAATTGATTTTTTGTTAAGAATATTTAAAAAATTTCTTATATAATTAATTTTTTTTAAGAACTTTGATTTCATAAATTTATAAAATTATAATAAAAACAATTTGTTTAAACAATTAAACTCTTCAGAAAAATTTAAATAAGATTTGTAAAAGTAATATTTAAAATTCTGCCATAAGTTTTTTATTTATGAAAATATTTAAATTTTTTCTACAAATTTTATTTAAACTTTTAAAATTAATTGAATTTTAGAGAAGAAATTTGATAGTTTACAAAACTAATTGGCATTTTTTTTAATTATTCAATTTTTTTTATATTTTTTTTTAAATAGATATTAAAAATTTTTTAATTACGAGAAATTTTCGAAAACAATTGAATCGTTTTAAATAATTTTATTGAAATAAGCTTTTAGTTTTTTAAAGAAAAGTATATAAATTGTAACGAAAAGTCTATTTTTAAAAAAATAAATCGAAAAATACGACTTTTTTAAAAATTATGCGGAAAAAATTCATAAAATCAAATGAGTCATTCCAGTCAAAATTTTTATCCAAATTTCTTTTTACTGGAATCAATTTTTTCGAATTTGATGTGAAAAATAAGAAGACACGTCTTTTTTTATTTTCTGATTAGATAAAAATTGTGGAACTAGTGATTTTTTTAAATTCAAGTTCCTAAAAGGCCGAAGAATTTAGAAACACGTTTCTCTTCATACATTTCAGAAATAGAAAAAATGTATAATTCTTTCATAAATTCTCTATAAGTTCAATAAAACAATGTACCTACAATTGATATTTAAAATGTCCTTAACGAAAAAAAATTTCGAGGCCTGAATAATGTCGAGAAGAAAAAAAAGTTAAATTCGATACCGAGGCTAAATTCGGCACTATCATTTCATTAATCACTTAAACAATTTGCTTTAAGTTGTATTATATTTTCGAACTCGTGTCAACTTTTAATATCTGTCCCTTCTAATTGAAACAACGATACATCTCTCTCTCTCTCTTTCTCTCTCTCCCCCTCTCTCAAATTATTCACGGTTTTTGCTCCCCGTTATACACTGTATAATGTAACTGTAATCTTGAATGATTGGGCGTTATACATGTGGGACCCTCGTTCAATTTGATTTACGCATCTACCACCCAAAAGAATAAAATAAATTTTGACCAATTCTTATATGCCGTGAGAATTACATTTTTCTTACTAATAGATTAAAAAATTAATAATCGAATAATTTACATTCTATTTATGATCGAAAAATTACTTCATTTACTTAATATTAAATTATTTATTTACTTAATTTTAGTGTGCCCTAAAAATTAGGTATTTATAGGAAAAAAAATTATTCGGAAGCTAGTAAAAAAGTTACTAGAGTTACAAAAGCAGAGAGCGGTAGTCACAGGAAAACCATTTCGGCAAAAAAGTCACTAGAGCGATTTTATTAGGGATAATTTGATTTATTTCAAGAGAAATAAAATTCCTAATGTGATAATTAATAAAAATTAAAATACTTACTATTAAAAGTATAATGTATTTATAGGAAAAAGATTGCGCAAGCTAGTAAAAAAGTTACTAGAGTTTCAGGCAGGGACAGGTAGCTCCTGACAGAACATTTTGGCAAAAAGTTACTAGAGGGATTTTATTAGAGATAATTTGCCACGCGAGTGATTTATTTCGAGAGAAATAAAATTCCTAATGTGATAGTTAAAAACAATTAAAATATTTACCATTAAAAACAATGTATTTATAGAAAAAGCATTTCGCAAGCTAGTAAAAAAGTTACTAGAGTTTCAGGCAGGGACAGGTAGCAGCTCCTGTTGCTTATTAATGAAAAACGTTTTTTTTTTGTCTCTCTCCAAAAAATTTCCACTAACCACGATTTATTCTCCGTAATATTTGAAAATGTTTCCAGTAAACCTTGCTTCGTATAATAAAATATCCAAAAATAACATTTTCTCAGAGGAAAAATTTTATTTCTCAAAAAATAAAACTAATAGCCCACTTTCGTTTCTTATTATCTTATCTCTATATTTAAAATATACACAATCGTTGTGTATTTTAATGAGAAAAATAAACATATTCGTTGTGTCTTTTAATAAGAAAAATAAACATATTCGTTTATTGATGATTCTCACATTGAAGTAAAAAATTTGTCCCTTCTCAAAATTCTATTTTTGGTTTTTTTTTCTTTTGTTTAATTAAAAAATCGCAGTATTCCCACGAGAAATTTATATAGAATGCAATAAGGGAACGAGTTTGGGTCAGCACTAATTGAACTGATCTCGATGACGATGAAAGTTAGACCTGATGACACATCTCGCGAATCATCTTGCGCGATGATGCTGCCAAAGTGATTTAACAATCGCTCACAATTTCGAATAAAAAAAAATTTTAATTTAATAAAAATGTGCACGGTGTTCAAACAAGAATTGGGAAACTTTTATTCTGACCTCCTGAGTTTTTCAGATAAATTTTTTTTTATACTAAAGAAGCAAACAGTAGGTTAGGTTCGTGTTAGATTTATGTTGATTAAAGGTTTATTTTTATTTATTTGAATTTGAAACCTTGTCATTGAATCTTTTGGTAATAACGAAGACTTGAAGATCAATAATTTTTAATTAACATTTGTTTTTCTTTCTGTATTTTTACTTGGAAAAATTAAAATCATAACCTCAAATTTTTTTGCTTCTTGGGTATAGCTTTTCCTGGGAGTGCGTTACATATTATTTTATTAATTCCTTTATAAAAATATATTAAACTAATTATTCAGAATTAAAAATTCTTCTAAAAATTATAAATACAGAGAGAAAAAAAATTCTCTCGTCGCACTAAAAGATAATGACAAAATTATAATGTCATTCGGTCATTTGAGTGGAGCTCTGAGGAAAAATGCGATTCACTTATTCACGTTGTCATGAGCGTTACTTATTGCGAGTCAACTTTAGCAATATCGGTCTGGTCAGCAATTGAGCTATCTATCCTACGGTAACAATCAGTGCCGAGCAATGCATTCACTGTGCTCATTGTGTATATATGTTTTACAGTTTATTCGCGGCCACTTCTCGTCTCATAGGAAATACCTCTTTTTTTCTTCCTTAAAAAAAAAAATTCTTCCAACAAAAATTAAACTATTCAAATTTTTTTTCTTATTATTATCATCATCATCATCATGAAAAGAACGATAATTGACTTTTTTTCGTTAATTACTTTTCTTTCAAAGATTCAATCTCCAAGGGACGGTGCAAATTTTTCAACTAATTTACTTTTTGTCTTAAAATTTTTTTTTCTTGAAATCTCCTTGGCCCGTTTATCATCAATTGCACTGAAGCAGAGGCATCATTTTTGACCTTGCTGAATTTTACCTGGAATTTCTTGAGACTGTCAAGAAATGCGGAACGTTTATTGTCCTTTCCGTCATTCAGCATACCGAGTGAAAGAGTAAGAAAAAAGAGAGAGAGAGAGAGAGAGAGAAGCTGTGGACTTCGATTCGGTCTGAGTTTACGCTTCGCTGACCACCCTGACCAGTGATCACTGCTTGGTACCTTCATATATATGTATATACTTTCTTCAATGCGTTAGAGTGAGACGAGTGTAAGAAATGTCGTTTCAAAAGTGGTATATATACAAATGAAAAATACCAAAAGGCCTCAAGTGAAGAAAGCATAAAAAACGCGACAAATATTTTCAATAATTCACGTGCTCGATTTTTCTGATATATATGTATTTTTCTTCCGCTATTGGATAGCGGATTTTTTTCCCCACTAAAATTATTCAGGACTTCGTACTCGATAATCAATTTTTAAAAACTGGGGAAAAAATATAGCTAGACAGAAAAAAAGGAGTAAAAAAAGTAGTTATCGAAATTTTTAACTTTACGACTCAATTTTTTTTTGATTTCTTAATTACATTCAAACACAGAATCATTTTTTCGAAATAAACATTTAAATACCGATTTATTTTGCCAACGGGAATTTAAATAATTCCAATGATTTGAATGTAACGCATTTATAAAATTTAACTAGGCTTCTAAAAATTACAAACTTCATTCTTCTAGAATTCAATTTACTTTTTCTTTTGAAATTTATAAACAAAATTATTCAAAACATTAGCTGCTTTATAATATTGAATTCTAAATCTAATTATTTTTGGGAAATTCAAAAAAATTCAATTATTTAAATACAAAAGTAAATAATTGAACATTTCTTAAATTTAAATTCTTATTTAGAAATTTATGAACAATTTTTAAAATAATTGAATTTTTTTGGAAGAATTTTATTCAAATTTTTAATAATAATTAAATTCATTCAAGAAATGTAATTAAAAATTAATTACAAATAATTATTACACTGTAAGAAATAAATACAAAATTTTTTTATATAATTGGATTTTTTAAGAAGAATTTTACTCAATCTTTTAAGAATAATTGCGTTTTTAGTGGAATTAATTGAAAATTATATTAAAAATAATGGAAATCCTGCGATGAGTTTTATTATTTATGAAAATTATTGAATTTTTGGCATCGAACTTCAATTATAAAGTTTTGAAAATAATTCAAATATTTTTATAAATAATACATTTTTTTTCTCAAGAATTCCGTTATTTTTAAAAATTTTATAAATAATATACAATAATTACTCAACAAATAATATACAATCTTCAAAGTAATTCAATTATTAAAAATTTTTTTAATAAAATTCGTTGCAAGAATTTAATTATTTTTAAAAACTATTAAAAATTTCTTTTTACAAAAAGCTTCTCATGAATTCAATTATTTAAAAAAATCGAATAAAATTCATAGTAAACATTCAATTATGTCGCAGGGTTTCAATTATTTTTAATAAAATTTTTTGACGAATTTCTCCCAAAAATTCAAAGAAATTTCATTAAAATTCTTGGAAAAAAATCAATTATTTTATAAGAAATGTTGATATACTTTGTTTATTAGAATTCAATAATTATCTTTTAGTAATTTTTTATAATTAAATTTCTATCAAAATTTTTAATACGAAGAATTCTTTGTAGGAATTCAATTACTTTAAAAAAATTTAAATAAAATTCTTCGTAGGAATTGAATTATTTTCCAAAAATTTATCAAACTTCATTGCAAGATTGTAATTATTTTCGTAAATAATAAAATTTCCACAGGAATTGAATTCTTTAAAACAGAAATTTCATACCATTTTTTCAACAACAAAAATTCAATTATTTTTATCATTAAAATTTTTTCTCATGAATTCAATAATTTTTAAAAAATATTCATTAAATTCTTTGCAAAAATTCAATTATCTTTATAGATTATAAAAATATTCAATGAAATTCAATTATTTTCAGAAATTGAAAAAAAATACTTTCCTAAAATTCAATTATTTTCACCGATAATAAGATTGTGCATAGAAATACTCATTTTTATATAAACAATAAAACTTATGGCAAAATTTAAATTATTTTTAGTACAATTTTAATTAAACTCCTGGAAAAAATTTCATTATTCCTAAAAATGGAAAAAAGTAGATTTTCGTGTAACAAATTTTGTGACGCGATCTGAAGAAAGGGACCTTAGAAGCAAAAAAAATTATAGGTTAGGTTTGCAATTTTTTAAATAAAAATACAATAAATGGATCAATTATCAATTGTATTTATTAATATTTAAGTCTTCAATACAACTAAAATATTTAATAAAAACTGATTTTAATTTGCAATAAGTAAAAAGAAACTTTTAAATAAGAAAAAAGTAACGCCAACATAACCTTAAAGTTATTTTGCTTCTAAGGTCCCTTTCTTAAGATCGTGTCACAAATAAAAAAATGTATCCAAATAGTATCAAATTGTAAAAAAAAGTAGTAGATAGTATACGTCTTAGTAGATGAAAACAAGGCCTGTTATTCATAAAAATACGTTATTACATTTTTTTGATCACTTAACCATTAAAATTATTGTTGCTAAATTAATGCTTGTAATCATTAACCAACCTAATCGAACTAATGACAATTTTGTTTCTTTCCTGGCTTCACATATAGTGCTTCTTCAGTGGAGTAAATAGTAATACGAGACACATGAGTGATTTTCAGGACATGTATAACAATCAATAACAATGGATTTTAGTGTAAAAGTAGGCATATGCAACTGTTGCTAATATAGATATGAGATTAGCCGTTTTCTTTTTTTTTTCAAGAAATTATTTACAGTTCAACGAAAGTTCCACTGCGTTACTGGCGGCATTATTGGCCTAAATACCGCATAAGCCGAGTGCTCTGGGCGAACCGATCTTATTAAGGCCTAATTAACCGTTTAACAAGATATATTTAACCCAAAAGACGTTTAAGAACTGCCACATAACAGGAGACATCGCTTTTTCGATATAAATAGCCGCAAACATTATAAAATCCATTCTATTATGACCAAATTTTTGAAAACAGTTTTAATGCAATGAATAAAAATTGATTCCCCTCAAGAAATATTATTAATTTACGAAATAATTCGAGGGTTCATCAGATTCAATCCTCAATCACTTTCTACAATTTTTAACTAAACTTCATCTTCATATTAATTATCTATATGAATTTTAAATAAATTTTTTGCAATTTCTTATCGAAAATTTATTCATTTAAATACAAAAAAATCGCATTTTTTATAATAATTTCAAACCGACAATTTTTCTTTTTAAAAATTAAAATTTTGTGAAATACAAAAAGTTTTACAAATTAAATACAATTAAAAAATGTCCAAAACAATTAAAATTTGGTTTATAAAAATCTTTTAAATTTACTAAAACCTTTGAAAAATAATTTAAAATTTGAGAAAAAAACTTTTTAAAATAATTGAATTTTTAAAAAATATTAAAACTAATCGAATTTTTCGAAGAATAGTGCATTTACAATTTTTTGAATAGTGAATTTAAAAAAAAATTTATTTATTTTCGTCCAAGGTAATTGAATGTTACAAAAAATTATGATAAACAATTCTAAGAATTAGTTTTTCATAAATATTGTAATGTAATTTTTTGAAAATAATTGAAGAATTTTTGTATAATTTAATACAATTTTTTTTGAGACTGTTAATTGAAAATTATTTTCTCGTAATAATTCAGAGAATTACTTTATTAAAAACTATTTTAATATTATTTTTAAACTCTACTTATCATTAATTTTTCTTTTCATTGAATTTACACTTGAAGATTGACTATGAAATTTTCGAGAATTCAATAATAGTTCCAAAAATGTCAATTAAAATTCTTTATAAGTTAATTTTCAAAAATTGTAATAAAATACTTGAAAAGATGATTTAGTTTCAATTAAATTCTACAGAAATTCAATTATTTCAAATTGTTTTAATTGTATATTTTAAAAATTGAATTAGAAAAATTATTCAAAAATAGTAATAAATTTATTTAAAATAAATTTACTTATTTTAATAAAACAATAATAAATTTGGAAGAAAAGTCGCATTATTAAAAAAAAATAGTCGAAAAAAGTCATAACGTCCGAGGCCTGAACTTAAAAAAAAATCTAGTGCAAAAATTAACACTCCGGGCAAAAATTGAACAATCTTTTTGTTCTACACCTGTTTTTCACGTTCAAAGACTCACATATATGGATATGTATATATATATCATCGATGTAGATATATTCAGAGTCTGACTTGTAGAAATGGTAACCAAGTCTTATCAGACCAAGATACGCAATTTTTTTTTATCAGTAGCTTTTATAAGAAGTAAGCAGAACGAGATACAGAATCGACTTAAATGACACCTCAATTTGAACTTTATAAATTATCTTTAGTGTAATTTACTCCAATTTTTTTTCTTTGTTACAGTCGCATCAATTCCAAGCCGGTTAAAAATATTCTGGTATAGTAAACATTTATAGTAATCGCAATTATTATGGTACATTGACGTAATTTAATATTGAATATTCCCAGTCACAATAACATATAATACGCATCTCACGATTAATTCTGTTTTTCTTTCATTCAATTCTTTTTTTTAACAACTTTTAATATATCTCTAGCAAAAATTAAAAGCTATTTCTAATCATTAAATTCAATTAAGTATTCGGCTTTTAATTACAAGGGAAAAAATTGAAACTAACTTTTACTACTTTTAAAAATTTTCTGGCAAGGCATTTCTAGTAATAAATCTGGCAAATTGTTTCTAGGAGGGAAATCTATAAGAAAACTTGTCTTTTTGAAGAAAAACATAATTTTTAAGTGGGAACTAAGAAACATTGATTGTTTATAGAAACAAAATGATAACGGTCTTTTTCTTATTAACAATATTGATATAAAATGACTAATAGCATTGATCATCATCGATATAAATTTTACGACATTAAAATTGCCACACTTTCCAAGTGAAAAAATTAATCGCAATCGCAAAATGAATAAATTGAAATGTTTTTGTTTCAAACCATATATGGAGAGCAATAACAATTATTAATTTTTGGATACAGTTGTTAAATAATTTATAAATATTCTTTCAAAATTAAATCATTTTTTTCAAAGCTCAAAAATAAATAAATAAATAAAAAATAAACTATTTCTAAAAATAAAAATTACTTTTTCCAAAGAACCATTTTTTTCTTGAAATTTTTGACTAAGATTGTTATCAAAAAAGAAACAATTTATTTCAAAGTAAATTCAAATTTTGTAAAAGTTCTGCAACAATAAACTTTTTCAAATTTTTCAGTTGCAAAAATCTTTTAAAATTAGAATTATTTCCAAAAATTCAGGCTACGACGCTTGTAATATTCAATAAATTTTTAACTAAAATTCAGATTTTAAATCAATTCTAATCATAAACTTTTGAAAGAATTCAATTTGTTTCAGTGCAAAAATAAATATTTTACTGAATAATTAAATATTTCTTGAAATTGAATTCTTATCGAGAGCTTTGATAAAAAATTTTCAAAAATAATTGATGTCCTACTAAGAATTTTATTTAAATTTTTTATAATTGAATTCCTACGAAGAATTTTTCGTATTAAAATGTTTGAAAGAAATTCAATTAAAAAATTTCTAAAAGATAATTATTGAATCCGAATAAACAAGTTGTATCAAAATTTCTAATAAAATAATTGAATTTTTTCTAAGAATGTTAAGGAAATTTCTTTGAATTTTTGGGAAAATTCGTTAAAATTTGTATTAAAAATAATTGAAAACCTGAGATGGGGTTTATTCATTTTTATAAATAATTGATTTTTTGCAGTGATATTTAAAAAAAATTTTAATAATTGAATTCTTCAGAACAATTTTGTAAAAAAATTGATTTTTTTCTAAAAATGTTATAAAATTGTATTAAAAATAATTAATATCCTGAGATGGTTTTTAATCAGTTTTGAAAATAATTGAATCCTTGAGAAGAATTTTGTTAAAAAAATGTTTTAAAGAACTGATTTGTTTCGAAAAATGTTATCAAATTTGTATTTTAGTAATAAATTATTCAAATGTTTGCCAAAAAATTTTGAAATAACTGAATTCTTTCCAAGAATTTTATTCATTTTTAAAAATAATGAAATTCTTGCAACGAATTTTATTAAAAAAATGTTTAATAATTAAATTTCTTTGAAGATTGTATATTAGTTACGAAGATAATTCAATTCCTTCAAAAAGCGATTATTATTAAAATTTTTTAAAATAATTGAATTCTTGAGAAAAAAATGTATTATTTATAGAAAAAAAATATTTGAATTATTTTCAAAACTTTATAATTGAAGTCCGATGCCAAAAATTCAACTATTTTCATAAATAATAAAATTCATCGCAGGATTTTAAGTATTTTTAATATAATTTTAAATTAACTCCACTAAAAACGCAATTATTCTTAAAAATTTGAATAAAATTCATCCAAAAAATTCAATTATGTAAAAAAAATTGATATTTACGTCTTAGAAAGTAATAATTATTTTTAATTAATTTTTAATTACATTTCTTGAATTGAAAATTTAATTTTTATCAAAAATTTTAATGCAGTTCTTCGTAAAAATTCAATTATTTGTAAAAAAAATGTTGATAAACTTATCTTTAAAAATTTAAATTTGAGAAAGAATTCCTTATAAAATAATTGAATCTTTTCTATGAATTTTAATGAAATTTCTTTGAATAATTGCATTTTGGGGGAAATTCGTTAAAAAAAATTGAAATCCTGAGACGAGTTTTATTTATTTTTGAAAATAATTGAATTCATTACAAAGATATTTATAATTTTTTTGATAAATAATTGAATTCATGAGTAGTAAAGCTTAAAGTTAAATTAAAAATTTTTCCCTGAAAAGTTCTCTGTTAGCTAAAAGTTTTTGAAAGATTTAAATAATAAATTTTAATAGATTCACCGCGACTAAAAAACAAAAAAATTCCAACCCGAAAACAACAAGTGATGCGGCCCTTTGAAGCAAGAAGGAATTAAAAAAAAACAACAAAACAATGTGACCCGGTAATCTTACCTCTTTCCTCAATAGGTTCCGACCCGGCGAAGGGCACAATGATCAGAAGAGAGACCCAGACGAACTTGAATATCTCCATTTTGGAAATCCTGCAAAATTTCTTTTCACAACAC
This sequence comes from Leptopilina myrica (nomen nudum), assembly GCA_032872475.1. Taxonomy (NCBI): domain Eukaryota; kingdom Metazoa; phylum Arthropoda; class Insecta; order Hymenoptera; family Figitidae; genus Leptopilina; species Leptopilina myrica (nomen nudum). The sequence continues at coordinate 46,924,202 of CM065461.1, read as the reverse complement.
TGTAAAATAACGCATATCTGTATACACTGACACTGCACTTTTTCGAAAAAAAATTTACTCACTTCTTAAACATCACCTCCCTTCACTTTTTCCTTTAATGAATTTTTTTTTCTGCAAAAAAAAAAAAACAAACAACAAAAACCAAGACCGTGGTATAATATACCTTCCGTTTTGTATTAAGCGACGAAACCACCTGTCGCTTCGGTGTTATGTGTATTTACACCCACAAAAACAGTCATCGCTTTCGTCTCATTTCATTTTTGTTGTTGTTGTTTAAAAAATTCACTTTTTTCTTCGTTTCCTCGTGAATCCTTGTAAATATCACTTGTTAGTATTTTTGTTTTTTAACTTTTCAACATGTTCACTTTCCTTTCGCGGGTAAATATTCACTTTTCTTTGCGGGAGAAAAAGGGCATCACTAGTTTAGAGAATAATTTTCACTCTTTTTTTTTTTTATTTAACATGGGCAGGGGAAATAAAATATTTACTGAAAAATAGGGGAATTTAGATTAACATAGGGGAATTATTTTTTAAGGTGCTGGTTGTAACACCTTTTTTTTCTTTTTGAAACGCGTCTCTGACTGTTGTGTGTCGCATGGACTTACTCCCACGCCAGTCAACTCAAGAATACGCGCGCCCCTGTCAATGTGGGTCCTCGTTCGACTTGACACCGTGCGGAGCGCTAGTGAACTCGGCGTAAGCAATCACGAAGACGCCCGAAGAAATGCGAACGGCCTTCTTCTTCTTCGTATTCTTCTTTTTTTTCTGAAAAAAACCAAATAACCGAACGAGACCCAAGAAAGTAGCGGTCCTTTCGTGATCCTTCTTCTCTGGGCTCCTTCACATTATTTATATTTATTTTCTTTTACCCTGAAGCGAGTACCAACAACATGAAACCTTTTCCTTTTTTTTTTTTTGTTTTTACTTTCCGGCTGTGATTTTTAGTTTCTATATCTATATGTATGTAACCAAGTTTTCCAACAATGATTACATTGGGTTCAACGATCCCACTATAGGTAAGATGCATTCTTCATGTTTTTACTTATCTTCATAGAATGGTTCCAAAGAAGTCTATAATCAATAACCAATGTTAGTTTTTTTTTATTATCGAGATATTGTTTTTCTTTTTGAAAAATATGAAATATTGATGAAAGTTAGTTTTCGCCAGTATTTTGCCCTCAAGTCAGGAAATTTTATTAAAAAGTTCTAGAAAAAATTAAATTTTTATAATTCTAGTCACTTTTCTATAAAACTACTATTACTTCGAATATTTATTTTATTTTTCTAATTTTATTTTATACTAGCAAAATGTTGCGCTCGCTGACGCTCGAAACGTGACATTCAATTTATGCAATTTGCAATCTAAACAATTTTTTATTTTCGAAATTTAAATTTAGGGATAAATTTATAGTAGAAATTTGAAAAATTCACTTATTAAGTAAATATGCAATTATTTTGGTCATATTTTCAAAACAATTGAAAATAAATCTTCGCAAGAATTCAATTATCTACATTTATAAAAACATTCTTCGAAAGAATTAAATTATTTTCATAAATATACAGTAAAATTCTTTGTAGATTAAATTAAATTATTTTCAATACAGTTTTAATGAACTTCGACAATAAAGTATTTAATTACAATTTTTAACAGAAGGAATTATTTTAAAAACTTGAAAGAATTTCTTCATAAAAATCAAATAATTTCAAAATTTTTAATTAAAATTATCAAAGAAAATAATAGGTCTTTTAAAAAAAAATTCGAAGAAATTCTTCGAAAGAATTTAAACACCATTTTAAAAATTTTTAATAAAATTCTTCTTTAAAATTCAATTATTTATTTATTTTTTAAAAACATTTGATAAAATTCTTAGTAAAATTTAAATAATTTTCAAAAATTACCATAAAAAATAATTCTTCGCAGAAATTTGAATTATTTTCAAATTTCAATATACAATTTTAATGAACTTCGACAACAAAGTATTTAATTACAATTTTTAACAGAAGAAACTTGAAAGAAATTTGTCATAAAATTCATAAAATTTAATAAAATTCTTGGTAAAATTTAAATAATTTAAAAAAATTACCATAAAAAAAAATTCTTTGAATGAATTCAATTATTATCTTTGTAAATAATATAATTCTTCTGTAAAATTCAATTATTTTTTTACAACATTTATTAAAATTCTTGGCAAAATTTAAATAATTTTAAAAAAATTCCATAAATTCGATAAAATTTTCCAAAAGAATTCAATTATTTAAGGCAAATTTTAATAAAAATTCCACACGAATTCAATTGCTTTTCAATTTTTTATAAATTTTCTCGCACCAATTCACTTATTTTCAATTTCTTAATGAAGTTTCTGGAAAGAATACAAACATATATTCAGAGAATTGAAAAAAATATTTCTGAGAAATTCAATTATTTCGAAAATCTAAAATAAAATTCTTTTCATAATTATATCATTTTAAAAAATGCTGTCAAAATTCTTTACAAGATTAAAATACAATAAAATTGCAATTTTAATTCATAATTAGTTTTTCTAACAAATAAAATTTTCCCAAGTAATTAAATTATTTAAGTACTTTTAACAAATTAATCATTAAATATATGAAGGTATCTAACAATTTTTTGACTAAATCAGAATATTCCTCAACGCTCAGGAAAAAAGTCAAAATTTTGTCCTGAACTCAGGGAAAAACAAACTTTTATCCTGATCTCAGGGAAAAACAAAATTTAATTTTTGTTGCAACCCTGATATTAATAAATTTTTTTCTTACACTAGAAAATATTAATTTCAACATACGAAATTTAATTTAAAAATTCAATTTTCTTAACGTGGTATGCAAAAATTAATTAACTTACCCATTCACATTGGTTTATTCTTTATTCACAGTTGATTATATGGTTCACGTTAAAAAAACGCGTAACTTCCTCTTTGCTGGACGCTTTTGCCCTTGACGCCTGAAGGGCTTTGATGAATTGTCACATTTTTGTATCTACAATAAAATATTTTCCAATTTTTTGAAAATGTATTATACGAGCCTACAGGAAGAGAGGCGGTTACAAAAATTTTAAAGTCCGGATATTCCAAAACCAAAGGAAATAAATTTATAACCGCAACATAATATTTTTTTGGTACGATAAAATAATATCTAATCTAAATTTTAATAAATTATTATTAATAACATTTCCACCGCACTTTAAATTTAGAGAAAATATTTCCAAAAGAACACAAAAAATATATAATATTGTGAATAATAAATGAACATAATATTGTTATAAAATAATGAAGAAAAATATTTTTAACAAAAAGCAAATATAATAGAAAAGACAAAAATTTTTTTTCTATGCTTGTTTATTATAAATAACAGGTATTGTTTTTGTGTGCATGTGTTGTTTAGATAATGTATTGAAGCTCCATCTATATAGATTGCTCGTTTATTAATGATTTTCGCTTAATTGATAGTACAGATTTTGCGTGTTATGTATGTATATATGTATATGTAATATGTCAAATTACATATGCTCATTTTTTTTTATTTAAATTCTAATCGCATTTCCGCAGGCCGAAGCCATATTTACTACATTCGATAAATCTGTGCGCAGTTCAGGCAAAACTTCAGCACTCAAACGTAATTTTTATAACACTCACATTGTTTTTTATTAATTTTCTTGATATATTTTCCCTCATAGATTTATATGTATATCAGTTATTCATTTGTTTTTTTTCATATTCGCCTTAAACGAATGATAAAGTGTGCTTCACCGTTTTGAGCAGATTTAATTTTCACAGAATCAACTCTAAGAAACAATTTTTCTGTATTTTACATTTTTTTAATATTTACTTTTTATTTCCCGAAAATCTTTTCTTTTTTCTTATAATTCTGAATTTATCATTTTTTTACGTATATGAATTTGTACTTGAATTGTATGGAATTATAATAATGATAGATTATAATAATATAAATGTATAATAAATTATCTGGTGTCAATTAGTGGCGTTTGTCGATTTAAAGCTTTAAGGTTGTGAAAAGTGTTCGGCTCCGCAGAAGTGGAGGGGGACCAATCATGAAGCGCTCCCCACTCCTTCCTTGCGCCGCGCGCAGTTTTCTGAACCTAGAACTCTATTTTTTCGATTTTTAATTATTTTTTTTGAATTATTACTAGATTTGATTAAAATCAAATACAAAATACTTTTCTTGGAGTAAATTCAATTCGTTTTGCATTCATTAGTGAGCACTACTTTACTTTTCGAAAATGTTTTGTACGAATAAACGTTGTTTAGAGAGTGACACTCGTTGATTATTAAAAACTATTACTTTTCGTAGCCTTTCAATTTTTTTTTCTGTGGCAATTAATCAATGCATTAGTTTTGATGAGGGGACGCGAGTTAAGACTTCTCTTGATCTACTGCCAGTGATAATAGAGATAGAAAGAGAGAGAAATAGAAAATCTTATTGAGATCCAAATTAAACACTGGGTTTAAAAATTGCGATATTTTCTATTTTAATATTGAGACTATTGTAATTATACTTTTTTAAATTTTGGACCAAGTTCTGTCTCGCGTCTCTCATTTTTTATGAAATATCCTTTTTTACATATATAATTATATCGATATATATATATTTTTTTTCTCTTTCTCTTCTTTCTCTTTACATTTTTTCAAAAGACTTTCAGAGTCCTTCTGTCTTCGTACAAAATTATTATAAGAATGTTCAATCCATTAACATTCAGCAGCAAAAAAAAAAATTTTTTTCTTTAGATTTAAAAAGTAGTTGAAAATTAGTAAGGCAAATTCATCTATTTGTTTAATTAATGTTTTCATAATTTAGACAAAAATTATTTAAAGAATTTTTTTTCAAGGGATAAGATGCTACGTTAGTGGATTGAAAACACTTGTAAGAAATAATTTTTCTTTTTTTGTCGAATCTGAATATTAGACACATGAGAAAATACGCTTCGAATATTTTTTTTATAGTATAATTAAAGAGTCTCTTTGTCAAAGAATATAGAAAACCAAAGGCGGTCAATTTTTTTTTAAAGCCACGTACATTGCGCAGCAGGCACGTTTTATCATATCACTTACTACAGGCTTACAAAACCTGGTCAAACCATTATATACTCCTACCAAATTATCAATATTTTAACAATATCCTACTATCAATATTTTGTCGCAAAAATTTTTCCCTTTAAAAATTATCAAGGGATAACTGTCATAAAAATTATTATAATAATTAATAATAGAAATTATAAGAATAGCAATTATTTTTACTAGGAAATAAATGATAATTACAGATCTAGCTGTTTTCATTGCGCACGCAGCATTAAAGTGGGGATAGCGTTTGCTGCGCGCGCAACGAGCATCTTTTCTTTATTGCGCACGCAGCAAGAGTTGCGCGCGCATCCAAACGCTTATGCGAAATTTCTTCAATTTTTTACCATTTTACAAAAAAAAATATTTTACAAATACACATATATAACTAAAAATTAAAAACTAGATTTATTGATAAATTATCTATTTTTAATAAATATATCTTATAACAATTTAACTTCACTAATTTACTAATAAAACATTGCTGTCCATTCGAAAATGTACACGAGCAGATTGAAAAAGTTTCCGAAAAGAACTCATTTATTGTTTTAAATTATTATTTCTTTTGCATAAAAATAAATGTTTGTGAAATTTTTGTCAAAAATGAATTTTGGACCACTCTGATATTTTTATAAACGCAAGCAATTATTAATTCTGCTTTCTAATGTTAATCAATTCTTTAGGAGTGAAAAAAATTATAAATTGTTGGAAGACACCAACTATATAGTTTTTTTAATTAGCACCACTATTATTCAAAATTTTACCTTTTTTAAAGCAAATAATAATCAAAAAGAATTTTTTCTATTTAGAAAGTAATTTTCTTCTTTCAAATCCTTTCATCGCACATTGTCGTTTATAAAATTCGTGAATAGAAAATGCAACACGTGTTGTATTTTTTCCAGCGATTTTTTTTGTTCTAAATTTCAAACTTAACGATATAGTCTATTAGTTAATATCACATAATATAATTCATTATTTGATATTAATAATTAATACTTAATTAATAATTATAATATAATTTCAAAATTAATAATTATAATTTAATAATTAATAATTATGATTAATTATAATTAATTAACATTATTGATTGGTAATTAAATTAATGATTAAAATTAACAAATCAATAATTAATCTCATTTGAAAATTTGTTGCAAAGTAATACGAAATAATTGCAAATTGGAGATCTGTATATTAAAATATTGTTCGAAAAATACATACAACTAAATGCAGACAAAAAAATTTACCACTTAGGAACTTGCTCAGATCTACGAAAAATTGTAATTATTAATAAAATTACTAATTTTAAAATAGTGCTGTGTAAAAAAATAATTCGTTATTACATTATGTAAAATATAAACATGTCTATACTCGTAAATTGTTTTCGAGTACTATAATAACGGCAATGTATTATTTTTTTTAATTCTTTCTGAATGCTATTAAAACTCTATCACATATGTGGATAAAGAAAAGCATTCTTCGTCATCAGTTTCAAATCCCGTTTTATGAAAACTATACAATGTTCTTTTTTTTCATCATATGTCTAAACATAATAATTCCTGTTTGTATTTTTATATTTATCAAAAAATTAATATTCATATCTTCGTGCGATGAGGAAATAAAAACTTATATTCTAAATTTTTGCACACTCTTCACGATATACGAGTGCTGATATTGTAATTAGAAATAATTTTTTTTTGTTACTATAGATCAGTAAAAATAAGTGGAAAAAAATTTTTCCTTCAAGTAATTTTACTTGGACCTTTGAATAGAATTTATATAACAAGGTCTTTTGCATAAATTTCCCAGCACGTGTGTGCTAAGAAAATGAAAATGAAAATTTTCAATGATATGTTAGAAACTGTTTACTTATTTAGAGAATTGGGTAGAAAAACTGTATATATACTATAAATTTCATATTTAGGTATTAAAAGTAATAAAGTCGATATGTAACAATTATTAGTGTGTGAAATATTAAAAATTTTATCATAACTATAGGTAAAAATATTTTGCGACTGTTTGGATACAATCAGAATTGTGAACAAATTTTTTAATTTATTTACAGTCTTTAAATGATATGTGAGGAATGTTTATTTTATGAAGGTAGGCAAATAGCACAATATTTGGCTACAATATTGAGGCAACATTCCCTCGCAATATTATAAAATTGATAGTATATAAATTTTGTATTATAAAATTAATATTATATAAATTATATATTCTAAAATTAATAATATATATATATTATATATTTGAAAAATTATATTATATAAATTATATATTCTAAAATTATTAATATATATATTATGTATTCGAAAAATAATAATATGCAAGTTATATATTCTATTATAATTATAGTACATTGGAAAAATTATCCGAATCAAATAAACTATTAACTGTCTATTAACAAACAAGTATTTACTTGAGTCGAATAATTTTTATTTAAACAAAAAAAGTGTATTTGATCTAATAATTTTAATGTTTGAGGCAAATAGACTTTAATTGACTTAAATTAAATTTTTCCAATGTATATTAAACATATTCAATAATATAACGAGACTCTGTTGCCAAGACGAATATAAACATGTTGCGCACTTTTTCTATTTACTAATTTTTTTGTAGAAATATTTCTCCAAAAATGAACAGCAATAAATAGAAAATTATAGCCTATGCTTGTGTGATAAAATTTTATCAAAGGTCCAGTGTTTAATACGGAAGAAAAAATTTTTCTCCAATGATAATTTTCGTCATGGAACCAAAAATTACTGACAAACCTGAAATTATTGAAAAAAAATATTGATTAATAAATGAAAATAATTCGTAAAACTAATTGTTCATAAGAAGAGATATTTAATTAAATAATAAGATACTTAGGAAATAATACTGAAAAGAAAATATTGTTTTATGTAAAAAAGAAAGTATTTTACAAATATTAGGCTCCAAATTCATTGAGAGTAAGTCACCTGACATTGTTCTGGAAGAGTGGGGAGATGAGTGTAAATGAGAAGAGACTATGAGCAACGCTTGACGTCTCTCTTCTACACACATCCCCACCACTCTCTTTCAAGGTCAAGCGTGGCTTTCCTCTCCCATCAGCGTGAATCTAGATTTAAATATTAATTTACTCCTTACTATTTCTAATCGTTGCACAATAAAAAAATTTCAATTTTTCTTTTAAAAAAGACGCATTTCTTTCAATTAGTGTTATAAAAAACTAAAAAAATTAAGCGCAATGAAAATTTGCCTGCATTTTTTTATAACGAAGCTCAAAAATATGAAAATGTAATAGTATTAACAAAAACAGTATAATATAATAGTGTGGGATAAATTTTTCTAAAATTCATTACACACATTTTTCTAAGTGAGACGGAAAAAAAATTCGTTTCCGTTAATTGTAGTTATTAATCATTTCTACTATTATAATATTTTATTCTTTCGTATATTTTCATAAAACAAATTAATTTACAATTAATGAGACTCATTTTATTGAATTTAAAATCAAATATTTAATCAATTTAGAAATTAAACTTAATTATTATAACATTATATTATAGACTAATAAATCGAGTTTTGTATAATTCAAAAATAATTAAAATATTAAAATAATGTTAAATAATTTAATAATAAAAACTGAAATTTTGAAAAAAATTGTTGTAGTTTTACTATACGTATAATAAAATTAAGATTTTAATCATTAGATAATTTTTTTTTGTAAAATTACAATTAAAGGATACGAAATCGATTTTTCCAATCAATCATAATACAAACAAATATTGGCACATTAATCACGTATAAATTGTTTTCCTTTTCTGATTGTTCCGAAAAATTTCTTTCTAAGAAAAAAACCAAAAATTCTTTTCTATAATTCTGTGACGTTCGTGACATAAAAAAAAGTTTTTGAAAATTCTATTCGTAATTAATGTGCCTAAGTACTATTACTCGCGATTTTTTTTAAAATTATAATTTCTCTTAAATGTAATTTTTTTCCATTAGGGGAAAAAATTTCGTATAAGAGAATTCTTATTAATATTTGTTTTTTTTTCTTTTTTATTATTATTGGATCCCATATTGTTTCGTTGCAACATTCATGTGGTTCCACGTGGAGGCTTTTTTTACAATTTTACTTGAAAAGTTGTGTGAACTTTCAATAATAATATTTCTTACAATCTAAGCAGCAATCTGAACGTCAATTATCGCTTAACGTTAAAAACTAATACGAGATCGAGTTTTTTCACGTTTCACTTATAATTTATAATAATTAAATAAACATTGCTTTTGTAAATTCTTTTGAAACGGTTTCATAATTATTTTTAAAGCACAAAAGAAATTTACTGTTTAAAAAAAATGCTAATTTTATTTCACAATACTTAGGAGAAGTAGAAATTTTTTGTTTGTTAATTAAACAGTAAACATAATTTATTTTTTTAAATAGAAATCAAAAATATATTAGATATTTTAAAATATAATTAGAAAATAAATTTATAATTCGAAATTTTGAACAGAAAATGGCAAAGAATTTCAAAAGTAATGTCACATTTATTTTTCTAACTATTTTAGGCGCAGCTGTTTGGTACTCAAGTAAATCGTTGAAAGAACAATCCAATACATTGAGTTAGTTTTCGAAAATTGTTCACTTGTATTTTAAATTATTAATCGTTTCTTTTTTTATTAACATTTATTTTTTTCATTTCAAAATAATTTGACGTATTATTTTTTTATTCAATTTTAATTTTGCAATTAAAAAAGGGAAAAAATAAATTTAGTAATTCAATAAATAATTAAAAATATAAGTAAAGAAATTATATTAGTAAAATTTTGCAATTTTGCCCACTAGATTATTAATGAAATTTTTGTACAAATGAAAAATAATATTCGCAAAAGAAATTCTTTTCTAAAAAATGAAAATCATAATTTCTTTAATTATTATTTAACATATTTAGTTAATTTTTGCCAATTTGATAAGAATTTATTCCTACGACGATTGTATTTGAGTTTCGCTTAAAGCTGACAAAGCTATCATTTTTGTTCGGCGGTTTTTTGTTTTGTTTTTTTAATCGAAAAGCTGCGTGTTCCGATTTTATTTCGATTTTTTTTTTTTTTTTTTTTTTTTGATAGCAATCGTTTTTTCTTTAAATTATTTTGTACAAATCACGATGATGTAATAAACGTATCGTGGTATTTAACAAACAACCGCTTCTGATATGGGATTTTCAGTGATGTGAATTGTTGCAGTGGGCCAGTCAATTTTCTTACTGCAGATATGATTTAATCCCTCGAGGGAGGCTAATCTGTAATCCGCCATTTTCAAGGGAGACAGTGGTGCCACTGTAAGTAAAAGCAAAAATTTTCTTTACTTAACAAGAAATATTATCATAAAGTTCTCCACTTTATTTTTGGGAAAATTTCCTTTACACTCTTTTAAATCATAATTTTATTATATAAGGAAAAAATAATTTTCGTAACAAATAAAAATACAATTTCTTGAAAATCTCAATAGAAAGTTCGAAACTCCTCCAACATAACCTCAAAATATGAAAAGAGATAATTTAAAAATAAAATATATAAAATCTAAATAAATGTAATAAAAAAAAATTTCTCAATCTTCAATTTTGAATGCAAACGTAAAACAATTATTAATAATAAATAATAAAATAAATAAAAATTCTATACGACTACACTAAATAGTCCAAAGTACGCTTCGTGAATGTTCGGCTCTACTCGTGCTGAGACGGTTCTGTCACGAGCTTAGGCGAAAATCCCCGAACTTTATACACATTCCGCCATTTGCATTTCGAATCGAAAGGTTATATTTTCGCACTCGAAAAGCAAATGCCGTGCTTTATAATATAATTATCATTTAGGAATAAATTTTGTTTACTGTTTTCCCTTTTTTTTAATAATACTATTATTAATAAATTTTTAAAATAATTTTGTACTATTTTTAATATTGTTTTATATGCGATTATTATCTCCTTTTATAATGAAATAAAAATTCTCGCCTTTTGAGGTTATCAACAATTTTTTCACCATCTTTGGAGGATTTTCGATTAAAGGAAATATTTTTTACACTCAAAAAATAGTAACACACACAGAATATAATATACATGATAAAAACACAGATAATATAAACGACATTTCATAAAAGATGAACATCCACAGTCAGTAATGCCGAATTCTAAAATTATAGAGAAAGTGTCGCATTTTTTTTTTCGTTCATCGAGAAAAAATAACCAAAAAGCAAGCGCACATGCAAAAGTAAAAAAAAGAGAGAATATTGTGTATAGGTGGTCTGTTGTGTGCGTAAGAGCAATACAGGGTGTTGGTTTTAAAAACATTATTATTATCTACTTCTACGTATTTCTTGGTGCAATTTCTTTTAATTATTAGTTATAAATAAATAAATTTTTATTTATAGAAATAATTTTTGGATCCGTGTGGAAATAATTTCTTTTTACGTATTATTATTATTATTCTTTTTTTTTGCATTGAGATTAATTGTAAATGTAATATATGTTAAATGAAAAGGGTAAGGTCCCTGGGGGTTAATTAATTGCTTTGTACTTTTATTGTAAATTTCCACGAATACAATTGTTATATTCTCGTCATTGTTCCTCAACCGTCTGTCGATAATGACCTCTGAGTTGCCGCGGCTCTTCCATATATAACAGACACGAAAAAAATAATTGACGCCTAACCAAGGGGTATAACAACGCAAAATAGGGAATAAATTTTCAATTAAATAAATAATTAAATTATGAAACTTATTTCATTATACTTTTATTTTATAAATATTTAAATAACATAATAGAAAATTATTACTAAATTTATTGAATAATTAAATAATTCCCTATGTTTCGCTGTCAAATCTTCAGCTATACATGATGTATGTGCGATAAGTGCTTGCATTTTTTTTAAATTAAAAACATGGTAACTCAAAAATTAATCCTCAAAATGCGACTAATCACTTGACAAAAGTGATTTTAATTTATTAAAAAAAAAATTATTCTGAATCCAAACACAGGCCTCGGATCGACTTTAAGGAACAAAAAAGTAGCTTTAGCCGATTAAATTATTATTATTAAATCGCCCAATTTTTGAAAGATTTGGCTAAAAATATTTTTCAAACTATAAAAATCGTAATAGTATAGCATTTAAAAAATATAATAAGTAATTTTAATAATGTAGATTTAATTCTCTTGAAAAAATTAATCGAAAATTAATCCGAGGCCTAAGAATGTGTTTAGTACCTTTTTTTTTAAATTTTGTGTAACTAAACGAATTTTTGAAGATCGTACTTAATATTTAAGTTTACAGGAAGCTTGCGGCAAACTTGCCATTATGCATAGCAATAATTCTATAAATAGAAATTCAAAAAAAAATTACCATGTTTCAAATACAGAAAAATTACATACAGTCTATTATACAAATGCAGACACAAAACGTTATAAGTATGATGGTGTGAACGAATAATACAGTTATAATTTGCTGTTAGCGAAAACGATTAATTTCGATAAGACATCAAAAGCAAGACGAGACCAGAATACATATTTTTGATGAAGATTTGAGTATGTATTTAATGAAACAAGTACAATTTTTTTTTTTAATGTGTTAGTTGAGAGATGTGATTTTATATCGCGTTTGAAAGAAATTAGTATACATATAGAGAAAAGTCGCTAGAGTTTTGAAGTTTTATTAATTAATGATAATATAATTTTTTAGGTTAGAGGTTGGTTATATTAAGAAAATTTCGTATACTTAAGAGTATAATTAGAGAAATTCATGTACAAGAAATTATTTAGAAAAAAAGGACTCATTAATCAAGCCATCACCAACCGTTCATTTAGTCTCTCTTACTTCCCGTTTAAAATTTTTTTTAATTCCGACTTACTCAACATAAAGATGTTGGCCTAATTGACCGACACAGCGCTTTTGACTCCAGCGGCCTCAAATCCTAATTACATTTACCTTCTGGTGTCGATGGTGTTGAAGTCTTTCTCGGCATTCTCACCACTAAAACGTATAAGAAAACAAAATACACTATATGTTTAGATGTAATTTTGAGAGAAAAGAAATAAAAATAATAGTCGAACGTCGCGACATTAGGACACAGAATGAACGATATTTGTCGTATTTGACACGTTTCCCTGGCAGCCATGTTGAGAATGTTGCGCGCGCCTCTAGCTTGCTGCGCGCGCAATCTTCTCAATTAGGACGTTACTAAACGTGCCAAAACGACGTTAGTTTGAACATTGCGTTTAATTTGTAATTTAAAGTAACTATAATTTTTGTTTACTTATTGTTAGAAACAAAATTATCTCAAATTGAAATCAAAAGTGCAATTAAGAATAAGGTGAACAATTTTTAATTTTGATTTTCGGAATTCACATTTATGCCAGGGTTGTGAAACAGTAAATTAAATGGAACGTTAAGTATGTTTCCATAACTGTGATCAAAAAAATATAAAGCATTTCTTTGATTTGTTGAATCAAATTAAATACAACCAAGAAACCAAGAACTACAATAAGGGATCCAATAGGAATAAAGCTTGCTGGCCCATTTGCCGAAATAAATAAAAGATAATTATACTTAAAGAAAATTTAATTAACTGTCCTTTGAACTACTTTCTTTTTAGATAACAAAACAAAGACGATAAGCGCCGAAAGTTTTCTAAAAGTTGAAATTAACTTGACTGCCACCTTCGGCATCTTTAATTGTCTAGCTCTTGAAACTCGAAGTAATTTCTTAAATGTCCACTATTTTTTAAACAAAAATATTAATTCAACTACTTAACATTTTCCTTCTTAATTATTGTAGCAAAAACAAATTGATAATAATGCAAAATACATTTTTTAAGTTATAAAATTTTAATAAGAAAAACTAACCTACAAATTTCTAGGTTACAGCTTTCTAGCCAGAGTACAGTAGAGTCAAAAAATGGACTTTACTTAAAAAAAAATACTGATACAATCCTGGCATAAAATTTTATGATACAAAACCGTTCAATGGTCCTTGTCGATAGACGTACACAATTTAAAAAAACAAAAATACCTTCACATGTGTCGAGAATATTAAAAAAAAAAAAAAAAAATTGTCAAAAACTAATTTCTCTGTACACTGAATGGTGCTACTTTATAAAAGTGTTTTGTAATTAAATATACAAATATAATATATCTAGATATAATAAAGAATGAATCGACAACATCTAAAAATGCGCGTGTAATATATACTTTTGACTGTAGCGTCAAGCTAATAGCGAGTTTATTTTTAAAAGCCAAAACTATAGCCAAGAAGCAAAAAGAAATTGCTTACTATTTTTAATAAAAAATTTGCTAATTAACAAAATTGTTCATAAATACGTACCACTCGATTGATCCGAGACGCGTGAGAAATAAAGGCGCAAAGTCGGTCAAAATTAATATCTTTCATTCCCTTAATTTTATGGTGTTTAAAAAAACAAAAAAATTCTTAAAATACTTTGGAAATATTTTTTAAAAACGAAAAAATTAAGTGAAGAAAAAAAAACCCATTTTTATTTCAATAATACTCAGGGTCGTTTATTTAGTCGAGTATAATATTATTTTCTCAAACTTTTGTTTATTTAATCAAGTTTTGGAGCAAGTATAGCTGTTTTTTTTTACTAAAAGGTACATGTTTTCGCTTAAGCTGATTGTGAGGTCGAATGTTCGTGTTATAAAGGTCGGTTTACTATTTTATAATAAATTATTTTAGCATTTATTAATTTAGCATTAACGTACGAAAATAATTTAATGTAATAGAACAAAAGAGGATGGAAAATATACTAAGTTCTACGTATTTTAAATTGTAATTGGAACATAAATTGTATTTTTCATGTACTTTTTGCTTCAAAGTATTTTTTCATGTACGTTTAAACTCGACCCTTAAAACACTGAAATCCAACCTCATTGTAACTTAAAAGCCATTCGTTTAAGTATGTAGCTTGATTGATGTACATCAGTGACAGTAATAGTCGATGGTGAAGATTATAACAGCAATAACGATTGTGAGATGATAATATGATCATGATCCTCATATAATTAATCGACGCAGAAACGGGTACATTCGAAATTGCATTTTCAACATGAGATCATCATTTGGTTTTTTCAAATTTTTCAAATTTTAAATTTAAAAAGAGTCTTAGCCACTTTCTATCTCCGTACTTTCCTTTTATTGAAAATTACCCAGGAAAAAATAATTTTATAAAATTCAATTTTGTTCACAAAAACACCAGTTGTTTTGAATTTTGAATATTAAATTCGATTACGAGTTCTTTAAGGAATTGTAAGAAAAAAAGCGCCAAAGAGGTTTAACAAAAATTTTTAAAAATTATCTGTACTTGAATACTATCAATTTTTATTTGATTTTTCGACGTAGAATTCGAATTTACACCAAAAAAAAGTTAATTGAATCTAGTTTTCGAGTATCATTTTGGTAATTTCCATAAGAAACTTGTTTTTCAGCCTCAGTTTTACGAAATTCAAAATGTCGGACCCAATATGGCGGACAAATTAAAAAAGTTGAGCAAAGGCGACGAAAATTACTACTCGAGAGTTTTTGGGATCTGACTGCAAATCTGGTGTCATTTTTTTGCAAAATTTTAAGTGCCGGGAAAGGATTTTGAATTTTTCCGCCATTTTTAATTTTTAATTTTTAATTAAAATTGAAATTAAAATTAAAATTTTGTCCAACTGACCACAATTTCGTAATCAACGACGCAAATAATCCCAGAGTAGCAAATTTCAAGCAAATCAAAAAGATTTCTAATTTTTCCCTCCGCCATATTGAATCCGCCATTTTGAATTTTAGAAACCTAGCGAAAATCCCCATTTTCTGGAACATATGAACTTCAGTTGCTCGCAAAACTCGAATAAATACTATTTTCATGCTTAAATTTGAATTCAACGACAAAAAGTCTAAAAAAAATTGACTGTAGCATAAAACAAAACGAAATAAAATGGCTAAAACCCTGGAAATTAATTCTCTTGCACGAAAATTCTTTTTCTTTTTAATTAAAAAATTCTTTTTTTCGTATAAAAGAAAATTTTGGATTAACTTTTTTTTTAATTTGTTTTTTTTTGTATTAACTCAATCGTGACAAAAGCTTAGTGTAACAGTGATAAGTGCGGGTGTGTTTCTGTGACTAAAAAGCCAAACAGAATAATTAACCTCATCTAATACCGTGATATAATAACGCCACTGACTGGTTCTGGTAATATTTGTGTTTTTCAAATCGAATAAGAGCACTGCATTAATTTAATGCTTTCTATTATAGTTTAATAGTTTTCACGGAATTTTATTTATTTTTTACTCTACGATTACCTAATGTTTCAGCGAATGCAATTCACACGACAGGCAATTTTTTCTCAAAATATAATTCCAAAAAGAAAAAACAAAAAAATTCGAAAATTGATCGATATTCTCTTTATTAACATTAAATTTTGTTAACTCTAAATTATGTAACTTTAAGATTTTTCCGTAATTGTTTCAATTAAAAAACTATACTTAAAAAGAATTAAAAAAAATCGTTTAAATCTAAAGAATATTCAAAATATTTTTCGCGATGTACTGTATTTTATTTATTTACTAATTAGTTATTTATTAATTTACTAAAAGTACAGAAAATTAAACGAATTTAGTTTTAAGTAAATTAATAAATACGTTTAGAATTCAAATTTTCCCGCTTTTGGACGACGAAACACCAGGTGGCGTGGGAGTGACTATTTCGAAAAGCAGACAACTTACAATATGACGTTCACGTGAAAAAAACTTTTATGAATCTTCACAGAAGAACAGTTTTGAACTCTTAAAAATTCTACACAATTTAAGAAACAAGTGAAATAATTTTTAAAAATGTATATAACAAATAAAGAAACTGTATATAAAAATTAAAAAAAAAAGTAAGAGTAAAAAAACCGAAAAGACCTAATTTCCTAAAAAATTTTTATCGGCGCCCTCGTAAAATATCTCTCCTCTTATCTCTTCTCACTTAAACTATTTCCATATAAACAATAAATAATTAACTCACTGAAAATATTATTTTGCAATAAAAAAAATACGTCCCTTTTTCGAAAATAAGACGAAAATAGAATTTGAAATAGGATTTTAAGGAATAAAATGTCGGGAAATTGCTTTCGTGAAAAGTGTCTGTCAGGAAAATTTAGTTGTCGTGAAAAAAAATGAATTTCGTGAAAAATGCATTTGGAAAAACGTTGGGTAATCCTATATATCGCGTATACACTATATTTACGCGCAATCTAAAAACTCATCTCAGTTCTTTTGACGTTAATCTTAAATATTTCACTTACTATAATTGCTTCCTTTCTGATTCAATTTTTTTTCTCTCTCTCTTTAAATACCGAGAAAAAAATAAGCCATCTATTGAATTTAATTTGTAACTCAATTTTTATTTTTATTAACTTATCTAATTTGTGACTTGCAATTTAAAAAAAAATTCCGCCATATGTGATTCGAAAATTTTGAATCTTTGAAATCAAAATCAACTGCTAAAATTAGGATATTTTTTCACTATTCGATCTTTTAAAAATAGATTCAAATCAGTCAATCGCAAAATAAATCTAAATGTATTTAGAAAGTAAAATCTATAGTGACGTACAATGAAAAAAAAATTATTTCATTCAAATAACTGATTATCAATTAAATATTTACTTGAGTCTCAATTTAAATCAAATTCAATGCTTAGATTTTTTTAAATCAATTTTCATGAGTCAATTAAATTCTATTTACCTCAAATATTGAAGTTATTATTTCAAATACTGAATTAATATATACTTGAATCTCAATTTAAATTAAATTCAATACTTAAATTATTTTTTTAAAATCAATTTTCATGAGTCAAAGTACTAAATTTATTGATTCGAATACAATTTAATTGAGTGAAATGAAAATTATTTGATTCAAGTAAATATTTAATTGACATTACACAATCGGTTATTTGAATCGAATAAATTTTTATTTCAGCGTCGAATTTTTGTTTTATTTCCAGACCGATACTGAAGTGATTGTTGTGTCGAAACAAAGGGTTCCAGCCTTTATTCGAATGTTCTCTCAAAATTTTTCCATTATTATAAAGTAGTACAAATTTTACAAATGTATAGTAAAAATTAACAAAATCTATTTTTCGGATATTTTTCTCTTTTTGCTGGTTCTATTTTTCGGCGGATAATATTTAAACGAAAACGAACTGTATCGGTCTTTAAAAATACAAAATTTGATATTTTATTGAAATTTAATACTTTATATACTGAGATTTTGTTTTTAATTTTTAAAAATTGTATTAAATTTAAAATAAATTTTTAAATTTTGTTAGTTCTTTTAAAATTTTTTAGTTCTTTAAAATTTGTTTAGTTCTTTTAAATTTTTTTAAGTTCTTTAAAAACTTTTTATTTCTTTAAAAATTTTTTAATTTTAAAAAAGTGGCAATTTTCAATCGTTCACTTGTCAAAGCGATAAAGTTTTTAGACTGCGCTTTTTGAGAAACGCGTTTCGACTACGTTATAAGAGCAACACACTTTTATATAAACAATTCATTCTGCAAGAACGCAGGCAAATGTAACATCGATAAATTTTGCAATACACAGGTGATAACTACGTATCTACGATCGTAGGCCAATACGTTGTTAATGCGATACCAACCGATATATAGATTGAAACCAAAATCCTAATTATTTCTTTCTGTTAAATTTTCATTTTCTTTCTTTTTCTTTTTCTTTGGTACTCGCCAGTTAGAAATATCGCGTTAGAAGATCGCAAGTTCATTTGTTTTTTTTTGAATATTTATAAAAAAGCTCGTTGATTAAAAATAAATATTTGATTTATTTAACGGATTTCTTTAGAATTGTTGTATGTTTTTTTTTTCATTTTTCAATGGATATGCGACCTTCTAGACTCGAAATGTCATGTGACTTTTTTGCGCATTAGCACGTATGTCGATCATTGTCAGTGAAAATCGATGAATAATGTCAATCCGTAAATTGGTTTCTAAAAAAATTTTTTTTTTGTTTTTTGTGTTATAGCGACGACGCTCACTTACCATATCCTTCACCCTGTAGAAACAATCGAAAGGCCTCGCTAACTTTTCCTGGCTGTTCCTCCAGAACCATACCGCAATCCGAAATCTAAAACAGTTTTATTTGATGTAAATTCACTTTCATTGTATTAAAAGAAAAAAAAAGGAAAAAAAAATGTTTCTAAGACGATTTTTATAAATGAAATAATAGATTTTGGAAAAAAACAAGTTACCTTCATCCAAGAACTATTAGTGGGATCAAGTCGTCCATTTAATGTGACAGTATCATCAACATGAGGACTGAGTGCTCCTGTGATGTTCATTACCGGCACGTCTAATGTTAATCCCTCCTTCTTACGAGTTGGATCCAATTCCCGGGTAATATTCAAATCCGTACGTTGTACATAACTATCGATAAATAATGCTAAATTCGTTGGATTTACTCGACGCTCGAAATAATTCTTGTAAACTTGAACAAGATCGTGATTCCTCTCTTCAGTGCCCTGCGAATCATTTTTCATTATTAATATCATTGTTATTAATTTTACAAAAAAAAAAACAAGTATTCGAATTTATCACTCGATCGTCTTTTTGTTAAAATATTCAATTCAACACTAAAAAAAATATTTGAATCAAACATAATTATTTTTCTTATACACTCAACCGAACATTATCTTTGAACTAAACATTAATTTTGATTCATAATAAATTTTATTCAACTAAAATGATGTTTAGTTCAATTATAAAATATCCTTAATTCAAACATATTTTTTTTTTGGTTGACTAATGTGATGATAAAACGTTTTGAACGTTCAAATGAAGGAATTTTTTTTTCTATTTGAATTTTTGAAAAAATTTACATATAAAAAAGAATTAAAATTAACTATTTTCTCAGTTAAGACATTAATCTTTTTAATAAAGAAAATAATTTTTTTTTAATAAAATAAACAAATTAAAAAAATGGAAAAACTTCGTCGTTCATTTGATCGTTCAAAACTTTAGGTTCATTGACTAATTATTATTATTGAATTAAAAAAAAGAACTTTCTCAGTGAACATTTTTTTTTATTCACTTAACAATAAATTTTCCAAAGAAAATCCAACCCACAAATAAGCTATATTCGAAAATAATGTAAATGAACTACAAAAAAAAGAACATTTCTTTTTTACTTGCGTGAATTATTGGTTTATTTAAAAGAGCGGGCACAAAAGAATTATTGGTTTTCAAAATTAAAATCACTCTATTCAAATGAAAGAGTATATATAGAGGGAAAAGTGTGTAAGGATAAAGGCGCCACGTTTTTATACAATTATTTGTCTAGCTTTTAACGTAAAAAGAACTTTCGTATCTATATAGCGACAAAATCATATCATCGTGAAAGCATGCCTCTCGCTCTTAAAAAAAAAAAAAAAAAAAAAAGCACAATGCCTTTATAAGTAGAGAAAGGATCCGTTAAGTGTCTTTACGCGAGAATAAATCAGGAAAAAAGTTCTTTTAATAGATTCCGTTTAACCATTGATAAAAAAAAATTTTTTCAAGACTAATTTCTCTTTAAATGAAAATGTAAAAATACTTTTTAAAACTGTTCCAGAATACTGCAATATACGGAGTTTTGTATTTACACACGAAGCTTTATATTGACACACAAAATTTTTATATTTGAAACAAACAATTTTCTAGATTTTGCTTTTTATTAAAGTTGATAAGCTGATGGAAAAAATTTCCAAGACTAATTTCTCTTTAAATGAGAATGTTAAAAATACTTTTTAAAACTGTTCGAGAATACAAATTTTCTATACTGCACTGGAAAAAAAAATTTATTTGATTCAAATAACCGAACTATTATTATCAATTAAATATTTAGTTGAAGTAAATAACATTTATTAGAGTCAATTACGTGGTATTTGAACCAATAATTTTAGTATTTGAATAAAATACAATTTAATTGAATCGAATAAATATTGTTTGATTCAATTAAATATTTAATTGATAATAGTCAATTAATCGGTTATTTGAATCAAATAAATTTTTTTTTCACTGTGCAATTTACGGTGTTTTGTATTTACACACGAATTTTTTTTATTGAAATACAATTTTCTAGATTTTGATTTTTATTAAAGTTGATAATGACACACGAATTTTTTTGTTGAAACAAACAATTTTCAGATTTTGATTTTTATTGAAGTTGATAATGCCTGAAAAGTAAATTTTATTGTTAAGAAATGTAGAATGATAATAGTTGAATAGGATTCTAGAGGAAATAATATCGTTCGTATGTGCAATTTCTGATTAGTTTGTCCTTAAAATACGTAGGTGTTAATACAGTGATAATGAGCACTGAAAAGGAAAACAGGTTCGATGAGTCTAAAAATTACATTCTCAACGCTGTAATCAGGTGTTTAAAAATAGTTTTTTTTCTATTTTTGTTTCTTATTTTTGTTTTTTTCTTCTTTTTTTTTTGTTTTATTTTGATTGTCATTCGAACGTAAATAAATAATACACTTACTCTGCCGAAATGATGCCACATCAGGTAATCGAGTACACCTTGAGTCATGCCCTGCGACCTTAGATAACGAACATTTAATTTCTGATAACCCCATTCAATCCAACCAGCCTGTGTCGAGACACAATTTATCAAGCAGAGGGCATTTACTTTTTCCGGATGAGCGAGAGCAAAGCGCGCAAGAATATTTGCGCCCGCACCAACGCCAAATCCTATAACTGATTTCAAGCCAAAATGCCCTAAAACGAAGAGCAATTGTTCCCCCAAGTCATCCATGGACGGATAAATATAACTGAAACAGAAATACAAACGTTTTTTTTTCCATATCTCTCAATAAAATCCATTTTTTTTTTTAATGCATCACTGACCATCGGGCATTTTTTTTTCTCTTTCGTTGGCAAAATAAATGTTGAAGAATATTTTTATTAAAAAAAAAAAAAAAAAAACCATTTGAAATGGTATAGAAAATAGAAGAAAAAAGTTGAGGTCTAATGCGGAAATTTTTTTCGCGACATTTTTGCCTCTTATAATTTAACAGATAACGTATTACTAGTGCTTTACTGATTTGCGCTAATTTGAATAATCCGAAGCCTTTGGGCATACACATGTTTTACATAATGCATCTAAAGGATTAAAATATGTTACTGTATATTTAACAAACAGAACTGATACTGAATGTTCGTTTATCAATAACGATTTCTCCCCCCTAGGCAAGTAATTAATTATACTCAATTAAATTAACGATTCAATTTTTTCAATTAATAATAAATTTTTTCTTCATTAATAATTAATATTGAAACACGAAAAAAAATCTTCACTTGGAACAACTACAAATTTCCCTATATTAGAGAAATTTTTAGTTACTGCAACGAATACTTTCGCTATTTTAGCGTAAGTTATTGCTATTCCAGTTAAAGGTTTTTTTTCGTGTACAATAATTAATATTGTTGCAATAATTAATATTGTTACAATAATTAATATTATTGATAGAAGTTTATTTTGGCCAAACTTATACTACATTGCTCAAACTTTGTAAAAATAATATTCAAATTTCAACTCCTAGAGGAATCGAACTCTGGACTTGGTGTGTAAACGTTCGAGTAAATTACCCCGAGGCCAACGATTCCTTTCTGTAAAGTTCTAGCACGGAAGACTAATTCTTGAAATTTTCCAAGATAAACTAAGTAGTATAAGAAACTACAGTTGCTTGGTGTATAATCAGCAGGCTTCGTATTCGATATTTAATTTTAAAATAGTAGCTTAGACAGAAAAACATAGTTACAGAAAATAGCTTTGGAAAAATTGAACTTGAAGACTCAATTTCTTTTTTGGGCAATTTCTTAATTATACATTCAAAAAAAAAGAATAATTTTTAAAAAACAAATATTTAAAAACCTATTTATTTTGTCGACGGGAATTAAAATATTTTAAATCATTTCAATGAGACGCATTTTTGAAATTTAACTATTTCTAAAAATTACAAACGTCATTCTTTCAAAATTCAATAATGTTTTTCATTAAATTTATAAATAAAATTATTTAAAACTGTAATCATTTTTCATTAAATTTAAATCATTTCTTATTCTCAGAGTTCCACCAAAATTCAGTTATTTAAATACAAAAATAAATAGTTTATGGAATAATTGAATATTTCTTGAATTTGAATTTTTATAAAGAACTTTATCAACATTGTTTAAAGTATCGAATTGAATTAAAAAATTATTATTTTTTTTTTGACAAAAGAGAGTATTTTTCTAACTTACTCGTCAGGTAATGTGGGAGCGCCTTCTTCTTGTCCTGGTGCGTTCACATGATAAACGCAAAAGTTTTCTAAGAGAACGCGCATGTCGATGTAATTGAAGAAAGTCTGGAAGCTCGAGATATCTGAAAATAAATGAACATTGAAAAACAGTTCGTCTCTGTTAAAATAAATTTTTTTTTTGCTCATTAATCTCTTTTCTTCCTTTCATGAATGAATTTTTCTTTTTTCATTCAAAAGACACAGTTTCGTTTATATGTACTTTTGTCAAAATAATAAAAAGAATTGAGATTTTTTTTTTCAAACAACAATTGGTTTCGTTTATTTACCTTTTTTAGAATAAGAAAAAGAATTTAGTTTTCTTTCCAAACAAAAATTGGTAATGTGATTAAATCTCGCGATTATCAGCTAAATTTCGATATTAAACGAGATGAGCGTATATCATCTGTAAGTTTATAAAGCCATTGTGTAAGTGGCACTTAGAAGTCACTTTCAACTATACACTTTCGTCATAAGATTCTATTTTATACGTCCATAACACTTTATGGGAAAGTACTGTATAAAGATTATAATGCTATGGAAGTTTTATCGTTATAAATGATAAGTCGTAAAATTTATCTCAAACACACAATGCACTGCATCATTAAAAAGTAATTTTTTCGCCGACTCTTTATATACTTATTTTGTGGGTATTTTTATTATTTCATTTACTTACCCTAATTATTATCGTGTTTTTTTTATTTTTTATTTTTTATTAATGCAAAAAAAATTAGTGTTGGACCATATTTGTACTTTTTAGTAACATTTTAACTACTATTATAAACATTATTTTATTTTTACTATCAAACAAAAATTCAGGCAACTAAATTACAAATTGTTGCCAATATCTATATGTACAAAAGAGGAAAACTTATTCCGAGCATCATAAATTGATTCATCTACATTCTAATATTGAAAAAGTTACAAACATTTCTATAAAAATCGACAAAAAAAGGAAAACTTCTCCTGAATATTGTAAATTGGTTGGTCTAATTTCTAATACTGAAAAAGTTAAAAACATTTTTAAAATAAAAATTCCATAAATAAATTTAATAAATTTAAATTAAAAATTAAAAATTCAATCCGAAAATTAAAATTAAATTTAAAAAATTTTAAATAAAATAAAATAAATCAATGTTTGATTTTTAAAGAAGAAAAATTGTGAAAATGTAAAAGTAAAATAAAGAAAAATGGTAAATAAAATAGAGGAATACTCACAATTAAGGCCTAAATCGTGATAAGTAAGAATGGCAGGTTTTGCCCGATTTCCTTGAATTGCAACCAGCACTGTACCTTTGTCGGTTTCGATTCTCTCTTCTTGAACCGATGCATCGTCTCTTGTCAAATACCTCAGTGCTGGAAATTGTAGCTGAATATTCTTCAGTTCAATGTCGTCCATACTATCAGAAGGCATCGTGCTGAAGAGAAAATAAATCCTTTAATTTTTAATTCAAACATCATTTTTTTTTTTAAAGGCATAAATTTAAAACCGAATTTTGGGTAAATTAAATCACAATTCAGTTTCCCTTTAATTTTTAATACCCAACATTTTTAATTTGGCACCTTTTTTTAATTTTCTTAAATTTAAAAAAATTTCCTAATTACTTTTTCTTTTCTTAAATTAATTAATTATTAATTAAATTAACCGAGAATAGATTGAACATTACAGAGGTTTGAAAAAATTCGGGTGAAATTTTGAACCCAAAAAAGCAAGAACGCTTTTTATCGTATTTTTAATTTAATTTCATTTTTATCGTAAGTCAAACTTTCGAACGTTCAAATGAAGGAAATTTTTTTTCACCTCAAGTGTTTTTGAAAATTACTATACAAAAAAGAAAAATAATTGAAATGAATTCTAATAAATTAATAAATTAATTCTAAACTAAATCAATATTTAGTTTAATTCTAAACTAAATATTGATTTAGTTTAGAATTAATTTATTTTATTCTGAAAAATAATTTTTTTGCGAAGAAATATAAATTAGAAAAAGAAAGAAAAATATTGTCGTTCATTTGAACGTTGGAAATTTTAAGAGCGTAACTTTTAATTCATTTTCTGTCTCAATTTTAAATCATTAGAAAAATTGTGTTCCTGTGTTATTAAAAATATCTAAAATAATTCTTTCCTATTTTATTTACGATTTTAATTTTCTTTTCCTTACAGAAAATAATAACAAAGAATAAAATGTCTTAAATTTAAAATGCTTATTCTTTTTTTTTAAATTTTTTTATTCCTTTTTTTTAATGTCCAAAAAATGAAGTGGATAATAAGGTGATAGATTTGATGATAAATAGTTTAAAAAAATATATTTTTCTATTCTTTTCTTTTGTTTTTTTTGTCAAGTTTTTAAGTTAAGGGGAGCAAAAAGACGCTTTTGTAAAGTTTCTAACGCGCAGGTGAAGTACTTTTGAAAACTTCTTTTGGTTTGATTAACGAGCGAGCGTTCGTATGGAGCAAACACGTTTGCACATTGAGGCACACCTAAAACAATGACATCAATGACTGCAACACGAAATTTTTCTTTCAAAAACTTTCAATGGAGTCAATATTCTCAAAAATCTTCTCACATGAAGATCTTCTCCTTTGAGAAGCAGACAAAAAGAAGAATCTTTTGTAGAAAAAGAATAAAAATTCATCAACCTACTTCTAGTGATCTTGTATAAATCTTTTTAAGCTTGTTTTTAGATATAAGTCGATCATCTTTTTTTCAAAATGGAAACATTTATATTTTACAGAAACTTTCAAGGTTGTCACCAGAAAAAATTGATTTTTTTTTTATTAATTAATAAGAAAGAAAGAAACAAAAATTATTTTTTTTTTATTTATTTCAACGGGATGGGCAGTTGATAAATTTATTCTTTCTGTGATTGAGACGAAAATTATAATAATAGAAAAAAATTAATTATTTATTATCGTCACTAAGTTTCATGAACTTATTCGTCAATTTTATTCGTTTCACTTCGTTTATGAGAGAATTTTCATGCCCTCTAGGCGGCAATTCTTTGAACTGCAATGGCGCGAAATTCAAAAAATTCAATGAATAATATTAATATTAATAATGTATATATATATATATAAATAATTAATGTCTCTAAATTCATTGTTAAAAAAATAATAATTAAAATAAATAAACTAAATAGAAAATAACTAAAAACCATTATATAAATTACATAATTTTTTTTTATTTTTATTTCTATTTGTTTTATGTAAATAAAAATATACCATTATTTTATAGAATCACGAATAATAATATACAATAATTTTCGTGAATTCACTTTTAATTAAATTATAAATATGGATTATTGATTTCTTAGTGATTAAGTTGAAATAATAGTATTATTTTTTTTATAAATGTATGTATTAATATAATAATAATAATAATAATAATAATAATAATAATAATGCAAAACTTTCATTGTAATCTCAAATCTAGGCAAACATATTATCTCCACAATTCAAGTGGATATTAATTATATGCTGCTTCTCAATCAAAACAAATGCATTAGCACCTAATCTCTTCAATTTTTCGGTTCGTTTTCACATTGTTTATCGGAAAATTTAGTGAAGCATTTATATAGAAGAGAATGACGTCAATTCGTGGCATATAATTTTTAGAATAAATCAAAACTACAAAAATTGTTTAGAATTACGAAAAAAATACTAAAGAGATGAAAGGAATTTTTTTTCTAATTTTCTTAAAATTAAAAACCAATTATTCCATTTATCAGTATGTAGTTATGGAAAAAAATTTAATTTTGTTTTTCCCTGAATTTGCCTTGAATTCAAGACAAAATTTTACCTCGAATTTTACGTTTTTTCCCTAATGGTAGAGAAAATTCTGATTCCCTTAAAAAATGATTAGATATTTAAAAAAATGTTGTATCTAAATCAATTATATTTATTAATTTTTTTAAAAATTATTTGAGAATTTTCAAATCCATTTGTTTACAATATTCATTTTTACAAAAATTGAGTTATTCGAAAATTCTTCAATTAAATATATAATAGAAAAGAAACACTTCAAATAATTTCAAACTCAATTCCTGAGAAGAATTTTATTATTAATAAAAATAATTGAGTTTATGCAATACAATTTTTAAAATCCTTTTAAATCATTTATTTAGTTCCAAAAATTTTTTTAAATTTGTAATTTAAATAATTAAATTCATGTGAAAATATTATTTATGAAAATAATTAAATATTGTCAACGAATTTTTATTATTTTTTTGGAAAACAATTGGATTTCTGAGAAAAATGTTGTTACTGTTTATTAAAATAATTAAATTTTTTAGAGAGCATTTTCATCAATTTGTTTGAAATAAATGAATTTTTCAAAGCAATTTTAAAAATCTTTTTAAATAATGGATTTTTTAAAAATATTTATAAAATTTGTTTTCTAAAAAAATTAATTTATATAAAGATTTTATTATTTATAAAAACAATTAAATGTTTGCAAATAATATTTAAAAAATTTTATTTTAAAATAATTGAATTCGTTCCAAGATTTTTAACCAAAAATTTAAGAATAATTTCATTTATAAATAATTCATTCCAAATTGTATTTAAAATAGTTTAAATCCAACGATACATTATATTATTTACAAAAATAATTAAATTCTTGAAATTAATTATATTATTATTTTTTTAAATAATTGAATTCGTATAAAAATTTCTTGAAAGAATTGAATTTTTGATGAGTTTTATTATTTATATAAAAATATTTGAATTCTCCTGAAGAACTTTGTAACATTTTTTTTTTAAATAATTGAATTCTTTCAAAAACTTTTATAAAAATCTTTTTAATTCATTCGATTTTTTGAAAAAGCTGATGTAATTTTTATAATGTATTTAAAAATATCATTAATCATCGTAAATTGATTTTAACGTAAAAAAGAGAACAAAGTTTATTTTTATTATATTTAAATCGAGGTCTAAATATTTTAAAAATTTGCATTATGAAACAAAAATTATCGTAATTTATTTATTTATTTATTGACACTAATTTTAACAAACTTTAAGAGATTAAAAAAATTAATTAATCAATTAAAAATTTAGTTTTTTTTACAAAAGTTTCCGAGGTTAAATAGGTTCTGGAGATAAAATTATTTTAGCTATTACATAAATTCGGTTGATTAAAATTTGTTTAATTATTAAAAAAAATAATAATTAAATAACTGCTAGATTAAAAATTTTAAATAAAAATTTAAACTTTTCAAATGTTTAATAATAATTACGAAATTTATTTTTTTATTCTTATTATTTTTAAATTTCATAGAGTGAATAAAGACATAAAAAAACGTCACTTTCAGAACTGATCATCTTTCTATGTTTATATATATAGGTTACAGTCTGTAATGAATAAAATTGAAAAGTTTTCATATTTAACAAGTTATAATGGAGAATATTTTGAGTTTAATGACCTTATTGTTCAGTAAATATAGAATTTTAGTTTGAATTTAAGTGTAACCACTTATAAATAGAGTTGTCTAAGTTTCCGTAAAACTTTTCCTCCAACTGGTATAGTGCATTTATGGTATTGATCTTAAAAGCCACGCCTATAGTAGAAATACCTTAGTACATGTATATGTAGAAGGGTTTAAGGTGCGGAAACGCTTACCTCCTGTTGACAAGTTCATCGTAATTAAAAAACAAATTATTGACATGCACTTTTTTCTTCTTTTTAAAAACACTTGATTATAAAAACGCCAAACAGCAATTGCATCGTTAAGCAAAGAAAATCAAATCAAAATTTCCAGAAATCTTAATTTGAAAAAAGAAATATTTCACTTTAACTGATTATTATAATTATAATTATTTTTGTAAAATCTGTTTTAAAAATATTTTTCTAAAATAATTATCCCCTGTTGAGAAAATAAATATTCACTACCTCGAAAATATGAAAACACTCCTCCTCCTCCTCCTTCTCTATGAAAAAAGAAAAATTGTATCTTATTTTTCGATATTGAATTTTCGATCGCATAAAGATTATGTTAAACGAAATTTCCCATTTTCAATCACAAACTATTGACTATAAAATGCATTTTTATGAAAAGAAAGCATATCGGCGAGCGACGATGCAATATGTCAGTGAATTTTGCAGTTTACTTTTTCCTTGTCCAATATATATTTCCCATTCAATATATGCACCTTCTGTGTTTTGTTCCACACTTGCATTATAAATCGAAATAAAAATTTTATTTTTCCCTGAATGCAATAACTTTGTCAGACACGTCAAAGTGTAAGTCAAATTCTTTGTATTTTTTACCCCTCAAAAAAAAGGAAAATTGTTATTTTTATCCAATGATCAATATATCTTCTCTTTTCACATATATATATAAATATAATAATATAAAATTTCAACTATTGAAATAATAATAATATAATACCAGAGCATTATATTATTAGCTTCAATCTCATTGGAGTTCAAATCAATAAATATAAATTAGAGCAAACAATTATTCACGAAGCGCTATGATCCAAAATAAACCTTTTCCGTTATAATATTTAAATCAAATTAAGACTTGGATTCATGACACATTTCCCATTGGGCTTTTGAATTTAAAAAAAAAAAATGTCCATTGTTTTTCAAACCAGAGAGAAAGATTAAAAAATAGAAGAAAAAAATGTTTTTTTAATTTAGATCATATTTTTAGAAAAACCAATTTGTAAATAATTTCTGAAATTATTCTTAATTCCTAAATTAGACAGGTTTCAGGGCAAATTTTGAAGCCGAAAATGTGTAAAAAAAATAAATCAACAATTTTGGACCCGCCATGTTGAATTTCGACAAAACTGACATCGGATTCGTATTCAGCGACCCCAAAAACCCCCGAGTAACAAGTTTCTAGTTATTTCAAGTAATTTCTATTTTTTCTGTCGCCATCTTGGATCCACCATTTTGAATTTTGAAAATCCGTTTTCATATTCGTAATCAGCGACCTCAAGAACCCCCGAGTAACAAATTTCTAGTCAATTCCATTGATTTTTATTTTTTTAAGTCGCCATCTTGGATCCGCCATTTTGAATTTCGAAAAACTGACATCGGATTCGTGATCAGCGACCCCAAAAACCCCCGAGTAACAAGTTTTAAGCGACTGACATTGGATTTGAAATCAGCGATTCCAAAAACCCCCGAGTAACAAGTTTCAAGCAAATCCGAGTGATTTTTATTTTTTTCAGTCGCCATCTTGGATCCGCCATTTTGAACTTTGAAAAATTGACATCGGTTTCGTAACCAACACTGAAAACATTTGAAGTTGATTATATCATAATAGATTGTGACATAATCTACTTGAAATGTTTTCGGTGCTGCTGATTACCATTGTAACACAACATACTTGGAATATTTTTGGTGTTCGCTGATTACGAATCCACAGATTGTTTCTCAAAATTAAAAATGGCGGATCCAATATGGCGACTGAAAAAATAAAAATCATTTTTTTTGCTTGAAACTTGTTACTCGGGGGTTTTTGAGGTCGCTGATTACGAATCCAATGTCAGTTATTTGAAATTCAAAATGGCGGATCCAAGATGGCGACTGAAAAAAATAAAAATCACTCGGATTTGCTTGAAACTTGTTACTCGGGGGTTTTTGTGGTCGCTGATTACGAATATGAAGTCAGATTTTCGTAATTCAAAATGGCGGATCTAATATGGCTGACGAAAAATAAAAAAATCTTTCAAATTAGCTATTGAAACTTGTCACTCGGGGTTTTTTTTGGGGTCGCTGATTAAAATCTAATATGTTTATGTCTAGAAAAAATTTTTTTTAATCGAAATATTCCCTGTTTTGAGAACGTGGCTCAAAGCCAGCATTTTGGTAGATTTATTTCTAGTGACATTAATATTTAGTCGAACCATGAATCTTTAAGATCATTCCACTTTAAATTACTTGAAAATGCCCTTTAATCTTTTATTCTTTTCATCTTTCTCTGAACAAAAATATCCATTTCTAAATGTACCTAGTTGAACTCAAAAGATATAATAATAGAGAATAAATTTACCTCCAAGTCAATATTTAATTTTCCGATCAGAAGAAATACGTCGAAGAAATGGGAAAATTGAAATTCATCTCTAAGTAGAGGTAGAAGTATGTTTAAAAATTAAAGAACAAGAGGAACTTAATTTAATAAAATGTGAAATTTTTACTAAACTTTTTTCTGAATATAATTTTCTGCTTTTTTATTATTTTTTTCTTTAATCAGTAAAAAGAATTATTTTTCTAAAATTTGCTTTCACAAGTTTGATTAAAACAGACTTTTTTCCTCCTCAATGTTCGTGCATTGAAAATGACGACTAATATTCACAATAACTATAATTAATTATTTATTTACGAAAGTTGTGCATAGAAATAAGCTTGAAACGACGAAGTAGTTATTTGCGAACTAATTGGCTAATTGGATGAGATGTTGGACGATAATTAAATTACCCGGCCTCACGTTTTAGTTTTGTACTATATAGAATGACAAAAAAAAGAAGAAGAAGAAGAAAAATATTGAAAACCGAACACATTCGCACTTTAATTAAATTAAAAAAGAAACTATTTTTCCTCTTCTTTAAATTCTATCGATAATCTATAAAATTTATTGCGTTCTACTAACAATTAATATAAGTAGTATTTTTTTTCTCGTGTTGTGATTGAAAATTTTCCTTCGGATTTATAATTTAATTTATAAGATACAAATGTACTCGTGTACAATTTTATTCACTTCCTGTGGAAAACTTTTCTGCCTCGTCTTCTTTATAGACGTATAATTTTATTTTGAAAACTTTTACCAATGATTTAGATGTCCCAGTTTCAGGATAATCTTCTAGTTCTATCGTGTCTTTTTTTTGTCAATGAAGATGGAAAACTCGAATAAAAAAAACAAACTTTTCTGTTAAGAATTGCAGTTGAAATTTTCTCAAAGTGAAAATTTTTGTTACCTCAATTGGTCTGAAGTTGTTGAAAAAAAAATTTGACACCCTACTGGATTCTGAAAACAAATTGGTACCCTACTAGTTTTGTACTTCTTTTAAAAAAAAATTTTTAATTTGCTTTAACTACAAAATAATTCATTAAAAAAAACCTTATAGAAAAATAACCCCTGAAAGACCAAAAAATAAATAATTCGTATAAAATAAAGAAATGCAATATATTAAATTTGTTTTAAAATAAAAAAATTTTTTCCTTTGTGCTTGAGTTCGAACACACCCAGTAAACAATATTTTGACGTTCATATTTGTTTTCACTATTGTTTCAGAGGAAATTGGTCATCGGACATACAATATAGTTCATTAAATTTCAAAGCACAAGCAACTATCCGGTAAGTGGTTTCTACCAGTGTCACGTCACTCATATTATTTCCGGTTCGTTACGACTGGCGCTTCCTTCGTTTCCCTCGACTCGTCGACACCTGACTCTAGGTGGGAGTGTCATAATAATAAATCATCCCTACCATTTATAGAAAGTTTCTTTACATTTTTTAACATTTAATTTTATTCCCTTTATACTAAGGAAAAATAAGAAGTAAAAGAAATAATAAAAAAAATTTAATACACAAGATAACTAGTTTATTGAACTTTATGATTCAAAATTGATCCGGATTTCCCGCGCGAACTTTAGAGACAGTGAGACGCCATCTAAGACGTAGTCTGCTAGTGAACGCTTATTTTGTCAACCGGACGCCATATTCTGAGACGCTAAAAAACACTGAAAGTTAAAGTTGTAAAAACAAAAGTTGTATTCGAAAAATACAATTATCTCCAGAGATTTTGATATAATATAATTATTTTTTAAAAACATTACAAAAGTTCGGTGGGAAAATTCAATTCAATTCTTTTCATAAATAATAAAATTCATCGCAGGATTTAAATTATTTAAAATTTTTAATAATAATTGTTGCAAGAACTGTTATTTTTAAAAATAATAAAATTCTTCTCTGAATATTTAATTATTTTAAAAAATTTCAATTATAATGGTTTCAAAAATTCAATTATTTTTATAAATATTAAAACTCATCGTAGAATTCCAATTATTTAAAAAATTTCAATAATAATTGTTGCAAAAACTGAATAATTTTTTTAAATAATAAAATTCTTCTCTGAATATTAAATTATTTTTTAAAAATTTTTATAAAATTCTTTGCAAAAATTCAATTCATTTCATAAATAATAAAATTTATCGCATAATTTAAATAATTTTTTAGAATTCCAATTATAATGGTTTCAAAAATTCAATTATTTTTATAAATATATAAACTTATTGCAGGATTTAATTATTTAAAAAAATTTAATACTAATTGTTGCAAAAATTTAATTATTTTCATAAACAATGAAATTCTTCTGACAAATACAGTTATTTTTAAAGAATTGTAATATAATTATTTACGAAAATTCAATTATTTACATAAACAAAAAAATATATTGCACGATTTCAATAAATTTTTTAAATTTTAATAATAATCTTTGACAAAATTCAATTACTTTTTTAAATATTAAAACTCATGGTAGATTAAAGCTACTTTTTAAAAACTATAATTATCGATTACAAAGTCTAAGGAAATGATTAAAAAATTTTAGAAATTTCTCTAAATTTTTCCCACACAGACTTCATGAAAATTTTGTTTTTAAACTTAAATGTTATATAATGTCTTTGTGAGGTTTATTTTTAGAAAATAAATTCTAACTTAATCGATAATTAGATATAATCGTAAAATGTCGTAAAAGGTAGCTAGCATATATATGTATATTAAAAGTCACGTCATAAATTCCCAGTCAACTATTTATTAATTCTTATTTCTAAAAAGTAGAGAAAAGTTTATAATGTTTTAAAAAATAAAATTAATAATAATAATATTTGAAAAGAAAATTAAAAAGTTTATATAATACCTAATAGAAGTTGAATGAAGTTGAAGGGGCTTTAAAATAAGTTTTGTAGAAAGTAAATAGGCAATTTTTACATTTACAGTTGAACTATTTCACAATAATAATTCGCGGAAAATCGTCAATAAACCTCGTCTAAGTGTATTCTGTAGAAATGCAGATATTTACGGAACAGTAACATTTACGAAACATCTCGGTTTCGAATTGAGGCTAATCTACTTTAAAGGATAATAACAGTTTCCAAATAACAATAATTGTAACAATTTTCATTTTTTAAAATTTTTCAATAGCGGTAAAATTTCAATTAAATATTAAATTATTTTTCTGCGATTTACTGACTCGAAATTATAATTCAATTAAGTTTTTTATTGAATACTTTTCTGTTATTTTTTCAGAATTTACAACGGAGTTTTTATTGTAATTAAAATTTTAGTTCAGTTAGGAATTAAGTAATTCAATTTTCAAAACTATTAAAAAGTTTTCAAATGTTTTTTGTGACGCGCTGCCAAGAACCATAAGAAGTAAAAATTTTAGGTTATGTTTATAATCTTTGGATTAAGAGTAAAGAAAAAGAACCAAGCACTATTAGCAATGATTAATTTTCAACCCTTTATTAAATTCAAAATATTCAATAAAAACTTGTTTCAAATTTCAAACTTTCAATTATACATTAAAAAATGTTAAAAATAAATGACAAACATAACCTAAAATTGAATTGTTTCTTAGGGATTCTTTCTTAACTGCGCGTCACATATGCAAATTGTAATCCATTTTTTAATTATTTAAAAGATTATTTACAAAATAGAAATTGTAAATTTTTTAAACGTAATTTTTTGACGCTTATGTATCAATTAATACATAACAAGAGAGTAAAGCAACAAAAAGAGTTCATAAAAAGTACAGAAAGTGCTGTAGTTTTTACAAAAGTAGTTTTAACAACAGACATAAAAAAACTTTCAACAATAAAAAAAAGATAGTTGAACGCGCCATGAAACTCTAGAATAAAAAGGAATAAACACTTTTCTTGTCATTTTTTTTTCCCAACAGAGAAATGTACTACGGCAAATAAACAAACTTGGTTTTGCGGATGACCACCGCACTTGATATCCCAACACCCGATACTTTCAAACATATAGATTTTTTCACCTATCGATTGCGTATATACTTTACACGTGACTTTTGCCGGACTAAAGCAATACCTCATAAAACAATAAAAAAAAAAAAAAATTGTCACGATTTTCCTAGGAATATCAAATTAAGACAAAAAGACTGTCGTGAGAATAAGTCAAAGTATAACGAAAGGATAATTCGAAGGAATATACTTTTAAAAAAATTATTTTATAAATTTTCCGAATAATGAAAAATAAAAAAAAAGATCAATAATTTAATTATTTTGATTGTAATGCATTTCGAAGCATAAAAGTCTGGCGCCTGGCGCGGCGTCCTGGCGTCCGGACATCGACCCAGGAATTGTTTCCATCCTACGAATCAGTCGTTGCTTAGCAACGCCAACAGTTCAAAAAAAAAATAGTGAGATGAGTAAAAACAAACGAAAACTATCAATCAATAATTTAAATTGGATTTAGAAGGAGGAACGATGTCCAACTTTTCCACTAGGAATCAAAATTATCGAAAACCACTGCGAATTAATATGCAACGTGACTTATGCGCGGAAACAAATCGGAGTGTATAAGACAATTTTTTTTCCAGTGTTTTGCTTAGAAAAGAAGATTTCCATTTTTTGCTTTGAAAGAAAAATTCTATTACATAATATTAAATCTGTTTGCTGCGTCAGGTTAATTTAAATTCCTTCTTTTTTCTTATTTCTACCTTTGTGTATATACACAGTTTTATATACTTATGTATTCTTTTATTCCTTTCATTTTATATTTACTTTTTTATTTCATATTTTTCAAGTTTCAATTCCCTTGTGGGTCTTTTTGTCGAACGCTTTACGTTTTCTACTTTAGATATAACGACTGGAATATAAAGAGACTTTATGCTCTGCAATTGTTTTGCTTCCGGCTTAGCACCGGTCCTCAACTCTGGCGCCGGTGTTTTTCCACATATATATATATGGGAAAAACACACAAAGTGCAAATTTTCATCCCCCAGTATTTGAGAAAAAAAATATTTATATTTTCGATCTAATTGCGAGTGAGAAAATAGGAAATCAGTTTTAGTGTTTTTCAAAGATTAAATATCGATTGTAACCAAAGTGCAAGTTAAATGACAACTTGCTACGTTAAAAATTTCGAAAAAAATAATTTGTTACAATAAATTGTTATAAACAAATGGAATTAACTAAACATTTTTTTAATGCCGTCGTTCGGTTATACGGGAGAAATTATTCAAGGAAAACAAGACAGCAGACCAAATTACGACTTCTGGCGTTAAAAACTGTTAAAAAAATCATTTGTTTCAAAAAATTGTTATAAACAAATTGAAGTAACTAAGTGAATTTGTTAAATTTTAAAAAACTAATACCGGCGTTCGATTCTACGAAAAAAAGGACTAAAGAAACATGTACGACTTTTTAAAAATTTGCACTCTATTTGTTGTAAATAATTTATAAACAAATAATGAAATGTCCGTTTGAGGAATCATAATTGAAAATACCAGCAAAAAATCATTATTTGAAACAGGACTTCGGATCAAATGAGGACTTTTGACGTTAAACATTATTCGAAAAATAATTTGTTTAAACAAATTGTTATAAACAAATTAAATTAACTAATGAATTTTTAGACAATACCGCCATTCGATTCTACGAGGGAAATTACTAAAGGAACATGTATAATTTTTAGGCATATTTATATTATGTACAGTTTGTGGCCTCCTTTCTTTATAACAATTTGTTTAACTTTAAACAAATT
Organism: Leptopilina myrica (nomen nudum); assembly: GCA_032872475.1. Lineage (NCBI taxonomy): Eukaryota > Metazoa > Arthropoda > Insecta > Hymenoptera > Figitidae > Leptopilina > Leptopilina myrica (nomen nudum). The sequence continues at coordinate 46,887,027 of CM065461.1, read as the reverse complement.
ATTTTCCAAAGAATTTTTAAAGTCAAAAGTCATCATTTGATCTGCAGTCATGTTTTCACCAGTGATTTTGTTGATATTTTCATTTATCTAGCAATAAATGAACAGGTACAAGATTTAATTATTTGTCTATAAATTATTAACAACAAATAGAGTGAAAATTCATAAAAAGTCGTACATGTTCCTTTAGTCCTTTTCCCGTAGAATCGAATTTTTTTTACAAATTTTATTAAAAACTAATAAGATTTAAAAAATTTAGCTAATTCCCTTAATTAATTTATTTGTTTATAACAATTTAGTTAAACAAATGATTCTTAAACAATTTTTAACGTCAAAAGTCGTCATTTAATCTGCTGTCTGGTTTTCCTTTAGTAATTTCTCCCGTAGAATCGAACGACGCTATTAAACAAAAATTTAGTTAATTTGTTTATAACAATTTATTTAAACAAATGATTCTTTGAACAATTGTTAACGTCGAAAATCGTCATTTGATCTGCTGTCTTGTTTTCCTTCAATAATTTCTCCCGTAGAATCGAACGACGGTATTAAAAAAAATTTAGTTAATTTGTTTATAACAATTTATTTAAACAAATTACTTTTTTCTAAATTTTTAACGTCAAACGTCGTCATTTCTCTATTTAATAGTCGCAAATTTTTCCCTTTCTTCGTAAAATGAAACATCACCTGTCAACTGCAGACTGAATAATTAGTCTGGACATAGTCGCCTCACTAGTTTCACAAACAAAGTCAAAGTGATCAAGCAAAATTATTAGAGAACACAAAATTTTGCCAATACATAAAAAATTGATACTTTTCCATAAGAAAAATAATATTGAATAAAAAATAAATAAATAAAAAATAGTCAATACTATTAATTTTTGAAAATTAGAAGACTTCGAGGCACATATCGACCTACATACCGCCCCACTACTTGATATACAATCCAATTTCTTAAATATACAACATTTTTTTTTCTATATTCGCATCACTAAGAGCTTTCTTTTTTGTTAATACAATTTCTAGCGAAATAACATACGATTATGCAAAAATTAAGGCAAATACTTTCTTACACTGGCAATTAATTTTATCGCTTTTTACAAAGTAGCGCATCACTCATTCGATAATAGTCTCCCCACAGGAGATAAAATTGATAAAAGTTTGAAATTTCTTCAATCGCTTTATTTGAAAATTATAATACATTCCTAGGAAACTATTATCAAAAGATCTTTTTTATTATCAATTTTTAATTTAACACGTGACATTCAAAAATTACTTACCCCAAAAGTGCTGATTCCTCGGCACTGGCAGCGGCTGGCATCTTGTTTCTGTCCCTAAAACAAAATGGCGCCGAATAATCACACAATCGGCCCTAGCAGCACAACTACTTTCGCAGTATTGTATATGCCTTAGTTTACAATTTTTTTTTCTCTTAAAAATTGCATTAACTAGACCAACACCATTGCATACGATTTTTTGTTTTCTGTTTCATTTTCCATGTGAATATTTTTCTGTCCAGAGTATTTGATATAATTGTATTTTTTTGGGGATTTTTTTCTCCGACAGTTTTTAGTTATTAAAAAGTTTCTCATTATTGTTTAGAAGGTGATGAAAAAGTTGTATTGAATTTAATGGGAGTTGCGCGCAAAAACTTAAACGTCTAGGAACGGGGGGTTAACCTACGGAGACAATTTGATTGAATTGTCTCGAAACTCCATTAGGTCAAACAACCTGACAAACTCATATAACAAGTGTCCTGATTAATTTTCGATAATGAACTACGTCGATATTATCACAAGCCTCGTAGCGTTCAATTACTATTTTTAAAATCCCTTGATAACCAATTTTTACCAACACAAATTACTCTCTGCAAAAAAAGTGGTATATTGAAAACGGAGATAGAATACGTTTTGTAAATGTTTGCCGTAACATTTTTTTTCGCTAATTTTACTGGATTTGACTTTTGGCTGATGCATCGAGTAATTTTATTAAAAGTGAACTCAATAGAGCTACAAAAAATGTCGAAACAAACAAAACATTTGTTTTGTTTACAGAGTTCGAATCTAGACAGTTGAGGATGATGTGTCCAAAAGGACTTTTCTGTTTCAAAAATCATTAACTCGGGGAATGACTTTAGTTTTTCGGTAAATTATGGTAGAAATGTTGTAGCTGATGATGATCCAAGTGGTGCAACTTTTATTTCTTTGAGATATAGGCATTCAAAGTCAGTTGACTATAATTTTTGAACCAGGAGTTGGATCATGTTAGTGATTAACATCATCATGTTACTTACTACAAAAATTTTTCCACTTGTATCCTTAGTGACAGAGTGGCATGAAAAGATAATTTACATTCGACTCATTAATTCTTTCAGTCAAAAATTTGGAAAAAATTAAAGACATTGGTAGATCGGAAGACAACGAAAGTTCAGCAAATACTCGAAACATTTCGTACCCATAAAAATCGGTTTTACGAACTGTTCAATCAGGAGGCTGATCGATTTTTCCCTATGCTTCGAATGCGACTCACTTATTTGCCTACAGTAAAACTTTGCAGAATACAAGAAGAGCTCTCTGGCTATTTCTTATGCAAAGAGAAGTTTCGCCGAGAAACGAGAATTCCAACCACATCGGAAAGAATGCAAAGTTTTCAGATCGTTTCCTGATGAAACAATAAAAACTCAAGTGTTTTTTTAGTCGATTTTCTTAAAGACCAGAATACCATCTGGTTTACCGAAATGGGTGTGAAGAAAAGTCTGAATCGATTCCAATACCAATTAAATCCTTAACTTCTCTTAAGGATCTCTAATCATTAACAATCCACTGGAGAAATCTTTACGATCTTTTAATGTTTCCCTTAAAAAAAAAAAAGGATTTAGATTTTTGAATCTGATTCTTATCGCAGAAAATTTTATTGCATTCTCCAAGAAGGATGATATTATCCATTTTCATTGTATCAAAGTTTCAATGGCACTTTATGCCAATACTGAAACGTTCAACGAAAATGATTTTCAGCTGAATTAGTGCAAACAATCAGTAAAGTGGGATATTCAACGGATTTCCTCATTTATGACAAATGACACAACACTATACTCGAAAACAAAATTTTCGATTCTGCGGTGTGGAAAATAGATATATACATCGGGAAGTGTAATTATTACTCCCAAATAGCAATCTCGTGTAATTGAATTTGAGGATAAATGACGATTAATTTAAATGCAATTATTTAGCAGAATTCGAATCATTTTGGGGATCCCCTTCTAAACAGACATAAGAAACTTTTTCCAAAACATTAATTAATTAATTTTAATGTTCTTTACAATAATTAAAAAAAAAATTTTTTTTGTATTTTGTATTGTAATATTTGTGTGTGGGTTTGTGAGGAAAAAAATAAAGCAAGAAGCAAATGCGAACGTCCAAAAAGGTGTTAATATAAACGTGCAAAGTAGCGCAACTTCGTGTAGCATGCAGAGCTTACCTTACCGGCCTGTTTTCAAGCAAGCAGGCCGGAGATCGATATTCTTGGCGTCAGCTTCCGGTCCTAAAGTCCGTCTCCACTTAACGTAAAATAAATTATTGTTTACTCAAACTCGCAAACTGAAAATGTATGTCGTTCGATTGAAGCAATCTTGATTAGTAAACGAAATCATAAAACAAGGTTGTTAATTCCCTCGACTCCTCTATATTTATGTGTCATGAAAAAAATAGAATAGAAAAAAATATTCCCCTATAGCACCCAAAATTACAAAATTCTCTTCCTTCTTAATTTTCCTTCCAGCATCAATTCTATATCCAAAAATCCTTCACCGTTAAATTTTTTTTTTTCTTTAAAACAAGACATTGTAGCATCATCTTTAATTGTTCCAACACCCATATCACCTTCATTATTCACAATAAAAAAAAAACGAAAATTTACCTTGAAACAATGGAGATGTTCTCACGTGTAGAATCTTCGATCAAAAGATTTTTCTTTCTGATATCAATTTTGGGCGCGGCAAAACTGAAGGCCTTCTTCACACTCTCGAGAACACTTTGTCCAGTGGTTTGCGTTTGATCAACGATTGTTGTACTTTTGTAGACATCCTCGCCCAGGTCACCTAGTGACCTGTACGAAGCGCCAATACCTGCCGGCATGGCGATTAATCCTTTCTTTCTTTTTAATCGCTTAATCTCGATGCTATTTTCTCCAAAATTTCCTTACAATTTTCCTTTATTTTACGTTTTTTGTTTCGGTTAAATAAATTCCAAAAAAATTGGAATGTAGATTCAAAATCCTTGTCTCTTTCTCTTTGTGTTTGTATGAATGATGCGGTGTTAAAGAAGGTGCAAATTCTGCGGTTGACAAACGAATGATGCACATACGTCAAATTACATTTTAACAAGACACAAATGAATGTTGGAGAAGAGAGAAAAAAAATTCACAAAAACAAATCAAGTATGAGATAAGATGCAATATGTATAAATATATATATATATATATATGTATTTTGTACCATATAGGAATGTGAATAAGAATTTTTACTCTCTAAATGATGTAATAAAGATACTGGTTATCGATTTCTTTTTTTATCTAATCGAGTGATATAGTAAATAATCATCAAATATTAAAATTGATTTATTTCATTGCTATCTCTTACGCGGTTAGGTGTGCAAATAAAAGATGTGTGCCTCCTGCACTCAAGATACACGTGTATGCACTTGAAAGAGAAAGTTACCCACTATTTTTTTTTGTGCTTTAATATTATTTAAAATGATTTCTTCTTAATTTTATTTTTCACGTTGGATCTTAAAATCGTTTTCAAAATCTGACGAACCATGGCCAAGGGAAAAATAGTTTAGGACCTAAGTTCAGGTTTTGGGCCACATTCTTTGATACTAAACAATTTTTTTCTTTTTTCAGGTTTTAAAATATCTACTAAAATTGTTTTAAATTTTTTAAAATAAATTTAAATACAAATTTTTTATTTATTACATTTTTTAAATAAATTTAAATACAAATCTTTTTATGTATCGAATTTAAAAAAAAAATTTCTTCTTCAAACTATTTTACTCCTTTTTTTACGATTTGCAACAATTTGGACACCTTTTTTTATTTCTTACACTAAAAAGCTCTTTTTTGATGTTGGAGAATTTATATTACTTTAAATTATTAATAGTTAAAATAATAAAATAATTTTTAAAATATTAACAAATTTATTGGAAAAAATTCAAAAAACGTTTAATAAAAGTCTTTAAAACTCAATTATTTTCCCAAATTTTCCTAATTTAATGATTTTTAATATCTACCTACTATTTTAATTTTTAATAAAAAGAAATTAATAATTTGAAAAACATGTTTATAAAATTCTTCACAAACATTCAATTATTTTCATAAATAAAATTTTTTTTACTTGTCTTCAATTATTTAGAATAAAATTTTCTACTACCATTTTTCGAAAAAACTCAATTATTTAAAAAGATTTTTCTAAAATTTAACGGAAGAATTCCATTATTTTTATAAATAACAAAATTCTTCTTAGGGATTAAATTATTTTTTTAAAATTTTAATAATAATCGTTGTGAAAATTCAATTATCTTCATAAATAATATGCAATTTTCAAAAACAAAATTCAATTATTTAAAACAAAATTTTCATACAATTTTTCGAAAAAAATTTATTATTTAAATAGATTTTTATAAAATTTAACGGAAGAATTCCATTATTTTTATAAATAACAAAATTCTTCTCAGGAATTTAATTATTTTTCAAAGTTTAAATAATAATCGTTGTAAAAATTCAATTATTTTCATAAATAATGTGCAATTTTGAAGAAATTAAATTATTTAAAACAAAATTTTCATAAAATTAAAAAAAATAATTAATTATTTAAATAGAGTTTTATAAAATTTTATAATTTTATAAGAATAACAAAATTCTTCTCAGGATTTCAATTATTTCTTAAAATTTTAATAATAATCGTTGGAAGAATTTAATTATTTTTATAAATAACAAAATTCTTCTCAGGAATTCAATTATTTCTTAGAATTTTAATAATAATCGTTGGTAGAATTCAGTTATTTTTAAAATAATGAAATTCTTCTTAGGAATCCAATTATTTTCATTAAAAATATACAATTTTGAAAGAAATTCAATTATTCAAATCAAAATTTTCATACAATTTTTTAGAAAAAAAAATTATTTCTTCAAAAAAATTATTTTTAATTTTTTTTCAAGTTTGCAATTATTTTAAAAACATCATTAAAATTCATTGACAAAAATTTAATTATCTTCATAAATAATAAAACTCATTGCTCGATTTCAATTATTTTTATTCTAAATTAATTCCTATGAAACACCCAATTATTTTTAAAAATTTAAATAAGAAATTAGAAAAAATTCCATTATTTAAAAGAAATAATGACATAATTTGTTTCTCAGAGTGTAATGATTTTTTTCAAATTCATTTTTAATTACACTTCTTGAATGAATTTAATTATTATCAATAATTTCGAATGCACTTCTTCGTAAAAATTTAATTATTTTAAAAAATATTGATAATCTTCTACACGTAAATTCAAATTTAAAAAATATTTAATTATTTAATAAATTATTTATTTTTGCACTTAAATATTTGAATTCCTGTATAAGTTTCTAATAAGAATGGAAATAAATGAAATTTTTTATTTTATTTTTAATTATTTTATTGAAATAAATGAATAGAAAAAAATAATTAATGTTTTGAATAGTTTAATTAATTTATTTTTTTTATTCAGAATAAAATGATTGAATTTTGAAAAAGAATTTTTTTTTGGCAATAAATTGAAAATTTAGGTCAGCAGAACAAAAAAATTCTTAAACATTAAGAATCACAGGAGCAACCTGTTACATTACGCATTTTGCCAAAAATTTCAAATCATACGAGCCACTTTCATTGAGTAGCGAGGAAATATTTGTAAACTGGCCAATATACGTCACATGATACGAAGTTCAGTGCCAAAAATTGACCAAATTTCGAAGAAACAGACGATAGTAATTTCTCTAAAATCACAATAAGAATTCTCTTCTATATTTAAAAAATCTCCCAAAAATGCAAATACAAATTTTTCAATTTCAAAAAATTCAATCAACTTTCTCAATTTTCTAAAATAAAAAATTGCCTTTCTTTTTTCTTAAATAAAAAATTGGGGAAGAATACAACATTATTTTTCTATATTTTTTTTGCGAGCAATTAAATTAAAAGTAAATTTTCCCCCAATAATGAAACTAAAGGGAATTATTTATAAAATAAAGGGGGGTAATCGAACACCAGTATCTTTATAAAAATTATGTATAAAAATACAATTTTCCCGAATTCGGAGTAAAAAAATACAGCAAAAAATAAATGATACAAAACATGCCATATATTTATATGTCTCACGTGCTGAAAAATTCTTTTTTAATGCATTATTACAGAGATTCGCATGCATGGCGGCAGCAGCCCAATTGCATTTGTAGTGTAATAATTGAAATAATAATTTATAACTTGTCTCTAATTTACTAGATGCATGGATTAAATAAAAAAAAACTCTTCATTAGAAATTTTCTATCCAGATACGGTGATAATGCAAAAATATTTCAGAAAAAAAAAGATTCTGATCCATTGAGATAGAGAGATATTACCATTTAATTGCGTCTCGTCGGCAGTTATGTAGTGACTCACAAATAGTTACGCAATTTTATGAAACAGCATTTGAGAGAAAAAAAATGAGAATTTACACCTCGAATTAAATTCTTTCTTTTGCAGAATTATTAAATGTATCGAATTGTTTTTTTTAAAACAATTATTGACACGCAACAAAAATGAGAGCAATTTTTTTTCTCCATTTTTATCGATACAAAAAAAAATTGTTTACTTCCTGCTTCAATTTTTTTTTAAATTTTGATAAATATTTCTGTTTTTTTTCAATAAATAATCAATAAATATTTTCTTTTGTTACTAAATATTTTTCATGTCAATAAATGTTTTTTATTTCAATAAATATTTTTTGTCAATAAATTTTTAATTTCAATAAATATTTATTTTTTGCTTTAATAAACATTTCAATAAATTCGAAAAAAACCTGTAAGTTTTCGGCAAGCTTGCACTACTTTCCTAAAAGCTTGTTAATCAATAAACAAATTTTCTGTCTATATTTATTTACTTTATTTTCAATAAAATTATTATTATTCTCAATTTAAAAAAAAGAATACAGAATATTTGCAATATTCGAGTCCTACCAATTTGGAATTTTTTACTTTCCCACGAAATCACCATTTTCTGGACAATCACTAATGAAGAGTAATTTATGGCAAAAAATGATTAAAATTGAAATAAAATCCAAAATTAATTGTTTTAAATAAAAATCACCATTTGTCAAAAAGAAAAATTCAGCAAAAAAATGAAAATTACATGCAGTCGAGTGAATCACGAACGCTTTATGCCGAATTGTATCCGCAGATGTTGTTTTTTTCGTCTACCAAGACAATCAAAATATTTTGATTGAATACTTTTCTTCCTTTATTTTCTATCTTAAAAATAACATTGAAAATATTAATTAACATTCTCACTACTACTTTTCAAGCAGTTTTACAATATTTGTTTCGTCTGTAGAAAAAAAATCGAATAACACGTTAAAATTTATTTAAAACTGAAACAATTAAACAGAGAGAGAGAAAGAGAGAGGGAGAAGAGAGTTTGTGTTAAGTTTTAAACAGAAGAGTTCTACAAAATATGAACAAACAATTATTAGTGTTATTTAAATTGACCGGAAGGACACGCCTTAATTTTTCACAACACACAGAGCTATTGTTTCTCGGAAGAATTTCTGAATAATAATTTGAGTTCTCGTCGTAAAAAAAATTCCTCATCAGATAACTATGTAGTAGTGACTATTGTTATGACATTAAAATATTTTATTGAAAAAAAAGAAAATAGGAAAAAAATATATTACTACTATTAACGAAAAATAGAGAATTAAAAAAAAATTAGTAATTAATATAGTATTTATAGTAATTCGTAGAATTAATAAAAATTAATAGTATTAACAATGTTTAATATTAACAATGTTTTAACACTGAAATAGTATTTTTTTCGTACAGTTTAAAACAGCAAGAATTGTAAAAGAAAAATTTTTTTCGAAACGAAGAAAAAATTATAGTACAACGAGTTGCAGAACTTTGGAAAAATATTTTTTCATACAAATTCAAGGATTTTCTAAACATGCATGAGAATATTGAAGACACTAGCAAATATTATTGAAGGTTTCTTCAAGCAAATATATATCTGAATATCTCACTCTACCTGTACAGTTGAATGGGTTTTTGGTCAACAAAATCATTCTTTTTTTTATTTGTACCGATATGAAATGTAATACATGGCTTTATTATATATTTCACAACACAAATAGATGGGAAAAATTATTTTTATTTTCGGAAAAATAACTTTACGGAAAAACTGGGTCAATACACTATTATATATAGTAGACAGACACACTTTGTTTTTTAGTAAAGTTTTTTTTCGAAAATAAAATGTTTTCCACTTAAAAAGAAAAACAGTTTTAAATAAATAATTTTCCCACAATATATTTTTAACGATTTTCATCAATTATTGATTAATTTTGTATGAGCAATAAATTCAGCACAGTAAAATAATTTATAAAGAAGACAAAAAGTTTTTGTTTACAATTATTTTTACGAAAATGTAATTTGTTTATACACTCGGAGAAAATTTATTTGATTTAAATAAGCGATTATTTGACCTATTTTTCCAAATAGAAATCTTTGCTCGAATTAAATTTTAATTTTTATCTGAAAACTAAACTACTACTAACTAACTTTATTTAAAATCAATTAAATTGTATTTGGACGAGTAATTTCATTATTGACGGCAAATATATGAATTTAAACCATTTAATTGACTCGAAAATTATTTGATTAAAGAAAATATGTGAGTTACCTTTTCTTTTATTTTAATTTAATATTAGAAGCAAAAAAACGATTATTTGAATCAAATATTATTTTTTTTGTGTAATTAGAGTCTTTTATAAACAAATTAAAATATTTTGAGAATGTAATAGATTTTTTTGGAATATAAAAACAATATCTTTTCAGATAGTTGAAGTTCTTTCATGGAACATGACACGAATTTCTAAAAATTACAACTTTAATTCTCCCAAAAATCGAATATTTTCTAGAATTTTTCAGTAAAATTCTTCACCGAAAATCAATTATTTTTCGTAATTTAAGAGATTATTATTTTGGAACTTAATTTAAAAAAAAGGATTCTTTCAATTCTTTCTTTCATCCTTTCAATTATATTTTACATTTTAATTATTCGAAAATTTTCCAAATTAAATAATATATTCAAAAATTGAACTAATTTTTAAAGCATTTAAATCAAAAATTTGTCAAAAAATTAATTTTTTAAAACTACAATTTAATTATTTAAAATAAAATTGTTTCTAATATTTTTCAAAAAGAATCAATTATTTAAATAAATTTTTACAAAATTCTTCACAAGGTTTTTTTTATTTTTATAAATAATAAAATCAAATTTGCGACAATTCAATTATTCGTAAATTTTATAATTTTCTTCAAATAAATTAAAATTTTTACAAATTATAATTTATAATCTTTTCAAATTTCAATTTAACTATTTCTAAAAATTACAAAAGTAATTAATTCTTTCAAAAAAAAGAATAATTTTTTTGATGAAATTTAAAAATAAAATTATTTTTTACTTTAATCATTTTATTTCATTCAATTCTAAGTCAATTCTTATTAGAAACTTTTACGAGAATTCAGTTATTTAAATAAAAAAATAAATAATTTATTTGAACAAATGAAAATTTTCTGTGAAATTTACATTTTTATAAAAAATTAAATCAACATTTTTTTAAATAATTGAATTTTTACGAAGAATTGCATCACGATTTTTAACGGCATTTTTTAAACAAAATCTGTTTAAAAAAATTATTTATTTCAAAAATTTGATGAAAATTGTTTTTTAATAATTGAATTCTTTCAAAATATTTTCTTAAAATTATATTGAAAACTATTCAATTATTAATAAAGTTCATTCAATTTTTTTTACAATAAGTAAATTCATTTAAAGAATATTATTAAAATTCTTAAGAATAGTTTTCGAATTTCTTTCTAAATTCATTTAAAGAATTTTATTAAAATTCTTAAGAGTAGTTTTTGAATTTTTTGCTAAATTCATTAAAAATTATATTAAAAATAATTGAAATCGTGTGATAGGTTTTAATTTTTAACAAAATAATTGAATTCTTGCAACCATTATTATTAAAATTTTCAAAAATAATTAAATTCCTAAGAAGAATGTTATTATTTCTCAAAAAAATTTAATTCCTGTGAAGAATTTTTTAAAAATCTATTTAAATAATATTGAATTTTTTTCGAAAAATTTAGGAAAATTCTGTTTTAAATAATTGAATTCCTGTAAAAATTTTTTTTTATTTATTCAAATAATTAAATCGTCACCAAGAATTTCTTTAAAGTTCTTTCATAATTATTCCATTCTGTTAGAAATTTTTTTTTAATTTACTGAACATGAAAAATCACAAAATTAGGAAAAATTTGAGAAAATAATTGAATCGATATTTAGTGACTGATTCTTTGATTTCGAATTCGTAAATTTTACTAATAAATTAGTAGAAATTATTATTATGTGTAAAATTGACTAATTAAAATAAGTTAGTCATTTATTTATTTAAATTTACTCAAATTTAAAGTTAAGTTTAAGATTAGTTACAAATTTAAAGTTAAGTTTAAGTTCACTTAAATTTAAAGTTAAATTTAAGTTTACTTAAATTAGTAAACATGTATTTATTTTTTATTTATTTATATTTATTTTATTTTTTGTTTTTATTATTTTTTAATTTTTCTTTTTATTATTTTTATTATCATTTTTAATAACATTACAAAAATTACTATACAACATTGTGTCAAGTTCCATGCAAAAATTTCTCCAATTTAGTTTTTTTTTTGTTTTAAATAAAAATACAAACACAAATTTTTTTCTTAAGTGAAAATTCACAAAATTTGTCAAAGCAAACATAAATATTTCATACGGAAATGATTAGCACGACAAAATTCCCTACACTCTTTAAATATCATAATATCTTTAAAAAAAAATGTACCAACGAATTGAGATTTATTAAACAGACTCTGCGCTCTATATCAACAATAATTTGTGTCAGGAGTTGATTGTCGGCCTTGAATCCCCTAACGACCTTGCGGATTCATAAAAGTTATATTGGTAAAATATTGAATCATACACTAGATAAAAATCTGCCCGCATTGTGTCATATACGAATGACATTTAATGCCTGAAGAAAATCGGATTTTCGAATATAGGTGGGGTCACACACAATATCCTTTACACTATTTTACCGCAGTGAACTTTGACATTCAAAAAAAAAAAAAGAGAAAATTTTTTTTGGACAATCAATAAATATAACACTCTTTTCGCCCCCTTTTTTGCAATTTGAAGTAAAAAAAAAAAAATTCTAATGACGACAAAAGCGAGTGACCTCGAACTTTCATTATCGATTGTACACTGCGCGGGAAATCCTGTTCCTTCCGGTTACTTCTGCTTTCCTCAATCTTTCTCTCTTTCTCATTTCTTTAAAAAAAAAAAAAAAATTCTCTCGTTACTAGTTTGATCCGGTTTTTTTTTAAACAACATCTTTGAACAATTCTTTTCGGCTCGTTAGTTTCTTTTCTAACAGTCGAGGAAAAAGCACATGTGTCATTCCTTTCGTGTTTAAAAATATGATATATTGATTTATTTCCAAAAAAATGTGATTTGTGAAGATTTAGAAAAGAAATAATTTCAAGGCACAAACGATCGATGTGTAATGACAGAGGAAAAAGTAGAGCACAGCTCTTGGCGCCTTGCGGTTTGAATTTAATGGTTAAAATGAAATGATGAGAGGGAAGAATAAAGAAAAAAAAATGGAACGAGGAATATAATTTTCAAAAAGGTTTCTCACAACACTTATAAAGAAAAATTGTTTCTAGAAATAAATGAATCGATTGAGAGTTGCGTTATAGAATAAAATATGGTCGATGGTAAAAGGCGCGTCGCCACTGCAAAACTACAACATCGACTCACCTTGTCGTCGACTTACTGCGAAGACGGGAAAACGAGTTGATTTCTTGTTGTTGAGTCCTCGACCCGAAGAATAGTTGCAGTTTTAGACGAAGAGTGACCCGACGCTCTTGCGAGGTCGCGTATGATAATTCAAATTAATTAAGGTCGTGACTTTTCTCGTTGACCTGACTTGTGTTCTCTCTTTTTTATTGAGTATTAATTTTTTCTTTCTTTCTTTCTTTTTTTTTGTGTGTGTGTGTGTGTGTTTTTTTTTAAAGAACAACGATTTTCCGCCGTGGAACGCACTCAACAGACTCAGACTGCTTGGTTTCGTTCGTATCGAAGACCATTAGACCACTAGGTCTGGTCAATGAGACTGCGCGAGATGTCTTGCGCACTTGAAAGCATATTGTGTTCAATAGAGGACAATATGTCGACTTCTGACTTTCCCCATGTTGGTATATGGCGTTGAGAAAAAAGGTCTTCAAGGCCAAATTGACTCAGTGGAAGGTATTTGGTTCCCTATTGCCGGTAATAACCTACTGTTGTCCTCTAGTGAGTGATCCAAGTAGGTTGTACGGCGTTGTTTCTTGTTTACGTCGGTTCGACAGGAATCCTCCATATCGGAGTATTTACTACAAAATTCAAATTGGTATTTTTTTTTTTTTTTAACAATAAAAACCGTAACTTTACCGTCAACTCAACTCTCTAAATCGGAATTAGTAGAAAGTTACTGATGAAATGGTGAAAAGTCGTTCACTAAATGATTTAGTAATAATTCTACTAACAATTAGTAAAATTTTACTAATTGTTAGTAGAGCGTTACTAATTGATTAGTAGAATTCTACTAACAATTGGTAGAACTGTTTTATTAATAGTCGATTAAACAGTTTCACTAATTCATTTAGTGAAGAAGTGACTTTTAATTAGTAGAATTCTACTAAAACATTAGTAGAATTTTACTAAAAATTAGTAATATTCTACTAATTAAAAATGTGAAAAGTCGTTCATAAAACTACTAAAAATAAGTAAAATTTTACTAATTCTTAGTAGAATTCTACTAATTCAGATTTAGAGAGCAACAGTTTTTTTTGAAAGCATTAAATTGATACTAAAGTTGATCAAATTGTTTGACAAAAATCTAGAGCGATTTTTTATTTGATCCACATTTTTGGTATCAATTCGTTGCCATTTAATATTTTTAAGTTAACAGTGTCCTAATATTATTAAATTATTATTTAAATGTTTTTTCTTACATTCTACTTATTTTTGGGCAGAAAATAAAAAAACAACTACTTTAGGTTTTTAAAAACAGTTTTTAGAAATTTAGTAAATATTTGGATTAATTTTGAGTTTCTTTTTTTGTAATGCTAGTATGTTTTCGTTGACCACGTGTAAAATATCAGTTATTTTTCATTTAAAATAAATTTTAATAATATTTTAATAATATTTAATTAAAAATTGTAAAAGAATTGAATTATAATTGAATTGACACAAATTGAATTCTTATATAAGGAATTTTATTAAAAAAAAATTCCAAAACAATTGAATTCATGTAAATAATTTTATTAAAATTATATTCAAAATAATTTAATTTATCCAAAGATTTTTATTCTCTATGAAAATAGTTGAATTTCTATATGAAAAATTTATTAATATTAAAAAAATGGAATGCTTTCGAAAAATTAAATTATAATTGAATTCTTATAGATAATTTTTTATGGAAAATTTTCACAACAATTGAATTCATGTGAAATAGATTATTAAAAATATATTTAAAATAATTAAATTCATCCAAAGAATATTATTATTTATGAAAATAATTAAATTTTTGGAAAAAATTTATTAAAATTGAAAAAATTAAATTTATTTAAAAAATCAAATTATAATTAAATTCTTATAAAGAATTTTATTAAAAAAATCTCACAACAATTGAATTCCTGTGGTAGATTTTATCAAAATTGTATTCAAAATAATTGAATTCATTCAAAGAATTTTATTATCTTTGAAAATAATTAAATTCTAGGTAATAAATTCATTAAAATTGTATTTAAAGTTATTAAATTTATGTAAAGAATGTTATTATTTATGAAAATAATGAAATTCCTGTGAAGGATTTTATTCAAAATTAGATTCAAAATAATTGAATTTTTGCAAAAAATTTATTAAAATTTAAATTAATTAATTATTTTCAAAAATTGACATAAAATTCGCGTAAACAATTCAATTGAAATGATAATAATATATTCTTGCATTGATTTTTATAAAATTATTTGGAAATAATCCCGATAATTATTTTATTTCAATTATACTATTCAAAATAATTAAATTCATCCAAAAAATTTTGTTATTTTTGAAAATAATTGAATTTTTACAAAAAATTTAATTATTTATGAAAATAATTGAGATTTTACGAAAAATTTATAAAAATTAAAAAAATTGAATTGTTTTTAAAAATTAATAATAATTAAATTCATATAAAGAATTTTATGAGAAATTTTCAAAAGAACTGAATTCTTGTGAAGAATTTTATTATTTATAAAAATAATTGAATTCTTCCATACAATTTTATAAAAATTTCTTTAAAGAATTGATTTTTTCGAAAAATTTCATGAAAGTTCAATTTTAAATAATTAAAATTGTGCGAAGAATTTATTAACTTTGTAAAAAATGAAATTCCTTCATCTTTTACGAAAAAAATTATTAAAATTAAAAATGAATTGAATTATAATTTAATTGATAATAATTGAATTCTTGTAAAGAATTTTATGAAAATCATATTCAAAATAATTGAATTCATCTAAAGAATTATATTATTCATGAAAATAATTAAACTTTTACGAAAAATTGATTAAAATTGAAAAAGAATTGAATACTTTGGAGGAATTGAATTATAATTGAATTGACACAAATTGAATTCGTATATAAATTCAATTCTTATATAAAGAATTTTATAAACAATTTCCAAAACAATTGAATTCTTGTAAAGAATTCATTTAAATTCCTTAAAATGAAATTTAAATAATCGAAAAATTATTTACTATTGTTAAAAACAATAAAATTCAACATTTCCGAATTGCTTTTGGATTCTACACATTTGTTCCTTTATATTATTTGATTTTTTCGTCTTCGTACTTTCTATTCATCTTAGGAACCTTAGTAATATTCGTCGGAAACACGGAAATCCTCTTGGGAAACGTTTCTTCTTTCTTGGCTTTATCTTTTATTTTCATAGCCAAGTGTACGATCTTGGAAGGTAAAGTAGCCAAAGAAAATATGAAAATACCTAAATACATGCATATATATGTCTTTCGTAAATAAAATAAATCTAATAATTTTTTTTATTAATTTCGAGAATTGAAAATTTACATCGATATAATAAATTTTCTATTCAATTTCTACAAAAAAAAATAGTTAATAAAATGTAGTAATTTTTATAAAGAATTTCTTCTTATAACGCAAATTTTTTTTTGGGGGGGGGCGAGGGGATAAATTTTTTGTATTAATTTCAAAAATTGAAAATTTGCATCGATAATAAATTTTGTATTCAATTTCTACAAAAAGAAAGGAAATCGAAAATAAAATATAGTAATTTTTATAAAGAATTTTTTCTTATATGGAAAAAGTACATTTTTTTGGGGGGCTAGAGGTTGAGACTTGTTTCTCGTTGAAACTTGTCAGAAGATAGTATTTAACCTGTCAGGAACGATGAAAGATTACGTGGAATATGAGAAAAGCTTCTCATACAAGAATAAATTCTTATCACAGTTGGTTAAACTCATAGCAGAATATATATGTTTAATATAGCATGTAATTTTTTTCTCTTTAAATATTATTAGTTTAGAAATAATATTGATTTAGGAATTTTTTTTTTCTTTTGACAATCAACTGATCAAATAAAACTTGAACGTTGGTTAATTTTAATTTAGCCATCGTCTTTTTGCTTGCTTCGGAATGAAAAGTTGGTCAAACTTTTGCTCCTGCGATGTAAATGAGAACATCAGCCAGAGCGGTGAGAAAAGAAAAACTATAGCAGAATGAACTACTCAAAATGGTAATACAAAAGTTCAAAGACAACAGTTACTTGAATTTGTGTAATAGAAAATTTCAACTTTCCACAAAAAGCTCGCCAAGAGAGAGAGAGAGACAATTCTATAAACCCTTTAGATATGTGTGTGAACTTGCAAAGTTTTCCCTTCTATTTATAAGAAAACTTTTGACGCACCACTAGCTGAAACTTAGAATCAGGCTATTATTTAAAAAAAACCTTTCAAGAACACTGAGATTTGTGGAACAAATTTTCATGCTCTCGTGATAATAAAACACGAGTGTTCCAAAAAATTCTTATTATTCCTACAGAATACTTGTTCTTAAAATCAAAAAATAACAAAATATATTATTGTTAAAAATTTGGTACATCAGTAACAAAAAAATAATGGTATATAGTCTTTGACCCCAATTCCAGTTTTTAATAACATGAAATATTAAAAATTCGAGACTGATTTTGCAAAACAATCATCATATGTTGGATGAGATTCATTCTTGATTGGCTTCTTGTTTTTGCAATTCCATGGTTTTTCAAGTTACTTATTTCCGTTTTATAGAATATCTAACTCACTATTGCGATTTATTTGGCAGAAGAAGGATAACGCTCGCAGTCTTGCTATAAACTATTCAGGTAACTTGGGTCAGCGTGGCAGTGAAAAATCGGGCTCTTCTGGGGGTTGCGGAACGTGTCTGATATAGGTAAGAGGATTTTAATGGAGACAAACGCAGAGACCAGTTACTTCCTTCTTGTTAAGAAAGTATACATCAAAGACATAATGCGATAATTGTATCAGGCATAGTATTTAGAAAAAACCAAATCTCTCCTTGAGCAATGTCTATTTGTCAATGTTCGTTTGTCAATCCTCTCTTAAATCCTTTCCAAAATCCATTTTTGAATTTCTTTTTTAAATAGTGTTCTAAATTCTGTTCTAAATGCTGTTCCAAATGCTGTTCTAAATACTGTTCCAAATGCTGTTCTAAATACTGTTCCAAATGCTGTTCTAAATACTGTTCCAAAAGCTGATCTAAATACTGTTTTAAATGCTGTTCCAAATGCTGTTCTAAATATTGTTCCAAATGCTGTATTAAATACTGTTCTAAATTCTGTTCTAAATTCTGTTCTAAATTCTGTTCTAAATACTGTTTTAAATACTGTTCTAAATACTGATCTAAATACTGATCTAAATACTGTTTTAAATACTCCTTTAAATCTTTATATAAACACTTTTCTAATCATTAAATTTTACTCATTAAATTAGTGCAACATTAATCGTTTCTGTACAATATTGGAAAACGCCAGACAGACACAGCAATGGTTAGTTCCGAACGAGTAATCAATTGCATTAAATCCAATTATACGAGAATAGAATAAACAGCGTGATAAATTAATCAATCTTTATTTATACCCTAAATATTAGGATTTTTAAGAGGACATTGTATAGAGTTTATTTTCTAAAAATAAATTTTATCATATGTTCTCCTCAAAGTGTAACATGTTAGAAATTTTTCACCGGAAACCAAATATATCCGTATATTAACTTCGTATAAATATATCCGTATAAAGCAATCTTTCTAAAACTTTAATTTTAACTTTCTCATATAATCACATATAAGAAAGTATTATTTAATTATAAGCTTCTTCTTCAAATCTAAAGAAAATTAAATATTTCCATATATAAAAACATCAATTACTGAATAATTTGAGAATCCAAATTTAAAAAATTAACTGATTACTTACAGAATTAAGAATTCTTTTTCGCAAAAAATTAAATTATTTAGAAAAATTTTAATACAAAAATAATTCAATTATTTTTATAGACAGTAAAATTGACCGCAGAAATTTAATTATACTCAAAACAATTTTAATTAAATTTCATGAAAAATCCAATTATTTAAAAAAATTTTCAATTATTTTTTTCATAAAATTTTTCATAAGATTGTATTGTAATTAATTGAATTTATGCAAAGATTTTACTATATAGTTATAAAAATAATTGAATTTTTCAAAGGATTTGTTAAAATTTTAGAAAATAATTGAACTCCTTCAAAAAAATTTATAAAAAAGTTAAGAAAAATTGAATTCTTTCGTGAAATTGAAAAATTTGCAGAATTTATTAAATATTAATTATTTGCAAAGATTTTACTATAAAAAAAGGAATTGAATTGATTCGAAAGATTTATTAAAATTTTAGAAAACAATTAATTCCTTTGGAAAATTTTATAAAGAAATGGAGAAAAATTTACGAAATTTATAAAATATAATTGCAGTGTTTGCTATTTTTTATAAAGATATTTTTATTTTAAAAAATTGAATTCTTTCGTGAAATTAAAAAATTTACACTGCTTCTAATTGTAATTAAATTGTTTCCAAGGATTTATTAAAACTAAAAAAAGAATTTAAAGTCTTTCGACAAAATTCTTAAAAAAAATTAAGAAAAATTAAATTCTCTCGAGAAAATTAAATTTTTTTTCCAATTTTAGAAAATAATTGCATTCTTTCGTGAAGTTTTATTAAAATTTTGCTTAAAAATAATTGAATTTCTGCAACAATTTTACTATTTATAAAAATAATTGAATTTTTATTAATAATTTTATTAAAATTTTTGAAATTTTGTCATTTTTATAATAATTTTTAATAAAATTCTTGATAAGAATCAAGTTATTTTCAAAAATTTTAATAAACATTCTTTTGAATAATTTAATTATTTTTATAAACAGTTAGAATTCTTCACTGGAATTCGATTATTTTAAAACCATTCTAATAACATTTCACTAAACAATTCAATCTTTTAAAAAAATTTTTTAATAAAAATATAAATAAAAACCTTGTAAATTGCGGAGCTATTCCCTTATTAATAATGTAACACACCCATAATAATTCTACCCAAACAGGAAAAGAGAGCAAACTCAAGGCGGATTTATCCTAAAGCCTCTAGTTAAAGTCTCTTAACTAAAGTTTGAATCCTATTCGCACAAATATGTAAATATATTGTTTGCGGAATAGCAAATTTTAATACAAGAAAAAATACATTTCAAAAATTCAACTGCAGACGTGCGTCTAATCCTACCCATCTCATAAGCTATAATCTTTTCAAAAAAAAAAGAAAATTCAACAATCAGTTTAAAATTTTTTTTTCAAATTTTACATTATACAATTGTGTAAAGAAAAAGAAAAATTTTAAGCTTATTTCGACTAAAGAATGATGAACAAAAAAAACATATCTTGATAATTTACATAGAGAAACAGCTTGTTGTTTGTTTCCCCCCTTATTTTACACCTTGCGCGGTGTTGCCTTTTTATACATACAATATACGTTGTGGAAATAGTTTATTCTATTATTCAATTTTATTTTTCTTTGCTAACATTGTATATGTCATTCACGTAGCACTTGTTACGTTATTCGGAACTCTGACAGAGTTTCGACACTAAAAACGTGATACGTGTCGTCAAGTGTAACATGTTCTTCAAGAAACAGTTTTCCCGTAAACCTTCAACAAAGAAATTTGCGACTTTCAAATGAAACCGCATTCGCACCTGTAGTTCCTCTTTTCAAATTTTATACAAAGAAAAATTCACCAAATATATTTCTGCAAGTTATTTTCCCTTATTTTAAAGTTTTTGAAAAATTTAAAAAGAAACTATGATGACGATTCTGTCACTCAGTCGCCGGATGATTAAAAAATTTAAGTCAAGATTTGACGCCGAGCGATCCTCAACTTTAATTTTTAAGAAGAAATTATTTCTTTTGCAATAAGGAATTTTTGAATGTTTGTCAAATTGTAAATCTGTCAAATTGTAAATTTTTAAAATTATAAAACTGTAAATTTGTAAAATTATTGTACTTGCTAGTTTCCAAGAAGGTGATTTTTGGCGGCTCGAGAATTATCGAATCATCTGACTTTTTCTTGACTTTGCTGCCAATGAAAGTTGCGATGGCACTGTCAATTTGATGATCCGTCAAGGAAGATGAAAATATTTTCAAAGGATTCATTGGTATTGAATAAATGTCCTCACTATGGTAAACCACGGATGAATTTTCATTAATTGAAATTTTTTGGAACATCTTTTTCTACACTGATAAAATCATTTCAAAATTTAACTGTATCATCGCGTAGTTTTAGAGGAAAACTAAAAATAAGGCACACAGTTTGATCTATTGATACTCTGCTGCATTGAAACGCTTCACTAATTTCTAACAAATGAATAAATATATAGGTAAGTCCTCTATTGTCACCGACAGGATGAGTTTGATTATGTATCAACTTGAACTGATTTTGAAAATCGTCATCAGACTTCGTACTCGATAATTAATTCCAAAAAAAAAAAAAAATAGCAAAAAGTTTGCTTCAAGACAGAAAAAAGTTGTAAAAAAATAGCTATCCAAAAATTAAACTCAACGAATAAATTCTATTATAACTATTTAATTACATTCAAAAATGGAATAATTACAATAAATTCAAAATTCATTCATTGTTTTTCTCAAAATTTATATAAGTAAATTGAAATTCCAAATATTAGGGAAGATTTGAAGAGACTTTGACGTATTGAAAAATTTACGTCGTGTCCAATCAGGAAAAATGTAATGGTCTTTGGTTTAATCACATTGACAATAAATTTTACTGGTGTCGAAATGATTCTAGGTCAAGATAAGCGTTCTCCAGTCATTAAAAAAATACGACACATTCGAGGAGGAGAAAGAGCTATTAATGGAAAAACAGTTTCTTAGAAATTACTTCTCGATTGGCAAATCGTGACAATTGACAAAAAAAAATAAAGGAAAAAAATAAAAATTAAAAGCTAAAGAAAAAAATTAAAATTAAAAGATAAAGATAATAATAAAAATTAAAAAACTAAAGAAAGAAATTAAAATTAAAAAAACTAATGACAGGAATTAAAGTTAAAAAACTGGGAAACAATTTTCGCGTAATATATAGAAGTAAATGCCTTTCTCACACACATGAAAATATTTGCTCAAGTCTTCTTTACTCCCTATACATAAAGAGCAATAAATCTGTAATAAAATTGCATTCATAGTGAATGATTAATATAATAAAGGAAATGACGATATTTATTATTCTACTTACATCCAAGAGATAAGAATATAATTTTCCGAAAAGAATACATTCATGTGGTTTACGATCAAGATAGGCAAAGAATATGAATACCATCAAGCACTGAATGCTTTTCACAGTTTATGAACAAACATGATGCGGTTAATAGTTGTAATAATTTTCAGTGTTTTTGCATTAAGTTGCGGTGAGTAATTATTTACTACCCGGGAAATCTGGTGTTTTGATTGACAAAAAAAATTGTGAAATTTTAAAACCATTTTGTTTATAAAATTAGATATATTCTGTATAGACGAATAAGAATATTAAAAATCATTCTCACTAAATCTGAATTAGTAAAGTAAATTATTTACTATTTTACTAATTTGAATTAGTAACTGACTTTTTGCTTTTAAATTAGTAAAGTTTACTACTAAAATAGTAGAAATAACTATTTATTAGTAAACATTTTCTAATTCAAAAGAAAAAAGTCAGTTAGTGATTCAAATCAGTAAAAATTTCTACCAATTCAAATTTATTGAGGATTCTAAAAAAAATTTAAATTAAATTACAAAAAATACAGCTTCACCAATTGCACGAGTGGTTGGTGGGTCCAATGTACCAAAAGGAAAATATCCATATCAGGTTCATATTGACTACCTTGGATCTTTTGTTGGTGGCGGTAGTATTCTTAATGAACGGTATATCCTAACAGCCGCTCACTGTATTTATGGGTAAATATGTCAAAACTTTTTATAACCGAACTTACTTAATAAAAATTTAATAAATTTAATAACCAAAGGAATCATAGAATCTTCTTCCTTTCAAATTAGTGAATTATTTTCTAAAAAATACTAATGAGTTTAAACAATACTAGAAATTCTAAAAATACTAAAGAATCTGAAAATACTAGAGAATATAAAAATACTAGAGAATTTAGAAATACTAGACAGTATAATATTTAATTGTTCAAAGAATTCAATTATTTAAAAAGAAATTTTAATAAAATTCGCCGCAAGAATTCAATAATTTTCAAATGTATTATATTTCTTTGCAAAAGTCCAATTATGTTCAAAAATTTACAAAAATTCTCGTCAATTTTCAATTACTTTTATAAATAATAAAATTTTTCTCCGACATTCAAAAATAAAAAAAAAATTTCATAAATTCTTGTCAAAATTTCAATTATTTCTAACATATTTACAATTATCATCAAATTTCTCTAAAAATAAAATTATTCCTAAAAATTTTATTAAAATTTGTCAAGAGAATTCAATTATTTAAAAATTTTTATAATATTGTGCACAAACATTCAACCAAAAAATAAAAATGTCAAAAAATCATTGCAGAATTTAAATTATTTTTAATATAATTTTAATCCAATTTCTCAAAAAATGTAATTATTCTTTAGAATTTTATTAAAATTTGTCGAACGAGTTCTATTATTTTTGTTGATAAAGTTCTTTACCAGAATTGCATTTTAAAAATTAAATTATTCACTAAATTTTTTTTCTTTCTATTTAAATAATTGAATTCTTGTAGAATTTTCTGTGAATAATTGATTTTTAAAATGAATTTTAGTCAAAATTTTAGATAAATTTTGAAGTTTTTATTTCCTTACATATCATTAATTGAAGAATTTACGAAATATTAAAATTTCCTAAAATTAAATTAACTAATTTTATTAAGATTCGTTTTAAATAATTGAATTCTTTTCTGAAATTTTATTAAAACAGTAATCCTTGAAAATCATTGGATTTTGACAATTTTTTAAAATTAGTTAAATTTCTACGAAGAATTTTATTAAAATTATTTTGATAAGAATTTAATTTTTACAAAAGAATTGCACTAAAATTTTTGAAAATAATTTAATTCTTTGATGAATAAATGAAAAAAATAAAATAATTGAATTTCTGAAAAGTACCTGTTTTACTACTTTAAAAAATAATTGAATTTAATTCCTGTAATTGCAAAATTAGTCTAAGAAAAAGATATAATTAAAAAAAAATGAAAAATATTTCCCAATTTATTTTAGACGAAAAACAAAAGGTCACGTGATAGTGGCTGGTGTTTGTAATTTAACGGAAATTGGTAAAAAATATCTTGTCGATGAATTCATCGTTCATAAAGATTTTGACACGAAAAAGAAGATAAATGACATTGCACTAATTCGATTGAGGGTTGACATTAAATTCACTGATTCAGTAAAACCGATAGCTTTGCCCAATTTTGACGTTGATTATTACAATGGACATGCCGTACTTACTGGTTGGGGTCAACTAGCCGTGAGTATTAAAAAATTAAAATTAAATTAAATTTAATATTTAAATAAACAATAGTTTGAATCATTTTAATAATTAAAATTTTTTACATTTTAATATTTAAATTTTAAAGAATTTTAATATCTACACTTTTTTTTAATTTTAATATTTTTAAATTTCAATATTTATATTTCTTTAAATTGTACTATAAATTCTCTCTATTTTTACCTCATTCAACTCTAATTAAAAATCAGATAAAGAATTACTGTCGTGTCTCAAACTAAATTGAAAATAAATTGTCACAAATTTAGTTAAAATCTGTGCTTTATTAATTGACAAGAAACTTGTATATTAAAATAGAAGAAACGCTTCGAATATTATATTCGTAGTTTAAATGTGTCTTAAGGTAAAATTAAATAGTTTTATTATAAAATAGTATTCGATTAAGGAACAAGAGAACAATTGAATAATACATTTAAATTTGATATTCTTCTATATGAGAAATTTCGTTGCCTTCCTGGTAAATAATTCAAAAAAGAATCATTTTATAGTCTTTACTAGTGACAAAATTTGTAACAAAGACCTTTTTAAAACTATTTTTATAGAGTAATCGACCAGTTGCAAATATTTTACAAGAAATCGAATTGAGCGTTATTTCGTCTGATAAATGTCAGAAATATTTTAGTCAAACCATTGAGACGACACAAATTTGTACATTAACGTATGGAGGGAAAGGAGCTTGTAATGTGAGTTCTGTTAATTAACATAATTAATTAATAATTAATAATAATAATAATAATAATTTATTATATTGAATCAAAGTTATAATGTTTCATTAAAAACTTCAAATATTAAAAAAAAATTCAATAAATTTTTTTTTATAAATAAAATTTTTTGATTTTCATCAATTCATCTGAAGGGAGATTCTGGAGGACCACTTTCCTCGAATGGCACTCAAATTGGAATTGTCTCTTATGGAAAACCATGTGCTAAAGGCTATCCCGATGTTTATACAAAAGTTTACGGTCATCTTGATTGGATACAAAAAAATATGGTGAACATTTTGAAAAAAAATTAATATCAATTTTAAAATTGATGTAAAATTGATTGTAAAATTTAAATTTTTCTAACCAATATTTAAAAGTGAATATTTAATTTATAAACGTTTATAAAAATAAATTATAAAATAATTAACAATGTTGTAGACAATTTTTATAAATAACACAGGACCCTTTACAGTCACAAAAATTCAAATTATTTCTAAGTTTTCTTTAACTGAAATTCTTTTATAAATCTATGATTTTTAATAATTTCCGAACTAGTTATTGCAGAATATTCAAAATCATTTTTTTTACAATAAAATTATACAAAAATTCAAATATTCCGAAATTCTTTAATTGAAAAAAATAAAAAATCAAAATAATTCATTTAAAGTCGAATTCAAATAAATATTAAAAAAAAATTCATTCTTCATTTAATATTTATTTAATATTCAATTATAATTTATAACCTAAAAATTTAATTGAAATTAAATGAATTTTTATTAGAAAATTCTACTAGAATTCAATTATTTAAATGCAAACAAAATAGTTTAATAAATAATTGAATGTTTTTTTATGTTTAAATTTAAATTTAATTTAATTTGAATTTTTAAAATGTTGGTGATAAAATTTTTAAATAATTGATTTCTTTCGACAAATTATAATACTATTTTTAAGAATAATTACATTTTTTAAGGTTTTTTGGTTACGAATCTAATTAAGAAAAAAAGTTAAATTAAAAACAACGGAAATTGAGACTAAATGAGTTTAAAGAACTGAATAATTCGAATCGACCAATAATAAATACGAATTAAAACAATTTTTTTAAAACTCAATTAACTTAATTCAATTTTTATTGAATTTAAGTTGCCAATTGATTTTATATTCTCCCGCATATATGCTCTCGAAAGTCGTTTCCTAAATTGATATAGTTAAAAATTTAAAGAGAAATTTTTTTTCGTTTTTCTCCATTTAAAAGGAATGATAATAATTAATTGTATGACAATCACGCGATTTCACCGAATTAAATTGTTAAAATTAATTACTCTTTGGTTTCACTAGAGAGCAATTAGAGAAAAAAAAGTTGGAATTTAAAAAAAAAATAAAGACCAATGAGGGGATTTTAGATAACGTCAATTAATGTTTGTAACTGTTCCTAATGTCTAATTAAGTAATTATAATCACTAAATTAAATAGTACACGAACTTTTGTAATTTCTACTTCTTACTTTTTCTCGATTTTTTCACATTCGATCTCAATTGTCACTTTACGATTTTAAAATGTTTAAAATTTAAAACATTTTTTCCTAATAAAAATTTTACATTTTCCTTTTTTATTTTATTTTTTAATCACGTGGTTAAAAAATAAGGAAAATAATTAATACTTTGGTTTTCTAATTTACAAAATTAAAAAAAAATTCAAATTTCGAAAGATTATTTAAAACCTTTTGAAAACTTAATTATTTCAAAATATTTTAATATTTTTAAATATTAGTATAATTTATATTTTTGTTTCCTAATTTCCAAAATAGAAAAAAAAAAATTAAAAATTCAAATTTTCAAAGATGATTTAAAACCTTCTGAAAAATTTAATTTTTTCAGATGTTAATATTTTTAATATTAGTATAATTTGTAAATTATGAATTTATGTTTTGTAATTTAGTAAAATTAAACTCTTCTTGATAAGAGGGGAAAATATGAATATTTAACTTACGATTGAAGAATTTTGGAGCCTGCGTTTCTTTCCCTCGACGTAGTAAGCATTGTGGGATATAGAAGTCCAATGTTTCAAAGGCAATGAATTCTGAAAAAAAATAAGAAAAAAATATTCATTTTTAATGTCTCATAGGAGACACATACGTGGTTTGAATTTGACGTATACACTCTACATGTCAGAGGGGGACGTTTGCTTTGAGAAACGAGACAATTCGATGCGGAATTGCATTGAATTTCACTTCTCTGTTATATGAACATATAGTCACATTTCCACTGCCACATATCAATTTATTGTCGATTTTTACCCATTGTAACTGATTTTTCAAAAAAAAAGTAAAAACCATGTAACATATTTGTAAAAATGGACAAAATTAAAAAAAGGTTCCGAAAAAAATTTTTTTTAGGTTATGTTCTCAATCTCTGAAATGTAAATAAACAAAAACGAAAAATTATTAATATTAGCAAACCGAAGTTTAAGTTTTCTTTCGTGAAAACTGATTCTTTACAAAACTAAACAAATTAAAAAAATTACTATTTTAAAGAGAAATTTTTTATTAAGGTAAAAATGACCCAAACATAACCTTAAAGTTCTATACATCTTAAGTACCTTTCTTCAGTTTCTGCTAATTGATAAATTGAACATAAAACTTAATTAACATACAATAATTCGATTAATAGAAATTTTTTTCAAATAGTTTAATGAAGATTTCTCTTAAAATCGACATTCGATTTTGTAATTAACGTCAACACTATCGATTAATAAGTTTCAAGTGTGATTTGTCTACTTTCTCAATAATAGAAAATTTTTACGATAGTTCTTAGTATTTTTTCTTCAGTATAATTAAATTTTGAGAATATTGTCTCGATAAAAAACAAAATTTGCTGTACAATTTTACACACAAACATGAAAAAAAAATGATAAACACATTGAGTATCAGGGGAATTAAGAAAATGTTGTGCAAGCAAGTTCTTTGATCCGGATCCTCAAATGTTTCATTGCCATATAATGCCTGTGAGAGTCAGGTGAAAGTATTTCACATAAATTGTTCGAAAGATATCTTTCTCCTTCTATAGATTTTCTAACCTTGATCACTTAATTCGTAAATATCGATTTGAGAAGAGAATAATAATTATATTATCAGAGTTCTTTTCAAAATTCTTCCAAAATTGTTGTATTTTTTTATATATTTAAGAAATTTTTGTTTTTCTTTAAGGAAAGCAGATTATTAGTAACTATTATGTGGTAAATGTAATAAATAATTATTTATTAACGGAAAAGAAAATTTTCTTTTTTGAAGAAATTAATGTATCGTAAATAAATGAACGACTTAAAAAATTAAGAATTCTTACACAAATATACGAAAATTTTATTTGATTTAAAAAAATAAAAACCGATAAGTGGAGGTCAATACTTATCAGTTCAACGTACACCTAATCAAAAAGGATTCAGAATACAATCGCAAACTTCATTACTAAATATATGTATAGCGTACAATCTCGGAAAATTAATTACTAATATTGACAATTAAAATAGATTTTCTTCACATACACACATAGGCGATGAATATTTGAACAAACCTAATTTCCCCGTCTCATATCTCAAATATGAGATTTACGATTTTTAAAATAATACCTAATTAGAAAAAAAGCTTCGCTTCAATTTGTAAATCTAATTTAATTACTATCTTCGTTCGTTTAGAGGAACGAAGATAATATAAATATGTAACTTCATATAATATACTTATATGCACAGGTTAAAGGCCAATTTAAAAAAATAACCGATTTCAACTAAATAATCAGCTAATTTATTCAACAAACTTTGACCCCTGTATATCTAATAATCTTTCATTAACTTTAATAATTTATCAAAAAATTTGTTTTAAAAAATTGCACTTTTCAAATATAAATTTTATTTTGCTAACGGAAAGACTTTTTTCAATGTATTATGTTGTTCATACAATGTTAACATTAGAATTGATTGAAGAATTTTAACTTCAACACCGAAAAGATACCTTAATGTAAAATCAGATAAAAATCAGAAACATATACATACTTTTGTAAGTTTTATAAATTTTATTTTTTAATTGCCAATTTTTATCTCATTTCTCTTTTAGTTTCTAAAAAACTTTTTTTTTAACATAGAAAAGAAGAAAAACCAAAAGAGTAGAATTGAGATTAAGTTCCGTACTCTCTAGAATTAGTTAACAAATGTTTACTATAATTTAAATTTAAGAAGAATTCGAGAAAGAATTTACTAAATATTGAATTAAAAAAAAAATTCTTCAATTGACATTAAAGAACAAAAAAGAAAAGTGAAGATTAATTTTCTTCAATTCACAGTGCCGCTTTAATGATGAAAAGAAAGACGAAATTTTTGAAAGGAACATTACAATGGGTGAACAGGGAGCACAAATTGTGGAAAATTGCTTTGCATAATTTAGCAACATCGTCTGCGTAAATACACACACTTTTTTTTGATATATAAATATTAAAAAAAAAGAGAATGGAAAACTTAAATAATAATGCTACTCAAATGAAAACGTAATCTACTTTTTTTTGTTTAATAATATTTTCTATTTACTGAGAAGCAAAATTATAGTGTCTAAAATCGGTTTATTAACATCTAAAATGGCGGACATTTCTCGGAAATCCGAATAGGAATTTTTAAATACGAGACCACAAATCTTTATTGTTTAAAAATTGTCAGGATCGCTTATTACGAATTCAAAAACAGTTTTTAAAAAATCAAAATGGCGGAACTAAGATGGCGGATGGGAAAAATTAAATTCTGTTGAATTTTCTTGAAAATTCTTGCTTCGGGGGGTTTTCAGGGTCGCTGATTACGAATTTGAAGGTAAATTTTCAAAATTAAAAATGGCGAATGAAAAAAATGTGTGTGAGAAAGAATGAGCTGTGAAACAGAGAAAATTGCATTTATTTGAAATAACAAAAAAAAATACCCACTTGTCATTTCAATGCGATGAAAAATTTCCAAAAAAATATCGAAGGAGAGGAAAATTGGTGGAAGAGTGAAAGAAAATTCTTTGCAATTCCATATATATATATATATATATATAAATATAAATCACATACAGAGTTCGTGGAACAGCTTGAAATTTTGAAGATGCGCACTTATTGAATGGAGAGAGCGCGTCAGAAAATTTCTGAGTGGCCCCTTTACAATCTCATCTCATTCAATTTACTCGAATTTTCAACAATAAGAATACTTGTAAATACAATATATTTGAATTCCACAAGAAATCCTTTTTTCTACCATTTTCAACCCAAAAACAATGCTTTTTTTTAAATAAGAAAATGCTTAAAAAATAGTAAAAACCATTTTTTTCATTCGGCAAATTTTTTTTTTTTGTAACAAAAACATTTTTTCTACGAAATTGCGAATGGATTTTAAAATCTAGTAATTTTTAAAAGAAATAAAAATCTAAAATCGGCCAGATAATTTTCATATCATTGCAATGAGCACAGTTTTCAAAAAATGCAACTTTTTTCGCACTTAATTTTAAAAATTGTATCTTTTTCGACTTATTTTCAAAAATTACAACTTTTTCGAATATTCTACGAAACATAGCAACAAAGTATCACAATTTTAGTGTGGTATTTTAGTTTTATTTATTAACTTTTTATTTAACAATTTCTAAAATCTGCAAAAAATAATTTTATTAGGATAATGCATAAAATTTATTAAAATTGTCTACTTTTTCTCACAACAACAATTTTTTTAAAATCAAATTATTTTTTTGTTAACCTTTCGAGTTATTATTAATATTTTTTCATCTTTGTCAATCGTAAGATTCTTATTAAATTAACGAAAAAATTTTTTTTAAATTCTTATTCCAAATTTTCATTATAACTCTAGTTTTGTTTTAAAATTCCATTAACTTTTTTTTAAAACGTGGTAAATTTTGAAAAAAAAATTGAGTAAAATTAACTTGTGTCTTGGAATTTGAAATGTCCTTCGAATGCAGTAAAATTTATAATATTAAAAATTATCATTCCCAGAATTACTTTTTCTATCTTCGAAGACAATTTTTTTTGTCAGAAATATTAGAAAAATTTACTTTGTAAAATAGTAACTAAAGTTTACTGAAATATAGTTTTGTTAATAGCTATAATTGTAATGTTTGAGGAGAATTTTAATAATTTTTATATAAAAGAATTACATTGAAAATTAGTAAATTAATTCGGCCATTAAAATCATGATTTTTAAGTTTTAAGTTTAACTGATTCAAATTAAGAGAGTAGTTGTAAATTCACTAAAACATCTCAAATCATAAAGATTCACTCCTTATTTTTAAGAAGAACACAGAAAAATCGTCAAAATTTTGCAAGTCAGCAAAATTTTTAGTTAATTCAGTTAATTAAGTCTTCAGTTACGAATTTTCTCAAACAGAAAACAAAGGCAGATGATAAAGTTTAGAAAATAGAAAGACGCATTCATTCAGTCAAAAATGGTGTGTGAGCGAGAATGAGAGAAATAATTTCACGCAAACAAATCGGGTATAGGTATATATATATAGAAGAGAGAAGAGAAGAGAGAAAAGTGTGACCGAGAGGGAATAGTAAAGTCAAGTCAGAGACCTACATACACACTCTGTGGGGGCCAATGAGACGGCGCAATGTGGCATACCATCAACCGTCCTTGTCCCTCTTCATGATATCTTTCTCCCACAACGATAGCTTCACTTGTGTATCGGGTTCTCTGGATCCCTCAGTCGTTGCCGGCATACCGTCACCGTTGTGTGTTTCAAAAAGACTAGAAAAAAAAATAAAAATAATGTCTCCATCCCATTTAGTTTGTGCAACAAGCATTGCACTTGTGACGTGGTGTTGCGTTTTCATCAGTCTTGTTCAAGCTCAAAGAGAACTTAAAGTGGAAACAATTTACAAACCCGAAGTTTGTGATGTTAAATCACAAATTGGTAAAGAGCTGACCATGCACTACACGGGAACGCTTGAAGATGGTACCAAGTTTGATTCAAGGTCAGAACAAAACATATTTTCACTCCCCCAAAAGTTTTCTATTTCTTCTTCTTCCTTTACTCGAACCATGTGCTTAAAAAACAAACTCCAACTTCTTGTTTCCAAAAAGACTCCAAACATTCTCCCAAAGCACTTTTTAATCAACGCAAATAAAACTATTCATAGAAACTATAAAACAATTCACAAATTTTAAATCTACTTCAATTCCATACCGTACTCGAAACTATCAATAATTTCCAAATAGAATTTTTCATTGTCATAACAAAAATCCGGTTTTAATGTCCAAACTAACTTTTCCCGCCGATCAACTGAGAGAAAGCAAATCGAAATATTCGCAATACTTTCGATTGGCATTTTGTCCCAAACCTGATATTTGCAGAAAGATTGGATGGCAAAAAAATTTCACATTCTGTCTAAACTTTTTAGTGTAAGATTGAAAGTTTTTCAAACAATTAATTTGGAAGTTGAACAGTAAGATTCGAAAGGTTTACATATTAAATCAAGTGTTTTGCTCAGAATAAACGTGGCTTCTGATGGCATTCACAGATTACGTGCAGCATCTGCTTCTTCAGATGAACTACGTGTCACTTCTTCGGTTGTCTCACATGCACAGTGTTCTTAGAATGACGTGGTTCAAACTTTGTAATTGTACGATAACAACAAGCATACCAATGAATGCTAAGTTAACAACAATCATACCAAAAAATGCTACGTTAACAACAACCATACCAATAAATGCTACGTTCACAATAATCATACCAATAAATGTTTGTTGTTTAATTAATGATATGCTACCAATAAATGCCAAATTAACAAAAATTAATGATATGCTATAAATGCTACGTTAACAAAAATTAATGATACGCTACAAATAAATGCTACATCACCAAAAATTAATGATATGCTACCAATAAATGCCAAATTAACAAAAATTAACGATACGCTACCAATTGATTTACTTTAACAGATTCTTCAAAAGCTTTCTTCAAACATACCCGCTCGACTCTATCGTTAAGATAAGATTTCTAAAAATGAAAAACAACTCTTGAAAAGATATCGACAAAAAATCGAGAAAGATACCTTACCTACACTTTCGCCACTTCTAATTCCTTTAGGAGCTTTTTCTTCTGCCAATTTCTCCAAAACTTGTTCAATTTAAAGTTTCGCAAAGTATAAAAGAGACTATATCTTTTTCAGCAGCATTACGTCACTCTCTTTCAAAAAGTCCGACTCTTGAAAAAAAAAAGAAAAAAAAAATGTCCCATTGCAAATGAAGTGAATCTTATTTTTGAATTCTAATTTCCTAAAGATTTAATCACAAACATATTTTTGATTTTTTTTTCGAAACATATTTTTATTTGCCTGGCTCTAATTTTATTAATGAAAAGGATTATATATATATAGGTAAAAGAAATATTCTTCACGAAACCATCTTGGTTTTTGAATTATTTGCCCAATTTTTGGTGCAAATCTACACATGTATTAAAGTAGAGAAACGTGCCTTGCAAAGTAACATGCCTCAACGAGAGAGAATGAGAGAGAGAGAGAGAGAGAGAGCAGCGGTTTGAATTGGTACGTCTGCAAATTGCGATGGTTTGCGAAGTAAACTTGGTAAATTGATAGCCTTTACGTGCACGTATTTTACATGGTTATACAGTTTATGTGCTTAGTGTTACTATTCTTAATAGGCATTTTTTGTTGTACCCATTAATTATTTATTAATTTTAGGGTAAGCGAGACAAGTGAAAGAATTGATAACAGTGACTGGGAAAATTACATAGAACTGCAAAATGCGACTAATTTTTATGTTTGATATCCGAGTACTTGACAATTTGTCTTTGTGCTCTAAACAATGGGTTTGAAAATTGCCCCCAAAGCGTCTGGATTTTAAAAAAAGTGGAGGGTAAAAAAACACTAAAAAAACGTGCGCTAGAGACTGCAAGAGGTCTAAAATTATAATTTAGAACGTGCTCTTCAAGAACCATGTGACTGAGACCAAAAAAATAGACAATTTTGAAAAAAGGGGGGGCAAAGACCAAAAAATGAATTTTTTCCTTATTTTCAATATGGTAGTCCTTTCCAAAGTTTTTTCGTCTTCTGATTACGATCCCGGCTTTCAAAATTCCTTAGCACGTCAAGATTTTGAGAAAAGTGGGAGTAAACCCCCTTAAAATCGTTCTTTTTTAGTTTCAAGATATATTTTCTACTAAACTAGTCTTCCAAACGATCTGAAACTAATTCTGACAACGTACATTGAGACTAGAAAAATAGTGGTTTTTTAAAAAAAAAGAGGTAACTTTTCCCTTATTTAATTTTTCGCAAAAAAAACAAACAATTGATGAAATACCATTCATCATCGTCAAAGTTGAATATAATTTTCCAAATGTATAACTTAGTGTTCTCCGAAAGTTGGTACTCATCAGAATAATGAATTCATCACCCTTATAATTGTAAAATCAATTTTAATTACGAAAATTCTTGGAGCAGTAAACAATTAATCTGCATTTCAAAAATAAACGTGAATTAATTATGAAATGCAAATCTGAGAATATAAGTAAAGTAGCACGAAATTAATTCATGCAATAAATTTCATTCGAATTCAAGTCAGCTTTCAAATAACCACAAGGAAAGATATAAATTGCAAGTGCGAAAGTGATTTCCTAATCGCGATTGCCTCTTTAAATTATCAACAGTTTATACTTTGTGTAACAAATATCAGCTTTCTAATTTGAAATTTTTTTTAATTAATTAAATTCTTTTAATTATTATAAACAATATTCAACGAAAACATTAAAATTTTTCGAAGAGCGTTGACTCTATAAGATTCAAGATTTTTAAAACATTTTAACATTTTTCATTAATTCAAAATTAATATTACTTCTTCAAGAATAAGGAATGAATTTTGAAGGAAAAAAAAATTTGACGAAACCGGTTTACAATAAAACCGGATCGTATATTTATATGATGTGTACTTTAAAAAAGAAATAAAATTTAAATGCTAAACAACTGAATTCGTAAATTTTTTTCTTTTTTTTTTTTTGGGGCGAGAATTTTATATTTTATTTGTCGTGCCGCATTCCATTTTATATACTGCAAAATAAAATTGCCAAGTTTTATTCTAATAAATTGGAAATATTTTCTGTTCGATAATAAAAGGAGAAATATTTTATGAAGATTCCATATATATACATATTACACACTTGGACTTGATAAAGTTGAGGAGAATTTTCATAATAAAATATTTTGTTTTAAAATTTTTATTTCTTTTCTTTAGTCTTCAATATTTTTTTTTTTTATTGACCCTAAACTTTTAAGTGAAGGTCATTGCTGAAGGATTGGACAACCGCACACGGTTAACAACTCAACCTATAATTGGTTCACATCCGTTATAAGAACCGTTAATTGCAATGTCCGTAAACTCGTCTCTCTCTCTCTCTCTCTGAAAGAAAAGAGAGTTCACTCCAGAAACAAACTCTTCAATAAATGTTGTCGAGAAATGTCTTCTCCTTAATCGATATAATTAAAGGGACTGTCAGAAAAAGGGATGGGGGAAGTTTCACTTTTAAAAAAAATAGAAAAGAAAAGAAAGAAAATCCTAAAAATCCTTTTAAGATTTTTCTGTTTGGAAGGAAATTTATTGGATTAATATAAAGATGGATTGGGTTTTACTCTAGTTAGACATTGGATATTATGACCTTTCTTTATTTTTTCGACTGTTTTTAACAAAAATTCTCATTTTTTCGACATATTTTCAAAAATTGGGACTTTTTCGATTTTATTTTCAAACTCTTATTCGAATGTTCTTCTAAATATTATTATTTCAATAAAATACCAAATTTTTAGTATAAACACAAGATATTTCGATTTTTATAGCATCAAAAATAATTATAGCAATTTTTCGAAAATTATATTTTTGCACGATTTTTCTAAATACAAATTCAAATTTTTAAGTTAAACAGATTTTTGAAAATTGAAATTTACTAAAATTTTATTGAAAATAATTGTTCGTTTCAAGTATTTTATTAAAATTTTTGAAAATCTAGTGTCGAAGAATTATACTTGCGAATTTTGAAAATAATTTATTTCTTCCAAGAATAATTATAATTTTTGAAAATCAAGTTTTGAAGAAAATTTTAATTGCGAAATTTGAAAATAATTGATTTTGTTTCAAATATAATTTAATAAAATTTACTTCAATTTGATTTTTGAAAATCAACTTTGAAAGAATTTTAATTGGCGAATTTTGAAAATAATTGTTTTTGTTTCAAGTGTATTATTAGAATTTTCGAAAATTTACATTTTGAAAAATTTTCATTGTAAATCTAGAAAATAATCGAATTCTCCGAAAATTTAATTAATATCCGAAAATTTTAAATATACACAAAAAATAATAACATTACAAGTTTTTTCTATTATTTTTTAATATTTTGGTAGAAAAAATCATGTTTAATTATTATTAATTATTCAAAATTTCTTTTTGTTGAAATTTATAAGTGAAAATTAAGTGAAATTAGCTTCTAAAAAATTATATTAAAATATTTCCACACTTTAATTATTTTTAAAATTCAATTATTTTCAATATTTTCAATTATACATTTCCGTAAATTCAAGTTCGTACAAAAAATAATAATATTACATTTTTTACGTTTTTTAAAAATATTTTGAAGAAGAAAATCATTTTCAAATAATTTTTTTAATAAAAATTCACCAAAAAATGAATTTATTTTTAAATTATTTAAATCTAAATTTGATATATTTTTATAATATAATTTTAATAAAATTCTCTTAAAATTTGGCTAATTTTTAATTTTTTTTTATTGTTTAATTTTTTTATTATTCTATATGTAGGTCACACTTGTGTTGCGTAAAAAATCTGCTTCTAAAGCTTATTTTCGTTTCTTGTGTTTTTCACGTCTTTGATATTAATTTTTTTCAGTTTTAGCATTAACGTGTTGTGTTCAGAAAGTCATAAACTTAAAAACAGCAAAGAATAAAAAAAATTAAAGTTTGTCTTTTTCTCCACATATATTCAGTACTTTACGGAAAAAATAATATTTTATTCAAATAATGGATCACTTGTCTATTATCATTAAATAAAAAAATATTAACAATAAACAGTTCTGAATTTTCCCAGAATTTTTCATGAAAAAATTTTGTCATTCCTTTAAAATTATTTTTCAACAATAAACAATTTTTATTTGAGTCAATTAAATGGTATTTGAATTAATAACTTTATTATTCGGGGCCAATAGAAATTTGATGCATTTAATTGACTCAAATAAAAATTGTTTGATTCAGGAAAATATTTAATTCAGTGAAATTTTTTTATTTTAATTAATTTTAATTTTTAATTATAATTTTTAATTTTAATTTTCAATTTTTATTTTTAATTCTAATTTTTAATTTTAATTTTTAATTCTAATTTTTAATTTTAATGTTTAATTTTAATTCTTAATTCTTAATTTTAATTTCAATTGATTAACAACTAATCGTTAATTTGAACCAAATAATTTTTTTCAGTCTGGACAGAAATTAAGGGAGAAAAGAAAGTTAGAAAATTTATTTCGATTTCTTTCCTCTCTTTTTTTTGAGCCGATGGTTTTTTTTTCTAAACAATAGGATTTTACGATGTCTGCAGCTTTAACGGAATTTCTTCTTTAAAAATGATTTTGGTTCTCTCACGTGTACTTCTCGATGAAAATGCGCACGCATGTTTTATGTGTAACATGTTTTATATGCTTCTCATGAGTTGTAAGAATCTGGGAAGGAGTGCATTAAAATTTTACTAGGTTTTGCCAGAATGTTCGCAGTAAAGAAGAAAAAAAAAAAAAAAAAAAAGAACCGGAAAGAAAGGATGCAACCAGCTATGTCGAGATATACAATGATGTAAAACTTCGACGCTACAAAATTCCCCTTGAAGCATAGAGAGTCGAGCAAGAACTTCTGCCAAATGGAGTCAACATTTTCGCTCACAAATGGCACTACTATTTCTCTTTTGCAAAGCTTTTCCTTCCTTGTACCATCCACTAGGCAAAAAAAAGTGCAGAAATATATTATTAAAGCATTAGTTCAACTTTTGACTTTTCAAGTTTATGGAAAATTAAAGGAAGAAGAGTGGTACACTACTTTTTTTATAGGTTATGTTTACGTATCGATATATCGAGATTTGTCGATTAGTATCGCTACCTGATTGGTTGATAGACTGTTCGGTGAATGAATCAAAAGTTAATGCATCTAATTTCAAACTCAGATGAAATTCATCACTTGAAAACTTGATTTATTAATTGAAAATCGACAAAGTGAAATATTAATTTATTAGCTATTAATACCATCGGTATAATTATCCTGAAGGTATTACCGACCAAACTTAATGGGAAATTAATTTTAAATGAATTACCAGCTGGTGTCGAAATTCACTATGTCGCGCGATTAAGAATTCGAGAATATTACCGGATAATATCATCTTAGAAAGTGGAAATCTCTCTCTCTCTCCCTGAATATTATGCCTGAAAGGTTGTTAGGGTTTCTATGAACTCATGAGAGAGAAGTTCTCGGCTAGAAACTCGCCGAGTTTATTTCTCCTGAGGGCGATAATGACAAAGGCAAGGAACGATAACAGGTTATCGAGGAAAGGAAACACAACGCTCATCTGTGTCCTCTACTATATGCTTTCAAGAGTATCTGAAACGTTAACGCTATCGTTTGTTGAAATATACCACCACACATCTCATCTCTAACTATATATAGAGAGAACTTTAACTGTTCATTGATCCTAAATTTCTCCACACATCTATATATATATATATACATATTGTGATATAAACCCTATGAGAAATTGTTCACGAGAGAGAGAGAGGAAATCCTCACTATAACATCTTGACGGGACTAGGTGGCTAATTGAATTTTCAAATCTGCACCAGATGACTAGGAATTAATTGTGCAAAATTGATTGTATTGATCGATCCATCTCCTTCTGATATCTGATTTATTCAGTGCTGTGTCTACACTCATGTCAATTTAGGTACCAAAAAGAGATTCCATACGAAACTGTTAAGATGAATCATATAAAACAAAATTAAAG
Source organism: Leptopilina myrica (nomen nudum) (assembly GCA_032872475.1). Taxonomy (NCBI): domain Eukaryota; kingdom Metazoa; phylum Arthropoda; class Insecta; order Hymenoptera; family Figitidae; genus Leptopilina; species Leptopilina myrica (nomen nudum). Next base: position 46,847,725 of record CM065461.1, on the reverse strand, counting down.
ATATCCAAATTTTTCATTCCTGGCAAAAATGTTTTTCAATCTTTCCACCGAAAAGCTTTTTCACTCTTTTTCTAAAAAATGTCAAAGTAATCCCGAAATGAATCAAAATCATCATAAAATTAAGATCAAATAATGATTTGATCCACTTTTTGAGATCAATTCGTTGCAATTTGATACTTTTTAGGTAACAGTGTTCATTTTTGTCGCCTTTTCGGTTATTATTTAAATATTTTTATACGCGGTGCTACCTAATGATTAAAAACACAAATCTTCAAACTTCAATTAACAAATCTTAAAACTTTTCTTATTTATTTTTCGAAAAATTGAAACTAACCAAAGAAAATTTCATCAGATTTTGAATACAATTTTTTCTAAAATATGATAAATGAAACTAAATTTCATAAACAGTTTTAAAGAAATAAATTAATATTGTTGTGTTTGAATCTGTTCGCAGTTTGAAGAATAGTTTTTATCCGCTTCTAAACTTTCTGAATATTTTTTTCAATGTTTTTAATTTTAAAATTGATGCACTAAAACTTACTAAATTCTTGCAAAGTTTTGATCAAGACATTTAAGAATAATTCTAATCATTTGAAGGATTTAATCATAAGATTTTTTATATCAAAATTATTTCGAGAAAAATCATTTAAAAATTGTATTGCAAATAATCGAATTCTTACAAAAACTATTATTATTTGTAAAAAGAATCAAACTTTTCCAAAGAATGTTATTAAAATTATTGGAAATAATTTTATTCTTAACCAAGAATTCTATTGAAAACACTTTTGAAATTTTGAAATTTTTCGTGAAATGTTATTAAAATGGTTTTAAAATAATCAAATTCCTGCGATGAATTTTACTATTTAGAAAAATAATTGAATTCTTCAAAAGAGTGTTTCATTTAGATTTTAGGAAATAACTTAATTTTTATCAAGAATTTTCTTCAAAATTACTGTGGTAATTAAAAAGTTTCAAAAATTTTATTAAAATTCTTCACAAAAATTCAAATATTTACATAAATAATAACAGTCTTCGGAAAAATTTTAATTATTTTTTAGCAAAATTTAATTGAAATTTTACAAACGAATACAATTATTTTCTAAAATTTTAATAATTGCTTCGAAACAATTAAATTACAATATTATAAATAGTAAAATCTATACAAAACTTCAATTATATTCAATAAATTTTCCAAAGAATGTTATTAAAATTATTGAAAATAATTTAATTTTTTACCAAGAATTTTTTTTTAATTTTGAAATAATTTAACTTTTTATAAAATGTGATTAAAATGGTTTTTAAAATAATCGAATTCCTTCGGTGAATTTTACTATTTATAAAAATAATTGAATTATTCAAAAAAATGTTTTGTTAAAATTTTTGAAAATAACTTAATTCTTATCAAGAATTTTATTAAAAATTATTATGCAAATCACCAAATTAAAAAAAATTTAATAAAATTCTTCACAAAAATTCAATTATTTTGTAGCAAAATTTTAATAAAATTTCACAAACGAATACAATTATATTATAAAAATTTAATAAATCCTACGAAACAATTAAATTACTATTTTCATAGTAAAATCTTTGCAAAATTTCAATTATATTCAACAAATTACGTCTTTTTTTTAAAGAATTCAATTTTTTCCAAATTTGTTATAAAATTCGGATTTAATGACCCTAACTTTTTAAAAATTTCCCCATTTTCAGTCCAAAGACAGCAAAAAAATAATTACAATCAATAATAAATTATTAGAAAAATTTATTTTTTATCACCCACATCTCTTTTTGTAGAAAAAAATTAAAATTCCTCGTTAAATACAAAATCCGATCGTAATTTAAGATTAGATAACTAAGTTTTGTTTCTACCCCTGAGTAAATATGCAAAAGAAAATCAATATATAATGTAAAATAATAATTTTCATTTACAAAAAAAAGAAAACTTGGCTGAACGATTAAAAATTATTACACGAATGGAAATTGAAACCTCGAACTATGCTCTCCTCTTAACGATGAAGTAATAACAGGAAAAGATTGTTATTGCACCTGAAACGAGTTTTTTTACATACACATCTAGTGATAAATTCTAATAATAGAAGAGCTAAAAAAAAGAGCAATGTATAGATAATAAAAATTATAAAATAGTACAAGGCAAATAAAAACACTGAAAAATTGTTATCTGTTTGGAAAACTAATGAAACGATTATATGACGATGCATATATTTCTTTTTTATCACTAGAAAAAAAAAGTTAAAACAAATTAAACTTTATCGAACATTTTCAGACTTAAGTTATCCTTCTTTTGCAGTTTTTTTTAACATTCGAAATTTAAATTAAAAAAATGAAAACTAAATTAAAACAAATTTTTTTTAATTTGTAAACATTGGAAACAAAAACTAATTTTTTGAAATTTTTGTTTAAAATATTTTTAAATAACAGATTAACTTGCTTTTTTTTGAATTTTCGAAACTTGCAATGAAATGACGATTTTCTAAAGTAAAGCAGATTTAAATGTAGAGTAGATTGCGAGGGAAACATTAGGGAAGAGTAAGAGTAACAGTGAGGGAGAGAGAGAGAGAGAATGAGAAATAGGTACGTGGGTGAAAACAGATGGTGGAAGAGTTGAGGAGCCAGTAATGCTGTTTCCTCTGGAACTAAATCCCGATCGAATTCCTAAGCAACTGACAAAGTTCTACTCTCGTGAAACGGAACCTGACATTATAGAATATTCCTATTTGCATGATCAAAGCTTTGTGCAGTTTAAATTCATGCCACAATCACCTTTCAACTAATCTTCAAATGCAAAAAAATTTTCACGTCACACTTGCATAATAAAACTTCTTTCCTATTTGTCTCCTAATTTAATTTTTTTAAATTTTAATTCACTTTTAATTTTTATTTTAATTAATTTTTAATTTTTATTTCAATTCATTTTAAATTTTTCTTGGATTAATTCATCTTTAATTACAATTTTTTGAAATAAAAAAGCACGTTTTTCAAAGTTTTCAAAATTTTTTCAAAGCACGTTTTCACTTTTTTCAAAGTCTTGACGTGCTAATCAATTTTGAAACTCGGGATCGTACTCAGAGCTAGAAGAAACATTGGAAAAGACTACCATGTCGAAAATAGAAAAAAAAAATATTTTTTGAATCTTTACCCCCACTTTTCTCAAAAATTTTTTTTGGTCTATTGCTTCTACTAGCAAATCATACGAGACAACACAAACTGTTAGGTTCAAGTTCTTGAAAATAAAAACAAAATTCTTGCCCTCAGCTTTATTTTGAATCTTTTCGTTCAAATTAAAATTCGAAAAATATGCTTTATTTTCAAAATAGGCCAAAACTACGACCTGGTTTTTTTGGTCCTTTTGGAATTTGATTTTGAGCGCGAAATTTTGAAAACCCATATGTAAAATAAATTAAACACAAAATAGATTTAGAATAAAATGAAAAGGACAGAAAAATACGAAACCACAATTTCGGAAAACAAAAATATGAATTCGTTCCCTTTGGCCAAGAGTTAAAATGCAATTTATTGGTTTTGCGCGAGAGTTTATTCGTTCATGTGTGTATAATTTGGAAAATTTCCCTCAAACAGTCTTTTTCCTCTTTTGTAAATAATCCTCGCATACATCTAACTTTTACTTTTCTACATATGCAGTTCCTAGAAGCGTCTGGTGACTCTAGAACTTGGCTGAAATAATTAACAACCCTTGTAACATTTCGCTGCAACCCTCTCTCTCACTCTCTTTTTCTCTCCTGACTTTACCTACTGAACCCACTTGAGCTACTACTCTCAAAATTTAAACGCCGTGTCTGCCCACTTCAAATATTTACTACCAACAGTTCTCTGAACGGACTTAGAGCGCAGTCAACTTATCCAGGTGAATATATATGAGCAGTCACACGTAATATAAGCACCTGGATATAAAATATATTACAAATCTTAAGAACCTTATCCTTTGATGCGGAAAAAGCGAACACAATTTTATTTCAACTTTTATCGCAAAGTAAAATGCAATATTCACTAATTTAATAACATTACTTCCGCACAATGTTAATAAATTCTGTCGGTAATTTTTCTTTTCCATTAAAATTAATCCAAATATTAATATAGTGAAATAGTAATATAACGAAATATTTATAATGAAATATTAACCGAATCTTTAGGTACATAGAAATTAAAAATCTCCGAAAGATTATTTAAACGTGAGACGCCTTTCATTGTAGGGATACCAACTCTGATCCTAACCAATAGTTTCCAAGGTTCATATTTTGAAAACGCTTACAAGCAGGATATTGTTGGGTATTAAACAGAAATTGAGATGAAACGTGTAAAATTCAAAAATTAATATTCAATTTCAACAATGAAATTGCTAGAAGAAAATTAAAATTTTTCTTTTCTTTGAACCAGTAACTCATAACGATGAATATATAAATAAAAAAAGTATAGTGAATGATGAGAAAGTAAAATGACTAACGGGTTTCAAGAATGAAAGAAGAAACTATCAACGAGAGTTTTGAGTCAGAAACTTGAGAGCAAATCGTTTTATGAACGCACTGACGAACTTGAATTGTTACCCGGAGGGCCAGACGGTATAACGAGACGCTTTTACAAACGAGAAATTGATGAGACTAAATTGGAAGAAAATATTGTTTATGTCTTATAGATACAAACAGTGGCGCAAAGATAAAGGACAAAGTGGATTTTTTTTTCTCTCTATAAATTTCAACATTACGTATTTTTTTCCTTTAGTATGTGTAACACTCAAAATGCTCACTTCCCTCGATGTTCCCTTGATGTTAAAGCAGGGCTCGAAGCAGTGGAAGTATTTAAAAATACGGACTTTACGGACCAAAAATTAAAAATTACGGACCAACTGACAAAAAAAAATCAGGCCGAATCAAAAATAAAAGAACATTTTACTTAAAACTAGAAATTCAATTTTTCATAACTATAAAACATGAAGAAATCGATAACTTCGAGTCTTCGACTCGATAAGTCATCGATTTCGTCATGTTTTATATTAATATTAATTATTAATAAATATAATTTTTAATAATTAAAATCATTATCAATTCAATTATTATTTTTCAGAATTTTTATCTAAAATTCTTCTTTAAATCGATTATTTTTAATAATTTTCGAAAAAGTTCTAGAAACTGAAAATAGTATTGAAAAAACTCAATTAAACTTTTCCAAAAAAATTAATTACAAAATTCAATTATTTTTTAAAATTCATGCTATATTGCTTTTAATATTCAATGATTATTTAAAATTTTAACTGAAATTCATTTTTATGAAATAAAATTCAATTCTTATTAGAATATTCTACTAGAATTCAATTATTTAAATAAAAATAAGACGCAATTAAATAATTTATTGAAGAATTGGACGTTTCTTAAAATTCAATTCCCATAAAAAATTGCTATCAACAAATTATCAAATACTTGAATTCTATTAACGAATTTGAATAAAATTTTTAAGAATAATTACATTTTTAGAGAAATTCGATTAAAATTGTACTAAAAATAATTGAAATTCTGCATTCTATTTTATTATTTATGAAAATGATTGAATTTTTGCGAAGAATTTTATTAAAATTTTCAAAAATAATTAAATTCTTGTAAAAAATTAAAAGGAATTCAATTATTTATAATAATTTTAATAAAATTCTTGGCATAAATTAAAAATAACAAAATTCTTAGCAGATCTTTAATTACTTTCAGAAATTTTAATAAAATTTTTCGCAAGAATTTAAATATTTTCGTAAAATAATAAAAATCTTTGCAGGGAATAAATTATTTTCAATAGTCTTAAAAAAAAAATTCTTCGCAAGAATTCAATTATTTTAAACAATATTATAATTTTAGCAGAAATTCAAACATTTTAAAAAGTTTTTATAAAACTTCTTTTGGTAGAAATTCAATTATTTTTAAGACAATTTAAAAAAAATTTCCTAAATTCAATTATTTTTTTATAATCAAAGATTTTAACTGAAACCTATTTTTTAATTAATGTTTATGAGAAAATTCTACCATAATTTAATTATTTAAATACAAAAATAAATAATTTATTGAATAATTGAATGTTTCTTGGAATTCAATTTCTATTAAAAATGTTATCAACAACTTTTTAAACAATTAAATTCGTTGGACGAATTTTAATAAAATTTTTAAGAATTTTCTTCGAGGAATTCGATTAAACTTCTAATAAAAATAATTGAATTACTAAAAAGAATTTTATTATTTACGAAAATAATTGAATCCCGGTAAAATTTTATTAATTATGAAAATAGTTGAATGATTGGGAAAAAATTTATAAAAAAAAAATTGTTATTCATGAAATTCTTGTGAAATTTTTATTATTTTTTTAAAATAATTAAATTCTTTTGGTAAATTTTATAAAAAATAGTAGATATTGAACAATATTTAATTTTTGCGAAGAATTTTATTAATTTTAAAAATAATTGAATTTCTGCAATTATTTGTAATTTCTCTGAAATTCTCCAAATTATATCGTACAAGTTACGAACTTTTCATCCTTTTTGGAAAAAATTTAATTAAGAAACAATTTTTTTTTTTATCGATTTGGAAAAGAATAATTCTCGTGTGTTTTGTATTGTGTTAATCAAATAGAATTTTGTGAGGCACCTCTCAGTGAGAAAGTGCCAAGAGAAAGCCGAATATGTACTCATGGTCGAAGTTCATTGTCGTTACCGTTCACAATTTAGTGCAACGACCTAGTTCCGTTTCCTGGAAACTGAACTTGGGTCAAATTACTCTCCTCAACTGTGCTCCAAATTGGAAAGCATTATTATATTTCTGTTCCGAATTTCACAAATACTTTTCGAATCTTTCACAATCTTTGATAGCGTTGTAAAAATAATATAAACTTTTAAAATCAATATTATTCTAACACGTGCATCAACTTTTTCACTTTTGGTTGAAAAAAAAATATTATCGAGAAAAAATAAAATAAAAAAATGAGAAAAAAAATTATGAGAAAGTAGATTCAAACGAAAACAGACTTTACGGAAGTTGAAAATTAGGCAAATCCCAAATTTGAAACTGCTGCGAAGTTTTGGGAAAAAACTTGAAAACACCATTTTCGATAATAGCCAAGCGAAGTCTGCAGGATTGTAAATAAATAAAAATACCTGTCTTTTGATTATTATTGATCATAATTATTAATAATACTAATAATAATTATTAATAATATTGATTTGAATTTATCACTCGGTGATATTTAATAATAATGCTAAAATTAATCATGAATAGAACAGAATTAAAAAATTACTCGTACACAGTATAAACATAATTTATAACTTCAATCATAATTTTATCAATCCACAAGTGAAAAATTATTACCCTTCAACTTAATACTTCCTAGATTCCTTAGGAGACAGGAGGTTAAAATAATCCTAGAGAGAGAGATGAGTTTCGATTATGTGTTAACAATCAATTGCATTATTAAGTTGATGAGAAAGTTTTGCCACAAACACTTTCTTATATTGAAATATGCAATAAACTACCCGTATGGAGAAACTTTCGCTAAACTTTCACTTTTATCCTCACTACACAATGATATTTTCTTCCGCTTAAAACTACGCTTAAACTAACTTTCGTGTGAAGATTAATAATTTTTTAATTTTCTTATATAACAACTTGTTTTCCTAATTAGAAAAAAAACAACAGATATTTGCATTGAACTACTTTCTTGAGACTATTATGGCAATTTATATAGATAAATTTCACTTGTTCCTTTAAATTAACTAAATAGTTCTGAATAATTAATAATTAACTAAATAGTTCCGAATAATTAATAATTTTAATTAATAACTGTTTTAATTTAATTTTATTCAATAGTTAGTAATTGCTTTAACCCTTTCGCGCCGCCACACAGGGGAATCTAAAGTCAGATTTTGAAAAATCAAAATGGCGGATCTAATATGGCGGCTTTTTCAAAATTGCTGAAAATTTCCCTAAAACTTGTTACTAGGATTTCAGATTCAAAATTTAAAAAATTAAGTCATTAACTACATAATTAACAATTCTTTTTCGCAAGAAATAAATTATTTAGAAAAATTTTAATAAACAAATAATTCAAACTTTAGTTTTTAAAACATTAACATTCGACGCAGAAATTCAATTATTTTCAAAACCATTTTAATGACATTTCATGAAAAAAATTCAATTATTTATAAAAAAATTGCAATGATAAATTAATTAAAATTTTAGAAAATAATAATTGAATTTTTTTGACCAATTCTTTAAGGAATCAAGAAAAAAAATTTAATTCTTTCCCAAGAAACGTTATTTATTGAATATAATTGTATTTTTTGCAAAGATTTTACTATAAAAAGAGTAATTAAATAGTTTCGAAAGATTTATTAAAATCTTAATAAATAATATAATATCTTTCGAAGACTGTTATTGTTTATGAAAATAATTGAATTTTTGTGAAGAATTTTATTTGAATTTTTTTGTAATTTCCATAATTTTTAATTAAATTTTTGATTATAATTCACTGAAAATAATAAATAAATTTGTTTTCAAATAAATCAATCAAATAAATAAATTTTCTTCAGTGTTAAGTTATTATTAAAAATTTTAATAAAACGTTCTTTTGAAAAATTCAATTTCACGAGAAAATTCATATTTTAATAATTTTTTAAATAAATTTCTTGGTTAAACATTAAATTATTTTGAATAATTTTAAAAATGTTTAAATAATTAATTTTATATTAATAAAAAAAATTAAAATTTTTCTAAAGGAAAATTTGATTCTTTTTACAAATAATATTTTTTGTGAGAATTCAATTTTTTGCAGTACAATTTTAATAGAATTTTCTCGAAAGAATTCAATTTAAAAAAAAAATGTTTGATAAAACTCAAATTCTTCAACTGATTTAAATTATTTTCAAATTTTTTGATCAAAACTTTTCTAGAATTTAATTATTTTCAGTGCATTTATTTTAAAATTAAAAACATTAAAAATGAAAATTTATCAGGAAAAATTATAATTATAATCATATTTTAGAAAAAATTATTACTAAAATGAGAAATTTTTTGGCTAGTTTAAAGATTTCTGAAGCTAACTAAGAAAAGTTCGAATATTTGTTTAAAAAAAACCCGAATAAAAAGTTTTAAGCAAATTTGAATTTTATTTTTCAATTTTCGTAGCAGAGACACAAAAATGTTTAATTACAAAAATATGTATTCTAACTTTTGGAGAATGAATTCTAATTTTAATTCTATTGAATATTTATTTCACAAATATTGAATAAATAAATTTTTGTATTAAAGGCAAATATTTTATTCCTTGTGTTCCAAAAATGATAAATAAAAGTCAATATTAACAAAGTAATTTACTGCGGATTAATTTCTGAGTGGGAAAAACATATATTATCAGCCAAGAGGGGATTTAAATGTTTGGGTTATTTTTTCTTTTTTTTTATAATGGGGACCATGTAGAATTCCCTTCTCTCTTGCCCTTGCCATTATCGTTTGCTTTTTGTTCTAAAAAAAAAAAAAATTTTTTTTTCGCTTCTCATATCACGCGACTCTTTGTTTTGTTTAAACCGCCATCAAAAAGCCAGAGGAAAAAAAGTAGTACTTCTTTTTTACTGCGGTTCCAATGAAAATTGCTTCGAAGAGATAGACTTTTTTAAAAAGAATTGCTTTTTCTTGTGAGCTTTTATTTTCTCCATAACATACAGGAAGAGCAAATGTTTTTTTTTTATATATTTTTACGCGAAAGTTAAAAAAATACGTAGTAATTTAAAAATTACGAAATAATTTACAAATTTCAGAATAATAATTGAAAAATTTTCCAATAATTTTGCATTAACTGGGAATTCACAAAATAATTTAAAGATATTAAAAATATTAAAAATATTAAAAATATTAGGTAAATTTACGATAAATTAGGATTAATTAAAATTTTGTTTTTAGTTGCACTGCGAGAAGCGTATAAGATTCTAGAAGTAACTTTATTGTGTTACAAAGTCTAATTATGACAGTTTAGTGTATCACATTTTTGTCAGAATATGAGACAGACAAAATGGGGAAAGAAGTTTAAAAAAAAAGAGAGAACAAATTATTCCGTTAATTAAGTCAAGAATATTTTCTTCTTGACTTTTCTTTTATTCATCTGTGTCTGCATATATACTTTTAAAAAATAATTATCCAATTTATTAAAATGTCTCCTCCCTGTCTGCATTTTTGGATTAATATTAATTTAACTATTCAGTAGATTTTTAAAAGACTTTTTTTCACTTTAAAGCCTGCTTGAAATTCTTTTCTTTATTGATCATTACTTATAAATAATTAACAATATTTATTTTCTGTTTTAGGTGAGTTTGAGGAAGGAGAATTCTTACACAAAGTAGTAAGTACATAGGATGAAAGAAAAAAAAATTAATCGAAAAGATTTGATTTTAAAATCTAACCATTCGTTAAAGGCAAAAGTCTCTTAGCAGTTCTGAGGATGGACAAAGAAATTTGAAAAAGATTTTTTAAATGTCAACATTTTCTTTTGCATTTAATTTGGAAATGCCAGTATTTATCAAACCCCAAAATCAACAAAGCAAGAGTAAAGTGATTCGAAAAAATGTATTTGTTTCATAAACATCATCAAAGTTTAAAGTATAAGGAAAGGCGCACTCTTCATAAAGTATGCACTTGAGTCTGCGTATTCTCTCCTTTTTTATCATTGAGAGATTTTTATTCTGGATATATACTTGCACTCTCTACCGGTGCAAAAGATATTCCTCTGGAATTGCAAATGTTTCGCGCAAGACATTCCAGAGGACGAAACTGGTAGAGCTATGCATTCGCTTTACACAGCGTCACTGGCACCGGGTGCCATGGCACTCTTCGTTCCGACGATATGGAAATTTCATATATAAGTTGGGATCCTGTGCTGTTCTTGTATCTCAACCCCTCGTCCCTTTCCCTTCCACTCCCCAAACCTACAAGATGATACGGGTGCATAAGCAGACCACTACTTTTTCCTCTCTTTTTTTTCTTCTTTCTTTTAAAGAGGGCCACAATTTTCAGCCAACTTATTACACGTCCTTTGCCACGCTGAATCTGCAATTCCTCCTCGGCTTTCACTTGAAATACTTTTTTTTTTTTTTATTTTAGCGAGAAAAGTGCTTGAAAATGTTCCTGTCAGTCAGAACCGGGGAAAAAAAGAAATTTGAAATATTTTTCTTATTGACAAATGTCAAATTAGTGCTATTAGAACGAAACGCGATAATAAAAGACATAAATATATATCAAATAATAGTGAAAATATTTAAAAACATTTGAATAATAGAATCAAAATATTTTCTAAAAATAAATTACAAGTTTTTATCTTTATAATAATTATAATTCTTTTATCTGCAAAATAGTAAATTTAATACTAATAACTACTGTAAATGTTACGTACCATTTATTATTTTACAGATTAACAAATTTTATATTCACAAATATTAACATCAATCACTGAATAATTTCAGATTCAAAATTTAAAAAATTAACTCATTAACTACATAATTAATCATTATTTTGCAAAAATGCAATTATTCAAAAAAAAATTTTAATAAACAAGTAATTCAATTATTTAGAAAAACTTTAATAAACAAACAATTCAATTACTTTTATAAACAGTAAAATTCACCACAGGAAATCAAATATTTTCAAAACCATTTTAATAAAATTTCATGAAAAAATTCAATTATTTAAAAAAAAATTTACAGAAAGTCATTTTATAAAATTGTATTAAAATTAATTAAATTTTCGCAAAAAATTTACTAGTTATACATATATAATTGAATTTTTCCGCAGAATTTATTAAAATTGTAGAAAATAATTGAATTTATTTGATAAATTTAATAACGAATGAAAAAAAATTGAATTCTTACAAAAAAAACGTAACTTATTGAATACAATTGAATTTTTCCAAATGTTTTACTATAAGAAAAGTAATTGAATTGTTTTACCAGATTTATTAAAATTTAAGAAAATAATTTAATTCCTTTGAAAAATTTGGTAAAGAAATTAAGAAAAATTTTACGAAATTTATAAAATATAATTACAATGTTTGCAATTATCTACAAAGATTTTATTATTTCAGAAAAAAAGAAAATTGTTTCAAATGATTTTCGAAATTTTAGAAAAGAATTCAATTCTTTGGACAAAAATTATAAATAAATCAAGAAAATTTGAATTCTTTCGTGAAATTGAAAAAATTATAAAATTTATCGAATATAATTGAATTTTTGCACATATTTTACTATTTTTAATTAAATTCTTTCGAGAAAACTTTAAATTTAAAAAAAAATTTAGAAAATAATTGAATTTTTTCGAAGACAGTTATTATTTATAAAAATAATTGCATTTTTGTGAAGAATTTCATTAAAATTCTTTGAAATTTTCAATTCTTAAAATTTTTTGTAATTTACATATTAATTTTTAATAAAATTCTTGATAAGAATTAAGTTACTTTCAAAAATTTTAATAAAACTTTCTTTAGAAAAATTCAATTATTTTTATAAACAGTAAAATTCATCGCAGGAATTCAATTATTTTAAAACCATTTTAATAACATTTTATGAAAAAATTCAATTATATTAAAAATTTTTAATATATTCTTGGTTAAGAATTAAATTGTTTTCAATAATTTTAACAACATTCTTTGGAAAAATTTGATTTTTATTACAAATAAGAATATTGTTTTTGTAATAATTCAATTATTTGCAATACAATTTTATTTAAATTTTCTCGAATGAATTCAATTATATTATTCAAAAAAAATTTTTGGTCAAATTCTTCAAATGATTAAAATTATATTTCAATTTCATTAACAAAACTTTGCATGAATTTATCAAAACATTAAATTTAAAATAAATTTAACAATGTAGTATTTCACATTTCTCTTTTTCCTTTAGCATTTTTTTTTTGTTTTTTTTTTTGCAGAAGGAAAAAATAGATCTTAAGGTCCAACGACTCCTAGGTGTGGTGTCGGATTAGCAACTCTTGTTTGGCCCAACCCTCTAGAACCTTAACACCTTTTTTTTTAATCATAATTTTCATCTGCGGTTCTACCTTCCGGCTTAAAACATCATAAGTGATGTGGCTTTTTTTGTTAACTTTTTCCCGAATCTTTACAGGGATTGTTTTTTTTCTTGTCGCACGAGCTTTTTAAATTTCTCGACGCATAAAGCTTCGAAATTCTACAGATTACAGATTTTTAAAAAATATCACCAGAAATGGTGCAGCATATTTGATCCAATTTTTAAAAATGTACGTTAAATATTTACGTACAAACTTTCTTCGAGGAGAAAAAGTAGAAGCCTTTTACTTTACATAACAATTCATAGTTTTCACTCTTCTACTTATGTTTAGTATTAGAATCAATAACGAATTTCCAGTATAGAGAAAAGAAGAGACTAATTTTTATTTTATGTATTATACTTTAAAAAATTCCACAAACATTAATATCAGAATTGTTTAATTCTCTGAAAAATAAACTAAATAATTAATGAATTTTTTAAAGTTTCTTTTAAGTTAATTAATAACAGAATTGTTTATTTCTCTGAAAAATTAACTAAATAGTTAATGAATCTTTTAAAGTTTCATGTTATCTATTTGACATATGAACATCTCTCAAAAGAATATTCATTACTTCATTTAGTGTTTACGCCTTTTTAGATCTCTGTTATTTCCAAAAAGGATCATTTTAACGAACGATTTTGGAATAATTTTGAGTAATACCAAACGAACTATGTAATTGTGGAATATTGTCCCGACGAATTGTATTTGATTAATAGCTTAGAAGATTATTTCCCCAGTGTGTGATAAAAAGATCGAAAACTGAAAAGCATTTGGTGTCACCAACACATGTAATTTCATTGCCAAGTCGATCGTAAGCGAGAGTCGTAAATATGTGAGCGTTAACGTGCAAATGTAAAATCGATTCAATAGCAACAGACTGTTTCGTTACGTTGTCGTCGTGTTGCAGTTAGGTTGGAGTTGGAGAAGCAAGTCTATGGTGAGATGAGACGAAGTGGCGGTGGTCGCGGGGTGAAAACAGCTTGGACTATAGCACGACTATTGCGGTGTTCGTGTAGATGGCATTGCATATTTCATGGTGTACAGGAACGTAAAGTACGCCCCGCATGGGAAATCCTAATATGGCTACGTTACCAACTTCCGGTCGAAGTCTCCGTCCTACATCCCCTTTGCCCAAAATATTTACGTACAAACCTTCTTTGAGGAAAAAAATGTAGAAGCCTTTTACATTCATATAATTTTCCATCGTCTACTTGTTTAGTACTCTTCTATTTGTTTACTACTCTTCTACTTGTTTAGTACTCTTTTACTTGTTTAGTACTCTTCTACTTGTTCAGTATTAGAATCAATAACGAATTTCCAGTATTGAACAAAAAGGGACTCATTTGGATTTTATAAATAAATAAATTTTCCTATTTCTCCAAATCAATTTTAAGTTGTGTTCTTTCAACATCAGCAAATTAATAGAATAGCGTGAGAGTGATATAACGAGGGACGATGCAAACGTCGTCATTGCCATCACCATCAGGTGAACCGATAACCGTATATTGATGCATGTTTGTCGATGCGATGCAATTAACATGTTTCAAACCCAACACCTGAATGTTCTAACGAATATTTAAAAAAAAAACCGAGAGTAACTTGTTTGCCCGAAAATTGGAAAAATTGATAAGGGTTCATATTTATTTCTTCATACATATAAAAACGAGTACGAATTTGATCCTTTTCGCAGTAATTACATCAGTGAATTTTAATGAAACTAGTTAGAAATGTTGTATACTTGAATGTTTGATAAAGCCTCTCTAGGAGCGTTGATCACTTTCTGACTTTATGAATCATTCTCGTGTCACTACGAAAACTTAATTAATTGAATTAGATTAAGTATATCAATTAATTTTATTTATGTTCTATATAATCCTGTAATTGGTCTTCTGACTGTTGGATTTATTTCAATAAACAAAATAAGTAAATAAACTGTCATTTTACCTAAAAGAAAGGCTTTTGGATATTACGGTTTTGATATACCTTTCAACAACAGTCTACAGTCTGTAAATTAATTAAGCTGAGTATCTAAACAATGTAACATGGATCGTAGGTACATTCATGTATCTGAATCTACATCATAGTTACGAAGTGTACTTGAAATTTATACAACATCCAACTCCTGGTATGCAAGGAATCCAGAGGTTCCAAAATGAAGAAGAAAATTCACCTCGGATGGCAGGATTTTCTAGGATACCTATTTTATGATTATGATAGTAGTGTAAATCCCGATAAACTGTTACATGATTTTTTTTAGCTTCCCTGAGAAAATGTTCAACACAAATGCCATTCTGTGAGCACATTATGGATTTTGTATACCTAACCTTTCGAGCTAAACATTAGTTCCACTCTGATGTTGCTTCTACAGAATGTTGGTCACCCCCACATCATGTGCATTGCATAAAATAGAACAGATTCTCTAGACGCAATTTGAAGATGATTAAAAATTCGCAGCTTGATACATAGTACAACAAATATTAATAATTAACTTGATTTAAATCGGAGAAAATAGAATAGTAAGATATGGATTTAGGCGCAATTTTTGAACACATTCCCAAAAATGTCTGTACCTTAAATTAGAAAAACGATTAGCAATTGAATTCCAATTAAGACCATACCACACTGCAAAATAATTACACAAAATTACAAATGCTTTTATGAAAGCAATATGCAATTGTCCTGTATTGATAATTTCGTTTCGTTTTTGAACACAGCAGAAATTATCATTATATCACCGGTTTATAACGAATCCATGGATATGCTCTGTAAATTAAACCTGCCCTATAGCGATGAATACTTTATGTATTCCTTCGGCAGGTAATTGCAAATGATTTGCAATAAAACTCTCACACTAAAGGTTTTATTCCACATATATTTTTTACAGTATCTGTAATTCGCATGAATACAACATGACAGTAAGTTGCTAAAGGAATATTTGACATGGGTGGTGGAATTAAATTTAAATATCCTCCTTCCCTAACATTTTCCATCTAGTTCTTTGATATGTTAACAAGCCCCTGCATGTAGGAAGACCAAAGGCCGAGAAATTCTTTGATAAGGATTTTCTCTTTTATTTCTGTCATCCTCTATACTACTACTGTACATATCCCGCCCGTTTTCTCTCCCCCTATATATGCACAATATTCGCACGATTTACTTTTTTTTATTCAGCCTTGATATCGTTCCACCTATGTATAAATATGCAAATACCAAGCACCTGCTACACTAGGTATTGCTCATTGTTCTCTTTCTGTCTCGAGGTTCTTTTTTTTCCCCCAGAATTTTTAAATATCCCCGTTCTTTTGGGATCTCTTGCAGTACTTCCAAATCCTCATGAATTTTCTAAATAGTCAAAGTTAATTCTAAGCTGAGGACAGACTTTAATATAAAAAACAACCTTCATTGTTAAAATTGTTAAAGGATGTTAAAATTAAAATTGTTGCTAGTTAAAATTTTCAATTAAGCAAGGGATTTTTAAAAATTTTATTTTCGATTGGAAAAGTAACAGATATGCGTGTAAGTGAAAGAAATCCGACTGTTCAGTCAATTAAGAAAACAAGTGTCACCTATACGAGTATAAAAAGCTTTCTGTTGTTCTTAATACCCCATATCGTGAAACTCAAGATAAAAGCCAGGGAGGAAAACAATATTTAATCAAATTAAATACGGTATTTTTTCCCGTAAATTTTAATTTTCCCTATTTGCTTCGGGTACTCTTGTGCTAATTAAATTTAAACAGTCGAGAAATTCAATTTTCTCGTTCAAAATTAATAATCACGTTTTCGGTTAATTTTCAGTTATAATTTTTGAGTATTTACCTTATTATGAATGAAAGTTCTACGAAGATGTCCCTTCAGCATAAATTGAAAATTCCCTCACTGCTTTTAGTCGGGGTCGCCCTTTTTCTTCCTACACCAACTTTGTACGTCTCGACCACGTGGCTTTACGGCTTCACTTTATACACTAAACCTTTCTTATTCCGGTGACTTCAATATATTTTCACACTACCCATTAACACATATACACATTTTTAAACACTTCACCAAAAAAAAAAAAAAAAAACCACTTGACCTATCCGGAACAAGAAAAAGTCTTCTACTCCCAAGAAAGATTATGCGTCAACTGACGAGAATACCCTTTGTAGCAAGAAATCAAAATTCCCCTTCCAATTTCTCTCGTTAGAGCATTTAACTACTATCAACTATTTGTCTTTTATCAAAACTTTACTTATCTTGAAAAATCATTGTTTTCCTTTTCTAAAATTTATTACACTTGAATAATAAAACAACATCAGTAAAAGTAAATCATCTACAAGGTTTGTTTGTTCAATTTTCCTACTGCAATAATAGCGATAAGCCTGATTTGGCTCATTTATTGATAAATTCTTTACTTATTTTTCAAATAATATTTAAATAGTATCCATTTTTAATAATTCTTTATCTCTTCATCATTATTTTGATTTAGAAAAATAAAATAGAAATTATATTGACGGCTTGATTAGTATAGGGTTAAAATCCCTATTTACAGTGTCAGGCTCCCTTACCGCACTAGATCACTTCTATCCCGCGTCATTAATTATAAATTTTTATAATTACAGCCGCCACTGTTGAGGTCGAAAATCAATACTTTACACCAAGATTAACTTCAATTTAATTATTTATTAACTTTTATCAACTTTATGTTCTGCTTTTCATTGTTGGTTAATAAAATTATTGTAGATGAATAGTTACACTTTGGAACAAGTTGGTTTATTACTTTTAATATTTGAATTGTATTTTGCTATTCATTTGGAATATTATTTCTCGAAAATATTATTTTTCCGCGGTTTATCGGATTAAAATAAAAAATTAAAAACCAAATCACATAAAATTCAGTTTTCGACGTAACACGCAACATTAGGTTTAAATTGAACGATTATTTCGCACGACTGCTCTAGGAAGAATGATGAGGCACTGACTGAGTTTTTACCAGTTGGAATGAAACACTTCGTGTGTTGGTGCAAACAATATATTTAATCTCCACAAACATTAAAACCTCTTTACAATAGCGTGCCTAATATCCCGTTGATTAAAAAACATTATTCCTGCTTAGATTGATAAGTAATGAAAATTCCCTTGCTTTTACGAACTAAAAGAATTGTTTTTAAATATACAAAGACAAAATAATAAACCAACTTGTCGGCAAATTTTATTATTTAAAAAAAGGTTTCAAAATTTTCACTACAAATGAATAGCAACAAAAAATTATGGCGGAATCAAAATAATAATAAACCAACTTATCCAAAAATGTACTTCCTTCTGTAACCTACAGACTGTAATTATTTTGGGATCCCAAAAGTATTCTTTTAGAGAATGTTCATAGACGAGGTGAATAATAAACCAACTTATCCAAAAATATACTTCCTTTTGCAACCTATGAAGTGTAATTATTTTGGGATCCCAAAAGTATTTTTTTAGAGCAGTTTCTTAGACAAGGTAAATAATAAACCAACTCATCCAGAAATGTCACTCCTTCATTAAATTGAAAGAAGTACTTTTCGTAAATGTTTATGAAGGAACAAACTAATAATAAACCGACGTTGTCCAAATATACAATTCCTTTTGCACTCAACAAATAATTAATGAAATTTCTTACAGAAAGTAAATAATAATAAACCAACTTGTTACAGAATGTCATTTCCCCTAAAGAAGAACTTATTAATAAAACATTCATAGCAAAATTAATAAATCAACTTGTCCGCAAATGTCATTAAATGCCTCTCTAAAATTGATAACACGCTTCTATCATTTCGAAAAAACATGACTGATAAGCTTTATTACAAAATTATAAGGTAGTTACTTTTTACGAAAAATTTTATCACTTCAATTTTCTTCATCTTTTTTTTCTTTTTGCTTGCAATTCAAGGTTCTATCCGCGGTTCTCCATCCACTCCTCTCTATGAGTACCCCACTGGGGGATATAAACCTTCCTGTAAGCGCGCGATATCGTGTACGCTCAAAGCCTCTTTGAATATTTAAAATCGTCTCCGCGATATACAAGGGATAAACTTTACGTTTCTTGGACAAGCTATCTTTCGGTTCCGTCCCTCAGGTCCTGCACGACGCGCGAAACTGGTCGTCGTCCAAAGAAAAGACTTATCCAATTTTGTATCTCCCTTGTGTCCCGTATGTACCAAAGTGATTCCTTTTCCTTTTTTCGAGTTTTAACATCTTACAAGACACACATAGGTGTATGGCACACTTTACTTTTCAATAAATATCGAACCCTATATTATCAACAATTGTTGCTTCTGTATTTGTTTTTCAATCTTTTTATACTTCTTTAATCAATCAAATTCTTGAAAGTATTTAAAGATGCGTGAACTTAGGTAAAGATTCCCGTATGTGATAATATAGAAGGAAATATTTCCAAATCTGAGAATTTATCATTGAGATTCTCATGAGGTTATTTACTGCCTGAAATCTCGAAGCTAAAATGAAAGTTTCAACATGGGTTTGGATTTTATAGTGCATGTACTGGAAAGGTGCAGGGTGAACCTCACATGAAATGAGAAATTTAAACACGTGAAAATGCCCTAGAAATATATTTCACGAAAGCGAAACCGAAATGCTCCACTGATATAGAAGCACTTATCGTTGCCGGGTGTATTTCCAAGTGAGTCCTAAGGTTTCTGATAATATACGAGCGACGACAACGACGACGACGACGACTCTTGAGTCGTTTCGAAAAGTTGGAATTCTCGAACCCCTAACCGTTCCATTGCACGCGGTAAATGTTGAAATACGATTCTCACCGATACTAAACTCACACCGTATGCCGAGATCTTGCGGCAATAAACCACCGTCACAAAGGACCATAAGATCATAAAACGACACGGTTAATGAAGTAATTAAATACGCACTAGGCAGCTAGACTGATAAGAAATTAAGGTTATCAAGCTCGTCAAAATGATAAACTTGGAAATGTTATTTTAAATTTTAATTTACAAAATCCGTTAAATTTGGAAAATAACCTATTCCATCTAAATTTAAATTTAGCTTACGAATTGAGCGAAAAGAAGGTAGAAATTAAAGACTCAAGGAATGGAAAAAGATTGAAACAAAAGGAACTTCTTGAACATTGGTTCTAAACATGTTGGTGATTCTATCATTATACAAAGATATCTAAAAAATCAAATACTTTTCCTAATGTGACAAATATTATCAACAAATAAATGGTATTCCTTTAGGTCCACATACTTCTGGATTATTTGCAGACATTGTCATGGAAAACCCAGAAGTTACCTATAATGTACAAAAGTTCAAACAAATATTTTATTACAGATGATGTCACCATCACTAACATACCAAAAAACAAAGTTGATTAAATGATTCAAATACTCAACTTCATAAACACTCCAATGTCATGGACATTGTCATGGAAAACCCAGAAATTACTTATAATGTTCAACAGATTTTCAAACAAACATTTTATTACAGATATGTTGATGACAATCACTAACATACCAAAAAAACAAAACTGATTAAACGGTTCAAATACCCAACTTCATAAACACTCCAATGTCATGGAAAACCCAGAAGTTACTCATAATGTGCAACAGCTTTTCGAACAAATATTTTATTAGATATGTTGATGACAATCACTAGCATACCAAAAAACAAAATTGATCCAATGATTTGAATACTCAACTTCAGAAACACTTCAATCATATTATTCAATCACGATATAAACTTTGATAATCTTTAACTCAAATCCAAACAATGATATTTTTCGGGGACAAATTTTAATTTAGAATCAAAATATCAGCTCGAAATCAATGAAAATAGCTGTACAACAAAGATCATAAACTATTTAGAATCAAAATTACACACCCAATTTTGTACATTCCCATTCGTTCCCATTAAATCAAAGATAATCTTTCAAATCATGATTAAACAATCTATTATATGTAAAACAGTTTAGCAATTGAAACTGTATTTTGTAATTAATTTCAAAGTAAAATAAAACTTCTTAAAAAAAACTCTAAACTACATACCATCAAATTCTTTTTTTTCTAATTAACCAATATTTCGATTAAAACAGTGACAAGATTTTCAGTGAAATATTATTTCATTGTTTACAGTTTGGATAGAGATCAACCATTCACTTTCCAATTAGGGGTTGGTCAAGTTATCAAAGGTTGGGATCAAGGACTCGTGGACATGTGTGTCGGTGAAAAGCGGAAGTTGATTATACCGCCAGAATTGGGCTACGGCGATAAAGGAGCTGGCAACGTTATTCCCGGAGGTAAATGTTACGATTTTTTTTCGTGTTTTTTAAATCCTTTTTGTATAAATAAAATGGTTATCTCTCAATTGTGGATGAAAAAAGAATACTTTGTTAGCAGGCAGGTATTATAACACCAACTTTAGTAGAAATTAAAGGGAGTGAATTTTGTAGAAATTGAAAATAATTCCTTATTATTCAAACAATTATAATTATCATTGGATGTTTGGAAAATTTATTACTTTTGGGAGTAGAATAATTCTCATGAAATTTACATAAACTAGGGACGTATTCCACTTTCCCTCTCTCTCTCTCTAGTTTGTTTATTCCTGTATGCTTTTATTTATAAATAATAATGAGCTTCGCGCGCCAACCACCTTGCTTTAATTTTTACGAATCATAAATAAAGTTCAAAAATTAATCATCTCGTGGTTTTTGCGAAGTGCATTACTGGAATATAGTTTGGAAATTTTTAATTAATATTTTTTCTTCTATTTCAATTTCTATTTTAGTTATACTAAAATTTATTGCGTTGACAAAATAATTTATTCATTTGAAGGGTTGGGAAAGGTTTCCAAAAAAACATTGTATTTCTGTAAATATTTTTCGAATTATCAAGGGAACTAATCGAAATTTATCTCTGAAATTGCATCAGTCGTTTAACAAAATCGACAATTTAGCCGTGAATTGCGGATAGATCGGGAACGAAAATGCTTACCGCAACAAACGAGGCACTGTTTGATCACCGCAATGTGTTTAAAATGAAACTATGAGCAGAATGAAATTTTTAGAAATAACAAAAATTATTCGCTTTTAAACTTTTTGACCTAAAACAATAGAAATTATTCCTCGAAGAGAATTTCTTCCAGTAGAATTTTTTATACAATTTTCTAAACGTCATGTCATGAAACTGAATTTGTTTCAAGGAATATTCTAGTTTCCTTCCAAGTTCCAGTTTTGTAGATTGTGAGACATGAACTTCCTGCTCCAATTACACACACGATTACAAGTAATATGATGTGTAATCTAATGTGGTTTTCTTATGCAACAGAAGATCGCCTACGGTATTCATATCTTTCTTGTATATATATATGAATATAGTGCAAGTATTTGAGTTAATGAAAATTAGTCACGTATGCGCAGCAACTAATGTATGATTCAAAATGAATGAAATTTAATATTGTTTTAGCAGTGAAGAAACATTTTTGGGGCCGCGAAACACAAGTCATTTTGCATTTAAATGATGAATAATTAAGCATCATATTTCATTAGTGCTCGTGTAGTCGCTACGGGACCATCCATAACTAATGTACAATATCTCTTTCTCTCTTGTTGTTCGCGGCAGGGGCAATTTGTTAGCCTTCGACAACCATTGTTATACTTCGTGATTCTATGTTGTGATGCACAATATTAATAATTTTAACAAGAACTTCTAATCAACATTAACCGGGCCTAGTTTGTAAAAAATTCTACAGAATTTCACTAGAATTATCTATATACCCCTCTACAATTCAACAGAAGCATTCTGTACAAGAATTATTAATCAATATTCTAATGCTTACAAATTTTTTAAATTATATATTTTAACTGTATCGTAAAAATCTGACGAATAATGGCCAATGGCAAAAATATTTGAAAGCTTCAAAATTTCCGTATTTTTTGCCATGGCTAACAATAAAAACTAGTTTAAAGCCCAAAAAATTAAAAAACCAATGACACATTTTCCGATACTAAACTATTTTTGCCTTTAAACATTTTTTAAAATGATAAAAATATAAAATTTTCTAGTACAATGTTTGAAAAAAATATTTAAATACCTATTTATTTTGTCTATGGGAATTAAAATATTTCAAATGATTTCAATATAACGCATTTTTTGAAATTTAACTATTTCTAAAAATTAAACAAGTAGTTCTTTCAAAATTAAATCAGTTTTTTCGCTTGAAATTTATAAATAAAATTATTCAAAACTTTGATAATTTTACTTTACTTAATTCTAAATCAATTCTACGAGAATTCAATTATTAAGATACAAAAATAAATTATTTATTAAATAATTAAATATTTCTTAAATTTGAATTGTTATAAAGAATTGTATCAATACAATTTTTTAAATAATTCAATTATTACGAAAAATTGCATTTTTACTAACATTTCTTGAATGAATTTAATTCATTCAAGAAATGTAAGTAAAAATTAATTGAAAATAATTATTACACTCAAAGAAATAAATTGTACCAAATTTTTTTTTAATAACTGAATTTTTTAAAGAATTTTATTCAAATTGTTAAGAATAATTGCGTTTTTAGGGGAAAGAATTTAGAATTATTTTAAAAATATTTGAAATCCTGCGATGAATTTATTTATTTATAAAAATAATTGAATTCTTTTAAAAAATGTATTAAAATTATGTTTTAAATAATTGAATTTCTTTGAAAATTGTATATTATTTATAAAAATAATTGAATTCATCAAAAATTTTTTATTAAAATTTTATTAAAAAATTGCAATTATTGTAAAGAATTTCATTAGAAATTTTTAAAATAATTAAATTCTTCCAAAGAATTTTAGTAACATTTTTAAGAACAATTTGCATTTTTCGCAGAATTTAATTAAAATTGAATTTAAAATAATTGAAATCCTGCCATGAGTTTAAAAATTTATAAAAATAATTGAATTCTTGTAACGATTATTGTTAAAATTTAAAAAACTAATTGTATTCCTGAGAAGAAGTTTATTATTTATAAAAATAATTGAATTCTTGGGTAGAATTTTATAAAAATCTATTTAGAGAAAATTGAATTTCTGTAAAAAAAATTTTATTTACATAAATAATTGAATTCTTGTGGGGAATTTAATAAAAATTTATTTAAATATTTGTTTTTCTGTGAAAATTTTTTTATTTATGAAAATAATTTCCTTCAAATTCAAAATTTTTCTAAAAATAATTAAAATCCTGCGATTAGTATTAATGTTTTAAAAAATAATTGTATATCTGAAAACATTCTTTTTATTTATCAAAATAATTGAATGTTTGCGAAGAATTTAAGAAACATTTTTCTAAAAATTATTTAATTCTTTTTTTGAATTTTTCCATTAAGATAGTTGACATTAAAAATCATTCGAATTACGAAAAAAAAATCTCTAAAAACAATAATTCGGCATCGCTAATTTCAAATCTATCATATCATTTCAAATTCAAAATGGCGGATACAATATGGCGGATATTTTAGAAAAATTGTCGGATTTTTATAAAACTTGCTACCTAATGCTTTTTGAAGTCTCTGCATTTAAATTGAAAGTCAATTTTTAAAAATTGTAAATGTCGAATGGAATTATGAGAAAAATAAAATATGTACAATTTTTTTGCCTTTCGACTAAAACCAATTTAATATTCTTGAAATGAAAGAATTAAAAAAATTTATTCATCATATTTTATATTTTTCGAGAGCTTTAAAAATTTTCTCTATGTAGATAAACAGACAGTGGTAATTATTTTTAACTGACAGGAAACGAATAAAAAATTTTTTATTCCGTTTCAATCAATCAGATTTTCCGATTCTTCTCCTCTGTGCAGATAAAAGCTTTGAAGTTTGCATGCCAGCGCTTTGTTCTACAGTGTATTATTAACAAAGGTTTTTATTTCGTTTAGTATAAAGAAAAAACAGAATTTCATCTAAATTTACAAACAAAAAATAAATTTTTTCTTTATAAAATAAAAATAATGAATTGAAAATAAAAGTAAAGTTAATTTTGTTAATATTATTAACTAGTAAGTTAACTAACATATAGCTAACTTAGAGCTAACTTGGATTTAACTTATATAGTTATTCTCATTAAGTTAGAATTTTAACTATTAATTAACTAATTAATTATTAATTGTCTAATTGAAATAATTTTGTTTTAGGTGCAACTTTACATTTCGACGTTGAACTTATCAACATTGGCAATACGGTTCCAGTAACAAATGTATTTAAGGAAATCGATGAAGACAATGACAACCAACTATCGCGCGAGGAGGTGAGCGCAATGGCAAGATCAATTTATTTATTCATTTTTCTGGGGCATTTTGGTACTGGCTTCAAAATACTAATTCCAATCACTTATTGATGGTCAAGTAAAATTACACACGGAAGTATTCAATATTTTCCACAATTAATTAAATTCAATCCAATTGAATTAATTCAAAAAGAGTTCATTTATATGGAAAAAGAAACTAATTCAATAAAACGTAAAAAAAATTGCATGAAATTAAAACATTTTATTCCACAAAATTTAATGTAAAATATTTACGGTCGTCCACGATCAAAGAATCGATTGTAATTTATTAAAAGCTCATAAATTAAAAATTCAAGAGACATTTGGTTTTATTTTTATTTTTTTGTCATTTTCCTACAAATATAAAATGATTGCAAGAAATTGAAAATATAAAAAATTTAAAAATCGACTCTCTGATCGCAAACTAAGGGCATCAACTAATTTTGGGGTATTTTGATTTTTAAATTTGCATGTACAATTTTTACGCATAATTATTAATCCTCTATACGGTATGAAATAAAAGTAATTAGCAATTATCTAAATTATTAATATGTCTGCAATTTCTAAATATATCCACATTTTGAGATTAAATTCAAAATAAAGAAGAAATAAAATAAAATTTATAAAAATATATTAAAAAAGAATAAAATTTTAAAGCATATTCGCAATTTATTTATAATTCGATTCATTAATGTTAAAGTGAAAATTCAGTTCATTTCCAGATTATGAATAAATGATAATCATTCATGGAAATAGAGCCATCATGCAGTAATTTGATATTAAATATATTGAATTTAATTGAAATATTTGTATTGAATTCTATTAATATTAAAGAAAAAGAAAAAGAAGAAGAAGAAGCCTTCCAGAAAAATGAATAAATTCTTAATATAGTAAATTTTCCAACTACTTGAATGAAAATTGCAAGAATAACTTAAATGTTCGGCAAAATGGAATGAGTTAATCCTTCCTGAGACACGTTCTCAACATTTATACCGAACGACCCTTTTTCCTAGAGCAGTAATTCACAAATATCAATTACCAATGGATCGATTTAATCTCCCAAAGATAATCTGGGAATTCACTAAAAGCCACAAACATTTCATGCAGCATTAATTTTAAAGCAAAAAAAAAAAAAAAAAAAAAAAGAAAATGAAGTTTCATCAATGCTGAAATTATGAGGCGAAAGGCGAATTATTTTTATAAACACTAATTCAATTTTATTTTCACATTAGTTTAAAAAAAACATCGTTAAAGTTCATAATTGATTTTTTTGTTAGAACATAATTATTTTCTGTTAATAAGTTCACGAATGCCAGTCGAATAAATTCAGTTACAATTTATAAATATTTCTAAAGTGAGAAAAATATTGGTAAATTAGAAAACGAAAATAATTTCAGATAATTTGATTTAAAATTAAGTTACGTCTATTGTATTAGCTTAATTTTAATGAATTAGAAGCTTCTTACACTGATTTAAATTTTTTTTTTGTTTTTGAATAATTTAACATGTTGGCGCGAATTAATATTCCCCAAACCTTATTTGACTTGAAATGATTTAACATTTCAAATCTTATTTGACTTGAAAAGATTTAACATTTTAAATCACATTTGACTTAAAATGATTTTACATGACAAATGTTAATTGACATTAAATTTATTTGACACAAATATTAAAGGACGTAAAATTCATATAATAAATTTTATTAGACATGAATTTCATTTGATATAAAATTCATTTGACATAAAATTCATTTTACATAGAATTCATTTGACATAAAATTCATTTGACATAAAATTCATTTAAAATAAAATTCATTTGATATAAAATTTATTTGACACAAAATTCATTTGACGCAATTCAATTTGATACAATTTAATTTGACACAAATTCATTTAACATGCCATTCATTTGACATAAATTCATTTGACGTAAATTCATTTAACATGAATAACATTTGACATAAATTCATTTGACGTAAATTCATTTAACATGAATAACATTTGACATAAAACATAAGACATAAATTCATTAAATATAAATTTTATTTAACATAAAATTCATTTAACATTCAGTCGACTTGACGTAAAATTTTATGTTAAATAAAAATTGTGTTAAACTAATATTATATGCTAAATGAATATTACGTCAAACGAATTTTATGTCAAATAAAATGGAATTATTTTATGTCAAATAAATTGGAGTTATTTTATGTCAAATAAAATGGAGTTATTTTATGTCAAATGATCTTATTTTGTTGTAAATAATAATGTCAAATAAAACTTGAGTCAAACGACATTTGTGTCAAATAAATTTGTGTCTTTGAATGTCAAAATAAATTTCTGTTAAATAAATCTTATGTCAAATGAACTTTACTTCAAATAGAATTCATGTTAAATGATTTTATGTTAAATAACTGTGTCAAATAAAATTTATGGAACATTCATGAGGGTAATTCTGCCTGGTTTTAAATCCACTATTTCTTCATCTGTCTATATTACTGAATATAATTTTCAAAAAACAAAAAAAAATAATAATATCAAAATCTAACTGTCAATTATTTTCGGCAGGTGAGTAACTACCTCTCCAATCAGATAAATAGTTCTAAAGGAACAAAAGAGGATAACGAGGAATTCAAAAAGATGTTGGAAAGTAACGACAAATTGGTTGAGGAGATTTTCCAACACGAAGACAAGGACAAAAATGGCTTTATTTCACATGAGGAATTCAGCGGGCCAAAGCACGATGAACTTTAAAAAAAAAAAGAAGAAGACTTTTCAACACCTAAAAATCTTTTTCATTGAATTTTTAAAACTGTCCTACAGAAATACCAAAACAAAAACAAAGTACAGTTTTATTTAAACAATGAAAAAGCTCGTGCAATACAAGAAAAAAGGGACAACATCAACTTTTATTCCCTATAAATAAATTTTCAATTCATCTGTGTCATCATTATTATTGTTTTTCGTCTTTCAAACGGAATATTGTATTTTTGAAAACACAGAAAATGGACTCATAGATAAATTTTCTTCTAGAGAGATAAAAACATCGAATTCTCCATTCAAAACGATGAAATATTATTATTATTATTATTATTATTATTATTATTATTATAGTAAAAAGTGATTTTTCTAAAATAACAAAGAAAAAAAATTATACGACTTGACGAAATACGATAAACTGAATGTATCAATAAGCATTTGCGAAAGAGAAAAAAAGAATCCAGCGATTCCTGCTTTTCACTCGTATGCAATAATTGATTACTCTATTTAATAATAAATTTATCAGTTTTTTTTATAGAGACACATCAAACTATTGTAAATAACGCTTTATTCAGTTTTTTTTCTTTTAAATATATTGTATAAAAGTTCAGATAATTCAGAGTAATATTTAAAAACACGATTTAATTTCCCCCCCTCCCTAGTTTATAAGTTCAATTTTATTTCCACTACATAAACCCAAAAAAATTCAATTTTTCCGAATTCTTTTTTGTACTTTGTAATTTTATACACAAATAATTATATATATATACATATACTCATATTGTAATATTATAAAATATTTACCTAAAATTAATTCATTTTATATTTGAATTCTAATTCTTGTTTGAATTCTAATTTCAAAATAATATATATATATATATAATATTTTATATGTAAAAAAGAATTATTATTCATAAAAAAAAATCGCTGGTAATTAATGTTGCATTTATACTGTATAGAAACATTCCAAATAGATAAATTCAATCGCCGCACGACCCCCCAATTGTAAAAAGTTTCGAAAAAAAAAATTCATTACACGCGCAAATGTGAAGGGAGAAAAAAAATCAGAGTGTTTTTTACTTGAGTGGAAGGTGAAATTTATGAAAATGATGTGTTACTCTGCTCTGTCAATTATTGTACTCAAACAGCTTCATAATCATATTCTATAGAAATAATATATTATCACCTTTTTTTTTTTGAATTTTTATCAAAAAATTTCTATCATTATACTTTGACTATATTATTCATTTTTAAACTGTACTTAAAAAAAAGTAAAAAGTGTGGATAACAAAATTTTTGACAATTTGTTGTAACAATACATATTGTCTCTTTCTCGTTGCTATCATGAATCATTGTAATTGATACGTTTTTATTATTACATTATATTGTATGTTGTTAAAGTTGGATAAAGGTTAAAAATAAATTGTGCATTTCAAGCACACTTTGTTAATAAAATGTGTTTTGTATTCTTCATTAATTAGCACAAAGAAAATTAATTTTCTTTTTCCCTTAATTTTCCCCTAATTTCCAAAAAAAAATTTCGACATTCTTCTAAACAATATTCTGATTCAAAAAAAAATTATTCAATTATTATAAAAATAGTTGAATTTATTTATAAATTTCTTCAAAAGTAAAATTATTCGAAAACGTCAATAACTTTCGTTTTAAATAAATATTTAATGATTTTTTTCCATAAGATTCAAATAATTTCAAGAAAAAAAAAAAATTCCATTAAATTTTTTCAAAAAAAAAATTAATTCCCCAGTAACTTTAAGTTACTTAAAAGTATGAAAAATTCCAATTTTTGAAGATTTTAATTTGAAAACGTTTCAAAATTCAATTTTATTTCTTAACATTCACGCTATATTGCTTTTAATATTCAATTATAAAAAATGTTAACTGAAATTAATTTTTAAATCAATTTTTACTAAAAACTTCTAAGATAGTTTAATAAACATTTTTTATACAAAAATAATTAATTTAATATTTCTTAAAATTCGAATTTTCCTAACAAATTAAATGATTGAATTCTTGCGAAATATTTTAATAAAAAATGTTTCACAACATATTTCAATGAAGATTAAAATTTGATTTAAAATCATTGAATTCCTAGAAAGAATTTAATTATTTATGAAAATAATTAAATTCCTGCAAAAAAAATGTTTTTTACTTATGAAAATAATTGTTTTCTTTAAACAAAATTTGTAAACAATTTAACTTCTGTGAAATTGTGATTATTTATGAAAATAATTAAATTCTTGCGTAGAATAAAAAAAAATATTTACAAAAAAGGGAAATAATTCAATTGATAACTTTAATTGCATAGAATTATTCAAATGAAAATTTTTTTTTATAAAAATAATCAAAATGTTATTATAATCCTAAAACACTCAGGAAAAAATTTAAACACCTAGAATTAACTTTCTTTAAAAAAAATTATGTTTGTCATTCTAATTGCGACTAAATATATTTGCATTGCGAAGAGAATTTCAAATGTTAAAAAAAATGCACATACCTTTTGATGATCAAAGAAGAGGAGACACTTTTAAAAAAGGGATTTTCAAAACGTCGAATTCAATTTTTTTTTTACAAAATAACCTGAAATAAAAAATTTATCATTTACATTCGGCACAAAATGCGATAATAGTTCGTTTAAAAAATCCGGCACAAAATTAAACTGCAACTAATATAAAACATTTTTCACATTCAATAACACTCAATACCGTTAAATAAGTAAATAAATAAATAAATATAATTAATTTAGAAATTTAGAAAATTACGTTTTATTTGCCAAGTTCTTGTTAACATACGCATTTATAATAGTAATAATTATTATTAATTATTAATATTATAATAAAATTAAATCCCAAGTAGTCCGAAATTTTTTTTTTTATCTTGAGTCGAACAACTACTTCAGGCAATGCGCCTGCAAGGCCGCAAACCGCTTATCGAAAATGTAAGTTTAAATATGAACTCGCCTTTCACGACGCGCATGTGCTGCATCTAATGAAAACTAGATAAGCGAACTGCAGTGCAAATAGATTTTCGTTAAAATTTGATTTTAAATTTGTTCGCTTCGAAAGATCATTAAACAATTATTATTAAATAAAACTATTCAAACCTTTAATCATTTAAATAATTTTATGTTATTCGATTTTAAATCAATTCTTATTAGAAAATTCTACGAAAATTCAATTATTTAAATAAAAAAAAAATTCTTATATAAATAATTTATTAAATAATATTGAATATTTCTTAAATTTAAATTCTTAAAAAGAACTTTGTCAACATTTTTTTTAAATAATTCAATTTTTACTAAAGAATTGCATTAAAATTTTTAATAATAATTAAATCCATTCAAAAAAGGCAATTAAAAATAAAATTCTACTCTAAGAAACAAATTATATTAAATTTTTTCAAATAATTGAATTTTTTTGAAGAATTTTATTCAATTTTTTAAGAACAAATGCGTTTTGAGCGGAATTCATGAAAAATTATATAAAAAAATAAATGAAATCTTGCGAGGACTTTTAATATTTATAAAAATAATTGAATTCCTGCAACGACTGTTATTGAAATTTTTTAAAAAATTTAATTTTTGCGAAGAATTTTATTAATTTTAAAAATAATTTAATTCTTGTGATAAATATTGATATCTTTGAGAATAATTGAATTTCTACGAAGAATTATATTAATTTTAAAAATAATAATTGAATTTTTTCGAAGAATTTTATTTATTTTTAAAATAATTGAATTCTTGTAATAAATATTGTTATTCATGAAAAGAATTGAATTTTTTTACATTCATTTTAATAAAATTTTTCACAAGAATTTAATTTTTCATAACTTCTAGAAATAATTGAATTTTGTCGAAGAATTTTGCTATTCTTTATAAAAATCATTAAAATGCTTATTGTTTAATAAAAATCCTCGTCTTTTTCCTGATTTGATTAGATTTGATTTGAATTAGAGATTAATTTAAATATTTTTAAAATGAAAAATATTGTTGCAACTTAAATCATACAATAGACGAATTTAAAAAAAAAATTACCTGTAAATTTTCTTCTACTTTTTCATAATGATAAACCAATTTTGAATAGTCTTTTCTCATTTCGTCTTCTTGTAAAAGAAGAAAAATTTTCCGTGTATCACAATTTCGCGAAATTTTTCATAAATGAGGTCTCAATCATCGTCTTTCTCTCAAAAAAACTTCATTCACGAAATTCAAGTACTTTAAATATTTGCCGATTGCTCCTCATTCGACAATTAGTTGAATAATCCTGAAATAAAAATGAAGCAAACAAATTATACTTGAGAGATCTTTGCCATTCTTTATTTTTATAACAATCACATTCTCGGAGCATACAACATAATACAATCGTGCACTGCGACAAATAGATATTAAAGTAGTTTAAATTATTTTTAAAGTGTATTTTCATTTTCTTTTCTCGTCACTATATTAACAATTTTTTTTTTTTTATCAATTTGAAATTGATCACATTCGTTGTATTGAAATAAAATCTAACTACAACTTAAATAATGCAACAAATTTGCAGGTTTCTAAATATTTCACTTCCTAAGAACATTTTTAAAATGTGTTCCTCTCTTCTTGTTTTTTCTAATAGAAATCGAACCACAAGTTTTATTTTGAGCTAAGTAATGGCCACTGCGCTAAAAACGCATTTCTCATGGGAAAAAAAAATTCATCACCGTATATTTAAAAAATTTATAAAAATTCGTTTTGTTTTGTACAAAACAATTTCTTTAAAATATTTACATTTGTGAGAATAATTTTCTTATGAACGGCAGTAATTTTTTTTTCTGCTCGAGAAGGCACCCTAGTTATTTATTTATTTTTTTTAAATACAATTTAACATTCAACTATTAGAATACTTTTTCGTGGCCTAATTTCGAGAAAATTTCGTTTTATTTATCTCCAAGACCACATTTCGCAAAAGAACAAAAAAAACAGCCGACGAATTCAAAAGCCATTTTAATAATGTCATTTTTTTCCATCATAAAGCTGATATTATTTATAATTAAGTAACGATTATTCGATATTTGAAACGTCAATAAAATTAACACT
The DNA here is from genome assembly GCA_032872475.1 of Leptopilina myrica (nomen nudum). Lineage (NCBI taxonomy): Eukaryota > Metazoa > Arthropoda > Insecta > Hymenoptera > Figitidae > Leptopilina > Leptopilina myrica (nomen nudum). Next base: position 46,814,471 of record CM065461.1, on the reverse strand, counting down.
CCAAGTGAAAGGTATATTTTGCGGCTTATTAATTAATTCTCAAATATTAATCACAAAGACTCAAAAAAAAAGGAATGAGTCGCGATTTTACGAATGATTAGCTCGATCAGCCTAAGTTTTTGACTTTAACAATAGCTTCGGTATTAACTTATCACCTTAAAGATTCAGTCGAAACTTGATCGACTGTCATTAATGACAAACGATTCAAAAAAAAAAAAAAATGGAAGCACAGCGTAGAGACACCAAAAATGCAATGCAAATCGAATTTTTTTTTCCAAAAAGAAAAAGTGTCATTCGCCCTTAATTCACAAATCATTTGATTCTATTTTACTCTTCTATCGTCTTTTATTCCTTTTCAACTTCAATAAATAAATTATTCTTAAATTATTCAACTAAAAACCATGCTATAATAACAAAATTAAAATAACTTTCATTAAATAATTTAAAAACTTATTAGAAATCAAAGTCAGTTTAGTTATTTAGTACTTTTTCTCTAAAACACTGGTCTTTAACGGAAAAGAAGAAACAATCGAATAAAATCCATTTTTTTCTCATTCAGGTACAGCTGATAATTATTTTAAAAAAACTGAAACAGTCATAATTACTTAACTTAATAAACAGAAAGCTTTAACGGAAATCACTTGAAGAGATTCATTAAAAAAAAAATCACGTGAAAGCTAAAAACAAAAACAGTCTTCTTGCAGTTTAATTATATTATTTGTTGTCCTGATTGAAGAACAAAAAATCATGAATTCTATATTTCAACTTTCGCTTTTTTTTCTGTTTGAACTAATTTCTAAAATTGTAAACGCAGAGTTTTTATAAACAACAAAAATTGCAAAACAAAAAAAATTGACTAAATTCGAATGTGTTCGATTAAACAAAAAAGAAATGAAAAGAAAATATTTTTTTTTGAATTTTATCTCACCTTCTTGGTATCACTACGCATATATATTTTTTCATCGTCCTTCTTCTTCTTCTTCTTCTTTTCGGATCTGTCAGACTTATCGAAGTCAGAAAGAAAGATTTCGATTTATTAAATGAAAATAAAAATCGAAGTACGAGGGCGTTATATTATAGTCTTCGGGCAAGTATCTATCACAGTCAATAGCCCTTTATATATGCGGCGATGTGCTTCTTTTCTTCTTCCGAAAGACCATTCTTCAACGTTCTACGCACTGAAACATCAAAAATTTGCCAAAAAAAACGGGAAAATTAAAGACCATTTTTTTCACAATTCACCATTAATACCACTACAATCGCAAAAAGCAAAATTAGACAGAAAAGAAATAAAGCAGCTTAATTTTATAATAACAAAAAGAATAAAATAATCCACTGTTTGATTAATTTTTTCCAAACACAAGAAAAATGTATATTTAGTTTTAAATAAAAATCAAATCGTAACCGTTTTGAAAAATTAATCCCTCGTTGAATTCATTAAATTAAGGCCTTGCAGTTTATTTTAATCCATTTTCATGTTAAAATACTTCTCAATTTTCTCTGATAATTTAATTATTGAGACAAACAGTTCGAGAATAGTAACATCTGAGATAAGACGCGAAATAAGAGAAAGAAACAAAAGAATAAGGTCTCTCTTAATATTGCTCATTTCATTGTACATATTTATAGTTAGAAAAAAAAACAATTAGAACTCGTACTGTATTTTGCTAGGATCCCATGAAAATTCCCTGCATTATTAAATTTCGAAATTAAAAAAAAAAGAAAGAAAGAAAAAGAAAACGTTAATTAAACCATTATTTTAGCAGACAATATATACGCGATATTTATCATTTAAGAAACGAGCAATTCATATTGTTATCATAGTCAAAATAATAAACTATAGTAATTCAAGAGATGAAATACGCTGGAGAAACAAAGCACTTAAATCAAAACGAATCAAATTAAACTAGACGCCGAGAAATGAGCTACGTGGGCAATCTGATTAAGAGGGTAACGCAAGCATCGTCTTTTCCAACGCGAACATCTAAAGATACGGCTAATAATAAACAAAAATTCAATTAACCGGGAAAATATATTTAAATACTCCCTCATTACTATCATCTTTAGTAAATTTCATCTCCCCGATTTTTTCGGTTTTAGAATTCGAATTCGTTCAAATAATTTTTTATTCTATTAATTTTATTAATTTTATTAATTCTATCAATTTTATCAATTTCATAGCCCTTTCAAAGTTTCCAACCATTTCATTGTAGAAGCAAAACACACCATGCAGAAAGAACTTTAAAAAAAAAAAGGAAAATAGTCATGCTTTGTGGAGAGAAAAAACAAAAATCATGCGAATAGATTTTACAGCCACCGAACCTTCTTTTGCAGGAAGTTAAATATTATCAGATCTCCTTCAGGGCCTATACCCTTCCGGTGTTGTGTTGTTCTCTCTAGTTCGTGATCGTTTCACTGTAGGGCAGAAAAAGGAAAAAAAAAGATAGGCCATCACCAATTTTTTTTTAAAACCTGTTTGTAAGTTTCCGATAGAAATCATTATAAAAACTCAAACTAAAATAATTATGTCGACAATAAACATTGTGGAAACAAAATAATGATTTGAAATAGCAACAAAATTAGTAAATTCTAATTTTAATTGAAAATTTCGATTAAGATTTCTATCCGAAGCTTTCATCAGGGGAAACTATCGCCACACCCTTGCTTTTGAACATTAAAGCACTAGAGAGAATAAATTCAATTAAAGAGAAATTATATAAGTATTTTTTCGAAAAAAAAATTAGTACCTACAAAATTAGCATTGAGAAATTTTTATTTTCTAAACACGGGAGAAAAAATAGTAAATGCTACAACTTTATATCTTTCACAAACGCATAAGAAACTGTATACATTAAAAGAATTATGTGAAAGATGCGATAAGGGAAAAAATAGTGTTTGTAATTAAACAACTTGTGGCTTGCAACGTCTCTCTGACTATTAAGACAGAAAAAGATAATCTTGAGAGAGGAGGGAAAAAAAAGAACGAGCCATAATGAAAGAAGGCACTTATTTCTTAAAATCTCAGCTTGCGAAGTATCTTTTTTTTTTATTTCCACTTTGACGCCATTTTTTATCTTTACAGAACAGCATCTTTCCTCTTTTGTCTTTTGTTTCATTACGACACTTCGCATAAGTTGAGACTGCTTGAGTTAACCCCGTAATAACAAAAGAAACTCGACCTCGCGTGACGGACGATGCTCAAGAAAGTTAGCAAGATTTTTCTACTACAGTAAAAACGAAAAAAAAAATTCCCAATTCCTTTGCTTCGGTAAAATAAAAAAAATAAATTTGCCTACGATCTCTGGAAGTTGATCAGTAGTGCGAGATCATGCATCTCGAGTTAAAAATACTCTACGAAGAAGTAATAATGTGAAATAATATTTTAATATTAGTCACCTACGATAAAAAAAGAAAAGAAAATGAAATAAAAAAACAATTCTACCAAGAATGAGTATAGGAAAAATTCAGAGTTGCGACAAATAGCTCCATTTGTTTAATCCCCAAATCTGTGGCAACTCTGAGAAATAATTAACCTTCTATTCAGACCCAAACTAGAACTACAATCTATAAGAAATTTGTGTGCAAATAAGGTGCAAAAAAGGAGATCACAAAATTCGAGGAGAGAATTTCGAATTTCGAATCTCGATCTCCACGTCTAAGTAGTAAACTTCGATTTTAGGCGACAGATGCGTTCTTATCCCCATCGTTCTCATCCTCACCCTTCACAACTCAAAGGTTCTTAACTACCCTGAATACGAGATTTCCTTTTACCGCAAGGCGCGCAGTAAATTTTCATCTAAAAATCAGAAATCGATTATTTATTTTTCTCAAAAAAAAAATAAAAAATCAAACTTCCAATCAGAGCAAAACGAAAAAGAGAAAATCTCGCGAATCTTTGTGTTGTGAAAAGTACCTTTTTTTACAGAGAAGAAAAAAAAGGGAAACTAATTTTTTTGTTGTGACGATGAGAAAAAAAATGGAGATAGAGAACTTGGTGCAGGGTGCGGAGATTTCACTTACAAGACTTACGATCGGCGTGACGAGTTCTTTTGCGTTCCCTCGGCGTTGTCCTCGTTGCAGGTGACTTAGTAGCCGTTTTTACCAGACATTCGAGCAATTCGTCGTCTCCATCTGTTAAGTTTCCATTTGTTGTCTCGTCCCTCAACAATGGACCCAATGACGTACGACCTGCAAAAAGAATATGGCAAAAAAAGATGTTTATTTTCTCTCCGAAATTAAATTAGACAGAAAAAAAGACTTTTTAACGAACAAAAAAAGTCGCTTTAGTCGATTAAAAATAGAAAAAAGGTCGAAAAAGTCGATTATTTAATTCAGTGCTGTCACAAAAATTCAAATTAATCAAAAATTGCACAATTTTGCTAAATAAATATTCAAATACTTTTTACTTCTTTATTCACAGGAAATAAAATTTATCAAATTTCAACTTTTGAAATTTAATAATTTCTAAAAATTAAAACTATAACCCTTTTATAAATTTAATTACTTTCTACAAATTTTAACAAAACTTCATCTCTAAATCAATTATGTATATGAATTTTTTATCATTTTTGCCAATTTCTTCAAAAATTCAATTGTTTAAATAAAAAAATCGAATTTTTTATAATAATTCAAACCGTCCATTTTTCTATTTAAAGATATTAATTATGGTAGAACATTTTTATAAATTTTAATAAAGACATTCGTAAAAATTAACTTTTTAAAAATATTTCTAAATGATTTATTGAAAATACAAAAAGTTTTACAACTAAATATAATTAAGAAATGTCTAAAAAATGAAAATTTGGTCAAATCTTTTCAAAGCTGATTTAAATTTAGTAAAACTTTTAAAAAATAATTCAAAATTTGTCAAAATCTTACGAAAAATAATTGAGTTTTTGAAAAAAATAAAAAAATTAATGAAATTATTTAAAGAATTTTAATTATAAATAAATAATTTCTGAAAAATTATAAAGCAGTACTGAATAAAAATCCAATTTTTTAAAATAATTTAAACCTTACATTTTTCTATTTAAAAATATTAATTAAGGTAGAACATTTTCAAAAATTTTAATAAAGAAATATTTCTCAATAATTTACTGAAAATACAAAAAAATTTTACAATTAAATACAAATAAAAAATGTATAAAAAACTGAAATTTGATCAAATATTTTCAAAACTAATTTAAATTTAGTAAAACGTTTAAAAAAATAATTTAAAATTTGTCTAAATCTTTTAAAAAATAATTAGGTTTTTAAAAAAATTTTCTAAAACAAAAATATAAAAAAATAAATCAAATTTTTCAAAAAATTGTAATTATAAATAAATTATTTCTGAAAAATTCTAAAGTAGTAGATATAAAAAAAAATTTATTTACTTTATTCAAAGGTAATTGAATCTTTAAAAATTGTAATAAAACAATTGTAAGAATTAATTTTTTATAAATATTGTAATGTATAATTTTTCAAAAATAATTAAAGAATTTTTGTATAATTTAAAACAAAATTGTTTTCAAGAATTTTAATTGAAAATTTAGAATATATGATTACTTTCTCCAAAATGTTGAAAATAATTTTGAACAATTTTAATTTTATCATTTTGTGTATGAATTTTAATTTTCTGAAATATTGAAAATAATTGAATTTTGAAAAATTAGAACGAAATAATTCAGAGAATTATTTTTTTCTAAACTATTTTAATATTATTTTTAAAACCTATTTTTCATTAATTTTCATTTTTATTGAATCTACACTTGAAGATTATTTATTATAATTTTTAATAATTTAATATTATTTCAAAAATTTTCAATTAAAATTCTTTAAAAGTTAATTTTCAAAAATTGCAATAAAAAACACTTGAAAAGATGATTCAGTTTTAATTAAATTTTACAGAATTTTAATTATTCAAAATATTGTTAATTGTAATATTTTGAAACATTTAATTAGAAAACTGATTGAAATAAAACTTCCAAAAGTTTGTCTATAATAAGTTATACTTTGCACGGTAAAAAATCGAAATAAGTTGCATTTTATACAAAAAATATTGCATTTTGGCGCAAAATTCGGAAGAAAAGTCGTAATTTTTAAATAAAAGTCGATAAAAGTCGCATTATTTGAAAATAGTTGAAAAAGTAATAATATCCGAGTCATTAAAATTAATTTAATTCACAATTAATAAAAAGTACCCACAGCCGACAATCAGCAGAAGATGAAAAATTAATTTTTGAACGAACTTTATCTTTTGTTAAAATAACAATGGTTAATAGAAAATACTTTTCTTGTGAAAAGTATAGAAAAAATTACTTTCAATCACAGTGAGAAATGTCCAAAATTGTCTCATTTTAGAAAAATAAGCAAAATTTGGAAGAAAAGTCGAAAAAGTCGCAATTTTTTAATAAAAGTCGATAAGAGTTGCACTATTTGAAAATAGTCGAAATAGTCATAATATCCGAGGCCTGCACCCGAGTAGAAATTTAAAGGAAGAATTACCCTAAAGACAGTAGATCTAGAAAGTAAATAAAAATTGTTTTTAACAAAATAGAAATCAATGATTTTAATTTGATTTTTTGTTTTTGCCATTACTCGGCAAACAAGTGACGGGCTATAAGAAAAGGAAAATTCTCTCGCTTAATGAAATACTCGAAATTCTAGTTCTCTTTCTCGGTTCGGGTCTTTCATGTATTCTCTCAAACGTAACAAACAAGACTTCTGTTTTTGATTTTCCGCTTTTGCATTTCATTCTCTATTGTAGCTCGCGCAAATGCCAATATGACGAGAATAAAGGAGACTTTTTTTTGGCCTTAATAATACAACGCAACGAGCAAGGATTTAATTCAAAGATGATCTCAGAAGATTCGCCCGCAGGCTTTGGAATATTAATTTTGAGAAAGATTCGTCGACCTATGTGTACTATACGTTCAACAATCTGTATGAATATCCAATCTCTATCTCTATAAGCAAGTTCATTTCAAAAGATGACTCATTTTGCATATTATTAATATCATAACAAGTAAAATAACTTATTTTAATAATTATTCTATTATTAATTAATTTTAATAAATAATTTTAATAATTTATTTTAATTATTTTTAATAAAAAAAATTTTAAGTCCAAAATATTCTAATAATTTTCTAATTTTATTCCACAATGTTATAAAAAAGGGAATATATTATACTTGAGCTACTTGTTTCTTACATGTCTCGTCGAAATCCTCCTCATCTAATTCATAACCTGCATCTTGAAAAAAAAAGAAAAAAAAAAGTGATATGAAATGCAGGGTAGGGAAGAACATGGGATATTTTATGTCATTTTTATGCTTCTGTATATGCTCGTTTAATTTACGAGCGGAACATATAGCGACGGTGTTACTATATGGATAAAGACTTTATGAGTAGAAAAAAGAAACACACTTGTTCCCACGGATTGTACATAATTTTAAGAGGATATAAAATTTTACTGTTCCTCCAAAAATTTGCAGTACTTTGGAAAATTTATTTTCAATTACAATTGAATGTCGCAACAGTGGCATTGGTTTGATCAAAAATTAACTAATTTTGAAAAATTTGAGTCAAATTAAGAGTGTTCAAGGGCGCTCACCTTCTTTTCTCTGTCTTCTCCAGGGAAGTGTTCCATGTAGACTCTCAACATCGGAAATATCGCTACCAAGTAATTGCCTGAGTTCCGCATCAGCTCTGTCCTCTTTCGTTCTGAACTTTCCGACCTGCGCCAAAGAAACAAAAATTACGTTTGCATTAAAAATCAGACGAACGTTCAAAAATAACTGTGTTCTAGAGAAGATTATTATTAATTAATTATTAGAAAAATATTACAAAACTTAGATGGAGAGATAAAATTAAACCTACCTCAGTGATCATCTTTCCTCTCGTCTTATTTCTCTCCCTATGATTGGCCTTTTTCTCTAGCTGTTGTATCACACGCTCTCGCGTCGTTCTATACTCGAGAGCAAATTCCGAAACAATTCTACAAAATTCATTCGGTTTCGAGTCTTGAACCCGATGCAATGGTATGCCCAACCAGAGGACAAACTTGTGGAAACGATTTATAATACGTCTGTGAACAATACTGAGAACGATAATTCTCTCCGCGCAATCAGCAAGAAAATCCGACATTCTAAAAGCAGAAAAAAAGAAAGTTTTTTTAACAACCAAAAAAAATTTTATTCTACATTTCTATTTCTACTCACTTGACTTTCATCATCGTGGATCCATCATGTTTGGCAATTAATTTCAAATGATCCCAAGACGCCTTGCACTCGCTTTCTAGCTTGAAAATATTTGAAGCAAGCTCATCAAAGTCAATTTTCGATGCTCTCGTGACAGCTCCAATCTGGTGAGTAACAATAAAAATGTTTACCCTTTTTTTATGCAATTCTTTATAGCCTTAATTTTCACTTTGGAAAATTCTGACTCGAAAAACTTTTCGCATTGCAAACTTTTTAAGCATTTAAATGCGTACCTCTGAATAGAGATCTGTGGAATCTGGAAACTTTTCCATTACCATATGGCAAAGATGATGAAGCAAAGAGTGTTTGTGAACCGTATCCTTGACTTCGGGTACTTTCGTAAGATACTCTAATTGAAATCCTTTTACCTAAAGTGCATTATTTCGTTTTCATAAATTAAGTACTTGCAATTAATAAATAAATCATTGCCGTAATTGCTAAAAAATCAGGACAGTATTATTCATTCCAAAAAAGCCGAGTATTTAAACAAAAATTAAAAAATTTTTAAACATCATTTTGGGTATATAAAGCAGCATTAAATTTGGAATATCATAAGCGACACTAATGAATAAATAGTCAATTCACGATTGATATCTTCCTAAATTAAATCCATTGAGAATATATATATCCTCACAAGACAGATTATACGGATATAATTTGTGGACTTTCAATACCCACCTCATTTCCGTTGAGGAATATCCCGATTGAGAGAAGCGTGCTCAGAATTCCGCGAAAAGTTTTATTCACTCTCAGTGTCTCCATTCCCTGCTTCAAATCCATCAAAGGGTCGGCAATTTCCTGTAAGTCACAAATGTCAGCCTTTTGCAATTTACTTCATTTTCGTTTTTCTTGCATTCCATAAACCGTATAATAAATCTTCTCCTCTCTCTAGTCACCAAATTTTACATTCTCATCACATATTTTTTTTTGTATCTATACTTTTCCCCACTGTTGCCAGATTCGAAGATTTTTCTTCAGATCAGGAAGAAAATTAAAGCAATCTACGATATTTAGAGAATTTCCAGAAATATTCTTCATTTTCCCAAGCAGATATTTATAAAGATAATAATATTTTATAAGAAAATTTTTTATAATTCCCAAAGAATAATATTGTGTATTAAAATTCATAAGGCGTTTTCTAGTATCATGAAATTATGCGAAAATTATGTCACGTTCGAATTTCGTTTACGTTTTACTAGTTTCTAATTCCATCGGTTCGCCACTTTAGTGATCGAAAAATAAATTTCATGTATAGCCTTTTGAATAATGAAAATAACAATTTTCGATTCAATTTGTGAGAGATATAAAATTAAAATTCATTTTGAGTATTATGCAAAGCGAAACTTTGGAATGATGTGATTTTGAGAGAAAAAAATGAATCATCTTAAAAGCAATAGCAGAAGAAATAATTATTTTCGAATTTCGTTTGACTAGAATTAAATATTTTTTTATTTGTTTGTCAACGACCCCAAAAATGACAATTTCTTGATTTTCGGACAAAAAAATGTGATGAGAACTTTTTTGATCTCAGGCCTCGGATCGACTTTAAAGAGCAAAAAAAAAGACGTTTTAGTCGATTAAAAATAAAAAAAAAGGTGTTCAGTGTTGTCACAAAAATTCAAATTATAATCAAAACATGTATAATTTTGATAAATAAATATTTAAATACTTTCTATTTCTTTATTCACAGGAGATATAATAAGAAAAACTTAAAAACCAAAATTTAATAAATTCTAAAAAGTAAAACTATAATGATTCCAAAAATTTTATTATTTTCTACAATTTTTAAATAAACTTCATCTCTAAATCAAACATATGTATATGAATTTTTAATAATTTTTTGTAATTTCTTTGAAAATTTAATTATTTAAAATTTTAAATACAAAAAATCCAATTTTTTATAATAATTCAAACCATCCGTTTTTCTTTTTAAAGACATTTAATTAAGGTAGAGTATTTTCGAAAATTTTAATAAAGAAATTCGTAAAATTAACTGTTTTAAAATATTTCTAAATAATTCTTTGAAATACGAAAAGTTTTACAATTAAGTAAATACAAAATTAAAAAATATCCCCAAAAAATTGAAGATTGGTAAAATTTTTTAAAAAATAATTTAAATTTAGTAAAATCTTTCAAAAATAATTCAAAATTTGATAAAATCTTTTTATAACAAATTGAGTTTCTTTCAAAATATAAAAAAAAAATTCACCAAATTTCTTCAAGAATTTTAATTATATAAATGATATCTGAAAAATTATAAAACAGTAAATTTTAAAAAATTTTAATCTATTTTATTCGAAGGTATAACTGAATCTAAAAAATTATGATAAAACAATTCTAAGAATTAGTTTTCTAGAAATATAGTAATATAATTTTCCAAAAATAATTGTTGGATTTTTGTACAATTTAAAATAAATATTTTTTGAAGAATTTAAATAAAAAAATTTTGAATATATGATTATCTTCTCAAAAATGTTAGAATTAATTCTGAAAAATTTAAATTTTATTCTTGGAGATATTTGGTGAATTTTTGTTTATATTTTGAAAGAAACTCAATTTATTTTTAAAAGGTTTTATTAAATTTTGAATTATTTTTCAAAGATTTTACTAAATTAAAATTATTTTTTAAAAGATTTGACCATTTTTCAATTTTTTTTGATATTTTTCAATTTTGTATTTACTTAATTGTAAAACTTTTCGTATTTCAATAAGAATTATTTAGAAATATTTTAAAAAAGTTAATTTTACGAATTTCTTTATTAAAATTTTCGAAAATAAAAACGTAATAATACAGAAAATTACATTTTTTCAAAGCTATTCTAATATTATTTTTGAAACCCATTTTTCATCAAATTTTATTTTCATTGAATTTATACTTGAAGATTATTGATTAAAATTTTTGAAAAGTTAATTTTCAAAAATTGTAGCAAAATACTTGAAAAGATGATTTAGTTTGAATTAAATTTTACCGAATTTCAATTATTCAAAATGTATTTTAATTGTAATATTTTAAACAATTAAAAAAATTATTCAAAAATAAATTTTCAAAGATTTGTCTACTTATAGCTATTCACGCTATAAAAATCGAAATAAGTTGCATTTCATACTAACAAATAAGATATTTTGTCACAAAATTTGAAATAAAAGATGTTCCTAAAGTTTTGAACGTTCAAATGAACGACAATACTTTTTTAACTTCTTCTAATTTGTATTTTACTTACAAACAAATTATTTTTTACATTAAACCAAATTAATTCTCACTAAATATTTTCAATTTCAATTATTTTTCTTCATTCGATAGTAATTTTCAAAAATATTTAAGATGAAAGAAAATTTCGTTCATTTGAACGTTCAAAACTTTAGCTCCACAATAAAAGTAGAAAAAGTCGCAATATTTCAATAAAAGTCGATAAAAGTCGCATTATTTGAAAATAGTGGAAAAAAGTCGAAAAAGTCATAATATCCAAGGCCTGTGATCTACAATAAAAAACAAAAAAATTGTATGAAAATTCAAAAAAGAAAAGAAATCCAAAAAATCAAACCTTCTCCGAATTTTCGAAATCGAGCTTAAAGGCCCATAGTTTCAGTCTTGCGGTCAATTCAGAAATAGAAGCTAAAGTAAGAAGGAACTGCTCGGCAGAACCTAGAGGAAGGTCCGGATTGGCGGCCTGCGCCTCTTGTATCCTCGATCTCTCCTCTTCCGTTGGTAACATAGTAAGAAGCTTTTCAATGCCCTCTCGATTCATTATTGTCGCGTCCATTTTCAAAATAGCAGTCTTGATTGATCTCGGTGGTGGGAGTTTTGTCATTCCAATGTTAATCGCATTCGATCTCTTGTGATCCAATACAATAATTTCCTTATTCTTGTTCATTTCCTGTTGTTTCTAAATTCAAAAATTGAAAACATTGAGAAAAATCATACCAAAAAAAGGACTTTTCTACTATTTCATAAAAGATGATTGATAATTTTTTTTATTCGTTAATTTAATAAAATAAAGCAGTATAAGATTGGAAATCGATGGAAAATACCAAAAGCAACTAGAAAGCATATTAAAATCCCCTTTCACCATCAACAAATCGTTAAAAATGTAACTAAAGACGAATTCATTCAACACTGAAATTTCAAATTCATTGAAAACGAATTCAAAAAGTACGACATACAACATGCTTTTTTTGTATCAAATTTTCTATTTTTAAAAAGAAAATTTCTTTTTTGGAAAGCAATAACATGTTAGTCGCAGCAAAGAAGTTACGATATGAAAACTCACCTCCTGTAAAATTCCAGCATGCCATTTTGTTGATTGCGTGCGAGCACCAAAATTATTGCAAAGAATGTAAGAAAAAAAAAGAGTTAAAATTAGTTTTTTTGCACTTAACCATCACCATCTAGTCACCTCATTAGTCGATTATAGTAATTAAAAGCATTATATTATATTAATAAAATAATTTATACATCCCATTGCCGTAATTACTATAAAGACCAGTAATTCAAAACGGTGGTAATAGCATCATTAATGTAACTATTATTATTGCGATTAATATGACTCTCTTAACCGCAAATTGCATTTAGCAATCAATTTACCGATGTGGTTATTTATGAACCGCATGACCATTATTGCCATTCCCAAAATATATATATATATACACAGTGCTTTCAAAATGTGACATGTAGTGAAAGAAATTGTGGTTGCAGCTTTAATGACAGTGGTTTGATGTAAAGCTAAAATTTATAATTGACAAACAAAATTAATTATTTTCCTTTACTAAATATTGTTTTCTTTAAATTGGATTTAATCGACTATTTAATATTTTACTTCTAGGGTTGGAAGAATACCGCAAATACGAAAAAAAATTTTCCATAGAATCCAATTATCCTAATTGTTCAAAATAATTAAATTTCAAAAATCATTGAATTATAGATATTGTTTTTTTAAAAACAATTCTCAAATTACTTTACAAATGCTACTTGTTCGAAAATTAATTATCGAGTACAAAGCCTGGAAAGGCTATATATTTGATCTAAAAACTATATACAACACTTGACTCGATTATCAAAATTTACGTTTTAGTGCGAGTACAATACTAATAGTGTCAGTGATGCCAAATAACTGTCACATAAATCTTCCACGTGATAAAACAAATGAACGCCTCTATGGAAGCACATGAAAAGGAAACGCGAAATATAAATGAATTTACGAAAAAAAAAAAAATAGAAAAATATTTCGTTCACGTATTTTTGTTTTTTTTATTTTTTAAAAGTCTGTAACTTCCTAATTCCATAATATCGAATCTTTAGTCTCTGAAAATATAGATATTAATAATACAATAATTTATGAGGCGATAAATTTTCACACGCGCAAGAATCAATTTGCTCTGAGATTATAAATAATCAATAAACATCAGAACTGTCAGTTTGCTACAAAATCTATTTGTTTTCTTTTGAATTAATCACATAATCCTGTCAAACAGATTAACTTTGTGAATTTCGTATTGCTTATCGTCGTTGGCTTGAAGCGTGTATAATTATCAAAGCCTATTTTTTAAAACACGTATTCAATTTTTTGGAAAATAATTAATTAAATTGTAAATTTTCAGAAAACTTGCAGTTGTAGTACAAAGTACAAACTTAGGACAATTATTCGTAATGATAATAATTTTAATATCATTATTTTTAATAATTCGAATATTATTATTATTATTATTATCGCAGCCTTTTTTTGATTTCCATCGTAAGGTAGAAATAATTGAGGTAAACAACAACTTGTTAACTTGTTGCATCGTTAAAAGAAATAAAAATGCTTTTTAAAAAAAAAGTAAAGGTGCATCCAATTTATGACAGAATATACGGAAATACCAAAGAGTAAAAGAGATCATCCCCTTTTATATATCTAGTCATCGCTGATGCGTGGCTCGTCTAACAAGCACTGTACCTTTGTGTGTTCGGGCTTCTGAGAGGCGATGCAGCTCATACTATGATGGAATTTCCGCACAATAAAACATTTCACCGCTTCACACGTTTCCATTGTGAAACGAAATTTGAATAGTTTTATTTTTCCCCTCTGTGTTGCGTATAGTTTCACGACAAAAGAGAGACGAACACTTTTCTTTTTAGTGATATTCAATTTTTTGGCAAATTTACGAAAAAAAAGGAAAAAATCCGTTACTCTCTTAGAAAAAAAATTCGACTATTTGATCTTCAATTATTTTACATTTACTTTTTCTTAATGCTGCAAGTATAGTCGCAGTGTTTCATAGAGAAATCAAGAAAAATTGAATTCTTTCGTGAAATTGCAAAATTTACAAAATGTATTGAATAGAATTGAATTTTAGCATTGATTTTACTATTTACACATTGTAATTGAATTGTTTCGAAGGATTTATTAAATTTTTAGAAAATAATTGTATTTGTTGGTGAAATTTTATTAAAACTTTACATGAAAGTAATTGAATTTTTGAAATAATTTTACTACAAGAAAAGTAATTGAATTGTTTCGAAAGATTTATTGATTAGAAAATAATAATTGAATTCTGTTGACAAATTTTAAAATGAATGAAGAAAAAAATTGAATTCTTTCAAAAAACCGTAATTTATTGAATATTTTTAAATAGTTTTGCAAAGATTTTACTATAAAAAAAAGTAATTGAATTGTTTCGAAAGATTTATTAAAATTTTAGGAAATAATTCAATTCCTTTTAAACAATTTTATAAAAAAAACAAGAAAAAGTTTACGAAATTTATAAAATATAATTGAAATGTTTGAAATGATTTGCAAAGATTTTATTATTAAAAAAAATTGTTTCAAAGGATTAAATGAAATTTTAGAAAAGAATCGAATTCTTTGGACAAAATTTATAAAGAAATTGATAAAAAAAGGAATTCTTTCGTGAAATTAAAAAAATTACAAATTGTATTGAAGAAATTAAGAAAAATTCTTCGAAATTTATAAATATAATTGCAATGTTTAAAATTTTTTGTAAATATTTTATTATTGACCAAAAATTAATTGTTTTAAAGAATTTATTAAAATTTTAGATAAGTATTGAATTCTTTGGACAACATTAATAAAGAAATTAAGAAAAATTAAATTCTTTCGTGAAATTAAAAAATTTACAAAATTTATTGAATATAATTGAATTTATTCCAATCTTAGACAATAATAATAATTGAATTAAAAAAACGTAGTTTTTCATTAAGTTTCAATTTATTAAATTTATTTAATTATATAAAAATGTAATTGAATTATTTAGAAAGATTTATTTAAATTTTAGAAAATAATTTAATTCCTTTGACAAATTTTATAAAGAGATTAAGAAAAATTTTACGAAATTTATAAAATATAATTGCAATGTTTGCAAAGATTTTATTATTTAAAAAATTGAATTGTTTCAAAGGAATTTTTCCATAGATTTTTACTAATAACATTTAACGAAAAAATTTGATTGTTTAAAAAAATTTGAAATAAAATTCTTGATTAAGAATTAAATTATTTTCAATAATTTTAATAATATTCTTTGGAAAAATTTGATTTTTTTTCACAAATAATACTTTTTGTGTGAATTCAATTATTATCAATACAATTTTAATTAAATTTTCATGAAAGAAGTCAATTATTTAAAAAAAAATTTTGATTAAATTCTTCAAATGATTTAAATTATTTTCAATTTTTTTTCAAAACTTTGCATTGTATTTAGTAATTTTGAGTGCATGAATTTAAAATTAAAAACATTGAAACAGAAAATTTATTAAGAAAGTTGAGAAGCAAACAAAAATTTATCTTCAAACTGCGAAAAGATTCAAATACAACAGATATTAATTTATTTTTGTAAAATCTTTCGGATATTTAATTTTATTTATCAAAATTATAAACAAAATTGTAAATAAAATTTGAAGACATTTTTTTTACTAGTTCAAAGATTTCTAAAGAAATGAAAAGTTTGAAGATTTGTGTTCTTAATCATCTGCAGCAGCACTGATTGTAGTAAAGATTGCATACTAAGCTTATCGCAAGCTTACTGTAAACAATTCTGATAGCACTAAAACGTAACTGATCGAATTGTCATCAACTTTGTTTTTTTTTCTACGAATTAATTTGAATTCCCACATAATTAGTGCGTTAATTTAATTATTGCCATACCAATAGAGGTGTCTAAAGTATATGAAAGTAGTGTTTAGTGTCATGTTCCAATAAAGCAAGTTAATAAAGTTTTGTTGTGGACGCGTGTCCCGATCCCAAATCCAATACCAACATTTATATATAATATATATAGAAATATTGAGAACAAAAAAAAGAATCTCTTACCTTCGTTATTAGATCCTTTGCTCTACTTTCAAACAAATGCTCCAATTTTTGTGTGTCAACTGGAATTGGCGAAAGTTCGTCCCATATCATTTTATTTTGATCGAGTCTCGATAAAATAATGGGATCATCTCTGACCTCCTTCCAAAAGAGTTTCACGGTTTTCTTATTCTTTTTGGTTAAATTTGGAGGCGGACTTTTTGGTAAATTATTCGACTCCGTGGAGTGATTTCGAGTTGAACGAAGATTAACGTCAAATATCGGCGGTGGACCACCACTGGGTAAAGGTGGGGGAATTCTTGCACCAGGAGGCGGTGGCGGTGGTGCACGATAACCCGCCGGAGGTGGTACCATTGGAGGTGGCGGCGGTGGAACTCCATTTGTCACATTAACAGGACCAAGAACATCGACTTCATCGTCCGTATTGAGATCCGTAAAGTCTAAATCGCAAAGACAGAGGGGCCTCTTCAATTTATTTATCAATTCCTCCCAATGAAGTTCGTTCTCCGACTTTTTCACTTCCGCTAATTTTGGTAAATTGTCATTTGTCGGCGATTTCACGATATCGGCCTTTGATTTCGATTTTGCTAGACCCTCCTTCGCTTTTGAAATTAGACCACTCATGTCTCCTATCCTGGAATAAAAATGCTGTTACACTACTGTTTTTCAGTTGAGAATTATTAATTATTTACCTGGCAACTTTTTCCTCCACAGGACTACTGGGAATTAAATTCTGAGCTGCAAGTTTTTGCGTTAAGTCTTTGACAGTGCCTTCTCTCTTCAATTGCAAAACTACACGACGATCTTGATCTTCGTCAGATTGATTGTCGTCGTCACATTCGACGCCTTCGTCCGGACTCCTTCCGTACCAGGGTTTCTTTTCTTCGGAATTTAATTTATTGGCCGCGTTCATTAGAGGCGTCATATCCTTTCTGCTATTTACCCTCGATAATTTATTTGAGGGTGAATCGACATTTCTGTCGTAAGACGAACCGTTTGTGTATCGTAGACCATTTGTTGTGAAAGGACCTTAATTAATCGGAAAAATCATTCGTTTAGAGCATAAAGAATTGTTACTAATTTGCAACTGTTAGAAATTTACAATTGTTATAAATTCTCATGATTCATCTTTTATTAGTGTCGAATTGAGAAATAGAAAATAGAAGTAAATTGAATCGCTGAAAACAGTAAAGTTAAATGAGAAACAGTGGTGTTGTGTAGGAACGTTTTTTTTTTCCTAACGAAATGGAATTGATTTATGAAGAGGAGGGGAAGAAGCTTTCGGATAAATCGAGTGCTTTTTATATTCAGGATACATCGTGATATGAGTCGATGGTGCGATGCTGAAATAAGACTTACTTTCTTGATCACCCGGGTGTCCTATAGAGGCTCTCATGTTTGCTGTCGCCTCCTGCTGCTCTCTGATAAAGCTTTTTTGTCTCTCAGCTCTCTCCCTTCGTCTCCTTAGGGCAGGAGTCACACCAACATCTATTTACAGACAAACAATAAGATTTTTCTCATTTAATCAGGGCTCGAAGCAATGAAAGTATTTAAAAATACGGACTTTACGGACCAACTGACAAAAAAATCAGGCCGAATCAAAAATAAAAGAACATTTTACTTAAAACTAGAAATTCAATTTTTCATAACTATAAAACATGAAGAAATCGATAACTTCGAGTCTTCGATTCGTAGTCATCGATTTCTTCATATTTTATAATAATTAATATTAATAATTAATAAAAATAATTTATAATAATTAAAATCATCAATTCAATTATTATTTTTCAGAATTTTTATCGAAAATTCTTCTATTTTTAATAGTTTTCGAAAAAGTTCTTTGACAAATTTCAAATTGATTTCTTTACAATATTGAATTTTACGAAATTTCAATTATAGTTAATTTCTTTTATTAAAAAAATATTAAAAAATAGAAACTGAAAATAGTATTTTAAAAACTCAATTAAACTTTTTCAAAAAAATTAATTACAAAATTTAATTTTTCTTAGAATATTCTACTAGAATTCATTTATTTAAATAAAAATAAAACGCAATTAAATAATTTATTGAAGAATTGAACGTGTCTAAAAATTCAATTCCCATAAAAAATTGTTATCAATAAATTATCAAATACTTGAATTCTATTAACGAATTTTAATAAAATTTTTAAGAATAATTACATTTTTAGAGAAATTCGATTAAAATTGTATTAAAAATAATTGAAATTCTGCATTGAATTTTATTATTTATCAAAATAATTGAATTCTTGAGAAGAATTTTATTAAAATTTTCAAAAATAATTAAATTCTTGTAAAAAATTAACAGGAATTCAATTATTTTAAAGACAATTTTTAAAAAATTTCCCAAATTCAAGTATTTTTTTATAATCAAAGATTTTAACTGAAATCTATTTTTAAATCAATGTTTATGAGAAAATTCTACCAGAATTCAATTATTTAAATACAAAAATAAATAATTTATTGAATAATTGAATGTTTCTTGGAATTCAATTTCTATTAAAAATTTTATCAACAAATTTTTAAACAATTAAATTCTATGGACGAATTTTAATAAAATTTTAAAGAATTTTCTGGATGAATTCGATTAAAATTCTATTAAAAATAATTGAATTTCTAAAAAGAATTTTATTATTTCCGAAAATAATTGAATCTCGATAAAATTTTATTAATTATAAAAATAGTTGAATGATTGCGAAGAAATTTATTTTAAAAAAATTTTTTTAATGAAATTCTTGTGAAATTTTGATTATTTTTTGAAAATAATGAAAAGTTTTTGTAGAATTTTATTAAAATTTTTTTTTTTAATAATTAAATTCTTTTTGTAAATTTTATAAAAATAGTAGATATTGAACAATATTTACTTTTTGCGAAGAATATTATTACTTTTGAAAATAATTCAAATTTTGCAATGGATTTTATTAAAATTTTAGAAAATAATTGAATTCGTGTGATAAATATTGTTAATTATGAAAATAATTGAAATTTTTTAATAAATTTTATTCAAATTTTTGAAAATAATTTAATTTTGTTGATGAATTTTGCTATTTATTTATACAGATAATTGAAATGTTTTTTAGTTTTTTTGAAAATATATGAATTTCGGAGAAGAATTTTAATATTTCTAAAAATAATTGAAATTTTGACGAGAATTAAACAAAAATTTTGAACATAATTGAATTTTTCGCGAAGAATTTTATTAATTTCAAAAATAATTGAATTTCTGCAATCATTTTTAATTTCTCTAAAATTCTCCAAATTATATCGTACAGTTTACGAACTTTTCATCCTTTTTTAATGAAATTACGGACTTTACGGATCTTTTTTCAAAAAAACAGAAAAAAGCGCAGCCGAATGTCAAATAATCCCAACTAGTGTTAAATGAATTTTTTCTACTATTAGTAAAACACCTATTTGATTTTTAATACTGAAAAATATAATTTTATTTTCTTCAATTTCTCACGAAATGTTCGTATATATATATATGATGCGAGATTCAAATTTACTTTTCTAAGAATTTCGACGCCACTTCTCTATGTACTCTCCTTCCATCTTACTTTCTTATTCAAAGCACATTCGCTCAGAACCTTTGCCTCGAAACATGATAGTGGAATTCATAGTAGGTAAACTCCAAAAGGTTAGATTGTATTTTATATTTGTAATACATTTTATATTGCTCGAATGGTAAATTAAGTGATTTAAGTCACATTATTTCTCCAAGTGAACATGATATTTACATTCCACTGATTTTTTCGAGGCAAAGTATAAATACTAATAATGAGGCATGTTAAAAAACAAATCAGTAATGACAGCATAAATCACTTTCTAGAATTATCTGGGTTATGTTTATATGTTTATAAGAAGAAAATTCTTGTCATTTCGTTGAAGAAATAATTTTACATCTTCATCAAATTCTTTGGGTGCCAAAGTTTTTTCAAAATTAATTTTAAAGTTAGATATTTTGTTGAAAATCAACAGAAGTAAAAAAAGACTTCTCATTAAAAATAAATATTGTCGAAAAACTGAAATGTAGAGAAGAAAACTCGTGAATTTAGAGAAAATTCCAAGTTCCGGTAGACAAATCTTAAAAATCCTACTTTACGTTCAAGGCGTAAACACTTACCTAAAATTCCTGTCGTTATGGCTGAGGAGTTACTTTTGCATGCGGAAGGAAATGTCTAAATGTAAAAACCACCCAAAGAGCTTGAAACATCTTTTTTTTTATTTACACCCCACATTCCATAGGGTTTTGCTTTTAAATGTATCTAATTTTTTTCTTTTTTTAAATTCTGATCATACACTCTGCATGTTACACAATATATATATTTTTTTTCATGGAATTTGCAGCGAATATTCAGTGTAATTGCATTCAGCATTTGATAATTACGTATGAATATCGTCAAAGAGATTTTTGATATCAATGACATTGCTATTCGAACAAGCATTCATTTGGGATTCCAATATATATATATATATTTCAAGTATTGAATTCATCAAGAAGCATCGCATACATGAGTTTATAAAAACGAGAGCAAACAAATCTAGAATCAAGAGTACATAAGAGGAGACAGTGCAACATTCCGTGAGATGAGATTACGCGACTAGACTCGGATATAACAAATTCTTTGCTTCTTTATGGAAAACGAAGTATTGAAAAAAACTTATATACACGCAGTAAACTAAAACATTACAATAGTAACCAAAATAGTTGTTTGTTACAATAAGAAAAAAGATTAATTTAATCAATTTTCAAATTAATTTTTCCCGCATGCAAAAAAGAGTCCCAAAAAACTTTTATTTTTCCGATAAATTTGATTTATCAAATGATTATCCAATGAGACGTTGGGGAATTTCGCCTCAACGTGGCTAATTAATAATGGTAATTTACTGTTATTTACCTGTGTAGGCAAGTTTGTTTTCCTTGTAACTGCCATTCATTTGTACATCACCGAGACCTTGAGAACTTTGTGAACTACTCGATTCATCATCGTCATCGGGTATACTCGAATGGAGTGTATTGTTTAAGCTACTGTTCAGTGTATTATTCAATGAACTCAGTCCAAGTGAATTGTTCAATCGAGGACTCAAACGTGCATTTAGAGTCATCGATAATGGTGATGTTCCAGTGGAGTGCCTGCGAGATTTCCGCCGCTCATGTGAATCCATCAGAGATTTTCGATTTCGAAGCGTTTTTCTAAAACACAATGGAAAAAGAAAAAATGTTCACAATGCTCATGAAAAAAAAATACAATAACGAAAAATGAAGAAATAAACCGGCTGTCGGTTTTAGCGTTAGGAAGCTAAAAACTAGCACACAGTAAATTTTTCAAAATTTTAAATTCGTTCGAAACTAAAAATAAAGCCTAGCAGGTTTCGGACTCGATAATTAATTTTAAAAAAAGTAGCTTAAAAAAAGCAAAGAAGTAGTAAACAATAGCTATCGAAAAATTAAACTTGACGACTCAATTTTTTTATAATTTCATAATTATATCCTAATAAATTCAATATAAATCAAATAATAAATAAAAATAATTAAATCATAAATTCAATATAAATACAAAAATAAATTATTTATTAAATAATTGAATATTTCTTAAATTTGAATTCTTATGATTAATTTCATTAACAGTTTTTAGAATAATTGAATTTTTACAAAGAATTGCATTACAATTTTTGTTTATAATTAAATTCATTTAAAAAATGTGATAAAATTCAATTAAGATGAAACTTATTGAAATAATTTATTTCATTCCTGAGAAAATTTTTATATTTACGAAATTAATTGAATTGTTACGAAAAAATTTACTTAATTTTTGAAAATAATCAAATTTCATTCATGAAACTTACATTTATACATAAACTAATTGAATTATTTTGAAAAATGCTATCAACATTTCTGAAAATAATTGAATTGTTTTGAAAAATTTCATTAAAATTAAAAAAATAAGAATTTTAATTCCTTACGAAAAATGTTAATATTTATGAAAATAGTTCAATTTTTTAAAAGCTTATTTCAATTTGTGAACAAAATTAAATTCTTTCGAGAAATTTTAATATTTATTTAAAAAATAGATGATTGTCTGAATTTTTTTTTATTATTTCTGAAATTAATTCAATTATATTGAAGACAATAATAATAATAATAATAATAATAATAATAATAATAATAATAATAATAATATTTAAAAATTTGTGAGGAAAATTGATTTATTTTCAGTAAATAAATAAAAATTGTATTAAAAATTATTGAATTCTGGCGAAAAAATTTTTGTATTTTAGAAAATAATTGAATTTCGCAAAATAATCATATTATTTACTAAAATTATTGAACTTTCGACGAGAATTTATTTAAATGTTTCAACATAATTAAATTTCTCTAAATGATTTCATTACTTTTGAAAATAGTTGAATTCTTGAAACGATTATTATTGAAATTTAAAAAAATAATTGAATTCCAAACAAAAATTTTATTATTTATAAAAATAATTGAATTTTTGTGAAGAATTTAATAAAAATCTATTTAAAAAATGAATTTTTGTTTTGAAAAATATTAGGAAAATTGTGTAGAAATTTTTTTTATTTACGTAAATAATTGAATGTTTCCGGAGAATGTAAATATTTTATAAACATTTTTTGTAAATCGTTTAATTTTTTTGGAAAATTTGTTATTAAAATTGAATTTCGACGAGAATTTATAAAAATTTCCGAATATAATTTAATTTTTTCGAAGAATTTTATTACATTTCGAAATAATTGATTTCTTGCATCGATTATTATAAAAATTTTAGAAAATAATTGAATTCCTGACAAGAATTTCATTATTTACAAAATTAATTGAATTCTTTAGAATTCTGGCTTAAAATTTTTTAAAATATTTTCGAAAATAATTGAATTTCGGATAAAAAAAATATTATTTACAAAGATAATTGAATTTTCGACGAGAATTTATTAAAATTTCCGAATATAATTTAATTTTTCCCGAAGAACTTTATAAAAATCTATTTAAAAAATGGATTTGTTTTGGAAAATATTAGGAAAATTCTCTTTTAAATAATTTAATTTTTGATGTGGAAAATTTCTATCTCTTATTTTTATTGAATTCCTTCCAGGAATTTAGTAAAATTTGGGTTGAAAATTATTGAACTACGGCTGTAAAGTTTGTTAATATTTAAAAAAAATAATTGAATGTCGGAAAAGAATTTTATTATTTACAAATTAGTCATTAGATAAATGGTTGGTATTTTAACGAGAATCTTTAAAAAATTTCGAATAAATTTGTAATCAAATTTTAATTAAATTTTAATTAATTTTTAATAAAAATTGTATCGAAAGTTATTGAATTCTGTCGTGAAAATTTGTTAATATTTTTCAAGATAATAGATTTTCAGATGAAGAGTTTTATTATTTACAAATATATTTGATTTTTTGACGAGAATTCATTTATACTTTTGGAACATAATTGAGTTTCTCTGAAGAATTTTATTACTTTTGAGAATATTTCAATTAAAAAGAATGAAAGAATTTTATTCCAAATTTTCTTGAATTTTTTTTTCATCCACTGTATTAAAATTTGTTAAAATAATTTTTTTTAACACCAACTGTTCAGAAATTTAAAGTAGTGCAATTCTCAAATAAGGAAAAAAGTATCTTTTAGTGTAACAAATAAAAAAACAAATAAAACTAGAAAAATAGACGAACTTCACAACGTTTTTAAAAACGAAAAATCGAAGAAGAATTTAAAAAAAATTAAATTCATCTCTAATTTTCATGTGTCTTAATTTTTAAGAAATTAATTGTCTCTAAGAATACAATTTGTAAAAAAGAACGTGATTTAGAATGAAAAATAAAAATACCGTACCATTATTTTTTGTTTTCGTTTTTAAAAACGTTGTGGACTTCAGCCTCGTGAGAATAGTAAATTAATATAGAAAAAGGAGAATAGTAAAAAGAAAAAAAAGTAATAGAAAATAAAATTGCAAAAATTCGTCTGTAAGGAAAAAGAATAATAAACTAATCATTACCTAATATTGTCATCAAGTTGTCTAATCGGAAAGTCCCGGTCATTGCCATCCTCATGATGCAGTACAGCTTCATAAATTTGAAATTGCCTCAGTAAATCCAAATCGGTTCCCTGCTTAGACATATATCTTTGGATGATACCCTCAATGCCTTGCTCCTCAAGACAATCGACCTGATCGTAATACGTGTCCTGATCTGGTATTCCATTAAGACACTTATTGACGAGAGTTGTTGCATATATCAATAATTCAGTGTCAGCGGCATCGTAATCTTTCAGCAACTTCATCACATTGGTCCACGGTATCATCCCCCGGGATGTATCAATGGACCTTATAGCTCTCACTAATAGCAAGCTATTTGTCTCCACGTATTCAACGAAAACAAGCAATAATTTAAGAGCAGTTTTCACCACCAACCGAAAACGACTAGCGATCAGTGTATACAGCCATTGTACGGTTTGACCGTGTTCCATTACTCCATTCATTCCATCCACATACAACATCACCTGACCCAGCGCTGAAAAAGAAAAAAAAACAACAAAACTGTTGTTATAAATCTGCTAAAAAAATATTACACCAACCATAAATACAATTAGTCAATTTTTTTCTCCCCCCCCAGTGACTTGCGCTTTTCGAAAGTGGGAAACAAAAAATAAATAAATTGCAAAAATTCGGCTGTAAATAACAAAATAAAATTTTCAAATCCTATACATCAAAAACGAGGTGAAGAATCATAAAAATACTCTCGTAAATTTTCCCATTTGGGGAAAAAAAAATTTTTTTTTCGTCACACACACACACACAGGAAATTCAATTCGATTAACGGATATATGGCTTTGAAAAAATGCTTTAAAAAAATTTTTGTACGAGATAAAACGTTTTTTTTTCGCCATAACAATTTTATTTTCTTTACTAAATTATAACTTAAAAACAGTAAATAAAAATTAACTTCTTTATAACGGAATTTCTTTCAATTCGAAATGAAATGAGAATGTAAAAAGTAAAGACCATTAAAATGTTTAATAATCTCGAGAATCGTAAAAAAAAATTTTACGGAGTATGATTCGATTTCTATAAAATGTAAATATTGAATTGAATTGAAGAAGCGTGGTAGTATTATTTTTAGATTCATGACAATATTTGAATGTAACTTTTTTTTCCAACTCATACTTTTGTATACGTTATATGAAATGGATCTTATTTTCCACTCTTTCATATATGATCGTTGATTCGGTCTGCGTATAATCCACCCATATTCCTTATGAGTAAAACAGTTTCCAAATGGAAATGCAAAGAAGTTTCTTAGTTCGTGGAGAGAGTGTAAGAAAAGTTTTGATGGAGTTCATAAATGTGCTATATTGACTAAAGGAAATATTCTCCCTATTTTACAAACTTGAGTCAAATTCAAAAATTATTCAACACCCTATAAATCTCAATTGATATGATTATAGAATTTTACTATTGAATTATCAAATTTTACGCAAATTCGAGAAATGAAATATTCAAGTAGAAAACTTTTTTATGAGTAAATTACACAGGAATATTTACATAAGGTTTTGAATCCGGAAAATAGGAAGTTGCTTCTAAATATTAATTTAATTCACAGTCGGTTTTTTTTATTACATTTTATATGAAAAAAAAATGTTTTAGTGATAAAAACAAAATTCGATAAAACATTTTATTTTGTTGACAAAGTTTATGTTCTGAAATTAGTTAGAAAAAAAACAAATGAGTTGTATAATAAAATTTACTAATTATATTTTTTTTAATTAACCTGCAAACTATTTTTATTTTTGAAAAAGTGCTAAAACTTTCGTAAATCTTAAATTTTTCTTTCGGCAATTTTTTCATGGTTACAAAAACATATTTTCTACAAAATTACGTATGGATTTCAAAATCTATCAATTTTTAGAAAAAATAAAAATTCAAAAAGGGTGAAAATATTTTCTAATATTTTTTAACGACCATTGAATTCCTCTCAAAAAATTGCTTTAAAAATCATTTTATTGAATATTTAAAATATTTTATATTTTCAAAAACTTTAAAGTAACTTTTCGTAAAAATTTAATTATTTACATACTTAATAACAATCTTCAAAAGAATTCAATTATTTTCATAAATAGTAAAATTATTTGCAGAAATTAAATTATTTTGAATATAATTTTAAGAAAATTTCACGAAGGAATTCAATTATTCTCTGAAATTTGCATAAATTCATTGAAACAATTCTCAAATATTTAGTAAAGTCTTTGCAAACATTCAATTCATTAAAAAATATTCTTAAAAGTGATTTAATATAAAAAAATCAATTATTTCAAAGGCTGTCTATAAAATTTATTTCATAAGCTCAATTATTTTTCAAATTTTTAAGAAAAGTCTTGTAAAATATTAAATTATTTTCTTTAATACTAAAAAAGGACACAATTTGTTTAAAAATATTTTATTATCTACATTTTTTAATAAAATTTCACTGAAGGATTCAGTAAAGTTTTTTCGAATTTTTAATTAAATTTTTTCGAAAAAATTCATTTATTTTCCAAACTTCTAATAAATTCCTAGAAGCAATTCAATTATTTTTAAAAGCAGTAAAATTCTTCGCAGATATAAAAATATTTTGATTTATTTTTAATAAAAAAATAAAATGTCACGAAACAATTTAATTATTATCTGAAATTTGCATAAATCCATTGAAACAATTCTCAAATATTAAGTAAAGTCTTTGCAAACATTCAATTCATTTAAAAATAATTCTAAATGTGATTTAATATCAAAAAATCAATTATTTCAAAGATTGTATAGTAAAATTTATTTCAAAAGCTCAATTATTTTGCAAATTTTTTAGAAAAGTCTTGTAAAATATTAAATTTTTTTCTTTAAAAATAAAAAAAAGAAGACAATTTGTTTATAAAAATTTTATTATTTAAATTTTTAAATAAAATTTCAAGGGAAGGATTCATTAAAGTTTTTTTGAACTTTTAATAAATTTTTTCTAAAAAACAGTAATTTATTTTCTACTAAATTCTTAGAAACAGTTCAATTATTTTTAAAAATAGTAAAATTCTTCGCAAGAATTAACTTATTTCTATAAATAATAAAATTTTTCACAGGAATTTAATTATATTGAAAACAATTTTAATAAACTTCAACAATAAAGTATTTAATTATAAATTTTAACAGAAGCATTTCAAAATATGACAGAAATTCTTTATAAAATTCTATTACTTTTCAAATTTTTAATCAAAACTGTTTTTTTAAAATTTCTGATAAAATTGAATTACTTTTTTAAATAATTAAATTTTTACAGAAATTGAATTATTTTTTGTATCTTATTATAAATTCTTATCAGAAATATTAAAAATTAAAAAACAAAAATTCTACTACTAAGATATTAAAAATCAAAAAGAAAATTAAAGTTGACCATAGAATAATGGAGTAAAGAAATATTTCTTCAGAATCGCTTATTTTACAATTTCACGCTTAAAACGGTATTAAAAGTTTTGTTTTCAGCCCGACAGTATTCTTCTGAAGCCGTGTTAATTCTAGCGCTAGACACTCCATTTGAAAACGAGCTTTAAAAAACTTGAAAAGATGTTAAAACTCTCGTTTTGTCGTTGTTTTCAGACTCTTACATATATACCAACATGAATGCGCACGTTATGAAGCTGAATAAGAATCAAAAAGCGTGTATAGTGAAAAGAAACAAGAATAATAGCAGAAAGACAAGTTTTGATGACAAGAAAACAAAAAAAAAAGAAATGTTCATAACATGCGACTTACGAAGAGAATTCTTTTTAAAAGAAATAGCTTTTCGTATTGTTCAAATAAAGCTTCTATTCGAAAAAATTTTTAAGAGTACCAAACTACTTTATGCAAAGAAAAATTTAGCTATAAAAATAATTTTAATTTTCTCAATTTTCAATTTTTAGCATTAATAATAATTATACTTTTAATGTTGTAGAATTTATTCTGAAAATTGTACAAATTGACAGTAATAAGAAACAGTTTGCGTAAATCGTAAAAGTTCTTTTATCCTATTTGTTACCTTGTTTGGAAATAATTTCTAAGTTTATAAACTCTGGAGAAAATAATATAAGAAGATTTTTAACTTTTAAGTAACTAAAATTTTTCCCAAGTTTATGAAAAGTAGAAGTTTCTTTTCTTTAACTATAGAAAAAATGTTAACTTACAAAAAAATGAAAATGTGCAAAAAATTAGTTATTCTGCAAAGAAAAAGAAAAGAATATACATTTTATATTTTCGAAAGTTCTATTAATTTAAGGGAAAAGTATTTTTACTTTTTTAAGTAAAAAAGGGGAAAAGAGTAAAAAAAAATAGTAAACGATCCCTTGTATTCGAATCCCAGCACTATTTCAATATAATCATTCCAATGAAAATAATTTAAAGGATAGAATAATACATATATATTTAATTAGAGAACGTATTTTGAAAGGAAAAGTCAATTTTAATTAAGTTATCGATTAACGATGTAAAGAAGAAAGAGAGAGAAAAAAAACGAAGAAATGATCTGTAAAGTAATTCAGAATGTTCGCTAACCATTTGATTTGAAACAGTTCATTACTACACAGGGATCGATTAAGTCATTTCATCTAATCGCACTCTGCGATTACGACTACGTTGACTGCAATGGTTTTCTGGGAACGAGTGGAAAAATATAAAAGGATGGAAGGGAAAGGAACTAACTTTCCAGTTCAATCGGACGGAAACTTCCAGTTAATCGGCCGTATACCTTCAACTCGATCACGATTCTCTTGGGATTCCTCTTTAAGAGTCTAACGTCGATTAAAACAAGTTTTATTTTCCTAACTTGTATAAAATAAACTCATCATAAATATCTCAATGATCTGAATGCAGTATCATTACTACATATGTGTACATTTATTCACACGACTAATTCAAATTCGAAAAAAAGACTCAATTTTTGAGAATCAGTCGAAATCGTCATAATATCTGAAGTCTGCATTAAACTCATAAAAGGAAAATTAGAGATTACTTAGAATTTAAAAAACCCATAAATGTCGGAGAATTTTATAAAAATTGAAAAAACCTGGAAAAGTCGGGGAATTTTGATCGAAATCCTGGAAATTTGTTGTTTTCTAATTGTACTAACTATTTATTCTTGAAATCTAATTTTCCTTAAATATTTCAAAATTAATTCAATTTTAAAAGAGTTGCGTTTACGATTTTCACAATTAAATGATCTTGAAAAGATTTTCGTTTGAAATTTTGTAAAACTTCAATTTTAAATGAATTTGATTGGAAAATTTTAAAAAACCTAGATTAATAAAAATTTTAATAACTAAAATTGTCCTGAAATTAGTTAGATTTTTTAATACATATTTAATTGATTTTTTAAAATAATGGATTTTTAGAAGAATTTTAGTCAGAAACATTAAAACAAAATGAATTTCTGCAGTAATTATATAGTACTGCAGAAATTCAATTATTTTTAATGTTTACTATTTTAATGAAATTTTACAAAAGAATTCTATTATTTAAAACGAAGTTTAATAAAATTTTAGTTAAAATTCAATTATTTTCAATGTTTACTATTTTAATGAAATTTCAAAAAAGAATTCTGTTATTTAAAACGAATTTTAATAAAATTTTAGTCAAAATTTCAATTATCTTTAATGTTTACTATTTTAATAAATTTTTTCAAAAGAATTCAGTTATTTAAAACGAATTTTAATATAAAATTGTAGTAAAAATTTCAAGTATCCTTATAACTAATACAAATTTTCTCCGAAATTCAATTATTTAGAAAAATTTTAATAAAATTCTTGTCAGAATTTCAATTATTTTTAATATACTTTATAAATTTTATCAAATTTTTCAAAAACTAAAATTATTCGTAAAAAATTTATTAAAATTTGTTAAAAGAATTCAATTATTATTTAAATTTTTAGAAATAATCAAATGATCAAAAGGTTTTAAATTAAAATCTTTGAAAATTTGAATTTTTCACACTTTTAACGAACAATTCTGTAGAATTAATTTTTTTAAAAGAGTTTATATGCTACTTTTTTTACTGCAACTTCGTCAAAAATTATTTTCACCATTACGATTATTATTTTCAAAATTTTTAACTATAATTCTACTTTAATTCAATTAATTTTAATAATTTTCAAAAAAGTCCTTTGACAATTTTCAAATCCATTTGTTTATAATATTCAATTTTACGAAATTTTAAATATTCGTAAAATCTTCAATTAAATATATGTGAGGAATTAAAAACTTCAAGTTTTATCTAAAATTTTAACTGAAATTAATTTTAAAAATCAATTATTGCTAGAAAATTCTACGAAAATTCTATTATTTTTAAATACAAACAAACATAATTTATTGAATAATTCAATTTTTCTTAAAATTCAATTTTAGTAAAGAATTTTATCAACAAATTTTTTCAATAATAAAGAATTCTTTCAACGAATTTTAATAAAATTTCAAAGAATAATTACATTTTTTTAAAAATTCGATTAAAATTATTGTTTTAAAAATAATTGAAATACTGCAATGATTTTTTGAAATTTTTAATTTTTGGAAAAATAATTAAATGTTTGTGTAGAATATTACAAAAATTTGTGTTTAATAATTGAATTTTTTTACTATAAAAATAAATATATGAAAATTGAATTTTCATGAAGAGTTTGGTCAACAAATTTTTAAATAATTGAATTGTCTTAACAAATTTTAATAAAAGTTTTAGGAATAATTCCATTTTTCGAGAAATTTGATAAAAATTGGACATATATTAAAAATAATTCAAATTCTGCCATGAATTTTAATAAATTTTTCAGAAATGTTTGAATGTCGGCGAAAAATTTTTTTATTTAGTAAAGTAATTGAAAATTAACGAGAATTTTTGTAAATTTTTCAACATAATTGGATTTTTGTAAAGTATTATATTGCATTTGAAAATAATAAAAATAATAAAAATAATGATTAAATATTTATTTTAAAATGAAGTTATTGATGTTTTCGAATAAGTTTCTAATTAATAATAAATATAGTTTTAAAAATCTGGAAAAATTCCATCTTTTAACCCGGACATTTTTTTGATGAAACATTTATATCACGATTCTCATGAGGAAGTAGAAAAACGATGGATTCGTAACTAGAGGAATTTTTCCAAGAGAATCAAAACATTTTCAGAAGCATCATGTCAAAACTCCATGAGAATCTAACTAGCCCAGCGGTTGCACAAACTATTATTAAACTTCTAAGCGGTCAATTTGCTCGAGATGGAGCCGAATGCCTAAAGCACTTTATAGAAGTAAACTTTCCCAATTTTAGATAAACTGAGAAACAATAATGGATCAGAAAATCAAGTTGAGTTTTTAGCACTGTCAAAAACAGAAAATAGAATCCAGATTTGTAATAATCGGAAGAAGGTTCTCTGAAAATTTTCCCGAATTTCAAACTTTATCATACAAGCAACGCAGATAACAATCCCATTGTTATTTCCTATTTCATCCTCTTTAGAGAAATCTACATCAATTTTCAAGAATTTACAAAAAAAAAATCATTTTCCCAATAAAAATTACCTCTCAAGAATATTTTATTCTCGTAACATTATTTATAAACCATAAATTATTATCAAAAGTGAAAGCTCTACAACATTGACTCATATTTTATGTATCAAAGCCTCGCAGACTTTTAGTTAAGGTCAATCTTTTGATGACCCAGAACAGATTAGCAGCCTACAAATTGTTATGATAAACTTGTTTCTTAAAAAAAAAAAATTTTTTTTCAAAGTAAAAATTCGATTTAATAGGTCAAAGCAATAAAGTAATTAATAATTATTATTGTACACATCTGGAAATAATTTAAAGATATTAACTAATTAAGAAATTACCCTTATTAATTAACTTCTCATTCTATGTGTGTATAATTAGTAATAAAACGTAATAAAGTGCATTCATTGTAACATATTATTAAGTCGATCGTAAAACGTTTTAATGGTAAACTCGTCAATGAATCTACATGATAATTAATCTACCACGAAGATTCATAAACTTAATTACCATTAATATCATCACTTGCTGAAACTTTTTTATGCAACAAAAAAAAACAACCAAATTTTTCCATTTTTTATTAAATAACAAATTTTCTCGTTTCTAATGGCAATAGACATAAATCCCCGATTTAAAAAATTAGTAGACTTCTCATGAAAATAAAAGAAAATTAATAGCGATTATATATTAAATCTTAATTTAAATTTAATTTTGTAAAGTTAAATCTTAATTTAAATTTAAATTTGCAAAATTAAATCTTAAATTAAATTTAATTTTGTAAATTTAAATCTTAATTTAAATTTAAATTTGCAAAATTAAATCTTAAATTAAATTTAATTTTGTAAAATCAAATCTTAATTTAAATTTAATTTCGTAAAATTAAATCTATAATTGAATGAGGTATCACTAAATTAGATTAATTTCGTGAAATTTTCCCATTTAAATAGAACAGCATAAATGTACGAAGAGAAACTTGAAAAAAAGTTTTTTAAATTTAAATATAATTTATTACTTTTTTTAAATTCACGAGAAGAAACTCGCATTTTTATAGATAACATTGTCAAGGAAATAAAGCGAATAAACAAATGAAATAAATTAATGTGTAAAAAATAATTATTCTTTAACAATCTTAAAACAAATAATTATATCTTTATGTTTACTCACCACGTAGTATATAATTTTGGTAATTCTGATCAGCCTCGTTGCCAACTTTGATAAGACACGCCAGTCCATCATTTTGTACAAATTCATGCACTAGATCTTTATCTTCCTGCAAAGAAATGGAAATTTATTTCAATTTTGATTTAAAGTTAACACAGAGTGGATTCACACTTAAAAATAGTTTTTTTGTAATTCAAAGAATATTTCTTTAACCCACTAGTCATTTAAAAAGAAACAATTATAGGCAAAATAGGTCTTTCAAAAATTAATTTTTTCTTGCATTTTTTTTAACTATTTCTAAAAATTACAAAATGAATTCTTTCAAAATTCAATCCTTTTTTTTTAACTTTATAAATCAAATTATTCCAAACTTTAATTATTTTATTCAATTCTAAATCAATTCTTATTACAAAGTTCCACGAAAATTGCATTTAATTTTTTTTTTAATAATAATTAAATTCATTCCAGAAATGTCATTAAAAATAAACTAAAAACAATTATTACACTCTAAGAAACAAAATGTATCAAATTTTTTGAAATAATAGAATTCTATTGAAGAATTTTATTAAAAAATTTTTAAATAGTAGCATTTGTGAGGAATTCGTTTCAAATTTTATGAAAAATAATTTAAATCCTCCAATGAGATATAATATTTTTTACAAATGATTAAATTTTTGAGAAGAATTTTATTATTTATAAAAATAATATAATTCTTACGAAGAATTTTGTAAAATTCATTTTTAAATATTCAATTCTTTTGGGAATTTTTTTTATTAAAATAGTTGATAAAAAAAATCATTGAACTACGAAAATATTTGTAAATATAATTCAATTATTTTAATAAAATAATTAAATTATTGTTTTTACTACAATTCTTTTACGAATACATTATTTTTAATAATTTTTGAAATAGTTCTTTAAAGAAATTTTTAATTTATTTGTTTATAATTCAATTTTACAAAATTTAAATTATTCGGAACTTGTTGAAATCAATATATTTTGTTAAAAAATAAAAACTTTAAATAATTTCCAAAAACATCCGCTATTAAACTTTTTCAAAAAAAATACATTTCAAAATTCAATTATTTATAAAAAAATCACGTTTTATTGCTTTTAATTATTCAATTATTTGTCGAAAATTTTAACCGAAATCCATTTTCAAGTCAATTTATAATAAAAATTCTAATAGAATTCAATTATTCACGCGAAGAATTTAATTAAATTTTGTTAAAATCATTATTTTAATTTTTGTCAACAATTTTATTAAACTTTTTGACAATAATTACGTTATTAAAAAGAATTTCGTTACCTATTTATGAAGATATTTTAATTCTTAACAAGAATTTAAAAAAAAATTTATAAACTAATTTAATTTCAGCAAAGTGCTTTATTACTTTTCAAAAGAGTTAAAATTTTTTTATGAATTTAGATATTTATCAAAATAATTGAATTTTGGAATTGAGAATATTTTTCAAATTACTTAAAATAATTGATTTTATGGGAAGATTTTTGTTTATAAATATAATTGAATTCTTTTGCAGAGATACTTGGATTTTTTTGAAAATAATTGAATTTATTTATTGCATAATTCAATGTTTCTCAAAATTCAATTCTCATGAAGAATTTTCACAACAAACTTTTTAAATAATTCACTTCTGTAATTGAATTTTAAAACAAAATTTTAATAATTATTATATTTACCGCGCAATTCATTTAAAAGTGAATTAAAAATCATTCAAATCCTGCCAGAATTTTAAATATTTCTGTAAATAAATTAAATTCTTGCAACGATTATTATTAAGATTTAAAAAAATTATTAAGTTCCTGTTAAAAATTTTAGGATTTATAGAAGTTTATTTAAAAAAGAAACTTTAAAAAAAAATTATAAAAGACTATTTAAATAACTGAATTTCTTTATGAATTGACGAAGTTGAAGATCGCAACGTTTATCAACGAAAAAAATTTAAGCATTCAAATATTATTTTTAATTTAATATTTAATTGTAAAATAATTATTATCTTAATATAAACATCAAAATTACTTTCTAAATAATTTTGTGTCAATATTGCAGCGTCATTTCTAATTGATTTACTAAGTGAACAATTATTTTTCGTCAAACAACGTTGTGGACTTGAACTTCGTTGTGAATTGCAGGATTTATGAAAATAATTGAAATGTTTTGAAAAATTTTATTAAACTCTATCTAAACAATTAACTGATTCGAAAAATATTCGAAAAATTCTGTTTTAAGTAAATAAATTCATTTAAAAATTATAGTACTAGAAAATTATTCCCAATTGAATAAAAAAAAAAAAAAAAGTAAATCAGCGTTAAGTAATCGAATTTCACTGATAAGAATTTATTTCTCCACACTCTTATATTCATTGGAGACTCACATATATATATATAGTGAAATTGAGATGAACCAATATGCTGGAATATTTGATTATTAATATTCAATTTCGCTTCTTAATCCAGAAGCTAATGGAGTTTGTGCACATATTCGAGTGCACACAGCTATAGCATTTCATATCGGGATGAATTTACAGTGTAAAATCGTTGAATCGCGAGATTTGGAGAACGGATTTTTAATCAAACATTACAGAGAACCTATTATCTTGCACCTTTTAATGCAATCGCATAATACAACTAATTTTATTTGTTCAATAACTAGTCCAGGAATGATTATTTTTTTTCATTTCAATATTGTGAATTATTTTCGAAAAAATTAATTTTTGTGTTTTATATAATAATATTTGTTGAGTAAGAAAAAATATTTATACAATTAGTGAATTATTTTCTAAAAACGAACGACAAAGGAGAAAATAAAAAATACGTAAAATAATGTTGTATTCGAAAAATAAGAGTTTTTATATAATATTATTTTTTTTCGTAATTCGTCACGCAGTGGAAAAGAAGTGCAATATGAAGTTAATTAAAGAAGTGCAAGATGGATTTATTTTAATCTAATTGTTGATAATTATAAGTTTCAGTAAAAATAGGTATTAAACTTTGTTTCACTTCTTATGTCTAATATGATGAATTTTTTTTAATAACATTATAAACTTACCTGAAAGATTTGCTTAAGGGAGAAAAGAGCTCGTCTGAGTTCGCGGCCCTCGCTGTTCAGTAATTTTTCTGCAACAAACAAGCGAAGGAAACCATTTATTACAGTAATAGAACTGATCACAAGTACTGTTATTTAACTTTCTCAAAATACAATGTTGCACAACGTCATTTATTTTAAATGGATTTTTCTATTTTTAAAAAAGCATTTTTTTCAGTAATTTAGTTTTTAGTTTTATTTTGTTGTTTGTTTTTAGTCCTTTTTTGTTTTTAGTTTTATTTTGTTTCTGTGTTTTTTTTTGTTTTTGTGCTTTTAGTATTATTTTGTTTTTTTGTTTTTAGTTTTATTTTGTTTTTCTGTTTCTAGTTACTTTCTTCTGTTGCATTTTTGAAAAATTACTTTTCCTGGGTGAAAAAAAAATACTCGAAATGACTTTCTTCGTGTACGTATGTCAAAAGAAAAAGAGAATTTTGCACTTGGAGCAGAATATACACATCACCTTGAACATCAAAGTTCCATTGTTGGGGAAAATTTCAAAGTATTGGCTCTTAAAACCTACATATATATATACAACTCGATTTCTATCCGCCTTTACAGTGCCAGTATTTATTATAGCCAGACAGAACTCTGACAGTCGATTTACCATTATACGCGGGTTACATAAGTTCACGTTCGGTGACTTATGACGTTGTTGGAAAAGAATGTCAGTATCCTTCCAACACTGGATTAAGAAGTTGCAAGTTCATTCATTGTTTCGAGTTTCCATAAATTGTATAAATGCTGCGTTTTAAAAGTCACAATATTTATATATAACATTCGATGTATATATATATTGGTATTAGCGAAATACTTTTGTAACATATAGTTAAAAAATTTTGGCATTATTTATTCCTTCCTCTTGTGGTTTTGATTGGAATAAATGTTCTCTTATATTTCACTCGGACTGATTGCAAAGTGTTTTGTCAGTAATTGATTCGTAAATTTTTACTTTTAATTTCTAAGATTCGTATTTTTAAATACTTTCACTGATTCGAGTCCTGCTCTTCAATGAATTGAATGTTTTTCAAAACATTTTAATTTTATTAAAAAAAATTTTAATTGTTCTTTTAAAATAATTGTCAAAATTCAATTATTTGCAATATCTACTATTTAACAAAATTTTTATCAAAACAAATCAATTATTTAAAAAGAAATTGTAATAAACTTCATCTCATGAATTCAATTATTTTTAAAAATAACATAACTTTTTGCAAAAAATTAATTATGTTGAAAAATTTACAAAAATTCTCGCCAATTGTTGATTACTTTTCTAAATAATAAAATTTTTCGTCTACATTCAAACATTTCTGAAAAATTTAATAAAATTCTTGGCAGAATTTGAATTACTATTAATATATGTCCAATTATATGAATAATTGAATTCTCGTAGAATATTCTGATAATAATTGATTTTTAAAATGAATTTCAGTTAAAATTTTAGATAAAATTTGGTTTTTATTTCCTTACATATATATTTAATTGAAAAATTTACGAATAATTAAAATTTCGTAAAATTGAATATTGCAAAAAAATGGATTTTAAATTGTCAAAGAACTTTTTCGAAAATTATTAAAATTAAATTGATTTAACGTAGAATTTTAGTCGAAAATTCGAAAAATAATAATCGTAAGGATAAAAAAATTTTTCAAAAAGTTACAGTAAAAAAGTAACAAGTAAACTTTTCTAAAAAAAAAAAAATAATTCCACAGAATTGTTCGTTAAAAGTATGAAAAATTCAAATTTTCAAAGATTTTAATGTTAAACCTTTTGAAAATTTAATTATTTCTAAAAATTTAACTAATAATTGAATTCTCTTAAGGGAATTTGAACCATTATGACGTCACACATTTAAAACACATGCTTTACAAAAATTGTGACGTCATAATGTTTTAAATGCCCTTAACAAATTTTAATAAATTTTTTATGAATATTTTCAGTTTTT
This sequence comes from Leptopilina myrica (nomen nudum), assembly GCA_032872475.1. NCBI lineage: Eukaryota > Metazoa > Arthropoda > Insecta > Hymenoptera > Figitidae > Leptopilina > Leptopilina myrica (nomen nudum). The sequence continues at coordinate 46,776,156 of CM065461.1, read as the reverse complement.
GAGAAATATGATAAAAAATGTATAAAATATATTAAAAGTAATTGAAATTCTGACCAGAATTTTATTAAAATTTTTCTAAATAATTGAATTTCGATGAAAAATTGCATTAATTATAAAGATAATTGAATTTTTTACTAAAATTTTATCAAAAATTCGTTTTAAATAATTGAATTCTTTTGTGAAATTTTATTAAAATAATAATCATTGACAATAATTGAATTTTGACTAAAATTAAATTAAAATTCGTTTTAAATAATTGAATTCTTTTGTGAAATTCCATTAAAATAGTAAACATTAAAAATAATTGACTTTTGACTCAAATTCTTGAAATTAATTAAATTTCTACGAATTAAAAATTTTAGAAACCCAAATTTAAAAAATTTTAAAAACTTAAATTATTCTAGAATTAGTTTAATTTTTTAATATATATATTCAATTGATTTTTAAAATAATAGAGTTACAGATGTATAGACATTAATTCACAATGTATATTAAAAAATTTAACTAATTTCAGAACAATTTTAGGTTATAAATTTGTTTAAATTTGGTTTTCCAAGTTCGTTTAATTATGAAAATTGTAAACGCAACTCTTTTGAAATTGAATTAATTTTGAAATAATGGAGTCAAATTCGATTTCAAGAATAAATTTACAATTAGAAAACAACAGTCTTCCAGGATTTCGACCAAAATTCTCTGACTATTCTAGGTTTTTTTGAATTTTCGTTAAATTTCCTGACATTTACAAGTTTTCCAGGATTAATCTTCAAAAACGAAAGTATAGCTTTAGTATACTTCAAAAATATGGATCCTAATTACAAAGAAGAACCTAGTTTTTGAGTGTCAGCAAACTGATAAATAATTATCACATAACATATACTTTATGAACATAAAAGCGAACTTTATTTAAAGAAAAACCGAATAAGTATAGTTGTTTGAGTAAAGAGTAAATAATTGACATGTTGTTAAGAATGAATGCGTTATCGGAGCAGAATAATCCAGTCCGTAAATCCATTGAACTTTTTTTTTTTCTTCAAAACCAATTCATCAGCGGATTTGCTATGTTGTAGCGTTCATTGAACCGCGAAGAGGTATATAGAGAGAAAGAGAGAGAGAAATATAATCGAACGAAGGTTCGGGCGCGTATTAAAAAAGGAAAGTCAGGAAGAGGTGATAAAGGGAAAAGAGAGATTGAGGGAGGCTGCGTGCGCACACGTTTATATGCGAAAAAAAGAGAAAGGGAGCTAGAGAGAAAAACAGAGAGAAAAGACTGTAGGAGTCTTATGTCATTTTACATATTTTAACGGTTTCCGCCACCTCGTTCTCTCCATAACCTAGCTGCTATATCATCCTATATTCCATTCTTCACTTCCTACACGGTGCAGTTAAGAAAAAAAAAGAATGTATGAATTGTCTGCACGTCCCGTGACTCGTAGCTGCCAAGAAGAAGAAGAAGAAGAAGAAACTCATACATCCTTCTCTATATCATGTAATTGATCAATCTTACGTGTTTCTATGACTATTTGGAGTACTTTAGATTTTGATTAAAGAAGAAGAAGAAGAAGAAGAAATAAAGAAGGTTGTTAATCATACTTTCTTAATGTGCCCGGACGATTTGCTTTGGACAATAAATATCCAATTTTCTTTATTTCGTTGTTTCATAATCGAGTGTATTGTATACGATGTAAGTCAGCAATCATGTTCTAACAATAGGAAGCTTGATCTAGGTATGTCGAATACTATTATTGGCCGTGAACTACTTACCTTGCTGCCTTCTCCTTAGTTATCGTCAATTCATCTCTCTCTCTCTCTCTATTGAGATGCGAAAGCAAGAAAACTCTCTCAGGTGACTGAAATTCAGTTACATTGTTTGTTGCATTGTACGGCAATCTATTATTTCAACGTGTTCCGCTTTGTCTCCATAAAAAGCATACCTAGTGTTACTACATTCCAACATCATGACCGGTTGGGTCCCAAAATTAAGCCTAGATCCGAATATCATAATTTTTTCCAAACAGTAACCCTAATAACTAACCTAAACTTTAGGTATCTCTGGGTCCTTCTGGGAATATTCTAATTTCTACCCTCAACGTTCCTAGGTTCATTTGGGACACGTCTCTAACCTATATTACATCGTTCTAACTTGAACAAACTAATAAGACTCAGTTATCAAAAGTCATCTTGGTGAATAAAAGAAGAAAAAATATTTTACAAGACACGAAACAATTGAAATTCACCAATACATATATATAATGAAATACACAATTGGTTTCTCATTTCATTTTCATTGTGTATCATTCCCCCTTGTGTGAGAGGTGCTTTACACGCACTGTTACACTCGAGCAACTCCTGCCGCAGGTTAATCGAGCGATTGAGTTTACATCAGAGGCGAACACGAATCATGTAAACAAGAGGCGAACGAGGATAGAGTTGTAAACTCTCTAGTTGCAACAAAAACAGACAAACAAACAAACAAGGAATGACAACGCATTTTCAATTAATAATATTATTGTCTTAACTTCTTCGGCAATTAGCAGAATAAATATTATTCAGAAAATTAAACTTGTTGCATGTTGTTGTTTTGTGTCTAAGCTTTAGTGATTCACATAATTTCTCCATGAATTTTAGGGACACAATTATTCATTTTGATCAGTTGTTCATGGCAGGAAGTATAAAGTCAGAAATTCTGCATATATATGTCTTCTCTGGCGCTACTTTAATGCTTCATCTCAGAAGTAACAACTTCCGGTTTCAGTTAGGTGAACTTAACTAGCGGAATGGGGAACAGGTCTTAATTCCACTTTGAGGAACTTTAAGGACAACCCAGAGCTGATGCTAAAATGACGCGTCAGTCTTGGGACAATTTTCCTTAAGCAGAAGTTTAAGGACAGTTTGTCTTACAAGAGGTAGACTTCATTTTTTTCATTGCTCCACATATGTCAAAATCTTGAAAAACTTAAAAGTGATAATTAAAGGAAACTTGTTTCCTATGTAGATATGACTCAATATTAAGAGTCTAAGGAGTAAAGATTTTTGAGTTAGGTTATAGTGATTCTTAATTTGGGTTTACTGTATGATAGGGGACCCTAAACAGTACACGCTAAAAATATTTGTTTGTTTCCTTTTGCGGCATTTCTAGAAACCTAAAAATGTTCTGTTTAAACTTTTTTTGAGTAAGGTTAGTGATCTTTAATTTAGGTTTAATGTTTGTTGGGGACCCTAAACAGTGCACTTTAAAAATATTTGTTTCTTTCCTTTCGGCTTTTGACAATAATTGCAGCATTTCCAATATCTTTTTAGAAACCCAAAAATTTAAACGTCAGTTTAAACAGAACATTTTTAGGTATCTAAAAAGTTATTTGAAATTCCAAAAGGAAACAAACAAATACTTTTATCATGTAGTGTTCCCCCATCAAACACTAAACCCAAGTTAAGAATCACTAACCTCACCCAAAAATCTTTACTCCTTAGACTCTTAATATTGAGTCATCATCTTAAGGAAACAAGTTTCCCTTAATTATCACTTTTTAATGAGATGTTTTGCGATTATACAGGCAAGAATATAAAAATACTTGTATTATAAATAACGTGTGTATCTTCTCAGACTACATTTGAAAGAAAAAGGGTCACTGGGCTAAAAAAGCATAAAATATATATATATATATATATATATAGAAAATACTCACCTATGATGGTGTGAACTCGTACGGATAGCTGGGTCCTGAGAACGATTGAGTTCTTTCGGCTGAAACAGAAAGAAGAACGGCCAAGTTCACACACAAGCTCGTTTACTATATTGACTCGTGCAAGCCTTATAAGAAGTACATAAGTTAAGATCCTGCTTTTAAATATTTACAAGATACTGCGCGCTCTCGAGACGTTATCCAAGAAAACTCCCGTTGCTCTGCGGTATAAATCGAGAATTTACTGTTCATAAATGTCCTCCAACCCGTATCTTTAACCCATTTTAGACACGATCTCTAGCTGTCAATTTCTCACATCCTTTCAACCGAAAGGAAACATTTTTATTTTCCGATTTTTTTTCCGAAAGGGATTTCAAAACTGTGTTGTAATCAATTCTGACAGATTGGAAGATTTTTGTTTCTGAAGGTAAATAAGAAAAGTTCGAAGAGTTGTGTTTTTTAATCATCTGCCAGAGCATTTTGTAATGCATAAAAATATGTTTCCTTGAAAAAGAAAGTGAAAAAGAAAAAGGAAAGAGGAAAAGAAGATGAAGAAAGAAGGAAGATGAAGTTTTGCATGAGCTTGTCTATATATAATGAAGTCAAAAGTTATGTGCGGCATTTAGAGGCACTTGATGCGTAAACTAATCAGTGTATTAGATGCAACTAGACATTGGTGGTGGGTTAGCTAAACGGCAGAGACTTGGTTGTCGTCGCTGTTGGCTAGGCTGAAGGCGAAGACCGAGTTTACATTTCAAACTCCTGTGAACCTTCCCACGAGCTCACGAGTCCCTGAGAAACTATGGCGACCAAGACAATGGATTTCTGAAAAAAAGGAGTACGCAAAGGAAGAAGGAGCAAGAGGGAGATACGTCCGATAAGGATAGAAGTCTTGTAGACCTCAAGCGAACAACTTGGAAGAGTTTTAAAAAAGATAGAGATGGAGGGAGGTGTATATATATATATATATATATATATATATATATATGAAAAAAAAGAGATGAAGCCTGCGTGTTAATAATGTTTCCGCTCGTAAATGAGAGCTGAGCCGTATGTGTACACAGGGAACAGTAATTTACTCGCTATATTTTCTCGTACCACAATGTTTCTTCTCTCATTTCTTCGAATATCATTGAACCTTCTAGCGAATTCTTTTACAGTATCGTAAACGATTTTACGACTTTTACATTATATTTGAAAAAAAGAAAAAGTCAAACGCAAGGTGAAACTAAAGTCAATCAGCGAATCAGGGCAAGTTCATCACAGCCTCTTTTCATTCCAGCAAAAAAGGATTTTTAATTTTTACCACAAGTTGTTACGTTTTCAAAAAGACTTTCCAAATGTACAAAGATTTTTAACATTCTATTTTAGATATTTTGGGAAAATTTTATTAACCCCTCAACTGCCATAAGACGCCCTTTTCATCGATTGAAGAGCAATAAATTTTTTTCCAAGTTTTCAAAAAGTTCTAACCATATTCCCTAAAATCAACAATAAACAATCATCTAAATACAAAACCCTAACACCCAATTTTCATCTAAAGGGAAATTTAACTAAAGTGGATAATAAACGGAAAGTTCCATGTCTTTCAGTATTATAGAAAATCGATAAAGTATATATATATAGTTTTTCCTTTTTCTTCCCAGTTGAATAAATTAACAACTTTTACATATATGCAAGCAAGTCTAATGCCGCTGTCTTTAAGACGTCGAAGGATACCAAAGATCTTAATCTTTCTTCATTGATGTTACTTTATCGGTTAAAAGATATACCTTGTTACAATAAAACGTTATCTGAAAACTTTAAGTTCTCTAACAAGAGAGCTGCGCTCTACTATGATGTAATCATTATTAGCGACATAGTAAAATATATTTACAAATTATATAGTTCAAAACATTGATGAACAATTTTTTCTCCATACATAAAATAATGTTCAACATGTAATCCCAACTTTCTAAATTGATGATTTTTTAATCCACTTATAAAATTTCTCACAAATTACGATTGGTGCCATTATAAACGAATTGTATTAACAAAATAATATAAATAAACAAATAGAATAAGGAAAAATATATTTTTTAATATTTTCAGACTCTAATTTTTGAAAAATTCAATTATTAACTAATTTACTGATTAATTATTCTTCTTTATTAAATTAGGAAAATTTAAATAAAATTTTAATAAATCCATACGAATAATTCAATTATTTTTTTTTAATCGCAAAATATTTGCAAAAATTCAATTATTTTTAAACAAATTTTTATTAATATTTCAAGAATGAATACAATTATTTTCTAAAATGTTAATAAATCCTACGAAATAATTCAATTATTTTTTTTAATAGTAAAATATTTGCATAAATTCAAATACTTTCAAAAAAATTTCACCAAAGAATTCAATTTTTTCCTTAATTCGTTATAAACTTTTTCTAATAAATTCAATTATTTTCTAAAATTTTAATAACATTTCATGAAAGAATTGAATTTAAAACCATTTTTTTATTACATTTTTCAAGAAAATTTAATTATTTTCTAAAATTTTAACAAATTCTTTGCAAAAATTCAATTATATTCAAAAAAATTTGTAATTTTTTTTCTAACTTTATTATAAAAAAATTTTTCGAAAAATCTCAATTATTTTCTAAAATGTAAATAAATTTCAATATAATTAAATGTTTATTTTTAATTATTAACAAACATGATTATTTAAACAACCTGAATGAAATTGTTTATAAAATTTAAGTTATTTTCAAAGATTTTAAATAAAATTATAAAAGAGTCTCCGTTATTTAAAAAATAATTGAAAGGAATTTTTAAAAAAAGTTCATTAGAATTTTCAATAAATTTTATTAAAAATTAAGAATATCAAAAGAAAAAAATTATTTTTCCCATTTTATTATACAACTATATTGTATTCTTTTCTTAATTTTTTTTTCTAACTTCTTCCTTTTTATATATATATAAAACAGTGGAATTTTCTGCAAAGAAAGTAAACGAAAATAAACGTCTCCTAAAGGAACTGAAAATGAAACATTTAATTGTTTAGAGTCTTTTCATTTTCTCAGAAGCAGTTTCACTCGTTTTTTTTTTCTAACTTTCGCACACATATTTGGAAAGACTTTTTCATTTCTATTAAAATTTTTCAAATAGTGCAAAGATAAATAATTATTGTTTTTTTAAAATTTAGTTTACGTCTCACTTAGCAACAAAAATTCCACAAATTTCATTCAAGTTGGAGAAAAAGAAGATAAATCTTTCAAAAAGTACGTAAGAAATAAGAAAAACAAATCCTAACTTTATGTTTCTATAAAATTTTAGGTTATGTTTGTAATTTTTCGAAAAATAGACAAAGAAAATCAACTCTCAATGTAAGTCACTGATGTGTTTAATAGAAAACTATTTTTTATTTTATCAAAATAAAACGAAAATTAAAAACATAACCGCTATACATGAGGCCGTTTAAGCAAAAAAAGAAGAACAAACATAACCTTAAAAGAAATTGGCTTTGAAGTGTTCCTTTTCTTCACGTTAATTATTGGTTCGAAAAGGAATTTTTTTTGTTAAAATGAATTTATAATAAACGGAATATAATTATAATAGACTGAAATAATTTGAATAAAATTCCTTTTTCGTCAGTATAATCATGAAAAATTAATTTTCTTCTCAGAAACATGTCATCAGGTTGATTTGTCAAGAATCATTAGACATATTAGGTTATAAAGACATCATAGGCTCTTAATCGGTTTACAAAAGTGGAGGAAATCTTGGTTTATAAGCTTTTCTATTCAGGACTGAAATCCCTGTATTATATTTCAAATGAAATTAGTCAACATCAGAAGTTTCTCAAGTTGCACCCTCTTTGAACCGGATTTTCCATTTACTATATAATTCTTTCTCTCTTTCTTGTGTATTTTTATAACTTTTTTAGTCCGGTCCCGTATTTTATACTTTATAGTTTGAGCTCTTTAGAACCTAAATGACTTTCCTTTTCGACCGTCTTCCTCATTTTACCAACTATTTTCGCTTATTGAGATTTATTTTCGACAAGTGCTTTGATTACAATGCAGCAGTGGCTTATAAAACGATGTATAATTATGTCATTAATATCAATAAAATTAATTTCCGTTTCGTAGACTTGGGCGTTTATATTTTCAGTCTGAAAATTACTTTTCAAGTGGAGAATAATTTTCCCCCCCAAAAAAATATATGGTTAAAATCACACCTTTTTTTAAGGTTTTGTCTGAAACTTATACTCCAGAACTTTGATTTAATTTTTAATTTAATTTCTGAAATATAATTTAATATTTTTTCAAATTTAACCTTTTTCATATTCATTTATTTACGAAACTTTTTTAAAAAAACTGTGGTATAAAATTGTTAAAAGTTGATAAAATTTTTGAAAACATTGGAGTAAAATTATTCATTAAATAATTTATAAGCTATTTCAGGATAAGTCCTCGAGAATTATTAATGTATTAATCGGAAATGAAAATAAATTCCTTCAATATTTCTCCAAATAAAAATTTTTGAAAATATTTTTTTTCGTAATGCTCGCATATCGATATATATATTCGAATGACAGATTTCAAATCATCAATTTTCCCTTCTATTATACTTGTTGCTTCTTTCAAAATTCAAATCCCTCAATAATATTGCGTTAAGAATGACGCATCAAAATCGTTTTCTCCCTAATATAGAATTATTACATAATTCTATGTATTTAAATGTAGCATTTTTATCATATTGTTCCGATTACATAAATCCTGATTTAATTTCCATTCACTTTTCTACAGAGTGAGAGTATTATAATCTAAAAATATATCATTAGCACCTCTTCTATGAGAGTCATTAAAGTACATCTACAATTCATTACGCTTCACAAATTCTCAATGATCAAATATAATCGAAATTTTCCTTTCTTCAATTCCCATCCGAAGTGTAATTTAAAAGATGTTTCATCATATATTCGAACAAGAAAAGGATAATTTATCAAACGACACACAATTAACTTTCAATTCCACAATGCGGAGAATAAAATAAAAAAAAACTAATAAGAAACTAATAAGAACTTAATAATAACAGTAATTTTTAATATTTAGTCATTTTAATAATATCTAATCGCGCCAAAAGCCAAGAAGAGGATTTAAATATATCTTACCTAATTTGTTTCCCTAAAGTAAAAAAAAAACGAAAGCAAATCTTACTTAATTTTTTTTCCCACTAAATTTTGAAAAAGGAATAAATTTAAAATATTATGACACAGAGGTTGTTTATAAACCAGACTGAAGGAAATAGTCTCTCATTTTATAGAGTGAAGCAAACAATAGTGAAAAAAATTTGTTAAACAAATTTTCTCTACATGTCGTTTATTATGATCAACTTTCTCTCGACGAGAATACTGATTTTTTAAAAACATTTTTCGAAATTAATAATTCATGATGTGGCAAAAATATTCAGAACCACTTTTCCGTGAATTTTATAATTGAAATAATTTTCCCTGGTAAAAAATGCTGTTAATTATTTGAACGGAAATAAATTTTTCCTTCGCAGGGCAAAATAATTGTATTAATGATAAGAATTTATTTGTTCTCTTTCATGAAGTTATGAACTAGAAAAATAAAGGGTTCTGAATTAAAAGTTATGAATAAAAAAAGTGAATATTAAGGAGAAGAAAGAGTATGAAAAAAAGAAAAAAAGATGGGGTAAAAAAAGAAAAAAACACTTTACTTAAAACTAAAAATTCAAATTTTCATAACTATAATTAATAAAAATAATTTACAATAATTAAAATCATTATCAATTTAATTATTATTTTTTAGAATTTTTATCTAAAATTCTTCTTTATATATCGATTATTTTTAATAGTTTTCGAAAAAGTTCTTTGACAATTTTCAAATTAATTTCTTTACAATATTTAATTTTACGAAATTTCAATTATTAGTTAAATTCTTTTATTAAATAAATATCAGAAAATAGAAACTGAAAATAGTATTTAAAAAAATCAATTAAACTTTTCAAAAAAATTAATTACACATTTCAATTATGTTTTTAAATTCACGCTATATTGCTTTTAATATTCAATGATTATCTGAAATTTTAACTGAGATTCATTTTTATGAAATTAGAATATTCTACTAGAATTCAATTATTTAAATAAACATAAAACGAAATTAAATAATTTATTAAAGAATTGAACGTGTCTTAAAATTCAATTTTCATAAAAAATTGTTATCAACATATTATCAAATACTTGAATTCTATTAACGAATTTGAATAAAATTTTTAAGAATAATTACATTTTTAGAGAAATTCGATTAAAATTGTATTCAAAATAATTGAAATTCTGCATTGAATATTATTATTTATGAAAATAATTGAATTCTTGAGAAGAATTTTATTAAAATTTTCAAAAATAATTAAATTTTTGTAAAAAATTAACAGGAATTCAATTATTTTTAAAAATTTTAATAAAATTCTTGGCATGAATTATAAACAAAATTCTTATGAGATCTTTAATTACTTTCAGAAATTTTAATAAAATTTTTCGCAAGAATTTAAATATTTTTGTAAAATAATAAAAATCTTTGCAGGGAATCAATTATTTTCAAAAGTCTTATTAAAATTCTTCGCAAGAATTCAATTATTTAAAAAAATATTAGAATTTTTGCAGAAATTCAAACATTTTAAAAAGTTTTTATAAAACTTTTTTTTGGTAGAAATTCAATTATTTTTAAAACAATTTGAAAAAAATTTCCCTAATTTAATTATTTTTTTATAATCTAAGATTTTAACTGAAATCTAATTTTAAATCAATGTTTATGAGAAAATTCTACCAGAATTCAATTATTTAAATACAAAAATGAATAATTTATTGAATAATTGAATGTTTCTTGGAATTCAATTCCTATTAAAAATTTTATCAACAAATTTTTAAACAATTAAATTCTTTGGACGAATTTTAATAAAATTATTAAGAATTTTTTCGAGGAATTCGATTAAAATTCAATTAAAAATAATTGAATTCCTAAAAATAATTTTATTATTTACGAAAATAATTGAATCCCGGTGAAATTTTATTAATTATGAAAATAGTTGAATGATTGGGAAAAAATTTATAAAAAAAATTGTTATTCATGAAATTCTTGTGAAATTTTTATTATGTTTTGAAAATAATTAAAAGTTTTTGTATAATTTTATTAAATTTTTTTCTTTAATAATTAAATTCTTTTGGTAAATTTTATAAAAATAGTAGATATTGAACAATATTTAATTTTTGCGAAGAATATTATTACTTTTGAAAATAATTCAAATTTTGCAATGGATTTTATGAAAAGTTTTGAAAATAATTGAATTTTATTACTTTAGAAAATAATTGAATTCGTGTGATAAATATTGTTAATTATGAAAATAATTGACATTTTTTTAAATGAATTTAAAAACAAAATTTGAAAATAATTGAATTTTGTTGAAGAATTTTGCTTTTTATTTATACAGATAATTAGAAATGTTGACAATGTTTTTTAGTTTTTTTTTTTAAATATATGAATTTCGGAGAAGAATTTTAATATTTCTAAAGATAATTGAAATTTTGACGAGAATTAAAAAAAATTTTTGAACATAATTGAATTTTTGCGAAGAATTTTATTACTTTTTAAAATAATTGAAGGAAGGTTGCGGCCTTTTTTAGAATTTGTGGACCTACTTCGAGCCCTGGATAGGGTAAAAAAAATTATGGGGTAAAAAAGAAAAAAAAATAGTAATGTTTCAAGGGAACCAATTGGAGAATTGTTGCGACTAAATAAATATGAATGGCTAAATTTGCAGTTGGGTGAAAATTAGTTGAACTTGTATTTGGAAAGTTATGTCGTAAATGTTGGTTTAACTCTCTTATCTTAGTTCAAGGTAACAAATACTTTAAATTAAGATACAGAGCTATATTCCAGTTTTTGTGGTGTGGTACCATCTGGTATATATATTTCAAGTTGAGCAAGTTTCATTCTGCATAGAGAGAACATTGCTTCCTGATCTTAACACTTTCCCTAGCATTGCACAAAATTGCCAATCGACCCTGCTCCTACCACCACCACCACCATCGCCAAAGCAATAGCTACTATCCGATGTCGTATAGCTATTGGCGATATCCCGATAAATCTCCGGAAAAGCAATGAGTGGAAGCAGTAAATTGGATACGGACGGAAACACGATGAATCGTCCTATGCGAACACGAAGAGTTCAATGTGCAATTCGAACGGGAATTCGCACACTTGGTACAGAAAAAAAAAGATCGAACGAACCTCAAAGAATCGCCAAATGGCAATCAGTTTCCTCAAACAATCTGATTTAAATATTACACATTTTCTCCTCTATTTACTCCTCCAATAATATTGAAGAGGATTTCACTTTAAAGCAATAAAAAAAAATTTTTATTTAACGATTCTCGTTATTTTCCTCGAAAAATAAGGAGAGAAAAAAAAACTTGTCAAATAGGAAATTATTATTTAATTTCTTCGTTCTTTGCCTCGCAAAAAAATAAAAACTGTCATGCGAACTACAATAGTTCGCAAAAAAAAACTAGTCATCCCTTTTAAACCCTTCTCCAAAAAAGAAACTTAAAAAGTTACATCACAAAAAAGTCTTACAAAGAACATTTGAAACGAATGAAAATATACGCTTCAAATGGCTCTTAAAAAACGACACACACCTCTCGGAAAAGAATCTATTTTCCACTTGAATCATCTTCAAATTATGACCTCTTCTCTTCCCCATTGACACGAACCAACAATACTATATTTTCTCTAGAAATGAAAAAAAAATTTCGACTTTCATTAAAGGAATAATATTTTCCTCTTTATTTTCAAACTCGATAGAATTTTAACTAATGAAATTAAAATGAAATTGCCACATTAAACAAAGAGAGGAAGAAGAAGAAAAATGACTTTAACAAGCATGTAATGGCACTGAAGCAGAAAATTAATTCCTTTTCCAACAATAAGTGAATCCAACTATAAAATAATGAAAGGTTTATAATTGTCCTTTCTTTCTTAACCAATATATTAGGAAATTGCAAAAGTGAATAATTAGTTTTAATTGTCTATTAAAGTTTATTGCAAACTTTTATTTCGCATAAAATATTTTAAAACAAAGTTTTAGGAATACAAAAAGAAGAATATAGCAATTAATTAAAGATTATTTTTCAACATCTTGAAAATTAATGGTGTAACTTTTTAAATTTAACAACGACGCTAGTTATTATTAATTTAATTCATTTATTTAATATCCGGCTAATCATTTCATTTTATTGAATTCTAAATCAATTCTTCCTTGAAAGTTCTACGAGAATTCAATTATTTAAATACAAAGCTTTTATCAGATTTTATTAAATAATTAAATTTTTTCCAAGCATTTTATTCAAATTTTTACAAATAATGCGTTTTTAATTAAATTAATTTCAAATTATATTAAAATTAATCGAAATCTAGACAACATTTTATCTATTTATAAAAATAATTGCAATCCTCAGAATAATTTTTAAGAAATCTTTTTAAAAATTACTATAAAAAAAATATAAAAATTATGTTTTTTAAGTAATTGAATTTCTTCAAAAATTATATATTATTTGAAAAAAATGAAATTCTTCAGAAGAATTATTTATGTAAATAATGGAATTCTTAGAAAGCATTTTTTTTAATCTCAAAGAATAATTGAATTATTTTTAAAAAATTAATTAAAATTGTTTTTAAAATAGTTGATTACTTTCGAACCATTTTAAGAAAATATTTCAAACTAATTGAATTTCTATAAAAAATTCTAATACTTTTGCAAATATTTGAATTTTTCGTAAGAATTTTAAACAAACATTTTTTCAAATAATTGACTTTTCAAAGAATTGAAATTAAATTTTTCAGAATAATTATATTTATTCATCAATTTCTTTAAAAGTATTAAAAATAATTAAAATTCTTCACTGAATTTTTTTATTTATGAAAATAATTGAATAGTTATTAAGAATTTGATTAAAATGATAAAAAATAGTTAAATTACCTAGAAGAATTTAAATATGTATGATAATAGTGTAAATATATCGAAAAATTATATTAATATGTTTAAAAACAATTGAATTTCTGTGAAAAATTTAGTTATTTAAAAAAATAATTGAATTTTTCATAAGAATTTTATAAAAATAAATTTTATCAAAATATAATAAATATTATGAAAATTTTATTATAAATGTTTAAATTTTCCTGTGAAAAAATCTATTTGTGAAAATAATTAAATTTTTGCAAAGATTATTATTTGAAATTTTTTTAAATAATTGAATTCCTGCGAAGAATTTTATTATTTATGAAAATAATTGAATTTTTAGGAGAATTTCATAATAATATTAGGAAAATTTTGTTTAAAATAATTGAATTCCTGTAAAAAATTTTTTATTGCATTGAATTGAATAAAAAATGTTAAGAAAATTGTGTTTTGAATAATAAATTAATAAATTTTAAAAAATAATTGAATTCCTCAGAATAATTTTGTCAGTTATAAAAATAATTGAATTCTTTTAAAGAATTTAATAAAAATCTATTTTAAATTTTAATAATTAATTTTTTTCAAAAAACATTAGAAAAATTCTGCTTCAAATAATTGAATTCTAGTTAAAATTTTTTTTTATTTCTGAAAATAATTGAATTTTATAAACACTTTTTAAAAATAATTCAATTCTGTATTGAAATTTTTGATTAAAATAGTAAATATTAAAAATCATTAAATCTTTAAAATTTATCATTTAATTTTTTATACTATTAAGATATTTAATAAAATTTTTTTTTAATAAATTTAATAACCACTTTAAATAGTTAATAAGAACAAAATATTAATTAATTAATTAATATGAAAATATTCAATTTTTTTCCTCTAAGTTTTTTTTTGTTTTTCTTTAATTATCTCTCGTGTTTAAATTAAAAACTGTTTCAAGTGTAGCTTATAATTTTATGTACTATGTAAAAACAAGAAGGTTGTTGTCTCATCTAGTTACCGTGTTATGTGCCTCGGCACAAGTGTTCGCGTTCACTCTTCCGCCTCAAACTATATGACTTTATCTTCAGTTTATCCCACATATTGCGTTAAAGCCATCAGGTAGAAACAATATTCCCTTCTCAACAAAAAAATTATTTACTGCAAATACATTTTGTTATCAAACATTCATATTGCTGAGACACATATATTATTATCGAACAAGCTTTCAAAAAAAAAGAATAATAAGAAACTGGTTTATTTTGCAATCAAATTCCATCAAGATATATTATCATTATCAATAATATAAATAATAATTATTCTGAGGCTAGTAAAATAAAAATCTAAATAGACAAAAAAAAAACCAGAAGTAACCTAAAGAAAACAAAGGAAAATAAAATTGTTTTTCAACTATAACAACGAATGTCATTTTCCCTCAGATTTTATTGACTCGATTTACATATTTATTTTTGAGAACGTAAACGACTTGTGTCAAGGTTAAAACTTTCATATTTCACTAACATGAATATTTTTGAGTCGAAATATATATTTGTACTATTGCATTATTTTAATTCATTGAAAAATATATCCAAAAAGTGGTAACTTTTCCCTGCAGTAATTTTTTTAAAAGGATTTTTTCCAAAAAAAATGTTAACGTCGAAAACAATTTTTTTTGCCAGAGTCGAATAAAGTGGCAACTATTTCTAAGGCTTTGAGAAAAAAAAATTTTTTTTATCGAAAGAAACGAAATTAGTGACATCTCTAAACTTTGAAAAATTGTTTTCGACACTTAGAGTCGACGCTAAGTATGAAAAATTAAAATTTTGTTTAAACAAATATTGTTTATTATAAACAAGTTTTCAAGAAAAAAAAATAAAGCATTTAATAAGCAGTTGCATTACGAGAAAAGAATGACAAAAATAAATTAAAAATAATAATTGCAAATTTGACAGTGACTGAAATTTAACACTCAAGTTAAATTGTGGAGAGGAACCTCCTCCTTCTCCTTTTCCAACTTGGAAGAGCGAGAAAGTCATAAATCACTCTGAAATTAACCCCTCTAATTGGTCTTTGACTACCTAAATCAAACTTGACAAAGAGAATGCGGCTTTATTAACGTGTGTCCTCAACATATAAAGCAAATTGAAATTCCCTACAATCCAAAGTCACCCGAGTGCAAATGAGAAATTTGTCACACAAAATAATAACAACTCTCAAAACTATTATTTCTCTATAAAAAAAGAAAACCAACATTTTAAGTGGAAGCAGTTAAATTTTTACTGATTTTACAATCTTTAGAGAGTATACATTTTTTCCTCTCAGTTTATATATATATATATATATATTAGTTTTTAGAATACATTTTTATGTAACAAATAGAAATATTTTTTTACGTATAAAAAGTGTTATAATAATATGTTTACGACTTGTCGACACTTTAGAAATTTTATTGCACTGTCTTTTATATATATACAATATTCAACTCTGTAGTTTGCAATTTTACGATAAATTACCGCTAGCGAAATAAAAAGCAAAAAAATATATTTTCCAACAAAACAAACATATAATTTAGATGTTATTATTTTTTTAAAAAAGAATTTAACGGAAGAAATAATCTATTAACTGTATGAAATATTTATTATTTTGTAATGTTTTTTTAAATAACAACAATCACTGCAGCAACCTTATTCAGCAAATAAAATGGAAATTAAAAAAAAAACAATCGGATTCGCTTAAATTTTATTTCTCGAAAGTTTTTCAGGGTTAAGAATTACGAACTTGGCAATGGAATTTTAAAATTCAAAATGGATCCAAAATAGCGGCTGATGAAATTAAAAATTGCAGAATAGATAATTAATTTAAAAAAAGTAGATTTCAAACCAAAAAAAGTAGTAAAAAAGTAGCTAATTGAAAAATTTTCATTAAAAAATTTCAATATTTATAAGAATAATTTAATTCTTGCAAAGAATTT
The DNA here is from genome assembly GCA_032872475.1 of Leptopilina myrica (nomen nudum). Taxonomy (NCBI): domain Eukaryota; kingdom Metazoa; phylum Arthropoda; class Insecta; order Hymenoptera; family Figitidae; genus Leptopilina; species Leptopilina myrica (nomen nudum). The sequence continues at coordinate 46,759,501 of CM065461.1, read as the reverse complement.
TATAAAAAAAAAGTTTAAATAATTATGCAAATTCTAATTTAAATAACTGAATTTCAAGAAAAAAAATTATTATACAAGAAAAGAATTGAATTCTTACGAAGATTTTTACACAAAAATTTTATAAATAATTGAATTATATTTTGCGATTTTGAGAAAATAATTTAGCTTTGCAAGAAATTTTATTAAAATTTCTCAAAGCAATTGAATTTTTGGGAATAATTTTGTTTTTATTAATAATTTTAATCTTTAATAATTGAATTCTTGCGAAGAATTATTTATGTAAATAATTTAAATTCTTGGGAAGAATTTTGTTAAAATCTAAAAGAATAATTGAATTATTTCAAAAAACTTTAATTAAAATTCTATTTAAAATAATTGAATTCTTCCTAAAAATTAAATAAAACATTTTTTTTTTAAATTATTTTTTTTTAAGAATTGAAATTAAATTTTTCAGAATAATTATATATTTTTTCATCAATTCTTATAAAAGGATTAAAAAGAATCGAAATCAAGCGATGCTTTTTTTTAATTTACAAACATAATTGAATAGTTGCTAAAAATTTTCCAAAATAATTGATTTTGTAAGAAGAATAATTTTATTATTTATGAAAATAATTGATCTATTGCAAAAAATTTTATTAAAATGTTTAAAAAGAATTGAATTACCGTGAAAAATTTTGTCAATAATAAATAAAAATAAATATAGTAGAAAAAATATTAAATATTAGGTTTTAGTAGATGAGTGCGAAGCCTGCAATTGTTAAATAATTCTATCGTCCGCCATATTGAATCCGCCATTTTGAATTTTGAAAATCTGACTTCAAATTGAGAATTAGCATTAATTAGTTATTTAATTAGCTAATTAATTGGTAAATTAACTAGCCTCAAAGCATAATATTGAGCTCAATTGTTCAGACAAAACCAGAAGTTCCTCAAACTAAATCCAAAAATTGCAAAACTCAATCTTAATCCTTTTAATTTATCAAAATAGATCCCACTGATGATCCTATACACGCGGAACCAGTTCAATAAAAATTGAACCGAAAATTTATCATCTCCTACACGCCGACACACGGAAAAGAAAAGATTGATTAGTTTTTTTTAATTTTTTTTCTTATCGCAGGAGTCGGAAATATGGACAAAAAAAGAAACCCTTGGGCGATTCAATGAACCCGACAACGACACTTTATAAACCCCCCACGTCGCATCGAGAAATAGACAAGTCACGGTCCATGATCATGCTGCACGCTGCCATAAGTATCTACATATCCTCCGCGAGTGAAAGTCAAGGAAACGATCTCTATGCATCCACAAGGAATGTTTTTAAGCTGATGTACTTGTGAATAGATTTAATTTCATTCGATTCTCCTCAATATCCGACGAATGTACTTTACTTCCCAAACATCTTCTTTATGTTTTTCTTTGCACTATTAATTTCAGAACAATGGCTAATCATTTCCAAGACTATTTATAAGGCTCCTGTGTGTATATACAAGCGAGAATCTCAAAAAGTTTCTTAACAATTCTTTGATAATTATTTTTTATATATTAAAAATAAATAAATGTACGTTTTTTTCCTCTTACGCATTTTTAGAGTCTTTACTTTCAAATTGCTCATAAATCTCAACTGAATGGGGATTTTTGACCTCTGTATCGTGTTTAGAAGACTAAAATACTATGAAAACGATTCCCATGTCGAAAATTAGAAAAAAAAAATTTTTTTGAGTCTTTACCCCCACTTTTTTCAAAATTCTCAAATTTTTTTGTCCTACACATAAGAGTTTTAAAAATGCACGTTTTATACTTAAAGTTACGACTTTAGGAAGGTCTCTAGCATGTCAGAATAAAGAAAAAAAAATTAAAAAACCCCCAAAAAAATTAGTTTTGATAAGTCAAATGTCATTAAAACATGTAAAATATTTTCAAAATTATGTTAATTTTATAATAAAGCATGAAGGCTTAATCAAAATTTTTCCTCACGTTTCATGAAAGTTATTATTAACTATTTTTATTCAAGGCTTGTTTTCAAAAAAAAATTTAATTTATTGCCTTAGAAAATTTTTATAATTATTACATTGAAAAATATGTCAAAATAAGAGATAATAATTAATAAATTCTTTTTCGATTTTAATAAAATTGCTTCACATTCGAAATTTATTTAACAGGAAATATAATTAAGTAGCTAACACAAAAGGTAAATTTATATTTTTGGAAATTACGAATCAACGAGAAATGTTAAACTGTTCATGAATTTTTTATTCTCTCATAAATGTCAAGTATAAATAACTTTGTACAATTTCCAAAAAGCCCCTTATCAAAAATGATTTTAAATCTTTATGCATGTCATTATTCTTATCAATGATTTATTATTCTGGTATGAAAATAATAATAATAATAATAATAATAATAATAATAAAATAATAGTAATAATAATAGTAATAATAATAATAAAATAATAGTAATAGTAATAAAAAAATAATAATAATTGTTGCCTATTTTTGTTTCACATCTCTTCATTTTATGGATGTTTCAATTCGAATAACACTTTATTAACTGTTTTTATACCTAATGCGTAATAATTCAGTTTTAAAAGAAGAAAACTTATCTGATATGTAGAGTAATTAACTTGATTCTAAAGTGTTCTTTGATTCTTTCTTTTCTTCTTTTTTTCTTTTAATGAGCCACATCTGAAGTTTATCATGCAGTTTAATCGCTTCTTTAAAAACATAAAATATACATCATATAACTGAAATTTCCATTATATGCGCTTAAAGTTTTTCTTTTTAGGATTATAATGTATAATTAGATTTAAAAAAACACGTTTGTTTCAAAAGGATTTGATTAAAAAACCTAAGTAGTATTAAGGTCATGTCTCGGATAAGCAGCGTCACCACTTTGTTACTAATTTTGACGCCGTTATTTTAGATGAAATTTTTGTTAAAAAAATTTTATCTATAATTGAAATTTTAAGCCGAAACTAATTGAAATTCAAAATTAAACTAATTGAAACTAATTGAAATTCAAAATTAAACAAATTGGAACTAATTGAAACTAAAATTGAAACTAATTGAAATTATAAAATTGGAACTAATTGAAATTAAAATGAAAGCTAATTGAAACTAGTTGCTACTGTAAAACTGCAACTAATTGAAACTAAAATTAAAACCAAATTGAAATTAAAGTCAATTTGAAACTAAAATTAAAACTATTAAAATTGAAATTGCAACTAAATTTAAAACTAATTGAAAGTATAAAACTTAAAATTATTGAAATTTAAATTGAACCAAAATCAAACTGAAACTATTTTGAGAACTAAAATTGAAACTATCTAAAATTGAGTCTACTTGTTAAGAATGGAATCTAATCTAAAGAAATTAAAACCTATTCGAACTAAAATTAAAAATAATTGAAATTTAAAGAAAACTGTGAAATTGTTATTTAATTAAAAATTAATCTTAACTTTGCAAGATATTTTTTAATAACCCAATCTGGAACGTAAATGAAATTGTGCCGAAGATAAGAAGCCTCATAAATATTGCTAACAATTACCGTAGAGCTGCTTGTCTTGAGTAAATTCAAAAAGATTATAATTTTAACCAAAATTTGTATACGATAAAATTATTATTAATAATTATTACTATTATTATTAGTAATTATTATATAAAATTATTATTACTATTATCATTAATATTATTATTATTATTATTATTATTATTATTATTATTATTATTTTCATTGTTAATTATTATAGAAATTTATTACACTTATTACTATTATTTGAAAGTTAAATTTCAAAGAAAAAAGAAAAAAAGTTGTGGGAAAATTTTTCATAAAACGCTAGTCATAGTTAAAAATTATCAGCAGGCGCACATAATAGAGGGAAAAAACCTGAAAACCTGTCATCTAATATCAATTTTCGACAAAAGACGCGCACTTGAGAGGGTGAATCGATATTTAACTCGGCAAACGTGCGACAAGCAGCTGAAATATAGTTTCTGCTCTGAACGTTCATTCTAATTATTCAAACGCACATTCGTGGTCCACGTATTCAGGTTCACCTGTTGCATTCCTCAGGACGCGCAACGCACACACCACAGAATCTCTCGCTAACAGTATATCAATTTAATTTCACACTCGTACAAAAAAAAAGCAGATTTTTTTGTACACAAAACAATAAATTTCCATGCATATAATTTTTCCATCAAAGACAAATTTTTATGCAACTAATTTTTCACAGCGCAAAACTAAACTTTTATGGCGCTAATTTTTCCACCAAAAACAAATTTCTATATGTAGATAATTTTTCTATACGAAAAACAAAATTTTTATGCAGCTAATTTTTCCATCAAAAATAAACTTTTATGGAGCTAATTTTGCCACTAAAAACCAATTTTTATGCAGCTAATTTTTCTATACCGAAAACAAATTTTTATGTAACTAATTTTTCCACCAAAAACCAATTTTTATGCAGCTAATTTTTCCATCAAAAATAAACTGTTATGCAGGTAATTTTACTACCAAAAACCAATTTTTATGCAGCTAATTTTTTATACAATAATTTTTCCATAAAAAAAAGTTTTTTGTACACTAATTTTTCCACTAAAAAAAAAGATTGCTAGGCAGAAATATTTTGTAGACTAAAAAAAAGTGTTGACTTTACATTCTGACTAACATTACAAGAAGAAACCAGAACCATTTTTCCTCAGTATTCTTAAAAGTCTCCAATTGACACTAAACTGAATCGAATTGATACCAAAAATTTGTATCAATATTTAAATCCAAATTTTTCGTATCAATTCCTTGCAATTTGATAATTTTCTATTTAACTGCGATTTTTAAAAATAACCATTCGGAAGATTGCAGTCAAGATGATTTCAACTTTTAGGAAATTATAATTTCTGTATAATCCAAAAAAGAATTTACCAGTAGGGTGGCATTTCGTTTCTTCACTCTCATTTCCACTCGAGAGAGAATTATTCTTTGCAACTTAAGGAAACTTTATGCAAACAAATAATAATCACGCACTCAACTAATATACATCACTGCACAAAAAATGTTACCCACAAGTAAAAAATATTTACTGTCAACATAACCGATTATTATTATTATTATAAATTCATGAAAGAATTCATGGAATTATTGTTCGAAAGAATGAAAAGAAGCAGGAGGAAGTTCTCGTTAGTGTTTAAAAACTCGGCGGCGGTTAGACTCGAGGTCTAAACAGTGACTGGCTATATAGGATGGTTTCTTGTCGGAGGGTCCCGCGATCGCCGGTCGTGGTCGTCACAATAGAAACACACGGGTGGGAGATCAAAACACAAGAAGAGACTATATATACGTTCCTTTTTGTATAGAGAAATACAGTGATTGTGAACGTCTGCACGCATGCAACCTGCTAAATACTTATCGTGAGATAAACAATGTTTACCTTTCCTTACTTGATTAATATATTTAAATAGATAAAAATTGTTTTTCAACTAATTTTCATTGTACAGAGCTGTAAATCTAAATTATACACTATATCAAAGCTGATGATTTTCTTGAATGATTCTTGGAAATGCTCGAATTTTCAACACAAAAAGAAAAAAATTTATCGTTTATTTAGTTTATTATAAAGTTGGATGAAAAAGTTCGTGGTACAAACATGATATCGTATACACGTTGAAAGACTTATTTCAAAATTTAATATAATTTATTTCAAACCTGAATGTATGGAGCATGCCAAACAGAAAAAAAAGATGCTTTTGGATTATTTAATAGTACAGAATTAATTAAATAATTAATATAATTAATAATTAATAATTAATTAAATAATAATTATTAATTAATTAAATAATACTAAAAATTAGTATGATCGGTACCAATCTTTAGTACGAACGATATTAATAGTTAACACGTTCCTAAGATTAAGTAAAATAAAAAAATCGTTTTCTCCTGTTCGAAATGATCATATTAAATTTTCATACTCAAATTCTTCCAGTGTACAACGATTTTCAAAATAAAAAAAAAATCTAAATTGTTAACCTAATTGTTGAGAAAGGTAGTTGGAATATTTTTCTTCAAATCTGATGAAAATTAAAGCAATCAGCGATATTTAAAGAATTTGAGGAAATGTTGTAAAAACTTAAAGATTTTTTGAGAATTTTGCAAAGGCTGTGTATGTATCAACTAATAATGAAAATATTTATAAACATTTAAATAATATAAACTAAATATTTTTTTAAAATAAATTGTAAGCTTCGTTCTTTACATTCTTATGAATATAAAAATAAATGTTATAATGATTAATTACTACAGTAAATGCCACTGTACCATTTATTATTTTGCAAATAAAAAAAATTTTATATTTCCAAATATAAACATCAATTACTGAATAATTTCAAACTCAAAATTTAAAAAATTTGTTTAATCACAGTTGTTTCATAAAATTTTATTAAAATTAATTGAATTTTTGCAAAGAATTTACTATAAAACGAATAATTGAATTTATGCAAAAATTTTACTATAAAACGAATAATTGAATTTTTGCAAAGATTTTACTATGAAAAGAATAATTGAATTGTTTATAAAGATTTATTAAAATCCTTAAAAAATAATTTAATTCCTTTGACAAATTTTTATAAAGAAATAAAGAAAAATTTTACGAAATTTATAAAATATATTTGCAACGTTTGCAATATTTTGCAAAGATTTTAATTTTACAAAAAAAAAATGAATTGTTTCAATGAATTTATTAAAATTTTAGAAAAAAAATTGAATTCTTTGGACAAGATTTATAAAGAAATTATAAGAAAAATTGAATTCTTTCGTGAAATTGAAAAATTTACAAAACTTATTGAAAATAATTGAATTTTACCACAGATTTTACTATTTATAATAATAATTGAAATCTTTTTAAGGATTTATTAAAATTTGAAAAAATAATTGAATTCATCCAAATGCTGTTATTATTTATGCAAATAATTGAATTTTGTTGAAGAATTTTATAAAAATATTTGAAATTTTGTAATTTGCAAAATAAATTTTTAAATAAAAATCTTAATAAGAATTAAGTTTTTGTTCAAAAATTGTAATAAAACATTCTTTTGAAGACTTTAATTATTTTTTTAAACAATAAAATTCATCGCAAGAAATATACGATTATTTTACAATGAAAATCCATTTTAATAAAATTTCACGAAAAAATTCAATTATTAAAAATTTTTTTAAATAAAATTCTTGGTTAATAATTAAATAATTTTCAATAATTTTAATAACATTCTTTGGAGAAATTTGCTTCTTTTTACAAATAATATTTTTTGTTAGAATTCAATTATTTGCAATACAATTTTAATTAAATTTTCTGAAAAGAATTCAACTACGAAAAAAAAATTTGTTGATAAAATTCTTCAAATGATTTTAATAATTTTTAATTTTTTTCATCAAAACTTTGGAAGAATTTAGTAATTTTTGGTGCATTAATTTCAAAATTAAAAACATTGAAAAATGAAAATTTATTAATAAAGTTGGAAAGCGAAGAAATATTAATTTTTAAACACAACAATATTAATTTATTTTTGTAAAACTGTTTGTGACATTTAATTTCATTTGCAACCAAAATTTTATGAATTTTTTTTGTCTAGTTAAGAATTTCTGAAGATAAATAAGAAAAGTTTGAAGATTTGTTTTTTTAATTATTACATTTGATAATAAAATCAAATGTTATTACATTTGAAACAAATCTTTAAACCTACGAAAACATACTAGAGTTTGAAATTTTAATTTATTAATATTAATTAATTATTAATATTTTAATAATATAATTAATAATTTAAATATATAATTAAATTTTAATTAAATTATTAATATTTTAATAATATAATTAATAATTTAAATATATATTTAAATTTTAATTAATTAATAAATTTTAATTTATAGAATTCAGGCAAATACCAAATTAAGTTTTTGTGCTACAAAAGAAGAGGAATCTTAATCTACATTTTTTTTAAATTTCTAATGAACTAAAGCCTTAAATTCGATTCAAAACCCCTAATATAAAAAGAAAAGTTTCACAATTCAATTCGAATCATAAACCATATTATAAAGATATAGAAAAAATATACATCTGTTGAATGGTGTGAAAATCAATATCACAAGTGTGTTTGATTCAATGGGATTTCTGTTCAATGTTTGCTTTCAATCTTTTTAACGCAATTTTGTGTTATGTTCCCTATAAGGAGGCGTGTTAGCTTGCCTCGTCTTGATGCGGCAAGAAACAACAACAACAACACGAAGGGAAATCGCAAGGTTTGTTTTAGGATCACGAATTTCTCACCAGAAGCTGTTCAACTGGCTACATAAGCCTAAGGAGAAAGACGATGCACCGCAAAACAACTGGACGTATTTCCTGTACAAGGGTGGATGCGGGTAAAATGCGTCTCGTTAATCTCGGGTTGTTAACCGTGCCCGTAGAGATACCTATCTCTCTTAGTTTCTATTGCTGACGAATGATTCGACGACTGCGTTGCTTTATAAAGGACCTCAACTACTGACTCTCCTTTTGCTTCACAATAAAAAAAAAAATTTTTTTTTAAATTGCGTTGACAGAAATGAAAAATAACACAAGTCTTATCAAATATTCAAATCTATGAACATTAGCCAAAAGTTGTAGAGATTTTAACGAGCAATTACTTTATCACGATCATGATAATGATGATGATGATGATAGTTTATCATGATGCATTTCTTAGGCAGAATTAAATCTGTTATAAATTCACTAGCAAATTGCAATAGCAAATTGTAACAGCAATTTAGATATTAAAAATCATTATATTAAATTTAGAACTAAAAGTCATTTAAATTTTCATTTTCCACAGTCGATTGTCTTAAATTTGAACCCTTATGCGGAATTAAAATAAAAATTCTCTCCTTTGAGCCAAAGTGATAAATACATTAAAAGGTCTCACAAAGTTTCTTTCACCATTCATTGACTCCTATCACGAGAGATTCCGAACATTCCTTCCGTCAAGGATGGGGTACAGTGAGTTATTTCTGTCTTTTGCAGAGATGCATGGCGCGTGCGTGACATACATCCTTCCTTCCGTGCAAAACCTTTCATACGCATTGTTAACTTTTGCGGAATTCATTTGGAAAAATTACTTTCATTCTTTTAATTACATACAAATCATAGAAAATTTACTTCTTTTCTATTCCTACTTCTTCCTATTCTTATTAATCTTAATCATATCATTAATTCTTATTATTCTTATTAATTATTAATTCTTATTAAGCTGAAAGGCTATTTTTTGAAAATACCTACTTCATGAAAAAAAGCACTTGAAATCGAAAAGATCGTATTTCTATTTTAAACACAAATATTTAAACTTCAATAATGCTGTTCAGTGAATGTTAAAAATTATTCCTTAAGTGCAATTGTTGTCTTGAACGAAGTACTTTTCCAAGCACTGCACAGTCTTAGTGGAACTAAGTGTTTAAGCGTGAGAAAGCAAATAACATCATCATCATCATCATTGGTTATAGTCTTATAACTCGATAAATATTTTCAACTATATTCTTCGTCTAGAATTAATCACAACAATAAGAAAAAATGAAAATGTAATAAGTTAAAAAAAAAATAATTGTGAATGAAAATCATTTTAAATTCCGTCAACACATCTCACAAATTGTAACATGTTGCAGTAAATCATAATCACAGTCCTACAAAGTTTCAGACCTCGGATCGACTTTAACGAACAAAAAAAGTCGCTTTAGTCGATTAAAAAGAGAAAAATAATCGAAAAAGTCGATTATTTAATTCAGTACTGTCACAAAAATTCAAATTAATCAAAACTTGTATAATTTTGCTAAATAAATATTCAAATACTTCTTACTTTTTTATTCACAAGAAATAAAATTTGAAGAATTTCAATTTTTCAAATTCAATAATTTCTAAAAATTAAAACTATAACCCTTTTATAAATTTAATTACTTTCTACAATTTTTAACTAAACTTCATCTCTATATCAATTATCTATATGAATTTTTAATCATTTTTTCCAATTTCTTCAAAAATTCAATTATTTTATTAAAAAAATCAATTTTTTTATAATAATTTAAACGTTCCATTTTGATATTTAAAGATATTAATTAAGGTAGAACAGTTTTAAAAATTTTAATAAAGAAATTCGTAAAAATTAACTTTTTAAAAATATTTCTAAATGATTTATTGAAAATACAAAAAGTTTCACAACTAAATATAATTAAGAAATGTCTAAAAAATGAAAATTTGGTTAAATCTTTTCAAAGCTGATTTAAATTTAGTAAAACATTTTTTAAATAATTCAAAATTTGGCAAAATCTTTTGAAAAATAATTAAGTTTCAGAAAAATATAAAAAAATAAATCAAATTTTTCAAAAAATTGTAATTATAAATAAATTATTTCCAAAAAATTCTAACGTAGTAAATTAAAAGAAATTAATTTCCTTTATTCGAAGATAATTGAATCTTAAAAAATTGTAATAAAACAAATGAAAAAATTAATTTTTTATAAATATTATAATGTATAATTTTTCAAAAATAATTCAAGAATTTTTCTATAATTGAAAAACGAAGTTGTTTTCTCAAATTTCAATTGAAAATTTGGAATATCTGATTATTTTCTCCAAAATGTTGAAAATAATTTTGAACAATTTTAATTTTATTATTTTCTTTATGAATTTTAATTTTCGAAAATTTTGAAAATAATAGAATTAAAAAAAAAATTAGAACGTAATAATTCAGAGAATTATTCTTTTCTAAACTATTTTAATGTTATTTTTAAAACCTATTTTTCATTAATTTTCATTTTTATTTAATCTACAAAACTACACTTGAAGATTATTTATTATAATTTTGGATAATTTAATATTATTTCAAAAATTTTCAATTAAAATTCTTTAAAAGTTAATTTTCAAAAATTGGAATAAAGATGATTTAGTTTTAATTAAATTTTACAGAATTTTAATTATTAACAATCTTTTCAATTGTAATATTTTGAAACATTTAGATAGAAAACTGATTGAAAAATAAACCCCCAAAAGTTTGTCTATAATGATTTATACTTTTTTTTACAAAAGAATCTTTTTGGTCAAAGATTTTTTTTTAAACGCAAACAGTGAAATAGTAATTTTAAGAAAACTAATCTAACGAAAGCAGTGAATGTGACATATTTCTATCACTAAAACTACCCCGATCAGTGAATATTATTTTACATCACATTCCTCTAAAAATATTCTCTAAAGAATATGATGTGATTATTTGAGGTCCCTGTAGGAAATTAAACTTAACGACCCTTCAGAATATTACAATTTGTCATCCTTTTTTTTTAAGATTTCAAGGCAAAAAGTCAATTAGTACACTACTGGAAATAATTTGCAGCATCATTAGAGCGTTTGAAGTTAACGAATTGGAAGAAGCATTTCTATTTTTTTTTGCATAATCTCTAGAGTAAATTATACCATTAACGGATATTGAAATGACCGCGCACTAAAGTTTACTTTTCCCGGTCAATTTCCGTCATTCATAAAAAATCTGGTATTTTAGAGTCAATGACAAGATTCCAACTTCTAGTCCAGATACTCTTAATTTCGCGTGCGCTTCTTTAGAATAACCGTTACATTTAAATAAGCATACTTTTTTTTAAAAAATAAGAAGTCTTTTTCTCTAAAAATACATAAAATTATTTTCCCAACTTGTAACAGTTGAATTTAGACAAAGGAAAACAAGTTGGTTTTTTTAATATTCTCCTACAGATGTCTGTAACCACAAATTTTTTCAAAATCATAACAAAAATGTTTAGATTAATGTTTAGAAATTAAATTTTAGAAGAAGATAACAAGAAATGTTTAGAAATTAAATTTTAGAAGACGAGAACAAGAAATGTTTAGAGATTAAATTTTAGAAGACGAGAACAAGAATTAGGAGAAAGAGGAAAAACTTTAACGTCTGTTGAGAGATGGGAAACATTTAAAGATTTGTGTTTTTAATCATCTGTCAGCACTGCTTTAAGGAGCAAATATAGATAAATAATGGAATAAGTCATCAAAAAAAAAAATTAGGTCAAATTAATATCGATCATTTTTGCACTTAGGGACAGTATTTAACGTACAGCAGACTTGCTTGACGCAGTTCTTGACAAATTCCGCAATTTTACGATGACCCTATAGCTACTATATACATTGTATAAGATATCTCCTCGTAGCCATTCAGTCGTTACCTTTCCTGCTTTTTTTTCTCCGTGAGACAAGCGAATGGTAGGCTCTTTAACCCCTTATAAGCGCAATGCCGCACAGCACCCTTAGCAAAACGTTGTTAATAAATCCCAGTCGGGAATGTGAGAAACAGGTTCTCGACTATGTGCGCTGAGGAATGGATTACACGATATTATATATAATGAGCAATAAACCCAAGGGTTGTATACTTGCTCGTTGTCGCGCACCAGTGTTAACTCTGTGCATATCCAAACGGTATTTACCCCATACATAATGCATACATATGGGTCAAAATTAACTCAAACTGTAATCAAAATTTGATTTTTCATCTACAACAGCTTTAAACTGCTTCTTTGGTTTGCTTTTGAGAAAAAGTTTCCAGTACTTCAATAAAAATACCAAACAATGTGGAGCAAAAGTACTCCAACTGTGATCAAAATTTTATTTTTCATCTACAACAGCTTTAAACTGCTTCTTTGGTTTGCTTTTGAGAAAAAGTTTCCAGTACTTCAATAAAAATACCAAACAATATGGAGCAAAATGACTCAAACTGTGATCAAAATTTGATTTTTCATCTACAACAGCTTTAAACTACTTCTTTGGTTTGCTTTTGAGAAAAAGTTTCCAGTACTTCAATAAAAATACCAAACAATATGGGTCAAAATTAACTCAAACTGTAATCAAAATTTGATTTTTCATCTACAACAGCTTTAAACTATACTTCTTTGGTTTGCTTTTGAGAAAAAGTTTCCAGTACTTCAATAAAAATACCAAACAATATGGGTCAAAATTAACTCAAACTGTAATCAAAATTTGATTTTTCATTTACAACAACTTTAAACTATACTTCTTTGATTTGCTTTTGAGAAAATGTTTCCAGACTTTCAATAAAAAATCCTTACTCTTTCCTGACCAAGTTTTCCATAATTTCTCTTACACTGTAGATAAAGTGAAAAAAGCGGAGAAAAAAAACTGTCTTAATACTATATTTATGATTGTCTTTTTTTTTTGAAATATTTGTCAAGTCTCCAACTCCTGCCCACTGAATAATTTTAAATAAAATTCCATAACACTCGGGATGTTACGAACATAATATAAAGTCTCATAACGAAAAATCCATTCTTCACGGATTCATCACGTTTGTGTATAAAGAAACACGTGAACTGAATTTTTAGACACCGTGGGAATAGGAAGGAAAAATAAACTGCCAAGTAAATTATATCCTTTTGAGCAAAGAAAACATCAAAATTACACTCTACCTGTAAAGTAAAAAATGGGATTTTAATTTTTAAAAACCGCATTCAGTAAAAAGTATTTTTCTCCTTCGCTATAGAGAAATTATTATTATTCTACATCGCGTATGTAGTTTTTAAAAATAATTTCTTTTCTTAATTCCAAGCTTTTCGAAAAAAGGATATTGAAAATATTTTTCCTAAAATATATATTATAAGTCTGATTTTTTACTTTAAATTTTTACTATTTATGTAAATAAATTCCGTGTATGTAAAATAATTCAAATTTGCAAATAATAATTTTTTTTTTTTTTTTGATACAACTTTTAATCATGATGAACTGGATTTGAAGGAAATTTTAAAATAGAAATCTTTTTCACGTGCCAAAAATGTCAGGAAGTGATATATAAATTTTGCGTGGAACGATATGAAAATTATACTATGGCCTGATATGAAAATGTTCCTCATTTTGTGTATAATTTGTATGTATATATATAGGAGAAATGCTACTTTGCATTAGAAATGAAAAAAGGAGGGACGTGTTTCAAACAGTTACGTCAATCCAACTTACAGGAATTAGCGATTTACGAGCACGCAAATGCAACTATGTCAATGCTATTATTAGATTATCTTGGCAATGTCTATAACGGACAAATAAATTTAATTCCCGATGATCATACGACCTCCTTTACTAGAGAGTTCAATTGAGTTCTGTGACTTGCTCTCCATAATATATATATGTATATTATTCTAGAAAGGGATGCGCGTCAAGGGTTCTTAATGTAATTTGTTATTGCAATTATTCAATTAATTTACTGGGTTTCAATTATAGTTTGTCGTGTAAATCAAGGTAGTGTAAATTCCACATTTTCTACCACAAAAACAGTGCGGGAAAAAATAAGTTAGAAATATTTAATTGAATTATTTGTCTGGAAGGAAAATTTTTTCGAATAACTTTGTCGAAACAAGTTTAATAATAGAAGTGAGACTATTTGCTGTTTGGAAGGAAAGTGGCAGGAAACAAGAATGCAGACTGTTATCATGCCAACTTCATCGATCCTTGGAAAAATCAATTTTATGCCCTATGGGTCAAGTTACACTGACCTATTTAACATTTTCGAGAAGTGATAAATTCATACTCTCATTCCAAGCAGAATTATTTGCTTCTTAATGAAATTACTTAAACTCTGCATTTTTACTGCAACTGCTTAGCAAAATTATCGTATTCAGTGTTGCTGGATTGAAAGATTTTTTTTTCAAATCTGAAGAAAATTAAAGCAATCTGCGATATTTAAAGAATTTGAAGAAATATTGTAAAAACTTGAATATTTTTTGAAAATTTTCCAAAGACTGTGTAAATACTAAGTAAAAATGAAAATATTTATAAACATTTAAAAAAAATTTCCTTGGAAAAAAACATTCAAAATTTTTAATAATAAATTATAAGTTTCGTTCTTTACATTCTTATAATAATGATAATAAATGTAATAATTATTAATTACTACAGTAAATGCCACTGTACCATTTATTCATTTGCAAATTAAAAAACTTTATATTTCCAAAAATAAACATCAATTACAGAATAATTTCGAATACAAAATTTAAAAAATTAACATAATTGCAATGTTTGCAATTTTTTTCAAAGTTTTCATTATTTAAAAAAAATGAATTGTTTCAAAGGATTCATTAAAATTTTTAAAAAGAATTAAATTTTTTGGACAAAATTCGTAAAGAAATTAGGAAAAATTTAATTATTTCGTAAAATTGCAAAGATTCAAAAATTTATTGAATGTAATTAATTTTTTCCATAGATTTTACTATTTATTTGAATTAATTCGAAGGATTTATTAAAATTTTAGAAAAGAATTAAATTTTTTGGACAAAATTTAGAATGAAATGAAGAAAAATTGAATTCTTTTGTGAAATTGAAAAATTTACAAAATTTATTCAATATAATTGAATTTTTCCACAGATTTTACTATTTATAATTGTAATTGAATTATCTCGAAAAATTTATTAAAATTTTTGAAAAGAATTTAATTCTTTTCTACTATTCATAATTATAATTAAGTTGTTTTACAATATTTATTAAAATTGTAGAAAAGAATTGAATTCTTTGATCAAAATTTGTAAAGAAATTAAGAAAAATTGAATTCTTTCGTAAAATTGAAAAATTTACAAATTCTATTGAAGATAATTGAATTTTTGCAATAATTTTACTGTTAATTAAAAATAATTGAATTATTGTAAAGAATGTTATTTCAATTTTTCAAATATTTCGTAATTTGCATAATAATTTTTAATAAAATTCTTGATAACAATTAAGTTATTTTCAAAAAGTTTAATGAAACATTCTTTTGAAATATTCAGTTATTATTCTAAACAGTAAATTTTTTTTACAGAAATTCGATTATTTAAAAATTTTTTAAATAAATTTCTTGGTTAAGAATTAAATGATTTTCAATCATTTTAATAACATTCTTCGCATAAATTTGATTGTTTTCACAAATAAATTATTATTTGTATATTTTTCGTTAGAATTCAATTATTTGCAATAGAATTATAATAAAATTTTCTCGAAAGAATTGAATTATGTAAAAAACCTTTTGTTAAAATTCTTTATATGATTGGATTATTTTCAAATTTTTCGATTAAAACTTTGCAAACATTTAGTAATTTTTAGTGCATTATTTTTAAAGTTTTTTAATTTTAATTTTAATTTTTTTCATTGAAAAAGAAAATTTATTAAGAAAGTTTGGAAGCAAACAAAAACTGCGAAAAGATTCAAGCACAACAGTATTAATTTATTTCTTTTAAACTATTTAGGATATTTAATTTAGTTTCTCTTATTTTAGAAAATGTTATAAACAAAATCTTGAATAAATTTTTTTGTCTCGAAAAGTTTGAAGATTTGTGTCTTCAATTATCTACGGCAGCACTAGTTTCGACCTATATAATTGTACATATGATTGTATGTATAATAAATAATCGATAAAGAATATTTCGCAAATCTAGAAAAGTCCTTCACGCTTTGAAATGAAAGATGTTAACTTAAAGCATAAATCCTGAAAATCAGAAACAATCTATTAAAAAATACATGCCTGTGGAGCGTTATTCCATGTACGAAAATTAACTGTGTGCGAGATAGAAGAAGGCAAGATGATGAATAGATATACTGCAATGTTTTCCTATATATATACACACAAAGCTTATGAAAATAAAATGAGTAGATTAGATGAAAAATAGCGAAATTTTTTAACCGGAGAATTATATTCTCGAGCATAAAAACTTCATCGTGATAGGTTGCTTACAATTTATAGGAAGCATTCTTTTGCCATTTTCATTATCATATTTTTTCCATTTTCCCACAAGGCAAGAAAAAACCAACCAGAACAGGAATATTAATTTGAATCATTTATTTTCCAAATCAGAGGAGCTTGATTAAATTGATTATAATTGTTCGCATTATTTAATGTATTAAATTTTTTTAAATCTCTATGTCTTTTACGTGCGGCAAATTTTTGTATACGCTCTCGTTTATATTTTTAACGTTGAGACACACAATCTGTTTTGAAAATTCAAAATTATTGTAATGCGCTCGGGAGATAGTTCTTCTTTGTTCTGTGAATTTACATTTCCCTTAAAATGTGCTGTACTTGACATTGATCCTGTAAGAAACTTAAGACTTGCCTCTATACAGAAAGGGCTCTGTCTGGAGGGCGGCCAAATGTCTCTGGAGAGATTTGTGGTGGCGGTTTTCTTGAGATCTTCCTTTCTAACTCTCACAAGAGGGATCAGCGCTTTTATTATTTTAGAGACAAAAAAAAAGTATCGTATATAAATACACCTGTCTGAAAATGATGAAATAAAATAGCAAAGACCAAAAAAAAAAGAGAAACAGTTCTCTAGATAATAAAAAGTATAAACGAGCAACATTTATTCCCTTGGATCTGAAAAAGAAAATTCTATCAAAACATTCATCCGTTAGAGGAGATCTTCTGTCCGAAATGTTGACAAGATATTTTTCTGCTCTTTTTCATAGTGGCATTCCTTTTTTTGACAGAATGATGCATTTTTTCCCACATATATCCGAGAGACAACTCTTTTTCGAGACAATCATATATAAATACTAAACAAGAGAATGTTGTGTAATCCTTAAAGTTCGTTGTCCTATCATTAATGTTTGCTCCAATTTTCTTCTTGAAATATTAATTCAACTTTTATTCTTTGTGATCAAGTGCATCGAGTGTTATATAGATAAAGATAAATTGAATAACAAATTTCGATCAATAATAATCATTGTTAAATATATGGCAAAAGCGACACTTGACGTGGAAAAGCCTTAGAAAATTACAAAACACAGAAAAAGGAAAGGGAAACCTTCCTCGACAGCATGTCGATCACCATAACTCGTTCTGTATTCAAATCTCGCATTTGTGTGGTGTCTACTCTCTGCATTTTCAAACCCATCTACTTTCTTTCAACTTTTTAAAGGTCTTTTAAAGGTTTCACGAACCTTTGTACATCAATTGTCATCACAAGAAAAAAAAGAAAGAAAGAAGAATAAAACCACACTGACATGATCTCTGCAAACGGCTATTTACATTTGTCTGGGCGAATTATCGTTATAACGCTGACATCGAGCAAAGAACTAGAAAGTTATCTTGAAACAATGGCTGGCTTTGGTTATGTGATCACAGTGGACTATTATCTAAACATCGAAAGGTGTTCTGCTTTCAATTCAAACATCGAATAGTCATTTAGCTCTATGTTATTGTGTTATACCTCAATTCGCATACTGTGAGGAAAAAATTTTTCCATGTCCCTAAAGTTTCGTACAAATGATTACGATGATATTATCGTCAAATATTGCGTATATATGTGCTTATAAATCGCGGAAGAAGGATTTACGTGCATGGTTTATTCATAAAGAGGAGGCGTTACTTGGAAAATAAATGTCACTGCAGTGAACCAATGTTGGTCAGAACAATTGCGAATATATGTTATTACGGATTTGTATATATACATCTCATCATCAATTCGCGTGGAAACAGAAAAATTTCAATTCTAGTAAACCAAAAACAACTCAGTCTTAAAAAAAGAATGACTCAAAAAGTCTTCGAAAAATTATGTTCCCAGCAAAGATGAATCCTTTGCCAGATTCTTTTTTCAATTCTACAAAAATTTGTGTAACCTGCATAAAAGAAAAATCAGTCACATATTTTTTTTCTCGATAAAATACAAACTTGGTGAAATTTATAACTCTTCTTGAGCGTCCATGACACCGAATTGTTTTTTTTCTTTTTATAATAGAAAGAATTTTCGTGTAAAAAAAAGAAACCATGAATCAAGATTTTTCTTGAGGAAGAAAAGGTATAACACTAATTGTGTAAGTAGAAGGTATTTTTTTTTCTCTCTTTGCAATCTTATCATGTTGAGAGTACAATTAATAGCTGGCGATTCGACATCGACGATGCCGCTTTTAGTATACAACAGATAGATTGCCTGTAGAAACCTGTCTATGGCGAATGTTCGGTGAATACTGATACACAAGCCGAGTATATAGAGGTACACACATAAAGCCATGGTTGCACGTTAAACGGCTAAAGCACTGTCTATAAGCGCCCTGGCTCCAGCCAATATACAGTCCAACTGGCAAGCTTGGCAGCAGAACTCCTCGCTGGAAATGCTACTGTTCGAACATAAATCATGGATCACCCGTGACGCATAAATAGCAGATGGTTCAACATTAAACCGCATCAAGTTATACCCCAAGCAAACGGAGTTTACACAAACGTGTGATTTAACTGGTATTGCTTTGACAGTCGATCGACTAACAATCAGTGCTTACCTAGTGGGCTATTAACGTTTTTATCTTACCTTTAAAGGGATATTCAATTCAAGAGATTGTGCGATAACGCAACGCAACGCTTCACTTAATCAGGATGGTCGTTAAATTTGTAACTCGAAATTTTTAGGTTCACCACTGCGGTCAGGGTACGTTTATTTTAACTATAAATGATATTCCTTATTCCTTAATAGAACTAGCCAAAAAAATTTCTTCAAGATTTTATTTATAACATTTTCTAACATATGATAAATGAAATTGAATTTCATAAACAGTTTTAAAGAAATAAATTAATACTCTTGTGTTTGAATCTTTTCGCAGTTTAAGGATTAGTTTTTGTTTGCTTCTCAAAAATTTTTAAAGTAATTTAAATCATTTGAAGAATTTTATCAAAAAATTGTTTAAATCATTAAAGTCTCTCGAGAAAATTTCATTAAAATTGTATCGCAAATAATTAAAGTCTCATAAAAAATATTATTTTTGTAAAAAGAATCAAATTTTTCTAAACAAAATTTTTGAAAGTAATGTAATTCTTTAGCAAGAATTTTATTTAACAAATTTGTTAAATAATTGAATTTTTTCGTAAAATGTTATTAAAATGGTTTTCAAATAATCGAATTTCTGCGATGAATTTTACTGTTTTTACAAATAATTGAATTTTTCAAAAAGAATGTTTTAATGAAATTTTTGAAAATAACTTAATTCTTAACAAGAATATTTAATTAAAAATTATTACTAAACAAATTACAAAATTTCGAAAATTCTACTACAATTATAAATAGTAATATATATGGAAAAATTCAATTATATTCAATAAATTTTGTAATTTTTTTAATTTCACGAAAGAATTCAATTTTTCTTAACTTTTTTGTAAATTTTGTGCAAAAAATTCCATTGTTTTCTAAAATTTTTATAAATCCTTTAACACAATTCATAGTTTTTAATTATAAAATCTTTGCAAGCAATTTCAAACGTTGCAATTATATTTTAAAAATTTTGTAAAATTTTTCTTAATTTCTTTATAAATTTTGTCCAAAAAATTCAATTCTTTTCTAAAATTTTAATAAATCCTTTGAAACAATTTATGTTTCTTGTAAATAATGAAATCTTTGCAAAATATTGTAAATATATTCAATAAATTTTGTAAATTTTTCTTAATTTTATTATAAAACTTGTCAAAGAAATGAAATTATTTTCTGAAATTTTAATAAATCTTTCAAAATAATTCATTTTTTTTCTTCATTCGTTTTAAAATTTGTCAAAAGAATTAAATTATTTCTTTCTAAAATTTTTATGAAGTCTTTGAAAAAATTCAATTATATTTATAACTAGTAAAATATTTGCAAAAAGTCAATGAACTTTAATACAATTTTGTAAAAGAACATTCATTAATAAATTTTTTAAATAATTGCATTTATTGATGAAATGTTATTAAAATGGTTTTAGAATAATTGACTTTCTGCGATAAATTTTACTATCCATAAAAATTATTGAATTTTTCAAAAGAATGTTTTTATTAAAATGTTTGAAACTAATTTAATTCTTATTAAGAATTTTATTAACAAATTATTATGCCAATTACAAAATTTTGAAAATTTTAATGAAATTCTTCAAAAAAAAATTCAATTATTTTCATAAATAATAGTCTTTGGAAGAATAATCATTTTCAAGCAAAATTTTAATAAAATTTCCCAAACGAATACAGTTATTTTCCAAATATTTTAATCAATCCTTTGTAACAATTTAATTACAATTATAAATAGTAAAATTTATGCAAAAATTAATTTATATTTTATCGATTTCGTAAAATTTTTCTTAATTTCTTTATAAAATTTGTTAAAGGAATGAAATTCTTTTCTAAAATTTTCATAAATCTTTCGAAACAATTCGATTACTGTTTTTACAGTAAAATCTTTGCAAAAATTCCATTATATTTAATAAATTACGTTTTATTCAATAATTCAATTTTTTTCTTCATTCCTTATAAAGTTTTTCATGATTGACACTTAAAACATCAATACAAGTTGGAATAAAAAAATGATTCTCAAACATTCAAGAAAATTAACGAATGAAAGAAGGAATTTTAAAACAAATTTAAGAAAAAAGAAATTGCTCCTAAACTTTCAGCACTCCATTAAATATATATATATACATATGCAGACTGTGGAATTTCATGAAGATTAAATCGGATTCTAGATAATATACTTCCAAGGGGATTATGGCAGTTCAGTGAAGCGTCTGCGTTACGCGTATACACCGAGTGCAATTTATACGATTCGCGATAAATACTATTACGATAAGCTAATTCGCTAAAGCAGAGCTCGAATCTTACCAATCCGTAATATTAGGTAATATTAGGTCAGAGAAGTTATTGAGAATTTTTTTTTTTAATTTCCCACATTCTGCCTTCATCCTTTCTGCGTTAATAATAAATTACTGCGCCAAAAAAGAATAAAAGTCAGGAATATATTCTCAATTTCATATGCATTCTGTTATAGTTGTAAATTAGTGCCAAGAAGGATAAAAGTCATCTGTATGAATTTTCGTCGATTATTACGACAAATATGTTTTTTAAATTAAAATCGAAATCGAAATAATGTTTCTTAAATATGAACATTAGGGGAAAATTCCTAAATGTTCATTATAAGGGGATATGTCTAGATTAGGGGCAATTAAAATTAAGATTTAGACTCTAAAACTGGACGGGATTGTATAGATTAGACAGAATTTGTCGGTGTGAAGGAAGGGATGAAGCTTTGTGCACGCGGTAGTAAATTGGTTGTGGTAAGAGCGAAGCACTGATGTGAGAGAAGAAGCGAAGCGTTACGGGAATTTGCGAGGAGTCGCGAAGCTCTGAATATAGTGCGCAGCAATGCTTGAAGGTGAGAAGCATATCTTGTTACATAACTAGTTAGTAATTGATATTAATGAATAAGAAATTGTTGATAAAGAATTTTAAAATCTCGATTTTTTCTTGTTGCAAACTTCAACATCTTCTCTAGCATCTTTAACATCTTTTGTAGCATCTTTAACATCTTTTGAAGCATCTTTAACATCTTTTGAAGCATCTTTAACATCTTTTGAAGCATCTTTAACATCTTCTGTAGCATCTTTAACAACCTTTGTAGCATCTTTAACATCTTCTCTATAGCATCTTTATCAGCTTCCCTATTAATTATTTATCAGCTTCACAGATTCATCAATAATCAGAAAATTATGTTCATACTCAAAAATTAAAACAACATTCTTTAGAATGACTCATATACTTTTTGATTCTCTAGCATCTTTAACATCTTCTGTAGCATTTTTACTATCTTCTCTAGCATCTTTAACATCTTCTCTAGCATCTTTATCAGCTTCACAGATTCATCAATAATCAGAAAATTATGTTCATACCCAAAAACTAGAACAACATTCTTTAGAATGACCCAGATACTTTTCGGTTTTTCGTACAAAACATTTGTCTCATTGTCATATTTCTTCCAAATACATATACCGTTATGTAAACATTCGAACAACTATAAAGATAGTTAAACAAATTTAATGGATTTGATCGGAACAATGAACCTGTTGGATATGTTTAATTTTTGTAACAAAGAACAGAAATCTGGGTCAACAGCGATAAAACGACCGCAGTGCGAAGAAATTGGAATCGGATTGAAATAAAATCTACCTCCATAATATTTAATTCAGATCTATTCACAATGTGGAGGGAAAATAAAACCTAATATTGCACATTAGATATATGCAAATGGTGGGTAAATGATGATATTATATCTCTTTGAACATTATATTGTGTATAAATCAGTCAAGACTTGTCTAACAGAGAACAATATGAAAATTACTTCTGGGTTGTTCGCTCTCGTGCACAAAGCCACACACATCAGATGTTAAAGATGCTGCTGCATTTGTGCTCTCCTCCACGAATATAACTACATTATAAAGCAGAGAATATCCACAGCGAGAAGATTTCTGCATATAACGGTCCTTTCGCATGCTGCTTACACGATCAACGACCAGCGGTACCTGTTGTTTAAAAAGGTAATCTCAGAATAACCGAAAGCGGCACTCTGGAGTGTCTTATAAAGCAGAAGAGGATAAGGAAGTGCACTGCAAGAAGAAGAAGAAGAAGAAGGCAGACAAACTGATTTTCACCTCTTGATCACATTTTTTCATCAGTCATTTTATTTATCGAAACTACAATTGTATCGAAACCAAATCAACAATTGTATCAAAATCGAAACTATAATTCGATTGTAGATTAATTAGAAGTTTTTTCAGACCAGTAGGTGAATGCTGAAAGTCGGATTTTTGATAAATTACATGTGCTTCAGAACAAAGAGAATTAGTCAAAGACTCAGAATTGGAACGGGAGAGGACATCCGGTTATCAATGAACAAGGGGAACTATAACGGTCGATCCTAGTGACCGAGACCTCCTACGACCTGAAGCATCTTGGGGCATTTGTTCTCATCTCTCGAAGTAAATTTCTCGTTCGACTTTGTCCTTTCTCCATCCATTTCTCTTTCCGCTTCACAACATTTGACCCTGAGTTGACTGAACCATATATATCTTTCTTCCAAAATCGCTTTTAAACATTTACTTTCTACGGAGGCAAATTGATTTCCCTAATTCATAGCAATGATAAGGAAATGATCCTTCGCATTAGGAATAACATTTTACAGATTTATTTTAGCGCTTCAACTATATTTCAAAAATAGTCTCAATTGGAGCAGAACAAGTTTGAAAAAAGTCTCTTCACTTTTTCAAACTTGTTATCATTTCTGATCGTAAAAGGAACCTGAAAAATAGTTGCAGCAACTATTTTTCTTGGTACATATGCTCTTTCTTTTTTGGAGCACATGATTCGATCTTTACAAACTTTTGTGCAAATTTGGTCGAGGGGCATGACGACAACGACAACGACTACTTTTCTTCGTATGTCCATGACAATATTGTTGGCGGCGCGCATTATCATTACAAAGCCACTGTACTCTGACCTCCTGCAGTGTGTTCCCACGCTGAACGGAATATCTTCGGAGTCTGTGTCGCCCGTTGATTACGATACGCCCTCGCGCTCCCTCGTCGGGATTGCACGAATGTACAATCACCCACCTAGGTTAGGTCAGTACCGTAAACGACTTACTTCCACGCATAAGCCAACACATGTGCATAATTTCAAACGCATTTAAAGGACAATTACGAATCAAGAACGCACGTGTTGCACATACATAAAAACGGTTCGAAAAAAATTCTAATCTGTACCTAACATGGCTATAATATTGCTACATTGTCAAACCAATAAACTGCATAAAAAGAATGATTCAGAAAAGAAAGAATTCAGAAACCAATTTTTCCTCCAAATTATTATTTGGTTCTGTTTTAATACCGAAACGATGTTTAATTTAGAAAGTAGTTAGTTTGCTGTAAAATTTTGTTCATATTCTTCAACAGCATTTAATATTTAAAAAACATTTCTATTTTCCGATGATCATGAATTGAAGAGAATTTCAAAAATCGAAGAATAGAGTTTGATTAATTACATATAGGGGGATAATTGTCGAAACTTTCTTTCCCGCACTGACATAGTTAAAATGAAATAAAAAGACTTATTATCGTTATACATTAAAACTTATAAGGACAAGATTATTATGAATGCATTTATGAGTTCTCGAGATTTATCACTTCCGATGTGGCAGTAATTTTATTACAAGTTGCCATCTCTCTCACTGGGATTGTTTCTTAAATACATAACAGCAATCAATTCAATTGAAATTCATCGTAATAAAAAAAATTTACACTTTTATGATACTTAACATTAGCATCATAATCTTCGTTCTTATTTGTTATTATACAAAAACAATTCTCACGTGCTGCTATACTAAACTAATGATATTCATGAAATTAATTGCAACACATGCCAAATCTTGATAAAAATTAAATCCAGCCTTAATTTTAAAAAAATAGCAAAAATTAATTAACCGTTTCCAAAAAAGGTACAAACCCTGCTTTTCAAGATTTAAAAACAAGTTGTTCATTTCATGACCATTTAGCTTCCTCAATATATATTATTATATATAATTTTAAAAGTTAAATAATTATAATAGTTTATTAAATATAATTAATAAACCGGGTAAACTACCCTGAATAAATATTAATTATTTAATTTTTTATTATAGAATAATTATTTTAAAGTGTTATGATAAAATGTCAAAAAATACAAAATTTTAATTTTTTGTGAAAAATTATAATATTTATTAATTCCATAAATTTTCATGAAATATATACTTTATATACATGAATCGATTCGTTTTCATGCCAGGAATATAATGCTAAGAAAAATTAATAAAAAATTTTAATAAATAAAGAAGTTATTTCAAAAAATAAAAAAATTCATTTTTTTCGAAAATTAAAAAATTTCTAAAAAATTTTTATTTTTAGATATTTTTGAAAATCCTTCTGTCTGATTCAAGATATTCGTGACCGTAATACACCTACAAAATTTTATCAAAATCCATCAAGATGTGTAAGAGAAAATTTGTCCACAAGAATCGGTGACATACACACACACACACACACACATACACACACACACACACACACACACATACACACACACATACATACACACATACATCCGGACATTTGTTCCTCTCGACGAATTATATATACTACACTTGAAAATTTGTAAAAATAATTGATTTTAAAAAATTCGGAAATCGACATCACTATAAGGCTTCCTTTATGAGGAAGCAAAAAGGCAAGAGATTTTTCCAACTATATCCAAATTTTGTACCATAAAACGAAACAACTTTTAGCACGCGCAGTAAAGAAAGGAAATTTACATTTTGCAATATTTATGAGTGATAAAATTTTCAAACAATTTTACAGTTAGGAACACTCTTCTGCAAATAGTGATATAGTCCAAATGTACTTTTATTGGCATTTAAAAAAAAAGCGAACAATAACAAAATTGGAATGAAATAAGTATAAACAATAACAATTTTTAACAAAAGTATCAAATCTGTGAAAAATAATTAACTAGCGAACTAGATTTCTAAATTGAATAGCCTAGAAAAGTAGAAAATAATTTTTCTTTCTCGATGTAGAGAATTGAATGAAGATACGGTGAGAACGGCTGGAAGAATATAATGCATTGCTGCTTACAAACATCTTAATGCAGTTTGTTGACGCTCCACTGCAAATCACAGGAGTCATATTATACACATGTGTAGGCGTTTTGTAGACGTACAAAATCCGTGATTCCCGTCGAAAGCCCTCGACCCAGGCTAATAATAATTGTCGGTATAATTACATAACCTAACCTTCACACATTCATGTATATATATGTAGGCATAACAAACTAAACTGTTTGGTATATAATATACCTATGTGTGTGTTTGTGTGTGAAAACAGTAGGTAGAGTGTAGTTTTCGCTTTAAGCGTCAATCTAACGTTCCACCTCAGACAGTTTAACAATCAGAAGAGTTTTCACGCTACATAGCAAGAAATTGATATACTGTTAATTGAATGCGTTTTATTCACTTTTTATTTACTGTGAAACCATATAAAACGATTCTAACCAATCCTAACGTCAGTTATGTACATGCAACCTGTGCTGATAGATTATTAAAGACACAAATCTCCAAACATTTCTTTTTTATCTTCAGAAATCTTAAAACAAGCAAAAAAAATTTCTTCAGATTTTGTTTATACGTTTTTATAAAATATGATAAATGAAATCAAATTTCACAAACAGTTTTAAAGAAATAAATTAGTATTGTTGTGTTTGAAGATTAGTTTTTGTTTGCTTTTCGAAAAATTTTAAAATAATTTAAATCATTTGAAGAATTTTAACAAAAAATTTTTTAAATAATTAAAGTATCAGGGGAAAATTTCATTAAAATTGTATTGCAAATAATTGAAATCTCATAAAAAATATTATTTTTCTAAAAAGAATCAAATTTTTCTAAACAAAATTTTTGAAAGTAATGTAATTCTTTACCAAGAATTTTATTCAACAAATTTGTTAAATAATTGAATTTTTTCGTAAAATGTTATTAAAATGGTTTTCAAATAATCGAATTTCTGCGATGAATTTTACTGTTTTTACAAATAATTGAATTTTTCAAAAGAATGTTTTAATGAAATTTTTGAAAACAACTTAATTCTTAACAAGAATATTTAATTAAAAATTATTACTAAACAAATTACGAAATTTCGAAAATTCTACTTAAATTCTTCACAAAAATTCAATTATCTTCATAAATAAGAACTGTCTTCGGTAAAATTCAATAATTTTTATAAACAGTAAAATTATTGCAAAAAATTCAATTATTTTTAGGTAAAATTTAAAGAAAGAATTCAATTTTTCTTAATTTCATTATAAATTTGGATCAAAGAATGCAATTATTTTCTCAAATGTTAATAAATCCTTCGAAACAATTAAATTACAATAATTATAAATAATAAAATCTATGCAAAAATTCAATTACATTTAATAGATTTGTAAATTTATCAATTTTACAAAATAAATCAATTTTTCTTCATTTCTTTCTAAATTTTGTCCAAAAAATGTAATTCTTTTCTCAAATTTTAATAAATCCTTTTAATCAATATTTATTTTTTTAAATAATAACTTTGCAAACATTTCAACTGTATTTTATAAATTTCGTAAAATTTTTCTTAATTTCTATAAAAAAAATTGTTAAAGAAATTAAATTATTTTCTAAAATCTTAATAAATCTTTCGAAATAATTCAATTACTTTTTTTATAGTAAAATATTTGCAAAAAATGTTAATCATTGCAATTATTTTTTATAAATTTCGTAAAATTTTTCTTAATTTCTTCAATATAATTTTTTAAAAGGAATTAAATTATTTTCTAAAATTTTAATAAACCTTTAAAAACAATTCAATTACTTTTTTTTTATAGTAAAATCTTTGCAAAAATTCAATTATATTCCATAAATTGCATTTTTTTTAAAGAATTCAATTTTTTCTTCATTTGTTATAAAATTTGCCAAAAGAATTTGTAAAAATTCAATTAATTTTAATACAATTTTATGAAACAACTTTTATTTAAAAATTGTATAAATAATTGAATTTTTCCATGGAATTTTATTAAAATAATTTCGAAAATAATTGAATTCCTGTTGTGAAATTTACTGTTCTTAAAAAGAATTGAAATATTTTTTTATTAAAACTTGTTTTAAAAAATTTAATTCTTACGAAAAAGAATTGTTAATTATGTAGTTAATGAGTTAATTTTTTAAATTTTAAATCTGAAATTATTTAGTAATTGATAATTATATTTGAAAATATAAAATTTCTATAATTTGCAAGATACAAAATGGTATAGTAATATTTCCTGTAGTAATTAATCTTTATTACATTTATTCTTATAATCATAAGAATGTAAAGAACGAAACTTATAATTTATTTTTAAAAATAAATAAGGAAATTAAAAAAATTAAATTGAAAATTAAAAAAAATGTTTTGTTTATATTATTAAAAAGTGTTTATAAATATTTTCATTATTAGAAATAACGACGTAAAACTGAAAATACTGATTAAATTAGTAAAAATCGAACTAGTTTAATTTCAGAGAGAAACACAAAGACAACAATCATTATAATTATTATTTCAATAATTCATAGAACTCATTCAGAATATAAACAGATATTTCCTCTAAGCCTATACTCTTAATACTCCTTTCGGTGCTATAAATACAATCATCGAGTTTATAACTGGATACTTTGATTCAACTTGGATATAGGAGGGAAACTTAAAATCTCCAGAGAGATCAACCCTCATATTACGAATATAATTAAATTACTCCACAGTGAATAAAAAAAAACACATCGTTTAATTATATACCAAATAGAATTAACGGAAAAAAGTATTTTTAATTCAATTACTTCATAATTTGATAATTCTACATGCTATAGAAGGAACAAAGTTAATAGAAAAGAAAAAAGAATAATAAAATGTTTCCGCTAATGTCAATGTGTTAATTATTAATTTTCCTTTGAAAAACAATACTAATCTTTTAGCAAAAAAAAAATAATATATATATTATAGTTGAATAATACAATAATAATGGCGACGTTTAACGTCTTCTTATCCGCTGCAATTGCAGTTCTAGTCAATTGCCGTTTGCTCGTAAATTTTAATTGTTACGAGTCGACATAGTCAATTTATGACATTTTTCTTGTAGAAAACGACTCATAATTACGATCTATTATCTATCTTCAGACCATCGTATAGGACATTTTCTAATACTCGCATGAAAAGTGCAGTAACTAACATCGTTAAGCCAAAGTGAAATTTTATTAGCAGATTCATAAATTGCACATGCATTAATGCCTCTACTATAAAGTTAAAGCTCTCAAGGTTATTTAATAAAAAAAAGAGCAATTACAAAAATTTCGGTTTGCTGGGAATATTAATTATTAACTAAACTCTTTCCGATTATTTTCCAAAAATTCAACTTTTCTCGACATATTTTCAAGTTTTCTTCCAAATATTGCAACGACTTTTTTATTCTTTCGTTCTTGGTAATTAATTTTAAATTTAAATCAAAGGGATAAATATCTATTCTTGATGATAAAAATTTAAAACTAAATAATTCGAGCCATACGTGAAGTTAAAGAAGCTATTAAGGGGATTTTTTCTATTACTAGTGTAATATTAAGGTTTATTCATAAGTGCAAATATATACTTCGTCAAACAAAAGCAAGGGACATGTAGTGTACGACCCATTTTAATTGAGAAAAAAAAATTCTTTCTCTCCCCGATACTATATTGTCGTGACTAGTTAACTTTCTCCTGAATTCTGTGACGATTCCATTACAAGGACCCCAAACATGTCAAAGTGGAAAGTACTATAAGATAAATGCGTGAGAATAAGAAACTCTATTGTATAGATTGTTTTTCCTAAGAGACAATATTATATAGTTAACACAATCACGATCCGAATTATATCAATAATTATATACACTTATAATTGATACCATAACAATATTATCTAACTTCTTATATATCTAAAAGAGTGAAAAATGTTTAAACAATCCATATATTCATTGAGAAAATAAATTTTTCCCTCGAGTTGATGATTTTGCTTTCAAATATTTAAAAAACAAAACACGAATAACAGAAATTTTTTATTATTGTGGAGAGTTTTTTTTTAGAAAGTATATTTAAAGGTCTTGAATTAAAGTTGAAAGTTAAGTGAGACGTAAACAATTAACGATTTGTTTGTCATCAGATAAATTGTACTTGAAGTATCTTCTTGCACGCTGTGGCTATTCTAATCTTCAAAACTTTCAAGTAACTTGCACGACATCGTGAACTTCCGAAAGACTTCTCGACTCTTACAATTAGTTCAACGTACCTCTTAGTGGAAAGTTGGGACCACGAATTGTCTAGTGCTTTGATTTCAAATTTCAACGTCATGATTCAGAAATAAAACAAAATTATTACGCAAATTTCGAAAAGGAAAATAAATAATAAAATTCTCTTAAAGTTGAAATAAAATTAAATCAGGGTTGGAAATTTAAAATTCGATTTTGGCATTGCGACATCGACTTTCACTTTCAACTTCTGTCAAACATTTTAAAATTAATGTCAAAATCAAAATTATTACAAAATTTGCAGCAAGAAATTAAAAAAAAATATTTTTACCTCTCATGTTTTCATATTTCAGTAACAATGCAAAATCAATGGTCGTGTTTTGTGAAAACTCGATCGTACGAACCTTTAAACAATGAAAAAAACAATTAACAACACGTTTGCATTGTTAATTATTTTTCATTCTACGGCAAAAAAAAAAAATTGAAAAAATAATTAACAATATGTTAATATAGTTAATTATTTATTCATTGTTTATTATTCAACGAAAAATAAGTTCAAAAAACATTGAAATTCCTACATAGTAGCGCACTGAATATTATATTATAAAAAAAAAAGAATTTACGAGCTGCAAACAATGAATTCACCAATTAGATACCGAGGCATGTAAACATACGACATTGTTAAAGAGGAAATTTAAAAAAAATTTTAAAGCTTCAACAATAAATTTACATCAATTGTAGTACATGTTCTTTTAGTCGCATCCAACGAGCATGCGTTTGTTTCTCCATAAATATCTGATTCATCGTATTTCAAGCCGACCCTGATTGTTCAAAAAAAAAAGTCATTATTTTCACATAGTCGACAATTATTTTCAGACATATTTAAATACTTACGAAAAAAAAGAACCATTGCTGAATGTGTGAAAATAACATTTGCTTGACATTACTTTCATTGTCAAGAACAGAATTGTTGTAAATAAAAATAAAATAGTAAATAAAATGAAAAATTAATACAGAGAAAATTTTTTAATAAATACAGAATAACTATTCTTATAATAATAATATTATTATTTTAATTAATAATAATTATCAATTATTAATAAATAATTATTAATTTAATAAATAATATTGTTATTTTATAGAATTTCTATATTTTTGTTAATAAAAAATATAATTACCGCCGTTTCTGTTAACTAAATATGTATTTGAATCGCTCTTTACGTAATTCGTGGTCGTTAAGACGCAAGAAAATCTATCGCGCATGTATAAAGCGCGCACAAAGCTTGTGCGCATGTGCAAGGACCGTAGAACGTAATTGCGCATGTCTAAAATGCGCACAACGCCAGTGCGCATGTTGAAGATCCTCCAAAATGAATTCCGTACACACAACGTTTTTTTTTTAAATAAACATTTACAGTAGAAAAAAATTTCTTCACCGGATTATTTCAGATCAAACATTTAATTTTTCTCATTTATAATTTACAATCATTTCGCCTTAGGTTTGATGTAAAAAAATATAGTAAATATTTAAATGCACGAGACAAGCAAGTCTTACGTCTGACTTTTGCAAAAAAAAAAAAAAAAGAAGTAGATTGAAGTGATTGGTATAAGGAGATTCAACGGGCGAATCGAATCGCTCGATAGGATCGCGCATCTAGAATCGATCTTATACAAGATCAAAGTGGTTGGAGTGACACGATCTCCATTAACTTCGAGTGGCAATTTAAGACTTATCCATAAGGACTTATTATCTCAATTGTACAATCGGATTTCTCTCTGATTTCATTTGAATGAGTAAAATTGAGAGGGGAAAAAAAAGAATGCAAATCATAGGGTACGAAATGCGACACGGTTTTTTAGAACAAAAATTCCCTTCCCTAAACGCAACTTTATACACTTTCCTAATCCTTACATAATATACGAGCGGTGAAACAATTTGCATTGTAATTTCTTTACATTAACACACAAGACAATTTCACGTAAAATATATTAATTTTTTTCTTCTACTTTCACTTTTCATTTTTATATGTTTTTCGTATAATTGCTAATAACTTTATCTTATGAAAATTTAGTTTAGATTATTTAAATAGTTAATGTACTTAAAAACGATTATTAATGGAGGTAGAAATTAGGAAAATAGTTTGAAAAATATAAATCAAGGCTTGCAGTGTTGCTGAATGTATCGAGATGCGCAGTGACTTTCTGCGCACACTGAACATGCGCAATTACGTTCAGCGTACACTGAACATGCGCACTGTCATTAAACGCACTTTAGACATGCGCAATAAATTTCTGCGCAAAGAAAATCGTTTCAATATTCAAAGAGGAAAGTAGGATTATAAAAATCTTAGGGGACAGGTGGAAAAAGTAATTCATAAGCTCCTAAAAAATAAATATCAACTAACGAAAACCGTCAATGTAAATTAAATAATTAAAACTCACTTAATTTGGAAACCCTCGAATTCCTCCTGCTGCTCGCTAATCGAAGCCTCAAGGTCCAAATACGCTCCATAATCACCGTCCTTGTACAATTGAAGGGCAGTATCATCGAGCTGTAACAGAAATTAAAATAATTAATTTAAAAGAAAAAACAAAACACATAATTTGCATCTTTAATTGCAAAAAAAAATCTTTTTACAAGTTCAATGTTCCTGCCGTTAAAGTAGCGGTAGGTCTTGCCAACAAAATATAAAAAAAAAGTACTGCAAGGAAATAAAAAACAAAAAATAAGTCTAACTACAAACTCGCTTATTTAAACGTTGAAATGTGCATCTCTTTAAGAGGACCATTTCCGCCCGTTGTGAGGAGATTGTAACAGGATCATTGCTGCTCTTAAAGAACTTACAGTTGTACACTTTAGTTTTATTTCATCTCCGATGACAACTGTTCATTTCAACGACAAATGTATTTTTACAAGAACAATAAAATTGGATTAAAAGAAACTTATTGCAATTCGCGAAATTCTGTAATTGTAAATATTTACTTCGAGTTCGCTTTACTTTGTTTATAGAAGAAAAATTTTATTATAATTAAATTCATTCAACAAATGTACTTAAAAAGAATTGAAAATAATTATTATACTGTAAAAAAGAAATCATATCAAATTTTTTCGAAGATATTTGAATTTTTTCCAGGAAATTTATTCAAATATTTTTAAATAATTGATTTAATTTAAAATTAATATTTTAATAATTTTTAAAGAAAATAATTGAATTTCTTTAAAAAAATGTATTAAAAAACTGAAAACAATAGAATTACTTTAAAGAATTTTATGAAAGTCTTTTATAACAATCTGTTTAAATAATTGAATTTTTTTCATAAATAAAAATTAGAAAAATTCTTTTAAATAATTGAATTTCTGTGATAAATATAAAACAATTTTTAACAATAATTGATTTTTTTCAAATAGTTTCAAAAAAAATTGAGAATGATTGCATTTTTCGAAGAATTCACTTTAAATTGTATTAAAAATCATTGAAATCGCGCAATGGGTTTTAATCTTTCTTTAATTAAATTTTCTAAAAAAAAACCTTATTCAATACTTTTGGGAAATTTTTTATTAAAACAGTAGATATTAAAAATCATTGAATGAGGAAAAATTTGCAAAAATAAATAAATAATTGAATCGTTTTAAAGAATTTTACTAACATGTATTTGAATCATTTCCAAAAACATTATTAAAATTTGTTAAAAAAAATTGTATTTCAACTGTTAACAAATTGAAAATAGTGTAAATTAATATACACGAAAAAGAGTGTATTTTAGTGCAACAAAAACAAATGTATTCAAAATAGAAAAATAGAAAATAAAAATAAAAAAATAAAAATACAAATAGAAAATCGTGAAAAAAATAGTAAATCGAGATAAATAAGTGCATGGCTTATTAAAAAATAAAAATATATCATAGTGATTGAAATTAAACAACAAGTTTCTATATCCTATTTATATTTTTAGAAATCACTTTGCTTTTCAACTGTTTTTCGTTATCTTGCGAAAAACAGATGAATAACAACTGTTTCTGAAAATGCAAGTAGGTCGCATCATTAGATACTTCTATTATTATAAATATGTATTCGCATTGTTAATATTTCTCTCTATGCTAGAATAATTTTTAACCCTCTACTACTACTCGAAACTATTTAACTATTTAAACTATCAAACTATTTTAAAAAAAATCATTCAAAAAGGAAAATTAATTTTCAAATACTAAGAGTCTTAATTGGCCATTTACAGTTCCGTTAATAGAACAAAGTTCTTTTTCCGTTTTCTCTAAGAGAAAAAAAAAGGGAAGTAAAAATGCACATCTCGCGAGACGAAACTCCACCAAGTCAAACGCTAGTGACCCATATTTCTAAAAATTTCAGTTTCAAAATAGTTTTCAACACACACGTGCCTTTCGAAGCTTCCACAGAAGCCACTTTATTTCTTCGCAACACACCAATACAAAGTCACACTTATGAAGCTTGCATTTCCGTGGTTTCTATGTCGACCCAAGCTCTCCTTAACTATTTAAATACAGTTATGTAATGCGACGGTAATCTCCAAACTATTTTACAGTAATTAACCTACTGAACTAAATTATAAAACGGGGGTGGAAAACTTTTTAACTACTTTACACGAACTTTCCAAAGATAATCCTTACATATACATATATATATCTAAGTAAATTTTAAATTCTTATAAAATTCTTAATATCCTTATTTTCCAACAGATGCCGATTAAAGCGAAATGTCAGGCAAGTTATAAAGAATTTTTCTTTATGAAAAAAATTATAAAAATAATAAAAATAATAGAAAGAATAAAAATAGTAAAAATAATAAAAATAATAATAATAAAATAAAATAAATATTTTTCAGAGTGTTCTTTGAAATTATGTGCAGTAAAATTTCGAACGCTTTTCCATTAAGTACCTGTGATATTGAAGTTCATATTACAGAGCGGTGGGAAATATTAATCAACGCTTTCTTGAAAACAATAATAGTTATGAACAGTTTGTGAGCTAGGCGTAGTCGGTTTAAATTTAAGTTTTACTGCTGTTGAAGAAAGGAGGTCGTCCAATAATACAACTTCTGATGTATATATTTTTCACGCAATAAGTAGTTTAATATTTTGCTTTCACTGTTTTATATTTAATCCCATAAAATGTAATCATCAGAACAAATTCGAGTTTCCTTCTTGATTTCAATTAATTAGGAATATTAATTCATAAAACTACGATATAGGAAAATATTTTCCCAAAGTTTATTAAATTTTTGTTATTAAAAAATAGTATATGTTAATCTAAATTTGTTGAAAAATGTTTGAGAATGTTTAAAAGAAAAATAGAAATTAAACTACTTCGATGTGTCATCAGGTGAATTGAAATTCAAATTTATTTTGTTAATGTTGATAATTTATGTAATTACAATCAGTGGAGTAATGCGGTGTTTAATGATAAAGCGTTCGTTAAACCCAATCTACGAGAGTAAAAGCTGTTTACTCTCGGTATAAAAGTAAAAGCCAGTCAAGTATATCATTTATTATGTAATTTACATAACTCTATTTGAAACGAGAGAAGCGCAAAGTTACTCTGCCGAGCGGCACGCTTCGATGAATATATAGGTGACAAACTACACGCACGCTTTTGCTTACCGCATCTATAAAGTGGCTAGACACAAACGCGAATCAACACGCTGAGAATAGCATATAAACTGAAGATGATAAACGGCCTGATGCATCGGCCGATAATGAATGCAATAATCTTCCCAAAAGGAAGAGAATTTTTTTACTTTTTTTTTCATGAGCGCATAAACAAACTTTATAGTTTTTCAATACAATTAAATTATTCAAAAATGAAAGGAAAAGAAAAAAAATAGTAAGAAACGAGGATATTGTTCTTTTAACTTTAACTTTAACCGTAGAATTAATCAATTAATTAATTTAATTATTAACCCTGCTGCGCATACATTTCAAAGCAAAAAATATTTTTTTACTGGTTAAAGAATTTTAAAAGTAATATTTATTATTAAATAAATAATATCCAGGGTCTTGAATACTTTAATAACATTCGTTTACTCCTAAGGAGTAATTTGCAACTTGATAGATCACTTAATGTTGATTTTAAAAAAAGTTATTAACAAAAACAGTTGGACGAATATGTTCGGCCTTATGCGCAGGAGCGTTAATTAACTAATTAATTTATTACTTTATTTAGTAATTAATTTATTTATTTATTTATTTAAAAATTTATTTATTTATTTTTATAAATTTCATATTTTGGAGAATTTTATAAAAACGAATGTTCGGTCACTTGGTAAAAGTGTCCATTTTAAAGGTAATATTTATTATTAAATAAATAATATCCAGTGTCTTAAATAGTTTAATAACATTCTTTTACTCCTAAGGAGTAATTTGCAACTTGATAGATCACTTAATATTGATTTAAAAAAAAGTTATTAACAAAAACAGTTGGACGAATATATTCGACTTAATGCGCAAGAACGTAAATCAACTTATTAATTCATTAATTTATTTATTAATTTATTTAGAAATTAATTAATTTCTTTTTTTAAATTCGCGTTTTTGGAGAATTTAAATAAAAACGAAAGTTCGGTCACTTGGTAAATTTGTCCATTCGGTCACATTCGGTTTAAACATTCCCGCCCCTCAATTCTGTCTAGCTTCACTTTTCCCATTACGTGAATAAATCTTATTGTCATTATTGTATACATTCTCTTACGTGAATATATATAAATAGAATTTTCATTTCCAGCGTGGATTCATTCATAATAACAAAATCATTATTAACTGCTGCGAATCTATTTCCCGTGTTCGTTTGCGCTTATCAAATATACAATGAAATCGAACTGAATTCATAATACTTTGATTATCAATTTTCACTCTGTCATCACGAACAATTTCCATTAAATATTTTTTCGCGAGAGAAGAAAGAAAGATTGATTCACATTTTATAGTAGAAATTATCCAACTTTTTTTTTTCTACTTCCATAGTGGAAAAAAAAATGTTTTCATTTGTTTTTGTATAATTCACTCATCAAGCAGTGGTGGGGAAAAAAAACATTTGTTCTGAATTTAATTGAAAAAATGGAAATTTCACCAGTAGCCTACTGGGAATAGAATTATTGCGTACCTCCCCAATTTTATCATGTGAAAAGTAATTTTTTTTTAAGGTTTTTTTTTCCCCCGAGAGAAAAAGTTGTGTCTTTAAATACAGAGAGAAAAAGATTGGGTTGTGAAAAGGATTGTTAACAAAGAACTAAGAAATTTATTTTGTTCCAACAACTCAAAATTCTTTGTAACAATAAATCTGTTTTTGACAATAAATCTGTTGAGATA
Source organism: Leptopilina myrica (nomen nudum) (assembly GCA_032872475.1). Classification (NCBI taxonomy): domain Eukaryota; kingdom Metazoa; phylum Arthropoda; class Insecta; order Hymenoptera; family Figitidae; genus Leptopilina; species Leptopilina myrica (nomen nudum). The sequence continues at coordinate 46,721,504 of CM065461.1, read as the reverse complement.
GGAAAAAAAAATTTTGTAACAAGAACAAAAAAAATTTGTTAGTTCTTAATTCTTGTTTCTCTGTGTAAGAGTTGCGCGTCTAAAATATAGAGATAATAAAGTTTTGTGAAAATTAAGTTTCTTCCGTTCTGATGTAAATTGTTGACAATTTTCCTATTATGTTTATAGCATATAATAAATAGAAAATGGTATAATTTTGCAAATAGCGTAATAAAAATCAATTTTCTTTATTACAGACAACTTCACGAGTTTATGCATTTAATTTACCCATTAGCTTTCTCTTTAGAATTCCATTATATATCCTTGGGACAATATCTATAATCATTGATTATAATGATATCGCTGTTTTCTTTCCCCTCCTCAACTTTTCAAGGATCTTCCTAAAATTCCTTCATTCATGTGTGTTTTTTATGTATTAGTAAAATAATAACTTCCCCTGCAATTATTACGATACTTTCTCTGTGATCGATTTTAACTATTAGTTTCATGGGATAAATCTTTAAAGACAGTAATTCCAGGTATATTGGTAATCTGCCTTCAGGTGAGATTTTTTTTTCTTTTTGCTCTTCCTCCTCTCTTTTCTCTGTTTGCTTGACATTCCACAGAAATGAAAATAAATCAATTTCCTTTGTGGAAAGAGAGGCGCGCGGACCAAGTAATGTGTCTCCGGCGGAAGAAAGATTCTTTTGTTCGCGGCTAAAGTCGGTACATCGATTTTTCAGACAAAAAACATTTGTGAGTGTTCTGCTCTGTAATCATGGCAAATCATAGAGTAAAAGGCGACCGGTTCGTCGATTGTCAGCTTCCTAGAAGTTAATGCGTTTGAATACTCCTTAAAGTCTGCGAGGTTTTCTGTTACACGCACTATCTATTAGAGGTGTGCTTGAATTCAACGCGTGTAACTGATGTATGTATACATACGCGGATTTAACTCTGATGCAGTTATAGTCGCGGTGTCTTTGAGGATATGTACTCGCATTGAAAAACAGTTGATAGATATACTTACAAAGCGGTGACGCATGTCGAATACTTTCTTTATCTACAAAAAGACAACTTACATCTACCCATGTAGATCATGTTTCATTAAACTAGGTTCTATTTTAATTACCACTTTTTTTTATAATGTTTCAACCATCATCCAACTATTACCGAATTTAATGTACATTCTCAAACATAAAAAATAGCATTTAGTCTCAACTATAAAACAAAACAAAAATTGTTCAAACAATACAATAGCAAATCAAGTACAGATCCGAGTTTAAAGTCCAGATTAACACTGGAATCATTAATCAAAATTGAAACTATATCATGACTTGCATATCAATTAAAGTAATCTTAGCTACAGTTCGAGTCGAGGAGAGAAAGACAAAAGGTGTTCTGTAAAGATTTTTTTACCCACAAGCGAACCCTTTGTTAGGAGTTGAACTAAAACCCAGAGGACGTTTCAAATTGCACTAGAAGAAGAAGAGGAACTTAACGTAGTGCAGATTAGCTTTAAAAGGTTTAAAGTTACAAGACATTGGATCCTTGATTCAACCAAGCTTTAAATGTGTGTCTGTATACGTGTCGCAAAAAAAAATTCAACATCACGACTACCAACATTGGTAGCCAATATTTAAGAGGTTTCAATGATCAATAACACCAGATGTCACGCTAAACGTCTGTCAATAAACCTGTACATCACAAAAATTAATCTTCTCTAAAAGAAATATTTCTCACAAGTGGATTTTTAAAATCAAAGCTTCCATACTTGAACCCAAGGTTTCAAAACTTGGAAAAAAGAATCTTTACAATTTCAAAAATTTCAATAGAAGAAAAAAGAAGCACTTTCCGCATCTTCCGCACAATGACTAAAAATGCGGTTTTAATCAAGAGAGTGCAACAACCTCAATTACTGGTCTGCTTCACTTTGGATAATATCAGTCTGGATTATCGATTTCGTTGTGCTCAACTGGCCATGAAAGAATAAAAGAATTTGAAGAACGACATTACTCCCTACTCTTTTTTTTCTCCTCTTCTTCAACTCCCCATATACTGCTTCTTGTTGTTTTTTTGCTATTTGAAATCAAATTAAATTCCTATGGATGAGACGACATTTTTTTTACAGAAGAAAAAAAATTACCTTTTCACAATTTACACAAATATATGCAAATTAAAAGAAAAAGAACTATTGCGTATAAAATAATATATTATATCTAATTTTTGTAAATGAAATTAAAATGCAGAGTATCAAAAGGCGAGAACAAATCTCGTTAGGTAAAATTTGATGTGCTTAAAAGTAAGAGGGAAAATTTTGCAGAGAATATAAGCAGGGATGAGATGAGGGACACAAAAGTAGAAACAGACAAGAGAGAGAGGGCAAAACTAGAAAATAAAGGAGGTAACTTCAAAAGAGTAGAAACCAGCATTATCCTTAGCGGAAGTAATTATCATGCAAAGTAAAGAGGGGTATATTACCATCATAAGCGAACAAATATTCTGCATTCCTCAAGCATTGTATCTCTCTAGTTAGTTCATTAATTTTAACCCTTTGCATACGAACTCAAAATGTTACAATTTCATCAACACTTTACTTATTTACTATATACACTTATCATCCTACACAGCTACAAATTTTACCCAATAATAATTCAGAAGGAGATAATTTTACTTTCATTTTTCCTGCGTGACAAATTTTTTGTCTTCTTTTAATTAAAAGTAAGAACAATTCATCAAAATACTTTTATTTTGATGAATTGTTCTTAACGCAAAAGATTAAAAATAAAATATAAAAATGAAAATGACAGTGAAAATAAAAGACCAGCGAAAAGTAAGTAAAATTTGAAACAAAAATCTAAGGAGAAACTAAAAGACCATATTGAAAATCAATATTCAACATCTGCTTCTTACATAAGAATTTAATTAATTGCCAGAAAGTATTTTTAAATTCAAGGTCACTGTCAAATATTTCAAAACCATAGTTCGTAAAATCAAGGACTCTAATATGAGGAACCCTTTTTCAAACCATTTAAAAAAAATCCGATCTTACAAATTTTGTCTTTTCAAATCTAAAATCTATTCATAAGGGATTCTTCGCAATCGAAAGGCAAATGGACGATTCTGATTCAAAGAAGATTTGATCAAAGATGACACACAAGAGTGTTGATCCACTGTCGGAAGTCGAAAGGATGAATGCGAAAGTGGAGAATATATAATCCGATACTAGAAAATCAACGGCACGTACGTCTACACATACATATATATTCGACGAGTGACGAAATTCTTTTGAATAATATTAAACTCCTCGAGTTTTTGACCAATCCTCTTTTCTTTATATTACCCATACATCAGACTTAATGAGAAGAAAGAACCTTTTCAAGCAAAAATTAATTTAGTTTTGAATAAATATTATAATATCCATGATTCATAACAAAAAATTCGTTTCCTCTAAATATCGACAAACTACTGATTTAAAATTTCATTGAAAATTCCAGGTCAATTTACAGAAAATTTCAAATTTTAAATCACTTTTAGGTCACTTCGAAGTTTCGTGTTTAGAACATTTAGTTACAATTTTCACGTCATCATTTCCAAACGGTTAAAGTATTGAACTAAATCCTTTGTATGAATGTAGTCCCTGATTTTAGGATTGATCCTTATTATTGTGCATTTGCAACGGCGGAAGGCGACTAACCAGGTGACCTGAATACAAAACTTCTAGAAGGTTCGCGTGTGTTGGTGTGTAAACCAAACGCCAACGTAATGCATCGATCACCATAAACAAGCGCATAAGTGCAAGGAAGGATCTCAAAAGGACTGTAGAAATAAATCACTTTCTGATGTAAGCGAAACTCTGCCAAGAAATTCACTTCAACGACCTGTATACTATTTATCTTATTTCTTAATTAAAACTCATATTTCCCCAAGATCGTCAATTATAAAGAATTTCAGAATTATTCACACCATAAGTTTATTCATCAACTGATTTATTAAATGTATATATGTAAATTTTATGAAAAATTAATTATTAAATAAGTAAAAAAGTCTAGTATAAAAAAACAACCTGACAGGAAAATACTTGACAAACATTTAAAAAAGAAGACACTAAATAGAAACAGATTATAGTCTGTTATAGACAAAGAAATTAAGAAGCATTTTTGAGAAACACAATTGACTTACTTTCGTTAATTTCTTTTCAAACGAATTTCTACACAATATTGCTACGGCGAATTTCCAATAGTTCTGGGGATTCAATTATTAATCGAAATCCACTTAGTGCAATCGTAGGTTCATCACTTTGACACGACCTAATTTTAAAAATCAATCTTCCTATTGTACTTAACACCGTTTTATCTTATTCATTACTTCTTCTCTGTATTTTTATGTTCCGATTGTTTCGAAGAATAGATATAATTTCCAACCTCGTAATACTATAATGTAAAAAGTGTCAAGAAGAAAATTTTCCCCAAATTCAAGAATGAAATTAAGAAGCAATTTGGATGGAACCGCAATTCAATAAAATGAACTTCGCACCATGTTGAATCTTTGCCTTGAAAAAACGTGTTGTATATATATACAGGGACAAAGAAATTGTAACAATGTTCAAAAGCGAGCATAAAGAAAACGATTATGGATCGGCTTTATATATATGATGAGGATAACCCAACTGACACTGGCATTTAACTCGGGACGACAATTTTATTATCCCTGACGTCAATGCTAACTGTATCATTCGACGTTTCATTGGTTGCAGTTATTGTTTTTATTTATCGGCAACTCTGTGATCAACTCTGCATCGTAAATAAATAATAATTCAACTAGAATGGAATTATAGTCTATTTTTTGTTTGCCATACGATCTAATTTGTTATTTCTTCTTAGTCAGTTGGAAAAAAAACAATGTCACCTTTCTTCTCCTTGATAAAATTCTTCTTCTTCTTCTTCTTTTTATTTATTTTAATTCTTTATGTCTTTAATCTTCAATTCTTTATGTCGTCAATCTTTAATTCCTTAAATATCTTATTTATCATTAGAAATCTTTAAACTAGTAAAAAAAAAAAATCTGCAGATTTTTGTTGGTAACAACTTGATGATACAAGAATTAAAAAAGAAAAATATATTCAATTAATTAAGTTCGATTGTTCCCGTTCTTTCGACTTTATTGTCACTTTTGTAGCAAAATTCCACATCACAGAGGATTATTCTGTCTGTTACAATGAAAATGATTAGTTGTATAGCGTGTTTCCTCGTTAATGTGTTTTTAAAACTCTGTAAATATATCTGATTGAATCCTCTTCCGGGATATTCTCTGAATATTATCAACAACTTTGCCTTCTGACAGCACAGAGAGAAAGGAAGAAAAGAAAGGATGAATTAACTTGACACGTAAATTTGCATACTCCTACTATAAATCTAGTGCACGATGCTCGTTGATTTAAAATTTAGATCACATCATTCCCATTAGAAGAGTTGTGTTAAAAAAGTATATCTAATCTCAACTAAAGTGCCTTTAATATTTTAAATAATTTTTTATCCGCAGGGCTCGAAGCAGTGAAAGTATTTAAAAATACAGACTTTGCGGGCCAAAAATTAAAAATTACGGACTATTTACGGACCAACTGACAAAAATAGAATCAGGCCGAAGTCATCGAATTCTTCATGTTTTGTAATAATTATTATTAATTATTAATAAAAAAAAATTATAATTATTAAAATCATTATCCATTCAATTATTATTTTTCAGAATTTTTATCTAAAATTCTTCTTTATATCGATTATTTTTAATAATTTTCCAAAAAGTTCTTTGACAATTTTCAAATTCATTTCTTTACAATATTCAATTTTACGAAATTTCAATTATTAGTTAAATTCTCTTATTAAGTAAATATTAGAAAATTGAAACTGAAAATATTATTTAAAAAAACTCAATTAAACTTTTTCAAAAAAATTAATTACGAAATTCAATTATTTTTTAAAATTCAAGCTATATTGCTTTTAATATTCAATGATTATCTAAAATTTTAACTGAAATTCATTTTTATGAAACAAAATTCAATTTTTATTAGAATATTCTACTAGAATTCAATTATTTAAATAAAAATAAAACGCAATTAAATAATTTATTGAAGAATTGAACGTTTCTTAAAAATCAATTCACATAAAAAATTGTTATCAACAAATTATCAAGTACTTGAATTCTATTAACGAATTTTAATAACATTTTTAAGAATAATTACATTTTTAGAGAAATTCGATTAAAATTGTTTTAAAAACAATTGAAATTCTGCATTGAATTTTATTATTTATGAAAATAATTGAATTCTTGTCAAGAATTTTATTAAAATTTTCAAAAATAATTAAATTCTTGTAAAAAATTGACAGGAATTCAACTATTTTAAAAAATGTTAATAAAATTCTTGGAAAAAATTAAAAATAATAAAATTCTTCGCAGATCTTTAATTACTTTCAGAAATTTTAATAAAATTTTTCGCAAGAATTTAAATATTATCGTAAAACAAAAATCTTTACAGGGAATCAAATATTTTCAATAATCTTAAAAAAAATTCTTAGCAAGAATTCAGTTATTTAAAAAAATATTAGAATTTTAGCAGAAATTCAAACATTTTAAAAAGTTTTGATAAAACTTTTTTTTTATAGAAATTTAATTATTTTTAAGACAATTTTAAAAACATTTCCCAAATTCAATTATTTTTTCAAAATCAAAGATTTTAACTAAAATCTATTTTTAAATCAATGTTTATGAGAAAATTCTACCAGAATCCAATTACTTAAATACAAAAATAAATAATTTATTGAATAATTAAATGTTTCTTGGTATTCAATTCCTATTAAAAATTTTATCAACAAATTTTTAAACAATTAAATTCTTTGGACAAATTTTAATAAAATTTTTAAGAATTTTTTTGAGGAATTCGATTAAAAATTCTTTAAAAAATAATTGAATTTCTAAAAAGAATTTTATTACTTACGAAAATAATTGAATCCCGGTAAAATTTTATTAATTATAAAAATAGTTAAATGATTGCGAAAATTTTTTTTTACATAATTAAATTCTTTTGGTAAATTTTTATAAAAATAGTAGATATTGAACAATATTTAATTTTTGCGAAGAATATTATTACTTTTGAAAATAATTCAAATTTTGCAATGGATTATTTTATTAAAATTTTTGAAAATAATTAAGTTTTATTGCTTTAGAAAATAATTGAATTCGTATGATAAATATTGTTAATTATGAAAGTAATTAAAATTTTTAAATGAATTTTAATAAAATTTTTGAAAATAATTGAATTTTGTTGTTAAATTATATCGGACAATTTACGAACTTTTCATCCTTTTTGAATGAAATTCGGACTTTATGGACCTTTTTAAAAAAAAAACGGACTTTTACGGACTTGAAGGAAAGTTACGGACTTTTTCAGGATTTACGGACCTACATCGAGCCCTGTTCATCTGTCTTAATTTTCAAACAAATTTTTGTTTTCCAAAAAACAAATTCAAGAAACGCAGAAAAAGAAAGTGTTAATTTGTACCAACCGCATCAAAGAATAAAAATATACTTTTTGTAGAAAAAAAAGATGCTTTTCCCTCCAACTTATTTTTTAGGGCGTGAATAGTATTTGAAAAAAAAATGGGTGTTAATGTTACAATAATAGTCCCAGGCTATGAAGTTTAAATAATTAAGATTGCCATTTAAGTTAAAAGAATTTACATAGTAAATCATATTGAAAGGCATTCTCTTTTAAATGTCATGTATATAGAAAGGTTCATCATTAACGGAGCGCATCATGAGAACTAACAAATTTTGATGAATTAATTTTCAATTAAGTCATCGTTCATTCGAATATACGAATCAAGGACAATGATTTCGAACAATTCGCTATACAGCGATATGCTCTGCTGATCTCTGAAGAGACCGTGGGTTATGGCTCTATGAACTTCTGTTTTTATGCTTCAGTTGACTCTTTCCATCGTTTTTCGCAGATTCTTTGTGAACTCCTTTGCATGAACGGAAACGATGAGTTCTACTTTATTTTCATATATACTCTTCAGGTGAATAAAGCAACAGGAATAAAAGGCAATAATAGGATATTAGATAAGTTTGCTCCTAGTTAACAGAACACTCCAAAAAAAAGGTTCTAAATTAAAACAGATTTCGGCATTTAGAACCAAATTACGATTTAGCATATACCAAATTTGGTACAAAAATTTACTCTTTACTAATTTACTTCTTACTATTCTTTGTAGGGTGAAGCCAATTGTGTCAGAACAAGAAGTACAATTATTTCTTATTCCTCATAATTCTAGACTATAGAGACTTCGATTTCAAAATTACTGTTTTAAGAACAACAAGTCTAGTTGTTAACAATTAACGAGTTGTTTTGTGTGGATATTCGCAAGGAGTTAATTACTTCATTAAAGAAACTATTAAAGGCAATAAGCGCGATAAAAAATAAATTGCTAGTTGGCTGTAAATTATTGGGGTTCAGTCGGGGAGTATTTATATGTATCGTATATATTGGACATTCACATATCTGGTTAACCGTGACTTTCTTATAACGAGACGCGGCGCTGTGCGGTAAGAGCAATGCTAGGCAAACCGTGGCCTTTTGTGAATGAAACTGGACACTTTCCGAGGTGTCTTGAGAGAGTATAGGCGCAGCTAGCCGTCACATTCAGAAGCATATATATGCAACACAAAGAAGTTCATGCCAGTTTAGTTAGTTAGTCTGCCAGTGCTGCTCAGACAAATGTGTGAATAAATGTTAGACTAACAACTCTCCAAGCAAATACGCAATGAAAAGAAAATGATCTGCATTTTTTTCAAATATCTAATCTAAATTCAGTGATTTACTATAGAAACAAGAAGTTGCAAGAAATTCTTCTTCAAAACGGCAGTTTTATTTTTCAATTTCAGAATTCGAAGGTCTTTGACAAAAGCTTCCCCTAACTTATAAAATCATCAAGACCTTTACACCTTTAACAAGGGTCTTTACACAAAAAGTTTATTTTGATGATTAAATTTAAAATTTAGGCGCATATGATTATTGATAATATAATGAATTCAAACTCCAGCATAAGGAGATAAGTTTAAAAAGTAAATTCGATACCAAAGACGATTATCCATAAATTTTATTTCGGGGAAGCATTATACAAATGTGTGTCGTAAACAATATATATGGTTGCTTTCACTTTTTCAGGACGACCCCATTGGACACACAACATACTATTGAATGATAAATTGAGCACTGTTTAAAAGGGATTTGTCTGAAATTTCGCACAAGGAATCGTTTCAATTCGGCACCGGCAATGCTTTTCTGATTCAACTAACGGTATTATAAGCGACGAGTGCAAGCGTCCTACCATAGGGATAAAAAGTATACATTTATGGATCTCAGATTATATGCCCATCGATATATATATATATATATATATATACATTCAGAAATAAATATATATATATATATATATATATATATATATATATAAATGTACACATATACATACATACATACCAACAGCAAACCAATGCACGTACCGGTTATCTTGGGAACGAGTCAGTTTCCCCTTAAATTTTGGACCCCTGTTCTTGAAACCTTTTTTTTTCCTTTCGCTGCCAACCGGTGGTTCGCTCTCATTTCGTTTGTGTCGACTCGGTTGCAATTGGATTCGGTATCAAATTTTATTTAACTCAGGAACGCCAATATTATCTGTTTCATGACTTTTATACACTTTTATAATAAAATAATTTGCAAAATTTTTATAACACTTGTTTTGTATTAATTTTAAATTTTTTTTCAAGTTTTTAAAATTTTCAAGCTTTTGCAGAGTCGACAATTATAATTTTAGAAAAGCAGTTTTTCAATTCATTTTTCTACTCTCTAAATCTGAATTAGTAAAAATTTTTACTAATTTGAATTAGTAACTCACTTTTTGCTTTTGAATTAGTAAACTTCACTAATAAATAGTAATTTCTACTAATTTATTAGTGAAATTTACAAATTCAAAGCAAAAAGTAAGTCACTAATTCCAATTAGTAAACATTTTTACTAATTTAAATTTAGAGAGTAAAATTATAATTAAAGGAAAAGTAGCAAAAAAGCAGCTATCGAAAAATTAAGCTTGACGACACATTTTTTTTTTAAATTTCTTAATTTACAATCAAAAATGAAATAATTTTTTTAAATAAATATTCCTATTTATTTTTTCTACAGGAATTAACATCTTTCAAATAATGTTCAATGTAAAGATTGTTTTTTTTGAAAATTAACACTGATAAAGATTTTTCTCAAATCAAAAATAATTAGTCAACCAAAAAAATATGATTGAATTAAACATATTTTATAATTGAATTGAACATCATTTTTGTTAAATCAAATTTTTTTTGTTTTGAAACAAAATTATTATCCTTAATTCAAAGATAATTTTTGATTGACCGTATAACAGAGATAATAATGTTTGATTCAAATATATTGTTTTCTCAATGAACTATTTCTAAAAATTACAAAAATAATTCTTTCGAAAATCAATCACTTTTTATTCTCTTGAAATAAAATTATTCAAAACTTTCATCGTTTTATTTTATTCAATTCTAAATCAATTCTTATTTGAAAAAAGAATTTAATTCTTAGGCAGCATTTTATAAAAATCTATTTCAAGAATTTTTTTTTTTTTAAATATTACGAAAATGGGTGGTAGTGTTTTGTGAAGAGTCCAAAGGTATAATTAAGTCAAATTCCATAAAACAGGAAGAAAAAATCGTTGAATTTTATTTAACACCGTATTTTCATTTCACACAGTGAGAAATTCGCATGATTATAAAAGCTGACTATTTGAAAACATCAGTACTGATTAATGAAGTTGCAGTACTGAAATTCAAGCTAAGCTTGATATGAATTTCGCACCAATGCACTGATAAGGAGTTATCTGAGACGAGGATGCTTTCTCAGATAAATTGTTTTTCATTAAAACATGACTTGAAATGTGAAATGCAATTCAACATATATATAGAGAACTTTATTATGGAAAAAAAGAGATAAATAAAATATTTGTCAATTTTCAAAAAAATTATTTATTTTCAACAAATTTAAACATTTGAAATAAATTTCATTTCACATAAAGTTCATTTAACATAAAAGACATTTAACATAATTTTCATTTAACATAAATTACATTTGACATAAATTTCATTAAACATACAAGACATTAAACATAATTTTTATTTATCATAAAATGTCATTTGACATACAAGTCGATTAACAAAATTCTCATTTGTCATAAAATTCATTTTACAATTTTAAATTTCGCGCCTATTTTCATATGAAATGATCTTTATGTAAAATGAAAGCTACGTCAACTGAATTTTATGTCAAATGAGAATTGCGTTAAATGGGATTTATTCTTAATGAAATTTATGTAAAGTAAATTTGATGTCAAATAAGAATTATGTTAAATAGAATTTATACAAAATGAAATTTATACCAAGTAAATTTTATGTTAAATAAGAATTATGTTAAATGATATTAAATATTAAAAAATAACGTCAAATGAAATTTACGTCAGGTGAATTTTATGTAAAATGAAATTCATGTCAAATGGATTGTGTGTCAAATGAAAATTACGTCAAATAACTTTTATGCCAAACATAATTGATGTCAAATGAATTTTATAAAAAAAATTCACGTTAAATGAATTTTACAACAAATAAAATTTACGTTAAAGAATTTTACAACAAATAAAATTTACGTTAAATGAATTTTACAACAAATAAAATTTACGTTAAATGAATTTTACAACAAATAAAATTTACGTTAAATGAATTTTACAACAAATAAAATTTACGTTAAATGAATTTTAAAACAAATATTTACAAAAATTTACGTTAAACGAATTTTTTGTCAAAGGAAATGTATGTTAAATGATTTCTAAGTCAAAAAAAATTGTCACATGATTTTTATGTCAAATGGGGATTATGTTATATGAATTTTAATGTAACATAAATGTTGTGTTATATGAATTTTATGTAACATAAATGTTGTGTTAAATGAATTGTATGTCAAATGATATTTATGTTAAATGATTTTTCGTGTGCAATGAAATTGATGACAAATAATGTTTATTTTTTTGTTAATTTTAAGTTAAGTGGTTTCATACATCACGTAACTATTTTGTTAAAAAAAAGTATTTTGAAATGAGCATGCGCAACAAAATTTTGTTGACTTTCATTAATAAAAATCGATAGTTGAGGGAAATCAAGAAAATTTGACATAAACTTGTTAATTTTAAAAATGATTCATTAGACCGATGAAGAAATGAAAATTTCTCGCAAGTGTTGCAAAATGATAATGTGTACACGATAATGTGTGTGACATTAGGAGAGAGACTATATGAAGCTGTTTTACAAAGGGGGCGAACAAAGGAACCAACAACTACCGGTCGCACGAGAATAAGTATATATATATGTGTGTAACTAAATTTTTTCCTCTACATTAGCAACAGTAATTTCAAGTTCGTGTACTGGTCCTCAGCAACGAGTTATCTCGCCTAACATTGTATATAAATGCGATGCTAAATAAGAAACGAAGGTGCTACACGGCGACGAAAGTCTCATTTTGATCTCTTTGCATCCGGGAAGAAGCGGGAACTTCACGCTACGCAGGGTCAAGTTAGGTTAGATCGGTCTCCTTGGTAACCTTCGATAAAAGGAATCCTTTCGAACCTTGAGAAAATAGCTGCCATAATAGAGTCCGATAGTTTTCTGAGTGTTTGCATCTTTATGGGAATGCCTATAGGTATTGTTCATGTAACACGATCCTCATTATCAGACTAACTCAACCGAATCGTTGTGAATAAATATACCGTTACAATTTAACTTTGATAAATTACATTAAATAATATGCTTTTTCGTATTTCAAAATAATGTTCAAGATTAATGCTGATGAGGAGGTAGGGGTTTGTTTTTTCTTTTCTTTTTAAATCAACTTTCTGGTTTTATAAACTCAATATAGTTTATTTATGTGTATCAAAATCTCCTGTCTATGGAAATTAGTTACTAAGCCGCTTAGAGTCCAAAAAAAGGACCAACTTTTTTTGGTCCAAATTTAAGCTTCCCGTTTTACGAGCGAGTTTTTTTTTTTTTTTTAAGAAATTGGCAGCGACACATTTTTTCCAAGGATATCAAATTGAGGCAAAAAGTGTAACAAAATAGTTGCGAAAATTGAGACAAAAAATAAAAAACTTGAAAGTAAAACAAAATAGTTGTGAAAATTGGGACAAAAAATGTATCAAAAACTTTGCCTCGCAACTGTTTCGACACATTTTTTGTCTTAATTTGATATCCTTAGAAAAACTCTGGAATGCTTCTTATAAACATTTTAGTGTTCTTTTTGAAAAACTTATAAATTTTAATAATTTTTCAAAAACAACAATTCTTTTCTGAATTCAATTATTTCGTACAATTTTCAACTAAACTTCATCTCTAAAATCAATTTTTTAAAATAATTTTCCGAAAGTTATTCTAGAATTCAATTATTTAAATACTAAACTTAATTTTCTTTGGTAATAATTGTTTTTCCCTTAAGTTATTAATTTTGAAAAATACTTTGAATTCTTTTAAAGGGTTTTGATAAAATTTTTAATTTTTTTCCAGAAACTTATGTAAAATTGTATTAAAACTTTTTAAAAGAATTTGAATTCCTGTAAAATAATTGAATTCTTGCGAAAAACTGTATTAAATATTTTTTCTAATAATTGAATTCTTTTGGAGAATTTTATAAAAATCTATTTAAAATTTAAAATAATATATTTTTGTCAAAAAATTTTATGAAAATTATATTTTAAATAATTAAATATTTGTTAAAATTTGTTATTTATGTAATTTATTTATGTAATTTATGGAACTTTAGATATTAAAATCAGTTTTCTAATCAGAATTCAAATCGATCAATTTTGTGACATATTTTTGTATTGCTTTGGTGACACTGAATCAAATCAAAAATTCAAAATGTCGATCTAAAAACGTTTATATCGGAAAATTCAACTAATATTGAACTTAAATTCTCTTTAGTCCCTATTTTGACTGATTTTCAAGTAAACAAATGTAGGAATAAATACTTTCGGACGCTAACTTCGAGAAATTAATTTTAGCCGCCATTTTGAAGACGCCATTTTGAATTTTTCAAAGATCATGTTAATCCAAAAGTTTATGAGGCTGAAGTCCACAAAGTTTTTAAAGACGAAAACAAAAAATAATGGTACGGTATTTTTATTTTTGATTCAAAATCATGTTCTTTTTTTAATAATTGTATCGTTAGTGACAATTAACCTCGTAAAAATTAAGACACATGAGAATTGGTGATGAATTTAATTATTTAAAAATTGTTTTTCGATTTTTCGTTTTTAAAAACGTTGTGGACTTTAAAAGTTCGTCAAAGTTCTAATATTTCAGACGCGATATTTTCGTCTAAAGTGATTTTAATCCAAAGGAATTTAATTTTAACAAACTTCGGATTCTTTTTGTCGAACAATTTTATTATTACACTAAAATTTGGAATTTTCTCGCAGATTCTAAGAGAGGGCCCCAAAAAAATCTGTAAATTATCGTCTAAAGTGATTTTAATCCAAAAGAATTTGATTTTAACAAAATTCGGATTCATTTTGTCGAACAATTTTATTATTACACTAAAATTTGGAATTTTCTCGCACATTCTAAGAGAGGGCCCCAAAAAAATCTGTATAGGAAAGATCTAGAGCCGAGTTTAGAAAAAATGTCTCAGAACGAGTTTTTAAAATTCAGACCCAAAGAACAGACTTTTGGGATAAATGATAAACCATAGACCGAATGGAACATATTTACCGCAAAGGAACTGGTAAATTTTTTTCCAATTATTAAAATTACTTGTGAAGGAGAAGAGAAACATAAACCTAAAAGTAAAAGGTGTGGAATCGTATTTAGAAAGATTAGAACGAAAGACTGTGCACGATTATTGTGAAGCTATAAAGTAGTCTCTCGGCGAATGTGGAAAGATTCACTTTCATGGATGAAGAGTGCGGGGATTCTTTTTTCTTTTCTTTTTATTCGTTACAACTAACAACGTGGCGCTTAATTTAAACGAAATGAAGGACATCTTACCCTGTGAGGTGCTCGCAAGAGTCGATGAACTGCAGCGAGCTGGTTGATGAGAGGCAAGGTCGCGCTGAAGGTGTGCACTGGCGGTCTGGCTGGTTCAGGATAGGAACTCGCGTAAGCAAAGGGATCCACATCGTTCAAATACTGGACTCTGCACGTGAGCGACATCCTGATATTGTGAGAATGACGCGTTCAATTCTCACGTGTGTGCCCAACCACTTACTTGAAAGAAAGATTGTGTGTCCCGTCCTCCCCACTTCTTCTTCTTCTTCTTCTTCTTTTTTTTTTTGTTATATCAAGAGGGTATCAGAATGGCCAGAGTTGGTGGTATTCAATCGTAACAAGAAGAAAACCGACGACCACGACGACGACGACGACTCGATCGTAGACGTCGTCGTCGTAGACGTCCCGGCCCGATTACCAGCTTCACCAAGGACTCCGCACACCACGACAGTATGAACCGGTTCACTGTAACTTGTATATAGTCACTGGTTTATTTTCATTCGCGTGGCACAAACTTGAAGCGCTCTCTTTATGTCCCACTATATACACTGGGGGGTTATACTCCTCTCTCTTTCTATCACTCACTCACTCTCTCTTTCTTTCTTTCTTTCCTTCTTTCTTTCCTTCTTCTTTCTTTTTCTCTTTCTTTCCTTCTTTTCCTTATGCTACTAAAGAGACTGACGCGAACTTACAGTCGTCCTGAACCCTTCTTTTCTTATTCTTCCTTCCTGTCTCTTTCTCTCTTATTGACTCCAAATCCGAATAGGTACTAAGGTTTCTTTCTCGAAGCTGTATTTAAAAATTTTTCAATTCATTCACTATCCAACAATTTTGAACAATAGCACAGAAACTATCCAACAGTTTTAGAAATCAAAAAACATTAATTAAATAGACTGTTAAATTCTTCCTTCTTTAATCAAAAACATCCACTGTTAACTTAAAAGTATCAAATGGCAACGAATTGATATACTAAAAATGTGGATCAAACAAAAAAATTGATCAACATTTTTAGCATCAATTTGAGTCACTTTAGTATCAATTTGATACATTCGAGAAAACTGTGTCAAAGATTCTTAACTTCTTCCTTCTTTAATCAAAAATAATAAATTGGTTCATCCTTTATGAATGGACCCTTATCAATGAATTCAACATTTTAATAATTATTTTTCGAATTCATTTTTAGTAAATAAAAAAATGTAATTCTACAACGAAAACAATTTTTAAAATATTTTTGAGTATAAAGTAGGTGAAGGGAATACACGTTATTGTTAAAATAAAAATAAAAATCTTCCAGGTTTCATATTATATGTGACGCGCATCGAAGAAAGGTTCCTAAGAAACAAATTATTCTGAGGTTATGTTTTTTTTGTTTTTTGATATTTAATTTTTTTTAAGTAGCTTTAAAAACTGAAAAAATTTAGTTATCGAAAAATTAATTTTGATGACCTAATTTTTTCATAATTTTCTAAATTAAATTACATTGAAAAATAAAACTATTTAACTATTTTTCAATAAATATTTATAGTTACCTATTTAGACTGAAAACAATTATTTGATTCGATTGAATCTAAATATTTGAAAAATATTTATTTGATTCAATTGAATATAAATATTTGAAAAATATTTATTTGATTCAAATCATTTTTATTTGGATCTGATAAATATTTATTTCATTTGAATTTGAATAACTTGAATTATTTGAATGACATTTATTTGAATCAAGTAAATTTTAATTCAGACAATTAAATATAATTAATTGATAATTTTAGTATAACATTCGTATTAATTTTAAATAATTTTATAAAAATAACAAGAAAGAATAGTGTAAAAATCATGAAATTTTTAAATAAAAAATTATTCAAACTTTAATCATTTTATTGCGAAATAAAAATTTTATTATTGTTAAAGTTTTGCAAAAATTTTAAATCATCAAAAATTTCCATTTAAAGAATCTCTTGAAATCTAAAGTATTTAAAAAAATTCACACTTTAATGCTTCGAATATTCAATTATTATCTAAAATTTTAACTAAAACCAAGTTTTAAATCAATTTTTATTATAAATTTTTACGATAATTCAATTATTTAAATACAAAAGTAAATAATTTATTGAATATTTCTTAAAATTGAATTCTTGTAAAGAGCTTTATCAAAAATTTTTAAATGCGTAATTGAATTGATACGAAAAATTATATTCAAATTTTTGTCAAAAATTGAATTTCTACGACGAATTTTCTTGAATTGAAAATAATTTTTAAATTCTTATAAAATAAATTATACTAAAATTTTTGTAAAATAATTTAATTTTTTTTAAGAATGTTAATAAAAATTTTAAGAATAATTGCATTTTTTATTCATTCATTCATTTAAAATTGTATTCAAACGAATTTTTATTTTGTTTTTATATAAATAATTAAGTTCTCGCGAAGAACTTTACTAAATTTCTTTACATAATTGAATTCTGTTAAAGAGTTTCGACAAAATTTTTATTTTCATTTTTTCAGAAACTCATGTAAAAAATTGTATTAAAATTTGTCAAAGTAATTGAATTCCTGTAAAATAATTGAATTCTTTCGAAGAACTATATTAAATATTTTTTTATAATAATTGAATTCTGTCGAAGAATTTTATAAAAATCTATTGAAAAATTTGAAATAATTGATTTTTTCAAAAAATTTTATGAATATTATATTTTCAGTAATTGAAGATTTGTTAAAAAATTATTATCTATAAAAATAATTGAATGTTTGAAAAGAATTTTATTAAAAAAAATTATTTAATAATTGAGTTCTTTTGGGAAATTTTTATGAAAATGTATGCTGCAATTCCTTGCCTCAAGCTTCCAAACTTGAACGGTAAGATTGCCACAAGATTGCTGCAAGATTACAAGCTTCTTAGAAATTTAAATTTCCCGTTTAATTATGTAGAATTAAAATCAGTTTTCACTAATTATTTTAGATACAAAGAAGACTTGAATTAAGAGTCATTTTATTGCATTTTATTAAAAAGGAATAAAAAAAATAGAAAAACATAACCTAAAATTTTGAGCTACTTAGGAACCTTTTTTCGGAATACGTCAGATTTATTTTCATGGCGTTGTGTTTGAATAATATAGAAATATAAATATACAGTAAACAAACTAAATTCCCAGATCTTAAATAAATAATTAAATAAAAAATAAATAAATTGCATCAGATTAAATTAATATACTCATTAAAAAACTGTTTTCGACGATAAACATTCATGAAATGAACTTGATTAATATATCTAAATATCGAATTTGGCAGATCTGCATTATAAATTACAACTGAATTTGTAATTTAATTTTATGTGAGAATAAAATTTTTTTTCCATCTATTGTGTATGATAATATATCATTAAGCGCGTATAGAAGTTGATTAAAGCGTAATTCTTTTCAGTATCAGTGACACAAGTCTAAACGTTTTGATTCCGCATTCTTGCTGTCTCTCGCATAAAGATGAAATCTCTTTCTTTCTCTCTCTTTCTCTCTCTTTCTTTTCCTCTCTTTTCCTCTGTATTATAATCGATGTATTAATGCTGATAAATCCCACTAGTCTCTAACGTATATGAGAAATATATTGTGCTCCTATTGTTTTGCAATAGATAAATGTATAGAAAATAAACCATAAGGAAATGGAAGTTTAGCCTTATCGCACATTAGGAAAAAATAAAGCAGTGCAAACATTTTAGATAAATATCAGATTGTATACAAATTACTGTTCCAATTGCAAATTTTCTAATTCAATTTCTCTTCTCTCAACTTTTGTAAAAAGCATTTCTATAAGTTTATTGTTTATTTCGAGAATCATCATACGATTTTATTAGTGCTAGGTGTTTACTATATGTAGAGGAAAAAAGTCTAAAAACGTCTGTGTATCCTGAAAGGATCCTTAAAGTTCTCAACCTTCTTTTGTAAATGATTTCAGTCAAAAGTGTACCGAAGATAAATATTTTTATTTACTGTGAAAAATATGTCTCGTTTTAGGCCCAATTTTGACTAGAACAACTAATTAGTAACTTGAAGATATCAAATTGTAACGAATACCAAAAATGTGGATCAAATTAAAAACTGATCCAAATTTTTGATTATCAATTTGATCCACTTTAGTGTCAATATAATGCTTTACAGAAAACTGCTTATAATAAAAGAATTTTTACTTACGAAACAGTCTTTAAGATTGAAAATTAACAGATTCTTTTTAAGCCTAAAAATTAATTAAAATAGAAGAAAAAAGTTTGTCACGTAAATACTTAAAGACTTTTGTTTTTACAGTGATTAATACAAAAATCAAGAACATGAAAAATAATTTAACAGATTTATGTACATCGCTAGTGATAATTATCAAAACGTACACAATTTAATCAGTCTAAATAAATTCAGCCTAAATACCTGAACACTAAATTAGAATAACTCGAATAATAATCAATGTAAATATCTTAAGGTGAACATATAGATTTGTCGTACAACTTCGGAACAACTTTCTACATGTTTAATATTAATTAATTTTTTTTCTTTGTCAACAAATGTTAAAAGTCAACTGAAGAAAAATATTCTGAGAAAAATGAAAATCGTTGAGATGATAGTTTTTTTTTTCTTTTTTGTCAAGAATTATAAAGAGCGTGTGAAATTGGATCATCCTGCTAATTGTGTGCTCGAGGAAAGAATGTTTAATTCTCCTGAAGAGAGAGAGAGAAAAAAAGGCGATTTAAAGATCCTATTTTCCGTCATATAGAATACTTAATGGTGCTGCTTTGGTAGCACTATAAGAGAGAAAGAATATGCGAAGGAATTCCTCACGAGGGATATACATATAACCTACCGGCGCGGCGTAACAATACCGGTTTTCAGCAACTCGCAACATTGTCTACTTGCATTTCGTTGGTTGCCACCAACGTGAAAAACATTGTCATTCAATAAATTTAAACTCGAAAAAATCGAAAAATCAAAAAATGGCTTAAAAAGGTTGTGAAAAGAAAAAAAAAATTTACATTTGCCCCGTGGTGTTCTAATTTAACCCTATAATTTTACCTAAGGATCTAATTAACTAGGTGCAAACATACAATTTTAATTTAGCCTTTTTGAATGTAAATAAAATAATCACAGGCTTCGTACTCGATAATTAATTTTTAAAAAGTAGCAAAAAGTAGCTTAAATACAGAAAAAAGGTAGTAGAAATGTAGCAATCGAAAAATTAAACTTCAGGACTCAAATTTTTTACAATTTTTCAATTACATCCAAAACTAGAATAATTGTTTAAATTATTTCACAGAACTTTAAAAAAATTCTTTATAATAATTAAATTGACTTCAAAAACTAATTTTAAAAAAAAATGTTTTAAAGAAATGATTATCTTTTAAAATTTTTTTATTAAAATTAGTTTTTGAAATCAATTTAATTATTATAAAGAATTTTATTAAAATTTTTTTTAAATAATTGAACTCTTTTAAAGAATTTTTCTATAAATTTTTGTTAAATAATTGAATTCTTTCAAAGAATTTTATTAAAATTGAATTCATTCAAAGAATTTTATTAGAATTGATTTCTTTCAAAGAATTTTATTAAAGTTGAATTCTTTCTAAAAATTCATGTACTATAACGCTTCTAATATTAAATTCTTATTTAAAATTTCAACTAAAATTTAATTTTAAATCGATTTTTCTTAAAAAGTTGTAGAAGAATTTCATTTTTTAAATACGAAAGAAAAAAGTAATTATTAACAAATTTTTTTTAAACAATTGAATTTTTTAAAAGAATTTTAATAGAAATTTGGAAAATAATTTCATTTTTCAAGGAATTCATTTAAAATTGTATTCAAAATAATTGTAATCTCGCAATGTATTTTATATGTTTTTAAAAATAGTTGAATTCCTGAAAAAATGTTATTTTTATAAAAATAATTGAATTCGTCAGAAAATTTTTTTATTTATGAAAATAATAGATAAAAATAATTTTAAGAAAAGTAAAATTTGTTAAAATACAATTTTAATTGTTCCGGAGAAAATTGAATTAAAATTGAATCGAGGAATTGAATTAAAATTTTACAGAAAGTTATTAAATTCTTATAAAGAGTTTATCATAATTTAAAAAAAAAAAAGTAAACTATAATTACAAATTTTGTTAAACTTTTAAAAAATAATTAAATTTTATCAACAAATTTTATTCAAGTTGTATGTATTGAAAATAAGGGAATTTTTACAATGAAAATTGTATTAAAAATTATTGAAATCCGGTGATGAGTAAATTAATATTTATAAAAATAATTGAATTCTTGCAGTAGATTTTTATAAAAATCTATTAAAATAATTGATTATTTTCGAAAAATATTAGAAAAATTATGTTTTTAATATTTCAATTCCTGTAAAAAATTCGTATGTAAAAAAATAATTGAATGTTTGCAAAGAATTTTATAAATTTTTTTTAAATTATTCAATTCTTTTGGGAAAATTTTTTCATTATATTAGTAGCTATTAAAAATCATTGAATTACGACAAACTTGAAAATAATTGAATCTTTTTAAAGCATTTATTAAATTTTTTCTAATTTTTTCAATTTTTTAAATAATTTCATTAAAATTTCTTTAACATTTTTTTAAATTTAATTAAAATTTTTTAAAATAGTCTTTTTACTTCATCTATTAACAAATTGAAAGTAGTGTAAATTCTCAAACATGAAAAAAGTAGCTTTTGATGAAACAAATAAAAAAAGTATCCAAATAGTATAGGACATCGTAAAAAAATAGTAAATTGTAGGTTTTTAGTAAACGAGTACAAGGCCTGTAATCATTTTTTAAATAAAAATTCTTTTTCTGAATAAAAATTACAATTCTAACGCCCTTTTCGAATTACATCGCTTATTCTCCAGGTATTATGCATTAATTTTTGATATATAAATATATGCAACTTCTTATACCTACACTATGTCATAAATATTTCAGAACACTCATAAATTGCCATAAGTGCCAAATGGCTGAAAGCCAAAGCAATTTTGTGCCTTTGAAGATTCAAAATACGCAAACAAAATTATGATAACGAGACCTAAAAATGCTTTCACCTGCTTTTAAACTAATTCAAACTAAAAGTTTATAAATCAGCTTCTTCTTCTTCTTCTTTAGATTTCATTTCACTTTTCCTCATAATAATTCATATAAATAATACGATAATCATAATCCGAGATTAATAATTTCTTTCTAAAGATAATAATCATCCATTTCACTTTCATGCAAAAACTAAATGGAATAAATTATTATTTATTAGTGAAATTTTCAACTGTAATATTGCATTTTTCAAATGAGAATAGCTCACCTTTTTTTTAACTAAATGCAAATGGAGTGATTAAAACTCTTAAAGAAGAGGAACAACGTGGAGGGCAATAAATCAGAAGATTTCTACTTTAGACAAGAAAGTAACGTTTTTCTTCTACATCTACATTTATATGTAAATCAAGTTTAAATTTTAAAAACAACTGCCTGAATCTTTCAAGCTTTTTGTTGAAGTTTGAAAATTTATTTTATATTTTTCAAAAAAGTTTTGCAAAAATTACATTTTTTAAAATGTATTTAAAAAACAAAACTTTTGTTCTTGACAAGGGGTTGAAAAATATGCAAAATCGCATAATTATGCTAATCTGGTCTAAAATTAAAATAATCACCATAATGATTAAATTTTATGGTATGTTATAATTAGATAACATTTTTCTGAACTAGAATTTGAATTATTATTCAATTCTCAGATCGAGTTTTGAAGAAAATATTTTAAAGATCAAACAAAAAATTTAAAAAAAAAGTATAAATATCAAAAGAATTGTTGACACAACCGAATATTTTCCTATACATCTTCAATTTGTCAGCTAATTTATTCATCAAACTGTTGCTATCCCCTTATTTACTTTTAGTTTCTACTTTACTTCATTTACTATAATTAGTAATTAACAATTACACTGAATCCCTAATTTCAGAATTAGAATTTTTAAATTTAACCAAAAGAAGCAGTTAAAATTATAAAAATTCAAAATTATTCCTTGAACAAAATCTTCATGTACAGAATATACAAAACATCTGAACAAACACTGCTTATTCCTTTGTTACGAAATTATTCAAAAAAAAAAAATTCACAAATCATCAGCAAGAGTTGCGCACAAACAACAAAAACAGAGTTAGACAAGAGAATAGCAACAAAACGCACGTTATAATATCCGTAAACATAACCTTCGACAAAAGCGTTGAAACACGTTACGTGACCGGAACGAAAGACCGGAATCTGCCAGATTCAATATTAAGATTCAAAAACCAATTTTTCCCATTTCACAACAAAAAAAAAATTATTCTTCAACCTAACATTAAATTTCCTACAATAAATCAATGTACATGACTTAAAAAAACCATTGGAGATGTTGCTGTGTAAACAAAAAATAAATTCATCAAATTTACCCTCTCTTGGAGTCTGCGCAGAAGGTAACCTTGAAGGTTTGAAGACGATGAGTGGGAGTACCAAAAAAAAAAAAAGAAGAGTGAACACAAAGGGGTAAACAAAACACTTGCGGCAAAACTTGCAAAGTTTGTCAAAAAAAAAAAAAAAAAAAAAAATACGAACACAATATTATAAATAATTGATAAAGAAACAAAGCATGAGAAATAAGGCAAACAATTCACAACAAGCCTAACATCGCGAACGGCCGCCGCGGCACTGAAGACTGAATCTCGCGGACACCTGTCGAGTGTATCGACAACGACGCCACCATGCGGTGATCTCCCTTCTTTCTATCCTCGACAATCTACCTTTTGGCTCCTCGCTCGCATGTGAAAACCTTTGAGTATACATTCTTAACAGACAGACCCTCACTGCTATACATATATACAATATCAAATATCTTCAAAAATAAATACCGACAACAAAAGTTGACTCGTCAATAGAAAAATGTTAAATTATCATAACAAGACAAGAAAAAAAAAAATTTTACCTAGAACTACAAATTTCACTATATTAGCGAAATTTTTAATTATTTTAGCGAATACTTTAGCTATTTCAACGAATACTTTCGCTATTTTAGAGAAATTTATCACTATTCCAGTTAAAGGTTTTTTTTGTCGTGAATGCATAACAAAAAAAAAATACATTATTTTATGGATTTAGTTAAAAATGTAGCCGAAACATTTCCTTAAATAAAAATTTTAATAGCATTTTTTAAAATGCTTTTGTTTTTTAACTCTTAAAAGTTCTTACTCAAAATCATGGATTTTCGGGGTCTAATTACGAATCCAGTGAGAGATTTTCAAAGATCAAAATGGCGGATTCAATATGGCCGACACTTTTCAAAATTGCTGAAATTCTTTTAAAAAATTGTTACTCAGGGATTTATGGAGTCGTATTTTCGAATTTTGAAAATCTGTCATTAGATTCGTAATCAGTGGGCCCGAAAGTCCCGGAGTAACAAGTTTCCAGCGAATTTAAGGGGAGGCACCACCCCCAACTTTGACCCCTTTAAATTTGAGTTATTAAAGTAGGTTACATTTTTTAAAATATTTTTTCAAATTTTTATAAAATTAGTTTTTTTAGCAAAGCATGAAGATAATTCAAAAAGTAAAGTGGTTTTAAAAACCCAAAAATTATTGAAGCAAAATTAGAAAAACATGTAGAAAAATGATGAATTTTAAGAATTTCGGTTTTTCAAATTTTTATAAAATTAGTTTTTTTAGCAAAGCATGAAGATAATTCAAAAAGTAAAGTGGTTTTAAAAACCCAAAAATTATTGAAGCAAAATTAGAAAAACATGTAGAAAAATGATGAATTTTAAGAATTTCGGTTTTTCAAATTTTTATAAAATTAGTTTTTTTAGCAAAGCATGAAGATAATTCAAAAAGTAAAGTGGTTTTAAAAACCCAAAAATTATTGAAGCAAAATTAGAAAAACATGTAGAAAAATGATGAATTTTAAGAATTTCGGTTTTTCAAATTTTTATAAAATTAGTTTTTTTAGCAAAGCATGAAGATAATTCAAAAAGTAAAGTGGTTTTAAAAACCCAAAAATTATTGAAGCAAAATTAGAAAAACATGTAGAAAAATGATGAATTTTTAATAAAACTCTTGACAATAATTAAAATATTTTCAAAAACTGTAATAAATATTTTTTTAAAGAATTTAATACCACGAAAAAAATTTAATGAATTAGAATTTTTTTAAAATTAAATTCTTGATTATTATGAATTAAATTATTTTCCATAATTTTAATAACATATTCTTTGGAAAAATTTGATTCTTTTCACTATAATAATAATATTTTTTGTGAGAATTCAATTATTTAAAAAAATTTCTGATAAAATTGTTCAAATGATTAAAATTAATATCAAATTTTTTTGATCAAAACTTTACAAGAATTTAGTAATTTTTAGTGCATTAATTTTAAAATTAAAGTCATTGAAAAAATTTATAAATTCAACTGCAAAAAAATTTATAAATTTAAATCTCAAAAAATTTATAAATTCAACTGCAAAAAAATTTATAAATTTAACTCTTAAAAAATAAATCTTTTTTCCTTCTCGCATAAAACACGAGCCGCCATTATTTTCAATCGTATTTTTCAAACCATTTGTCAGACGAAAATAGTTTGATTTTCAATCAATTTGTCCGTGTGTTTATTAAACAATGACGTAAGAATTGTGTAGTTAAATATCATCGCAGAAATTTATGCGCATAACCTTGAGTTTTAAGTATATACCTAATATTACGCCAATATGTGTACAAATTATTTAAAAGTAATTAATATTCATATATATAATAAATTTTACTCTCGAGATAAAAACTTTCTTTTACATTTAAGTAAAAACTTCTATTGATCCTCTGGATTCATTTATTCATAAAATTCTCATGGTCGTTTTAGTTGACCCCCCACATCTTAAAATTACTTTCAAAATATTTCTCTTTTAATTACTTTTAATTAATAATTAATTCCATCAAGAAAACGCGTGCAGTTTTTTCCTCAATTTTGGGAAAAAAAATTTTGGCCTACTCTTTAAATTTGACATAGTAAATTTTAATAATTATATATTAGTAAAATATACTATTATTTATTTCTACTAATTTACTAATAGAATTAGTAGTATTCTTATAAAGAATTTCGTCAACATTTTTTTTTAAAATTATAAATTCTTTCGAACAAATGAAATAAAAATTTATGGAATAATTAAATTTTTCTAGAAATTTGTTTTAAATTGTATTAAAAATAATTAATGTTCTACAATGAGCTTAGGATTTATGAAAAGAACGGAATTCCCAAAAGAGATTTTATGTATAAAAATAATAAAATGCTTAAAAGAAAATTTCATTATTTACAAAAATATTATCCGCACATGTAAGGAGAATTTATATTCAATTTTGAAAACGTATTTTACAAATTAGAAAAAAAGTGCGACAAAGAGAATTTTTAATAGAGAAAGTAACGAACGTTTAAAAAAAATTACATGAAATTTAGTAAAACTATTAAAAAATTTAATTAATATTCATGAAATTTAAAATAATTATACTAAATTTCACGTAAGTTTTTCTAAACTTTTCTACATTTTCTACATCAAAATTTGTCTTCGCAATAATAATAATTATAATTATAATTATAGTTATTACTTTTTTCCTAATTTGTAAAATACTTTTATAAAAATAAATTCCCTTTCTGTCACTTGATATAAATATAGTCGACCCCTAACGCAACTCAGGTAAATTGAAGCGATTTTTAAACAAGTCGTCCTCCATCTTGAATCCACCATTTTGTTTTTTGAGAAACTAACACCAGATTCATAACCGACGACCCGGAACTAAAAATTACGAGTAATTTCCACCTTGCAAAATTACCACTTCTTTTACCTCTGACAACTTTTTTAAAACCACATTGAACCAAATAAAATTAATTCAAAATAAATTTCAGCCGACGTATATTAGTTCCACTTAAGGAAAATAAAAGGGTGGTAGAAAGGGGGCAAAGAAAAGACGAAGAGCTGAACAAACATCTAGTGCATGAAATTCTGTTGCACTCGAGAACAAGAATTTTCAACCTCCACAATGAACTTTATCCTATAGCAATGCAAGTAAATTGTTTGCCTTTTTGCTTGCTCGAGCCAAAATTTCATCAGAATGAAAATTTCTCTTCGCAGACGACATGAGAAAATGTATATCTTTGTTCTTTGTCGGAGTATTCAACGTGTGTTCGAGGGTGAAGAGTGAGGATAGTTCTTGATGCGAAGAGTGTAGACGGTAATTGTGTGGTGAAAAAATAATCAGCTAGTGCAGCACGTACACGGGTACTTCTGTCACAAGTGTACGCTCGCACGCATTGTCGACTCAACGAATTTAAAAAAAAAGAAAAAAAAAAGAAAAACTAGAAGGGTACTTGGGAGGGTTTCTCCACTTAAAATAAAATACGAGTGCTTTGCACGCGAACTAAAGCCAACAATCCCCCAGTCGAACACTTCAATTTACCTGCTTTTATTAAACTAAAATCGAATTTCACAAGACAATATACGAAAAAAAAATAATTCACTTTGTAAGGTGCAAGACTTTTATGCTAAAAATGTTTGTTCAAGAAGAATAAAAATACGTTCTCATGTGATGAGAATTATAATGTTAATGTATTTAGGAAGAGCTAATCTGTAACAGAAGATCAAATGCTTCAAACATTTTATGAGTTGCAAGTCCCTCCTTATCCCTTTGGAATTAAAATTCCCGTCTATATGGGTCAGTTTAAAAAACACCTGCACTTGTCACATTGTTTCCTTTCCACGTTACCACCCTTGGGAAGTTTTCAGTTTTACATACCCGTTTTTTGGTGGCAAGTTCTGCTCTACCTGCTGTCGACTTACTAACTCAAATTCAGCATCCACGTGTCGGTATTTATTCGCAACCCTCTTTATTTGACTTTTACAACACGCGTTAGGATCGGGATAATCAATTCTAAAGCCGGTGGTCTACCACAGTCAGTCTCGCAACTGAAAGGGTTTTTTTTTCGTTCAACGATAAAAGCTTTGGGGTTCGTGGCATAAAAAGAATAATATAAATAATTAACTTTCGAGAAAATCCTAATAATTTCCGATCAACATTTCCATAAAGACTGAAACTTTAGTACTGCCATATGATTAATAACAAAAAATTTCCATCTTTTCTTATTTATCTTCAGAAATCTTTAAACTAGCAGGATTCAGAAGAACCCTATTTTTACACTCCCATTGTGTAGAGTACAAGCAAATTATATTAATTCAGTGGACTCGCGAATTATTAATTAAATCTTAGAAAAAGAAAGCAATTTACGACTCACCGGAATGTAGCCATCTGGTTGGGGTCTGTCCGAGTCTCTGCAAAAATAAAAATAAACATTGTAGTATACTATTTTTAATTTCGATAGGAAACTATAATTCATTTTTTGGCAGATAAATTCTCCATACCTATTTCTCCGTTGAATTACAGGTGTCTGTGGAGTGCTGTCATGAATGATAACTTGATTCACATCTATTTCCTCGCATTCACTGCTGTCATCGGACATTTCTAGTGTAAACAAGAAACGAAAAAAATTCAGATTTAAAAACAATTCCTTTCACCAATTTTAAGATAAAATAAATAAAAAAAAGTATTTGCTTCAATAAATATTAAGTACTTCTTCAATAATCGAGAATAAATATTATTTAAATTTTACAACCAAATAAAACAGCATAAACATACTTTTAATCCTTAACCACAAAGTTTTATCTAGTTCTATATAATTTTTTACATCAGTTAGTAAAAGATAGTAGTTAAGTTACTTAAGTCTTCTTTTCTGACTTAAAAACTGAAACTCAAAATAAGTTAAAATAATATTCGACTGAATATGAAAACATACCTTGAAAATCTTTCTTACGACGCAATCGTGATAACATTGGACTGTGACACGGACTTATTTCGCAACCAAGTAAGTCATCAATATTCGTATGGGTACCAATAAACGGAGGAGCATTTGATGATCTTTTCCGAGGACTATATCGTTTATTGTTTGCCGAAACTGGATTATTATCATAAGGAGAGTTACGTCCACCATAATTGTCAGGAGGCTCTGGAGGATTTTCAACCTAGAACCCAGAACAGCATAAACACTTTAAATCCTTAGCCACAAAGTTTTATCTTTAGTTTTAAATGTTAAACATTTAAATCCTTAACCACAAACTTTTATATATAATTTTAAATCTTAAACTAACAAAGTTGTAAATTTAACTAGTTGTAATTTACTGACAAACTGTTAACACTCACAACAAAGGGCTCGAAGCAGTGAAAGTATTAAAAAATTTTCCAAAAAGTTCTTTCACAATTTTCAAATTCATTTCTTTACAATATTCAATTTTACGAAATTTCAATTATTAGTTAAATTCTCTTATTAAATAAATATTAGAAAATTGAAACTGAAAATAGTATAAAAAAAATCAATTAAACTTTTTCAATAAAATTAATTACGAAATTCAATTATTTTTTTAAATTCACGCTATATTGCTTTTAATATTCAATAATTATATAAAATTTTAACTGACATTCATTTTTATGAAATAAAATTCAATTTTTAATAGAATATTCTACCAAAAATCAATTATTTAAATAAAAATAAGACGCAATTAAATAATTTATTGAAGAATTGAATGTTTCTTAAAATTTAATTCCCATAAAAAATTGTGAGCAACAAATTATCAAGTACTTGAATTCTATTAACGAATTTTAAAAAAATTTTTAAGAATAATTAAATTTTTAGAGAAATTTGATTAAAATTGTATTAAAAATAATTGAAATTCTGCATTACATTTTTTTTTATGAAAATAATTGAATTCTTGTGAAGAATTTGATTAAAATTTTCAAAAATAATTAAATTCTTGTAAAAAATTGACAGAAATTCAATTATTTAAAAAAATTTTAATAAAATTCTTGGCAAAAATTAAAAATAACAAAATTCTTCGCAGATCTTTATTTACTATCAGAAATTTTAATAAAATTTTTCGCAAAAATTTAAATATTATCGTAAAACAAAAATCTTTACAGGGAATCAATTATGTTCAATAGTCTTAAAAAAAATTCTTAGCAAGAATTCAATTATTTAAAAAAATATTAGAATTTTAGCAGAAATTCAAACATTTTAAAAAGTTTTTATAAAACTTTTTTTGTTAGAAATTCAATTATTTTTAAGACAATTTAAAAAAAAATTGCAAATTCAATTATTTTTTTAAAATCTAAGATTTTAACTGAAATCTATTTTTAAATCAATGTTTATGAGAAAATTCTACCAGAATTCAATTATTTAAATACAAAAATAAATAATTTATTGAATAATTAAATGTTTCTTGGTATTCAATTCCTATTAAAAATTTTATCAACAAATTTTTAAACAATTAAATTCTTTGGACAAATTTTAATAAAATTTTTAAGAATTTTTTCGAGGAATTCGATTAAAATTCTATTAAAAATAATTGATTTTCTAAAAAGAATTTTATTACTTACGAAAATAATTGAATCCCGGTAAAATTTTATTAATTATAAAAATAGTTGAATGATTGTGAAGAAATTTATAAGAAAAATTTGTTATTAATGAAATTCTCGTGAAATTTTTATTATTTTTTGAAAATAATTTAAAGTTTTTTGTAGAATTTTATTAAACTTTTTTTTACATAATTAAATTCTTTTGGTTTTTTTATAAAAATAGTAGATATTGAACAATATTTAATTTTTGCGAAAAATGTTATTACTTTTGAAAATAATTCAAATTTTGCAATGGATTTTATTAAAATTTTTGAAAATAATTAAGTTTTATTACTTTAGAAAATAATTGAATTCGTGTGATAAATATTGTTAATTATGAAAATAATTGAAATTTTTAAATAAATTTTAATAAAATTTTTGAAAATAATTGAATTTTGTTGAAGAATTTAGCTGTTTTTTTATTTTATTTTTTATTTATTTAAACAGATAATTGAAATGTTGACAATGTCTTTTAATTTTTTTTTAAATATATGAATTTCGAAGAAGAATTTTAATATTTCTAAAAATAATTGAAATTTTGACGAGAATTTAATAAAATTTTTAGAACATAATTGAATTTTTGCAAAGAATGTTATTACTTTTAAAAATAATTGAATTTCTGCAATCATTTGTAATTTCTCTAAAATTCTCCAAATTATATCGTACAATTTACGAACTTTTCATCCTTTTTGAATGAAATTACGGACTTTACGAACGTTTTTTTTTTTAAACGGACGTTTACGTACTTGAAGCAAAGTTACGGACTTTTTCAGAATGTACGGACCTACTTCGAGCCCTGACAACAGCGTAACGTCTCTAAATTTGTACCCTACATATTTCATTTTCAAACAAAAACAACCAAACTCACCCCTTCCGGACTCGCTCTATCTCCCAACGGTTCATCAGGCGGTGGTGGTGGAGGAAATTCTATAGGAAATTTCGGGAGCCCCCGCTTCCTTTGCTCCTCCGAGTCCAATTCAACAGCAATATCTATTCTATCGTACGAACCCGACGAATCTGAATTACTATTCGAAGTCTCCGTGGAAATTTTACGAACTCCTTCGGGAATGTTTGAATTACTATCCATCCACCATGCTCTCTCTCCAGATTCGATATGTCTAATTCTGTTAATTGTTTTCGGCGTCGTTTCGCGATCGTAGATTTCCGAATTTGTTTTTGGTGGCGAGGCTGGTATGACGACAACACCATCTGGAATATTGTGTGGATCATCACTCATCCACCAGGCTCGTTCACCGGATTTTTGATGCCTCAGCAAATTTAACTTATCGCTCGATTTCGATTTCGAACTTCCACGACTTGATGAAGCTCTCGTCGATTTTGAGGAAGATCGTTTCTTCTCATCTTTCCTCTCGTCGTCATCTATCCACCAGGCTTTCTCCTCGGAATCTTGTCGCCAGACTTTGAACTTAAATTTACCTGCAGAGGAGTGAATTTATTATTTACTTCAGAGATCGTAAGACCTTAAGTGCTGTTTTCTAACAGTAAGAAAACGAATCAGTGAAAAAGGGTACGAATCAAGAAGCAAGTTTTGATTCGTTTTTGACTCAACTGTGACTAGAGACTGACTTCTATTGTCGAGAAATAAAAAAATAATTCACTTACCATCATCCGGTAGATTTGTGCTGACAGTCGTTTCTTGGCTAACGTCATCATTTCCTAC
The DNA here is from genome assembly GCA_032872475.1 of Leptopilina myrica (nomen nudum). Lineage (NCBI taxonomy): Eukaryota > Metazoa > Arthropoda > Insecta > Hymenoptera > Figitidae > Leptopilina > Leptopilina myrica (nomen nudum). The sequence goes on along the minus strand of CM065461.1, from coordinate 46,689,172 downwards.
ATTCTTCTCTATTCCTTCGGGTACATTCTCGGAGTTCGAGTCCAACCACCAAGGTTTTTCCCCCGATGTTTGATGTCGTAGTTTTTTTTGCGAGCTTTTATCAGAATTAGCGGAATTGTAACTTTTGGATGTTTGCGAGGACAACTGAGGACCATTGGGGGATTTATCACTGGAATTAGAGTGAATCCAGTCTGTTTTCATTTCCCCCGAATCGGGTTGTTTGCCTTTGAAGAGACCGGTGACAGGAGCTAGGGCCCTCATTAAAAAACTCTTGGCCTCCTCCGTTTTTCCGCTTCTCTCTTGCTTCGACCTTGGACTGGGAGGTGGTCTCGGTGGTTTATCCATCGTTAGAGACAATTCATCAGCAGACGAGGCCAGTACACTAGTTCTTGACGATCCAGTGCTCATGTGACTTTTTCCCTCCGCGAAAGGCGACTCACTGGCTCTTTTTCCTCTCCTCGAACTTGACCTCTGCTGATGCATCTCATCTTCTTCCTCTTCTTCTTCTTCTTCTTCTTCACTGCCAGACGAATCCGTTGAACTTGTTTCGCAACTCACTTTCGAATGGGAATTCAAAGTATTTTGTGAATCACTAATTTTACCATTCTCTCCACTTAAAGAATCAGAGGATTTTTTCAATTTCACCACTGCAATTGATTCCGAATCTTGGGAAGTGGTTCTTTGGAATTTTTTCTGCGTTTTTTGCGAACGTGTAGGATCGCCATTTTCCATATTAAGAACTGATTTACGAAAATCTTTGTTCACGTACTTAATGCTGGGTTGTGTTGTGTTCTTCATTGTGACCTCGTTTTTGGGAACAGGTGGCTTTCCACGCGTGTCCGACGAATTGACTTGCCGCGAACTAACTGAACTTCCACTAGAAGAGGAAAATTTCCCAGGCGAAGGAGGTGATGGAGACATTGTCTTTATTTTTGCGCTATGATTCGTCATGGATGTAGTTGACGATGAGGACTTTAATCTGCCAGTTGGCACAGTGACAACGGAACTCTCTGACGAGTCGGTGCGCGTCATTTGACGAGGCAAGTTTTTCAACGAGTTGTTTCGCGATATCGACTTTGACTTGGATGATGCACTGTCCGACCTCTGTTGTACGTCCTTCCGTAAATCTTTGCCTTGGCCTCTCGTTACTTGATTGTCCTCGTGGGTGGATGAATTGGAACTTGAACTTTTCTGACTTGCCGTCTCATCGCGTTTTGCCGAAACATTGCCCTCCGTCTTGAAACTCGAACTAGAAACATCCAATTGTGTGGACTCACTAGAGTCTTCTTTCTCTGGAACATCCTTTGATTTTCCATTCTTCAATTCCGAGCTCTTCGGTGTTGCAAAAGTACTTTTCGAATTAGACTTCGAAGAAGAATTTGAACTATCGCTGTTTCTTCTACCTTTGGATTTATCACTTGAATGTTTCTGCTCCCGATTGGAAATGTCACTTCTAGAGGAACTTGGACTACTGTATCCGTAATTACTTAAACGTGACACTGGTGTATAGTTTCTTGATGTACCAGTGGGTGGGGGATTAAATCTATCAAGATAGGAAACCCAGGGTGCACTCGTAATTCTAGTGTGTCCGGTAAATCGCGATATTCTCGAATTATCATTACCATCGACTTGTACCTCCTCATCCTTTGTGGCTAGTGTCTTTGGTGTTCGGGTCACTTCTTTTTCGATAATTTTGCATGAATCAAACTTTCGTTGTGTGGATGTTGGCTGGGTTGGTGATGTACCTCTTGAAACAACTCTCAAAGAAACTGTTCCACTTTTGTCCGACTTCTTTTTACCATCGACTTCATTTACACTTGATTGATTCACGTGCCTGAAATTTTTATCCACCTCGTCTTGATGTAATTGTCCACTATTCTTCGCTTTATTTTTAACTTCGTCTTCGTCTCTTAGCGGGCTACTCGAATTTTTGTTGCTTGCTCGAATTCTGTCCGTGCCTGAGTAATTCACTGTGCTTGGAAATCGATCCAAACTGTTTCGCGAAGATAATGAATATCTTCCAGTTGATGAAGCACATCTTGATAAGGATTCCGAAGAGGGTTCTGATACATCTGGAAAAATCAAAAGGCAACAACGATATTAGTCAAATAAACCTTGAAAAAAAGAAGAAAGAGGGAAAAATCGACAAAAGAGAGAAAAATCAACAAAAGAGAGAAAAATCGACAAAAAAAGAAAATAGAATGAAGAAGGAAGAAATAGTTAAAACATGGATAAAGCAGTAAAAAAAGTCTACTTACTGGAAGCAACGCTGTGTCTGCCATAAGATGGGGTTCTGGTGCTGTACATTTTTAAGGAGTTTATTTTCGGGTTGGTGACGTCAGGGCTTGGTTCACGTGAACTTCTTCCGGAACTTGCTCGAATGTTCCGATAGGAAACAGGCGGAAGTTCGGCTCTCTCTTTTTTTTCAATTTTTCTCTCACTTCCTAAATTCCTGCTGAGACTTGACCCGGGATAAGTGCTTGAACGATAACAAGCAGTAATTTCAGGTTCTCTACTTGTTGCTCTTGGTGTTGGACGATTATACTTGTCGAATCTTGTAAATTGAAGATCTAAATTTGCAACGCCTGGTGATGAATATTTTTCTACAATCGACGTTCGTCCACTGACTCCTGGACTTTTTGGTGTAAGATCGTCAATCGACGATCTCGACGGTCGTAATCTGTCTTTTTCGTAACTTTTCGAACCTAAAGAAATAATAGAAATGGTCAAAATGTATTTCAATTATCTAATAAATAATTTCAGTTCAGTAATTAATGGATTAAATTTTTTAGACTTTTTTTATAAAAATCTTCTGAGATCTCACATTTATATGATAGCTTTTCTGGTGAAATATAATCATAGTTCACGAGAAAAGCTATCATATAAATGTGAGATCCTAATTTTACTGCAGTTGAATCATGCAAATAGATTAAAGGAAGCATAAACTTAGACCACACTTATTAATCCATTTGACATAAAATCTCGGTCATCTGCAAAATATATTCACTCTCTTAGCGACGTGTGAATTTATAGAGCACCCCATGAAAGATCTGTTGTCCAAAAGACATTTTAATCAACCAAGAAGATAATTTTAAAATTAAATAAATTTCAGAGGAGAAATCAGCATTTTACAAACCACATTGCACCAAACCTTCAAAAATATTAGTTTAAACGATTTCCAATTACTAAAATTTAGTAAGTAATTAATTTTTTCAACTACCTAGACTGTTAATTGATGATAAATTCCTTCCATAGTTGCTAGAACCCACATTAGTCCTAGGTTTATACGTCCTGGAATCGTTCTGAAATTTAAAAAATAGAAACTATAGTTGACACTTTCCAAAGAAACGTACCTAAGAAGCAAAATATTCAAAGGTTATGTTTGCCCTATTTTTACCTTAATTAAAACATTTCGGTATTTAAATTAAAACCAAAATCAGAGTATACTAATCATTATGAATGTAACGAAGAGTTAAATATTTATAATTTATATTGAGACTTAGTCTCTTTGAAGTATTTTTATTTTAAAAATTACAAACATAACCTAAAATTTGCAACTTCTTTGGTACTCTTTTCAGAAAGCGTAACATTTATTTATTAAATGAATATTAAATTTCAATTTTAACCATTTTTATAAAAGAATTCGAGGATTAAGAAACTGTTTTGATTAAAATTCGTTCTCTAAAAAAAAAATTTGAAAAAAATTGTCAAAATTAATAGAAAATTAATTTCTGATCAGCTTGACGAGAAATTAAAATAATTTGCGCAAATAAATAATAAAGAAGATATATTACATTGATCGCACTGAAAACTGTGTGAATTACACATTTCTTGTGGAAATCTGCCAAATTTGGATCATCCTGTACCGTGTGCCAATTAGGCTAAACTGGGCTTCTAATTTGAAAACATAGAATAAAAAAAAATATCTAAATAATAATTCAAAATCACCGATTAATTCAAAATTCCACTCCAAAAACTAAAATAATTGTTAAAAAGATTAATTAAATGTTTTTTCACTCATTTTAACTGCCAGTAACTAAAAAAAAGTACTAAAACAGTACTACAAAAAAGCGTGTTTAGTTATTAATTAATAAATTTATTTTTAATCAATAAATTTGAATTAGTTCAAAGTAACCAAGATAGAAAAAAGTCAGTAACTGACTCAAATATTAATCTAATAAAATAGCAATTAATGACTAATTATTTATCAGTAAAATTTACTTTTATATTTTGAGTCAAAAAAATAGAAATTTTTCGTTAACTAATTATCAAAATTTGACTATTTTCGTTGTTCTTTATTTTAGCCGAATTTATTTACCATAAATAAATAATTTTCTACTAATAACTAGTTAATTTTTTTAACTAATTCAGATTTAGAGAGAAAATAATTTCAAATTTAGAAACTAATTAGTAAAAAGCAAGAGAAATTTTCTTTTTAAAAAATTGACATGTTTTGACAAGGATGTTAATAGTTCCGAAATTAGACGACTTGTCCCGAAAGATGCCGACAAACATAAGTAAATGTGGTTCTCTTGTTTATGGCAAATTTTCTCAGAAAATGCGCGCTAAATTCTAAATCTGATCGGTGGGCTAATAAAAAAAACAACAAAGAACGTCTCTTCATTTTTAAAATTAACCAAATTTTTTAATACTTCATTATTATTTGCAAACACATTTTTCGAAAAAACTATTGAAAAAAATAAATTTTCAATTTTAATTATTTTGTTATGATAATTTATTTATTTAAATAGTTTTCTTGAAAAATATGTTTGCAAATATTTCCTTATCTTGGGAGGGGAACTAAAATCATTAAAGTTAATTTTTCAGGAATAAAAATTTGAAAGAAAGTATTGATTACAATTTTTAAAAATAGAACATTCGTTAGTTAACAATTGTATTTGTTTAATTAACTCTATTTTTTATTATTTCTACGCTTACGTACTTTTTAATAACGAAGTACCTAAAATAATTTCTCAGACAAAACATTCAATTCAAATTGCATAATTTTGTTTAAAACGAAACGCCCATTCTATGTTTTTACTTTCCTCTTCTACTTTATATGTTGACTTTATTTTAAATTCAACTTCAAACCTGGTTAAAATTAACTTTTATTCGAAAAACTACTTTTTTGAACTTAAATTTCAGAGAGTGTAAATATGAATAAATAAAAATAATTTAAAAAATAATTTTATCGTGAACTATTAATTTTCGGTCTTTTAATAATTAATAGAAAGGAAATTTCGTTTTGAGTAGAAAATCAATTTTTCATTGATCAAAGTTTTTGTAGTTCAAGTATTAATTTTCCCCTTTGGTTTTTATATCCTCAAATTTTTTTACAAGCACAGAAAAAATATCAATTTTCTTCCGCAGCATTTAAGAGAATTTTTAGAAAAAAAATTAAATATCCACAAAGCTAAAGGCAATTATCAATTACATTGTACTTACGTAATTTCTAAACGAAGACATGACAATCTTGCAATTTTCTTTTCACTAAATGCAGAATAAAATTTCCCTTCTTTTATATTTTTGGATATGTTTACGTCGACTGAGCGCACTGTCGCACAATTAACACACAGAAATTTAACATCACTTGAAAGACTGGTTGGAAAAATTACTTTGAGAAAAAAAAGTAATTGAAATGTGAGGCAAAAAATTGATTACAAAAAAAATTTTTTTTTCCCAATTTGATCTACATAGGAAGAGGAAGAAAAGCGCGTGAGCGCAAATGAACGTTGTTTTAAAGACGAAGCTGAAATCGTCAAGTGCCGGCGACCCCAGAAACACGTCGTCGTGGTTCCTCTTCCTTTTCATTTACATGTACACTTGACATCTCTTTCTCTGTTTATCTCATTCCGGTCTTTTTTTTTCTTCTTCTTCTTCTTCTTTTCTCTTGATGCGATACGTTCATTCGCTTCTACGCACTCTCAAGCCCTATTTTAAGAATAGCTATAATCGCTATCTTACTCTCACAAACACGATCGCGCAATATCTCTCTCAACCCTAGTCCAGGCACAAAAATACGCGCCCGTCGTTGTGAGCTTTCAAAGCGCCATAGAATTTTGTCGATCGCAAAATAATGGAAAGTAACAATGAATGAGATATTAATTAAAGGGAATTAATTAACTTTTGGGTGAAAAATTTTGACAAACATCAAAAATTATTCTTTTCAGATGAATTATTATTTGTGGCTTTTTCTATTTTCAAATCATGATGATGATGATAGTAAACAATATAAATATGCAGTGAAAAAAAAATTATTTCATTAAATTAATTCAAATTATTTGAAAAATATTTATTTGATTGAAATATATTTTATTTGGATCTAATAAATATTTATTTCATTTGAATAACATTTATTTGATTCAATTAATTCAAATTATTTGAAAAATATTTATTTTATTCGATTAATTCAAATTATTCGAAAAATATATATTTGATTCAATTAATTCAAATTATTTGACAAATATTTATTTCATTTGAATATAAGTTGAATTATTAGAATAACATTTATTTGATTCAATTAATTCAAATTATTAGAATAACATTTATTTGATTCAATTAATTCAAATTATTTGAAAAATATTTATTTGATTGAAATAATTTTCATTTGGACCAAATAAATATTTATTTCATTTGAATAACTTGAATTATTTGAATGGCATTTTATTGAATCAAGTAAATCTTAATTGAGACAATTAAATAATTAATTGACTCTAATAAATGAATTATAATTTACAATTATAATAACAAATTTTTATTGCTTAATTTATAATAGAGAACAATAATTGAAAAACGGTTTTAACACAAAAAGCAAATATTTTAATAATACATGGAGAAAATTTAAGAGATTTTACTGCATTTTACTGCATCAGTTTAGTAAAAATGGGAGGAAAGGTCCAAACAGAAATTATTTAAATAGATTTTGATAACATCTTCTTCGCAAGAATTCAATAATTTTTATAAACAATAAAATTCTTCTCAGGAATTCAATTTTTTTTAAATTTTAACGATAATCATGCATTCAATTATTTTTATAAATATATTTAAAACTCATCGCCAGACTTCAATTGTTTTAAATACAATTTTAAACGAAATTCACGAAAAATTCAAAGTATTTAAAAAAATTTTAATAAAATTCTTTGAATGAATTTAATTATTTAAAAAATTTTCAATGTAATTTTATTAAAATAAATTGAAAGAATTTAATTACTTTCATACAAAATAAAACTTATTACAAGATTTCAATAAAATTTCAAAAAGAAAAATTATTTATAAAGATTTTTACGAAATTCTTCTGACATTTGAAATAATTTAAAAAATTCATAAATTTCTTCGCAAGAATTCAATTATTCTCAAAAAGAATAAAACTTATCGCAGAATTTCAATTATTTTGAATAAAATTTTTCATGAATTTCCCAAAAACAACAATTATTCTTAAAAATTTTATTAAAATTCTTCGAAAGAATTCAATTATATTAAATGAGTTTTCGTATAATTTATTAGAATTGTTTTCAATATAATTATAATCAAATTTATTAAATGAATTCTTATATTTTCATAAATAATATTTATTTTAAAAAATGATCCACTTTTGAATGCAATTAAGAAATTATTAAAAAAATGGAGTCTTTAAGTTTAATTTTTCGATAGTTAATTTTTTTAACAACTTTCTTCAGTCTTTAAGCTACTTTTTGCTTTTTTAAAAATTACTTATCAACTGTTATTTTTCTGAAATATTTATTAATACCATTCACATTTAATTAAAATGAATAAATTATCTTCTAAAAATAAGTAGGTTATCCCTATTTTATATGTGATTTAAAAATTCAAATTTCCTATATGTCAAGAAAATATAAATTCTGTAAAGGAAAATAAAATATTCAAGAATAATCGATTATTAATATTTCATTAAAATTGACCGAGAATAATTAATTTCTTGCAGTTAATTTTAAAATTATTAAAAATCTACAAGGAAATTTATCAAACATTTTATGAATAATTGAATTTTTTTAGAATTCTATTAAAAATAAATTAAAGTCATGAGAAAAATTCAAAATAACTGAAATTCGTCAAAAAAATTATTCAACTTTTAAAAAGATAATTCAATGCGCATTTATTTATTTTATTTATTTTATTTATTAAAATATTTTTTGAAAATAATTGATTCCTTGCAAAAAATTTGACTAATAATTGAAATTTGAATAAGAAATTTAGAATATTTGAATTATTAAAAATGTTTACTAATTTTGAATTAGTGACTGACTTTTTGCTTTTGATTTATAAATTAGTAAAATTTTACTAAAAAAATTAGTAGAAATTACTATTTATTTAGTAAACTTTACTAATTCGAAAGAAAAAAAAGTCAGTCACAAATTCAAAGTAATAAAAATTTTTACTATTTTAGATTTAGAGAAAATTACCGAATCTTACCGAATCATTGCAAGTCTTTAAATAAATAATAAATAAATATCAGCAAATAGACTAAAAATTACGTTTCTTCAAGTATCTTATGTATTTCAAAAGACAAAAGTACACATTAAGTGATACAACTCGAGTACAGTCAGACTTGTATCCTAACTGTAATTCCAAGAGGTATAAAAAAAAGTTTATTCCCAAGTTATTTTCTTTTAAATAAAATTATTGTTTTTACTATTTTCATTACCAATTCTTCTTCTAATATTCCTTTTCTATATTTTCAATATTTTCAATATTTTAATATTTTTATGTTTTTATTATGAAAAGAATTAATTAAGAACAAACAAATTTCTTTCGATTCGAAGTTATATTGAGTCAAGAATATATTTGTAACTACTTTTAATCTCAGGCTCAGGAAGGAAACAGTGCTGCCAGCTTTTGATTATCAGAAGAATTCTCCAGAGTTCGTTACTATTAGAAGGTATTTACCGACAATATTACCGACAGAAAGAAAATCGTGAAAATAGAAAATATTTCTCTAAATTTCCCAGAAGATGACAGTGTAGTACAGTAAAAAAAAAAGATTTAGGAAAGTTTCTTTTAAAAATAAATTTGAAATTCCTTTTTTCTTTTTTTAGAATACTTGTTGGTAAATTAAGTCATTTATTTAAGTATTTAAATATTCAAAAGCAAGCTGAAATTAACTTGTCTGAAATAAATTTTATTCGTTACAAATAAATTCTACTTTTCTCAAATACTTTCAAATTAGTAAAAATTTAAAAACGTTCACTAATTCGAATTAGAATTTTTGCTTTCGAATTAGAATTTTTGCTTTCAAATTAGAATTTTTACTTTCGAATTAGTAAATTTTACCAATGAATTAGTAGAAATTACTATTTATCAGTCACTAATTTTTTTTAACAAATATTTTTACTAATTCTTTATAAATTTTATTTGCTCAAAAGTTTCCGCCTAACTTAACTTACTGTTAATAAAAAAAAATATTTTCCCTATTTGCGAATCTCTGTTAACAATTTAAAAATACTAAATATTCGAAAAAATATAATAAAATTTAATGAAAATTTTTAAATCCATTTATTTTTACCCTATAAAAATTCTGAGTCACTTTAAATTTTCGCGCTCCCTTCTATCTTATTCTAGACGGAAATTTAATGATCCGAAAATAAATTTTCTTAGTCATGTGAATATATTTTCTTTTAGAACTCAAGAAAACCTTTGGACTGAAAATTCAATTTTTGCCAATGATTCACATTTTACGTGCGGTGGCTCTAAAAAAAAAATAAGCGTGAAATTTAAACAATATCGAAAAATGTGGCGCGCTCATTATTTTTAGAATGCTTCTGGCTTGGCGGTGTAATGTTTAAAGAACGTGAGTTTGGTGCCAAATACAAATTTTCTTGAACTTCTCTTTTTATGACATGAAAATACTTCTGAATTGTAAATTATTAACATCTCCGTAAATACTAAAATGAAAATAAAAATTAATTATTCAACCACTAAATTCGTTACGTTCATATACAATCTATTTCAGAGAATCAAAGAATTAAAAAATTATTTCTATTTATCAAAAAATTCTTTTCATAATGAAAAATTTCTTGCAACTTGTAAAAACTTCCAATTTTTTAATTCTATATTCTGCAAGAAATAAAAACAAAAAATATAATTGATTTATAATTTTATTTTTTATATTTTCAAAAGTTTCGTCACCATTTTTCGCTAAAGTTGTACTAGAATTGAAAAAGAAAAAATATTTTCAACTTCCTAATTACAGGTGATAGATGAAATTAAATTTTCTTTCACATTCCGATTGATCGAACCGGTGTGTTTATAAACACACTGCCAAAAGTCAAGATCTTTCAATATGGTGCATGAAGATCCAGACTGAGAGTAAGATGGGGATATATTTAGAGAATTAGGACAGCATGTTCGTGCGGAAACTTAAAGTGCGTGTGCATGCTTATCTTCACGACTCGGTTATATCTATAATTCTGTATCTGTATATAATTAGATCAAAATCTAATGACAAAAAAATTTGCAAAACACCAACAGTAAACAAAACACATTTGTTAGTCACTGTTTTTGCATTATTATTAATCAGAGTTGTAAAAATAGTAACAATTCAAAAACCTCTCTTTATATATATACAATGAGAAACAAAAAAATCTATTTGATTCCAATAATTAAATAATAGTCTATTAATAGCAAATAAATATTTTTAATGCGCTCTAAAGATGCTTATAGTTTGTAAATTGATCTTAAATACAATTAGAAATCAAATATAAATCATTTTTTTCTATTAATTTTTTTCTTTCTTTATTCATTTGAATCTTTCTCACAAGCGGTGAAATAAAATTCCGTAAATTTAGACAAAAAATTATTTAAAACTTTAATCATGTTATTTCTTTGAATTCTAAATCCTCATAAAAAATTTCCATGAAAATTCAATTATTTAAATACAAAAATAAACAATTTATTCTATAATTAAATTATTAAATTTTTTTTATGATAAATTTTATTATAATTTTTATTATAAAATTATAATTGAATATTTATGAAATTTGAATTCTCATCAAGAACTTTATCAACATTTTTTGAAGTAACTCAACTATTACAAAGATTTGCATTCGAATTTTTTGTCAATAATTAAATTTATTTAAAAAATGTAAGTAAAAATTATTTAAAAATAATTTCACACTCTAAGGCACAAATTGTATTGAATAGAGTTTTTAAAATAAAATAAAAATAAAAAAATCTTTTTAAAGAAATGATTTTATTCAAAGATTTTGTGAAACTTGTGTTTTAAATAATTGAAATACTTTGAAAATTGGATATTATTTATGAAAATATAAGAATTCATTTAATAAATTTGATTAAAATTACATTGAAAACAATTCTAATAAATTATACGAAAAGAAATTTAAGATAATTGAATTCTTTCGAAGAATTTTAATAAAAAATTTTAAGAATAATTGTTGTTTTTGGGGAATTCATTCAAAAATAATTGAAATCCTGCGATAAGTTTTATTCTTATTGAGAATAATTGGATTCTTTATAAATAATTTTTTTTTTAATTTTATTGAAATCCCGTAATAAGTTTCATTATGTATAAAAATAATTAAATTCTTTTAACTAATTTTAAGAAAATTCCATTGAAAAAATTTTACTATTATAAAGAATTTGATTAAAATTTTTTAAATAATTAAATTTGTTCAAAGAATTTCATTAAATTTTTTAAAATTATTTTGAATTTTTCGTGGAATTCATTTAAAACTGTATTAAAAAAAATTGAAATCTGACAATGAGTTTTCAGTATATTTATAAAACTAATTGAATTCTTGATTATTATTAAAATTTTTAAAAATTAAGTTCCTGAGAAGAATTTTACTACTTCCAAAAAAAATTGAATTTTTGCGAATAAATTTAATAAAAATCTATTGAAATTCGCCAATTGGGGATTTTTTCGTGTTTTTAGTAAAAAAAACCCCGAGTAATAATTTTCAAGTAAATCCGATGGATTTTATTCTTGGAAAAAAAGCAAAAAAGAGTTCTTATTGAGTCCAAAATTTCAAACCCCAACCAAAAGTTTTTCGAAAATTAAAAATTTTAAATGTAAAATAAAATCATATAGGACATTTTTTCATATTTGTATTTTCAATATCGCCCTGCCGAAGCAAAGGCACTCTACTCTCCTCGCCTGAATTAGAAAAATCTGTAAATATCTCCAAACGAAAATATTTCAACATTTTTCCTATTCATTGTGAAAATCTCTAATTTCGTCTATGTTTCTTTAGAAGAAAAAAAAACATTTATAAACGATTTAAAAAAAAAAATTCTGTAGCATTATGTTTTTACTCGAAATTAACAAACTTTAAACTTTACTAATTCTAAGCTTTTAATCCTTTGAAGTCTAATTTAACAGTTTAGTTGCAATAAATATTTCTAGAATATGTATACTGTCGGAAATTATCAGAAAGAAAAATATAAACACCGAGAGAATAATTTTATTTAAATCAAATATAATTTATTTGAGTTAAATAAAGTATATTTTTCTCAGAGCCTTTAGTATTTATTCGTTTTAAATACTAACTTTATTCAATATAAATCAAATTATTATTTCAACTATATTAAAATTCTGCGTAATATAATTAAAGTAATAAATTTCAATTTAGTATTAAATATTTGCTTTTTGTTAAAACCGTTTTAAATTTTAACTAATGGAAAATATTAATAAATTAATACATACACCCAGAAAAAAGATATATTTAACTCAGAGCCTTCTAAACATTCTATTTGTTTCAAAAAATTTTATTTGGTTCAAATAAATTCTATTTTGTTCAAATAAATTCTATTTTATTCGAATAAATTTATTTAGTTCAAATAAATTCTATTTTATTCAAATAAATCTCATTTAGTTCGAAATAAAACTTTATTTGTGCCAAATAAAATTTTTATTCAATCAAAACAAATAAATAATTCTCTGAGAATAATAAACTTTTACTTTTATTTAACTCAAATAAATTTTATTTGAATTAAATAGAATTTTTCTCTGGGTGTATATATCATACGATTATGTGAAGTCTATATTATTGATAAGCACCTGTCAGTCCATCAATTCTGCATTAACTCTGCAGAGGAAAGCGCGTCACGTGCGGAATTTATTTCAATAAACCGGAAGACGAATATTTATCATCAAAATATGAAAATCGTAAAGAATAAAAATTATTTGCCATGATCCATAAATTATATTAAATTATTTCTTATAATCTATAATCTCAAAAATTTATATATATAATAATATCAACACAATAGAAAAATAGAAAAATTTTTGTCATAACCAAAAACATATTTTAGTAAATATAATTGAAATAAAAATAAATACACATTCCATTGGTTCGTCGAGGGGTAAATAATACAAACATTACTCTTTAAATTGATTTTGGAAAAAAATTAAACTCCTACTGTACTTCAATTTTTTTAAAAAAATTTTTAAATATGTATCAAATTTTTTGAAATTATTTGAAATTTAATTATTAATATTTTTTTCATGCATATTTTATTATAATACATGGAAAAATGTTTACGAGAATGAATTATTTACCCCTCGGATTCACCTAAGGTTCCGTTCAGGTCCATTTCAATTGAAATGGAAAGTACAATCTGTAAATAAATACATTTGTACTAATTTTCAACTCTTTAGGTCAAAAATTATTAGGGAAAGGGAGGGAGGCTAATGCTTTCACAAAAAATTTTTCGGTTCGTACTTTAAAAAAATTTAATTAAATTTATTTAAATTCTAATCGAGAGCGCTACATTTTTTTTACGAAATGAACACGTTAAAAGGTTTTTATTTCTACAAAATTTCAACACGTTAGGTCAAAATTTGTAAAAATTAGGAGGGCGAGAAAAAAGGAGGGAACATTTTCATCTGAATTTTTTCGTTGTTTCATTAAAATTCAATGAAATCAATTTTAATCACGTTCGCTACATTGTCCACTCAGTTTACACGCTAAAATGAAAATTTCTACAAAGTTTCAACACGTTAGGTCGAAAATTGTAAAAATTAAGGAGAGGAGTGAAAGTTGTCATCTAAATTTTTCCGGTTTTTCCTTAAAATTTTATCAAATCAATTCCAATCCGATTGCGCTACATTTTTCACAAACTCAACTAACAAAAATAAAAATTTCTACAAAATTTTAACACTATTGGTAAAAATTTATTAAAATTAACTATCAAGGCTGGGGGAAGGGAAGACACTTTATTTGAATTTTTCCTGTAAAATTTAATTAAATCATAATTAATTGTAATTCTAATCACGTTCGTTATACATTTTTCGCAAAATCAACTCACAAAAAATAAAAATTTCTACAAAGTTTCAACTCGTTAGGTCAAAATTTGTAAAAATTATAGAGAAGGAAACTTTGGGAGGAGAGGGGGACCGCAATTAAAAAGTGAAACCGTACAAGGTCACCATTTGCGATCACTTCTTGGCGAACGGAACCCTAGGAAATAATAAAATTAACACTAAATAATCAATCAATTAAATAATAATTATTTAATTAATTAATTATTGAAAATAATATAATTGGTACCTGGTCCTCTTCCTCGAGTCCTATTGTTCATACCTAAGGGTATGCAACGTAGCTTAAATTTTTTAAATTTATATTCATTTGATTAAACTCGGCAAATAGAAGATTTGTTATAATGAATTCCGACTTTTTTGGATAATTTTACTTTTAAAAACAAAAGTGGTCAAGCAAAAAATTTAAAAAATTGCTATAAATTTTAATCGAAAACAATATGATTGAAATATTAATTAATAATCAAAGTTCAAAATGCTCCCGAAGCTAATTTCCAAAACCGGACGCGGCGCGACACGAATAGGATTGCCAAAAAAATTTATACGAAAAGAAAAAATGTGGGAAAAGAATTCTAATGAAGAATCGATCGCGATATTTAAAAAAAGAGTCGATTAACGGAACAATAAGAATATTTAAACACTGCACTACCGATGGTAATCACTATTTTCAAGCTGCGTACCTGAAATCAGAAATGAAAATATTTATTATTGCATCTGAAGAATTTTATCAAAAAAGTTTTTAAATAATTCAATTCTTTCGAGAAAATTTCATTACAATTGTATTGCAAATAATTGAATTTTCAAGAAAAATATTATTATTTGTAGAAAGAATCAAATTTTTCCAAAGAATGTTATTTTTAAGAAAAAATTTAATAGCATTGCACGAATACAATTATTTTCTAAAATTTTTATAAATCCTCCAAAACAATTCAATTACAATGATAAATAGAGAAATCCATGGGAAAATTCAATTATATTAAATAAATTTTGTAATTTTTTCAATTTCACGAAAGAATTCAATTTTTCTTAATTTCTTTATAAATTTTGTCCAAAAAATTCAATTTATAACTAAAATTTTAATAAATCCTTTCAAATAATTCAATTACTCTTTTTATAGTAAAATCTTTGCAAAAATTCAATTATATTCAATGAATTTTACGTTTTTTTTAAAGAATTCAATTTTTTTTTCACTCGTTATAAAATTTGTCAAAAGAATCCAATTATTATTTTCTAACATTATAATAAATCCTTCGAAACAATTCAATTACAATTATAAATAGAAAAATCTATGGAAAAATTCGTTTATATTCAATAAATTTTGTAAATTTTCAATTTCAAGAAAGAATTCAATTTTTCTTTATTTTTTTCTAAACTTTGTCCAAAGAATTCAATTCTTTTCTAAAATTTTAACAAATCCTTTGAAACAATTCATTTTTTTTAATAGTAAAATCTTTGCAAAAAATTGCAATTATATTTTATAAATTTCGTAAAATTTTTCTTAATTTCTCTATAAAATTTTTCAAAGAAATTAAATTATATTCTAAAATTTTAATAAATCTTTCGAAACAATTCAATTACTTGTTTTATGGTAAAATCTTTTCAATAATTCAATTTTATTTAATAAATTTTACGATTTTTCTGGAAGAATTCAATTTTTTTCTTCATTCGTTATAAGATTTGTCAAAAGAATTCAATTATTATTTTCTATAATTTTAAGAAATTCTTCAAAAAAAAATCAATTATATTTCTAACTAGTAAAATTCAATTAATTATATTAGTTTTTGTAAAATTCATATTGTTTTCAAATACTGAAATTATTGGTTTGGATAAAATTTAATTGACGCCAATTCAATAAATATTATTTGGTTTAAGTAGAAGATTAAGATTAATTGATTAATTGAATTCATTTGACAAATTCTATAACGAATGAAGAAAAAAGTTGATTTCCCCCCCAAAAAAACGTAATTTATTGAATATAATTAAATTATAATTTTTAAGATTAATTGATAACAGTTCATTAATCCGTTATTTGAATCAACTAAATTTTCTTATCTTCTAATAATATTTAATAATAAATAAATGTTCCCTCCAACTCCAAAAAACATGAAAATTTTAAAAGCAGAAAAAAACACATTCAAGCTGCGTAAGTGCTTTAAAGTCTTTGTTTTTACAAAGAAAAAAAAATATTAAAAATGATTCCAAGTTCCTGAAAAATCTCGGACATCCTTACGATATGATGATATATGTGGGTAGTAAGGAACCGCAAATGCGATAAGTTATTCTCGTCCAAGTTAGTAATAGTGGTGTTTGGAATTTTTCACCAGAGTGAGCCACCGTGCAAAGGAAGCAAGTTGGGGGAAAAAAAGAGAGAAAGAGAAGAAACGAAGTTAAGGAGGAAAGCTCGAACAGAGGGAGCAATCTCAAATTACTTGGTGGGCTTTAGCCAGGACAGCGTGCATGTTGGTGTGCCCACTACGGTCCGGCGACCTTTTATAGACAGACTTAGGTAGTGGGGCAAGGTAGGAGGCGCTGAAAATCTCATGAAAACCACGATTTTTACACTTTCAACATTTCTTCTTAGCTATTCTCTATAAAAAAAAATAGATGAAAATTATTCTATAGAACCATTTTTGATCTTGGAAAAAGTTTTTAAATTCCCCCTCTCAGGTACTTTCAGAAAAAGGGAATAATAATAATAATTTACAAGAATAATAATTTATTATTATTATTATTATTATTCAACTATAACTGAAGAACAATAATGACTAATAATTCATGTAAAATATTATAAACAACATTGTTGATTTAATAATGAATTCAAAATAAAAAGAAATGTCCTAGAAACTTAATTACAAGCAGAAAGATTTTCTTTTATGAAATTCTCCATATTTCCAAAAACGCTATTTTTAAATTCAAACAGATTTCAGAGAACAAAGAAATTCATCCTTGTAACATATAACGAACAGTTGTTTAAAGTTGTAAACATTAAACTTATGAGTATTCCATAAATGTTTGGAGATATTTTCAGCTATTTCATAAAATAATAGTGTTGAAACTCTCAGAAGTTATAAGGTGTTGAAAATTTTCAAATAAATAAAAACGACATTTTACCAGCGAACTACGCTAAACAGAACATAGTTAGAAAATCCAAAAGTTAAAAAATTTTTCTAATTCTCTATTAATATAAAAGGAAAAATATTTTTATTGAATAATATTTCTAATTTTCTATTATAATATAAAAGAAAAAATATTTTTATTGAATAATATTTCTAATTTTCTATTATAATATAAACGAAAAAATATTTCCATTCTCAAAAAAAATTGAATATTAAATAAGTTAACTAGAGATTAAGAATTAAATGATGGAATAATTTAAAAACATTTCTTTGGGAAAATTTATAATGCGCCAAAAGTTTAGAGAATGACGCTAAATTCTTTTAGAAAATACCAAATTGTTTTCCAACATAAAACAAGATGCACGACGTTCACTTCATTCAACGTTCTATCGTTTCACGGTACCATCGACGGCAACAACAAGAATGCCTGGCGTTACAACGGAGGTCAAGCGCATTAAATATATATAAAGAGGAAAAAAAAAAGATAATATTGTTAATCAAGAAAAGTTGCACTAAAATTTTCGAGATAAACTCTTTGTTGCACTAAAATTGTAAATCACGATTGCAAATTATTTATGTTCGATATATACGTATTTATTCGATCAAAATTATATTTTTTTGACATAAAAAATTATTCCTAGATGAACTGTTTTCAAGTTGTTTTCTGTTTGATGAGGAAAAATTTTCTTTCTCAGTTTGGAATTAGAATGAGATCATTTATTCAGGAGAACATGTAAACCTGCAGGCAGCCACGGTATGCCGTAGCTACACAAGAGCATGTGGTTCAGTTAAGGCATGAATCAGTAGTATAAAATAGCCTCCACGAAACACTAACATACATATTTGTATATAAACAAATTTCCACTTCTTGGATCAAAATTATAATTCACCAGGCGAAAGGGATAAATATTTCAATCCATTTGTCGTAAATTTCATTTCACATGAATTTTACAATTTTTTTTTTCATTTTACTAGACATAAATTTCATTTGGCATACATTTTACTAGACATGAATTTCATTTAATATAATTCTCATTTGACATAGATTTTATTTGACATAAAGTTCATTTAACATAAAAGACATTTAACGTAATTTTTATATGCCATAATTTTTATTTTGACAAAAATTTTATTTGACATAAAGTTCATTTGACATAAAGTTCATTTGACATAAAGTTCCTTTGACATTCAGATCATTTAACATAAAAGACATTTAACATATTTTTTATTTGACATAAAGTTCATTTAACATACAGACATTTAACATAATTTTCATTTGACATAAATCTCATATTACATAAATTTCACTTCACATAAAAGTCATTCAACAAAATTCTCATTTGACATAAAATTCATTTTACACATAATTACATTTTACATAAAAATATTGGCGCGAATTTTAAACCCAACCAATTAGATATTATGAACAACATTATGATTCTCAAATTTTTAAATTCGCACCTATTTTCATATCGAATGATCTTTATGTAAAATAAAATCTGCGTCAACTGAATTTTATGTCAAATGAGAATTATGTATAATAATTCATTCGTTAAATGAAATATATGTCAAGAGAATTTTATGTCAAATGGGAATAACGTTACATGGTATTTATACCAGATGAAATTTATGTCAAGTAAATTTTTTGTCACATGAGAATTATGTTAAATGGAATTTATGCCAAATGAAATTTATATCAAGTGAATTTTATGTTAAATAATAATTATGTTAAATGATATTTATGTCAAATGACATTTATGTTACAATAAAAAATATGTAACATAAAAATTATGTTAAATATCTTTTATGTTAAATGAACTTTATGTCAAATGAACTTCATGTCAAATGCACTTTATGTCAAATGAAATTTATATGAAGTGAATTTTATGTTAAATAAAAATTATGTTAAATGATATTTATGACAAGTGAATTTTATGTAAAATGATATTTAGGTCAAATGAATTGTGCGTCAAATGAGAATTACGTTAAATGACTTTTATGCCAAATGAAATTGTTCCCAAATAAATTTTATGTGAAATAAACTTTATAAATATTAAAATTTACGTTAAATGAATTTTTTTTGTCAACAATTGAACCAATTAATTTTGTTACCTTTTTCTTGATACCCAAATTTAAGAGTTAGAGCTAAGTATTTTGGCAAAATTGAAAAAATTTTTAACATATTTCATATAAATAAAGTCTTACCTAATAAAGGTTGATTCTGATGCATTAAAAACTTTTCCCAAAGATACCATCTGTTCGAAATAATTCCTCCTCTATTTTTAACGAAAAACTACTATTTTTAATGGTAAATATCTGTTCATACTCTAGCAATTTATCCAGACATTGGAAAATTTATTTATCCCTCATCGTGTTTATTGACGTGACGATATTTTCCTGAAATAAATAAAAGAAGAAAAAATTAACATTTTTCCAGATCCTATAAAGATGTTTAACATTTTTTAAAGAATGATTTTTTGGAGTCAAAAATTTTTAAAAAATATGGCTTTACTTTTTTTATTGACAATTGTAATAAAAAAATTATTTACAGTTCATAAACTATGGCTAGAACAATACCAATTAATATCCAGGTCATAAAAATTAATTCAATTCCCAATTAATAAAAAGTAACCACAGCCGACAATCAGCAGAAGATGAAAAAAAAATATTGGAAATTTTGAGAAAAGTGGGGGTGGACTAAAAAAAAATTGTTTGATTGTTATTATTGACATGGGAGTGGTTTTCTACATATTTTTGCCTGTTAAACACGATTCCGGGTCCGAAAATTGCCCAGCACTTCAGGATTTTGAGAAAAGTGGGGGTAGACTCAAAAAAAATGTTTTTGATTGTTATTTTTGACATGGGAGTGGTTTTCTACATATTTTTGCCTGCTAGACACGATCCCGGGTTAAAAAATTGTCCAGCATGTCAGGATTTTGAAAAAAGTGTGGGTACAGACCAAAAAAAATTTTTTTTCCTTATTTTCGATATTGGAGTGATTTTCAATGTATTTTTGTCTAAATAACAAGATTTTTTATTCAGAAATTGCCTGGCATGTCAGGATTTTGAGAAAATTGGGGGGTAACAACACCTAAAAATAGTGTTTTTTTGATATTTTAATATTTTTTCAATATTTTTTATGTATAATCTTCTGACTTTTCAATAATTAATATAACATTCCTGATTTGTGACTTGCTTGATAACAGGAAAAGACAAGAAACACAAGCAAGAGAAACGTGAAAACCATAAAATGACAAATCGTAAATGATGTCAGAATGAAAAGTCGTTGGAACGGATGAAAAGTAAAATTGGTACCTAACGAGGGGAGAAAGTCATTGAAACACCTACGCATTCAGAAAAAAAACGACGTGTCAAAACCGATATAAACTATTTCGCAATAGCAGTTGGTTTGGAAATAAACGCACGCCGCCCTCTCTCATGTTCATTTTCCATCAACGTTGGCGCGAATAGTGGGGAGATCAATTTTACCCCCCGACAAAATAATTATCAGAGATCTTGTGCGCATGCGTTTTATCGTCATTTTGACGGATTCACGGGATGGTTGATGCGCCATACGAACGACGACGAGTCGCGCACTACGAGTAGGGCGCTGGTCGGCTCCGAACCCCACAAGAAGTCACCACACGAAAAAGAACGACATTTAAAAAAAAATAATAAACAAGTTAAAAATCCCTTTTAAATAAAAAAAAACGAATCATTTCGCCGTTGTTCATTGATAAACGCGAGTGTTTTTGTTTTCTCTGAACTCAATAATAAAAAAAAAAAGAAACATTTCTCGTAAAGTAGTGCGAGTTTAAAATTAAGCAACGAAGAGGGAATTCTTCGTGAATTGAAGATAAATATTTATAACTTCAATTGAAGAGGAAAAGAGGAAAATTCGTTGATTAAAAAAAAATAAAAATGTCGGCTTCTGCTGTAGCAAAAACCTCCAAATATTCATACCGCTCGAGCAGTGGTGGTGGAGCGGCCGATGTCAGCATTGAGTATAGCGCCGACCTGAGTGCTCTCTCCAGGCTCGAGGTACGTCTTTTCTCAACCTTCCAAACATCTCTTTTAATCCATAAAAAAAATTAACAAATCACCATAAATTCACTAGCTGCTAACATTTCCAAAAAAAAAAACCTACTAATTTTCAAAAAATCAAACTGTGCGAGTTAAAAATTGTGCCAACGACGATGTTTTAATCAGGAGGAAAGAGATTCTCAAAAATCTTCAAAAAAAAGTTCCAACAAAAAGAAATTGACATTGAACATTTATCGAGGAGAAAAAACTTCTGCAAGAAGAAAACTCACATCAAAAAGAATACTTTCGTCAATACTTTTAGCAAAAAGAATACTTTCGTCAATACTTTCACCAATAAGAATACTTCCGTCAATACTTTTAGCAAAAAGAATACTTTCGTCAATACTTTTAGCAAAAAGAATACTTCCATGAAAAAAAAACTTTTAGCCAAAAGAATACTTTCGTCAATACCTTCATCAAAAAGAATAATTTCGTCAATACTTCCACCAAAAAGAATACTTTCAAAAAACAAAGAATATTTACAACAAAATTTCAGAAAAAGAATAATTTAAACAAAAACGTATTCTTTCACCAAAAAGAATACTTTTAGCAAAAAGAATACATTCATCAAAAGCTGACTTTCCGCGTAAAGAAAACTTTCAACAAAAAAGAATACTTCCATCAAAGAGAATACTTTTAGCAAAAAGAATTCTTTTCTACCAAAAAGAATACTCTCAACAAAAGGAATACAATTTTCAACAAAAAAAATTTCCAATTCAAAGAGAAGGAAACTTTTTCCAAATGGACTATAGCTCAAAGATAGAAAAAGAAGAAATAGAAAGGAAGAAGCAAAAAAAGAAGAAGTAGGAAGAGAAAAAAAAGAAGAATACTCTTTTACAATAAAGAAGACCTTTTTAAATATTTCCAGAAATATTTTCAATAAAAAAAACTGTGCGAAAGGAGAAAATGAACAAATAAACAAAAACGGACAAAACTGTTTAGCGAGATGTGAAAATTGTCATGAAGAAAAGTGCCCGGAAATATGTGAAGCACACAAGTTCAGTGACCATTAAGAAACGTTAGTGCCAAATGTACGAACCAAAGTGTATAACGAGAGTTCTGTAGACACTAAATAGCTCGATACGAAAATAGTCCTGGATAAAGGGCATTAAAGATCATCGTTCTGATCATCGTGTGCCTTTTTCAATTGCAGTATCGATAAAAGAAATCATTTTTTTCCGTGTGCTCAGTGCAAATTCAAAAAGAAATTTTTTTTTTTTAACCATAATTCTATTCATGTTACCAAATCCATTTTTTATACCAAAAATCGAATACTAATAAAACTAACCATAAAATTTAGAGTTCTGCTTTATTATTACTTTTTGAACTTGCTTATTTAGAAAAAAGTCACAAATTACAATTTTTTTTTGTCAAATTAAAAATTATCTCCTGCTTAAAAATTTACCATTGCTACTAAAATTGAAAAATTTCCTTCTTTTTAATTTTATTATGTATAGTAACATTTTCGAAAGATTGGTTTTGACTTAAATTTCAAGTGTAATTAATAATGAAGAGTTCTTCATAAAGAAAAATTAATGATTAAAAAAATGTTTCACTGAAATGAAAAATGTCTGATTTAATAGAATAATTTTTTTTATAATGAAAGAAAACAAAAAGAATAATTTTTCTTTATAGAGAAAAAAAGAATAATTTTTCTTTATAGAGAAAAAAAGAATAATTTTTCCTTATAGAGAAAGAAAACAAAAAGAATAAAATTTCTTTAAGTTTTTAAACTAGAGATAATTTTTAATTTACTAAAAAAAATTTGTAATATGTTATTTTTTTGTAACTAATTCATTTTGTTGCGATACTATAAAAAAATTTTCTAAAAATATCAAAATGAGACAAAAAACGAATCAAAAATATTTCAAAGCAACGTTTTCTTGTCTTAATTTGATATTTACAGAAAAAGTAATTATTTCTTTGACGAAAAACTTTTATTTTAGCATTATTATCGCAACAAATCTTAATTTGCTGAGAAAGAAAATTTTCTTTACTGAAAACTGCATAATATAATTTAGAAATTAAAAAATTTCTTCAAACACTAAAATGAATTTATTTCATTCAAATAACAGATTACTCGTCAATCATTTCCTTGAATCAAATAATTTTAATTCAAATCAAATTGTATTTGAAATATAATTGTACTTGAAGCAAAAATATTTTAAAAAAATTTAAATATATTGAAGAAAATATCTATTGATTGACTCAAATAAAAATTGCATGATTTTAATAAATATTTTATCGACTCAAATGAAAATTAGTTAATTTAAGTAAATAATTAATATTTATAGTAGTCAACTAATCGGTTATTTGAAATAAATTTTTTACTGTGTAGAGAATTAAATTTTTTTTTGTAATTGAAAACGAAAACAGAAATTTCCCTCTTTTTTCTAAAAATCGAAAAATTTTTGAATTTACTTATTTTTATTCATTAATTTTTAATACGTTTGGCATTTTTATTTAAAACTTTCATTATTCACAAAAAAATGTAGTTACAAAAAAATTTATTAATAAATAATAGTAATAATAATAAATAAATGAACAGAATAAAGTTTTAGCGACTAAAACTTTCGCTAATTTAATAAAATTTTTTACTTTTGCAGACAAAAAATGTTTTCCCCATAATGTACTTTAATCACGTTTTTTTTTAATTTTCCCTAATTTTCCGAATGATTTTTCTTTTAAACCGTTAAACTTCCAGCATTAAAGAAGCATAAAAATTTTATTCATCCCACCATTCTGTTTTAGATAAATAATAAAACTTCCTTCGAAAATTAGTTTAAAATTCCAAATATGTTTTATTTTTAGAAAAATTTATTTTCCACTAAGCGTTAATTCGAAAAAAAGTTTTCCTCAAGTATCATAGAAAACGATAAATATATCGGGATAAATTTATCACAACTGAATGGGCTTTGTTGTCGCGTCCTCTTTTTAGGTCAAGTCTAACGAAAATATAAAATTTAGTTCCGATCGAATATTTTAAGAATTAGCTGAAACAATTTCCAAACCCAATTTTCAAGATTATTCAACTCTTCATAAAAGAATTAAACAATTTCTTTTTAAATTATTAAACAATTTTCAAAATTCTTCATTTGAAATATAGGAATTAAGTGAATTGAAACTTGATTTTGTATTATTTCTCGATCACAGGTTAGACTAGAAAAGATATTTCTAGCGACAGTACAACTTCAATCTTACGTAATGAGTTAAATTTAAAGTTTTAACAAAAATGTTTTCAATAAGAAAAATCTGTTTAAAAATTCCCTTTAAAAGAAATTATTGAAAAAAACCACACAAGCTCGAATTGAAAAATTAAATAAAATTCAACAAAAAAAGGATAAATTTTTTTTGAAAAAACAATTTTTTCTTTATTTCAGGACAAGATTCGACTCTTACAAGACGATCTCGAGGGTGAGAGAGAGCTACGTCAGAGGGTAAGTGCATTTCTCTAGAAAGATTTCTTTTTATTTTAAATTAAAAACAAAAAAAAAACAGAAAATGACGCAAGCGGCGCTTAACGGAAGCTTCGCGCCCAACAACGCTAACGTAACGCTGACCTCGAATTGTCAAGTCAAGAGTTTGAAAAACTACCTGGAGAGGAATGAACCAAAGCGACATAGGAGGAAAAATTATTTTCGTCACTCATTTTGTTAAAATAACGTGAATTTGAGAGTGTGCCTTCAAAATCCGAACATGGCGCTGTAAAGTGGGGATAAACCAACTTCAAATGTCCAGCTCTCATGCCGTTTCTATTTCTGTGATTGCTCAGGCCTTTGCCGAGATGTTTTCGCGTTCCGACATTCCTTTCGCTTATTTCTAACTGAAGATTATTATTTTTTCACTCTAAAACAAAAACAAAATATTTATACCAATTTGCGAAGAGACAAAAAAAATAGAAAAATTAAAAATTTCCCAAGTGCGCCGTCTTTCTTTAAATTTAAATTAATCAAAACTCTTCCACTGATTCAAATTCAATTTGAATTTCACTGATTCCACTGATTAGAAAAATTTACTAAAATTCCTACAAGAAAAAAAATAGTAAATAATCATAAAAATTCATCTTAAAAATTATTTTTTCTAGTAATAAAGGTCAATATTGTTTTTTACCAGTTAATTAGTGCTTCAAAAGTTGTATTTGAATAAAAATTACAATTTTCTGTCGATAAGAAACGATTTATGCAGAACATGAAACTAATTACTTACCAAATATTTCCTATTGACAGAAAATTGACAATTATTTACTAAATTATGCTCCTAAAATTCTGAACGTTCAAATGAAAATTTAATTATTTCTTCATCAAATTAAAATTTTATTATAATAATATTATCACTTAGCTACAAAATATTAATTTTCAGTTTCCAAATATTAAATTTCTACTATGAATTTTTATTATAATCAGTAAATGAAAAAATATTTCGTTCATTTGAACGTTCAGAACTTTAGGAACATTACTAATTCAGATTTAGAGAATTGAGTAAAACTTCCTTCAATTTTTAAGGAGCTATCTGATAGACAGTCAAAACAATAAACTTATTGTTAGTCATAATTTCCTAATAATTTAAAAGAAAAATTTCAATTTTCCCAGAATTTTAAAGGAAAAAAAAATTTTTAATTCCATTTGCTAGAAGCGTAGAGTATTAATTTTTGAATATTTAAACAATTTAAATTTGCATTTGGATAAAAATTAAACAAAACAAAAGTCAGTCCAATGTCATAATTTAAAAGAAATGACGAAATTTTTAATTTAGTTTCATTTTATTATTATAATATTTTACTTATTAAATAATTAAATAATTTTCCAACTAAAATGAATATAAAATTTAGTCTTTTTTTAAATTATCATGACATTGGACTAACTTTTGTTCCGACTGTCTGTCAGATTTTCCCCAACAATGAAGTAATAATAATTTAAAAATTTTAACAAAAAATTTTTGGCAAAAAAAAGAAATTCATTAATTGATGATAATGTACAAAATTACATTTATTCGGAGGATGAAAAATTATTTACTGCTTGCCAAAAAAAATACACTTAAAGTTTATCGACCGCTTCCTGAGAAAATATAATTGCTCTTAGTTTCGTTCGTTTCCTAATAAAATTCAAAATTATTATTTTTTAAATATTTTTTGTTGGTACAACAAAAAAATATTTTCATAAAAGAAAGTTTATTTCTTATTTCCTCTATTTATTATTATTTATTATCAATTTTCTTTATTTTATATTTCTTTCTTGAATTTATTTAGCACTATTTTATAGTATGTCTAAATAAAATCGAAAATATTAGAAAAGGAAACTATAGCAAATTAAAAAAAGCTCTCTAAAATTGACGCCGACGTTGAGCATCGAAAAATATTTTTTTAAATGAAGAAAAAATCGAGTGAACCGAATAAAAATAAAAAAAGTTTTAAACATTCTATATTCTTTATAATATTAAATTTATAATAAATTTAATAATTTTTAAACAATAGTATTTATAATTAAAGGCGTCAAAATTCTGCAGCGCTTTTGAATCCTAAACAATAGTTAAAAAAAAATTCCTTCCCCTGGGGAATCGAACCCTCAATACGCGAGTCTAACATTCGAGCGCTTAACGATCACGACCACCGCGCGTATTTTATTTTTCTTACATAATATAACCTTCAAATTGTTAGTAACTGATAATTTTTTTTCAAAACAGGTTGAACGTGAGCGTGCAGACTTGAGCGTACAAGTCATACAGCTCTCAGAGCGACTCGAGGAAGCCGAAGGTGGCGCCGAGTCTCAAGTAAGTCGGAATATATTTTTCCTTCATTAATTAATAATTAAATAGCTTTAAATATTTTTAATTAGTTATTAAAAAGCTTTAAATATTTTAAATTTAAATTAAAAAGCTTTAAACATTTTAAATTTAAATTTAAAATATTTAAACAGGAATAAAAAGGATAATAGCAATTAACTTAAAATTCCCCTCTGTTGACAGTTTGAAATTAACAAAAAGAGGGACACAGAATTATTGAAGCTCCGAAAGCTCTTAGAAGATGTCCACCTCGAAAGTGAAGAGACCGCTCATCTCTTACGCAAAAAGCACCAGGAAGTGGTCGTTGATTTCCAAGATCAAATCGACCAAATGTCAAAGGCCCGAGCAAGGTTAGTATTATCAAAAAATTGTAAAAATTCCACATTACAGCAATGATTGGAAAACATTTTTTTTCTTCCAAAATCAGTTAAATTAATATTCTATAAAAAAATGGTCAAACCTAAAAAAACATTGCTGATTTCCTGCAGAGAAAAAATATTTCCTCGATTTTATTTGAAAATCCAGGAAATATTACGAGATACGAATGATTTTAATAAAAAAAAATTATTAATAAACCCGTAATTTTCTCTGGCGAGAAAAAAAAGAAGAAATAATGGAACGCGGTAAAATTCACATAATTTTATTTCATGCCATGCCCAGAATGATGATTCATACGCACGATCTAAAATAATTATAGCTGGTGCATCGCGCACTGAGAAGGCATATCCAAAAATTATCGCAAATTATGTGTCCGAGGTACTGGCCTCTTTCCAACAAACCGAGTTACTTGCACCTGAAATATATGAACTAGACGCCAACGTCCCTTAGACTGCTTCTAAACATAGGTTTTCTCCAGGATTCCGAAAGTTCGTTATACCACAAATTTTCATCAAAAATTATCATCACGATCGTATATTATTCGTATTACATAATATATGTCCTCTTTGAAAATTCATTTTTCAGCATAATAGAGGACAATTTGTCAAAAGTTAATTTTCTATTTAGTTAAAAATGTTTATTTGTATCAATGCGAAACTCATAGAGGAAAATTTTATTTGTACCAAATATAATTTATTTTAATTAAATAAGAAAGTGTTCTTTCTATCAAAAAGATTGAGTGATTTGTTTCAAGTAAAATTCAATTTGACTAAAAAAAATTTATTTGAAATAAATAAAATTCTATTTCAACAACATAAAACTTCATTTCAAACAAATAACATTTCATTAGAACCAAATAAAATTTCTTATGAACAAAATAAAACATATAAACCAAATTTAATTTTGTTAACTTAAATAAAGTTAATTTGAACCAAATAAAACTTTTTTCACTTCAATAAAATTAATTTAAAAGAAAAAAAAATTTAATTTCAAACAAATAAAATTAATTTGAACAAAAATAATTTAATTTGAAAGAAATAAAATTAATTTAAACAAAACAAATTCCATTTGTATCAAATAATATTAATTTGAACCAAAAAAAATTCCATTTGACCCAAATAAAATAAATGTGAACCGAACAAAATATAATTTAAACCAAATAAAATTTTTTTCACTTATATAAAGTTAATTTTAACCAAATAATATTTTGTACACTTAAATAAAATTAATTCATAAGAAAAAAAATTTAATTTAAACCAAATAAAATTAATGTGAAAGAAAAAAAATTCGATCTGACCAATAGAGTTAATTTAAACCAAATAAAATTGAGATGAAAGGAAAAAAATCAATTTCACCCAAATTAAATTAATTTGAAGGAAAGAAAATGTAATTTGAAGCAAATTAAATATTCATTTCAACCAAATATAATATCATTTAAACAAAATAAATTTTTTTTCACTTGAATAAAGTTAAATTAAATCAAAAAAAAATTTTTTCACTTAAATAAAATTAATTTAAAAGGAAAAAAATTAATTTAAAACAAATAAATTTAATTTGAAGGAAATAAAATTTCATTTTAACCAAATAAAATTTTTTTCACTTTAATAAAATTAGTTAGAACCTAAAAAGTTTAATTGGAAACAAAAAAATTAATTTAGATAAAACAAATACCATTTGTATCAAATAAAATTAATTTGCACCAAATAAAATTCCATTTGACCCAAATAAAATTAATTTGCACCAAACAAAATTTAATTTGCACCAAATGAAATCAATTCGACATAAATAAAGTTTATTTAACTTCAAATCAAATATCTTTTTTCTGGTTGTAATTTTAATTTGTCAGAATGTCCAGCTTTCAGGGAATTACATTCAAAGTCAAGAAAAATTTCTTTAAAATTATACAAAAAATAATTTTTTTTTAACAAATTTATTTCAATTAAATAAATTTTATTAAAAACAATTAAACAGTATTTGCTAATTAAATTATATAAATTAAATTATTGGTTTAAAACTAAAATAACATTTAATTATTATAATTACATTTATTTGAGTTTAATAAAAATTATTTCATTAAAATAAATATTTATTTCATTTAAGTGAATATTTATTTTATTCTAATAAATATTCATTTCATTAAAGTAAATATTTATTTAATTCAAGTAAATATTAATTTGCAAAAAAACTGTGGCGATTATGAAAATTAAATTAAAAAATTCTTTTTTTTTATTTAGGAAAATAATTGAAAATAATTGAAAAGTGACTTTCAATGTAAATCACTGTTTTTTAATAATTCATTAAATCTGAAATATAATTAATTTCATTTCAACAAAAAATTTTTTGTGACTTAGGCATATTATGGTAATCTATCTGCATACGAAGCCTCCCTTTTAATCCAGCGGTCAATAAATTTGTCATTATTGACCTAGGGTAATAATGGGCACTTTATTGACCGCTGACAGATCTTAAAAGTACTTATTATTACCCTAGGGCAATAAAGTACCTATTGCTAGCCGAGGGAAATAAAGTAGCTATTATTACTCTAGGGAAATAAAGTACCCATTATTACCCTAGGGAAATATTGTACCTATTATTACCCTAGGGCCGAAAAATACCTCGCAATTAATTGAATAAATTGAATTCCTTCATAATCAGAGTCCAAATGAACCAGTATGTCAAAGAAAGGTTTTAAATCTTTCTGCAAATAAATTAATTCAAAAACAAAAAATTCCTCGAATCAAATAAAGGAAAAAATGAATTAAATTTTCGATGATAATAGTTGTCAACAAGCCCACATACACAAACTCATACACAAACACCTGTCTGCAACTGAGTTTCGCTATAATGATAGAGCATATGGCACCTTGTTAAAATAGCATTCTCAACTCATAATCCTTATGTCACTCTTTGAGCTCTCAGTTTCTGACTTCATCTTTCTGTCTTTCTCTCGTGGAGTGTTTTCTTGTTATACAAACGTTTTACTTCGGCTTATGACTATTTTTAACTGTTCAAGTTGCGAGGCAATCCACAACCCCGCGTTGGCACGCCATATTAGTACACGCTACCAGTCCCGAATCCCCACCTCTCATCATATCCACGGAATCAACTCACTGACACCTTACACCCTCGATTTTGCGTGGGTGGAAAAATTCTCAACGGTCAATTATTTACTCTGACTATACTGCCGTAATTCTATTAAAAAAAAAAAGAAGAGAAAAGAAAAGAAACATTCGTCGAAGAATTATTTTTCGACTCAAGTTTTCTTTCATCACACACACAGCTCCCCCTCGCACAACATCCCGACTTAAAATACTTAAAAATAGGCCTCTAGTGAGAAAATTAGATCTTGAGGGCGGTTAATCAGCATGCTTCAAGTGGCACTGACACCAAATAGATTCACGAGAGAAATCAGCTGCTTTCGATCAACAGGTGATCATCAGAATCATCAACAATTGATGATATGACCTTGTCTCAGTCAAGAATTAGCAAAAGGAATTTAAAATCATCTATTTTCACTTTAGCAAATTTCTTATTTTCACATTTTCTTTTCATTTTTATTTCCACTTTAGAAGATTCCTTTTCCTTTCATTTTAACTTTCCTGTATTTTTATTGTCATTTTTACTTTCACTTTCATTTCCACTTTGAAGATTTTTATTTTCCCTTTCATTTTCACTTTTATACATTTTTATTGTTACAATTAATTTTACTTCCACTTTGACAGACTTTCACTTTCATTTTTCACTTTCATATATTTTTATTCTCGCTTTGAAAGTGGAAATTGAAAAGAAAATAAAAATCTATCAAAGTGATATGAAAGTGAAAATAAAATTCTATCAAAATAAAAGTGAAAGTTCAGAAATAAAAATCCAATCAAATTGAAAGCGAAAGTGAAAATAAAATTCCATCAAAATGAAAGTGAAAGTATAGAAATAAAAATCAAAGCGAAAGTGGAAATGAAAATCAAAGTAAAAATAAAATTACAGAATTCAGTACATTCATTTCGACTTCCACAGTTTAAAAAATCGTTTTTTTATTTTTATTCCAACTTTCAATTAAATTGAGAAAAAAAACAGTCTAAATATAAAAATAAAAAGCTCTAAAATGTAATACATGAAAATATAAGCGAAAGTCAAAATAAAAGTAAAAGTGAAAATAGGATCTCTAGATTAATTATTTTCAATAAAATTATGGAGAAAAATCATCAACAAAAAAAAAATAATGAAACTTTCTAAAAACAAAAAAGAAAAGAGAAACAGTTCCGAAAAATATAATGATAAAAATTAAAAATCACCTAAAGAAAACCTTTTCCAACTAATTTTGCTTTGAAATATTATTAATACACAAAAAAATAAGTTGCAAATGAAAAAAATATTTTTCTCATTACAGAGCCGAGAAAGAAAAGGCCAAATTCCAACAGGAAGTTTATGAACTTCTTGCTCAAATCGACAATGTCACGAAAGAGAAGATTATGTCGATGAAGACAGTGGAGAAATTAGAAATACATGTTTCGGAATTAAATGTCAAAATTGAAGAAATTAATCGCACGATCGTTGATATCACCAGTCATAAAACTCGATTGTCGCAAGAAAACATTGAATTAACGAAAGAAGTACAAGATTTAAAGGTATGGAAAAAATACAGTTTTTCTACTTTGTAGTTTTTGTGTAAAAATGAATCTCAAGTTTTGAAACTCAGGCATCAAGAAAATTATATTATTTAGCTTTTAGAACAAAACAATTTATAAAATTCTTCCCAAACATTCAAATATTTTCGTAAATAACAAAATTTTCAAAGGAATTTTAAGATTAATCGTTTCAAAGAATTCAATTATTTTTATAAATATTAAAATTCATCGCAAGATTTCAGAATTTTTTAATAAATTCTACCAAAAATGCAACTATTCTTGCAAATTTTAATAAAATTCTTTAAAAGAAATTAAGAAATTCAATTATTCTAAAAAAATTTTGGTAAAATTCGTTACAATAATTAAATTGCTTTCCATATAATTTTAATAGAATATTTTGAAAGAATTCAATTTTTATAAATAATAAACCATTTTTAGAAAATTCAATTCTTTAAAATACAATTCAAAGAAATTCAATTGTTTAAAACACAATTTTTATTTTATAAAATTTTTTAAAATTCTTATCTCAAGAATGCAATTATTTTCATAATTTATTAAAATTTAAATTTTAGAAAATAATTAAATTCTTTTGAACAATTTCATAATAAATTAAAAAAAAATTGAATTCTTTAGTTAACTTTTTTTTAATTAATTGAACTTTTGCCAAGAATTTTACTATTTATAAATAAAATTGAATTTTTTCGATAGATTTATTAAAATTTTCGAAAATTGAATTCTTTCCAGAAATTTTTTGAAAGAAATTGAATTTTTGCTAAGATTTTATAATGAATTAAGAAAAAAAATTGAATTCATTTGCAAAATTGTTTTTATCGCAGGATTTCAATTATTTTTAATATAACTATATTAAAAATAATTGAAATTAATTCCGCTGAAAAGCACAATAATTATTCCTTAAAGTTTGAATAAAATTCTCCGAAAGAATTGAATTATTAAAAAATAAAAATTTGATATAGTGAAATAATTATTTTCAACTAATTTAAAATTACATTTTTTCAATGAATTCAATTATTATCAAAAATTTTAATACAATTTTTTGGTACAAAATTCTATTATTTAAAAGAAATAAGTATTTTAATATTTTTTTTAAAGAAATTATTCATTTTTTTGAATTAAATTGAGAAATTATAAAAAAAAATTGAGTCGTCAAGTTTAATTTTTCGATAGCTATTTTTTTCCTACATTTTCTCTGTCCTTAAGCTACATTTTAAAAATTATCGAGTACAAAGCCTGAAATAAGTAGAGATGTAAAATTCTAAAACAATTTCTTTACCGCTCTTAATTTTCAGGTGAATATAGAAAATGTCATCTATTTGAAAACTCAAATCGCTGGACAATTAGAAGACGCACGTCGTCGTTTGGAAGATGAGGAACGACGCCGCTCATTGGTCGAAGCTTCTCTACATCAGGTACCACTTTATTTTTATATTCCGAATAAATAATTAACTCATTATCGCCCATTTTTAAATTTCATTTAAAATTTCTATTTTCAAAAGATAGAAATATTTAATTTAATATTTCTTTTCTAAAAAAAATAGAATTAAATAAAATATTCCATTTTCAAAAAATCGAAATATTTATTATTTCAAAACAATTTCTGTCTGTGTTCTGAATATAACTAAAGAAAAAATTATCGCCTCAAACAGGTCGAGATTGAACTTGAATCAGTCCGAGTCCAGTTGGAAGAAGAATCGGAAGCACGTTTGGATCTCGAGCGTCAATTAGTGAAGGCTAATGGTGAAGTTTCCATTTGGAGATCCAAATATGAGACGGAAGCTCAAGCTCGCGCAGAAGAAGTAAGTTTCTTTCAAATTTTCATTTATTTTTTTGATTCATTATGCCCATTGCAAACTTTTATCTATAAAATTGTTGCTTTTGTTCATTTTCAGGTTGAAGAATTGCGCCGTAAATACTGTGCTCGTATCCAAGAACAAGAAGAACAAATCGAAACTCTATTGGTTAAGATCAATAATCTCGAGAAGCAGAAATCACGCCTGCAATCTGAAGTCGAGGTCCTGATCATTGATCTAGAGAAGGTTTGTGTTGACAATTCTTATTTTGGTACAATTCTTGCTTTCGTAAAATTCCTCCTTCGTACAATTCACACTTTCGTACAATTCTTGCTTTCTTACAATTTTTAGTTTTTTACAATTCTTACTTTCTTACTATATTTTTACTTTTCTTGTCTACTTTTTACTACTTCTCAATTTTAATTCTACAAAAATTCAATACTACTAGTAATGGTAATTAATACTACACTCCTAAAGCATCTTAACATCCAGGAACATTGACAACATTGCTAAAAAATTTAGATGCTAAAACTTTTACAACATAAAACTAAAATTGAGGCATTTTTTCAATATTGTTGCAAGTTTGGTTTTACTATATTGAAACAATGTTGTCAATGTTGCTACAAGTTTAGCAATAGTCGCAATAGTAATAGTAATTAATACCACAGTAATAGTAACAAACAATTTTCTTAAAGGCCAATGGAACTGCTCGGGAACTTCAGAAACGTGTCGAACAAATGGAGAAGATCAACATTGAAATGAAGTCTCGTCTTGAAGAAACTTTGGCTATGTACGAACAAAGTCAACGAGACCTTCGCAATAAGCAACAAGAACTTCAACGTTGCAACGCCGAACTTGACAAGACTCGAGAACTCAAGGACCAACTTTTGCGCGAAAATAAGAAACTCGGAGGTATAAAATACATCTTTCGAGATGATTCTTAAAATCGAACTTTAAAAAAAAGAACAACTCGACAAAGATTCAACATTGAATCTTTATGGTTTAATTGTGTTTCAATTATGATTCAATTATGTTTCAACTATTATTCAATTATGGTTCAATTCTGACTCGATTATGATTCGAAAATTATAAACTCTGATCCGAAAAAGTATTTTAATTCAAACTATAAATTTACAGATGATCTCAATGATGCTAAGAATCAATTGGCTGACATGAACCGCAGACTACACGAATTGGAACTTGAGCTCCGTCGTCTTGAGAACGAACGAGAAGAATTGGCTGCAGCCTATAAGGAAGCCGAGGCCGTAAGTGAATCAAAATAATCAGTTTGCAAAAATATCCATTCAAAAAATTAACAATGAAAAATAATTCCAGGGCCGCAAAATCGAGGAGCAACGTTCCCAAAGATTAGCCGCTGAATTAGGTCAACTTCGCCACGAAACCGAGCGTCGTCTTGCCGAAAAGGATGAAGAGATCGACGCCATTCGGTAAGTTCGATTTCTCCATCATTCCGAAAAATGGGACTAAGACGAAGAAAATTAAAAGAAAAAAATTATAACCAGATGCCAATCCAATAACTGAATCCACAAGTTGGTGGAAATCCAGAAAAATTATAACTGAATGCCAATCCAGTTAGTGGCTTTTCATCTGGTTTTGAAATGTCATCCTGTCCTAATTTTTCAAAATTCTCTTAGTCTTAACTAAAAACCAAATCCGAAAGTAAAAGACCCAAAAGGATTTACAATCGTTTAGGTCCCCAAACAATTTTTTTCTTCTTCTTTTGAATGTCAACCAAAAGTTAGAAGAAGAAAAATTTCCTGCGAGGCAAAACTGATGTGAATCCTCTACGGGATGAAGAATTGACTTAAGGTGAATTAGTAGGTAAAAAAAATACTTCATGTTCTCTCTATCAAAAAGTACCTGCTGCAAATATTAGCTATAAGTATGATCGCGTCTGACTGAATGAACACTAAATTTAAATTGAGTGATCAATCACAATGAAATGAAAACATACCTAAGATTAGGAAACACTAAGCGCCACTTGAGCGTGTAATAAACTAATGCTCTCACGTTACGGTCCCGATTTTCAGTCATGATGCAAGAGACTACTTTTAATTGTCCACTGCCTCATTCGCTAATAATAGACGAAAGTTAAATTCGTCATCAATGAAGTTCGCTAGAATCATCCTTGATGGTAATTCCCGGGGTCATCACATGATCAAGGGAGAATCCTGCAATCTAAATAGATAGACAACTGAAATATCAAATTTCATAGAAATCTCTGCAAAAAATGTATTTTATTTCTTTCTATCCCTAGAAAGCTATTTCCTATTTTCTAAAAAAAAACAAAAATTAATTAATTCTGTTTTTAGCAAAACAGACACTTTTCAATAAAAATTTAAAATTAATGTTGCTTTTCGAAAATAGTTCCACTGCTATTAGTCTGATGGGAATTCTTTCAAAATCAGAACGTTTCATCTCTATTAATAATCATCAAAGTCATAATTTACTTATTGGCAAACGACAATTGATTGGCGGATCATAAAAGAAATGATGTGGCAACTTTAGAAACTCTACAAAAGTCTTGACAAGATTGGACAGAGACCTCATTTTTTCCCAACAGTCATTAAGTGTATAAGTCATCATTATAGTTCGTCAACTATTGATAGTGAACTAGTTTCTCAAAAGGATGAAATTCGACCAATAGTTACAAAATTCTGCTCAATAGAACTAACCACTGTTAAGACTGAAATAGAAGAATTAAAAAACTATTCCAAAATAAGGTGGCTTTCAAAATATAGAAAAGAACAAAAATATTCCTAACTTATCCGAAATTATCATCATCATCATCTTCACCTAAAGTGGAAAATTAATTATTTCTTTCTCCTTCGTCGTGTATGAAGGAAAAATTAAATTTTTAAAAAGTCCGTCAGCAAAAAACAAAGAAAATGGTGACAAAAGTACCAATGTGTCAAGTGCCACTTGAATCAAAGTGGCGACGTGGACCAATTTATATTTATGAAAAAAATTATGGATACGGAATGAACTATTACCAACCGATGATCGACTATATTGATGAAAAGGAGAACAATATCAGAGCCAAGTCAGCATATCCCCACTTGCCGTGGTCAGATGGTCGTGCATTTTGGGAACACAAGACTGTGAGGCCATACAGTAGGCAAGACCTTGTGAAACACGCAATTAACGCCGAAGCAAAGGCCAGAGAGCATTTGGAAAATTTTAAGGTATGTTTAACAAAAAAGGAAATCATCAAAACAAAAAAATTCTTTAACTATACAAGAGTTTCAGATTGATCGTGCGGGGCGAAATTGTTTTTTTTTTGGGTCCCCGAAGGTCAAAAATGTCAAAAATAAAAAGAATTTCTACAATTAACAAAATATTTCTTCTTCAAAACTGTTTAATTTTGATTTAATTTTTTTGCAAATAATAAAGATTCGAAAATGGTAAAAAAGAATTTTATAACAAGAAATTCTAGGTGAGAAAAAATTGCCCTTTCTAAACAACTAAAATATTTAATTCGCCGAATTTTTTTTTTTGGACAAAAAAGGGTTTAAACAAATCTTTCTCTTTCGTTATTTCTAATATAGAAAAAAATTAAAATCAGTGAGTGTAATAATTCGTTTCTCTAAATCTAAATATATTCTACTTAAAACATAGTAAAATTTGACTAATTTTTAGTATTCTTTACTAATTCAATGTTAGAGAAATCTTTTAATAAAAGTATTCAAAATTTTAATTAAGAAGGAAGGGGGGAACGGTTAATTTGTAACCCTTTGATATTTAAGTTATTAAGGTACAACAATTTTTTTTTCTGGCAAAGAATTTTAAATTTATTCTTTATTATACACATTTTTTTTTAAATTAATTTAAAAACCATTTATGAAATTTTATTTTTTGAAAAAACTGAAATTTATCAAAATAAATTATTTAGAATTACAAAAGCCTTTAAAAAAATTCTGCAAATTGAAAAAGAAGTTGAATTTAAAAAAAACAGTAAATTTTTAAATAATAATTTTATGAAATAAATTAATAATTTAATATTCAATTCAATTTCGTATTTGGTATAATGAAAAATAATTTATTTGATTAAAATAATCGATTGCAATAAAAATAAACATTTACTTGAATAAAATAATGTTTACTTGAATCAAAAAAATAATTACATAAATCAAGTGAATATTTATTTAATTCATGTAAATATTTATTTAATTCAATTAAATTTTTTTGTACACATTTATTTAGTTCAAGTAAATATTTATTTGATAATAGACAAGTAAGTTGTTATTTGATTTAAATAAATTTTTTTCAGTGTAAAATTCAATTATTGCCAAAAATAAAAAAAGAATGTTTTCTATTAAAGTTCGTGACTTTATTAAATTAAATAGTTTTTAATTTTCGCAAAGGTTGTTGGACAAAAATAATTTTTTATCAAATTCAACACTCTAAATTTGAATCCAGTTAAAAATCATAGTTTTAACTATAACAATTGTTAACTGAATTTTTTCTTCTGAATGAATTAAAAATAACTGATCACTGTCAATGAAAAAATAACTACGATTTTCAGTAAAAATAAAAAATAATAATAAACTGAAAAATTACTGAAACTCGACTAATTATTTTTTTGGAAGTTTGCCAGAAATTATTACTTTGAAAAATTAAAAATTAAATTATTTTCTTAAAGTACGTGAAATTTATTTTTTGTCTCGTTAAAAGATAATAATTTTGAAGAATATCGACAGGGAAAAATTTTTCTTTCATTCGGAAGTTTAAAACTTTTTCTCTAAATTTGAAATAGTAAAAATATTTATTAATTGGAATTAGTGACTGAATTTTCGCTTTTGAATTAGTATATTTTTGTTAATAAATAGTAATTTCCAGTAATTTATTGGTAAATTTTACTAATTTGAAAGCAAAAAGTATATTTTTGTTAATAAAGTGTAATTTCCAGTGATTTATCAGTAAAATTTACTAATTTGAAAGCAAAAAGTATATTTTTGCTAATAAATAGTAATTTCCAGTAATTTATTGGTAAATTTTACTTATTTGAAAGCAAAAAGTATATTTTTGCTAATAAACAGTAATTTCCAGTAATTTATCAGTAAGATTTACTAATTCAAAAGCAAAAAGTGAGTCACAAATTCAAATTAGTTTAAACGGTTTTATTAATTCAATTTTAGAGACTTAGAAAAACATTAGAAATATTAGTATTTGAATATATTAATGATTGACATTTTGCTTCTATAAAGCTGTTATTTTTAACTAATTCAAAAATTCAGAGAATAAAAATTTAGTTTAATACTTCTTCCAGTATTTTTCGATAAAGTTCCCCGATTTTTTTTTCTGAACTCTACGAAAAAAAATTCGAACCTAATAATAAACTCCACCGAAATAATAAAGAATTTATCGAAGCATTATGCGCACAATGCATAAAATTATTAGTCGCAAATAATTTAATTACTTGTTTTTGTTGAAGCTTAAAATAAATAAAAAAATAAATAAATCTTAAATAAACAATAGATTTACGGAAGAATTATTTCGATGCTCATTTAATATGAAATTGACTGATTCGAAAATCTTGGCGTCTGCAACTTTGCGACTGCCTGACCTTTTGAAATTCTAATTCAGTACTACGGAAGAAGCTGGGTTTAAGTGTTTCATACGGTAGAGCTTGCTTGATCTTTCATCGAAGAGGCTACCAAAACCGACACTGCAAGCGCCGCTCTAATTACGGGTGTGTCCAAAAGTGGTGTGACTTTTTTTTTGCAGGTTAACCAGCACGTAAAATTAATAACGTTCAATTAATCAGAAAACAAAAAACCTACTTCACTTCCTCTTTCATGGCTAACAATTTACCAGGATATAATATGGGGTTAGTGTCTAATATTTTTTTCCAAAGCTTATTTTAATTAGTTAAGCCATTAAATAGAAAAATTCGATTCTAGCAATGAAACACGACCATTTATTTTGTCCCTTTAGTGAATTTGAATTTGAACCTGATTTCCAAATCTACGATTACAATTTACAACAAAAATTAGAAGCTAACGTCGATGAAAGATCAAAATTTATTTTTGTCCCAAACATGACAGTGAATTATTTATCATCTAATTTAAAAAAAAAAATTTCAAACACAACAAAAAAATGTTTCAATCAGTTCAAAAATAAAATTAATTTTCAAAAATCCCTTTAATATTGTCCGAAGCTAGCAAAACGATCAGATTTCAGTCTATCGAAAACTGTAGAAGCAGCTCACGTGACGAAGGAAATAATTGAGGGCAAATTAGACACATTGTCACTGGAGGCAGCTAAACAGCAAAGAAAAGTTCTTTTAGAAGACGAAATACAAGAGATGTCGGGCCTGGAGATTCAAGCCTTAAGAGAGTTGCAGGAAATTTCGGCACTCAATGACACAATTGATTATGGCAAAAGTTTACGTGGCAAATCGGCAAAATCAATAGAGATGCAGCTGAAAACGGAAGTTTTCAAAAATTTATCACGAGCACACGAAATGGCTGACATAAGAAAATTGCAAAAAGAAGTAACGATACAACAACATCATCATCATCATGCACATCGTGAAGAATCTGAACATCGTCAAATAATTGAAGAAATGCAAACAAATTTAACTGACATGGAAAAAATAACCGAACCACTGTCCGCTTTAAAAAGACAACTTAAATGTTATGAGGAGAAAACTAGCAATTACTTCTCCGACACAAGGTATACGGTGGAAAAAAATGAGAAAAATTTCTCTGTTCGATTAACACGCCAGTTAAGAATTCACAGTTTTCTCAAAAGTATCAAATTAATACCGAATTGAATCAAATTCTTACTAGTGAAAATTTCGATCAATTTTTGATAACAGACTTCGTAGGCAATAATTTAAAAAAATAATTTTTTTTTAATTTTAAAAAAGAGACAATTGTTTAATATTTTTTTTTATTTATCATTTTTAAGTAAGTTAGTAAAAAAGTAGCTATCGAAAAATAAAACTTGACTCCATTTTTTTTTTAATTTCTTAATTACATTCAAAAATAGAATAATTTTTTAAATAAATATTTAAATACCAATTTATTTTGTCTATAAGAATTCAAATATTTCAAATGATTTCAATGTAACGCATTTTTAAATTTAACTATTTTTTTTATTTAATTACGATTATAATTTTTTCAACATTCAATAATTTTTTGCAAAATTTATGAATAAAATTATTGTTACACGCGCTTATTATTATTATTATTATTATTATAAAATTTTCAAATATGAATTTTTTAATAATTTCATATTCAAACTTTAAAAAAAATTCAATTATTGACTAGTTTCCATAATTAATCATTTTTGTTTATTAATTTCAAAGATTAAAAAAAAATTTCTAAAGAACTCAATTATTTTCATAAATAACAACATTCTTCGTAAGAATTCAATTATTTTTATGAGTAATAAAATTCTTTACAAAAAATCAATTTTTAACAATTTTTAAAAATATTTTTCGAAAAATTTCAATCATTTTTTTCAAAACTATTAAATAATATTTATAAATAGCAGAATTCCTTGCAAAAAATCAATTATTTTACAAAAAAATTCCACGAAAGAAATCGAATTTTTTTTAATTTCTCATAAAATAATTCAAATGAATTCAATTATTTTCCTTTTAATGAAATTCAATAATTAAATGTTCAATTAAAGATTATTGACAAACACGATTATTTTAAAAACATAAAAGAAATTATTGTTCATAAAATACAATTACTTTTAAAATTGTTTATTAAAATTATTAAAGAAACTCCATTATTAAAAAAAATGAAAGAAATTCTTCAAAAAGAATTTAATTTAATTAGAATTTTCAAAGATTTTACCAAAATTTAATTATTTTCCCAAATAATAACTTAATTTAATAATTTATTGAATAATTGAATATTTCTTAAGTTTGAATTCATATAAAGAACTTTTACGACATTTTTTAGAATAATTCAGTTTTTACAAAAAATTACATTAGAATTTTTTTTAAACAATTGAATTTTTGCGAAGAAATTTTATTTGAAATCTATTTAAATAATTGATTTGTTTTCGAAAAATGTTAGAAAACTTTTGTTTTAAATAAATAATAATTGAATTTCTGTGAAATTTTGTTATTCATGAAAATAACAATGTTTGAATTGAATTTTTTCGGTACAATTTGATACTTTTGAATGAACGGTGAATATCATCAGTGTAACAGAGTTTAAAATCTAATACTTCATTACATCTCATTATTAAATGAATAACATTACAAACGACGTAACGTGATGTCTTTTATATTACAAGACAATGGAACATGATTTTAATATAAGAATATTATTATTATTATTATTATTATTATTATTCGTACTTATAGTAAAATTGTTCCCAAAAATAGTAATATTTATTATTAAAAATTGTTATCACTAATGGAATTTTTAGAATTTAGAAACCTAATCATATCTGAAAAATCGTCATAGTGTTCCGTTCACTTAGATCTATAGAGCAAAAAAAAGATGAAATATTGACGTTTATTTAAAGTTTAATTTGTTTGCAATTAATTTATTTTTCAGTAAGGCAACAAGTATCGAAATTGAGCAACTGAGTGCACGTGTAGTAGAAGCTGAGACGAAATTGAAGACTGAAGTGCAACGTGTCAAGAAGAAGATGCAGATGCAAATCACTGAATTAGAATTATCATTGGATGTTGCAAACAAGACCAACCTTGATTTACAGAAGACAATCAAGAAACAATCTCTCACTTTAACGGTAAGTTGATGCTCAGGAATTTTTAGACAATAAATCCGCAAAACTAAAACAATAGCTAATTGTATTCTAATACCAAGTTATTTAATAAGTTTTCTATTTTATTTTTTTAATTAGGAATTGCAAGCACACTACGATGAAGTTCAACGTCAATTGCAAGTAACATTAGATCAATTGGGCATCAGCCAAAGACGTCTACAATCACTGACTGCTGAACTCGAAGAAGTTCGCGGCAATTATGAATCTGTGAGTAAATTGTTTGTGAATTCGTCAAATTGTTTTTTTTTGTTTAAAAAAGAAAACTGAATGGAATTTAATGTTTCTCGCAGGCCCTTCGTGCAAAGAGGAACGTGGAACAACAATACGAGGAATCAGTCAGTCGTATCAATGAATTGACAACAATAAACGTTAACATTGCATCTTCCAAAGCGAAATTAGAACAAGAGATTACAGTTTTGGCCGGTGATTATGAAGAAGTGACCAAAGAATTGAGAGTGAGTGACGAAAGATATCAACGAGTACAGAACGAATTGAAGCACACTGTCGAAATACTTCACGAAGAACAGGAACGTATTGTCAAAATTGAGGCCATTAAGAAGTCTCTTGAAATAGAAGTGAAGAACCTCTCGATCCGTTTAGAAGAAGTTGAAGCCAATGCCATTGTCGGTGGTAAACGAATCATCAGCAAACTCGAAGCCAGAGTAAGAAACATTTCCTCAAATAATTTCTCCTTTATTTTCTCTCTCTCTCTCTTTATTCAAAAAAATAAAATTATTTTCTTCAATTTGGAACTGAATTTTTGTAAAACCTAATTTTTTTCCCCATCAGATTCGCGATTTAGAATTGGAACTCGACGAAGAGAAGCGCAGACATTCGGAAACAGTGAAAATTCTTCGTAAAAAGGAGCGCAACATTAAGGAGGTCATGATCCAAGTCGAGGAGGACTCCAAGAATGTTGCATTATTGCAAGAATGTTTAGATAAAGCAACGCAAAAAGTAAATATTTACAAGAGACAACTCCAGGAACAAGAAGGCATGTCCCAACAGAGTGTGACGAGAGTCCGTAGATTCCAACGTGAATTGGAAGCAGCCGAAGATCGTGCAGACACAGCCGAGAGCAACCTGACATTAATCCGCGCCAAACACCGTAGCTTTGTAACCACCTCGTCTGTGCCTGGCTCTCAGGTTTACCTCGTACAAGAGACGAGGCAGGACATTTAATTCGCACATCCTTTTTGAAATCGTGTACCCCTGCTACTACAACACAACTTCATCTCCGCAAACGTAAGTCTAAAGAAAAC
Source organism: Leptopilina myrica (nomen nudum) (assembly GCA_032872475.1). Classification (NCBI taxonomy): domain Eukaryota; kingdom Metazoa; phylum Arthropoda; class Insecta; order Hymenoptera; family Figitidae; genus Leptopilina; species Leptopilina myrica (nomen nudum). The sequence goes on along the minus strand of CM065461.1, from coordinate 46,645,048 downwards.
AAAAACAAATAGAATATTAAAAAACCAAAATAATTTAACCAATAAATACTATCGAATACCAATAAATTATACCGAAATACAATTTACCAATATATTTTTTTTCACCAGGAAATAATAATCGTTAGGAGGAGAGGTCTACGAATCAATGTGGAGCAAATCAAAACAACATTAATTTAAAAAAAAGACGAATTATTTTTTCATCGATATAATAGGCCACACTACTGTTGATTCGAGGTACTTTAACCCAAAAAAAAAGCGGAACACATCAAATGCATTATAATAATATAAACATCATCGCATTCAAGATCATCATATTTTAATTAAATTGATCGCTAATTATTTCTTTTAATTCTTATTATTATTATTATTACTATTATTATTATTATTATTGTTTAAGAAAATTTAAAGAGAAGAAAAGCACCCATTTGTTCTATTACACCTACACAAACTTGTATTTAAATAATGTTAATTGTATTACACTGTTAGATAGGGACCTCTATCCATACACAAACTCGCTGTACGACATACAATAACCTGTGTCAACATTTAATTTAATAATAAACTGAAACGTGTACGTACGAAATAAGCTTCGAATAATTCTTAATCAAAAAACCAAAATAATTTAAAATTAATTTAATTAATTTAAATTTAAAAAAATTAAAATACCAAAGTATTTTAATAGACACATAAAAGAAATACAGGGTTGCAACGCTTTTACCCTTTTCGAATTTCCAGGTTTTCCAGGTTAAAAAACGGAATTTTTCCAGGTTTTAAAAAACTACGTTTCTTAATTATTAATAAAAAAAATTATTGGAAACCTCAAGAATTCGATTATTTTCAAACACAATTTATATTTTTTCAAACATAATTCTTCACACTAATCCAATTATGTTTCAAAATTGTCAAAAAATTCCCCCTAAAAATTTAAATAATCATTATAAATAATAACATTTTTCTTCGAAATTCAATTATTTTCAAAAATTTTAATAAAATTCTTATAAGAATTTAATTAATTTTTAATATACAAAATGTTTTATTAAATTTCAAGAGCCTACAGTTCTGAACGTTCTAATGAACGAAATTTATTTATTTCTTCTAAAAATTAAATTTTTATTGCAATTATTTTGCGTTACTATCTAAAAAATTAATTACTCAGTTTCTAAAAGTAAAATTTCAGTTTAAAAATTTTTTTATGATTAGTAATTTATTAAAATATTTTCAATAAAAAATATTTCGTTCATTTGAACGTTCAAAACTTGAGGATCATTAAATTTCTCCAAAAAATGCAATTACTTAGAAAACTTTTATTAAAATGTTTTAGAAGAATGCAATTATTATTTAAAAATTTGTTAATTATTCATGAAAATTCAATTATTTAATAAAATGTTTAGTTTTAGAGTGAAATAAATGAATTCTCGTAAAATTTTCAAATAAATAAATATTTTTGAATATGATATTCAATTACAATGCAAAATGTTTACTGAAATTAATTTTTAAATCAATATTTTTAAGAAAATTCTACAAGAAATCAATTATTTAGCTATAAAAATAAATAATTTATTAAATAATTGAATGTTTTTTAACATTAAATTTTTATAACAAATTTTATCAAAATTTAGTTATTACGTTTATTATTATTATTATTATTATTTATTGTCAAGAGACAAATTTAAAAAAAAATCTACAATAATTTCCTTATTTCGAGAAATTCGATGGAAATTTTGTATATTAAAAATAATTGAAATTCTGCCAATAATATTATTAATATTTGAGAAAATAATTAAATTTCGGAGAAAAATGTTATTATTTATAAAGACAATTTAAAGTTTGACAAGAATTTTTGTAAATTTTCAAACATAATTGGATTTTTGCGAAGAATTTTATTACGTTTGAAAATAATTCAATTCTTTAGACTAATTTTATTAAAATTTCGGTTTAAATAATTGAATTGTTTCGTGAAATTTGTTTCGACAGGAAAAATGTTAAAAATTAGAAAATATAAACTTGGAAACATTAAAGCCAATCAGTTGAGTTTGATTATAAATAATTGAATTGACTTTACACTTTATAGAATACGATTTTTTTGTGGAAAAAATTTCAACGATTACAATTTCGTAAAAAATTACAAGAAGCCGAACAATTAAATATGGAGAAATTAATAAATATCTTTTGAAAATGTAAGTAGATTAAAAAATCACTACAAAATAGTACATTTTTTTCGAAAATAAATTAAAAGCATTACTTATTTTATGCAAAAACAATTTTTTTTGAATAAAGTGTAAAACGTGCACTGAAATCGTGCGACAGATTTTTAATCATGAAAAAAAGTTACACTATAACCTCAAAACCACGAAAAAATCACTCTCTTGCATTAAATCAATTCATATATTTTCGAAAAAAGTAATATTTCAAAGAATAATACATTTTAATATCGAAAATTATTGAAAATAAGAGGAGAAACAAGGGAAATGTAATCTAACCTGAACGTTCGATGAACTTTTTTTAGCGGAACTTCTTTTGTCCTAATAATCACGCAATAACTCTCAATTTTTCTTCAGTTTTATTCTCCCATTATTGATAATAAAGATTTTGTCATTTCTGTAGCATTCACTTTTCTTTTTTCACTAAAATACTGATTAGCAAACTATCAAAAAATCACTCTTGTTGTTTACACTGCAAGACTACAGCCAGTAATATGGACTACTAAAAGGCGGGAAAGCGCTTGTCCAATTTTCATAGCAGGGCTGGGCAGCTGCCTGCATAAATTCGACTCTTGAAAAACTAAGGGGTGGGGGGATGCTTTCTATTCTCGCCACCGCGAGCGCTACGATCTGAAGTTGCATAATTTGTTTGTAACTATACGACATTCGATCGTTGCGCACCTAGTGGCCAATTTTGAAAACTTGTCCTTTTTACTATACAGAATTCAGCTTCCGTTTCCGGTTGCTCTATTTCAAAATTTCAAATAATTCAAAAATAGAATTGGACAAAATGAAATTTGTGTCGAAAGTAAAAAATGTTGAAAACGATTACAAAAAGTTATGTTCAGCATATTTGTTAATTAATAAAAATACTTTTTTTTACTAAATAATTAACGTTTAAAGAAAATAAAATTATGCTCAACATATTTGTTAATTAATAAAAATATTTTTTTTACTAAATAATTAAAGGTTGAACAAAATAAAATTATGCTCAACATATTTGTTAATTAATAAAAATACTGTTTTTCAATCAAATAATTAAACTTTAAATTTAAAATAAAATCCATTTTACATCAAATATGTGTAAAATTATTGAAGAATATAAATTGTTTAAAAAATAAAAATTGCCTATCAGTAAAAGTTTCTGTTTGTGGAATGAAAGGAAAAGAAGGGATAAAATAACTCTCCTTTTTTCATGTCACAACGCTCTCAGTTTAAGAAATTAATTTACGTTTTGATTCCATGAGAATGATGATTAATATTCAATAACTATTTCCCACGTAGAAAATTATTTGCAATCATTTTTAATTAACTCGTATTAATTATTCCTTTTTTAATTAAGTTAAATAAATAATGCTAATAATAAACCTAGTAAAACGAAAAAATATCTGGCGAAAATCAAAAACTCTTGCCAATTTTTCATATAAAGTTCATAAGAAAGTTAATAAAAATGTAATGTTTAAATTAAATTATAAATAATGAATATGTAGCAAAGACGTTTTCCTTTTTTGTTATATGTTCATTATTGTTTTGCGAAAAAAATGCAAATATTATAATTTAATTGAGCTCTGATTTATTGAAAATAAAGTTTCATTACTTGTTTTGTGTTCTTAATTAAAATATTTAATTAAAAAAAGCAAAATAAATTAACTAAAGAGAATTAATTAATGACTATGAAATATAATAAAAAATATAAAAACCATTTTAAAGTTCCATTAAAGAATTAAGTTTCAATATTTTAAATCTAATTAAATTAAAAGCAAAATTGAAAGCAAAGAAATTAAATATAAATAATGAATGATAAATTTAGATAAATTACAATTAATTTAAATAATAGATTTAAATAAATTAAAATTAATTTAAATAACAAATTTATATAGATTCGAACAACAAAATTAATAAATGAACCGTATTTTGAGACCCAGAGAGCTTTCTTTTAATTTCTATAGGAAAAAATATTTTCAAAAAAACATTTTTTCTATACTTATGAAACTAATTGTATTTTTCTTTTATTTTTTTTTAAATTTGTATTTACATCGTTACCTTTACTTCCGTGGATTATTTCGTTTTTTCTAAACTTCCTTAAATTTTTTATTCAAGTCTTTCCGCTTCACACTAGAATGCAATGTTTCTTGATGTTCCGAAAATTTGTCCTTCGCTTCATGCTTCAATTCACTTTGGGTTTTTAATTTTGGAATTTTAAATACTTTTTTACCAGTAGATGTCAACAGGATTAAATTTAAAGTTAAGCCATAAAGAGAACTTCCCAACCAGTATAATACTATTCCCTGAAATTTAATAAATAATTATCATTACAATTTATTATTTCTATTAACTATTCAAGTCAAAATGTTAAATTTACAAAATAAATGTATGTATTAAATTTTTATTGAATTTGTAAAACAAAATTTATATATTACGTTTTTTTCATTTCTAAACAAAAATTTGTGAATTGAATTTTTTGTCTATATTTGCCAAACAAACGATTATTAATAAATGTATGTACCGATGGTAATTGCGTGGCTATGGGCAGACTTCCTAAAGAGAGCAGTGCGAATGCGCCAATTGTAGTTTTTTGAACAATTGTTGGATTTTTATAATTCACGTAATACAACTGAAAAATAAAATATTCATTCAATTCTCTCTTAATAAATAAATTCTCTCTTAATTATAAATTTTAGATAATTATTCAGGTTCTTATGAAATTACTTACTCCAATGATACTTAGATTTACTGCACTAACAGCTATGGGCATTAATAAAGAACTATCTGGTACTGTAAGATTCGTTAACCATTCAATTCCACCGGTTGTCAATTCAGAGTAGACAGGCATATTGGCTGAAAAAATTAAAAGGCAATGAAAATTTAATAGGATCAATACTTAATTAATTTATTTTATTTACTTATTACTTTCTTTCATCAAAAACCCTTCGGATAAACTATAACGAGCAAAAAAACTCTATAGTCGATTCAAAAGTTTATTTTAATTTATTTTAATTTTAATGAGAAAATTTTTTTGTTACAAACTTTAATTTGGGTTTTATATTAAAAAAATTGTATTTTATTTCGATATTTGAAATGAAGAGTCGAAAGCCCCATTTTTTGAAAATAAATCGAAAAAGACTCTTTTTTTTACAAAAATGTTGATTGAAAAAAATCGTCTTTCTGGAAAATAATCGAAAAAAGTCTCAAATTGAGTGTCTAATGATTACAAAACTAATTACCAGGATCCATAAAGGAACAAGCACAGCACATGTTTGCAATTGCCATGGTCGTTGCCAACCAAGTTGCAAATTGTACGGAAACACATATTATAGCTTTCACTGGATGTGTTTGTTCATCCTTTAATGATCTCTTCCATGCCTCTTTCATCTGAATTAAAAAAAATTTTAATTACATGAAATTTTTAATTTGAAAAGCAATTTTTATTAAATTCTAGATTTAAAATGTAAGGAAACTTTATTTACTAAAAAATATTACTTTTCAGTAAAAGACGCACAATTTATAGTAAAAATGCGTCAAGCAAAAAAAATAAACAGTTAAAAAAAACTTTAAAGTGAAATTTCAATTCTATAAATAATCAGAAAAATATATTTTTGACAACTTTTTAGAAATATTTACCATCTCCTTATACTTGGCTTTAGCGAAATCCACGGGCCAGCCAAATTTTTTCATTGACATTGTTATTTCATTTCTTAAAAGTTCCAAATTTTCACTAAAAGATTTTTGCGCATTCTCCAACGAAATTATCGCTCGTCGCTGAAATATTCGATGAAATTACTTTTAAGGAAAAATGCTTTAAGAAAAAGAACAGTGAATAAAAATTTTATTAGTCAAAAAATAAAACTAAAATCCATACCTGTTGAATAGCAAATGGCAAATAAATTACAGTTTTCATTGTAAATGTTGCCAATAATATAGTTCCCCACCATGGTAAACCGGAAACATTGTGCATACTTTGTAAAAATTCTTGACTTAGATTTGCCATTGGACTTTCCGATAAATCTTTAAATATTGCATTAATAGCTTCTTCATGATTAAAATATCCACTTTCACTGACTTCATTTGTAATATCTGCTAAAGTATCCGTAGCAGACAATTCTGTCGAACTCGATTCGTATCTGACATTTAATGTTAGAGGTAACCTCAAAGAATTTTTGAATAATCCACTTTTAAGAATTCCACTTCTTAATTCAGATTGACAATGATACGAATGCGATTTATTGAAATTAATTATTTTACTCCGAGAGTTGTCACTTGAAAATGAATCTGTTGATAGATGATTATTTGTTATTCGTTGTGGTGAATAACAATTGTCCGTGAGGAAAGCCGGTACATTCTTTTTATAAACATTTAAAGACAAGGGAGATTTTAGTCTCTGAATTTCACGAACCGAATAACGTAAAAATGAACCGGTAATTAAGTTATACATTTTTATTTATGTATTAAGGTGTTAATACGATAAAAAAAAGGAAAAGTTGTACAATCACTGTACAATATTATACATTTGTAAAAATAACATAACCTACAAAAGTCTTCTTTGCGGACTATTCACTTTCATCGGTTTGTTTCACTAAATGTCAAGAAGTATTGTTTCTTCGCGATGTTAATTACATTACTAATATTTTTCCATTACACGTATTTTAAACCAAATAGGATAAAAAATTAACGAAATAATCACATTTTTTCAAAGGAAAATATACGAACAGTCAACAGAGTGGAGAAACACGATTGTAAAAGGGCGTGAAGTCAGCGCGACTAGCGGACTCTGTGTGAACTAAGTGACTAAAGTCGCATTCACTTGTTCGCTATTGCAGAATTTGATTGGTCCGCTCTCGGCTCAAAAAAGCACGCGCAAGTTTTCCAGCCCTGAGAAATCATTGAATTTTCCGCACAAAATAGACAATGAATTTAAAAATGATTTTGACGTTTAAATATTATTTAAAAACAAGTGATTTAGTTTAAAAATTACCAGTGAATAGATGAAACAATTTGTTTATTGTTGTATATTTACATAGTAGTGGAAACGTTACAACGAATAATAGTATTATTACATTTTATTTGGAATCTTTAAATATTGGTTTGAGAGAACATAACCTATAAACACTTTTGGCTATATACTTTTTATAGATTTATGTGTCTATAAATAAGTAAATATTAATTTTTCCGCAAGCAAGTAGTTTGAGAGTGCATTACCAATGTTGTCACTGATATTTTTCCAGCAATTAACTCGATTTCGTCGATAATCGGAAAGAGGTAAACTTTAAAAATATTTACTTTTGATCGAAATCTAAATATTAAAAAATTGTATTCTTGTTCTTTAAAAAAATTAGATAGAAATTTTTCTTCTCTCGTATATATTAATATGAGTTTTTTTTAATATTTTTAATTTGTTTAGTTCTTGTTCGTTCTTTTTTCTAGCGGTAGAAGTATATTTTGAATTTATTTGTACGAACATTTTTTTATAAACACAGATCTTGGATTATTTGACTTTTTGGACTTTTTCCAAGAAGGCAACTTTCTTCGACTTTAGTTTGTGTCCCCCTAAAAGTTCCCTTTTACTACTAATTTCCCTTTTTCCTACTAAGTTCCCTTTTTTACTACTAATCTATTTTCCAACCATTTAGAATATATTTTTATTACAGAAAAGTTGACAAAAATACTTAAAAATTCAACTTTATTATTGGGTATATTATAAACACTTCTTGGGGTTTGTGAATAAAGAGGAAGGAAAAAAAATGAATCAACAAGTCTTTAAGGAGGTGCACGCGAAATATTTGCGGCGAATTTTAAAAATGTTGTCGTGCGACTCATCAATGATGGACTCGATAAGATTGACAATTGCGTATTTTGCAATATCGGGTCTCGATATTCTCGATTCATTGAATGAATTTAGCGTTAATGAGAAGAATGCCGCAATCGATTGGATATATAAATTACAAATAACCAATGCCGGTAGAAAATCGGGATTCTTAGCATCGACAACATTGCCAATTATTGAATCGAATGATTATATTATTGGTCATTTAGCAATGACATACACGGGATTGGCGTCATTATTAATTCTTGGCGATGATTTGTCGCGAATTGATCGTAAATCACTCATTGAGGGCATTGAAGCTTGCCAAAATCCCGATGGTTCATTCTCTGGAATGATTGCTGGCTGTGAAAGCGATATGAGATTTCTCTATTGTGCCTGTTGTGTTTCATATATTTTGAATGATTGGACGGGAATTGACGTTCAAAAAGCCGTTGATTTTATTCTAAGAAGCATAGTAAGTAATTTTTTGTTATGAAAGAAATTTACAATTTTTAGGAAAAATTATCACATTTAAGTCCACAACGTTTATTAACGAAAAAAATTATTCACTTAATAAATTTAAAAAAAAAGATAACGCATCAATATTGCGACAAAAAATATTTAGAAAAAATAGATTGATGTTTGTGTTCTAATATTAATTGTTATATAAATTGATCAATTAAAAATAATATTCAAAAAGATTAAACAAATTTTTTTCGTTGATCAACATTGTGGACTTGAACTTCGTGAAAAATTTGAAATTTTATTCTCTTAATTTTTAATTATAGTACTAATTATTTAACGTTACGTTCTTCAAGTGAATTTTAATCTCTGACACGAAATTAACTTTCAAAGACAAAGAAAATGTAGCTTTTTAAAGGTTTGGATTACTATTTTTATAACTTAATTTCAGCCATGAATTTAGAGAATCAGAAAATGCGGATTTTTTCTCAATTTTCTAATTTAATAAATCCTTCTTTTTCCAGTCCTATGATGGAGCGATTGGTCAGGCGCCAGGTTTGGAATCCCACGGCGGTTCGACATTCTGTGCCATTGCGAGTCTGTTTTTAATGAACAAATTAGATATGTTGTCGGATAAACAATTGAGTAGATTGAGAAGATGGTGCATTATGAGGCAGGACGGTGGTTTTCAAGGAAGGCTCGAAAAACCAACGGATACGTGTTACAGTTTTTGGATAGGCGCCACTTTAGAGCTGTTGGGCGTCAGTCATTTATCCGATTCGCACGAGAATCGAGTCTTCGTATTAGATACTCAGGACATTTTAATGGGAGGATTCGCCAAGTCTCCGAATCTTCTTACCGATCCACTTCACACGTATTTAGGTAATTTGCATCACTTTCAAAAATTACATAAAATAACTAAATTTTGCAAAAGATTATTTTTCAAAATTCCAAATACACAGAATAAATAAAAGGAAATTTTTATTGCTTAGGTCTTAGCGGTTTGAGCCTCTTAGGTGAATCGAATTTATGTCCAATGTATGCCGCTCTCAATGTTTCTCGTCGGGCTTACGCACATTTACAAGAGATTCATGAAAAATGGCGAAATACTTGATCGAATATCAAATAGTAATATTTAAAAAAAAAACACGCACATAATAATAAATGAAAAAAGAAAGGTAACTTGAAATTTTTTCAAAATGTTACCAAAAAAAAAGCAATAGAAAGAATGATCTTTTTATAAAATATTTTTCCATCTGGACAAAAAGTGAGAAAAGATAATTCTTCTCTATTTCCGAAATAATAATTAGAGAACTTTTTTTTAGAATTTAGAACTTTATGATAATTAACTTTTCTTCTCTACAAGACTTATAGATTAATTTTTTTTAAACTATTTTTTATTTTTTACACACTATTTTAATTAGTCCTACGCAAGGAGCACAAAATATTGAATTTTATTCAGTGAATATACGATATATTCTACATTTGTCAATTAAATGATAAAGATTAATTAAAATTAGTTCAATTAAAAATTTAATTAATAATTTTTTCAAAAAAAAAAATTCGTTTCTTTTCAGAAGAATTTTTTCTCGTGTTTTTTTAGAATTTATATAATAAAATAATGTTAAATGTTAAAAGCTACTTATAAAAAAATGTCTTCAGATAATGTAAGAATGTTTTGTGATAGATAAAAATGTTGCAAATAAACACGAACAAGTATTTATTTTACGTGTTTTCTCAGTAATTTAGTTATTATTTGCTTTTCGTTGAAACCATTTTGATTCATTTCTTATTAATTATTATTATTATTACCTATTAAATCCAGTTAATTTATATTTTCGAATTCTTTTCTCCCAAGAAAAGAAAGATTTGATGTAACGTTTATAAAAAATATTTTATTTTCTCCCCAAAAACATTTTCCCTTTTTGTTCAATATTGATAATAATCATAATAGAGGGTGTGATGGAGATTTATTGACAAGGAAAATTTGGAGGGAAAGTGGCCTTACAAAGTTAAGTTCAATTACTGTGAGACCCTTGTAAAAAAAATATGGTTATAGTCTCATAAAATCCATTGACACGTGAAGCATATATTTTTTTAGCTTAACATTTACCCGACATCATTATTTTTATTTCTCTTTTATAAATAAATTTACGAAATTCAAATTTTCTTAAAAATAAAATTTACCAAACTTAACTTTTCATAAAAATAGAAATTACGAAACTTGACGTGAAATATTTAATAACAAAAAAATGTGAATTTTTCTATTTTCAGAGAAAATTCCAAAAAGAAAACTAAATCATCTTTTGATTTCATGGAGAGGGAGAATGTTAGAGATTCTCGCTGGGAAATTGTTATGTAATTACTAAAATTGCAATTTAATATTAATTTTTAAAAAAGTTTGTTTCAGAAAAATATAAAATATTATTTTCTATTTGACAATGAGAGCGCACGAGACCATGTCGCTCCAATTGGCACATGTCCCCCCCTCTCTCTCTCCTTCCACCACTGTTCTCGGGGAGAATGAATCCATGGAAACCGGGGTGGGTTCGCAGATCATAACAGAAAACTATACAGTAGACGACGAACGTTCGTCATTCACTGTGCGGATTGAAGAATGAATCACACGCTTCACGAATGAGAACTGACATTTGTCTTTTACCTGTTGGCAGCAATATAAACAACACTCTACATTATATACCAATTGTCTATTGAAAGTGGAAACTTAAATTTCTAGCTAAGTGACTGGAAAGTGTGTCATTTACGGAGTTTTTTCTTCTTTTTTTACACTTCATGTCATGAGAGTGTCATCGTCATTACATTGGATTATTTTTTAAAAAAGGAACGAAGAAGAAAAAGTGTTTTATCAATTTTTCAAAGGAAAATTTTATTTCAATTCGGAAGAAAATTATTCATCAGCAGGTGTAGGTCGCTTTTGCGACCTTTCCCCTGAGAAAGGTTAGTTGTAATTTTTGAAAAAAGATTTTTATTTTTTATATTGAACGTTCGATGTTATTGAACGTGAATTTATTTTCTGTCGAAATATCGTTTTTGTTCAAATTAAATTAAATTTATTTAATCACTTAGTTTAATGTACTTACTTTAAAGGTAATTTAAATTTATCACTAACTTTCGAAATTTTGAACGTTCAGTTAAACTAAATTTAATTTTCTGTTCAAATATTTTTCTCCAAATTAGTATATTGAATTAAAAAGTAATTTTGTACCATCAACTTCGTTGAGAAATAATTTTTGTTATTTTATAAAATATTCTTTTTTTGGAAAATACAAATTCAAAGTAGTGGAAAAAATATTGGCGCTCATTTTCATGCTCTAAACTTTCAGGAGATTTACAGAATTTTTTCTTAACAATAGAATTTGGAAATTTTTTCAAATTCTTTTTTCTCTTATTTTCAAATTCTTTTAATTCTTTTGAATTCTCTATGAATTAGTCTCTCTTTGTTGTATTTTTGTTATTAAAAAACTAAATTAAAATTTACTCTTATTTATTTAGTTAATTCTCAAATTTTAAACGTTTCCTTAGTTAAAAATTAAATTTTTTAATAAAATAACAATTAAAAGGAGTAACAAAAATATTGTGTAAATATGTAAACAAAACAAATTTCGTTCGATTGAATGTTCACAACTTTGGAAAAAAATTTAATTACGTATTGAATTGATTTTCTTTTAAAGTGGAAATTTTTTTAGTAGAAAATCGAATTTAGATTGTTATATTCATGTTTATTCAACAATTACTTGAAAATATAGGCCAATAATTATTGATTATTCTAAATACAAATTTTAATTATCTAAAAATCTACAGTTTTAGGAATTAAATATTTCACGATTTGGAATTTAAAAAAAATGAAATTTTTAAATTTTTGTCATAAAGTTATTCCTCGTTTTTCACGTATATTTTTAGTTTGTATTTTAGTTTCTATTTTCTATTATATTTTGTACTTTATTTTCTATTATATTTTACACTTTATTTTCAATTTTATTTTATAATTTGCATACTATTATTTTTTTTTAAATTTTAATCATTACTTTTATTTTAAAAACTGAATTCATTTATTTTCATTTTACAAAAACTTTTAATAATAATTTTTCCCTCTTATATTTGAATCTCGTGCATTTTAATTCAATCGGAAGTTTTTTTCATTCATGCGAATAAAAATGTTCTCAAGAGCATTCGTCTCGACTCGAGAACTGTTAATTCACCAAAACAAAAAAAAGAAGAAAGAGAAAAAAGTAAAGAATGTAGACTTGACCATATGTATATATAATACTGACTTAATTATATCCATTTAGTCATCACTACCGGAAACGGTATTTCTCGTATTATATTTTACTGCGCTTGTAATTTTCAATATTAATACACATGTATTGTATAGCGTAGAAAATAATGGAATTGCGATAACAAAGTTTTGTTGAAACATTACGTGTCTCGTTAACCTTCCCGAATACAATTACTTTGAAAATCAATGTTCTTTCTTGAAATTAGCACACATCGGGAAATCGATTTTGCAATTTTTTCATAACTTTAGAAAAAAAAGCGCAAGCAAATGGAAAAAAAATTAATGTAAATTTTGTTTTATTTATAATCGAGAATTAAAAGAAAGTTCGTCTAATTGTTGAAGAATTTTTCTGAACTGAAAAGTAAATTGTACAATAATAACAATGTATTGTCGGATGATTCAACAAGTGATTCACTATTTAGGAGAGTGTTTCCTCAATAGGAGTTCAATTTAATTGTCTGGAAATAATAATCAAGGGAATATTTTTTTATTTATTAAAATAGGAAAAAAAAGAGGAATAAATTTACGACAAAATGTTTAATAAAATTTTTTCTCTCTCTGAATAAGAAGAAGGAAAAAAATAATTCTAAAGGAAAAATAATGTTCTTTTATAATTTATTTTTGTTTAAAATTTCCTGTCTCTCATTAGTAAAAAAAAAGAAATTGAAAAAAGACTTATTTTGTTCGTTACAATTCCATTGTTACTTATATACATAATAATGAGCACGTGGACTTTTGTCACTTTTTTTTCCTCCTCTCGTGTCACGTGTATTTTGTACTCTTTTATTTTTTTTCTCCATGACACGAGAGGGTGAAAACTAAACGAACTGAAAACGTGAAATTTAAACGATCGCTCAATTAGCATACAAACTTCTATGACGAATGGGAACAATATTTATTGACCTATTATTGCTCAATTAACTCTTAAACATCTCTTTAAAATTTCCACTCGACTTATTATAAACAGAGTCTTCATTTTTATGAACTGCTCTCAATTGTAATTAATGATGTAAATTATTAGTAGAGAAAAATGTTTTTTTGCCTTTATTTTCAAAACGAAAAGAAAATAATTTTTTAATTACGTTAAACTAATTTAATTTAATTTATTCAATGAAATTTATTTAATTTAAATTTAATCATTGTGCTGAAAAAATGATCGCACCAATGAAGATTTTGTTTTAAAATTCCCAAGAACAAAATCTTCATCGATGACAATTTTTTCAAAATTATTTTCTGATTTAATTTTAAGAATTCTTCTCATTTTTCTTTAAATGTTTCTTTAATAATTTGGCATTGACATAAATTGATGACTATTGCAATAGGAAAAACGTGCGTGGGACACGAATGGAACTTATTAAACAGTGGGCGGCAGTGATAAACAGAAACAAAATTTTTAAATACTATTTTACAACAATCATGACCTGAACGTGGAGAAAATACGAGAAAAAAATCGAAAACGATAAAAATCTTTTTTTAATCAATATTTTTCTCGCCAGAAGTAAAAAAATACGAAAAATAACATTTTTATCATTATTTCTGTCCTAGTTGGAGTATTTCAAAGGAAAAAAAAAAGTTTTTCTCTCTCTACCCGCTGAGGAATGGGAAATTCATTGTCAGACTGAAAGAAAGTTTATTTTCACATGAAAATATATATAAAAAAAACTAGAAGAGAGAAGTTAAATAAAATCGGGAGAAGTTTCGTGAGAGAGGCTTTTAGTTGGATAATTGTGTTTATATTGAGGTTCACATACAAAAGAAGCGCGTGTATGCTCTTCAATTATGGAGAGTTTCCCAACTATAGCAAAATAACATTAACTTGCGTAACTTTGGGAGTAGAATTATTGTCTTTCGAGCAAGTTTTCCATTAAAATAATTCATGAACACAAAATAGCAAAATTCGTTGGTTGAAACAAAAAATTTTGTCAGAATAAAAGAATTTCGTTCTCTATTCTCTATTTTCTGAAATTTTAGTTGAAGGAACAAATAAGAGGAAAATTATTTAAAGAAAAAAATTGATCCTAAATATATAGAGAGAAAAAAAAGGTGAAACGTCTACCTGTGAATGTACTTTGCACTCTTTCGAAATGTCAGCAGCTGCCGCTACTTCTACTGCCATTTCATATCCTCAATATGATGAAAAAGTGCACGAATTAACTATTAGGGGTGCTGACCGAACAGCTGTTGCTTCTCGTGAATATTTCGTGCAACAGTTGAAAAGGACAGCTGCACTATTGGAATTTCAAAGGATGAGTCAACTTCAAAATTTATTTTCTATATTTTATCGTCTGGAAATTTTTTATCATCCTTCGAATTGGATTTATTTTTTGAACATGAATCTCTAAAATCTGAAGTTTTATTTACGCTGACAATTTTCGTTTTTAAATTTATCTTACAGTTTGAAATTAGTTGCAGTTTTCTTTATTGTTTTCGTTTTCAATAATTTTCCTCTTGAAAAGTTTTTCGAATTTTTAAATTAATGCTTTGAAAATAATTAAAAAGTCTTCCGACTCATTTTGTCAAAGAAAATTGTCAAAATAGTTGAATTCCTTTCAAGAGTTTTATTATTTATAAATTTTTGCAAACAAATTTATTGCAAATTTTAAAAATAATTGAATTTCTAGAAAAAAAATTGTTATTTTTGAAAAGAATTGAATTTCTGTGAAGAATTTTAATAAAGATTTCAAAAAAATCTAATTTCTACGAAGAATTTTATTATTTACACAAAATAATTGGATTTTAGCGAAAAATTTTATTAAACTTTTTGAAAATAATTAAATTAAAAAACTTTTTAATTTGCAAAAGTAGAAATTGAATCCTTTTGTGAAATTTTATTAAAATTGTTTTGAAAGTAATTGAAATTCTACGAAGAGTTTTATTATTTTCCAAAATAATTGAATTGTTTGGAAAAAATTTATTGGAATTTGAGAAACCGATTGAATTCTTTTAAAAAAATGTTAAAAATTTGTGTCTGTCGTTTAAAAATTGTATTCTACTGTTATATCAGTTTAAAGTGATCGCTACTTTCTGAGATGACAAGAACTACCCCTTATTCAGTTCTTTTATTTTCTTTTCAAGTTTGTTTCTCGCTACGTGCATCAACCGTTATGCGAAATTGAGTTTAATTAATTCTATTCTCAAAGGAAACATAACCGGTTGTCAGTCAAAGCAATTTACAGGTGCCTAAAAGAATTCTAGTTATTTACTCTCCTTAACAAGTTATATAGAACTTAATTATCTCGATTCAAATTAATCTAATTGGAAAAGAATATCGTCTCTCTTAATTAGTACTCCAAATCGCTCAAGGAAACTTATTTTTATTTTGAACGACAACAAAATTCTAATCATTGACTTATTCTACTTTTTGATGAATTTGATGAATGAATAAATGAATGAATGAATGAATTAATATCTTACAATTGTATGAAATTAATATTGCAAACAAAATAAGTACATAACAAAAAAGAATAACATTTTTCTGTGTTTATTTTTCAGGTTGTGAAGTTTTTATCGCTCGCTTGTCTCTCTTAGTTTTCTTTCCACTTTGACACTAATTTAAAATGGAATTCCATTAAAGAAGGCTTCTGGAATGTGAAATTGCAAGTTGCTGGGTGTTTATGTCACGTATCCTAAAAGTTTGATGAGAATGAGAATCTCTGGCTTGCCTTGACGCTCCTTACAAATCGATTCAACTGTACTAAAGGCTAGGCCAACCCTCTCTGTATAATATACATGTTTGATAGACATATGTATATATATATATATATGAGAATATGTGAAAACCATTTTGCACTCCTCGAACATTTATCGTATTCTATTTATCAATATATACATTTTAATGAATGCAAGCGTCCAATGCAGCTCAAGAGCAAAATGTCAGAATAATTAAAAGAAGCTTCTTGTTGAATTTCAATTCATCTTTTAACCATTGAAACAATTGCCTCTCTCAAGGCACTTCAACATTGTATTATTTAAATGCAAATTTTCTATTTATTATTTCAAAATAACTCTTCCTTCGGCAAATACAAAATAAATTATCTCTTCTAATTTTACATCGCTGACACGGCGATAAATAATTTCTTCTGTCAAAATATTTAGTCAAACTCAAATATTAAACATGCGAAACGAGAAGGAAAAAATCGGAATTAATTGAAACTATTGAAAAAATTATTTTCGAACGTCTGTTGAAAGTTTGACACAAAAATTAGATTTTTCCCCCTGATATAAATTTCAATTTTTCCCTGAACCTAAATAATATTGTGATTCACTCCAAAAATTATTAGATGAAGGAAATATTTTTAATGCACTTATTTGTTTAAATATTAAAATATTCGAAACCAATTTTTTAAAATGAAAATTCGATTATTCATGAAAAGTTTAATTCTTTCAAAGAATGTAATAAAAATTTTATTGAAATGAATTCAATTCTTGTGAAGCATTTTATCAAATTTTTCGAAAATAATTAAATACTTTAGACGAATTAAAAGAAATTGTTTTGGAAAAATTTTAATTATTTTTCTTATAGAAAAACTGGATTTTATTGCAGAATTTTATTAAAAATTTTAAAACAATTGAATTATTTTGAGAAATTTTATTGAAATTGTATTAAAGTAGTTGAATTCTTTTCCGAAATTTGATTTAAATTGCATTGAAAAGAAATAAAATCTTTTGAATTTTTATATAAATTTTTGAAAATAATCTAATTTTAACGAGGAATTTTATTTAACTTTTAGAAAATAATTGTTTTTTCGCTAAGAATTTTAATAAAGATTTCAAAAATAATAATTAAATTTTTACAAAAAATGTTATTCTCTAAAGATAATTTAATTTTAGAGAAAAATTTTACTAAACTTTTTGAAAATAATTTATTTTTGCGATAAATTTCAATAAAGATTGCAAAAATAATTAAATTTTTACAAAAAAACGTTTTTTGCTTTAAAGATAATTTAATTTTAGAGAAAAATTTTATTAAACTTTTTGAAAATAATTGTATTTCTGCAAAGAATTTTAATATTCACGAATAAATGGAATTTTGGCAAAAAATTGATAAAAAATAAATTAATTAATTAATTCTTGAAATTGTAGTGCAAATAATTGAAATCCTGCAAAGAATTTCATTATCAATAAAAATAATTGAACTGTTTCAAAGAATTTTATCAAAATTTTCAAAAATAATAATTATTTAAATAAAGTTAATAGGTGAATTTAAAAACCTTTTTAATTTCAAATTATCAAAAATGAGTAGACTTAAGAATTTATTTTGTAACTTTATCTAAATATTCTTCAAAATGAATTTAAAAATTTTTCTTTATCATCTACTAGATAATTCTGAAAAAAAATACTTTTAAACAATGTGCATATTTCAGTAGCACTATTTTTAGAGTGAAAAATAATGTTCTAACTTGAAAAACTTTTCCAATCTTACATGGAAAATTTACTTTCTTGATAAAAATGCTGAAAACTTAAAGAAAAAAAAATTTACTCCATTATTTCTATTTAGAAATGAAAAAATTCGACATCTCCAAATTTTAATGTCGTCCTTAATTTTCTATATCGAAAATTTATTTTGAGTTTAATTTCACGTTAAGTACACGGAATTAAGTGAATTTATGTCAAAGCCTAATTATAATTTTGAACATATAATAAGTCTAATTATGAATAGAGGTAAATTAACAGAAAATTTGCATTTTAAAGGTGGCGTGGGGAACTGCGGTAATGGAGCTACAAAGTTGGTTACTCTATCACCTTGTAGCTGTACCGGACTGCAATCAAGGTATAAATTCTCATTAAAATTTCACCACATAATCGAACATCACTTCATCACTATAATTCTCCAATAAATTCAATTAGCCATGAATTCATCATCATTATGTGCATTCACATGCATTTTATCGAGAAAAAAAAATTAGTTTCATTTATACTAAAATTATTTATTTTTTTTATTTTTACCCACTCTTAATATAATTATGGTGTATATTTTGTTTTTATTTTTTACTCACTATTATTATTAATTTAAAAAAAGGCAAAGTATATTGTTTTTAATTTTTACCCACAATTTATATTGTGTATTTTTTTGTTTTCAATTTTTATCCAAAATTCATAATTTTATTTTATATTCATTATTAGTGGAAGCAAATTCGCATTGTTGTGTATTTTTTCTAATTTTTATCCACAATTTAAAGAAGTAAATTTAAATTATTGTGCAGATATTTTTTTTGTTCTTGATTTATATTCTGTATTTGTTTTTATCTTTTATCCACAATTCAAATTATTATTTATATTTACAACAGCAAATTCGCACATATTTTAGTTCCTTTTATTGGCTTTGCTTGAGTTTGGAAGCATTATTTGATTTCCGATTCCGTTATCATCGACAGGAAAAGGCACTTCCACTCATGTTTGATGGTAAGTTTATTTGTCATTTATTGCTTTCATTTACGATCAAATTATATACTTGAGCATATCTCTAGATAAGTATGTATCATTATCGGAATTGTCACCGTTAATATTCTTCTTTTTTTAATAGTCTACAGTTCATTGATATCTTTTGTCAAACAGTTGGAATTTTTTTTTACATTTCCATCAAATGAAAAGGAATTGTCGAAAATTTAGTTGTTTTACGCAACTAAAGGAAAAATTATATAAATTAGAACTGAAAATGAATTTTTATTCAAAGATTTTCTAAAATTTTTCTAAAAAGAGAAATAAATGAAAAAAAATTGATTTGAATGGGATAATAATTTGGTAACAATTTTTAGTGATGCAGTCCGCAGCTACAGGGGGTGGAGTTTACCCTGCTGCTGGAACCGGAAGTCGAGCTCGTGACCTTGGTCTTCGAGCTCAAAAGAAACTTCTCGGACGGTTTGCATCAACGGGCACGGGCCGATCTTTATTAATTGATGACGCCACGACATCACTTCTAGATAATCTCTATAAATTAATGGAAAAAACTGCTAAGCAGAGTCCAAATTTGGATAAAAAGCAACCGGAGAAGGTGCTCAAGAATATCGTCAAATTATCAATTAAGGTCAGTGTTAAATTAATTCTAAAAATCGGAATTCCTTCGAAGAATTTTAATTATAATTTTGAAGATAATCAAATTTCTGCGACGAATAATATTAAAAACTATAAAAATAATTAAATACCTACAAAGAATTTTATTTTTGAAAATTAAATTCTTGCGAATAATTTTTATTCAATTTATGAAAATCATTGAATAGCTACAAAGAATTGTATTGTAAATAAATTATATTAAGTAAATTAAATCAATAAATAAATAAATTAATTAATAATTAATTTAATATTAAGATTGAATGAATATGTAAATTATTTTTGACTTCTTTGCAGATTGGACTTTTGCATCGGAATCAACAATTAGTCCCTGGGGATGAGGAGAAAATTGCGGAAATCAGATCGTCATTGAGATCGACAGCAATGTCAGTAGTTTCATTTTACGAATTGGATTACAGTTTCGATAAGCCGTACTTAACGAAAGCCTTGGAAAGATGTAGATCTGCAATTCAGAATTTAATAAAACCTCATCTAACCGACAAGTCACAGGATCGTTGTGACCTTGTCTTTGATTTTCTCACACATCCAGATTTTTTGGATTCAATTTTTCGACAAGATTCCGAGCAGAAAGCAACTCTTGGTTTATTAGTCAGTGATATCAATAAGGCCCTCGATGCCGGTCATCTCTGATTTTGAAACAATGCAACAAAATCCAAATTTCAAAAATTCAACTCAAATCCTCAGGAATTAGGAACAATTTCGACTGACGAAAAAAAATTGTACCACACATTTTCCTATAATTTAAATATCACAAATTTTGCTATTTTTCAAAAGTGAAATTGTTATTTATTTTCTTCTAGAATAGAAACGAAAAAAACGTATTTTTAACATTTGGAGTATAAGTGAAGGAATAGTCATTGTTTTTCGCAAGAAGAATTGTAATTTAAAAATTTGTCTAGAATGAAAAGAAAAATAAGTCCCAAAGACATCTTCAAAAACGGAAAAAAGGAAGTACGAAACCATGCTCATTAATTTTTTTCGGAAAATACGAAACAAATTCTGAATAAAATAAAAAATTCCCAATCAATTTATTCGTGATAGGCTGAGAAATATCTATAAAATGGACAATGCCAATTATTCATTCTGCATTTTTATATTTGCAGATTCTATATGTGTAAAAATATCTCTAGAATTAGAATTAATGAATAATTCCCCTTAAAAAGAAAGGCGAAAAAAGTCCAAAAAAAAGAAAAAACTCCCGCCCCTATTTCTGCATTAAAAGAAAACAAAAATATCGTTTTCAAATATGCCTTATTAATCTCAGATATAACAAATAATGTGTAACATTTTTGTATGACCAAAAATTTTAATCGACAAAAATACTATTTTTTTTAAAGGTCATATTTATGCACTCTATCAAAAAAAGAACATATCGTTGAAACATTTATCCTGTAAATCGTATTTTAAGTATATATTATAGAGGAAACCTGAAACTAAGTGAGAATACATATCCTGATTTATCCAAAGTTCAGTTTATTTTTTACTAATAATATATGTAATTTATTTCCTATAATAACTGGTTTCGAAAACCATTTTTTGGGAAACCCCGTTTTGTATACATTATACAATTTTTATTTTATAACTAACTTGAATGAGGAATAATCTTCAATTTGTAAAAAGTCGTCATCACTAAATAAATTATTCATCAATAAATTATTTATAAATAATCGACATGTTTTTTTTATTAAATCATTTTGAAAAATGATTTTGTTTTCATATCCTTTACAACAACTTCTTTATTATTTTATGTTAATATTGAAAATATTGTTTCTTTTTTACAGGATAAACATTTCGAAATTCCAATTCATTATGATTAATTCAAGATGCTTCGGAAAAAAAATATTAATGATAAAAATCTGACGGATATTGAATCAAAAAATTTATAATAATAAACGACCGATTTAGAAGGTATGAAAATTTTACTAAATTTAATTATATATTTTATTAACGGTTTTTTGGCTAAAACGTTCTGCAATGAAAATATTTTGAAATTTTTATTTCTACTGAACAAATAAATAACAATAAGTATTTCAAAATTTACAAAAATTAATAAACATTAAAAAGTTTTATTTAGAAAGTAACAAAATTATTTTGATGTTATTATTCTATTTTTTTTAAGAATTGTTAACAAAAAATTTTGGAAATCTAAAATTAACAAGGAAAGAGTGAAAAGAGAAATAATGAAAAAATTCGTTTAATTGAATTATAATAAATTTAGCCTTCCTTCTGTATAAGTTGGCCAGTTTATTTACAATTAGTACTTTTGTATATGTGAAGACATATACAACAGAATTACAAATCTATGCATAACATACTTAACTTCTTCCCACATTGCATCTCTTATATTAAATACAAAATAACTCATTATTATTAATTACGGCGGATATTGACAAACAATAAAAACAATCTTGAGATACGTCGAGGAATAATAAAATAAAATTCAACTAAAATATCTTGAGAATCAACGGAATCTTATGTTTCATTATTTATCTTTTCTTTTATAATAATATTTATCTCTGTCTTATTGAACGAAGTTTCTATTATGCAAAGTTATGTGAACTTTCACATATCTAATTAATCAAATTCAAGAAAAAAAAATCACTTCCGTAAATTTCTCCAATTTTATCCAATATTATGCACAACACTTTAGTTATCGGTTCAAAAAAAAATTGCAAACTGAACAAATTTCAATTCTAAAAATCAGACACGATTTAAATATGATTACTTTTCAATTAGATAAAAATAGAAAAAAGCAAATTATTTAAGGAATATTATAATTAGTTAATAATTATAATAAGCAATAATTTCCTAATTATCTTTTAAATACAATTCCGAATTATTTCGCAGATTACGCAAATAATATTCATTATTCAAAAAAGGGAATCAAAACAATTAAAAATTGTATTTAAATAAACATCAACTTAAATAAACTAATTCACAATCACAGAACATAAAGAAAAATGTGTATAAAATTTCTATATCGCTTAATGCAAAATAAAAATTATTTCCCATAATGGGAAAATGAAAAAAAAATTACAATTCTTCGCTATACTTCGATACTTCACATTTAACTCAGTTCCATCATTAAAAATCATTCTTTGGTCAAACTTTTGAAATTCTTCATCGAAACATAAATCACAGTCAACAATAAATTTTTAATTTTCCAAATCAGTCTTAATCTTTTTTCCAAAAGTCGCAAAGAAATAATATATTAAAAATAGTAATAACAATTATTATAATAATTATAATAATAATAGTAATAATATTAAAAATAATAAAAATAATAATAATAATAATAATATTAATAATGATACCAATAATAATATTAATAATACTAATAAAAAAATAGCAATAAAAATAATTTTCCAAATAGAAAGAAATCGAAGATTTAATAATAAAAAGAGAAAAATTTGAATTCTCGAAGTATATCGAATGGATTTGAATTTTGAAAATTATTAAAAGCTAAAAATTGAATGACATAACTGATTTAAAAAAAAAAGATTTACAATAATAAAATAACAAAATCATATCTTAAATTATCGTGTCTAATTTTAATTATTGCATTTTCTGTATAGATCCACTAAAAAAAATTCTTTTTAAAAAATCATTCAATTTACGAATCCAAAATTGACAAAAAAGAAAATTAAAATTACTTTTCCCTGATTAGGCACAATATTTCTGCCAATGATTGTATATAAACACTTAGCAGTAGATTATATTATTCATATAAAAGACCGATCACCACGTGTTATTTATAACTTTTCTTATTATTATTAATCAAGAAAAGAAAACTGGCATTTAACTATAGAAATATTTTTCATTCAAGAATAATTTCCCTTTAAATAATATCGGTTTACGGAAATTCAATTCGATGTAAATATTTTTCTTTTAAAAAACAATTTTGACAGTTTTTAAAAAAATAATATTAAACGAAGTTAAGAAATTGATTTTTTTTTCAATTGAAAAAGGGGACTATTTCCAAAATTGTCGCTTCTTTAAATAAATAAATGTACATTTTGGAGTCTGCCAAAAATTGAAAAATATTTTAAAATACATTTAAATTATTTCAATTCATTTTAAATTTGCTTCGAATAGAATATACATTTTTGATTATTATTATATGTAAAAATTAAAACATTTTTATAATAATAATAATAATAATAATAATAATAATAATAGTAATAATGATAATAATAGTGATAATAATAACCAAAAAATAATATTCATAATAATAATAGAAATTAAAATAGTTATAAATTGAGCAAAAACGTAGCAATAAAAAAATGTTTCTTAAAATCATAAAAATTTCCGGTACAATCAATTTTTGGCAGAAAAAAAGAATTTACGAACTGCGCATGCAAATTTCACTTTTTTCCATTGAATTCGCTTGTTAATTGATTTTTGCATAAAATATTATCACCAACGAAATTATTCGTTATTTAGAAACCTACTTACATAAACAGTTCTTTGAATTGCACACAATCAAATACGTTTACACCATCACAGTTTACACACTGTTCCACAGTAACTATCTAAAATATGATAGTTTTCACTTAAAACTAGATTTTTTTAAATTTCATGAATAACGTTGTTCATGTTTCATTCATTCGCACTTTTTTGTTTTTTGGAAATTAGTATTTTTTTCCTAATTTATATTAAGACTTGAGGTTTTCTTTTTCATAATCGTCTTTTTTATTAATTAAAGGTAATTGTGACAATTTTAATCTTTAAAATTTCATTTCAGTTATTAACTTAAAACATTATTTTTAGAAATTTATTTCGTTTAATTAATTTTTCAATTTCATTAAATAGTCTTTAATTTCCAGAACTAAAGTGACATTTTGTTTGTTTTTAAAACCTGAAATTAAAAGACGATTATGATAAAAAAAATGTACCTTCCTTTAGTCATATTCTGCAGGACGATAGAAAACTTTAGAAATTTTCATTTTATGTAAAATTTACAAAATAAGCAAATAACCAGTTTAACTTATTTCTCTTTTACTTTATTGTATAAACTTCATGCAATTCTCATAAATATTATTATACTTTTAATTGACTAAAATAAGTTAGTTTTTTTTTAATCTAAAAATTAAGAATTTTTACTACAAAGAGAAATTTCTTTTCTTTTTTTGGCTATTTGCATTTTTGAAGTTAAAATAAAATCTCTGGAATTTTTATCGCCTTCCTTGTGCTATTTAAATCAATTACCCCCCTTTTTTCCCACAACATGCGATCTTGATATAAATGTAATATAATGTTGTTACAAATAACTGTAAAATATTTCGAGGCCAGTCACTTGTTAAGACACAACTCAGCTCTTATTGCAAAATTTGTTTTTAGAGCTTTTTTTTTGAATCCTAAAATTTCTGTTCACATTTGGACTTAAACATGAACCGCATGTCACTAATAAAAAAAAATAATTCCTACATTTTATCTAAAATTTTCGTCTCTCTCTCGAAAATTGCCAATTGTGATGATATTGTTTTCTTTTTTCATTTGTTTTAACTAACTATTCGTAAATTTAAAGCATTCAAAAAACTTACACACGAAACGAACTCTAAAAATATCTAGTTCTTAATTCTCATGTGACACACTGTAAAAACTTATTTCACAAAAGAAATGTGAATATTTGTTTGTTTGTTTTTTTACTTTTAAGTAAAGATTGTGTGTGTGTGTGTGAATTAAAAAGCCATAAAAATTTTAAGCGAGTTGTCGTCAGCCTACAGAAAAATATATATCGTATTTTTCAATCGTAATTCCTGGCTATTTACAATCATATTAATAATCACTTTTGTAAAAAGTATTTCAAACTAATGTATTGAAAGAAAAACTGTGTGATAAAAATTCCCCAAAAAGTTTCTTCTTTTGGGGAAAATTTCAGTATTTTCTCAATTAATGATTTAGCCTATAGGTTGAATGTTTTTTTTTTTTGCATATCCTTCGTGTCTTTTTACGTATTATTAGAATTTTTATAATATAAGTAAAACGACACATTCAGTCTAAAATTCCCATAAAGACCTGCATTCTTATTGCCAAAGTCCTGCATAATTACCGTAAAGATTCGGTGGTAAAGGACCGCCTGCTGTAAAGAGGCGCGTGCCCGATTGATCGTAACAGTGAGTATAAATCGCTGGCGTATATTTCACATTTTGAAAACCATCAATGTACTCTTCATCCGGAAACTGAAATTATATTAAAATTGTCAATTACAAAAAATTAATTCTATCAACGAAAGCGTCGATTATATTAGATAATGAAAAAAAAACTCACCACATATCCTTTCGATGCTTTCAAAACGGCCGTGCGATTTGAATTAATTGAAGATTCTAGGTACTTTTGAGCTCTAATATCAAAAAACATTAACATTCCTAATCCAGTGCCTATTGTAAGCACTGTTCCTTGAAAACTTACGGACCTTATACTACAACCATTATACCTGCAAATGAAAAATAGTTTCAACTAACAAATAACTAACTTTTATTTTAGAAAAATGTTGTTTGTGGAAGCGGATTCTGTTTTTAAAGTCTCCCTTCTCATACTAACCGGGAGGGTATTTTTTTAATCGATTGTAAAGTTCTAGCGTCCAGAAGTAGTGTATGAGATCGACAGCCAATTGCATAGACACCCTTCTCTTGAACCGCCATACAAACATTTTCCTGACACGCCGGCAATTTACGAGAAATTTTCTGTTTAAATGTCTCGGCCTCCCAAATGTGAATGAAACTATTTAGAGAAAGCGCCGCAATTTCACCGTAAGCTTTATTGAACGCTAGCGCACGCACTTTTTGTGCTCCCCGACACTCCTTCACGCAAACTGGTTGAATTAATCTGCAATATTTCCAATAATCGGTAAAATTTCGAAACAACAAAAATTATTCTTAACTGTAATCACAGTATTTTTTTTCTTGCTCCAAAATAGATAAAGAAGTGAACATTAGTGAATTAAAATCATTAATTTTCTTTTCTTCATAAATATTTAAAACATTAAAATTGACAGGAAAAATGTGCAAATAAAATGTCGACTAATCTGTAGATTCTGACTAATTTGTAGATTCTTTAATTTAATTAATTAATTTTAATTTGTAGATTAAATATTGTAGCAAATTATGTATTCCGAAAGTTTTTTGTCGACAATTGTAGATTAAAAGCTAAGCAAAAAAGAGGAGGAAAAAATATTTTAAAACATGTTTCTTACCTGTGAGATGGAATATCGGCCTTCTCCGGAGCATCGACCCATTCGCTAAGGACCCGCCATAGAGCCATTTTTGAGTCTTTCGAACCAGATATCAAAAATTCATCATCCATCCAACACAAATCAAATAACCAATCCCTATGACCACCTTCTCCAACGCACACGGGATCTAGTGTAGGCAATCGATAAATTGCAATTTCATTGCTATTTCTTGCACCAGTTGCCAGCAAAGTTCTAAAAATTGCAACAATTATTTTAGAAAAATTCTTCTTTTGTCATAAACAAAAATGCTGAATTGTATTTCCCTGAATTTCCATTTTCCCTGACATCGAAATTCAATCATTCAAGAGTTGAATAAATATTTAAATACTTCTCATTTATTTTTCTATGTAAAATAGAATTTAAATTTAAAATCTTCCAAAAACTGCAATTATTAAAAAATTCATTAATTCAATATTTAGCAGATTATCAGACTTCGCACTCGATAATTAATTTTAAAAAAGTAGCTTTCAGACTTAAAAATAGTAGTAAAAAAAGTAGTTACAGAAAAATTAAACTTAACGACCAAAAAATCTCGTTTTAGAAACTTTAAAAAACTGACGAAAATTTCATTTTACATTTTATTTACCCGACTTTTTTCTAATTAAAAAAAAATATTTACTTCTTTCCTATCCGAATGCTAATAAATTGCATTCCTGCAACGAATTTTATTATTCATGAAAGAATTTAAATAATTTTTAAAAATCATTTTACTCTTGAGAAGAATTTTTTAATAATTGATTTCCTTCGACTAATTTTATGAAAATTCTAATTTAAATAATTAATTTCCCGAGAAATTTTTATTATTCATATGAAACAAATTGAATTTTTACAAACATTTTTACTAGACAGTTTTTAAATAATTGAATTCTGTTTGCAAGTTTTTTTTTAAATATTTAAAATCATTGAATTTCAAAAAGTTTTTAAAAATAATTAAATTTCACAAAAAATTAGAATTAAAATATTTCACAATAATTGAATATTAAATAATTGAATTGTAAAGTATGCGAAATTTGATGAAAATACTATATATTGAAAATAATAGAATTTCGAATATTGTTTTGAAAATAATTGAATTGTTTCAAAGAATTTGATTATAATTTTTGGTTTTGCAGTGTTAGCGAATTTAAAGTAGTGAAAATACTAAAAAAATACCTAGAGGGATTAATTTGCACCGAATGAATGCCGCATTGTTGTTCTGAAATTGCATTGGTTCCAGTCATACTTTGTCTTCCGTGCAGTGATGGTATTTGGTCCAATTTTTGCGTCGCCACATCGTACACCATTAATTTGTTGCACTTTGTTCCAAAGACAACTTGCCTATCGCTCAGCCATTGCGAGGAAAATACTTTATTCATATTATTTAAATTAACCGAAGATTCTTTAAACAAATCATGAGTAAGCATATGACGCGAACCATATTCATGATTAACCCTTCGAACTTCTCGTGTATTTGTTTCACGTGAACGTACATAATCGACAAAGTTAAAGGAAGTTCGTAAAAATTGCTTTCCCTCCGTCACTGTTTCCTCTTCGTCATCACTTGTCTCATAACAGACAAAATCCTCCGGCTTATCAGGCTTTCGATTCCTCTCCATTCTTAAAGCTTGTCTGGAAAAAATGAAAATCAATTTAAAAAAAAGAAACTTATTGCAAAAAAAAGAAAAAGGAACAGAAAATTAAATTTACCTTCGAGCTCGACGATCCTCCAATCTTGCACTCTTCGCACAAGGTGGATGTCTACCATAAATTGTTTGTCTCTGTGTTTCCGCCATTATTAATCCAATTATTTAATCACCCTCAAAAAAATGATTCCACTGCACAAAAAACAAGAGCGTAATAACAACAATAAAGAAAACAGAGTTTATTGACCTCACAATAGTGTCACGTGTTTAAAATAAACTCAACGAGAAAAAGCATTTTGAAATTTAAAAAATCACACATTTTCTCAAAAAAAAAACAAAACTGTCAGCTTTTGAAATTCATGCTTCAATAATATGTAAAAACATTTTTCACTTTTCCCTTCATTTCACAAAAAAAGAAGAAACAATCAAAACATTACTCATGTAAATGCAATTATAAATATGTGACAGTTGAGAAATTAAATAAAATGTTATTAATAGGTAGAAAACGAATTTCTTGCCAGAAGAATAATTTTTGCGAATCAATTCTTGATTGTCAATATTCTTGAGTGTTGAGAATTTTCAAGGATGCTTCTAGTAATACCTGACAATATTTCAATGATTTAAATATTGGCCTTTTTAAAAATGAGAAATAATTCGTTCTCAACAGAGTGAGATTGAGAGTATGTTTAAGAATTATTCGTGTTTACTTGAAAAGTTTTAATTAATCGAACAGGTTTTTTTTTGTTGAGAACAGTTTACGCTTGCTCGTCGTGTGCAATAGAAAACCATGTTCCAATAAAAGGAACGAGAACTGTATACAAGTATGTATTGAGCTGTTTTATGTGAGAAAATGCCTACCACCCCGAGTTCACTAACTTTTTTTTTTACACCGTCAAGAATCAACCGTTAATTACGAGAGTGATTAATTTTTATTGCAATTTTTACGTGGTACACTATGCTTCAATCACTATTTTAGAAAATAAGTTTGGCCTATTTAAAAAATACATAATAGGCAAAAGGAATTTACGATACTAAAAGCAACTAAAGCGGCCATGTTGAAACTTGTGTACTAGAGGTGGGGATGTTCGATTAGAGTCGCGAAAGTTAATTATAATTTCAAAATTTTCCACCAGGGGAAAATGTTAATTTTTTCCTGTTTACAGATGTGAAAGCACCTTTATAGTGCTATTGGAATAGTGAAACAAGCATAAGTACTAGGGATAAAGTTGAGATTACGACTTCCCAGCCTTGGTGTCTGACCTAACCTAACTTCTGCTCTTGTCAATGTTATTGTATTTCAAGAACGTACCAACCACGTTTTACTGATTTTATTACAAAAAAAAGGTTGTTTCAATTTGATAGAATTATTATTTGATAAAGTTAATTTATTATAATAATAATACAAATAATGGACTTACCAATTACATCGGGTCAATTTAGTGATGCCGATGAGGATGATGTTAAGTATGTTTTTCATTTAGTCATTTCTTAATAATTCCGTTTTTCGATTTTTATTTATTTGTATTTTATTCCAAGAAGAATAAATAAAACAGTTTTTAATATTTTAATATACGGACACGTTAACGTTTTTATAAATTAAAAAAAGTTTGAAAAAACAACAAAATATATGAAGTAGAAACAATTTAACAAAAAAGGTGAAAGAGGGTATTAATAAATATATATTAATATTAATTAGTACTAATTATTTTTTTAAAAAGTAGTCTTTTCCAAAATTCTATTATTATAATTTTTTCTTTCTGGTTATTTAAAATCTTTTTTTCTATGAAATTCTTAAATAAATTCGTTAATTTTAAAAACTTGTAATAAATTTCTCAAAAAATATTTAAATCTCTTCTTTAAAACTTGGAAAATTTCTATTATAATTTCAAAATTCTATTTTTTCTTAAAATAATTCTAAAATTGAGTTAATCTCACAAATTCAATTATTTATTTTTAAATTTCTTGTAAAATATGAAATTATATTTTATAAAAATTAGATAATGATACAATTGGTTTATGAAAATTTATTTATGTCAATTTTTAAATAAAGTCCTTAAAAAATAAAATTTCTTTTAGAATTTTAAAACTACTTTTTTAGAATTTTAAATACATTTTCTTTAAAAAAATTCAAGTATATTAAAAATTGTGATTAAATTCTTCTCGAATGTTTCAATTTTTTTTTATAAATATAATAATATTCTTCAGAAAAATTACATTATTTTCAATACGATTTTTATAAAAATGGAATTATTTTCCAAACATCTAATAAATTTTTGGAAAAAATAAAATTATTTTGAGACAAAACAAATAAATTCTTCAAAAGAATTTAATTATTTACAAAATCTCTAATGAAATTGTTTAGAAGAATTTAATTTTCTGTCAATGATTTCAATAAAATTTTAATAGTAAAATTATTAATTACAATTATTTAAAAAAAATCGATTATATTCAATAAATTAAAGAATTCAATTAGGATTTTTAAAGATGTTAATATAATTCTGCGTATGAATTAAATTATTTTCATAAATAATAAAATTCTTTGGAGGGATTCTTTTATTTTTTACTCAATTTTAATAAAAATTCCTGGAAAGAACAATGATTTTTTTGAAAATATTAATTAAATTTAATTACTTTCATTTATTTGAACATTCAGAACATTAAAATTATACAGACATTCGATATGATTTGAACTTGAACAATTTTATATTTGTAACAATAAATACTTTTCGATTTTAGCAATCAAAATTTATCGAAAGGAACTCCGTCGTTTAAGCAACCACCACAGAAGGAATTGGAGAATCTCGACATAAGCGAATCGGATGAAAATGAAGAGAGCTACGACGACAGTGACTGTGATTGGGATTATATTCAAGATTTTTCCGGTCATTCAATTCGATTGAGAAATAGTCGTCAACAAAGTGCCAACACACAAAATGAATCGACAAAAATTTCCAATTATCAGCCAACGGATAAATTATTCCATCGCTATGCGAATAAAATTAATTTGGAAAAATATGAAGGTCCATCTTTACCGAATCATGCGACGAATAGTTTAATACAAAAGAATAAACGTGTCGATAAGGATCGTATTCGAATAAAGGATAAACACGATCGTGCAACAGTTGAACAGGTGATGGATCCCAGGACTCGTAAAATATTATTTAAAATGCTCACGCAGGGAATTATCAGCGTCATGAACGGTTGTATTTCAACCGGAAAAGAGGCGAACGTCTATCACGCGACATCGAAAACAGGCGTTGATTTTGCTATCAAAATTTACAAAACATCAATTCTACACTTCAAAGATCGTGATAAATACGTAACTGGTGAATTTCGCTTTCGTCACGGCTACTGTAAGAGTAATCCACGTAAAATGGTTCAAACATGGGCGGAAAAGGAAATGAGGAATCTCCTACGTTTGCAGCAAGCCGGTGTTAATTCTCCCAAACCGATAATGTTACGTAAACATGTTTTATTAATGGATTTCGTCGGTCAAGAAGGATGGCCAGCACCAAAATTAAAGGACGTCGATCTTTGCCCATCAAAATTACGATCCCTTTATCGTGAATGCATTGAAATTATGTGGAAACTCTACAATAAATGTAAATTAGTTCATGCCGATCTAAGTGAATATAATTTACTCTATTGCGATTCGAGTATCGTTGTCATTGATGTTTCACAATCTGTCGAACACGATCATCCCATGGCTCTTGAATTTTTGAGAAAGGATTGTACGAATATTACCGGTAAGTTTGCAGAGGAATGAGAGAAATATTTTTGTTGACAAATTAGAGAAAAAAGATTAAAATTTTAGAAATACTGCAAAAAATTCTAATTTTTTTTCTAAACTTTCGGAAAAACAAATGAAAGACTCAAATTTTCCTTGAATTTTTGTTTTCTCTTTTTAAAAAAAATCATGATTTAATCTTTTAAATAATTTTAGATAATTTTTTCTAAACTTTGGAAAAAGAACAGAAAGACTCAAATTGTGAGATGGAATTTTGTTTTCTCTTTTAAAAAAATCATGAATGATTAATCTTTTAAATAATTTTAGATAAAAATCGTTGAAAGTAATTGAATTTCAAATTTGTATTTTTTGTCAATAATTAAATTTCACATTTGAAATTAAAATTCTCAAAAATTCAATTTATAAACGAAGTTAAAATTTTAAGAATATAGTTTGGAGAAATTTAGAATTAAAGTTATTTTTGAAATAAGAAAAAAAATGGTTAATCTTTTCTGAAAATAAAAAAAAGAAATCAAGAAAATAGAAATCGTCTGAAAAATTGATTATTTTTGTAGAGTTCTTCAAGAAAAAGGACGTTGCCGTAATGTCATTGAAGTCACTTTTCAACTTCATTACCGATCCAACCGTCTCCGAAGAGAATATGGAGGAATATTTGGATTTAGCATCGGAGAAAGTGACACAAAATTCACAATCATTAGATCCTGAGGAAGAAGTGGAGGAGCAAGTGTTTAAACAAGCTTACATTCCTCAACGACTTGATGAGGTGAACAAAAACATTTGTTAAATTTCATTTCTACTACAATTAATTATAATTTTATTCTACACTAACAATTAATGAAAAACTTTTTTCTTTTCTTTTCATGAAAATGATGAAAAAAATTGCACTAATTAAAAATGAAAATACTTCCTCTCTATGAGGAAGCAAAATTAATTAAATTAATTAAATTAATCTTTTAAAAAATGTAAATTCGTAGGTTATCGATATTGAAAGGGACATAAAATTAGCGAAATCCGGAAAGGAGGAACTAATCTATAAAACTCTGATTGGTATGAAATCCGATCTATCGAAACCAGTGGAAATTCCCGAAATCATTGCCGCTAAAAATTTACATGATGAAAATGATGATGCTTCGAGTAACAGTGAGGAAGATTCTGATTCGGAAAATTCCGATGATTCGGCGAATGATGAAGATGAAAAGACATCGAAATTTGTCAATGCAGCCAGGCCACGAAACGAAAGTTTGGAGAGCAAAAAGGTATGAATCTTGTGAATTTAAATAATTCCAATATTGCCTCACGACAGGAAAATTTAGGAAAAATAAAATTGTTTAAAAAGAAACAGGAAAATGTCGGAATTTTACCAAAAGTTCAAGAAAAGTAATATATTTCTACAAATACTACACAAAATTTAAATTAACTTCAAATTAATTTATTTATTATTTCAGAATTTAGTTAAGAACAATTAAATTTTTGTGAAATTCTATTAAAATGCGATTGAAAATAAAAACAGTAATAATTAGTTATTATTACTATTTTTATTTTTTAATTTAACAAAGATAATTAATAATTAATATAATTAATACCATTATTGTCTTTATTTTATAGTTAATTAAATTCAAATGTATTCTTTCAGGCACGAAAGAAGGCAATCAAAGAGGAACAATCGGAAAAAAGAAAAAACAAAGTGAAAAAGCATGTCAAAAAGAGGAAAGAAAAATTAGCCAAAAAAAAATAAATATATAATAATATTATTAATAAATTAATAAATATATAATATTGATAAAATTTAAGAAGAATCCGGAAAATGAATGAATTATTTTTTATTATAACAAAGAAGGTGAGTAAAAGTAAAAAAAGAAAATGTGTATACAAATAGAGATAATTTTTTCGAATTCGTTGTTACCTTTATTTAACATTAAAAAATCTAATATTAATTTAATATTATAATTTTAAATAGTTTATTATTTTATACGTTAATTTGTAGTTACATAATACATTTATTTTGTTTCAGCCTCTTTGTATATTTAAATGAAAATCAAAATTCCCGCCAAAAGGAACTACAGTTGTCCACAAGGTAAGATTACCAACTATTAGTTACTAATATTCCCTAGACGAAAAATCTATGTGCAATCAAATTTTTTCTATTGACCAACCTTCTTTTCTGTGCGCTAATTATCCTAATTGCAAATTTGGGTAATTTTTATATAATTAACATTTTTTTTACTTAAATTCTGCTTAAATTACTGACTGTTTCTGCTGAACAAAGCTTAAGACACCTTAAATTTTTACTACGTCGCCAGTGTGAATTCACCCTTACGTTATATTCTTGAAATTCACCTACCCAGCTCTGTTTTCAGTATCTGCGCGCACCGCCCTGCGCATTACGCAACCGTTAGTTTAATTTTTGGCGCAATTAAGAACTGTAGTCTCGGTGTTAAATGTTTATTTTCTCAAGTTTATTAGTTTTTCCAAGTGCAGTGGACATGTTTAATTTATTTGTGTGTATTTATTTTAAATTCAGTGACAAACGTGCAAACGGAATAGAAGAAAATTGTGAAATGGTGAGTGTTAAACAGAAATCTTAGAACTAAACTAGGTTATGTTGACATTTTCCTTCGAAAAAAGGGCAAAAAGTGAGCAAAAGTTTTGTGATTGTCGTAAATATTATCCAATTGTGGATAATTTTTTTTCTAACTAATTCTCTCTTTTACTGCAAATTGAATTGAAAGTGCGTATTATTTATCTGTAGTCGATCATAACCTAACTTATTCCTCGCGCCTTCGTAAATCCTTAATGTCACTAAAATTGAACTAAAATATTACCAAGTCTAGAAACATATATATGTAACCATAAATATTATTGTTCTTTTTGGAGAACAACACAGGAGCATTGTTGTTTTTCGGGCAAGATAATTATCAATTTTTGTTAAATCGTTTCTGACGGAAGTGATTGACGATACCTTCTAAACGTTAAAGTTTAGAGCCTACCTGCCAATCATGATTTCCCAGAAGTATTTATAAACACCTGTCACTAATTACCGTAAATTATCAAAAAAAAAATTTGTGTAAATTGTATCCGTCAGCAATTTGATTTAAATAATATATGAAAAGTGTCGGCTATTTCTGTGAGAAGAATTATAACACTCAGTGAATATTGCAACCAAGTGAAAAGACGGGTTTTTCAATTGAGAAAATGTCTCATCAAATTCTCAATACTGGCAATAATGATTATCACAGTGATCTTTTAACGAAATATCACTCAATATCAGCAAAATTGAAAAAGTAAGAATATTTCTACATTTTTTAATGATAAATTACTGAATCATTTTTATGATAAAAATGATAAGATAAAATATTCTTTTATTATTATTGTTTAAATTCGTAAATTTGGATTCTATTAATTGCAGACGATTTTTAAGAAAACCGAATGTCACAGAAGCTAGTGAACAATTTGGTAAGTTTCCTTTTCGAAATAATTTGTTTTCCGAAAAAATGAGGAACATAAAAGTGAAACAAATTGTAATTGATTATTTTTGACAACTTCATTTTATACATTTAATGACTAATTAAAAAAATTAATGTAATTTTAGAAAGAGAGATTAACTTTTAGAGACATAATTATTTTTGACATTAAATTAAATAATTTAAAAATAATATTTCTAAAATTTTGAAAAAAAAAACTTTCCCAGACAATTTAGCAGTTGAATGTGAGCAAAAAGAATTGTATCAATATGCTGGCTTATGTTGGTTAGCGGCAGCACGTTGTCAAGGCACATTAGGAAATGTTTTGACGGAAATAAATTTCTTAATAAAATCAGGACGATCATTTATCACTGCTAAAAATAAAAATAATCAAAGCGGATGTTCTTATTCAGGACAAGAGAATTTGCAAGTGAGAATTACTTCTTTTCTATATAATTCTTATTTCCAATACGTTTTTTTTTTTTTTTTTTTTGAACGGAGGTATCGAATCATAAAGTCTCATGGTTTTTCTGACTGAAAAAATTCTTATCAGGCTGCAATAAATTGTTTTGGACATGCATTGACACGCTGTCAAAGTCAAGAAGGTTTCAGTATGATGTCCGCAAGTCTAGCAATGGAATTGGCATCTGCTTTGGATATCAATGGCATTCCAAATTTGCGCAAATCAATTGAAATTCATCCAACATTAAGGGCAATTAATACACTTTCGTCATATTATATTAAGCAAGGTGAGAGTTTATTTTTCATTTTAATATGACAATGAGGAAAAAAAGATCCTAAAGTTCTGAACGAAATTTATTTTCTAATTTACTTAATTTATTTATTAATCATTAATTTATTTTCTTCTGAAAATTTAATTTTTATTGCAACTAGTTTGTGTTACTATCGAAGAAAAAATTAATTACCGAGTTTCTAAACGTAAAATTTTTGTTCCTCAATTGTTTTAAGATTAGTAATTTCTTGAAAATATAAAATAAAAAATATTTTGTTTACTTGAACGTTCAAAACTTGAGGATCATGTATAAAATGTATACTTTCTGTTAGAATTACTTTTGATGCATTTTACTGTATTTACATTAGAATTAATTTACCATCAGGTGATTATGCCAGTGCTCTTCAGGTTTTAACGGAATTGGTCGAGTTTTTAACGGCTAACAATGTCAGTGCAAGAACATCCGGAAGTTACATGTCAATTTTGCAAAGGTTCTTCAATTTTGTTTACAAATTTTCCCAATTATAACATTTTCTTTTGTTTATTTATTTTTATTTATTTTTATTGGACATAAATAAAGTGAATTTTCTTTACAGGTGTGAAATTACTAGAGTATTACTTCTGCTGATTTTGCAACCAACTCCACAAAGATTGTCGCCTTCGCAAGCTCAAGTTTTGGAAAAATATGCCTGGATAGAGGAAAATTCTAATATCGGTAAACCATTAATTAATTAATTAATTAATAATTTTAATTACAGCAAATCAAAAATTTTCGATTAAGAATTTTTGAATTTAGAATAACTTTTTTCTTACAGGTTTCAAAATGGGCGAAAATGAAATGTTGCTGCTGCAATCTTTAGTTTTAGCCTGTCAATCTCGTGATTATCAGGCTTTAGTGGAATTGGAAGGTGAATTGTGGAGTTTTATGGATATTGAGCAGAAAGGATTGTTAAACAAATTGGTACAGACATTTAATAAAGATTAGTTATGAATTTCTTATTTATATTTTGCTCTTTAATTCACATATTTTGCAATCCCTTTAAAATATTCAATTGTTCCTCAAATTCCGAGCATTCGAAAGAACGAAATTTATTTATTTCCTATCTAGAAATTAAGTTTTTATTTACAATTATTTCATTTCTTATCTGAAAATTAATTTTTTTTTGTTTATTAATATTTTACTTTATTTATTATTGTTTTGTTTAATTCTGTCAATTTTTAATAATTTTTAACAGTTCGGCTGATTTCTTATCTAGAAATTAAGTTTTTATTTACAATTATTTTATTTCTTATCTTGAAATTGATTTTTTATTGACAATTACACGTTTTGTTTAATTATGTCAATTTTTCACAATTCGGCTGGTAAATTTTACTATAATATATTCTCTAGTCTTTAATTCAATAGCTCCGATTCGTTTACTAAATGATTTAGTAATATTTCTGATTAATTTCTAGTAAAAAGTGTCAAACTTGCTATAATTTTTAGGTTATGTTACTTACAAAGTCAGTAACAGAATAAAAAGTTTGTAGATTTATGTATTTTACTAAATTCCAATTATTTCTTTCAAATAATTAGTCAAACATTGACGAATTCGTTAATTATTAATTTACATACTAATTAGTTATTTTTTCACGTTTATTTGTACCACAGAGAAATATTTATTTGGCGGATACAAAGTTTAAAATAACCTAAAAGGGTTTTTTTTTGTCGTACTATTTGGTTCGAACGTAGAAAACTTTCCCTAACGAATAAAAGCCGAAATGCGCAGTACACTTTATAGGGTTCACTTATATTTTAATTAATTAATTAATAAAACTTACGACCCTTAACTTTCGTTTTGAATATGGAAAATAAACTCGCACAAATAGGCAAAAATTTCGTATTTTTATTGCGTAAAAAACAATTTATTTCCTTCTAACAATAATTCAATAAATCGATACGATCATTTCCCTGACTGCTGAATACGATGTTGAACGCGTAAGTAGCGCCCCTCTTTATGACAAACTTTTTACACTGTTGCCACTAGATTTTCAAATTACAAATTTTCGAAAACAATTTTTTCAATAATTTTCACAATTTTTGTTAGAAATTCTATGAATAATTTCTACCATCAATTTACAACAATTTTTGTGTGTTGTAATTTCGATTTTATCCCCCCACTACAATGATTTTAGGTAAAAAGTGATGTTAGGGACGCTAAAAATTTTGTAGATCCGGCAACGCTGCGCGTGGCAGAATCATACCAGTTAAATGTATATGGTGCACTCTGTGGTGCTATGCAGCGTTAAGTTTCTTTTAAATTATAAGCCACAAAGATCTGTGACCTCTGAATATTCTAGAGAAATAAAAGTTTTATTTAATAATAGTAATAATACATAATTCTTTAGTATATTTCAATTTTGTGCAACTGTGATATTCAACATATCCGTTCATGGTAAGTTCTTAGTATACTAAACATAGAAATTGATTGAATATAACATTGAAACCTATTGTGTTTTATACGTTTTTGTACGCATCTATCGGCATGGAAGAAAAAAATTGTTCTAATTATTGTATTTAATTATTATACAAGGCAATATCATTACAAATCACGAATTTTAAGGTTATGAACGATTGCAATCGTTATTAATACTTTTTTTATACTAATTACAGAAACGAATATTAAAAACAAAAATTTTCCTATACTAATTTAACAGCTTTAATATTTTCAGCGAACGTTCAGAATGAGGAAATAACATCAAAAGTTATATCTCCAAATAACTTTTAATGAAAAACTTTAAACTCATTAAAATTTGGTGCCCTGACTAGTAGTAAAAAAAAGTCCCCTACAAAAAGAGAATTTACGATTAAATTTTACGATACGAGTACATTGAAATAAATATTTAGGGGGAAAAATTAATTTTCGATAAAAAATAATTTTTTTCTTTTTTGGTTATATATTGAAAATCGTCTGCTAATGTGGGACTTCAATTGCATCACCACTTGCGCGTTGAACTCAGGAGTGAGTTCTGCGCACGCTAGGAATGTACAATTGAAGTTGCCTTGTGCGTACGATAAATTCACCGAAACGGAACGTGAAAATTTTTTTTTACTTTTTTAAGTAAAGGAACAATTTTTTATATTCTTTGAAATATGATTTAATTGTTAATTAATTAATTAATTGATTAATTTAACAGAGAATATTAAAAATTAATTAATTGATTGAAAAAATACGAATTGATTTCAATCGGCCTAAACACGGATATGAACTTTCTAAATTTATATTAGTTAAAAATAACTAATTTGATAATAAAATGTCTGCCACTGATTCGGAATGATAATAAAAAGTTAGCTTCTAATTACTTGCGGCTAATCAAATAGTGACTAATTTTAGGTTTAATTACGCTTTTTTTAATTTTAGGTTCTTTTACAATAAGCAGAAGAATTTTTCCCCACAATTTTGACTATTTTTCCCTATTAAATTCATTTTTAGGTTATGTAAAAATAACCAGATTTTCTAAAACTTTTAGTTAGGTTCGATTTTAGATTTTTTCAAGTAGAACTTTTTGGTTACTAATTCAATTTGTAAACATTATATTTTCCAATTAAATTCATTTTTAGGTTATGTAAAAATAACCAGATTTTTTAAAACTTTTAGTTAGGTTCGATTTTAGATTTTTTCAAGTAGAACTTTTTGGTTACTAATTCAATTTGTAAACATTGACTATATTTTCCTGTTTATTTACTACGCGAAAAAAAACCTTTTACTGGAACAGTGATAACTTTTGCTAAAATAGCGAAAGAATTCGTTGCAGTAACTAAAAATTTCGCTAATATAGTGAAATTTGTTGTTATTCCAGGTGAAGATTTTTTTTCGTGTATGATAATTATTTTTTCTACTAATTACTGAAGTAAAATCCAGATTTTACTAACAGTTATTTCTAACTATAGTTTAGATTAATACAGGATAAACTTCAGAAAAGTTAGTCATTTAGCTACGTTGGTGAAGTTCACAACGTTTATAATCAACGATTTCTGAAAAAAAAACTATTTAAAACTATTTTTTAAGCAAATTTTTATAAATTTTCGTTGCGAAAATATTACGTTTAATTTTTTGATTAATAATTTACAAACAAAAAAATATTTGTGAACAAAAATTGTTATTCTTTTTGGTAGGAAAATAATTGTTTTTCATTCAATCGTTGATCATAAACGTTGCCAACTTCACCGACGTATTTAGCTTCAAATTTCTAGTTTATCCTGTATTATTCACATTTTTGCAATGTTGCCATTTTAACTAACTGTACTTGTTTGGTACAGTGTTCAAAAATTTGACTCCAACTTTACACGAACAAAATTGAAACGATGTTTCAAGAATTTAATTGGTTGAGAAAGTTCTTAGACAAATCAAATTAAAGTATTAAACACTTTTTGAGATTAAAACGACAATTTTTAATCATTCACAAAAAAAACTTGGACTCATTTTTGTTGCATCTTAAAACGAATTTATGTTAAATGGAAGGTGCGGTGTCATCGGCCTTACTCATTTTTAATGTGTTTTAAATCGAGTCAGATTCTTACTTAATATTTGAGTTCGAGTTTTTTCAAGTGTTCTGGGATGAGATTAAAATACAATTTTTAACTGTGTAGTATGTAATAAATAAATAGGTAGGTAGGTAGGTAGGTAAAATTTACCCAAGTAAAATAGTATAAAATCTTTGTAAAAGAGACAGTGCAAGGTTTTTTTTCCCGTGTGCTTAGGAAAACCTTCGCTAGGTCAATAAAGTTTTAAAAAAAACCAGGTATCTTAATGGTTAGGTTTAAATTTTTTTTCAAAAATCCAACTACATCCACGTGGTTCTAAACATGTTTCAACTTTTCATTTCAGTTTCGAGAGAAATAATCCCTTATTTATGTGGTTTGAAAATCATTTTTATTGCCATACCTGCGCTCTGCTAAAACCATATTCATCTATAGACACAGAATTCGTACATTTTTCATTATAAAATTCTTTCTCTGATTTATTATATTCTTTTCTCATTGGATTTACGAAGCATCAGGATTTGGCGAAAAGTCAAAGTTTGAGAATGGATTATTCTTAATTTTCAATAATACTCTCAATGAATTGTAAATTATGGACAATTCCCCAAATTCCCCTTTTTTGTAGATTGTAAATCATTTTTCTCCTCTTTCGGTAATTTTTTTTCCTCTCATACACAAGAGACATTTGAGGCTCAAGTTCGCAACGTTTTTATAAACGAAAAATCAAAGCAATATTTGTCTCTAATTCTATCATTGTTAACTTAAAAGTATCAAATGGCAACGAATTGATACCAAAAATGTGGATCAAATAAAAAATTGATCCACATTTTTGTCATTAATTTGATCCACTTTAGTATCAATTTGATACTTTCCAGAAAACTGTGACCGGGAAAAAATTTAAAGTTCAGAAAACAAAAATCCTAGATGAGTTGGTTATGACTTTCTATGTTAGGTGCAACTAATCGATGAAATATTTTTGCTGATGATTCCACTTTTGGAGAAATGTAAAATTATACCGTTAACAAATTGTTTTTAATTAACGATTGCGTTGATTTTTTAGAAAAATATTATACAGCTTGTAAAATAGTTAAAGCCGCAAAAGTATATGCGTAGTTTTGTTTTCATTTGGTCCATAAAAATTTAATAAGATATTCGGAATTAGTGAACGGTATCTAGTCAAGTTCAATTACAATTTAAATTATTTTGTATTTATTCGATTTTTAGTATTAGTGATACTATATTAGTATTTATTCGATTTTTAATTTTAGTAAAACTAAAATCAACTTCGTATGGCCATTAATTATTGTTGTATTCCTTAATTTTTAATTGATCTGAAAATAATTTGACGTAAATTTCATTAAAATTATAGTAAATCGAATTCTGGTAAATTTTACTTGTCTCGTAATTAGTGAGAAGTCATATTAAAAAGCCGTAGCGTAGATTTTACTTCCTTCCAGGCCACCTTCTTTTAATGCGGCCCTGCGTTTACCACTGCTACATATATAAAAAGCAAAGTTGGCCAACTGGTAAAGTCAGTCCCCCACTTGTACTGAACAGAAACAATTATTGTTTATTAAATGTTTGTTTATCCTCTCCGTCACCAATTGCAACATTAGATTGTCCAATAAAACCGAAACATATCGTATTTTCCAAGTATTTGCACCACCTTAAGGCACTATACCTAGAAGTACAATCATTATACTCCTGTTCTAAGAATACAATTTTGTATTCTTGCCTTCAGTACATTGTATTCTAAATGAAAAAATAAAGCTGAGACTTACCACAGCACTTAATTTTGAAAAAATTAGTTTTAAGCAAGAAAACTGGGTTTAAAATTGAATTTTCAAAATTGACTGACTGCCAGAGTTTCAGCTTGGTGAAGGGAAATTAAAAGAGTAAAACCAAGGAGAATAAAGAATGAATAACAGAATAAAAAGAATTAAAAACAAAGAAAAGAATAAACAACAGTATGAAAAGAATAAGGAAAAGAATAAACAACAGTTGGAAAAGAATAAATAACGGAATAAAGAGAAGCATAGAGAAAATAAAGAATAAAGAATATTCGTAGGAGAAAAATTTGTTCTTTATTTAGAAAGAACACTTCGTGTTCCATTATAAGAGAATCACACTGCAAAAAAAGAAAGTGCTAAATTAGAGAGGCGACTTCAGGTATTAAAATGAAACCACCTGCTAATGAATACCGAAAATCGGTTGTCTAACTTGATGCTTTTAGAGTGCAAGGTTACTTAGTTTCCTTTTCTTTTAATTCCTTAAAACAACAAAGATTAAAAATTTTCAATTTTCATTAATAATCATATATTAGTGTCGAATAAGCTAACAAAAAATATTGAAAATTTTGTGTCTTTTCAGAAATATTTTCGACGTCGAAAAATACAACATTTTCTCGCCGTGCGAGAATACTGTTATCGACCTTACTTGCCTTACTGCGTATTAATACAAATGAAATCGATAAACCAGGGACTGACTCGTGTATTAAACGTGTAAACAATAATTTCGCAATAGAAAAAATTAAAAATTAAAAATAATTCCAAAATTCCTTTTTTTGGGCATAACATTTAATAGAAGACTTGGGGAAATAAGTGAAATGTATGTAGGGGACACTATTCGGGAGGACTAAATTTGGCAACGTTGCGTTTTGCTACCAACGCTCACAAGAAACAGCAAATAATCTACGTGTTAACTCGGGTCACTTCGGGCGCGCAGTTAGGTTAGGCCAGCTTGGGTTAGGTTACAACGTCTTCTCAG
The DNA here is from genome assembly GCA_032872475.1 of Leptopilina myrica (nomen nudum). NCBI lineage: Eukaryota > Metazoa > Arthropoda > Insecta > Hymenoptera > Figitidae > Leptopilina > Leptopilina myrica (nomen nudum). The sequence goes on along the minus strand of CM065461.1, from coordinate 46,601,134 downwards.
GCAGAAGACAGTAGTGTTAACATTTAACAATTAACGAATTATTTAAATAATAATAATTATTTTTTTCTTTTATTTATATTAGTTAGTAGTTAATTAAGTTGTACTATTTGCTTTTATATTACGAAAATAAAATCCAAGTGTGAGTATATATACACGTAGTCTACGTACCCGACTAGAAAATTTACAATTTGTTTAATTTAAATTATTTAATTTAAATTATTTAAATTTTTCAATTATTAATGATTCACGTGATTAATTAATTCACTCATTTTACTATCTAAATAAATTCAAGTCGAATGTCAAATTTACATATTAATCTTCCGAATTGAAAATTAATTTTGTTTTTACTTTTTTAGGTTAGGTGATATCAACGGAGCCTAATGGAAATTTAGTGCGCAATAAAAAAAAACTGGCGGCCATTTTAGTGAACAGAGTAGCACAACGTATTAAGCGAATGTACTTGGTGAGTTAAAATTTTTATTTTTTTAATTATTAACAAAAATTTATTCATTTTTATTTATTTTTAATTTTTTACAATTAACATTCTTTTTTATATTCTCATTATATGCGAGAAGGTTTTACTTATAAATTAAACCATGTAGGTGTGGTCTAAAATTTACAAAGCGGGGAGGGGGGAATTTAGCGTCCATCCGCCGCACTATTTTCCTGTTAGGTAATACAAAAAAAACATGTTTCTTTTTCGAGAGAGTTTCTGCTAAAATAGGTTTTATTTTTAAATTTAAATATTTATTTTGGAAATGCTTAAAAAATATTTTATTGTGTATTTTTTACTATTAGTATTTTTTAATAGTATTTTCAATGGTATTTTTACTAGTATTTTTGATAGTATTTTCAATAGTATTTTTAATGGTATTTTTAAATAGTATTTTCAATAGTAATTCAATGGTTTTTTTAAAATAGTTTCTTTAATAGTATTTTCAATAGTATTTTTAATGGTATTTTTTAATAGTATTTGTAAATAGTCGACGCTACGAATAATTAAGAGTCAATATTTGGAACAAAGCGGCGGAAAACAAGATTTAGCTCTCGTAACTTTAAGGTTATGTTCGTTAGGGATAAAAATTCCATGGAAATTTTTTACTGAACGTGAACAACTTGAGTCACACGAAACTTTTCCGTGCCGAGCAAGAATTGATATTGATCCGTATTTGAATGCGAAATACAATAATACTGATTAAACGTAATCAGTATTGTTGTATTTCGCACAAAATGATTAATAGTCATTAGTCATCGAAGTATAGATGTAATTTGGATTTAAAATCATCTTCACTGTTTGTTTTGGAATAAAGAGAAAAATAACTCCGGGTATTTGGAGCAGTTAAAAATTTTATATTTTTAGTGGTATTAATATTTGGAGAAATTGCTAATATTTGCAAGTGAATTAAGAGCTAATTAGGTCTAATTGATAATTAGTTACGAATTGTTTAAATTCAATTAAAACTATAAGTAAGAATTAAGTTGAATTGAAAACAAATTAAAAATTAGTTTTAAGGTACAAAAATCAGAATTTTATAGACGGAGTAGGAAATATATTTTAAGGTTATGCGGACAGATGCCTCGTACATGACATCAAAGTTAGGAGTGACGTCACTTGTTTCTTGACATGTATCTTAGAGAAAGAAAGAATGTGTATAGATTCGAGTAGTAATAATTGTACTATCCGTCTCATGTTGTACATGTTTTTTTCTTCTTCCAAGACAACATGTGTATAGGTGTAAAGGAGTTCGCCTGGGAGGGGAAAGTTAATATGTATGACCGCACTACCCGAAGTCATTTATTTCTAGATCGGCTCTTGTAGCGAGCGTAGTAACAGCATTTTCAGTAGATAGAAAACTCTCATATGCAATTATCAAACCTTTTTGACAAAAATATCTTCATTATCATGTACAAGAAATATCTAATTTTGAAAATTATTGATACAATTACAGTTTCAAATTATAATAGACTAAAGTCCCGGTAAAAAACGGTAAATTGAAAGAAATTAAAATGTCATAAACTTTACTTTTTTATATAAGAGAAATCGTTGCGGAATTGATTAATATTCTCTAATGTGTTATAGTTTTATAATTTCCATTTCATCCAAATTCTTGTTTGACGAAAGTTGCAGATTACGAAAAATAAATATAAATTACATTCGTCGAAGTGCCTTGAAATTTGTCAGAATTGTTGTTCTGACAGTTGACATCGTCTAATGTTATTTAAGAAGAAGAAGAAGAAGGAGAATATTAACTAATCTCGACACTTATTTTGATAGAATAAGTTAAGGTTGAACTTGACCTAAACTCTTTTTTGTAGGTTATGGATTTTACAGCTTTTAGGTATACCTATATCCATACCAATGTGACATACTTGTTTTGCTATAAAAATTGCTATAAAAATCACAAAAACTATTCATTGATAATAATTGCTACTTGACCGAAAACTCAAGTGTTCTAATTTTTGTTGTTGCATATGAGCTGATTTTTGTTTGGTAAATTATTATATGTTGCATATGAGATGATTCACAATTCATTTTAGGAATTATACGTTTTTCTTCTGGAGTTTACTATTTTTTGAAATTATCACTTGACCTAAGACCCAAGCGGTGGAAAATTTGTTTCTTATATCAAAAAAATACATTAGTTATGTATTATATAAATACATATATTTATTTAATGTCACGCATGTAGCATTTTATAGGATGAATGAATTTTAGAAAAGTAGAATTTACCTTGAAGGATGGAAATTGTGGGAAGTGGCAGGGAGTAAAACATTTAAATACATTTTTTATGGGTCGATTTAATTTTACATTTGGAGTAATAAATAGAGTGTTTAGAGTCAAAGGTTGTTCGACCTATGTTGTTTGTGTTATGAAGTACAACTGAAATATGAAACTAATGATATCTCTATGACTCTTAACATTATTTTATTACCCTAAATATTGAGCAGAAGGCATGTTACCGACGAAGAACATTTTTATTTTTATTGCTCTACGCAATATATTATTTCCCATTATTTTTAACCTTCAAAACTTTGAAATATGGTTAGAAATGATGCGGCATATGGAGTAAAAGAACTTTAGTTTATGTGAATATTATTTAGGTTACGTTATACCAAAATCGTTTCCTATTGACTTTAAAATCAAAACGAATTTGTCTTTTTTCAAACCGAAATTGTTAATTTTTGCTCCCATCGGATTCTTCCTTGAGATAAATATCGTGCATATTAGTAGTATTAGTAGGAACAAGTTCCAGTTTTAAATTCTTTTGGTCTCACTTAGGAATGTTTATGCCAAAATTGAATCTTATAACGAAAATGTTTTGACAAGAATATTTGCATTTAAGTAGTGATTTTCTAATGCAATGCAATGTTGCCATTCAAGAGTCGCAGTTTCACCTTGTAGTTAGTTTGAAAGCAAAATGACAACATCGCGGTAACATGATCGTAGTCACTATTTGTAAACATCTGCTTTTACTGAACTGTTTTGCAACTAAATTCTAATACTTTTTTTTATGAATTTTGATCCAATTTCTATAAATATTTTATCGAAAGCAAAGAAAGTAAAAATTTTGGAAATATTTTAATTTTTTTGCAACAGATGTTTTTATGTATACAAGTAGCAAATTACGGATGCAGTATATTGATCGAGTTGAATAATTAAAACTTCTAAAGAAAAAATGATCGAAACAACGATCGAAATAGATCATTAATTGCCAAATGAGAAATATTGATTGCAAAGTAAATCTGCGAAGAAAACCCGACATCTTGAACTATGTTCGTGCATATTCGGTTTATTTCGTCAATATTGCGTCCCGGGGCCTGGATTCATTGTGGGGTGGGTTCAGTGCAGTACATTCAGCAAGCAAACCTGTCGATAAACCGTTCCGAGTTTATGTATACGCGCCATTTTTATTTATTTTTTTTTAGTTCCACTTCTAAGTCGACGTTTAAATAATTAGAGATAAAATGAATTTTTAAACGAAAATGTGATAAACTGGGAAATTTTGAATTTAAAAAGTGAGAAAATAAAATTTCTGACCCCGCGCCGTTTCCATAGTTACAGTTATATATTCACAATGTAGACGAAACGCAGCGATCCATATACATGAAGTTTTACCAACACACGTTGAGCAGCTTTTGCTATAGTCGATGCTCCCTTGCTTTCATCTGTTTGCCTTATACCTCACATATATAGGGACGTAAAACTTAGTGTTTTTAAGGGTTTCGGTTCGGTTTTTAACTTAATCAACAACATTCATTTTGGATTGTACGGAATGATACGAGGAGAATGAATCAACAACGGGTAGGCATTTTTATTAAGATTATTATTATTATTATATAATTTGTAATGGGGGTTTTTTTTTTTGAAAAATATTTACTCTCTAAAAATAAAATTCTCACAACACACACGAGGCGTCAGTGCTGGCCTCACGCGGTCACATCGATCCTATAACGAACGAATCGGATCTTTTCGTTTTCTTTTACTTTTTTTTGGAATTCTTTTGTTTTTTATTGTAATATTTTGAAGAATTTGAAAAATATGTTTTTAATTTTATACATACGTATGGAGTGTTTTGGCAATTTTTTTTTGTACTTCTTGTTTTTGGCGACGCCTATAGTCAAAAAAATTTAACATTGTAGATATTTTACTGTAGGTACTATATTGGCAAAATGGAAATGTTTTTTTGGATATTATCCCTTTGGTAGTATTTATAATTGTTTTTATTCAGTTTTAATGTATTTTTTAATTTTTTGCTACTTTGTTGTACAGTTGTAGTGAGTAAACACATCATCGACTTTTACGCCATGTTCCTCCCACCTTCATTTTGTTCTGCTTTTTATCGGCGCACGGCTGAATTTGTCTTTTAAAAGTAAACCAATAGAAAGACTGTATTTTATAGCTTTCTATTTGGTTCTATTTCAGTGTAAAAGAAATATTTGTTCTTAGTAAATTTTAATTTGGAAATGTTTTTACCGATTTTGTTATGAATTCTGTAATATTGAGGTTAGAATCATATCTGAAGGTTGGAATATTCCAGATCGGTCAATTTATTCGTAAATTTATATTTTAATCAGTAAAAAATTAAAAGTAAGGATAGCTTTCTTTAAGATGATGCTTTTTTTTAAAGAAACTAGTTCCTTTTTTGTAGAGAGAATAAAACATTTTATAAAGCTAGAATGTTCATGTTTCATATAGCATATGGCAGTAGTTACTATACTGTGTCCTAAAAAATAGATGTTTTTTGTATTGTAGGTTATGTAGTACAAGAATTCCCTGTACCATCAATGTTCTTCTTTGGAATTTCTGAAAAGTTCGTTTATAGGTTTATTCTGAACTGTTTTGCTAACATTTTCAAATTTTTCTTTCAAGATCAAATTACAAATTTTAATCTGCACGAACTTTTAAAAAATTACCTTCCTCTTAGGGAACAATGTGATTTAAACTTGAAGCCCCATTTGTACTCAAAATAGCAATTATGCTCTTAAAAATGTTTTTTATGCTTTGCGTTTGGAAAAAATTTTCTTCCACTTAAATATTTATAACATAGGGAAAAAAGTCTGAAACTGTTTTTACATCTTAAGGGAGAATTTGTCGACCAATAATCGGATCAAAAGTTAGACATAATTTCGTACATGCAAAGAAAAAGAAAAAGTAAATTTTAAATTCGATTTACTGGAAGTGTAGAGCATTTAATTTTTAATTTTCAATATTTTAAACAATTAATGCTTGCATTTGGAAATAATAATTATAAATTTTTGTCAAAGGAACAACTTTGGCATCATAACCTAAAAATCGTGGGGAAATTTTCGATAAAAATGTGATTTTTACTCAAATGCAATACTCTTCTTTAAGAATCATGAAAAGTTCTTTACCCCTCCACTCAAATGGATTTAAAATTTATATTTCTTTTCTTAAACATAAAAAATTATGACACTGAACCAAGTTTAGGTTTAATTGTCGATAAGGTTCTTTCTTAAAACAGAAATATTTGATAATTGATTTATTTTAAAGCTTTAAGTCACATTTACAGCTTAAAATCATACTTGAAATGTTGAAAATCATTTAAAATTGCTTAAAAATTGGTGACAGTTTTATAACAAAAAGTTTTTGAATAAAATGGAGGAGAACTCGCTTTAGCCAGGTATAGTAAAGCGCATGCGTAGAGCTGCTCTCTAAACTTGATATCTTTATGCGGACATATATATATGTGTATCTCTCTGACGATGAGCAATAAATTTTACATCTTCTTTTATTTTGATAAATTTTACTTTAAATCTTATGTGATTACGGAATCTCATTTTTACGATAAAAACACAAAATATTGAAATGCGCCTCTAAGCATAAAGTGATAATTTTTACTTTCTTATCGCACATGAGAAGGTATTATTTGTTATTAAACACTTTAGAGGTCACAGATGTAGAAAGTATTTTTAAAATTTCTAGTACAATGCAAAAAGCATATATTTTAAGAGTATGTTTATATTGTACTATAATATAAACATACTCTTAAAATATGACTTTTGAGTAAATGTAAAATCAAATCAAACTGTACTGAAAATTTCTATATTTGAATATTAAATTGAAACATGTTTCTAAAAATAGAATTAATAAATTAAGTCTTGCTGAATTGGCACAATTGACAATAGTGAAATGGTTATGTTATTCGAGTAATATAAAATAAATTGGTAAAAATAGAAACAAAGTAAAGTAGAAGTTATATATGGGGGTAAAGGAGTAAAGTTTTAATTTTGCTTCTTAAAATTCATTTCCGATGTTACAAAAAAGCTAATGATTAAAATTCGGCGATATATTCAAGCGAGATTTTTGCGCAGTCGCAAGTAGCACAGGAGACTATTGCGTAGAATGTGAACATACGATTATTGAACTGTAATACTAAGGCAAGGTTTGTGCAAGAAATTTTCGCCATTTTTACATTTCATGCCTTTTTATGATTTACTTTCAAATGCGCTTTTGTTATTTCTTGCAAAGCCGTATAGCATTAGAATAGTAAAACCAATATGTCTAAATTTAAATCAGTGAATATGATAGCATAATGCTAAAGTCATCCACGAAATGATTTGATTATAATTTCACCAGAATTGTCGGAAATCTTAACCAATTGTCTTACAATTACAATTGTAAAATGTTTATTAATAATTAAGCTGAAGTCCAGAAAACTATTTTTTAAAAAAAACATACGAAACTAATGGCAAGATTCGTTTTATTTTGTTTTCAAATTTATTTTACTTTTTTTGCAATTGTCGGCTTATAACGTATTTCTCAAAATCGTGCAGAATATACATTCAAAAAAAATGTTTATGTCTGCTGCTAAATAACATGGGGCCTTACTTAAATTGCATAACAGGTTTTGGATGTAGGTATAGGTTTGGGGTTATTAGTGTTGGCAATATGAAAACGAAACAGCTGTCGACGTGTACTGTATAGCTTTTTTTCCAAATTCAATTTTGAAAGGTGAAAATAATTTTCAATTTAGGGAGCTAGGAATCCTTCTTTTTTTGAGAATGGAATTTAATTTTTATGTTCTTCCTGTTTTTTTTTGTAAAAACTCTTCCTCATAAAAGTATTCAAATTTTTAGAGACTCTTCGACATAAATATTAAGATATGGCAACATTTTCAAGACAGAAAATGAATGTACGCAATGAATTTTTGATGATTTTACATGTAAGCAATTAATGTTGAATTTCAGATTGAAGCATTTCTTTCTACTCTAATGTTTTGGATTTGTTTTTACATTTTTCCAACTGTTGTACACACATGCAGAAAGAAGAAAGTGTGAAAAGCGTTTTTAGGTTCAAAACCAAAATTATTGAAAAGTAGCCTTAGGGTTAAATGTAAATTAATAGTCAAGTTTAAGACTTAGGAAGTTAAATTGAAAAGTAGCCTTAGGGTTAAATGTAGATTAATAGTCAAGTTTAGGACTTAGGAACTTAAAAATAAATCTCCCTGTATTTAGCGTCGTCGCTAAGCGTCGAAAGTAATTTTGTTTCGTCTTATTATTTTTTCGTTTCATTTTTCTAACGTAGCAGATTTCTGCCGCGTTAGTTTTCGTATTTAGACAATAATTGTTTAGACCTGGTCTTGTAAACTTTTTCCTAGGTATTCTAGCTTTGTTGTTACATCCCTGACTCTATATTGACTAAAAATAAAAGCGTTCCTTTTTAACGTAAAGCAAAATTTTGAATTTTTCTTTTGTATCTGATTATTTTATCTATCCTATTAGGGAGGGCCGAAAATCACTCTACTTTTTAGCAATGACCTTTTACTCGCTATCAGAGTAAAAATCTTGAAAAGCAATCTTCATTTTTGAAATTTTAAAATAAGACTAAAGAGATTTTCCATGATATCTGGAATGTCTTAGGTTTCACTGAACTAAAATTCGGTAAAAATGTTAAAACATAAAAGGAAGGGGAATGTTTTCGAAAGGAATTTTTTTTTTTTTTTGGTAACAGTTGTAAAAATCAATAAAAATCAGTTGTAAAGTTGAAACATCTTGTAGAAATTCTCTAATTAATGTAAAGAAATTTGTTTTTTATTTTGAATGTGTTAGTTTGCAAATTTAGTGTGTGCTTGAGGCATAAAGAAATGTTGACTCGTGTCTGAATATACCTTGAGAGATGTTCGAGCTATAAATAGCTGCGCGCACCCCCTCAGCGTTTTTGAGACGCCATCTCGTACTAACATTTTGTACTCAAGCTTCTCCACTATTCTACCTTGCTTCTCTCTTACTGTCATATTTTATGCCGACATGTTGGTGAAATTAGTTTAATGACGATCTCAATATTATTGCTTAGTTTATTTATTCTTTGTTTTCTAATTAAATTAGTTTTTAAAATTGTGCTCCAAGACTGAATGAAGCTGTGAAAAATTGAAGTTATCACGTGCTTTTGGAGAAATTATTTTCGATCCTTCTCTGAGTGGTGAGTTTTTGACGTTAGTAAAACTATAGGTTAAGAGGTTAGGTTATGATTTTAGCACTGAGGTCAGGTTTGGTACTTTTTTTTGGAACCGAAGTCTATAAATTTTGAATTTTTTTTAATTCAATGCTTTCATAACTTGTTTCAATTTTTTTTTTATAATTCTATGATTACTTTCTTTTATAAATTTTGATATTTACAAAGGGGGCGAAGTTCAGACGTAAAATTTTCAACTAAATGTTTGAATCGATTTTTGGAATATTGTGTGGTAATATTTCGGCAAACTTGGTGCAATGTTCACTACACAGTACTATGGCAAGGTTGCTGTGAGTTTCGGGTTGTATTCGTATCTAATTGTTGAGATAAATTGGTATTAAAATACCAAATGAGGATTAAAATACTGAAAATCGGTTCTAGATTTTTTATCTTTTTACTGTATATGCAATATCTGTTATTTAATGTCGAACATTAATTATATTTTGCAATATCTATTATTAAAAAAAAAGATGTGTATCAATTTAGAACCGATTTGGAACATTAAATCGTCATTTGGTTCCGTTTGAATACCTGGAATTAGCTCTAATTTAGCACTTTCGTTTAACAGTGATTTCTATTGCTGTTTTCGGCATGAACTGAAAGTATAACTTGCCAGTGGTGCTCAAAACATTTGATACTCTCACGAAAACTGTAAAATTTCAGTACTTGTAAAATTGAAATTATCAAATTGCAACGAATACCAAAACTATAGATTGAATCATGTTAAAATTTTTAAATATGGATTAAATCTTATTTGAATTTTTAAACATGATTTAAAATTTAAAGATTTAGATCTTTGCGGTATAAATTTTAAGATTTAAAATGTTTGGTATAAATTCAAGTCAGTTTGATATCAATTTGATACATTCGGGAAAACTGTGAATTTACTGAAATATTTGCAACTTGCTGTTATATAAGTCCCCTGCCAATGGAAACGTCACTAAGTAATATCAAGATAATGTGACATCAAAATGGAGAATTGAAAAAAAAATTGCGCAGTAGTTTTCTTTGACATTCGTGATTGCGCACAGTAGTCGTACGCCCTAGGGATGACGGAGAAAATGTAGGAAAATCAATATATTATCTTAATATTACTTTAAAATACACTCGTTGAACGGATACTTTATGCTCACGTTACGGCAACCATACTCGATCGGAACCAATAGTCGATCAATTGACAGTTAAAATTTTAATTATTAATAGTTCAAATGAATGAGAATAAAAAGAATGTCATAATATTCATAAATATTATAAGAACACTGTTCTCTTATAAGTATAAAATTGATACTGAAGTGGATCAAAATGATGCTGAAATTTTGGATCAATTTTTTGTTATCAATTCGTTGCAATTTGATACTTTAAAGTTAACAGTGAGTATATGATTAGGAATTCTTTATGATGATGAAGATAAGACACTTTATTGTAATAATGAAACTCTTACTACGAATTTTATTGAAATATTAATTATTTTTGTTGTTCAACTTTTGGTTCAAGTCAAGAGGTTTAGTTACCTTACTTAACATTTTTGATGTAATATTTCCAATTTTTGATAAATTAATATATAAATAATAGTCGAAATATTTACGTTTGTAATTTTGCTCTCTGGGTTAATATTCATATCTTTTTCTATGCATAAGCATTCCTGAAAAGGCAAATGAAAAATCTTTCGGCAAATATTAAGAGTACTAAAAATATTCTGGATTATGATGATCATCATATACTGAAAAAGAAATTTTTATTCCAAAATTTAACAAACTTTGAACTTGCGAGCTATTCGGTATCTGCTGCAAAATATTAGTAGTGTCACTACAGTAAAATATTATAGCGGAAAATATTTTAAACTTTATTATTATAAATAGTCATTATAGTTATATAATTTAACATTCCATAGTCATAGTCATTTTTAACATCAAGAAGCCTTCTGTCACATAAAATAACGTACCTCAATAATGCATGCTTGCGGGAAAAGTACGTGGAAGGCTAACATAACCTTAAAATTTATTACAAGCTCAAACTTTTCAATATCCTATTTTTCTTTTTGCCATACCAGCGTAGAAATTCTCTTAGTGTAATTATAAATCATGCATAATTTGCCAATATCAGTTACCTATTTTTTTAAATGCAAAATTCAGACATGAATTTATTTTTGTCAACAAATATTTTAACATTTTCTTGTCATATGATCCACTCTGTACCTATATATATTAGGCTGCTTCACTCAAAAAAAGACAAATCAAGTGATTATTTTTCAAAACAATAAAATTTAGTTAAATTTTTACACTTTTAAAAATCGGACTCTAACTTTACACCAAAAGATTGAAAATTAGTTTTAATCCTTGTTTTGGTGTAAAATTGGAATCAGAAGGCCTTAAATTTAATTGAAATTTTTTTTGTTTGAAGAAAAAATCAGAAAATGAGTGATTTGTAACCTTTTTGAGACAAGTTTTAAAATTTTAGGTTTATAAAAGTTGAATATAACATTATAAAATGAATTTTACTTTCAAGTGATTGAAATTTAAATTCTCTATCTGTATATTTTTTTCTTTACTATATAAATACGAATAAAAAGAAGATAACATTCTCTTAAAGGGGAATGAACAGTATTTTTGAGAACTGAAATATTGGAACTGAAATTTGATACGTATTTTAATTATTATTTTTTTTTATTGAAAAATTCTAAATTGAATTTACTAAATTATATTTTTTAGGATTATTTTTCTTCGTTTTTTTTGTATGTGTGGAATTAAGGATCAATGTTTAGGATAAAATTCCAGATCAATCTGTAAAAGTTGCTCTTGAGGTGAATAATATTTTATTGGACAAATGAAGATTTTGTTTTTAAAGGCTTTTTGGAAGCCTTTGATCTTTTTTGATAGTTGATCTTATCGTTCATCATAAATGATCAAGGTTGTAATAAAATAAAATCTTGTTTGTAATAAAATATTAAGATTGGATCAATTTTTACAGATTGTTTAGTTTAACGCACTTGTGGTCTCGACGAAAGTTATCGACTTTTTTCTCTAAATACTACACGAAGCGAAAATCTAGCTTTTACAAGGATAACAAAAGGTTGAACCGAAAATAATTAGCAGTAGTTTTATTCATTTTTGTTTTCAAAAACAAAATTCGGTCTTGATTAAATTTTTGTTCTTAACAGCAAATTCGGAATGGATGGCAGAAAATGATTTGCCATGAAAAGCTAGATTTTTGTCTTCATGTAAAATTATACAAGTATGTGACATAAGAGTGGGAAAGAGTTAGCACTTGAGTGAGTAAACTATGATTTTTAAAACATTGCAAGGAATTTTTATTTTTATCACTTTAATTAATGTACGATGTGGACACTACATAAAAACAAAAATTATTGAAATTTTGGGCTATCAAGCGACATACACTGAAAGAAATAATCGTGAAACTTTGAAAAAACGGATGATGAGAGCTATACTTTTCTTCTTCTTGATTTTTTTTGTTAACAATTTTAATAGAGTGGAACCAGATGGAAAATCTGATGAAAATAGTAGTATAAACGATAAATTGGTGAATTTAATAGATGCATGTGTGTAGTACTAACTTTATTAGCACAACGACATTTCTTTCATTGTTTTCATTGCAAAAAATAATGCCATTTTTTAAAAAATATCGACATTGTAAATTTAGAGCGAGAATAAGTCGGTAATATAAGTATAAGAGCTTGATATTTTTGTGTAAAATATTCAAAAGCAAAAGTGTTACGAGTATTAGGCCCTGGTTCATAAAAGTATCTTAAGAATGTCAATTTTAGGTCTGTCGCGTAAAAAATTAAGTGACATTTCTGTGTTTAAAAAAGAATGAGAATGAATACAGAACGAGCTACTAAAGGCTGGATGCAAGGCAATAGGACATAAGTGTGAGAAATTGGTTATAGGATCAATTACTGCGCACTAAAATAACTGGCAAATAGCGATTCGAACTCTTTTTAGCGGAATATTTCACCTAACATGAAAGGAGCAATAGTGTTGAATTTTTATTTCGCCTATAAATGTGACGCTCCGCAACTACAAACATTTTAGTCCAGATTTATGTTAGTATTAAAACTGTTGAAGATTCGGTTTTAATGTCAAACACTTCACATTTAATATTTGGTCAATTACAATACAATTTTTGTCAATACAATTCAATTTTCGGCACTCGATGAGCATCAATTTGATACTTTCAAGAATACTATGATATTAATGATTTAAAAACTTGAAAACAATTGTAACTTTTGTTTCGGAGCGTCACAAATATGGCTTGAAAATTAGGTACTTTTTAAAACAACAGATTTTGTTAGAAAATTGATCTAAACATATGATTCTTCTTTTTGGAAAAGACAACTATTGGAGATATGGCTCTGGTATCAGGCAAGATTTTTAAGGGTTTATGATCATAAACCTTTGATGTTTTTAGGGTCAAATATAATGATAATCATTTAATCAAACTATTAAACTTTTTTGCTTAACTAACCTCTGTGTGAACCTAGAGAACCTAGGGAAAGTTTCACTAATAAAATAAATTTGATGCTGCACCGAGAAAGGTACCTTAGGCGGACAAAAATTTTAGGTCATGATTCTTCATTTTAATGTACAAATACAAAAAGTTAAAAAAATGTTAGCTAATAATGTTTGAATCTTTACTACAGAGAATAGAATTTTAGAAGAGACTTTTGCTTTGAGAAAATAATGTTTCTTAACCAAAAAATCGTTCAAAGATAATCTGAAGTTTTTTGTCGAACAAGGTACCTTTCATCGTGGAGTAATTTTTAAGCATCCACTGTAAATTTGAATCAGTGCAAATACTTGATATTTTTCAGAAAACTTTCTTTCTAATGAGGCTGAAGTTTGCAAAGCTTTTTCGTTTTTATTAATGTTGCGAACTTCAGCATCATTTTTGTTTTATTAACATTTTAACAAATAAATCAACTAGTTGATCATTCACTGATTCAAAATTTTGTTGGACAAACAAATGTAACGCTTTGAAGAAAGGTACCGAAAGAAGCAAATTTTCTTCTTCGTTTTTACCCTAATCTAATGTTTAATTTAAAGTTAAAATCAGTTTTTATTAACTATTTTAGATCTAAAAGACTATATCGATTGGTATATAGTAAATCTCCTTCGTGTATTTTTATTTAAAAAATTGAAAACAACCTAAAAGTATCCGCTTCTTTCGTACCTTTCCTCGAAGGGCGTCACAAATGTTTGAAATAAAGTCCCTTAGTTAGGTGCACACAGAAAATGGCGCACTTGAAAAAAAAATAGTTTTTACAATTTATCCCTTGTTGATTTACAAATTAAATTGTAATCCTATATTTTCAAGTGCATTTACATTGAGAAGAATTTAATTTACATTCGAATGTAAAAAGTCGGTTATAATCATAATAATAATACATTACATTCGTGATTAAAAATAGAGTAAAGTTTTACTTTATAAAAAAAAAGTTTCGCGAAATAGTAAAAAAAATATCAATGATTGCAAGTATACTTACTAGCTTATTTGCAATTCCAGGGCCATAACTCGAAATACTTCGAAGGGACTTCTTTGAATACATCATCTCAACCCAAAACTAACGCTCCAAATTTTGAAAGGAAGGGATTATGAAATGAAGGTACTTTAGGTCCACTTGATTTCGCGTTTTGGCACTCTTCTGCAATGATGAGAGAGACATTCAATAATCAATAAACAGTAGAAATATTTGATAATTTCAAATCCTACTTTGAAAAAAAAAGAAAAGCAATTCTGACAGTTGGTTATTCGAAAAAAGAAAGTCATTAAAAAGAAGAAGAGGAAGAGAAGACGAAGAAGAAAGAGGAGGAAGAAGCTTTAAAACTTTGAAGAACGTGTGGTTTATGAAACCCAGTCTGTCAAGGAATTTTTCAGTGCAATATTAGATTGATAACTTACAATAATGTGAAAGGTTAGTTCTTCAGGTTTTCTTCATCAAATACTTGATTTTTAACTGTTTTAACCGTTATTACTAACACGTTACATTTTTTTCTTATTAATCTATAAAAATTATAATTCAATTTAGACTTTCATTTATAATTTAGTCTAAAAGTGCATTTATCGATTTTACAAATTATCATTAGCATTCAAAGTTAATAAATCATAGTTTCTGTAAATTCTAACCTCAAAATAAGGCAGTGGTCCATTTACTGCAAAATTCTTACTTAGAGTAAGAATTGTTTGGAATTGTTGAAATTTTAAGTTTGCACGATTTTACTACTACTTTATAGAGAATATTTAACGTAGACGTAAAGTAATACTAAAGAAGAAATTTCTCTTTTATGTGAAAAACGCACTCGGAAAAAATTATATTCGAATTCCTCTTATTGTAGAATGCCCATTTTTATGTTATTCTAAACATATTTCTATTTTTCTATTCTCAGTAAATATTTATTTTGATTTAAATAAACATTTGTGACAAGTGGTGAAGAAAGAAAGAAAGAAGTATTTCATCTCTCTTTCTTCAGAGTGCTCTTTATTCGGCCAAAGAAATTAATTTAGTTGAAACAAATAAAGGTCCGATTAAAACGAAGTCTTTTTTTTTGTTAATTTAATAAAAAATCGATTATTATTTCGAATAAATTTTTTTCCTGAGTGTGAAAAGACCTTTAAGGCACTTAAAAGAAATATCTCTTTATTTTTGACAGTTCATTGCTTTCATGAAATGTCTTTTTTTTTTTTAAACTATTCACATTTTGTAATCAGGAAAGAAAAATGTAATTTTTTTAAAGGTAGAAATAAGTTGAATTTGAAGAAAGAAATTTTCAATATGAAAATAAGAATAACTTTTTTATTTTAATTTAATAATTAATTTTGAGATGATTTATCAAAAAAGAAATTTATTTTCAACATAAAGCGATAAAAATAAACTATTGTGGACACCGCTTTAAGGTTTACCGAGAATGTAAAGTCTAAATCACATTTATCGTAATTTTGACATGAAAGAGAAAAGGATAGAAACATCGACGATCTTTCTGTAGAAAAAGACAGAAGATATTGCTATTCTTTTCTCTCTCGTGTAAAAATTACGAAATAGAATTTTTACGCCTTTTAAGTAATAAATTTAGTATATTTTAATAATTTTCAATATCTACTACTTTAATAAAAGAATTGAATAATTTTTTAAATAATATTTTTAAAATTCTGATTAAAGTTTTGAATAATTTTATTTTATTTATTTTTTTGTTTTTTTCCATAAAAATAAAAGTTTTCGCTTACTTCGACTATAAAGATTTCATGTTTTCATTCCTGATTACAATTTACTTAAATATTTCAATTTTAAGTATATATTTACAAAAAAAAAAGAAAAAAAAACATTGAAGGAAGAAAGGGAAGAAAAAAAAGAAAAATTTGATATAATTTCACAGAATATTATGGACGGAATAAGAGGAATCCTGTGACATTAAATTTTAATCGTTTTTGGTGAAATGGAGACAAAAATTGACATACTTCCTTTAAATGAATCAAAAAAAATTTCAACAGTGTTGACCACGGATTTAGATATTATAACAAAGGAAAGAGAGGAAGAATTATTGAATGATGAATTGATAACTTGCGATGATGAGGATATTGATGAAGACGAAGCACTTTCGGATGACAGTTTACGTTTAAAATTGTCCGATGACGATGATGTTGAACAGGACGATGTTGATTCAACTGAATGTTCTTATAAACAACAACAACTAAAGGAAGAAGAATCTGATAAGGGTAAGATTGTTTATCATGTTTCATGATTAAAAGGAGCGAAACATTATAATCATCGTGAATATTTTTAATTATTATCATTTGTCTCCATGTTTCGTGAATTTTTTTTCTTTAATGCAAATTTGACAATATATTTTATATTTATATTTTCTACGTTATTTTGTGTGTGAAAGTATTAATTTATAATATTCAAAAATAATTATTTTCGAAAATTGATTTTTTTGTAATATGTGTGTCGTGGTATTAAATTTAATTAAGTTCCATAGGGACCTGAAGGTCTTGAAAATATTTCAGTTCTTCAAAAATGATTTTGATCTGAGCTTAAATAATTCTGAAATACTTCTGAATACTTCTGAAAATAATTTTTGGATAGTAAATTTTACTATTAATTTAATCGTACCGGAAAATTATCTCCATGGGAAATATGGAATTAGTATGAAAAAAACTGTTAATAGAAGAAGATAATTTAAATCTTCGAAAAAAATTTATTCTTCAAAATTTAATTTAAAAAAAAACTATTTTGATAGTTCAAAAATTCAAACTTGTTGTTAAAAACTAGATGAATTATTGTTGTCTATCAAAATTGTTTTTTCTAAAAAGCCTGCAATTTTGAATATTCGATTATACTTTTTCTACAGAATTTGAATTTTTACCTTTTCTTTATTTTAGGAAAACGTGGAAAAAATTAATTTCACTGACAAATGTTAAAGATTACGTTGTGAAACAAAGAAAATTAATTTAAAAGACAAATATTAAATATTTGTTTCTGTATGGTTAAATTTATTATGCAGTCGTTATCTTTATTTTAAATTCAATCATCGAAATACTTTCAAAAACATTTTTTTCATTATTTATTTTCTAGTTTTGCAAATTTTTCTGCTTAACTAGAAAATGCTGACAATTATATTAGAATATGTTGACAAATTACAATATTCGTTTTTATCGTAACAGACAATTTTTTTTGCGTAGAATTTGGAATAAATAAAAATATCTCTTTTTTTACTTGGTTATTTTTAATACACAGCAAAGGAAATTTACTCTAAAATTAACATATTTTTTGAAAAAGATTTTTCTTGTTAGAGAAATTACAAATTTTTAAATTCTCGTATTGATTATTTTTCTCGAGTTAAATACTGTATTTAAATATTTAAACGTAAAATTAAATACTGTATTTAAATGTTCAAATATAAAATTAAATTCTGTCTTTAATTAAATATAAAATTAAATACTGTCTTTAAATATTTAAATACTTTAGTATTAAAAACATTGTTTGAATATTTAAATAATGTAATATTAAATATAGTATTTAAATACTCAAATATTAAATAGTGTAAAATTTTACATTTACAAATCTCGAGAAGAAGATAATTTAAATTTCCCCAAATTGCAGTATTAAAGTAGAGAACAAAAGATAATTTTTAATGTCTAAAAAAAAAAGGTTAAAACAAATAATATATGTTTGATTACAGATAAGAAGTGTGAAGAAAAATTTGGCACAAGTGAAGAAGAAAAAAATTCATCACAGCGAGAAGAAGTTTTATTACCAGAAAATACTGATCTCAAGGAGAAGCAATCAAGTGAGGGAAAATCAGAAGACAATTTTAATATCAATCAAGGCGAATTAATCGATGAATTGAGCGAATCAGTAAATTTAAATTCAACCGAAATTGCACATGATCCAGAGAATCAAGAAATAATAATGAACGGAAACGATCCACGATTTTATCCAAATTCAATTAGGCCAATGTTCGAGAATCGATGGAGTCCATCAAATCATCGTATGCGAATGGGTTTTAATAGTCGTCCACCACTGCCTCCTCATCAAAGATATTATCCAAATAGTAATTACAATAGTTCCGACATGACGGACTCGAGATATTACAATAATAAATACAAACATTACAATAGTAATAGGGTTAGAGGAACGGGTAAACATTATCACTATAAACAAAAATCGGGCGATAAGAAGAATGATATTTCGTCGAATGCAAAGGGAAACGATGAAAAATTCGATTATACTGCCGATGATGACGTTCTGACACATGTAGATGAGAAAACGGAAGAAAAAGATTCTGTCGAGAATGCATCTGCGGAAAACGATAAGAAAGAAGAGAATAATGATTCTAAGGTGGATGAGATGAATTCCACCGAACTCGAGAAAAATGATAACGAGAAGGAGAATATTGCCGATGCGAAGGAATGTGAAAATGTAAAAAGTTTAACTGCCGAATCCACTGAGGATGAACTTCCCGATTCATTGAAATTAGACGACGAAACGCCCGTTCAGAGTCCAGAGAAAACAAACAATTCGACGATTTCTGCACGAACAAAAGACGACGATTCTCAGGAAGAATCAACTAAATTAGTTGATAATGCCAACACTGAAAACGATTGCAGTGCCGGTACTACTAGTGATAATATTAAAGAATTAGATAAAGAAATTTCTGATGAAAACGTACAGACTGATTTAAAATTGAGTTCGAATAATGAGAACGAAATTAGTGAGGAAGACTTACCGAAGAAAAGTAACGATGAATTGGAGGATGAGGAAGAGGATAGTTCAACGACGAAGAGGGAAGAAATTAATGTCTGTTTGAACGACGATTCCGGATCGACAATGGACAATTTGCCAAAAGTCTATCAGTGTCTAGAGGAAATTGCAAGTATGGAAGCGTCGAGAATTGCCGAAGAACTGAAGAAAAACGATCGAATTTCCCAGAGCAGTGAAATCGACACTGAGAGTATAAAATTGAAATTATCTCAAGGTTGCGATGACACGAATGGTGAAAATCAATCCTTAAATTCGAAAATCACCACTCCCGAGGAAAATGATAAATCGAATGATAAATTGATCGAGAATAATTCAAAATTGACGGCAATTGATGAAAATTCCGAAGGAACAAAAGAACAAATTGAAGACACCAATAAAGGCGACATTCCCAATGATGATAACATCGACGAGGAAGAAATGTCCAATCTGACAATTGAATCCGCCGAGTCCGTGAATTCCTCATCGAAAAATAATGCCGACGATAAAGAATCAATTGAGAAAATGAATTTCGATGACAATGCCTGTCATCCGAATGAGGATTCCAAAGAGACAAGTGTCAACACCACCCAAGTGACAAACAGTCTTTACGATTCTTTACTTGTCAAGAAAAGTGATATAATTATGGAAGATATTAGTAGTGATAAATTAGATGCCAGCAATGACGTTAGTAATGACATTAGCAACGATATTAATTACGATAATAGTAACGATATTAGTAACGATGTAAGTAACGACACAAATGTCGACGTCCAAATAAAATTGAGCGAAGAAGAAGAAGAAGAAGCAGCAGAAGAAGAGGAAAGTAATTCACAAAATTCCATCGCAATTGAAAAGGAGAAAATAAATCAACAAATCGACGCGAAATCCCCACAGGAAGACGAAGAAGAATCTACAACCGAAGAAATTGAACACGATAAATTAGAATCAAGCACAAATATTGAGAAGATTAAGGAAATTATTGGTGTTCAAGAGGAGAAAATGATTGTTGATGAGGAAACTGAGAAGAAAGAAGAGACGGAGAAAAATTGTGATATCGAAAGTTCAGCTGAAAAAGTGAAAAACAATACAGATGTCACGATGAAAGATGCGACTGAAAAAGAACAGAAGGAAAAGAAGCAGGAAAATTACCTACGACTGAAATCCCAAACTGATGATACATTATTTGCGCCAAAAACATCACCGGTCGAAAATAAAGAAGGTGAGTTGAAGTTATCAACTATTTCTTTCACCACTAACTTCAGTTTGTTTTTAAATGTCAAATTTGTCGAGAAAAGAATGAGTCTAATCAAATTCGAATACGAATCCGAAGACGATTATTCCGAAAGTGGTAAAAAGAAAAATAGTCAAAATAAATTCAAATTCCTATTTCTCTATTCAAATATTTAAGGGGGCGAAAGGGGAACAAAATTCCATTATTATTTAAAAATGTAAACAATTTTTTTTTCATTTCCAGGCGAAACGAGTGTTCGACAAAAGCGAAGAACGGCAAAAAATGCCGAGGAATTGATTAAAACGAAATTCTTGAAGAGTGACAGCGAAGTTGACAGTGATGATTCGGGAAAATTCGTTAGTGTTAATTACAAGAAACCAAAACTCTCGGTTAATGCATCTTCATCGCTGTCGCCTTCGTCATTGAAGCGAAATCTCGGCGACGATGGGGATGTTGACAGTGAAATTGATTCTCTAGACAGACAAGTAACTGTGAAGAAATTAAAAATGTCCGTTGACTCGCCGAAGAAATCATCAAACGAATCATCTCTCTTCTCGTTCAAAAAAGATGTTAAGAGGGACATAATAAAGGACATCAAGGATGTGAAGGACGTAAAGGATGTAAAGGATGTAAAGGACATAAAGGACATAAAGAAGGCAAAGGATCAAGAATCAATTCGTAATCTCGTTCATGTTCGTAAATTTTTCCAACGCGACATTAAAGGAAAATTGAAGAAATTAAAACAAGAGGTAAAGTGAAAATTTTCACTGTAAAACAAATTCTTATTTTTATATTTTTATTTATCTTTTTTTGTTTATATTTTTATATTTATCCTTCTTTTATTTTTATATTTATCTTTTTTTTATTTTTATTTTTATATTTATCCTTTTTATATTTTTATATTTATCTTTTTTTTATTTTTATTTACTTATTTTGATGTTTTGACTTTTGGCAATTTTATATATATATTTTTTTTACAGGAATTGGAAGAATTACTCATTCAGAAGATTGTCGAAACAATAACAATGGCTAGTGAAATTGGAAAATTACGAGAGCAAGCGCGTTTATCGGAGAAAAATCAGGAGGCAACGCGTGCCAGATGCCAACAGCTCGCCAAACAAATTCAGGACTTTGAAATGGTTCTCAAGCGCAATGCGGCCGACAGAAGTTCGTCTAATGATAAATTTGTTGCTCCAATCAAAATTAATCGATCCGTTGGATTGCAAGTTAATTTTATATCGGTTAGTAATTGCGATTTTTTTGCAAAAAAAAGAAAACTATAGAAAAAATAATATTTTCTCTAATTATTTTGTTACTAAAGAACTTTTATTACTAGAAAATAATAAATACAAGCAATAGACGACCTTTTATTACAAAAGAATAAATAAAAGCAATACTTTTTTAAATAAAAATAATAAAAAAAGGAAAATAATAGAGAAAAGAATCAATGTGACGATTTGAAACTATTTTCAGGATCAGGGAATGCAGAATATGAGGCAGATTCAGCAGAATGCAAAAACTGCGTCAATGTCAAGTTCCTCTTCATCAACCTCATCGTCCAGTGAAGTTGGTACGCCACATCCGAGGAAGGGAATAAAAGTGCGATCGCCCAGACGAAGCGAGAATATAACATCTGTTGGTCCACCGCCGCTTACGAGCACCATCTCATCACAATCACAGATTCAAAATCCAAATATCGCAAATCCAGTCACACCGGCTGCTTTAGTATCGACGAAAACTGTCTCTGTCGAATCTGCATCTCGCACAATGCCACTGCAATCGATTAATGCACAACAGCCAGTGATATCGAATGTGAATATCCGATCACCAAATGTGAGTTGAAAAATCATTTTTACAATCTATTTTAAATCCAAATATCGGCGATCATAGTCCTTTTTTATCCCCTAAAATCGTAACATTTACTCCCTTCTTTTCTTTTATTATTTTCAAATATCCGGACTTTTACTTAATTTGAATCTTATTAAACTGAATTTTGAATCCCTTTTGAACTGGATTTTGAATTTCTTTTTTTGAAAATGAAAATTTCCCTTTTTTTTTTAATCTAAAATCATAGGGAGAAGGACGACTGTGATCTCTGAAATGATTATAATTTGACTGTTATTAAACGACGATAATAATGAAATTGACAAAAATTATTTTAGAAATTAAATATGATACAAGGACTTCAGCAAGTACAACAAGCTGTTATTCTTAATGGAAATCTTAACGCGAACCGAGTTCCAAACACAAATTCGATTACCGTTCAAAAAGCGAAGGCCAATAATGATCTCATTGATCTTACTGATGAGGAGGAGAAAACGAAAAGTAAGTTTTAGTAATTTAAAAAAAATATATTTTCTAATTAATATTTGTTACTCTATATTAGCTCGAAATAATATTAAATTGTAATATTTTTCATTTTCATTGAAAATATATAAAAATATGATTAATACAAAGTAAGAAATAATAATAATAATAGAAAATATTCAAATTTAAAATTTTATTACGTAGAGAATAAATATAATTTCGTGCATTGAACGTTCGAATCTTAAAGCGGATATTTCGAATATCTTTATTAAATTATATTTATATTTATATTATTATATAAGATTTGTTGACTAAATTAATTGATGAAAATAATTAATTGCAGCCACTGTGAGCACTCCGATTGTGACAACAGCGACGATTATATCGAATCATCCACAAGCGCGGGGAAACATTATTCAAAGTAATGCGACGTCACATTATCAAAGAGTTATCCAAGCCATTCCCACCAGTGTTGCTCTCTCAGGACAAACGACTAATATCAGGGTGGTTCAACCTAATAGTCAAACAACGCCAACTGCCTTAGTGGTTAGTACTATTATCATTTCTATTTTTTGTTAAATTTCTCTATTAATAATCGTCATTTCGCACTTTACAATTATTCGTTCTTTCCTTGCTCTTTTCATTCCTAATTTTTTTGCCAACATTTTTTTGATACTTAAAATAAAAAAAGAAAATTCAAATTTATTGTTTTAAAGAAAAAATTTATTCGACGGAATTGAATTTCGAATTATAATTTACTTTTTAACGTTCCATAAAGCTTGAAAATAGTTACTCATTAATTATTGCGGAAAAACTAATTTTTTTAATGCAATGACAATTTTTTTTCAAATTTAATTTCTAGGAAAACTGAATTTTATTAAAATTAAAATTAATTTTAATTAATAAGTTGTTCTATTAGACAAATTCTAAAAAAAAAACTTTTATTGTTTTCAGAATAATATAAATGCGTCCAGAATGTTTGTAATGCAAAGTGGCGGACAACCAAGACAAATTTTAATTACCAATCCTAATTCGGTGAGTTATTTAATAAAAATTTTGAAACATATTCGAGATTTTTGACTTAGTAATTTTGTTTTTAGAAAAACTTAATAAAAAAGTTTTATGTTTCCAAATAAAAATGAATTAAAATATAAAATTTTTAATGAAAAACATCGAGTTTGCAATGTAGTGTGAATTGTTCTTTCTTCATTTCAGATAAGACAAAATACTTCTAGTAGTAATAGGAACCAATTTTCGACAATTACGTATAAAACAGGTGAGTTTTAATTTTTTTTTTGTTGCTAAAACATAAATTTAGCTAATGATAAATATTTTTACTATACATTATTTTATTAGTTATTTAATATTAAAAAGAATATTATAAATCAAGTTGATATTAAAATACGAGGCTGAAGTCTGCAACATTTTTAAAAAAGAATTTTTTCTCAACTTTAATTTTCAATTAGATTTTAATTCATTTTTTTCTCACTAGCGAATGGAATTCCAACTACTGCAAATACTTTAAGACTTGTAACGACACAAGCAACTGTAAATGCTCAAATAACCAAGGTTAGTAGAATAATTGTAATTAAAAGTTTTTTTTCACGAATTTAATTAAAATTGTATCGAAAATATTTTAATTAAAAAGTAGTTTTTAGAATTTAACTAAAAATAATAAATTCTATCTTTTTAAATTTTAAATCTAAAATATTATTCTAAAATTGAAATTAGTATTTGAAAATAAAAACTCTTAATTTGCATAATAATAAATGAAATTTATTTTGAATTATTTTGTGTTACAGCATCCTGCACCATTACCAGATTCTGCTCCATGTGATAATAATCCAAATTGGAAATTACCTCCTCCTGCCCCTTCGCTCAAAATCTCGAAAGTAGCTTCCGGTAAGCAATATTTATTTATTTTACTGCAAATAATTTAAGACTTAAATTCGTCTATTTTTTTAAAAAAGTATTTGTTACAATTTTTTTTCTGGAAAATTATTCATTTTTTCGGTATTTGTTTATCTTCATAGGAATAGTCTTGTCTTGGAATATGACACTGTCAGAAAAGCACGCGGAGATAGTTAGTTATCAATTATTTGCCTATCAGGAAGTAAATGGCACGCCGCCAAGTACATTACTTTGGAAAAAAGTTGGCGATGTTATGGCGCTCCCATTGCCAATGGCATGTACATTAACTCAAGTAAGTGCAATAAATTTATTATTCTATATTACAAAAAACTATTGGCATAATTCTATCGAATCCGGATTGGCTACTGAAAAAAATTGAAACTATGAACCTTTATACCAATTACTAAAATTAGAAAATAAAACTGAAACCTATAGAGAAAATAAATTAAATTTTCCAAGTTCTTTCGATTGTCTCCGTGTTTAAATTTTGTATTTAAAAAAAAAATGGAGGAAATTAAAAATTCTAGCTCCATTAATCAATTATTGCCCCCCTATTTTTAATAAATTATTATCATTCTAGTTTTCTGCGGGCAACAATTATTACTTTGCTGTTCGAGCCGTTGATTCACATTCCAGACTTGGACAGTATAGCTTACCAGGGAATATTTCTTTGTAGAAAAAATAAAGAGAAGAAAAAACACGATACATTTTAAAACTTCTTCTCATAATAATAATAAAAAAAACAAGTCTTCTTAATATTTATCTCTAATTTTATATATTAAAAAAATAACGGACTGAATGATTTTTTGAGTTTTGTATGTTTAATGCGTGATCTGTATATTTAGTTACTTTATTAATTGAGTTTCAATATAGAAAAAAAAATTATTAAAAAAAAAATAAATATATATTGTCACTTAATTTTTGAATGTTCTAAAATAGAAAAAATCGTAGAGATAAATTGATATAAAGAAAGGTAAATTTTTTTTTTCTTCAAAGAAATTTAAAAAAAAAAGAATGTACGAATGGATTTTTAAGTATGACTTAAAAATAGTTATCGAATTTAAAACGAATGCATAATATATCCATAAGAAAAAATAATTTCTAAGATTCTCATTGCCGTGTAAGATTTTTAGTCAATGAATCAATAACAATAAAAATAATTTGAATTAATTTTTATAAACTACAATAAATTAATTATTTATAAAATATATACTAGTGTACAAATATGTTTCATCATGTGTATGATATGGAAAAAAAGGTTGTAATAATTGTATAATGATTAAAACAAATTTCATTTTGTTTTCATTTACATTTGACAATTAATATTTAAGTACTTAAAATCACATCTAAAGCGAAATCTTATGTTAATTTAAAAATATATTAAGTAACATATAAGTATATAATAATACATATATACTGAAATACATTTCTATTTCAAAAATTGAAATTTTAGATTCCATTGTTTTATTTTTATTTATTTTTTTTTAATACTTGATTCTCTTTATCCAGTCGATTAATCTAGTCAGACTAATTAATTTTAAATTCGATTTTACATTTTCTTTTATCTTTAAACTTTCGTTTTTTTTTAGTTTCAAATATAGATATTTCTAAATGAAACACAAATTGAACATTTTGAAATTTTTTATTTAATAAGTCGTGTTTCGATTGTTGTAAGATACAGTTTAGTTTAGTCCTTCTTAATAACCTTAAGCGACTAAATTCTGTGTGAGAATATTTCCAAATGGATCTAAAATTTTCGCTTTAAATACTCAGTATATATTTTTTATAAACAATTTTTCGGTCTTGAAAAATATTAAACTTTTTCGAAATTAATTTTTTTCTGTTCCTTTTTTGCTAAAAGTGCGATAATATAACACTAGTGTTCTAAATCACAAATTTTCAAATTTTTCTATTGTGTAATTAAGCATTATTAATAATTATTAATAATTATTAATAATTGAATTATAATTTATTTACTATAATTAACAATATTAATTTTAAAAAGATTTTTCTTTTTGTAAATTGTAATATATTTTTCTTTCTTATGTATTCAATTTTCTATTATTATTTGTGATTTGTAATTTTTCATTCTCATTTATCTTATAATACTAGATCATTGTTTATCATTAGAATTATAAATTTATAATAATTAGAATAATTTATAATAAATATTATAATAGTAATAATAATTTATTCTTATTTTATATTGTGATAATAATAATCCTATTATTTAAAGATTTTCTTCACTAAAAGAAAAGTTTTTTTTTCATTTAATTATAAATTTCAGTATTAACTGACAATTATATTTATTTACAACTATATGTATCGTATTTTTTAATTCAAAAAGAGCCAACAAAATTTTATTTGCAAATACTTAGTGATAGATATCACAAAAAATCAATGACCTTTTTATTTATTTTTTTTTAATATTTTTCACTAAGGTTATCGAGAAGGATCTTGTAATATTTAGAAACTTTTAAATAAGACGCCCTTTACTGCTCATATACTTTAGAAGATAATCACAATATAATATTAAATATTTAACAATGCTTGATAACAGCGATTTATCATTTTCTTTATAGTTGATATTGTAAGTTTTTTTTAATTCCCTATAATACGCCATTTACACTGGCAATTTTAAGTTTATTTTCATTTTACATATGTTTTAATATTTTATGAAAAAAAATCGATTTTACTATTTGAAATACAAGTATAAAAAGAAAAGTGCAAAATGTGATTTTCAAATTCAATTGCTTTGGAAAATTTGTACTAAAATTACTTTAAAATTCAATTATTTTTTGAGGCCTGTTCATAGAATACAATTTGTTATTTTCTTTTTCATGTTTGTTTTACATGTTAAAATTCATGTAGGCAATTTAGACGCTGAACTGAAAATATTTTTTTCCTCTTTGAGTAAGAAAATAAATTTCTTAATTTTCCAAGAATGAAAATTAATTCTCTAGAAAGTTGATATAAGCAATTTTGTTTATTTTTATTTGAAAAATTAAATTCTTTTTCCTCATTTAATCGTCCGAATAATTCACTATTATTTTTTTTATTTACATGTCCAAATACGTGATAAACGTCTTTTTAATGATAATTTTTTTCTCGATTATGTATATTTTAAATAGTATACACGAATAATTTTACACATAGCGCATTCTAAGTGCATATAATCAGCATTATTTTTAGTGTTTAGATTTTTGTAGAAATTTTTTCTTACTTTTCAAAAAATATAATTTTTTTTTCTTCAAAAATTGGAAATCATAAATATTCTTCTTTTGCAATAATAAAGAATTTGTATCGTAATTTCTGTTTGAAATCCTACTCATTTCTTTGTTAATTTACAAACTAGACTAAAATTCTTTTCTTTTACGTAAAATATTTCGATTACTGACATCACAATTTATCATGACTCAAAGTAGTTTACCCTAGGACTATACTTTCGGTGGTAATTTCGATAAATTTTTCCAAAAGGCAACAAATTTGTAAACAAAAATATTTTATTTGGTCAATAATTTCTTTGACAATTTATTGAGAATGATTGTACAATAAATTAAAATTGTTAAACGAAAATATTTTATTTCAAAATAAATCTTTTCCTTGTGGGGAAAATAAAAACATTTTCCGCAAAAAAATTTAATTTTCGAAATCCTAAAAATACAAGAAAAAGTTATCGAAAATTCCACCAAAAGTTTAAATTCCCAGGATGTAAGTTATTACAGTAACAATAAATTACTGTAATTTAAGTCGTAATTACCGGAAACTAATCAATTCCTATCTAAATTAATATTTTTTTTTAGAAATAATTTGAAATTGAATTTTCAATTTGATTCAATTTAACGCTAGGAAAGTTAATTATTTTAAAAATATTTCTAATATAATATTATAATTATATTCCTATAAAATTATTTTCATATTTTGAATAATAAGTTGTTT
Source organism: Leptopilina myrica (nomen nudum) (assembly GCA_032872475.1). Classification (NCBI taxonomy): domain Eukaryota; kingdom Metazoa; phylum Arthropoda; class Insecta; order Hymenoptera; family Figitidae; genus Leptopilina; species Leptopilina myrica (nomen nudum). The sequence continues at coordinate 46,572,520 of CM065461.1, read as the reverse complement.
GGAAAAAAATATGTACAAAAAAATTGAGTAAATGTCACTGTGAAATGTGGGAAAAACTGAAAAAATTCCTTGCCTTTAATCGTCACATTTGTAAAAACTTGTTTCTACAAATAATGTATTTGAAAATACGTGACAAAAATGGTAAGAAAAAAATTAGCAAATGGAAGATAATCAATGCGTTGATAATATTTTTACATCTCAACGTTTACATTCAAGTTAAATATAAACTAAAAAATTTCACAAACAAAAATATCACAAATATTTATCAGATGGGAAAAAATAGAAAAAATGAATTCGTATTCTTACTAACTGGTTAGTAGGAACAAATATAAAAAAAATAATTCTTGAGCAATCAGACAATAATAATTCTGTCTGTGAAGTTAGTGTTTTTTTTTATTTCAAATTGTTTTATGTAGTTCAGTCTTAAATCTACGTTTTGCTACTTTTTTTTAAATTAATAATTACAGGAGTAGTTCAAATATTTCTTTTTTTTTAATTTAAAAAATAATACTTTTCAAAAAATTATATTTTTAAAAAGTATAGAAATCAACAACGGCCGTCGAAAAATAAAGACAGCGACGAAAAAAAGTAACAAAAAAAAACGTCAATAAATAATCAACTTTCCCCACGCAATTTGATTTCAAATGTATATTATTTGAAAATAAGTTTGACCCACTTAAAGAAAAGTATAAAAAAAATGAACAATTTGTGTTTCATTTCATTAAAATAATATATCTCGTAATATATTAAGGAAATATAATCTTTTAAATGCGTTAACTTTATAAGTAAATGGAAAAAAAAATAACGGAATCTTATTTTTCCCGAGTTGGACTTAGATTTACAGAAAGCATATAAATATAAATTACTTGACTTGATTTGTTTCTGTTTGTGTTTGTTTGTTTTTTTTCTTTTTCTTTCTCATTTTATGTCCCAGCAGTTGTGTCTTCGTGTGAACTTTCCTCCTGATCGAGTCGCGATGAACCACAAACACGACATTTACAGCACACTATACAGGGGGAAGCGAGTAAAAGTAGTGGTGAAGCGACAAGTAGAAGAAGTCCAAAGCCAGCGAATATTCCAATAACTTGAGTTCTATGCCATATCACTGACGCTCGTGAATGTCCAAGTTTATTTTTGCATGGTCCTTTGTCATAATGTCGTAATAAGTAGTCATCCTGTGAATCAGAGAAGTAAATCATTTTTCAAAATTTCTTCATTAATAAAAATTAAATAATGAATGAATTGTTATTATTATTATTATTATTATTATTATTATTCTTTTGTAAAATTATTTATGTAATAATAGAAAACTTACGTCTAAAGAAGCTAAGCAGTACCAGCAAAAGACGTGTTTACATCTCTTGCACATCATTTGGGCACAACCTTCGTCCTTTTCAATTGGAACTGAACACATGGGACAGCATTTTATGTGATCACTGTCAAATGGAATACCTAGGGAAAGATCCGAGCAACGACCAATGTGCCAGGGTTCTCGGCATGCCGAGCAAAAGTCTGTCGAACAATTTGGACAATGCACCGGGCCATGTGGCGTGTTTCCATTTGAACTTCCTCCGCCACTGTTTAATGAGCAAATTGTCTCGCAGCCGGCTCGTGGACACCAGGCTCTCTCCTTGTCCATCGACACATCTTAAACAAGATGCAAATCAATTTTTAATCATTCATTTTGTTTATAAAAATTTATTTCAATTTCCGTTCGATTTAATTTCAATTTCCGTTTCAATTTAATTTCAATTTTCGTTTCGATTTCAGTTTCAATTTAATTTCAATTTCCGTTTCGATTTAATTTCAATTTCAGTTTCGATTTAATTTCAATTTCAGTTTCAATTTAATTTCAATTTCCGTTTCGATTTAATTTCAATTTCAGTTTTGATTGAATTTCAATTTCGATTCGATTGAATTTGAATTTTAGTTTCAATTTAATTTCAATTTCAACTTCAGGCTGGTCACAAGTTTCAGTTTATCCATTTCCCTGACTTTCCAATTTAATTTAAAGAAAATTTCTAATTTTCACCAATATTAATACTCGAAATAATCACATAGAAAATATATTCCAAAAAAATGAATACTTGTAATAAAGATGTTTTCGCCACTAAATTTAATACAATTAAAGTTGCATTTTTTGAAAATAGAAGTCAACTCTTCAAGGTCTCAATATTTAGTTAAATAATAAACTGACAGTACCTCGATTCAGGCGAAATTTATGGTGCTTCTCCATTAGTTCTACCGAAACGATGGTAGATATATCCTTCAGGGAAATAATGCCTTCATGCTCACACTTTGCGTCCGGACAGCTTATCTCATATGCTCCTTCTTCAATTTCAAATTCAAGATATGCAATCATGCACTGAAATTCAAGACAATTTTTTAGCTAAAACCTTTCACAAGAAATCAAATATCAGTATTAATAATTATTGTCAAGTTGATTAATTTTGTCTCCACAATTATATATTTAAATACATTATTATCATAATTATACAAAACATTATAATTAAAATTTATTTATTTAAACACTACGGACGTACAAAAAAATTAATCTTTTGTTAAAAAAATTAAAAATAACTTTTTTCTAAATTATTTAAATATAAAATTTATATTAAAAAGAAAATAATAAAAAATTGTGCGGTAAATCAAATTCTCCTCGTCCTTCTCTCGTGTTTTGGAACGTTTGTCTTCAAACATAAAGGCAGAGATATTTTTAAAATTCTAATTGCAAACGCGTAAATTCGCATTTATGCATGAGAATATGCAGGGAAATTTGCATAACAAAACTGAAGATCCTTGTGGAGACGAGAAGAATTAGTAATTTAGTGAATGTTTTTTTCAAAAAAGGAATAATTTATTTAAATAATACATAAATAAACTGATAGAGTTAAAAAAAATGGAGATAAATAAAATAGTTTGTAACGAAAAGTGATTAATAATTTCAAAACTATTATTGTAAAACGTTTGTTATCAAATAGGAGATTATAATTGAGAATTATTACAGACTCCCGACACTTGTTAATTAATAGAAATAAGTAGCAAACATTATAACAAGTACAAAATTAATAATTGTTATAAAAAAAAATGTTTGTATAAAATTCTTCTCATGAATTCAATAATTTCCTTCTTTTGAAGAATTTCTTTGATTTTTTTTAACTAATGGAATTTCTTTAACAATTTTTATTAAACATTTTGAAAGCAATTGGATTTTATGAAGAAGAATTTGATTAAAAATTGTATTAAAAATAATTGATTTCTTGCGAAGAATTTTATTACTATTTAAAAAATGAAATTGAATTGTTCCTAAGAATTTATTAAAATTTTGTAGAAAATAAATTAATTTTATGTTAATATTTGAAGATTTAAATTCTTTCGAGTCTATTAAAGTTGGTTTGAAAATAATTAAATTTCTCCAAAGGATTTTACTATTTATAAACATAAATGAATAAATTATCGCAAAGAATTTTACTATTTTTAAAAAATAATTGAAATGTTTCGAAGAATTTATTAAAATTTTGAGAAATTATTAAATTTGTATGAAGAATTTTATAGAAATAATTGAAAATAATAAAATTTTGAAAATTATTTTTTCTTTTTAGTAAAATTTTTGACAATAATTGAATTATTTTTAAATAATTTAAAATTCATGTTGAAATAGAATTTTATGGAAATTTTTGAAAATAATTAAATTCATTCGTGTATTTTTATTATAGATTAGATTACAAATAATTTAATTCCTTCAAAGAATTTTGTAGTATTTAATTTAAACAATTGAATTGTTTCTAAGAATTTATTAAAATTTTTGGGAAATAAATAATATTTATGAAAATATTTTCAAATACTTGAATTCATCCGAGGAATTTAATGAAAATTGTTTTGAAAATAATTGAATTCCTGTATAAAGAATTTTACTCTATTTATAAGAATAATTTAATTATTTCGACGGATTTATTAAAATTATAGAAAAAAATTGAATTTTTTCGAAGTGTGTGAAAAATATATTTCTAAAAATTGATCCCTTCAATTCAATTAAAATTGTTTTCAAAATAATTGAATTTTTGTAAAGATTTTACAAGTTAAAAAAATAATTGAATTGTTTCGAAGAATTTATTAAAATTTTTGGGAAATAAATAAAATTTATGAAAGTATTTTAAAATATTTGAATTCATCCGAATTTCTATCTAAGTGTGTTGAAAATATTTTTGTAAAAATTGATCTCTTCCGAGGAATTAAATCAAAATTGTTTTAAAAATAGTTGAATTTTGTAAAGATTTTACTACTGAAAAAATGAATTAAATTATTTAGAAGGATTTATTAAAATTTTAGAAAATTATTGAATTCTTTCGTGAAATTTTATTAATTTTTACCAAGTTGAAGTCGACAACGTTGATCAACGAAAAAAAATGTTTCATTTAGTAAATTAATTAAAAATAATGCATCAATATTGACACAAAAATATTTAAACACAAAAGTTTGATGTTTATAATTATTTTAATAATAATTGTTGTACATTTAAATATGACATTAATAATATTTTATGGCAATAAACAAATTTTTTCGTTGATAAACGTTGTGGACTTCAACTTCATTTATGTTTCAAAATATGAACAGTAATAATTAATTTTTTACAATGAAGAAGTGAATTTTTTTAAATTTTGACTATGAAATTATTTGAAAATAAATAATATTATTATTATTTACCTAGTTTAGTAAAATGAAATAATATTACTATTATTTACGTAGTTTAGTAAAAAAGGAAGACATGAAAAATTACCTCTTTACAATAAGAGCATCCACAGTCTTCAATGGTAAATGTTTTGTTTAAGGGAACTTCATTGAGGCAGAGTTTGCAAAAAAGACGTCCCACCGTTTGTTGAGATGCGGCGGTGGTTGATGTCGTGGTGGTGGTAGCGGCGGTCACCGATGCTGGTACAAAATTCCCCGCGGCTAAACTATAACGCGAACTAGACGCTAGAGAAAGTAAACTAGAACAACGCGAGCAAACACGACTACGATTAATGGGTCGTAAGCCTTCTAAAGCTAAACTGCTCAATCCCATGGCAGTTTCACATTTTCTTAAAGCTCCAGGACCCAAACTTATCCAACTTCCACCACGTGGCTCAAGACTTGCACTACTTTCTGGTCTCAATAAAAGTGTTTCGGCCGCTTTACGCGACGTCTTTTCCATTAATGACAAATTCACCGCACTCGATTCCTTTCTCACTAGCGGTATTTTAACACCCATTATTTTATTCTTCTCCGATTTCTTCTGCGAATTGATATTTTGCGAATGAATATTTTTATTTGACGAATTATTATTATTATTAACAGTTGTCACTGAACTTGTACCAGTCCCCATATCCATGGGAGGAGCTCGTCGTACGACGAGCGAATGTAGACTAGGCATCCCCTAATTAATATTTCTTATTTCATCGGCACCTGCACTGTAATTTTACAAATTATTATTGTACTTTCAATTCTTCATATCATGTCACTAGAAACTAAAATAAATTTATTTTCTCCTCTACGAAAGTAAACAATTTCCAATTGCATATGAGTTTCATTCTTCAAGTCTCTTTCGAAAAATCGAAATCTTTCTATCTGGTGATTACACGAACTGCAATAAAAACCGATAAATCAAAATTCTCTGATAAACTAATCTCCGGAAAATCGTAAGACATTTAATAGGAGTAAATTCCAAATAAATGTGTCAGCATTATGGATGTAAGAAAATCAGAACAAAGAAAAAAATCCAATTGAAAGTTTTACAAGAACAAAAGTAAAAGGTCTATTCAACAATATTCAAAATTTTCCCTACTCATTAACGATCGATTACCAAAAAAAAAATGTTTCCAAATTCCTTTTTTTTTCTCTCATGAAAAAATGAACTCAAATACAGGAAATGTTTCCACTTTTATAATTTTTCCTTTTCGAAATATTTTGAGAAAAAAAAACCTATACGTACCACTTATTGCTTCTGTTTGTTACTGTTAGTAACAGTAACGTCATCATTACTGTGTTTTTTTTTCCTGACAATTAATTTTGACACTGTGTATAACTGTTTTTCAACATTTTTTTTAAATAGCAAAATTTATTTTTCCACTTTCACTGGTAATATGGAAGGCAAAGCAGGCAAAGTTTATAACTTCTAGATGGAGCATTTTCTCAATTCGCATCTGCTATATTTCTCGTACCATTTGACACTTTAATCGAGAATTTATCAATGTCATTCGAGAAATTCAATTCATTTCCGTAATTATCAATGTTTAAGATGAATCTCATCAAGATTACGAATAGTTTGATGTGTCACCCACTTTTGTTTTGATCACAATGAATGACTTATTTTTCCAGAACAAAAAAAAAAATTGACCAAAATTCACACAAGAAGAAACTGAAGTGTGTGAGTACTATATTGTTGTAAGTTGCAGTTCATTTGGAAGTAATTGCACTTCTGGGGTGGGGGGGGGAGAAGTTGTCAAACTTCCAAGTGAATGAACCTTTAGTACCGCAAAACCCCTCTTATTTCAAGTTGAAATCATTGACCCAACCCTGAATAACTGCGAGAGAGAAAAAAAAAATGACAGCTAAAAACAGTAAACAAATATATAATGAAAAATAAGTTATTAAAAATATATCCCCTAAACCGGTAATATTTTGAACTGATTACTATCGTTCGATATTTTAAAATGTATTATAATAATTCAATGAAATTAAATTAAAATCGAGTATTGTTACATTTTTCATTATCATGTCAAATTAATTGAAGAAAAAGAAAACCGAAGAAAACGTTTTTTTTTTTATTAAAAAAATTCGAAATCGATTGAGATTTTTATTTGTGATGTGGAGCACTGTAGAACTATTTTTTAATGGTGCTTTGTTGTGGATTATCTTCGAGGTTACTTGCATTTTATTGGTGAATGCATTTTATTTTTCTGTCCCTTGGTTCGTTTGGGGTGCTTTAATTGTGACGGTGATATTATGGTTTTTAAAACTTCCACAACCCGACTCGACTATTGTGAAAGAGATATTTGGCGATGATCTTTTAAATCTAAAGAGGATTAATAATTCTTGCAATGACATTCAGGATAATAAGAAGCAATATTGCATGCGTGTTGTCGCTCATCGTGGTGGAGGCTTCGATTATCCGGAAAACAGCTTAGCGGCTTTTCGTAATGTAAATTTCACATTCAATTCTTTAAAAAAGAAAAACAATTTTTTTTGTTCTGTTTTGCAAACAATTTCGCTAAACTAATATATTTTTCTACAGCTATTTACAATTTTCGTTTTTTTTATTTGGATTTCTTTTTTCGAATCAGTTTCGTTTGGTTTTTATTTAGCACCTTATTTACTAAAACCTACTATTTAATACTTTTTTCACGATTTGCTACTATTTGGATACTTTTTTTTATTTGTCACACTAAAAGCTACTTTTTTCCTTGTTTTTTAAATTAAATAATTTCCCAAAGAATTGAATGATCTAAAAAAAATATACAATTCTTCGCAAACATTTAATTAGTTTCATGAATAGAAAAATTTTCACAAGATTTCAATTGTTTTCGATTTATTTTTAAATTTTGGTTTTTAAATTTTTTTATGATTAGTAATCTATTAAAATGTCTCCAATAAAAAATATTTCATTCGTTTGACCGTTTAAAAATTAATTTTTTAATTATTATAATCAATATATCAAGTTTAGATTTTACTATATTTGGAAAATTTATTTTGTAATTGATTTTTTGAAAATTTGTTTAAAAAAAATATTGACAAATGAATATTTTTATTACTTGATATATTGATTATATAGTGACAAGTGAATACTGATTATAATATTTTTAAATTAACAATGTAAATATAAAATTAAATATAAAATATAATTCTAGTAGTGTTGTGAAGTTGAAATTATTGCATGAATATATATATTTTTTTGAAAATAAATAGTTTCTGATGGTTTTTTTTGTTTGCTTTTCAAGTGCAAGGAAAAGGGCTGCAATGTGGTGGAATTTGATGTTGCCCTTACAAAAGATAACATTCCAATAATATTCCATGATGTAACAATTGAAAGACTAACAGGCCACGTAGGAATGGTTAAAGAAATGACATGGAGTGAACTTAAAGAATTAGATATAACGTACAATCATCCTCTTAGGTATAGTAAATTAACATCTTTTTCTTCACATTTTAACAAAAATTGTAAATTATTTTTCAGTTTTTCTGACATTGTAATTTTTTTCAAAAATCCAGTTTTCAAAGATGCAAACTTTTAATTATTTCAATATACGAAAGGTGCTTTTATACAAATAATTTATCAGCTTTATAGAAATTCTTCTAACAAAAATAATATTAAGCAGTATTAATGAATATTAATAGTTATTAATATTAAAAAATTTCCCAAAGAATTTAATAATTTAAAAAATATAATTATATTTATAGAATTCTTTGCAAACATATAATTAGATTCATGAATAGAAAAATTTTCACAGGTTTTCGGTTATTTTAAATTTATTTTTAAATTAAATTAAATTAAACTAAATTAATTTAATTTAATTTAATAAATTAATAAATATTGATAAATACTGATAAATAGTAATAACTATTGGTAAATATTTATCAATAATAAAATCGAATTGATTCATATTCACAGAATTCAACAAAATTAAATCATTTTTACCATATTCGAACTTTGTGCTTTCTTTTTGTTTAAGAAATAAATTTATGAACGGTGCAAAAATCGCTTTATTTGACGAGGCGATTAAAGAATGTTTGGAAAATGGTCAACGTATGTTCATTGATATCAAGGAAAAAGATCTGGCAATCGTGCAAATAATTGTTAATGCTTTTAATAGTAATCCGGAGCTATTTCGAAAAGCAGTGGTCTCGAGTTTTAATCCTCTAGTTATTTACATGGTGAGTTTAATTATAATTAAATTTGCCAATAATAATAATAATTCTCAGAAATCAATTATTCTTCAGAGTCGTTACAAAAAAACGAATGAAAATTTAATTTTGCATATTGAATAAAATTAATTTTAGAGTATAGAAAACATAAAATTTGTAAAAATTATAATTATGTATTTTAATAAAAATTTCTTTTATTTTTTTTTTGTTTTCGTTTCTTAGATAAGAAAGAAGGAGCCAAGAATTATATCAAGCCTGGCTTGGAGGCCTCGAATTTTCTCAACAACGAATTACACTGGTTTGGATGGGCCCACCATTGGACGCTTTCGTAGTCCATTTAAAAATCTCTTTGCCACATTTCTCGACATTCTTCATGATTGGGCCTTACGTCGTTTCACTTATTACATTTTGGGCATTTCCGCAATTTTATTGCACAAAGACGTTGTCAATCCGTGAGTATTTCAATTTCTGCTTTTAAATTAAATTTATTATTTTCATTGAAAAGTTAATCTTAAAAATTTTCTTATTTTGATAACATTTTTTTATTTCGATTTTTTTTTATTTTCCTGAGATTTTTATTTTGATATTATTTTCTTATTTTTATAGAATTTTTTATATTTTCTGCTTTTGATAGTTTTTTTTTGTATTTTACTGAGATTTAAAAATTTTTCTAGTTATTTAGTCATTAAGGAAATGTTTAAATTTTGTATTGTATGATAAAAAAATTAATTTCATTTCTAATGTAAATAAATTTTATCCAGTGACGTTGTACGTTGGTGGCACAAAAGGGGAATACGTGTAATTATATGGATTGTAAATCTGCCATCTGAAAAAGCGCACTTCTCAAGAGTTCTCAAAGTACCATATCTAACGGACACTTTACTATCTGAAGAGATACTTTAATTAAAGTACCTTTTCATTTACTTTTTCGAAACCAAAATAATTTGACGTTATACTTTAAAGTATATAAGAAATTAGAAATATTTTTTTCTTTTATTATTGCAATCATTGAATAAATTAAATTTATCCCTTTTTTAATACGCAATGCCTAAAGAATTTTTAGTTTTTAAACATCAACTTATAAAATCTACGATTGAAAATAGATAATAAACTCTGTATATACAATATACATATTATATATATTTTATATAAATTGATGTCACGCAGCATATTTATCGACAAAAAAAAAATATAAAATGCCAATTTTACATTTATAGATAATATAATGAATTTATTATGTTTACGTGTATGTATTTCTATACATAGGATAAAATATTGATCAAAGCTTTACTACAATTGTTTTTTCATTTCACTTATACTAAATTATTATTTATTAACATAAAACTTGTATATCGTTGCGTTAAGAAATCGTAATTCGTGATTTTGTGCTTCACTTAAAATTCTAATGGCATAAAAATCATCACTTGTGAAAAACTCTGTTTTTCACTTTTAATATATTTGACTTTATGCGATAAATCATTTTTTTAGTTTTTCACTCTCGGCGAGCTTTTTTTTTATACACACATCTTTTTTTTGCACTTTACAGACTAATAGTAGTATATTGACTTTTATGATACTTATAATATTAGAATAAAAAAATTGGAGTAAATAATCATTTGTAATATTAAAAAGAGTACGTGCGTCATTATTCCTAGTTTTCAATTAATATTCTCGATTGATAATTAAAATATTCTCACTTAAAATTCAAGTACTATAGTATTTAGATTAAAATAGACAATTATGGACGGTATTGAAATAAGAAACGCAGTTTTAAACACAGTTTTAAACAATCGTTGCCAATTTTGTTTTACGAGATTCCATTCCTTCAATTAGGCCTGTTAATAAATCTTCCATTTCGGTTGCGGCGCGTTTCAATTCACAATTATTGTCGACACTCAAACTTTCTGAAATTCAAGTATTTTTTCTTTTGTATTTTCTTTTTGAAATATTTAAAATCAAGTAGTTTGAATTTTATTTCAATAACTTACCATCGAGTAAACAGTCGTTGGTAACCATATTTTGTAATCTATCCAAAATATCGTTGAGATCTCCTTGAATATTTTCAATGCCACTGCGTTGAGAGCGTTTCTTTGATTCGTGAATAGAGTACAGCGAATTATCGCGAGGCATATTTTTCGGAGACAAGTAATTTGGCTTTCTCGATAAAGTGAAATTGTTATCGAAAATTCTCTTTTCTCCATGTCTATTGCTATTTTCCTCCGATGAGGTATTAAACCATTGCGAGAAACCACTTTCCTTTGGTGTGAAATCACATTTACCGCCTGTAATTAATTAATTAGAATTATATCTGTACTGGGAAATTTACTCGCGCGTAACATGTTATTCAATTTGTTATTATTATCAACAAAATTTCTTAAGATTTTTTAAAAATTTTAGCTTCAAATTTGAAAACGCAATTATTAGGTAATTTATTAATTATTCTTGTTTTTAAATTTACTCGTAAATAAAATAGAATTGATTTTTAAGTAATAGAAAATTTCCGTGATAATTAAAAAGATAGAAAATTTTATTCACCTCCGATCCATGTACTTAATTCAATTTGTGGACGTTCCGCTGATAATTCATTGAATGCCGAATCCGTTGATGTTCTTTCGGTAAAATGTCGTGACATTGATTCGTCAATGTCATTTTTTGCCGTTCTATCATTTTTACCACTTCCTTGACGAACAATAGGACTCAATTCAAATGCCATTGGCAAGCGTGTGATTCGCGACACTGCTGGATGAATCATTGGCGTGCTCTGCAGTAAATTTGGTCCCGGTGGAGTTTTAAAAAGACAATTCTGCAAAAGAAATTTCCAAACTGGTAAAATGAATAGAAAATAAAATAATGTTTTCTATTCTTCTATTTGTACGCTTCTATTTCTATTTTATTGTCTTCTAATGCAATTGAATTAGAAAATAAAATAGAAATACAAATAAAAATAGAGGAAAAGGAAAAAAAAGAAAGAAAACGATATTTAAATCTAAATAACGACAAGTACCTTCAAAACTTTAAGACGCTCTAATTGAGATTGTATGGCAACACGATGATTCTGCAATCTTTCGAATTTCGAATCGCTTATTTTGAGTAATTCCGTTTGCAATTGTCTATTCTCCTCCTCAAGACTGCTGATAATATTTTGCAATTCCTTCTGCGGATCATTGCATATTCTTCGTTTAATTGTACTTCTTACTGAAATGGAATCGAAAGCGGTCTTTTGATTTCTATCGTCCATGTCGGGCAGTGATGTTTCCAATGCACTCACAACAGAACGCGATGGACAGAGCATTAATTTATTCCTTATCAATTCGAAAACTAATTTTGTCACTTCCTTATTCGACGCCTTTATACAATATTCACGAATTGGGTGCTTCAATTTATGTTTTCCCGATGTTTTACCAAATAAAAAGCACTTTTGACATTGATGATAGCCCGAACATCTCAAACAGGAATAACGTGGTCCGGATATTGGATTTACTTTACACGTAGAGCACTTAATATTGTGAATAATATTTTCCGCCGATCTAAAGCGATTTAATGTTGAAATCCACGTTAGTAGTGGAGGTTCCTCCATTAACCATTTGGAGAATTCTGCTTCAGTTATGCCGAGCGATCCTTGACACTGAAAAATTAATTTAAATTAATTCAAAGGTAAACTATAGGTGGCAAAGGTCAAGAAAAATTAGAATTGGAAATTAATTGTTTTGAAGTCATTAAAACAGATTTACTGTAAAAATTTGTTTGTTAAAATAAAAACCTACCTCTTTGAAACAATTGGCAACTGTCGAGCGAATTAAATGATTTCCATAAGCAACACTCTCGCCGAGCATTTCCGTAACTTTGCAAATGTTCGTCAACATCGTGAATAGTGCAGCTTCCGATAAACAAGCATTATGATCCGCAAGCTGATGAAATAAATAACCGTATTTCTCTTCCAATTTTGCCGAACTCATCAATGTCAATGCAACTTTCACCGAAAACACTAAAATATTGTCTTCATAGTTTCTAAAAAGAGAAAAAATATCAATATTACGAAACATTGGAAATTTGTCCCTAAAATACTAAAGTTAAGAAGAAAAAAGAGTAAACAAAAATACCTGTGAAAGATTTTGAAAATAAAATTTATCGCCAATTTTGTGACTTCATCGACATTGAAGTTAATGCCCGCCTCTTTCTGTGCTGCAAAAAATATATCCGACAGTACATCCTCCACTTCATGGCAATCTAAATTCACAGAATTTTCAGTCACTGAAAGTCGATGACGCTCAAAAATGCCCGCTATCAATTTCAATTGAACATTTTGCACTGAAACGCAGAGAGATTATTTTATACTAATTATTGTAATAATATTTGACAATCATCAATTTTTACTACTAATCGAATTAAATTAAGGCAAATTAAACATTCAGACAATGAATCAAATCTTTATTTACTCCAACGTTTCGAAATCTAAATGATTTCTTCTTCATGGAGTCTATCCAAAAAGTATACAAAATTAAAATAATAAAATAAAAATTCTATACATAATTAAAATAATAATAAAAAAAAAAATAATAATTTAACAATAAATAAATGAATAATTTCGAAACGCTGGAGTAAATAAAGATTTTATTCTTTGTCCGAATGTTTTCGTTTAATTTGCCTTAATTTATAAAGGATCTTGGACGTTAAAGATTATTTAACTAATCGAATTAATTTACATACTGTGTAAATTCTTCTGTAAAATTTGCAGCTTTGAAGCGGTTCTATGAGACGCGTAGCGAATTATATTGCACTCGTTGATGTTTTGTAAAATTTCTTCCATCTTTGGATGAGTTGATGTGAAGCCCTCCATTGGAGCACAACTGGATTTTGAAATTTCCAAAAAATATTAATATTTATGTGTAAATAATTTTATTTATTTAATTTATCGTTCGTTCTAGATTTAAAAAATTCACATATTACGAACATAATTGGATAAATTAATTAATTAATTCGTTTATTTCAACATTTAGAACTTTCGGAAATATGGAAAATTTTAGTAAACAGTAAATAAATTTTTAACATTACCTGCTAAAATTTCTTGAATTGTTTCTTTCGTTTTTTGAGTGGTCTTCGCTTCTATTTCTGATCGAAAATCCTAAAACATAATGTAATTGAACTTTTTAATAAAATAATTTTATTAGACTTGGAACAATAAAAAAAGAAATTATTTTTTTCAAAAAATTTTATGAAAATTGTGTTATAAATAAAATATTACATTATATTAATTATATTAATATATTATATTAATATTAATTATATTATTATACCAATTAATATTATTATATTAATCTTTTGAAAAGTTTATATAAATGTTTTTATTTCAACTAATAACAAATTTAAAGTAGTGTAAATTCCCAAACATGGAAAAAAAGTAACTTTCAGTGTAACAAATAAAAAAAAATATCCAAATAGAAGCAAATTGTAAAAAAAAGGATTAAATAGTACGTTTTAGTCTATAAATAAGTGCGAGGATTGAAAAGTTTGAAGCAACATATGTAAATCGTAAATACACAAAGGAAAAATTAATTTTTCCTATATCGGAATTTAAGTACCAAAATCTAAATACAAATTTCAAAAGACTCACCGTCCATAATTCGATGAATTCTCTGATTAACTGATTTCACAAAACATATTTCTTTCGAAGCAAATAAACACAAACAATTAACAGAACTTTGTTTTGTAAATCCTGTCACATGGTGGCTTCATTGTTATTACTCGTATCTTGTATAAATTCAATTTTCCACTTTGAAATAAATAGCCAAAAATCCTCTAAACTTCACCAATACAATAGCACCCAAGTTGAAAGAAATTTGTTATTATTAACTTATTTTTAAACTTGCTAACTCCATTTTGTAAACAATTCAAAAGTTTCAAAGCTGTTAAAGAGCGGTGTTAAGGGCTGGGTAGGCAAAAGTATGTTTACGTTTCTCTCTCGACAGAGTTGGATAACTCCAGTCTCTGCGAAATTTAAGCTCCGTTCATTATTTTAAGCTTCCTTCACACCAAATTATCAACCCACCCCTGAATTTTTATTCTGTGTATAGGTTTTTCTGATTTTTCATTGTGTGTCTTCTTCTTGTCAATTTTTTTTGTCTTCGTGGTCACTAAACTCGGAAATTCGTTTTTTTTTTAATTGTAAATTTTCGCTTTCGTGATGCGTTCCGTATCGTGAAAAAACAAGAACAACAACAACAATAACCAGTGAAACATTTTCAAGTTTTTACACATATTTTCATAAATAAAAAAGAGGTGGAAAATTTTTGACGTGAAAAAATGACGACTCGCATGGAAAAAGAACGTGCCAAACAGATTCAAGACAAATGTCAAAACTTGCTTAATCAAATGCTTCGCGATGAAGACAACAAGTATTGTGTTGATTGTGATGCCAAAGGTTTGTGTTAACAAATATGTATATATGTTAATTATAGAAAATTACAAAGGTAGTTAGTTAATTTTTTTTTCCGACAATCGACTCTTCTCATCCGGCTTTGTTGTTCAATTCCGACCTAAATTTGTTTCTGATAAAATTGCAAATTGCACGGGTTCGGAAAAATTGTTTAGATTCAGGTGTTAGTGTTTATTATGTAGAAACAATAGAAATTGAGGAGGGTAAATTATTGAATAATTTTATTTTGTTGGCGCAGTTTTTACGCTTGGGGAAAAAATATTTTTGTCATAAAAAGCGATATTGTTCAGGGACTGATTTGACAGTTTCATGTTAAAAATACTTGTTGTTGCATAACTTTAATGATGATTTGATTTCAAGTCTGTCATCGACATTGAAAATTGTAAACTGATAATAACTTATCTAATTGATTTATAATGTGGGTGAGTATTTTATTCGGTTTTCTAATTTTTCGGTAGTCTGGGAGAATATTTGAATATTTTATTCGTTATTTATGAAAGAGGGAAATTTTTCTTTGAATTTGAAACCAATTTTTTTAGGACCGAGATGGGCGAGTTGGAACTTGGGAATATTTCTCTGCATTCGTTGCGCTGGAATTCACAGAAATCTTGGCGTTCATATAAGCAAAGTGCGATCTGTTAATTTAGACACATGGACTCCGGAACAAGTTGTTGTGAGTTGGGAATTTGTTTATTAATTTTAATGCGAAATGTTGTGATTAAAATTGTGCTTCTTTTTTTTTAGAGTTTACAGCAAATGGGAAATTCGAGAGCTCGAGCTGTTTATGAGGCGAATCTTCCGGATAGTTTTCGTCGTCCTCAGACTGACAGTAGCCTTGAGAATTTTATTCGTGCAAAATACGAGCATAAGAAATATATTGCCAGGGAATGGGTTCCCCCAACATTGCCCAAGGTGAGCAGGGAAGAATAATTAAATGGACAATTTTAATATCAATTATGAAAGAAGATTTATTTTACTATTTTTAAATTGGTAAAAATTTGTATTGAAGGTGAATTGGGATAAGGAACTCGACGAGGAGGCAGAGAAGCAACGAAGACGTAAAAAGGAAGTGTCAAAATCAAATGTATCCCAAGCGCCTCTGCCACCTGTGAAGAAGCCTGAAGTTGTACCTCAATTGCCGAAACCACGAAGCTCCGTTAGTCCAAAACCAAATAGAATAAGCAATTCTGGTGGCGGTGGCGGAACACTCGATCTACTCGGTCTCGGTATGATTTCCATTCCTCATTTATTTCTCATTCGAACAAAAATCTCTATTTGGAAATTTTTCCTTCGACAGGTTCAACTGAAAATACAACCAGCTCAAATGGTTCAGACGATATTTTCTCCTCATTTCTCTCAGCTCCGCCATCGAGTTCGGCTAACAATGATGCTGCAAACACAACGACCAGTACAAGTAGCACAACAACAAAATCCGAAGAAGAGAGCTTTTTCAATCAAACAGTTCCCTCTGCTCAAGAAAAGAGCAAAATGACCAAGGACAGTATTCTAGCTCTTTATGGAACGCCCAGTCATCAACAATCCGTTTTTGGTGTCTCTGGTTTGTTCTCATTTTCTATTCTTATTAACTTTTCTTCAAACCTTTTATAAAGAATTGATATTTAAATTAAAGAGGCAATATTTTTTTTTTAATTTAAATTTCTGTTTTATTTTTCAGGTGGCATGTTTCCACAACAAATGCCAGTACAGCAATTTGCACAACAAAATATGAATGCTTTCAGTCAAAATAGTTTTCCAAGTCAACAACAAGTGAATCAACAATTTCAAATGGGAATACAGGCAACAAATCAAATTCCACAAATGTGTATGAATTCACAAATGACTGCAATGGGTGCTAATCAAATGCCATTGGGACATGTTAATGGACAAATTAATTCTGCAATGACAATGCAAGCTCAAATGGTAAATGAGTATTTTTGAAATTCCTTTCCCTTGATTCTAAATAAATTGAAAAAAATACAATTTCTAGTTCAAATTTTCTGGTCCTTGGTGTAATTTTTCTTTTCTTTCAGATGAATCCCCTTGGACAAAATAACATTGTTGGCAATAATTCGTGGAGTGGAATGATGACAAATCCAAATATCCTACCAGCACCAGGAAGTAATCCTTTTTTCAATTTACCAACGCAACAAGTTCATAATTCCAATCCCGTTCCACAGGTAAATTTAATATTAATTTTTGTCGATTTTTATCTAAATTTTTAAAGAATGTAGAATTTAACAATAATTCTAAAGAAATAAATCTGAATAAAAAACCAAAAGATTCTGAAATAATAAGAAAGAAATTTTTTTTTTTAGTTACAACAACAAATGTCTCAACTTTCAATGAATGGACTGGGATTTTCGGCCGCAAAACCAGCAAATTCTGCATTACCTGGACAAACTCTCTCGACGAATCTCTGGCAGTAACGAAGCAAATTAAATATAACATTAAAATCTCTAGGCCGTTGATTTTTGTTTGATGTCACACTAGTATTTACAAAAAAAAAACGTATTCGTTACGAAGCGCATTATTTCCATCATAAAGCTTCAAAAAATTCAATTTGACGTTGGCACCATGGAAAAATGTTATTTTTCAGCACTTGTAAATGAATGTTTAACGACAGAAAAATTACGACAGAATTACAAAAAAAAAGAAAATTATTCAAATATCAAAAATCAAGAAACGATTCCCAAGTTTTACAATTTCGAGTCCTGTGACTCAAATTTCGATTCTTGATTTTTAAATCTAAAACGTAGGACAAAGTAATATTCTTTACGTGTCTCCAGCGTTTAAACATTGTTAGTGTTTCCTTTTATACTCATTCTAGTTAAATTTATAATTATAAATTTTTTAAATTAAAACCAAAATTTAGATTAGAATTTTTAAAAAACAATTCTGACGAATTTATTTATTATTATGACTGGAGAGAAGTAAAGAGCGTAGATAATAAAGACAAGTAAATAAAAAATGGTAATAAATAACTTAAAAAGAAAAAAAGTTGATTAGAAATACTAGATTGCCTATTTTTCTTCGAAACTTATAAAAAAAATGGAAAAGAAAATATTCCTTCTAGCTAGTATATTTGTCGACTGATTTTTAGCTGTGTGTTGTATGTGTGAAATTGTTCTTTAAAAAAAAAAACAATAAGCAAACAAAATGTAAAGTTAGATATTTTCATTGTTTGTAATCCAACACGATAGGTTAAAATATTTTTCGTTAATAATATTCCATACATCACAATTATATATACTTTGAAAATTTTAATTTATTTTTAAAAAGTTTCTTTTTTCTTTATTCTATTGAAATTCTTTTGAATGTATACCGATTTAATGGAAGTTTTCTTCTTTTTAAAAAAAAGCGAAAATATTTATAGGAAAAATTTTTAAGGCGATCTTTAATTTCAATACTTAAAAACCGTCCGAATTTCGAATTTACGTAAATTTGACAATAATTTCTGATTATGTGCGGTTAAAAAATCAGAGAAGAAATTATAAGCGAGACATTCTTGTTATTACAAAATTGAAAGGAAAACTTAATAATTATTCGAAAATTACTGTCAAAAGTCGACAAAAAAAATTCGCTTTTTCTAAAATAATTTTTGTTTTAAAAATGGAATTAGTCAATTATAGTAAATAATTTCGTTTAAAAAAATTCTGAAAAAAACGCCTTAAAAATTAATGAAATATATTAACGATCATTTTTTTAAGGAAAGTGCAATGTAGAGAAATTTGTGATAGTTTTTTTCTCTCTTTTTCTTCGAAATATTTCTCTCCTTAAGCTTTTTTCTTTATTCTCACGCTTATTTTTTTTAATTTATAAATATAATAAAAATTTAAATTTATTTACAAAATTATGAGATAATATTTACAAGACTTTTTTGTTTTCTTCACGTTTTTTTAATTTTTCAAATATTTACGAGCAATTTATTTAGAATATTTCAATTTTTCTTATTAATTATGCAAATAGAGAAAATTCGCGCACATAGCCGAATTAGTCCTGTTCTCACAAAAAGTACTTTTTTTTTATTTTCTTTTTGTGTGCTAATTGTAAAATACATACATTTAATTATTATAAATAAAATACTAAATTGCATTTATTACTTCTGAATAAATTGTACAATGACCAGTAATACGCTGTTGTACAACGTCAAGATTTAAATCATGCGCGTGAAGAAATATATATATATATAATTGATATGTAAAAACAATTTTTTTATTTCATCTTGAAAATTCCTTTAATTTTAGGTTATGTCTGCAAATGTCAGAAAAAGAATTTTTAATTGACATTTTCTAAAAATTGAATGCTTTGAATTAGTGATTGAATAAAAAAAATTGTATAAATATTACAAGTAAATAAATAAATAAACGAATTCTAAATACCACAAGGAGCAAAAAATGTGGAACGCTTCACGATTTTGCGTGTCATCCTTGCGCAGGGGCCATGCTAATCTTCTCTGTATCGTTCCAATTTTAGTATATGTACTGCCGAAGCAAGTACACAAGTTCGTTGGAAAAATTTTCTTATATACTAACTGCACACTTTATTCTACACTTGCGAGAGATATTTTCTACATGAGAACTATCGGTAGCCACCTAACGGACATAATAGTATATTATTTTCCAGGGAATCTACTTTACCGACAAATTAAAAAAATATTTTGTTATCTTGTTTTTGGACATTCTATTTTTTGGATGTTTTAGATATTAAAGTTCGATTTCGGAAAAAAATTAATATCCATATAGATTTCAATATAAAACCGGCGAATTTAAAAACGCGCCCTAATGACAGTAGAAATTACAACCAATGACATTCGTCGCCCATCCACATTTCCTGTCATTCCTAACCTATAAACTATCAAAGAATTATCTATTTCCAACAACCAATGAGAATACACCTTACACCAGTAAATTGTTCCCTCATTGGTTGAAAACAACATTGTTTTTAATTTGACCGGAAGTTAAATGAAGTTGCGCGGCGCAGGCAACTTCTCTTTTTCGGCGAGAAACGCTCTTTTGCCCAAGTGACTGTTTTAGAGACACGTGCATTCCTTAAAAAATAATGGATAAACCAGTTGTTTTAGCGCGTGTTATTAAAGTTTTGGGCCGCACTGGATCACAGGGCCAGTGTACCCAAGTAAAAGTTGAATTTTTGGGCGAACAAAATCGTCAAATTATCCGAAATGTAAAAGGACCAGTAAGAGAAGGTGATCTCTTAACCCTCCTCGAATCTGAACGTGAAGCAAGAAGACTTCGATGAGTTTTACATTTAAAAAAAACTACTATTCCAAAATACAAAAAAAAATGGGTAAGTTGTTTTCATTCTTCGAATGTTAAAATTTATACTTTTCAAGTATAGGTCGATGTTATTTTTCATTTTGAGGTTATTACCCTGACGTCCCACGTTGGAAATTCGCATTCATCACGTGGAACTTGTATTTTTCTGGTTTTCTCCATAACTTATTCTGAATCGTGTAATAAAATGCAAAAATTTTGCAGAAGCAGTTAAAAATGAACATTACTTGAGTAATAATAATAATAATGCTTTTGGAGTGTAACCTAACCTAAAATTTTTCCGAATTTTAGTTTTCCGTAACATATTTTTAGTTATTGTTTTTGATCTTTTGATATTTGCATACTTTGGGCAAATTTTTAGTATTAATTTTGAAATTAATCTGCTTTATCTATATTTGAGTATAGTTAAAGAAATATTTAAAAAAAATGTCACCGGCTTAACAAGTTTTATTTAATCTTGTTAAAATCTGAAATTCTGAATTTTAATTCTTTGTAAATTTAATTTTTCCTTATTTTAATGTTTCAGTTACCAGTACCTTTGTTAAAATGGAAGAAAATCAACACCTGTGTGGAGAATTTGCCGATGATGTCCTTATTTTCAACGACTATTTATAAATGAATTTATATACTCCAAGTTAAAAATATACTTCTGGTAACCAAACAATCTTCTGCATTTTTATTATCAACATTCAAAAGAAAAAAGATGTTTATTACTATTTATTTTTTTAATAACTAAAATAAAAACGATTCAATTAGTTTCACAAATTTTTCGTAATTCAATTCTTTTTTAAAATCCACTATTTTCATTTAAAAAAAAAGAAGAAAAGAATTGAACAATTTAAAACAAAATTCTCCTAAAATTTTTCGCAAATATTTATTTTTATAAATAATAAAAAATTTTCACAGGAATCCAATTATTTAGAGCAGAATTTTTTAAATATTTTTCGTAAACAATCAATTATTTAAATATATTTTTAAAAATTCTTGACAAAAATTCGATTAGTTTTAAAAATTTTAATACTAAAGTTTAAAATAAATTAATTACTTTCGTAAATAATATACAATTTTCAAAGAAATTCCTCTTATTAAATTCAAAGAAATATTTTTAAAGAAATTCAATTATTTAAAATACAATTTTCATAAAAAATTGTTTAAATTATTCCCTTAAGAAATAAATTATTTTCAATACAATTTTAATTACTTTGAAAAATTGTAATTAAATTTATCAGCAAATGAATTTAATTTTTTTCATGAAATATATTATTTTCAATACAATTCAATTATTTTCACAAATTTAGTGAATTTTACCAAAAAAAATTCAATTTCCAAATTAATCAAATTCTTTAGAGAAATTAGAGTAGAATTTTTTAAAAAATGGTATAATTCTGCATCGAATTCTGGGAAATTTTAATTATTTCAGAAAATTTGAAAATGTTCAAAATGCGTTACATTGAATGATTTTAATTTCTGTAGACAAAAAAGACAGATTTTAAAATATTTATTTCTAAAAATTATCCTTTTGTTTTGAATGTAATTTGTAACTAAGAAAATACAAAAAAATTAATCAAGTTTAATTTTATGATAGCAACTTTTTAAAAAATTAATTATCGACTACGAAGCCTGAAATTATGAAAATAAAAATCACTTTTAAAATTAGTTTTATTTACATAAAATGTATTGTTAAAAAAAAGATAAGATTTCCATAAACACTGAATATGGTGGACAATATTGACATTCAATAGAAAATTGAAGTAAAAATTATTATCGTTTCTTAAGTGTAGAATGAAACGTTTGAATTTTACAATTTTTGTCTTAATACGTTGAATAATTACGGATTGAAAAAAAAGTATTTACAGTTTTGTTTGTTTTTTTTTGGGTAATACTTAAAATTTTACTGAGATTTAAACTTAAAAGTTAACAGTAAAATTTATTCAAGGTATTGTAAAACTATTCTAGGTAACATTTTTTTTTTTTTTTATAAAATAGATACAAAACAGTCAATTTAAATTCTTCGACGTTTCGGAGGTGGCGTATCGCGAGGACTAGAAGAAGCTTTAGATGAACTATCAATACTTTGTCTCGTTGGTCGTTTTGGCGCTCTCTTTGGTCCTTCTCGATTTGATTCCGATTCTTTACGCTCTTTCTTGATAACAACGACTGTGAAAATAGTTTATTTTTTATTTACTCAAAATAAAAAAATAAATACTCGTAGGATAGAAATATCAAAATATTTCAAAATTGAAATAAAAAATAGAAGAAGAATAATTACCTGGTTCTTCTTGATCGTCTTTTCCTTTTAATCTACCTTTGGCTGGTGTTTTTTGTTCCTTTTTCACATCCTTGACTTCCTTTTGCTTCTCCTTTTTAACTTCCGGTTCTTTGGCAACTTTCTTGACTTCCTCCTTTTTCTTTTCAATCTCCTTTGGAGTTTTTGTTTCCCTGGGTACTTCCTTTTTCACTGGTTCTTTAACTTCTTTCTCCTTTTTCACCTCTTTTTGCTTCTCCTTTTGCTCCTTCAATTTAGCCTCTTGCTCTTCCTGACGGTACTTAATTATATCTTGAAATTCCGCTTCGGGAAGACTGAAATCGGCTTCGTTGCTGGGAAACGGAAAATCCTCCATATCATCCTAAAGATGAAAAAGCAACACCGGCGACTTAAAATTAGATTGTATATATTTATGGAAAATATAGTTTCACTAATGAAATTAATCAAAACATACCAGTGACATTAAATCGTACATTGACTCCAAGTGATCCCAAATTGTTTTCAAGGACACTTCCTTGTGAATAGCAGCACGAAATTTCTCCCAAATGCAAACCATGTGGAAATATTTGTTTACTCCTAAAAAAGAATGAAATGGGAAATTTTCTTAAAATAACATACATTTTAATTTATTTTTTTTCCCCATGTAAAACTAACAAGATATAAACAAAAACTAACCTCTATAGAAAAATTTTTAATAAAAGAATTTTATTCAATTTTAAAACATACCAACTGGTTTGTGACCATTCATTGCAAAGAAAAGTTGAATTTCATTTTCCACATTCCACTCGATTTCCTCAGTGGAGTCGGATTGTTTTTCTTTGACAGCCATTCTTAACATCAAATAAATAAAACGTCAAACGAAAATACAATTGCGAGCGAGACTTTTTGTTTTTGATTTTAACAATAACAAGACTCAAAAGTTGTTTAGGGTTATTAAAAGTGAACATCAGGGTTGAGAAGGTATTGAAGAATAAGTTTTCAGGACTTATTAAGGTCTTTTCACATCTCGATCAGTGATATGAAAAACCCTCTTGTTTCCATGTCATTCTCACAAAATGTTAAAACTCGCCTTTATGAAAATTGTTGAATTTTTTTTTAGGTTAGG